>OY856411.1:514612488-516061238 GCA_963693085.1 Alisma plantago-aquatica
AAGAAACCCTAGAACATAGGTTCAGCCAACAAGAAACAACTAAGTAAGAAACTAAACTAGCAACATGCATAGCCAATATGATCATAAGCAACATGTAAGAACATATAAGATGTAGTATAGTTAGGGTTAGGAGTTATGTAACCCGCCTTAAGCAAGCTCCAAGCTCCTAGCTCCAAGCACCACCAAGGAAGAAGAGCAAGGCACTCTAGGGTTCGGCCACCACTAGAGGAAGAAGGAGACTCCAAGGCAAGGATCGGCCACCAAGCTTGCAAAAGAAGAAGGGTGACGTGCACCAAGGATAGGGAGATTAAGGAACTAAAGGGATCCTTAGCAAGAGAAAGGGAACACATATATAGGAGAGGATGGAGGAGAAACCAAGGAAAGAAAAGGCAAGGTGTCGCCCACCTAGGGACACTTGTCCATGGCAATGCCACCACTCTAGCATGTCCTAAACACATGTCCAAGGCCATTGCCACATGCAAGCATCAAGCACCAAGTGTCCACTAGTGGTGACAGAAACGAGGTCAAAGAGAGTCAAAGGGTCCATGGGCGACACACCACCACACCATGGCCGACACACCCACACCATGGCCGACACACCACTGGCCGACACAAGCACATGCCGACACACACACCCTGGGCGACACACCACTGGCCGACACAAGACACTCTTGCCCGACACAAGGTCCAAAGAGGCAAGGACAAGGCACAACAAGGCCCAACAAGACTCAACCAAGCCCAAGGCAGCTCAAGCAACAAGCCCAACCCTTCCTCTCAACACTAGAGGAAGCAAGGAGAGGGAGGAACACCTCACAAGGTGACAAACTTGCCCACAAACCCTAGACTTGGGTTAATTGCAAGTAGCACCTCCAGCTCTCAAAAAACCCTAATCACCACTAAAGGTGATTAGCAAGCAACTAAGCATCAGGGTTAAGCAAAGCAAACATGATAAGCCCTAAATGGAGGTCAGGGTCCTTACAAGATAACCCCGTACAAAGGGATTTTGTCCTCGAAATCCAAAGAGAAAAGTGAGGGATACTTCCTCCTCATCTCTTCCTCAAGCTCCCACGTGGCTTCCTCAATGCCACGATGATGCCAAAGAACCTTCACAAGAACCAGGTCTTTCCTCTTTAGCTTCTTAACTCTTCTATCAAGGATCATCACAGGACCTTCCTCGTAGGTCACATATTCATCAAGCTCAACTTCGACTGGCTGTATCACTGTTCATGTATCTGGATGACTTTTTTCAACATACTGACATGGAACACTGGATGTAACCTGTGCAACTCTGGCGGCAACTCTAACTCGTAAGCTACCTTGCCCATACGTGCTATAACTGGGTATGGCCCCATATATCTGGGTATACCCTTCCGACCAAACCTCAGCACACCTTTCCACAATAAGACGTTAAGATACACTTTGTCTCCTACTTGGAAATCCAAGGGTCGTCGGCGATTGTCTGCATAAGACTTATGCTTGTACTGTGTCGCTTTCAACTGTTGTTGTATTACCTTGATCTTCTCTGTTGTCTGCTGTACTAACTCAGGACCCAAAAGTTGATATTCACCAGACTCATACCAACACAACGGAAATCTGCACTTCCTGCCATATAGGGCCTAATAAGGAGCCATGTCAATGCTCCGTTGATAACTATTGTTGTAGGAAAACTGTATCAAACTGAGATGCATGTCCCAACTGCCTAGGAACTGCAAAATGCAAGCTCGAAGGAGATCCTCCAAAGTCTGAATAGTCCTCTCACACTGTCCATCTGTCTGTAGGTGGAAAGCGGTACTGAACCTCAACTGTGTTCCCAACTCTCTATGCAACTGTTATCAGAAACGACTCATGAACTAGGGACCTCTGTCGGAAACTATCGTTGCTGGAACACCGTGCAAATGTACTATCTCATCTACATATACTCAAGCGAGCTTCTTGGCTGTATATGTAGTCTTCACAGGTATGAAATGGGCAGACTTTGTCAATCTGTCTACTATTACCCAAATGGAATCATGATTTCTAGTTTTCCTGGGTAGACCAACTATGAAATCCATAGTGATATGATCCCATTTCCACTGCGGTATCGGCAGGGGTTGCAACGTACCTACCGACCTCTGATGTTCAGCCTTGACTTGCTGACATACCGCACACCTAGCCACAAACTCGGCTACATCTTTCTTCAAACCGGGCCACCAATACAAGTCTTTCAGGTTATGATACATCTTGGTGACTCCTGGATGCATAGCATACATCGATGTGTGTGCTTCCTCGAGCACTATCTTCCTCAAACCATCAGCATCGGGGACCACCATCCTATCTTGATAGCAAACTAGTCCATCCTCGGACTCATGGAACCCATCACGCTTTTCGCTGTCGAACTCTGACCTGACCCGTTTGCTGTGCATCTTTGATTTGCTGTCTCAGCACAGGCTTGACTTGCATATGTGCTAAAAGTCTGGCTAACAAGGAAACTTCCATCTGCACATTCATCTGCCGCAAGGAAACAAACATATCCCATCTATGGCACACCAAGGAACTCAACTGTGCCTTCTTTGTAGAGAGAGAAGAAGACTTTCGGCTAAGCGCATCAGCTACCACATTTCCCTTACCAGGATGATACTCAATGGTGCAGTCGTAATCATTGATTAGCTCCATCCATTGACGCTGTCGCATGTTTAGCTCATTTTGCGAAAAGATGTACTTCAGATTCTTATGATCTGTAAAGATCTGGCATACCTCCCCGTAAAGATAGTGTCTCCAAATCTTTAATGCATGAACCACTGCTGCCAACTCCAAGTCATGAGTCAGATAGTTCTCCTCGTGTTTCTTAAGCTGTCGCGAAGCAAAAGAAACCACATGATCTTCCTGCATCAACACACAACCCAAACCTTTCTTGGAAGCATCGCAGAAAACAACATAGCCCTTTCCAGGCTCAGGCAGCACTAGTACTGGAGCACTAGTCAGCTTCTCCTTCAAACTTTGGAAAGCTCACTGACAACGATCATCTCAGACAAAAGGTACATCCTTTCTAGTCAACATTCGTCATCGGCAATGCAATCACACTGAAGTCCTTGATGAACCTTCGGTAGTATCCTGCTAATCCCAGGAAACTACGAACTTCTGTCGACATCTTCGGCTGCTCCCATTCTGCAACAGACTCCACCTTCCTTGGGTCCACTTTAACTTTTTCTGCAGATATCACGTGACCCAAGAAAGTTACTTCTTTCAACCAGAACTCACACTTACTGAACTTGGCAGACAACTGATGTTGGCGAAGAAGAGTCAACGCTAGTCGAAGATGTTGTTCATGCTTCTAACTGTCCTGACTGTAGATCAGAATGTCATCTATAAAGACTCCAACAAACTGATCTAGGAACGGACGAAATACTCGATTCATCAAATCCATGAAAGCAGCAGGTGCATTGGTTAGCCCAAACGGCATAACCACAAACTCGAAATGGCCATACCTCCTCCTAAAAGATGACTTTGGTATGTCATCTGCCTTAATCCTCAACTGATGATATCCGGACCGTAGATCGATCTTCGAAAACACTATAGCACCACACAACTAATCGAACAGATCGTCTATCCTTGGTAACGGGTACTTGTTCTTAATCGTGACTTTGTTCAACTGTCGGTAATCTATACATAGCCGCATCGACCCGGTCTTGTTCAACTGCCGGTAATCTATACATAGCCACATCGACCCGTCCTTCTTCTTAACGAACAACACTGGAGCACCCCAAGGCGATGTGCTCGGTCGGATGAAACCTTTCTCCAACAGCTCTTGTAACTGCTTCTTGAGCTCTGCCATCTCTACTAGAGCCATCCTATATGGTGTCTGTGCAACTGGTTGCGTTCCTGGAACCAAATTGATCTCAAAATCAATCTCTCGGGGTGGAGGAACACTGGGGAACACATCCGGAAACACATCCTCAAACTCTCAAACAACCGACACCTCCTCAAGGCTAGGACCTTTCGCCTTAGTATCCACAATGTGAGCTAAGAAAGCCTTACATCCTTGCCGTAACAACCTTTCTGCCACCATAGCTGATACTAAACATGTAGGGAGAATCTTCCTATCTCCTTGGAAGATCCACTTCTCTCCATCATCATCAAACACAGCCTGCTTGGAACCACAATCCAAAACAACCTTATACGTCTCTAAGGTATCCATCCCAAGGATCACGTTGAAACCACACATATCAAGTGGTATACGATCCACTCGTATACTGTGTCCCGAAAAAGATAAGACACAAGATGGACACTCCTCTCGAAGCATCGAGGAACCATCAAGAGGGGTTTCTAACAACAAACTATCTTTCTTACAACTAATAGGTAAACGATAGTTCTCAAGCATACTATAGGCGATGAAAGAGTGTGTAGCACCCGGGTCAACCAGAATAGATATAAAGCAAGAAGAAGACATATCAGAATGAAATAACTCCATCTGACCTGCCACCACTCGCGGGTTGACTATCACCTCTCCCTGACTCATAGCATAGAATCGAGCCGTTGCTTGCTGTCCACGTCCTCTGCTTCCTTGAGAAGACGATCCCATTTGCGACACTTGACCACATCCTCGCCCTCTACTACTACTGGGCTGCTGTCTGTCTGACCCTCGATGATTCTGCCTTGGCTGTTGTGTCACTTCAACATCTCTAGTTGGGCAATTTGACCTCCAATGCCCAATCTGACCACACAGATGGCATGACTAGTCTCACTATTGTGGCCTAGACGGCCCTGTCACTGCCACAGAAGATGTACTATGTGCCTTTGATGGTGAAGAAACATAACCTCTTCCCTTACTAGGAGACCACTACGACGGTGCATTGGAACCTCTCATCACGGAAGGTGCTGAAAACCTTGACTTCTTGAAGTCACCAAACCTCTGTCCCTGGAACTAAGCAGGTCTCTTCTTAGACATGGATTCTCTTTTCTCCCTGACTGACCGTTCGATCCTCTAGACAGATTCCACAAACGTAGCAAACCACTCTCGGTTCTCCAATGCAGAAGCAGGTGTTGTCAGCTCAGGACTCAGACCTTTTTCAAAATGTCTAATCCGCTCGTCATCTGTTGCTGCCATGTGAGGACAAAACCTCAACAAGTCCATGAACTTGGCCTCATACTCGGTGATGTTCATCGTTCCTTGTCGCAAGCGCTCAAACTGACTGATCTTCTCATCCAGATACGTATTCGGAAAGTACCTACTGACGAACTCTCGCCGGAAAACTTCCCAACCGATCACCTCACCAGGTCGCTTCTCCTCCTCGATGGTCCACCAGTGACCAGCACTACCTTTCAGAAGGTAGACAACATGCTTGACTTTGTCTGCTTCAGGGATGTCGAGGATCCGGAAGGCCTTTTCAAGACTTGTCAGCCACAGATCTACATCCGCTGGATCAGCCGTTCCAGCATAGTCTAAAGCTCCGACTCGGCGAAGCCGCTCAAAGGTCTTCCCAATATCCGATGTTTCACCATGAAAAGCCTATGCTCTCGGCGGAGGCACTAGAAATTTTTCTACCGTGAGATTCATCGTAGCCATCATCTGCCCCATAAGATATTGATAGGCAGGGTGTTCAAGAATGACTGGGTCAAGTTGGGGGACCTCAGGCACCCAATCTTCATGTGCATGCCATATAGCTCCATCAACTGATGTAGCATCGATGTTCTCAGCAGCATGTTTTTCATGGTTTCTAGACATCTTTGGCTTTTCTTCCGCTGAGGGCGGAAGATGATTGTTAGAAAATCTGGGAAACGCAAAAGAACAGACACAACCTAGTCCTAAATCCCTGTAGTACTACTACAGAAAATGCTTTTTACAATGGGAAAAACACAACAGTTCTGTTGGTTATGTTGTAGTTAGCATATCTTTTACAACAAGTCTATTCGTGTGTTGTGAATTATATATTTTATACAACACAAGTTATATTCAACGGGCTAAACTCGTTGTAGTATATGTAATACTATAACAGGTGCTAAATTGTTGTAATAGACTGTAATATCACAACATACTCAAACCCGTTGTAAAAGACCATAATTACACAACATGCTCTAACCCGTTGTAATAGTCATGTATGCTAACTTGTTGTGATAGATCATCATTACACAACATACTCTAAACCATTGTAAAAGATCATAATTATACAACATGCTCTAATCTGTTGTAATAGTCATGTATGTTAACCAATTGTAATAGACCATCGTTACACAACATACTCTAACCCGTTGTAAAAGATCATAATTATACAACATGCTCTACCCGTTGTAATAGTCACATATGTTAACCCATTGTAATAGACACAACATACTATAACCCATTGTAGTATACTATAATTACACAACAGGCTTTCACCTATTGTAATAGTTACCCGTTGTAATAAACCACAATCACATAATAGGTTTGTACGTCATTTGTTGTATATGTACAACAAAGAATATATGTGTTGCATAAAATGAAACTGGTTCAGCGGTTTGAGATGTGCCTTACTTTAAAGTGGTCTCAAGTTCCAAACCTTGTGTCTAGATGTATTTTCCTTTTATCTTAACATGTTATATACAACACCCCTATTACAATAGGTGTGTTCAATGATCTACAACATGTATTAACTGTTGTATAAAATACATATATTACAACATGCACAACACCTTCTGTATAAAGAAACCCCCCATAAGAACACGCGATCTAATACAACAGTTGACACCCGTTGTAAAATGGAAAAATGAACTGTTGTAAAAACTATTTTTTGTAGTAGTGTAGACTCAGCGAACCTAGATCTCTGATACCAAGCTTGTGGCAACACATTCCACTATCATACAGACAGCGAGGTGTTACACGAAAACGTGTGGAAAACACCATAAACCACAGATTACCAAAAACACGGGTTAATTAAAACTGATTGCAAAAAGCAGATAAACTGAGAAACTATTACATTTCGGTCCTCGTCCTGCAAGAAAATAGGTTATATAAACATATACAAGTCTTGATACTGGTTCACAGCTTAGAGGAACAGCTGTCTATCCATCACATGAGTTTATCACCTATTTATACTTACATAACGGCCCACATCCGGCCAACAACAGGATAGACAAAACATCAATAGTTATACATCGTGAAACAACGTCAAAACACTCCCAAGGACCTGAGAGTACAGTGATGACTCTAAGACTCTACTACAAAATGACCAAAACAACAACATGTCCATCTCTTGCCTTGTACTGCTCTTCTTGCTGCTCGACCGCAACCTCACGACCACCACCACGTCTAGCTCGAACACCTAAAAAGGTTATAAACCAGCGGGGTGAGACACACAGTCCCAACAAGAAACATAACTCCCCGCTGAACTATAAAACCAAAGGAAGATTAAAACAAAAGCAGTAGGCAACTGATAGAAGATATAACAAGAGCAGTTTATGAAGTAAAGCTATTCATACCGTCAAGCTTACCAGAATGTACGAAAGGCATATACCCATGAATTTATTTATGGAACATGATTGACAAGATAAGATTTATATGATCTTACTAAATAACATAAGGAACGTATAAGCAACTACAAGGTATAGAAAGATCAACTACACAAATAAGGCCTCAATCAATATTTCGTGTTTTGCCTTAAGCAATAAATACTATTTGGCTGAATTACGTATTATTATGCCCAGAGGAAGTGAGCCGTACCGCTCAAATCCAACCTTCGGTTGTGAAACCCAAGCCGGTGCCATACAAGGTCAATGGAAGCCGGACTCCACGACCTCGCACCTCGTGATTAGTGCATGAGTACAACACAAGCAGGACCGCAGTCTCATGCTTAAGTGGCCTCAGCCACAGGGTCAGGCTACCCTCTGCCTAGCCTGCCTCGGTACAGGTATCAGCGCTAGTAAAACTGAGCCATGGGCCTGTTCACCGTGCTCTGAGCCATGAACACATTCATGCTCCCATATTACTTATCTTGAGCCATGGGCCTATTCACCATGCTCTTCACATATTGAGCTACGGGCCTGAATCCGCACTCTGGAGTCTACAACCGAAGTTGCACTCATACCTCCTCATTTTCGGCTAGGAGAAACCACACATATTCAACAATATGCACTTCCAGGTTAACCCGCAGGAGAACCTGTTTCACCATCACCAGCTCCTGACGATGATGGATCTATGGCCAGGGCAACTACATGATATATTCCACTGTAATTAGTTAGTACATTTTAAGTGGATTGCAGGATTCAACCAAGTTGTATAACATGCAACTATAACAGAAATAAACAACATGAAACTCAATATCATGTTTTTATAGTCATCAACATCATCTTGATCCATGACAAGGATCCAACATTATATATTACTACTTGGCCTCTTGCCAACCATCTAGATCCATCAAAAGGATCATCACATGGCCATGGGATCTCAATCCCTCATCACATAGTGCCATTGCCTCTCAAGGCTCACATCATCACCATGGGATAGCAATCCCAGGTCATCATCAAAGGGTAACACCTCATCTAGGCACTTTAGCCAACCCACATCCTCAGACAAAAACACATCAAGCATATTATCTCATCATCCAGAGCAACCATCAAAGCAGTGTTACTCAAACATATATATACCTCATGGCCCTTATTCCTGGCTATGCAACTATATGAGTCACCTGCATGGTTAGTATACACAATCATCATGAATTAACATAAGATTCATATTATCCAACATAGAGCTGTACTGATGATTATATGCTTTATCATTCATTCCTCAACCTATGACCACAGACCTAGGCCACATCATCATGCAAAGCATCTGATATGCTTATCATTTTCTTAGCATTATACAGATAATTCAAGATGGTCATAAACACATGGGATGTCATGTCAAGGTGTGATCAACCATATTAATTATCTTACTATCGACAAGCTTAACAAGGGTCATCAACATAAGCCAAACGTGTTAGCATAAGCAAGGACTAGCATATCAGTTTACATACAAGGAACAAGACCCTCACTATAAGCATCCACTACCCTCACCAAAGGTAGTATCGGGCAGGGCACTCTCCCCTATCGCCCAACACTCCCACCACCTAATGGTCAAGCAAACAGATACCTATAGGCCAAGCACAACACCAAGGGTGTCGGGCTACCACATGTATCGGCAATGCTGTGTCGTGCACCTCATGTATCGGGCAGCCAAAACATAACGACCACCACCAGCATAACATGCTTCTTGGCCCAAGGGCGTGTCGTGCAACTCAGGCTATATCGTGTAACAGTGCGTCGCACATCAGGGAACCAAATCATATCGTGCACCCATGCATGTCGTGCATCCACATGTGTCGTGCATTGTGGTATTGTGCAACGCTCCGTCGGGCATCTAAGGTATAACGGCGTCGAGCTACCATCTGCACTAGGCATGTCAGGCAGGGTACTCCACCATGTGTGATGCCCGACACACACACACACCAGGGCAGGAACCAAGAGTAATGCCTACCACCAAACCAGATGTGACGCTCAACACACAAAAGGTCAAGGACCAGGGTGTGATGCCCAACACAGCCACAACATGTCGACCAAGACTCTAAGCCAAAGAAAAATATCGGGCAGCAACCCTACCAAGACCATATCGTGCAAAATGCAACCCTACAAGGTTGTCACCAACCTCAAGCACAAAGGGCGCCAAAACCCTAAGGGATCAAGAAGATGACTCACCTCTCAACTATCAAGAGAGAGGGGTCTTGCCAAGCTTCTTAACACCAATTGGGCAACACAAGGTTCAACCACAACCAAGATTCACAACCATCACATAGCTCACCTTACAAGTCCATGGTGAGAGGAGGGTGTTTCTCAAGCCACTAGAACACAAGCTCACCTATCAACTTAAATGAGAGAGGAGTATTGCCCATATTACTAGAACTCAAGCTCACTCCTCTAGAACTAGGAGAGAAAGGGGTATTGCTCACCAAGAAACCCTAGAACATAGGTTCGGCCAACAAGAAACAACTAAGCAAGAAACTAAACTAGCAACATGCATAGCCGATATGATCATAAGAAACATATAAGAACATATAAGAGGTAGTATAGTTAGGGTTAGGAGTTATGTAACCCGCCTTAAGCAAGCTCCAAGCTCCTAGCTCCAAGCACCACCAAGGAAGAAGAGCAAGGCAGTCTAGGGTTCAACCACCACTAGAGGAAGAAGGAGACTCCAAGGCAAGGATCGGCCACCAAGCTTGCAAAATAAGAAGGGTGACGTGCACCAAGGAGAGGGAGACTAAGGAACTAAAGGGATCCTTAGCAAGAGAAAGGGAACACAAATATAGGAGAGGATGGAGGAGAAACCAAGGAAAGGAAAGGCAAGGTGTCGCACACCTAGGGATAATTGTCCATGGCAATGCCACCACTCTAGCATGTCATAAACACATGTCCAAGGCCATTGCCACATGCAAGCATCAAGCACCAAGTGTCCACTAGTGGTGACACAAACGAGGTCAAAGAGAGTCAAAGGGTCCATGGGCGACACACCACCACACCATGGCCGACACACCCACACCATGGCCGACACACCACTGGCCGACACAAGCACAGGCCGACACACACACCCTGGGCAACACACCACTGGCCGACATAAGGCACTCTTGCCCAACACAAGGTCCAAAGAGGCAAGGACAAGGCCCAACAAGGCCCAACAAGACTCAACCAAGCCCAAGGAAGCTCAAGCAACAAGCCCAACCCTTCCTCTCAACACTAGAGGAAGCAAGGAGAGGGAGGAACACCTCATAAGGTGACAAACTTGCCCTCAAACCCTAGACTTGGGTTAATTGCAAGTAGCACCTCCAGCTCTCAACAAACCCTAATCACCACTAAAGGTGATTAGCAAGCAACTAAGCATCACGGTTATGCAAAGCAAATAGGTTAAGCCCTAAACGAAGGTCAGGGTCCTTACAGGTACTGTATTTGAACCTCATCCTATTACCTTCACATGGTTACTTGCATATCATGGTGATGTCACATCATTCATACATATCTCATCTTGGGTCAGCACAAAAACACCCACATAAGAAGACATTTGCAAATATTGAACATAGAAACTTGTTGTGCCACCTGTACAAATCTAATAGTAACTTTCAACTTTAAATTCTAGCTATCATCCTAAAATTATATCTGTTTTATCAACAAACCATCTATCCTTAATAGTGGTCTTTCTCAGTTATCATTGAATCATAGACAACATTATAGAATCACTTTTTTTCTTTTCAAACAACATTTAGAGGGTCATCATCAACTCTCTTTCTCTCTCTAAGGGAGAGAAACACTTGGAATGTTCATTTAATAAACATCTCCAACCTTCACATATTTTTCATATTATTGATACATCTGGGATACTAGGATTAATTACCTTGGTATCCACCTCATGTGCTATAAGGAACTCACATCCTTATATCATCTACTCTTACCAGCATAACACATTTCAAGACATATAAGAGGAGTCTTCCTAATTATTGGAAGGCTCAAAAGCAAACTCACACAAACTTTATGATCTTGGAACCATAGTCCAAGCAACATTATGCTATAATAAGCTATCCACCCTCATGTTTGTAGTGTATTCACACGTACCAAGTGGCAATGATCCACTTGAAAGGTGTGCCCTAGAAAGGAAATACACAAAGGGAAACACACTTCCCATACCATAGCAACATTGTTCAAGGGTCACTAGCAAAAAGGTAACCAATTTTTTTTCATTATGCAAGTTACAACTTCTTATGTATCATTTTACCCTTTTCATTTTGGGTTCCTCGCCATTAGCATAGGAATCATCATGATTAACATATCTTATTACTCCTTACTTGATGACTATTTATCACACTTGGGTATGTTCTCTTATTTTATTATGTTTTTCAACCACTTATCAACAGGTAAATCATCATATTCCACATTTTCTTCATTAAACATGGACCATCTGCCTTAATTTCTTTCACATGCTATGCTGATTTTACACACTTTCTTACACACATAGGTTGATCTGAGATTAATTCCGGTTCCCCTTTATTCCTTTGTCATTGTTCCCATTTATCTTCTCATTTTGTACTTGTTATAGGAGTTCTTTCCATCTTATGTGGATTTCATACCTTGATTCACTTTATAAGCAAGACTTATTTGTCTTTTACTTTATTATCTTCTTGAATCACATCTTCAAGAAGTCCTCTTTTTCTAATTTGTATTCGGATTTATATTTCATGGTGTTATATCTTTCTCTTATAGTTACCAAACATTCAAGTTTTGATAGATTATGATGCAATTCTCATCTTCTTTAAGGTAGGATTGAGATATTCATGCCATGATTTCTTATTCATTATGCTCTTTAGATTGTCTCAAAATGACTACTTGATCAGAGTAATCAAAAAGATAACAATCGAAGAGTTCCATACTTACCTTTCTTCAATAATTGAATACATGGCCATGGCACCCAAATACTAAGATTAGGTAGTATGCACCATATTTTTATGTCATATTCCTAATTTTGACATCATCCTAGTCCTAAGTCCTAGTGTCCCTGTAGACTCAATGAACCTAAAGCTTTGATACCATCTTGTGAGAACCCGTTACACTAAATGAGATTATTCAAAACATAAAGCACAATCGATCACTAATTAATCGCATACCCAAAAATATGGGTGAATTAAAACTGATTTCAATGTCAACACCCGCTCAGAAACATTTGCATAAGAGCCCAACATTTTTCTTATATCCATATTATGCCAAGAATTTGATACAAATTGTTCTATCGCCTTAGACACAACATATATACACAAGAGAACAATATTTGTATATGCCACACAACAAACATTAACATACTAAAAAAATTTCGATTCGTTTGAAACATAATATACAAACTTTTCCTTCCCGGACCTGAGAGTACAGGGATGACTCTAGGACACACTAGACATCTAATCAACTTTCTCAAAGATTCATTACTATAGCTCCTCTTTGCTTCCACAGGTTTGTTTTTGTCACTTTGGATTACCTAAAAAGATGTGGTGAACCACAAGGATGAGACCCATGTCCTAACAAGAGATATAACCTACAATAATGTTTATTGATTACAACATTTTAAGTAATTAATCAATTTAAGCAGTTTAATCATATATTACAAATAAGCTCAACAACATTGATGATTAACAAAATACATAAAGGAGCAGATAATAACTATCTTTATTAACCATACTATTCTCATATCCGTATTAATAGTATAAGGAGTCTAGTAGCATGAGCATCTCTAACATCATGAATAAATATAGTATCATATGTATAGCTAACAACATCAGCATGTCTAACAGGTTGAACATATCAACATCATAAGAAGAGCTAACAACATAAGCACAACTATCTAGATAAGCATGATTAGCAGTATATGCATCTCTAGCTACAAAGTCATGGCTAGCATGCTAAACATAACTAAGTATATGAGATAGCTAGCATCATGATTATAATCAGAAGTAGTAGTATAGTTATCAACATAAGCATGGCTACTGTATGTACACATCTACAATCTTAAGAATATCTACCACATAAGTATATCTACTATATCTTGGTTGCACTAAGCATCATCTTTATGTAAAGATAACAAATAACATTATCATCCAATGTGAAATGTTGTGTATAACCCTAAACAAATATGCTACACGACTGTATTACATCTTTTATTACGCCCTGAGGAATTTGAGGATACCACTCAAAATCCAACTGATCACTGCTAAGTCGAAATCAGTGCATTACAAGATCTAGGAAGAGTCGGACTCCTAAGATCTTCTCCACCCCCCAGTCAGTACAGGTCTGCCACATCGACACATAAGGTCAAGCTGCTAACAGCCTAGTCCATCCTTGTTACAGGTCACGACACTAGTGAAAGGAGGTGGGTACGCATACCCTACCATCTGAGGTACAACCACAGTTGTCCTCCAATCTCATCACATATATAATCACCGAGACACGACTGCATCCGTTCTCAAACTGAGGGCTAGGTATGACCGCAATCATCCTCCCTAAACACTTGAATTCAAGATAACAAGCACCATGTATACTCATTAGTATACACTCTAAGTTTCCCTTAGGAATACTCATTTCACCATCTGGCAAGTTCTGACACTCAGATGGATCTATGGCACAAAGCACTACATGATTAGGGTTTCACTTGATTAGTTATGCAAATTGGGTGAATAAAGGTTGCATCAAATAGTTGGACATACAAACCCTAATTCACTTTTAGCAAGCATAAAATATCAAAACTTTTAAAAGATAAAATGTGTGAAACATAATTTCTCATCTCATCATCACATGGTACTATTCACTTTCCATTCATGAGACCACACTAGTCATCATATTATCACAAGATATAAATCATTTTCACAATATCACATGGTATCAACCCTTATCAACACAAGAGGGTTACACCTCATTCCGGGCTCAACCATGCCCAAAGGTCATTAAGACCATCATACTATCACATGATATAAATCCTTTTCACAATATCACAGGGTATCAACCCTTATCAACACAAGAGGATTACACCTCATTCAGGGCTCAACCATGCCCAAAGGTCATTAAGACCATCATACTATCACATGATATAAATCCTTTTCACAATATCACAGGGTATCAACCCTTATCAACACAAGATGATTACACCTCATTCAGGGCTCAACCATGCCCAAAGGTCATTAAGACGATCATACTATTCCCTGCAAGATCATCATTATCCATGCATGCCTTATAACAAGGCTCAACAACAACACTTACATATAATACACCAAATCAGCACAATATTGCATTAATGAGCTAGGAGATATTCATAAACAATCATGGTAGGGTTATATTAACATTAAAAACATTCCTTTATTACATCAACATGCAAGGAACCTGGATATGATTAACACTCATCATATTCATAATGCACATATTAAGCATAACAAAGTATCAACCATGTGTCTATGATAACCACCAATTAACACATTAAGATTATGATCATGTTAAGGAGGTTATTACACCATCATTCCATCATATAAGAATGTTAAATATGAATACTCATATTTATCTATTTGTATTAGAGTTAGGTTCAACAAGATAAATTATATTAATGCTACTAATCAACACTCATACCCAAACCCTAACTCTCGGCATCCCCATTAGATCATGGATGCATAAGGTGAAGCATCACCATCACATTCCATACTATTCTCAAGTATGAACCCACACATAAATCAAGGTGTAACCATCGGGTTATAGCATACTAGGGTTTCAACAACAATGAGAGAGTACTCCATGATTGTATTAATCATTCAAGGACTATTCATACCCGATTACCATCATTAGTTATATTAAAGCTGGGTATAAAAATCTATACCTCATTAGGGTTACATATCAACACAATATGGTTATCATCCCTTCTATTCATATGAGTGAATATGTAAGAATATCTTATTAAGGGTAACCCTCCATTTGTTCCATCATCATTAACCCATATCACCATATTACAATGTCACCCAAACCATTTGATGTTTAAAAGGTAAGACCATTGGTTGTTTACATAAGTAAACACCTTGAAAGAATCATCTATGATGTTATTGAGTTGTGATCTATAAAATTCACCATTTAACCCTAGACATCCTTTGATTAACAACAATAAGGGTTTTATTGAGAGTAGGGTAAAACCCACAATCGAATGTTCATTTAAAAAAAGCCATCCATTGTCAACAAGTAAGCTCCTTAAATTAATCATATAAAGGAAACCATCTAAATTGCATTATTAGGACCAATATATTACATTAGCCATCATTCCACTTTATTGGAGGAATAAACATTAGATCTTGACCATTGGGTCAAGTTCATATGTTAAAACCATCAATTACAGTATAGGTCTGACCACTGCATCAAGTGACCCAAGAAACATTGGTCTAAGGATTAATTGATGCTACAACTATATGATTAACTCACCATAGGTTTTGGATACCGGATCCACCATAAGTAGTGACCATTAAGTCACCATAGGTTGTTAGATCAACACTATATTCATTAATCAACATCAAATATCAAACTAATATCACCATTGATTGATAGCATCATTAGGGTACTTAATTGTTTATCACTTGGCTTCTAATTAGGACAAAACATGACCTAAGGGGTGAACTTCAGTTGACACCCTTGGATACCACCATCAATTGTCATGAAGACAACACCATAGGGTTGTTGCAATGGTACCATCATCAGGTCATGGGTTTATAGAAGAAATCAGCTTAAAACCCTAAAATTGAACATTGGTTGATAGGTGCTTAGCACCATAGGTTGTCAAACAAACCTGATCCAAGTCATATTATACCTTAGTAATAACATACACATTATCACAGGTTCATCTAGAAATAAAATCAAAATAGGGAACATCATAAAAATTGAAATCCAAGACAAGCATAGCTTTTTAGTGCATGAATCATCATTTTCAAGCAAGAACATGAGCTAGCAAGCTTATGGTAAGAAATAAATGGGGAGAAAGTTATAAAACTTTCCTCTGAGTAGAAGGTAAACTCCCATACAGAAGAAAACATGAGCAGGTAGGGTAGGAAATCCAAGCATAAGCTGTTAACTCGTCCATCTAGCACCTTTCTTCATCAAATGAGCAAACCCTAAGCATAAGGAGCAAGAAAGGTAAGATTTTAGAGCTTTAGAGCAATTTATACCATGTAAAAGCAAGGTTCCAACCTGGAGAAAGGTCTAAGGAAGAAGAAGAGCAAGAGAAATGGAGAAGGAAGGAAGAAAACAACTTGCCTTGGTTAAAAGCCCTAGAAGATGACCTTGGAAACCCTAGGTAGGGCTAGATGGAGCTCTAGGAGACCTTTTCTCCAAAAAGAGGTTGTCTTTGACGTGGAATATTATCACACTAACAAACTCACTCGGGGTTGAGATCCCCGAGCTTTTAACGAAACCTTGTGCAATAATATCACCCGCAAGCGGATGGGTCTTATCGCAGTATAGTTAAGGATCGAATCCCAAGAGACAATGTTTTTAAGAATCGTTGTCAGTCGAATCTAGCTCAAATAAGACAAATATTTAGAATGATTGGTTGATTTGAGGTTAATTAAACTAATTGCAGGAAAGTAAAGAGCAGAATTAAAGTTGGATCTAGATTAATGATATGGAATCGCTGAGATGGTCCCGGGTTTCACCACCACTACACATGCAAACACATCCAAACATCAAACATCTAGGAAAAATATAACTATCCAAATAGAACTGCTATGAACCCTCCCTAAGGGATGTTTAGGCCCGCGTAAGCATCCCCTTAGGCATCAGATGTCTCATTGCCTTACGGCTCATACACTTACAATTTTGAAGATACATAATCCAACTAACGTTGTGGCCCTCCCCAAGGGATGTTTAGGCACACAGAAGTGTCACCGTAGGCTAGATGGCTCATCCCCTCACAGATCACACACTTACGACCTCAAGTAATCCTATCAGAAGTTTTCGTCAAGGAGTCGACCGTGCTAATCGACAAGCAAGTAGGTGATTAACCTACAGGCAAACATCGACGATTAACAAGGAAGATACAAAATCCAACTAAGGTTGTGGCCCTCCCAGAGGGATGTTTAGGCCACAGAAGCATCACCGTAGGCTAGATGGCTCGTCCCCTTACAAATCATACACTTCCTACCTCAATGAATCCCATTCTATTTCTAGTTTGGGAGTCAACCTCATTAATCGACATTCTACCCTACGTATAGAAGTTCTCGCAACATAGGGAAAAACATGATGAAAGAAAGTAGGTAATTAATCTTCAAACATAAATGATTAACAACAAAATGAAAAGTTATACACATTGCCATGGAATGTTTAACAAGAGAACATGCTTGCATGGGCAGCGGGGCTAGTCCCCGCACCCCCAAAAAAAGGAACTACTCGCTCATGATGTGAGAAACAAGAAGAAAAAGAGAGAGGGAAGATTCCGCCATGAGCATGGTGAAGAAGGTAGTCGCAGCTCGGTGAAGATGATGCGGTCTTCTACGTTGTGTCGGGGAAGATCTTGGAGAAGGATGAAGAACCACCAAGGTAGACCGGAAGGACCTTCTTCTCCACCTTCCTTCTCTACTCGACTTCCTTGCTCATAGCAGGAGGAGCAGGTGAAGTGGCTATGGCATGGATGTACATGGATGGAGCTGGATCGAACCTTGCGTTTGGGCAGCCTAGCGGTGTCCCTAGATCCATGCTCAAATGAGGACCCATGTGGTCCTATTTATAGGCTTGGGTCTGGTCCTCATGTTTTTGGTGTGAGCCCTTCTCACGGTTTGGAGACCGTTTAGATGACCAAACGGACTTGTATTATTTCCCTCCAAACGGTCTTCATGGACTCAACCTTCAACAAGTATTGTGCTTTAAAGGAGAAAACGGTCTGCAACAACTGGTTTTTTAGATCAATCAATGATCAAATGGTCTTGGATTAGCTTTCCTCCAAACGGTCTGTTATCTAAATGGTTCTGGAATATATCCACCAATCGGTCTTGGCTAACGGTCTGCGTCCAACCAATTTCCATTCCAAATGGTGTGGAGGTAGTCGGCTAAGTCCATACATTCTTGAGTCAGCGACCATACGGTCTCGCAGACCGTTAAGCCCTAGCGGTCTCGGTTATGTAGTCTGCCACCTTCGATCATTCTCCGTTCGACGGTCTTCAGCGGGCGGCTGGCCAATCGATTTGCTCCCAAACGGTCTACAAGATCATTTATAGCCCTGTGGTCTGCTATGCAACCAGTCTTCAGTGACCGATCACATGTTCTCGTCCTCGCGGATCTATGTAGCTCCAAACAGTCTTGGACCTTTGATCGGTCTCGCGCCCAACCAGTCTCGTGGCATGTTGTTCTATCGGTCATGAGACTGTGCGCCACCTATGTTGTAGGTCCTGGTTGAGTAGGTAGCGCGGTGGTGAGGCAACCATGGATGATGAGGAGTTTTTGCATCGAGGGCTAGGGTTTCTGAGGTTGAAGATGATGGCAGGAGGGTTTCTTTGCACTTTTCTGGATGTGCGCTTCATACGGTCTTGCAAAGAGACTGCTCATACGGTCTTGAGACTGTATGGAAGGGCAAGACTGTTAGGAGGGGAAGGGTGAAACCGATCGGCCAAGACTATTAGACTCAAGACCGTTAGGGTCACTTGGTGATGGAGGTGATGATGGTGGTTGAGTGTGGAGAGGGTAGAAGGATGTTGTTGGTGAAGATGGAGGTGGAAAGGGTTAAAAGAACGTGGGTGCCACCTGATGGATCTACCTTCTCATGACCTGCATAAAATTGATATAAATTTAGTTAATAATCTTGATAATTGCCCTAATTAAGCAATTTTGCATATTGTGATATTTAGAAGATGAAAGAAGATGTATTGAGTCAAAATGAGCCCAAGATGGTGACTGAATATCATGATGAATATGCATTCATCAAAACACCCCGAACTTAAACGTTTCTCATCCTCGAGTAACACAAAATCTGAAACAGTTGCCAAATGAGTACTTTCTACTTGTGTGATTGCCTCATCTTGACATCACGATTGTATTCTTTATGCTCATTATGACTAAGTATCTCAACCTCCTGAGACCACAGAACACATCTTACCATATCTTCATTCCTGAGTTTGTTTTCCAATATCATTTCCTCTTCACTTTTTCCAACAACAAGTATGTCAAAGAGTTTTGTAAGAGTCTAGAGATACCCACAGAACAACAAGTGTGCATCTGATCTGACACTGGTGTTTTTTAGGGTAGTGGAGGCATTCATTGTGTCTTAGGTAGAAAAGAGAATGAAGGGTGGTATGGAAGGAAGAATTAAATCTCTCCTCTATTTGACTCGAGATTTTTTATGATATGGTTTGCAATTTCATTTATTGCATTTTTTTGTGTGAATCTCTCTATTTGACTCGAGATTGCATTTATTTGTGTGCTCTTTGGCATCTTTTCTTGGTGGTACACCCCTATTAATTTGTGAGGGGTATGAAAGAAGTAGATATAGAGGGAAGTGGCGTGCCACCCCGAACTTAGGATTTGGCACTATTTTGGCTATTTTTATTTCTTTTTTATGAATGGAGGGGTACGAAGATGATGGAAGAAATGTAGAAGAGAGTTCAGATCTGAATGCAACTTGATTTATAATTATGTGCACCGGGTGGTTCTCTTTATTGTACTCTGCTCAAATAATGACTTGATGAAGATCCGGTATAGATTCCATGTTATTGTTCAACTAGTCAGTTAGGAAGCACAACATGTTTGATCCCTATCAGTTCGACAGACACTTATCATTTTTGCATTAGTATCATGGTGTTAGGAATCATAAGCTTCACAAGATGATTTCAATCAAAAGGCTAGTTTCAAGAAAATGGTCCTTTTGAGGGTCTGCTTCGAATAAGGAGGGTATAATGATTTGAAATGCATAGAAGGATAGGAAATGGCTTTTAATGAAACAGAAAGTGTCAAAACTTCATCAATTATCTGTTCAATTACTTTGAAATTTTTGGTTAAAATTCAACGATGAAATCTTAAGTCTGAAAAGGATGGGTGTAGGTGGAAAGTGAAATACGTACCACCCACCCTCCACCCCGAACTTAAAGATTTTCTCATCCTGAGCAAACCCTAAATCTAAGATGGAGGGGAAAATTCATGCCATTTGGACCACCAGATGTGGTTGCGTTCCAATCAGTGTGTGTCCTCCATCTGAAAATCTCAAAAACAAAGATCAGAACTTAAGATAGCATCGTGTGATGCGATCTTTATTTAGTGAAAATTTTTCTAAAAAGGTAAAAATGAAATTAAAGAAACATTCTAATTTGAGATCAAAAGTGAGATGAATTTATTGATTGGTTTGCCTCCCGATACGTGCATTTGCTTTATGTCGATGGCTCGACTTGATTCTTTCAACTTTATAGTGGATATGTTGGATTGGTGAGTTCCAACATTGCTTCGGTGCCTGTGTCGGATGAGGTGAAATATCTCTTCAAGCGTTGACCATTAGCTACAAATTTGCCTGACTGTTTGCGCCATAAAGAGAAAGAACCATGTGGGGAGATGCTCTTTATGATGTAAGGTCCAGACCAGTGAGAACAGAGTTTTCCTGGGAATAACTTCAGTCTTGAGTTGAACAATAGAACTTGGTCTCCTACTTCTATGTCCTTTCTTTTCAGATGACCATCGTGCCAAAGTTTTGTACGTTCTTTATAGATTCGTGCA
This sequence comes from Alisma plantago-aquatica, assembly GCA_963693085.1. Taxonomy (NCBI): domain Eukaryota; kingdom Viridiplantae; phylum Streptophyta; class Magnoliopsida; order Alismatales; family Alismataceae; genus Alisma; species Alisma plantago-aquatica. Next base: position 514,633,705 of record OY856411.1, read on the forward strand.
TTTTCATAAGCTGTCATCCAGAGTTCTTCCAGCTCCTGAAGTTGTAGAATCCTGGCTTGGTCTGCTTTCTTCATATCGAAATTCAGTTGTTTTATTGCCCACCATGCTTTGTGTTTGAGTTCAATAGGCAGGTGACATGACTTTCCATAGAACAATCAAAATGGTGTAGTTCCAAGGGGAGTCTTAAAAGCAGTTTGGTAGGCCCACAATGTGTCATTGATTTTCACTGACCAATCTTTTCGATTGCGGCCTACTGTCTTTTCCAAAATAGCCTTGAGTTGACGATTATAAACCTCTACATGTCCACTTGTTTGTGGATGGTAGGGTGAGGCTATTTTGTGCGTTACACCATATTTTCTCAGCAATGCTTCAAAGCTTCTTTCCAGGAAATGAGACCCTCCGTTGGATATCAAAGTGTGTGGGACTCTGAAATGGGGGAAAATAATATCTTTGAATATTTTGATGACGGGTTTGGAATCACTAGTGACGGTCGGTATGGCTTGTACCCATTTTGAGACGTAATCCACCGCCACTAGGATGTAGGAAAATCCATAAGAAGATGGGAATGGACCCATGTAGTCCACACCCCAAACATCAAATATCTTGACTTCTTGCCACAACTTCAGTAGCATCTCATCTCTCTTTTTTATGTTATCCGTTCTCTGACATTTGTCACATGATAGAATAAAATTGTAGGAATCTTTGGATATGGTTGGTCAAAAGAAACCACATTGCAAAACTTTCAAAGCAATTTTCTTAGAACTCGTATGGCCTCCAACTGGGCCTAAGTGATATTTCTCTAAAATGAGTTGGGCTTTTTCCTCAGTGATACAACGTCTATAAAGACCATCAACATAGAGCTTGAAGAGGTAAGGCTCATCCCAGTGATACTGCTTCACATCATGCATGAATTTCTTCAATGCATTTCCAGTGCATTCAGGGTGGATGACACCAGTGGCGAGGTAGTTCACATAGTTTGAGTACCAAGGGGTAGCTTCTGAAACTTTCATTAGTTGGTCATCCGGAAGAGAATCGTTAATCGAGATCTTCTCGATTTCTAGAGTGTGGATGCGACTGAGGTGGTCTGCCACCACATTCTCTATACCTTTTTTTATCTCTTATCTCTAGATCAAATTCTTGTAGGAGGAGAATCCATCTTATTAACCTGGGTTTAGCATCTTTCTTAGCTAGCAGGTAATGAATGGCAGCATGATCTGTGTAGACAATGACTTTTCAACCAATGAGATAGGATATGAACTTGTTAAAGGCATACACGACTGCCATGAGTTCTTTCTCAGTAGTTGTATAATTCCTATGAGTCTCGTCAAGGATTTTCGATGCATAGTAGATCACATAATGTTTCTTTTCTATATATTGTCCTAAAACAGCACCCATATCATAATCACTAGCATCACACATAATTTCAAATGGGTGATCCCAATCGGGAGATCTAATGATGGGTGTTGTTGTAAGAGCATGCTTTAGGTTGTTGAAACTTTTAACACATTCTTCGTCAAAGTGGAACTCAACATCCTTTAGCAATAGATCCGTCATAGGTTATTTTGGAGAAATCCTTAATAAACCGTATGTAAAACCCTACATGACCTAGGAACGCATGAACTTCTCTTACATTCATTGGAATAGCGAGTTTGGAAATCACTTCGATTTTTGCTCTGTCAACTTCGATAGCTCTACTGCTGACTCTATGACCAAGGACAATGCCTTCCTTTACCATAAAGTGACACTTCTCCCAATTCAACACAAGATGTGTTTCTTCGCATCATTTGAGGACAAGGAAGAGATGCTTTAGGCACGAGTCGTAAAAATCTCCATATATAGAAAAATCATCCATAAAAACTTCCATAATGGTTTCAATGAGTCCAACAAATATGGCTTCCATATAGTGTTGGAAAGTGGCAGGAGCATTACAAAGTCTAAATTGCATCCTTCTGAACGCATATGTTCCAAATGGGCAAGTAAAGGTTGTTTTATCATGGTCATCTAGATGTGTAGGTATTTGATAGAATCTAGAGTAACCATCGAGATAACATAAATACTCTTGGTGAGCCAACCTTTCTAGGACTTGGTCAAGAAAAGGCATTGGGAAATGATCCTTTTGAGTCACCTTGTTCAACTTCCTGTAATCAAGACACATCCTCCACCCGATGACTATTCGAGTGGGGATGAGTTCATTGTCTTCATTCCGTATTATATTAGTTCCACCTTTCTTTGGAACAACATGCATTGGACTCACCCATGGCGAGTCAGATATCGGATAAATGATTCCATTAGTGAGCAGTTTAATGACTTCTCGACGAACAACTTCCTTCATGTTTGGGTTAAGATTTCTTTGATGTTCAACGGTTGGATTATGATCTTCCATCATGGGGATTTTTTGCATGCAAAGCGCCTGACTCACCCCGGTGAGATCACTCATCTTGTAACCTATTGCTTTTCTTCTTTCCCTTAATCTCGTCAAGCGTTTATCCTCTTGTTCTGTCGTAACATCAGAATTTATGATGACTGGGCAGAGTTTGAGGTCATCTAGAAACACATACGTCAATCCCTCAGGTAGGGGTTTCATTTCAGGAGCTTGTGGTTTTTCACATGGTTCTATAGTGACATCCACAACTTTGAGTTCCTCAATTTTGGCTTCAGGATCTTGTTTAGCGGTATCGAGGTGGAGAACACAATCCTTTATTTGTTCATAAATGGAGTTATCAACATATGGGTTTGTTAGAGACACTTCTAACGGATCGTCTTGTTCATAATCCTCTTGCATAAGCAGTGTCATTTTCTCTATACACTCAATCAAGTATACTTCTTCTTGCATACTTGGTCTTCACATACTTTCAAAAACTTTGAACTCGAGGGTTTCTTTACCTAGTCTGAGCAGCAAGGTTCCTGCTTCAACATCAATCAGAGCTCTTGTAGTGGTGAGGAATGGACGTCCAAAGATGAGAGGGTATCTAGTGTCTTCCTTTATATCCATGATGACAAAGTCACAAGGAACATAATAATATTTGCCTACCTTGACAGGGACATCCTCAATGATTCCTAGGGGTAGAGTCACAGTGTTATCTGCAAGTTGTATGGTCATGCCAGTTGGGAGAAGTTCAACAAACCCTAGCCTCTTGCAAAGGCTGAGCGGAATGATAGAGATGCTAGCACCAAGATCTGCCAATCCTTTCTTACATTAAGAATTGCCGATATGGCATGAAATCCCAAAATATCTTGGATCTTTCTACTTCTTAGGCATCTTACTCTGAATGATGTCTGAATTGGTTGTTGCTAACTTGATTGTCTCATATTCTTTAGTTATATAGTTCCTGGTGAGGAGAGACTTTAAGTACTTTGTCCATGCTGGTATTTCAGCCAGCGCATCAAGAAAGGGTATATCAACATGAAGCTTTTTCATGGCTTCCTTGAACTTGTTGAATCGAGTGTCGAGCTTGGTCTGCCTCAAACGAGCTGGGAAAGGTATACGAGGCTTGTACACAGGAAAATTTGGCTCTGGTGTTTCCGTTTCTACAATAGTGGGTTCTTCAGAACTTTCCTTATCTGTCTCATTAGCAGTTACTTGTTCTTTTGGTTGAGACTTAGGTGTTTTAGAGTCTTGAACAACCATCAGTTCATCATTGTATGTAATAACCACAGGTGACTTGACGGGAGGATCAGAATAGTCTTTTCTGCACCTAGTGGTGACAGCCTTCAGTTTCTCAGGGTGCTTAAGATTATTTTCTGGTTGGCCAGCAAAGGCTCCAGCAGGAGGCTTCATGCTATCTGCAAGTTGAGCTAGTTGAGATTCAATAGCCTTCTAATGAGCTTGCTGGTTGGCTATCATAGTCTGTTGTGACTGCAACATCTTCTCAATTGCCGATAGCTTGTCATCAGGAGAGACGGGGCTGGCTTGTTGCCCTTGTTGTTATTGGTAGGGGACTTGGTTGGAATTCTGGAACTGAGAATTGTTCTGATAATTATTATAGTTCCTATTCTAAAAGTTACCCCTAAAGTTTCCTTGATTCCCGAAATTTTTTTCTAGTTATACTGGAATCCTGGTGGGCCTCGTTGTTGATTATTTGAACCTATTTGACACGAGTTTTCCGCTCCTGAAGGATTTCTGTATTGAAAACCAGGATGGTTCCTATTCTGATTCGGACTGTAGTATCCTTGACCAGGGATGTAGTTGACAACATTAAGATTTTCCATTTGACAATTATCTCCTTGCCACATGCATTGCTTAGAACAACATCGTAGAGAACATTGCATGCTAAAATGGAATGATCAATACCTTTACATGCTTCACATAACAGTGAAGCTGACTTGATCTGTTCTTGTTGTTGAGGGGGTGATCGTCCTCTTCCAAATGCATCAAGGGATGATTTGATATGGTCTTGCTTGGAAACTAAGAGTTTGAGGGTCTCAACGATAGATTTGTATTCTGGAATAACTTCAGCCATAGCTACCTTCAATACTCCCTTACCTATAGATCTACCTCAATTAGCTTGATTTTCATCTCTAAGGGTGACCACCTTCCATGCATTGTCATAACTTTGACGCATGAAGTTTCCTGCGGATGAGGAGTCTAAAAACCTTTTGATATCATCATCCAAACCTCTATAGAAGATCTCGACAAGTTGATTCTTAGGGATGTCGTGGTGTGGACATTTGTGTAAAAGCTCTTTGTATCTTTCCCATGCCTCAGCTAGGGTTTCTCTAGGGGCTTAGGTGAACATTGTTATTCGTCCCCTAATTTCATAGGTGAGAGAAGGAGGGTAAATTTTTTCCAGGAAGACATTTTGAAGTTGTTCCCAAGTAGTTATGGGTTCACATTGCAAGGAATTGTACCAACTTATAGCTCTATCAACAAGAGAATACTTGAAGAGACGGAGTCGAATAGCATCATCAAACACTCCATTTTGCTTTTTCATGGCACATAGATCGATAAACCTTAGAAGATGTTCCTGGCTATCTTCTCCTTGTTTACCATAGAATGGGCTGTTTTGAAGCAAGGTAATCCAATGCGCTCGTATCTCAAAGTTGGGAGCATGGATTGGAGGAGGTTGAACTAGGTGATGTACATCAACAACTTTAGGGATTGAGAACTCCCTAAGTTCCTTTTACAGTTCTGTTGCTTGCGCTGCTGCTTGTGGTGCTAGGATTTCTTCTTGAACTGCGGCTCTGGTTTCTTGCATGAGCCTTTCTCTTTGTGCATTAATGGCTTGAGCTACCCTTCGGGCTATTTCCCCCTCTTGAGCCATTATTTCTTGATTCTCTCTATTTTGACGATGAAAGGTCATGTCTATCTCTGGATCAAAGCTAGCAGAGAGTCCGGGACGATGCATACAATAGTCTTTTGGATGTATCTGAAATGGAAAAGTTTCGAAAGTGAGATCCACAGAATAGAGTCAAATTCAAGTGAATGATAAATTGTATCAAAATAAAAACAAAAACCTAGATTTGACAAACTGATTCCGTTGTCCCCAGCAACGACGCCAGAATTTGACGTGGAATATTATCACACTAACAACTTCACTCGAGGTTGAGATCCCTGAGCTTTTACCGAAACCTTATGCAATAATAACACCCGCAAGCGGACGAGTCTTATCACAGTATAGTTAAGGATTGAATCCCAAGAGGCAACGTTTTTAAGAATCATTGTCAGTTGAATCTAGCTCAAGTAAGACTAATATTTAGAACGATTGGTTGATTTGAGGTTAATTAAACTAATTGTAGGAAAGTAAAGAGCAGAATTAAAGTTGGATCTAGATTAATGATATGGAATCGCTGAGATGGTCCCGGGTTTCACCACCACTACACATGCAAACACATCCAAACATCAAACATCCATGCAAGATATAACTATCCAAATAGAACTGTTGTGAACCCTCCCTGAGGGATGTTTAGGTTTGCATAAGCATCCCCTTAGGCATCCGATGTCTCATCGCCTTTCAGATCATACACTTACGGTTCCGAAGATACATAATCCAACTAAGGTTGTGGCCCTCCCCGAAGGGTGTTTAGGCACACAGAAGCATCACCGTAGGCTAGATGATTCATCCCCTCATGGATCACACACTTACGACCTCAAGGAATCCTATCAGAAGTTTTCATCAAGGAGTCGACCGCGCTAATCGACAAGCAAGTAGGTGATTAATCTATAGGCAAACATCATTGATTACAAGGAAGATACAAAATCCAACTAAGGTTGTGGCCCTCCGTGAGGGATGTTTAGGCCACAGAACCGTCACTGTAGGCTAGATGGCTCATCCCTTTACGGATCATACACTTACTACCTCAAGGAATCCCATTCTATTTCTAGTTTGGAATTCAACCTCATTAATCGACATTCTACCCTATGTATAGAAGTTCTCGCAATATAGGAAAAAAATCATGATGAAAGCAAGAAGGTAACCAATCTTCAAACATTAATGATTAACAATGAAATGAAAAGCTATTTACATTGCCATGGAATGTTTAACAAGAGAACATGTTTGCATGGGCAGCGAGGCTAGTCTCCGCACCCCAGCAAAAAGGACTACTCGCTCATGATGCGAGAAACAAGAATAACAAGAGAGAGGGAAGATTCCACTGTGAGCATGATGAAGAAGGTAGTCACAACTCGGTGAAGATGATGCAGTCTTCTATGTTGTGTCGGGGCAAATCTTAGACGAGGAGGAAGAACCACCAAGGCATACCGGACATACCTTCTTCTCCACCTTCCTTCTCTACTCGACTTCTTTGCTCACAGTAGGAGGAGCAAGTGAAGTTGTTATGGCGTGGATGTATGTGGATGGAGCTGGATCAAACCTTATGTTTGGGCAGCCTGGCGGCGTCCCAAGATCCATACCCAAATGAGGACCCTTGTTGTCCTATTTATAGGCTCAGGTCTGGTCCTCACGTTTTTGGTGTGAGCCCTTCTCACAGTTTGGTCTTAACGGTTTGGAGATCGTTTAGATGACCAAACGGTCTTGTATTATTTTCCTCCAAACAGTCTTCATGGACTCAGCCTTCAATCGGTCTTGTGATTTAGGGGAGCAAACGGTCTGTAGCAACCAGTTTTGCAGATCAATCAATGATCAAACGGTCTCGGATTAGCTTTCCTCTAAACAGTCTGTTATCCAAACGGTTTTGGAATATATCCACTAATTGGTCTTGGCTAATGGTCCGCGTCCAACAAGTTTCCATTCCAAATGGTTTGGAGTTCTATCAGTCTGTGAAGTCCATACGTTCTTGAGTCAGCAACCATACGGTCTCGTAGACCGTTAAGCCCTAGCGGTCTCAGTTCTGTAGTCTACTGCCTCTGATCGTTCTTCATTCGACGGTCTTCGGCGGGTGGCAGGCCTATCAGATTTCTCCCGAATGGTCTACAAGACCATTTACAGCCCTACGGTCTGCTATGCAACCGGTCTTCAGTGATCGATCACATGTTCTCGTCCTCATAGATAAACGTAGCTCCAAATGATCTTAGACCTTTGATCGATCTCGCGCCCAACCGGTCTCGTGGCATGTTGTTTTATCGATCATGAGACCGTGCGCCGCCTATGCTGCAGGTCTTGGTTGAGCAGGTAGCACGGTGGTGAGGTAGATATGGATGATGAGGAGTTGTTGTGTCGAGGGCTAGGTTTTTTGAGGTTGAAGATGATGGCAGGACGGTTTCTTTGCACTTTTCTGGACGTGCGCTTCATACAGTCTTGCGAAGAGACTACTCATACGGTCTTGAGACCGTATGGAAGGGAAATACCGTTAGGAAGGGAAGGGTGAAACCGATTGGCCAAGACCGTTAGAGTCAAGACTGTTAGGGTCACTTGGTGACAGAGGTGATGATGGTAGTTGAGTGTGGAGAGGGTAGAAGGATGATGTTGGTGAAGATGGAGGTGGAAAGGGTTAAAAGAACGTGGGTGCCACCTGATGGCTATACCTTCTCATGAACTGCATAAAATTGATATAAATTTAGTTAATAATCTTGATAATTTCACTAATTAAGCAAATTTGCATATTATGATATTTAGAAGATGAAAGCAGATGTATTGAATCAAAATGAGCCCAAGATGGCGACTGAATATCATGATGAATATGCATTCATTAGTCTTCTACCTTAGAACACTTGGTTCCGAAGAAAAATAGAGTGGAGTCTTTGCTCCAGGTTATAGAAAATAGAAAGAAAGCAAAGTTTCATACTTGGGCAAGGAAGAGGTAAATATAGCCCATGGATAAGGATGAAAGCAAGCATGAGGTGTTAAAGTAGCTTCCCCATGTGTCTTTGGCCTTAAACTATTAAGAATATACAAGAACACATACAAGTAGCTCCCCCACTATCCATAATAGGCCTTCTTATCTTTCCTTTGTCAAATTTCCAACCCAATCAAATAATTCATTAGTTGATAGCTACTAAAGGTAGCTCATCCGTGAAAGGGTAAACCCTAAAATACCATTTAAGAAAACACCTTCAAACCAAGATTTAAATAGGTTCCCCATGGCTCAAAAATCTCAAGAATGATGAGATAATATCCAAGGAACATAATTCAAGTGATAAATTGCAAAGAAAACCTCTCAATTGGGTAAATTGCAGAAAAGTCCAAACTGTGCATTAAATTGCATAACTTGCTCATATAGTGTCCAAAGTGGACCAAATTTGAAACTTAAGCTTGTCTTATGATTTCAAAGCATATAAAAAGGTTATATTAGGGTTATAAGAATTAAATTATGATAATTAAGCTTATTCAACTCATTAAGCAAATTTAGGGGCCTTACAATAACCAAGGAGGAGCTTTAGAATTCCTAAATAGAGAAATTTGGAAACCTAGGAGCCTTCTTCACCAAGGTAGGCACCTACTTTTATCTTGGGACAGAACCTTCATTGCAAAGTAGAGTAGGAATGATGTTGTAAGCTAGAGGAAATAAAGGAGAGAAAGAGTTTTCAAATTGGGAGTTGGGAAGGGGTAGATATTGCTATATAAAGAAAAAGGTCAAGTATGAGGTGTCTATCAGACTTTCCATGTGTCATGTATGAGGGTGTCCATGGACATGCAAGCCTTTATGGATAAGTAAGTATTCAAGCACGAGGTGTCAAATTACTTTCCATGTGTCCAATGCTAAGGGTGCCCATGGACATGCAAACTTTTATGGATAAGGAAGAAGTCAAATATGAGGTGTCCATGGAGCTTTCCTTGTATCCTTAGCCTTGGGATTTCATGGCCATGTAAGAGGACAGTGATGAATGCATATTCATCACGATTTTCAGTCGCCTTTTTGGGACCAATGCGATTCAATACTTTTGATTTCATCTCCTAAATCTCACAAAATACAAGAATTCTTAACTAATTCAATTATCAAGATTATTGACTAGATTTATATTGATTTTGTGCAGGTCGTGATGAGGTTCAACCATCATATGGAATTCACTCAAGATCCTCTTATCCTTGGTCTTGACCAAATGGTTTTGACCAAACGGCCTCGACCCCAAACGATCTCATCCAATCATCCATACGGTTTCAAGACCGTTTGGAGCCATATGGTTTCAAGAGTGTTTGATGCCATACGGTCTCAAGACTGATAGGTCAGTCACCCGCAAGACCATTTGGCCCCAAGACCATTTGGAGGCCATTGGTCTTCAAGACCGTTTGGCTGTCAAACGATCTCCAAAATCGTTCGGCCATCAAACGGTCTTTAAGACCGTTTGGAGTCATACGGTCTCAAGACCGATAGGAGACAAAGTTCTAGGACCGTATGGGCAGTCCCTTCCCAAGACCGTATGGTCACTGATGTCTCGAAACTGTTTGGATTGATCAAGATCAAGACCGCTTGGACTAAGACTCAAACCCGATCGAGTCCAAATAGTCTCAAGACCGTATGACGGCTAACGGTTTCAAAACCGTTTCGACCAAGGACCGTTTGGATGATCAAGATTGTTTGGACACTCAAGCAAAGACCGATCAAGATCAAGACCGCTTGGACTGAGACTCAAGTATGATCAAGCGCAAACGGTCTTCAAGACCGATCAAAGCCCAAAGGTTTGCAAGACCATTTGGCCAGCTACCACTAAAGACCGTTTGAGGCCAGCGCATGTGAAGACCGATTGGCCCCTATCAGTTTCAAACCGTTTGAAGGCAAAGTTCCAGGATGGTATGGGCAGTTCTTCCCAAGACTGTCTGGTCATTTGATCAATCTGCAAGACCTTATGAAGATAGAATCCCAAGACCAGTTGGATTTGTTCAGTCTCCAAGACTGTATGGTCATGTATTCTCAAGACCATTTGGATGTCAAACGGTCAACAAGACTGTTCGCTCCAAAAACGTTCAAGCAAACCGGTTGCTCTGAACCGTTTCGAGCAAACTCACAGCAAAAACGTGAGGTCCCCATCCAAGCCTATAAATAGGACCACAAGTGTCCTCATTTGGGCATCAGTTCCAGGATGCCAAAAGGTTGCTTGAGCAAAGGCTTGGTCTCCCTTCCACACCGCCGCCACTCCACCATCTTCACGCTATTGTCAAGTCGCCCACACCTCCTCTTGATGGAGCAAGATGGTCGAGAAGAGAAAGAAGGTGGAGAAGAAGGTCTGCCCAGCCTACCTTGGTGGTTCTTCCTCCTCGTCCAGATCTACACTGACATGACTTAGAAGACCGCATCATCTTCACCGAGCTACGACTACCTTCTGCATTATGCTCATAGCGGAATCTTCCTTCTCTCTTATTCTTCTTGTTTCTCACATCATGAGCGAGTAGTCACTTTTCACTGGGGTGTGGGGACTAGCCCCTCTGCCCATTCTTTCATGTCTTTTCATTTAAACATTACAAGGTAATGTATATAACATTCCATTTCATTGTTAATTGATAATATTTGTAGCTTGATTACCTGCTTGCTTTCATCTTGTTCTTCCCTATGTTATGAGAACTTTTGTATGTAGGGTAGAACATCGATGAATGAGGTAGACTCTCAAACTAAAAATAGAATGAGATTCCTTGAGGTCGTAAGTGTATGATCTGTGAAGGGACGAGCCATCTAGCCTACAGTGACGCTTCTGTGGCCTAAACATCCCTTAGGGAGGGCTACAACCTTAGTTGGATTTTGTATCTTCTTTGTTAATCATCGATGTTTGCTTGTAGATTAATCACCTGCTCACTTGTCGATTAGCGCGGTTGACTCCCTGACTAGAAATAGAATGAGATTCCTTAAGGTTGTAAGTGTATGATCCGTGATGAGAGGAGCCATCTAGCCCGTGGTGACACTTCTGTGGTCTAAACATCCCTTAGGGAGGACCTCAGCCTCAGTTGGATGTTGTATCTTTGGAACCGTGAGTGCATGATCTGGATGGCGACAAGAAATCTAATGCCGAAGGGGATGCTTACGCGGGCCTAAAAATCCCTTAGGGAGGGTTCACAATAGTTCCATTTGGATAGTTAGATTCTTGCCTGGATGTTTGATGTTTGGATGTGTTTGCATGTGTAGTGGTGGTGAAACCCAAGGCCATCCCAGCGATTCCATATAATTAATCTAGAACAAACTTTAATTCTACTCTTTTACTTTTTTGCAATTAGTTTAATCAACCACAACCCAATCAATCGTTCTAAATATTAGTCTTACTTGTGCTAGATTTGACCGACAAAGATTCTTAAAAATGTTGTCCTTTGGGATTCGATCCTTAACTATATTGTGATAAGACTCGTACGCTTGTGGATGGTATTATTACATGGGGTTTTGGTAAAAGCTCAGGGATTTCAACTACGAGTGAGTTTGTAGTGCAATAATATTTCACGTCAAATTCTGGCACCGTTTCCGGGGACAACGAAATCAGTTAGTCAAATCTTGTTCTTTTAAGGCTAATCTAGGATTTTGTTTTCTTTTGATACAATCGATCATCTACTTGAATTTCACTCCACTCCATCAATCTTACTTCAAATCTTTTCGTTTTAGGTACCCCCAAGACTGGTGTATGCATCGTCTGAACAGTCCCGGACTCGCTGCCATCTTTGATCCTGAAATAGACAGAACCTTTCACCATCAAAATAGAAATAGTCCCGGACTCACTGCCATCTTTGATCCTGAAATAGACAGAACCTTTCACCATCAGAATAGAGAGAAACAAGAAAGAATAGCTCAAGAGGAGGAGATAGCCCGAAGGGTGGCTCAAGCCATCAATACACAGAGAGAGAGGCTCTTGCAAGAATCTAGAGCCGCAGTACAAGAAGAAATTCTAGTAGCACAAGCAGCAGTGCAGACAACAAAACTGCAAAAGGATCTTAGGGAGTTCTCAATCCCCAAAGCTGTTGACGTTCATCACCTGGTTCAACCTCGTCCTATCCATGCTCCCAACTTTGAGATATGAGCACATTGGATTACCTTCCTTCAAAACAACCCATTTTATGGTAAACAAGGAGAAGATAGTCAAGAACATCTTCTGAGATTCATTGAACTATGCACTATGACAAAACAAAATGGAGTATTCGACGATGCCATTAGACTTCATCTTTTCAAGTATTCTCTTGCTGATAGAGCTATGAGTTGGTACAAATCCTTGCAAGGTGAACCCATCACCACTTGGGAACAACTTCAAAATGTTTTTCTGGAAAAATTCTACCCTCCTTCTCTCACTCATGAAATTAGGGGACGAATAACAATGTTCACTCAAGCCCCTGGAGGAACTCTTGCTGAAGCATGGGAAAGATATAAGGAACTTCTATGCAAGTGTCCACACCATGGAATCCCTAAGAATCAACTCATCAAGATCTTATATAGAGGTGTGGATGACGATATTAAGAGATTCTTAGATTCCTCATCTGGAGGAAACTTCATGCGTCAGAGTTATGATAGCACATGGAGGTTGTCACCCTTGGAGCTGAAAATAAAGCTAATTGGGGAAGGTCTGTAGGTAAGGGAGTGTTGAAGGTAGCTATGGCTGAAGTTATTCTAGAATACAAGTCTATTGCTGAAATCCTCAAACTCTTAGTGGCCAAGCAAGATCATATCGAATCATCCCTTTCTGCATTTGGAAAAGGACGTTCACCCCCTTAACAACAAGAACAGATCAAGTCAGCTTCATTGTTCTGTGAAGCATGAAAAAGTACTGATCATTCCACTTTAGCATGCAATGTACGATGTTGTTCTAAGCAACACATGTGGACAAGGAGATAATAGTCAATTAGAAAATCTTAATGCCGTCAACACCATTCTTGGTCAAGGATACTACAACCCGAATCAAAATAGGAACCATCCTGGTTTTCAATATGAAAATCCTTCAGGAGTGGAAAACTCATGACAACTTGGTTCAACTAACCACCAAGAAAAGATGCCAAAGAGCACACAAAAAATGCAATCTCGATTCAAATACAGGAGAGATTTGCACAAAAAACAAAATGTGCAATAAATAAAATTGTGAATAATATAATAAAAATCTTGAGTTGAACAGAGGAGAGATTTATTTCTTCCTTCCATACCACCCTTCACTCCCTTTTCTACCTAATGGCACAATAAATGCCTCTACTACCCTGAAATACACCAATGTCAGATCAGATGCACACTTGTTGTTCTGCGAGTATCTCTGGACTCTTACGGAACTCTTTGACATGCTTGTTGTTGGAAAAAGTGAGGAGGAAGTGAAGTTGGAAAGCAAACTCAGGAACAAATATGTGGTAAGATGTGTCCAGTGGTCTCAGGAAGTTGAGATGCTTAGTCGAACTGAGCAGAAAAGGAACAATCGTGATGTGAATAGGAGGCAATCACATGGTCAAAAGGTATTCATTTGGCGACCGTTTCAGATCTTATGTTACTCAAGGACGAGCAATGTTTAATTTCAAGGTATTCTGATGAATGCATATTCATCACGATTTTCAGTCACCTTTTTGGGACCAATTCGATTCAATACTTTCGATTTCATCTCCTAAATCTCACAAAATATAAGAACTCTTAACTAATTCAATTATCAAGATTATTGACTAGATTTATATTGATTTTGTGTAGGTCATGATGAGGTTCAACCATCATATGGAATTCACTCAAGATCCTCTCATCCTTGGTCTTGACCAAATAGTTTTGACCAAACAATCTTGACCCCAAATGATCTCAGCCAGTCATCCATACGGTTTCAAGACCATTTGGAGCCATATGGTTTCAAGACTGTTTGGCGCCATACGGTCTCAAGACCGATAGGCCAGTCACCCGCAAGACCATTTGGCCCCAAGACCATTTGGAGGCCATTGGTCTTCAAGACCGTTTGGCCATCAAACAGTCTCCAAAACTATTCAGCCATCAAACGGTCTTTAAGACCGTTTGGAGCCATACGGTCTCAAGACTGATAGGAGACAAAGTTCCAGGACCGTATGGGTAGTCCCTTCCCAAGACCGTATGGTCACTGGTGTCTCGAAACCATTTGGATTGATCAAGATCAAGACCGCTTGGACTGAGACTCAAATCTGATCGAGCCCAAATAGTCTCAAGACTGTATGACGCCTAACAGTTTCAAAACCATTTGGACCAAGGACCGTTTGGATGATCAAGACCGTTTGGACACTCAAGCAAAGTTCGATCAAGATCAAGACTGCTTGGATTGAGACTCAAGTCCGATCAAGCGCAAACGGTCTTCAAGACCAATCAAATCCCAACAGCCAGCAATACCATTTGGCCAGCTACCGCTGAAGACTATTTGAGGCCAACGCATGTGAAGACCGATTGGCACCTATCAGTTTCAAATCGTTTGAAGGAAAAGTTCCAAGACCGTATGGGCAGTTCTTCCTAAGACTGTCTGGTCATTTGATCGGTCTGCAAGACCGTATGAAGACAGAACCCCAAGACCAGTTGGATTTGTTCGGTCTCCAAGACCATATGGTCATGTATTCTCAAGACTGTTTGGATGTCAAACGGTCTCCAATACCGTTTGCTCCAAAACCGTTCAAGCAAACTGATTGCTCTAAATTGTTTGGAGCAAACTCACAACAAAAACGTGAGGACCCCATCCAAGCCTATAAATAGGACCACAAGGGTCCTCATTTGGGCATCAGTTCCAGGACGCCGAAAGGATGCTTGAGCAAAGGATCGGTGTCCCTTCCACACCGCCACCACTCGACCATCTTCACGCTGTTGTCAAGTCACCCACACCTCCTCTTGTTGCGAGCAAGGAGGCCGAGAAGAGAAAGAAGGTGGAGAAGAAGGTTTGCCCAGCCCGCCTTGGTGGTTCTTCCTCCTCATCCAGATCTGCACCGACATGATGTAGAAGACCAAATCATCTTCACCGAGCTGCGACTACCTTCTGCATCATGCTCATAGCAGAATCTTCCTTATCTCTTGTTCTTTTTGTTTCTCACATCATGAGCGAGTAGTCACTTTTCGATGGGGTGCGGGGACTAGCCCCGCTGCCCATGCTTTCATGTCTTTTCATTTAAACATTCCAAGGCAATGTATATAACTTTCCATTTTGTTATTAATTGATAATGTTTGTAGCTTGATTACCTGCTTGCTTTCATCTTGTTCTTCCCTATGTTATGAGAACTTCTGTATGTAGGGTAGAACGTCGATTAATGAGGTAGACTCTCAAATTAGAAATAGAATGAGATTCCTTGAGGTCATAAGTGTATGATCCGTGAGGGGATGAGCCATCTAGCCAATGGTGATGCTTCTATGGACTAAACATCCCTTAGGGAGGGCCATAGCCTTAGTTGGATTTTGTATCTTCTTTGTTAATCGTCAATATTTGCTTGTAGATTAATCACCTGCTCGCTTGTCGATTAGCGCGGTTGACTCCCTGACTAGAAATAGAATGAGATTCCTTGAGGTCGTAAGTGTATGATCTGTGAGGGGACGAGCCATCTAGCCTGCGGTGACACTTATGTGGTCTAAACATCCCTTAGGTAGGACCTCAGCCTCAGTTGGATGTTGTATCTTCGGAACCGTGAGTGCATGATCCAGATGACGACGAGAAATTTGATGCCTAAGGGGATGCTTACGCGGGCCTAAACATCCCTTAGGGAGGGTTCACAGCAGTTCCATTTGGATAGTTAGATTCTTGCCTAGATGTTTTATGTTTGGATGTGTTTTCATGTGTAGTGGTGGTGATACCCAAGACCATCCTAGCGATTCCATATCATTAATCTAGAACAAACTTTAATTATGTTCTTTTACTTTCTTGCAATTAGTTTAATCAACCACAACCCAATCAATCATTCTAAATATTAGTCTTACTTGTGCTGGATTCGACCGACAAAGATTCTTTAAAATGTTGTCATTTGAGATTCGATCCTTAACTATACTGCGATAAGTCTCGTTCGCTTGTGGGTGGTATTATTGTACGAGGTTTTGGTAAAATCTCGGGGATTTCAACCCCGAGTGAGTTTGTAGTGCAATAATATTTCACGTCAGACAGCTCATAGAGGCTTCTTGAATATCAAATGTCAATTTATGGACACTTATAGGCCATCAAAAATGACCTCCAATCAAAGAAATAACCCCATTGGTTGATAGTTTCTAAAGATAAGCTCATTTATAAAGAGGGTAATCCCTAAAATGCCCTTGGAAAGAAACACCTTCAAGCCAAGGTGCAACTAGGTGCCCCATGGTTCAAAAACTCGAGAATGGTAAGGGAATATATAAGGATTATAATGCATGTGACATTTTGTAAAGAAAACCTCCCAATTGGGTAAATTGTAGAAAAGTCCAGAATGTACCTAAAATTGCATAACTTACACAAACAACATCCAAATTGGACCAAACTTCATCCACAAGTTAGCTTTGATGTGTTGAATATAAATTTGACATTATTATCAAATTTTTGAGTTATATAATCACATTATTCATTACTTATGCCTTTTACTCATTTTCTCTCTCCTAAATGTATCCTAATATTTCAAGGTGGTCCAAATTAGATGAAATTTGACATGTAGGCTAATTTTAATATGTATATTTTTAATTTGAAGTTTATTTCCACTTTTGAGACTTTTTTTATGAGATATGTCATATGGCCCATTAGTGGCCCATTATATAAATTTTTCATCCAATTAAGTTTCTTATCTTCATGTTACCACCAAAATGAGTTATGTGGCATATTTTATGTATCCATTATAAACCTAAGATTAATGTTAGAATATTAGGTTACATTAAGGTGATATATACA
Organism: Alisma plantago-aquatica; assembly: GCA_963693085.1. Lineage (NCBI taxonomy): Eukaryota > Viridiplantae > Streptophyta > Magnoliopsida > Alismatales > Alismataceae > Alisma > Alisma plantago-aquatica. The sequence goes on from OY856411.1 coordinate 514,650,803, forward strand.
TACATTATCTCATTGGGGTTATACTAAACATCTATTTAGGTCTAACCCTCAACCTTGTTTAGCTAAGTCCAAAATGTCAACTTCCAAGGTAGGGTCCGAGATCTAGTATGTTACAACACACCACCCCTTAAAGGGAATTCATCCTCGAAATCAAAACATCCGCATATAAGAAAACAACTTATTCACCACCTCTTAAAGGATTCATCTTATTAAGTCAAAACTATTCTTTAGGTACAAAAGGTTCAACTACACTACCTTGCATCCAACTACATAAATATCATGCAAAAAAAGAAACATAACTTGTAAATACTAACTATGAACTATGGGTTAACTTGCCCTTATCTATCCTCAAACAAGTCTTTACACTTGGGAGACTAGTTCAACATATCAGGGTCCCTAAAGATAAATCATATAGATGTCTAAGGCTACTATTGCCTAAAAGCATGCTATTTTGAACAATTCATATCAACTCAGGCCAGGTTGGTATCATATGGATTTGGGAGTCCTCGTAAACCAAGCTAGTGGTGCGGAGGAAAATCTTGCCAACCCCCGAACCCTGATCTTTTCGAGACACCTTTGCTTTCAACTTCATGTCCTAGTAGCTGCCTAAAGGCCAAGCTAAACAACCTCAAGTTACTATGGTTACTTATGCATCTTTTACTTGTAAGTATTTTAAGGATCAACTCTAGGGCAAACATGTCACTTAAAGGTAAGGCATGGATTATAACTAGAGACACAAAATTGAAATAGTCAGATTCCAACTACCATGGGCTCTGATACCATGTTGTAAGGAGGCGGGATCACCCCCTTACAAAAACAATTGAAGAATTAAACCTTCATTCCAAACACATTCAAAGGTATACTAGAATAGGTGTAAAATTTTCAAACTTCAATAAATGGTATTCAAAACAACCAAAGTGTAGCAACGGAGTAAAAATAATGACTATATTTATTTTTCACAAAAGATTACAAAAGTACATCATAATATCCCATAAGGGTTTACATGTATGATACAACATAAGGATCTAAGTAGAGGGAAATCTAAACCATAACAACTTTGTCTCCAAGCTTTAACTCCTTAAGCTAGTCTAAAACTTCATGCCTTATCATCCAAGTCCTTCACCTAGGGTTGGAAGCATACCCCAATAAGAAGAGAAAATAGATGACATCAACAAAGGTTGGTATATGCATACTAAATAGGAAATTGATAAATATATGGAATAAAGGACATCAAATACAAAAAGGCTTCCCATAGAAAGGATAAGGACCACCCAAATGGGTATCTAGAGAAAAGGAATTGAAATCATATTATAACAAAAGAATACTTGCCATGAATAAAACATAAAGATTGTGCCACACAAGCACATGTAAAGAATTAGGACACACACCCCATATGATCAACCTGCATGCATGTGAGATAAACATAGCCCTAGAATAATATAAACACAAAGGTGGCCAAATCTCATAAACTTGAAACCTGACAGAGAAAGGAATACTATCAATCTCCCAGATATAAAAAACATGGGCCAAGAATCACACATTTTTCCCTGGGTATGGGGTTCATTTCCATCCCAAAAGAGCAGGAAATATCACATCTGCTCGGTAAGAAATAACACATCTGCCATAAAAAACCAATACAATTACACTACTCTAGTGCTACTGAATCACATAACATGTTAAATGTAGAGGCAAGTAGAAAGTAGAGTCAAAATATATAAACCATGGTTGTATAGACGGCTAGGCGTTCCATATGGATGCCCAGGCGGAGGCCCAGGCGTTTCCAGGCATTTTTATATATATCTTGTTTTAATATATATATATATATATATATATATTAGTAGATATATCTAAATTGCTTATATAGTAGAAATTGTACATTAAAAAATTGAATTTGTAGTACTTTTAGGAGATATTTGCCATTTTCATTTATTGGGCTTTTGTAAAGCCAATTTGAGTTAATCACAAAATTGATTACTCATAAATTAGAAATCAGAAATGTTAACTATATTTGTATATCTATTCATGAGGTGGTACATTTAAAAAACAAAACAGTAGATTAATAAAGTCAAATAGTAGACAAGTTAAAACAGTACATTGATACTAATCGGTAGATAAATTAATAAAAAATAGTAGATAATAAATACAAATCATTAGATAAATAAATACTAATCAGTAGATACATAAATACAAATCAATAGATAAATAAATACAAATCAGTAGATAAAAAAATTCAAAACATTAGAAAATAAATACAAATCAATACATAAATAAATACAAAGCATTAGATAAGTAAAAACAAATCAGTAGATTAAAAAAAATTAAAGGTTAAATAAGTAAACTCAAAGCATTAGATCAAATCAGTAGATAAAAAATTCAAAACGTTAGATAAGTAAACTAAAAGCATTAGATAAATAAATACTAATCAGCAGATAAACAAATACAAATGATTAGATAAAAAAAGTACAACTCAGTTGATAAACAATTATAAATCAGTATATGATTAAATAATTTTAAAAAGTAGATCAACAAATGCAAAGCCCTAAATTTAAATAATGTGATGAATCAAAAATCATTAGATGAAAAAATCAGTAGATAAGTAAATACAAATTGTAGATAAGTATTTATAAATCAGTAGATAAGTAAACAAATTAGTAGATAAGTAAAACAAATCAGTAGATAAGTAAATATAAATCAATAGATAAGTAAATACGAATCAGTAGATAAGTAAATACAAATCAGTAGATAAGTAAATACAAATCAGTATATACATAAATTCATATTAGTAGATAAGTATATTCAAATCAGTAAATAAGTAAATACAAATCAGTAGATAAGTAAACACAAATCAGTAGATAAGTAAATACATATAAATAGATAAGTAAATACTAATCAGTTGATAGAAATCAATAATATAAAAAACTTTGATACATGTATTACTTCTGGGTGCCCAAGTTGAGGTGGGGCTTGGGCCTCCTAGGCGCCCGCCTGTACAACACAGATATAAACTAGTCACCACATAAGTGATCAACATATACATCCACCTCATAAGTGGGCAAAAGACATCACATGTCATCTTTTAGAGTTACATCATGAACAAAGCATAAGATAAGAGTTAAAAAGAATATTCATGATCACATGATCAATATCAAATAAGGTAGTTCACATGAACCATGATTTTTATAAGAAAAGACATTGTGTATAGGCTAATGTCCATAGGACAAGAGAATGAATACGCATAGGTGAATTGCTCAATAAGAAGAATAAGGGATACATCATACCTCAACTTTAGAGTCTAAACAGTCCAAGTCAAGCCTAGGCCTACAAAGAAGCTCCAGGGAAGGTGGACAGGTCCAATAAGAAGGTTCCCAAGCTTAGAGAGGCTGGTTTCTCCAACAAAGCTCCTATCTCAAGTAAGAAGCACCTTCTCCACTTTAGAGGTGAAAAACCCTAACAGAAGAACATGGAGATGAGGTGTTTATGGGTTCTAGGTGGGTTTTCACCATGGAAAGCCATGGTTCCGACCTGAAGGAAGGTGGAAGGAAGACTAAAAATATGAAAATAGGTAAGGAAAGGAGGATACTTACTAGTTTTGGTCGAAATAACTAAGGAGGGGCTTTAGAAATCCTAAATAGAGAAATTTGGAACCCTAGGAGCTTTCTTCACCAAGGTAGGCACCTCCTTTTACCTTGGGACAAAACCTTCATGGAAAAATAGAGTAGGAATGATGCTCTAAGCTATAGGAAATAAAGGAGAGCAAGAGTTTTCGAATTGGGAGTTGGGAAGGGGTAGATATGGCTATATAAAGAAAGAGGTCAAGTATGAGGTGTCTATGAGACTTTCCATGTGTCATGTATAAGGGTGTCCATGGACATGCAAGCCTTTATGGATAAGGAAGAAGTCAAGAACAAGGTATCAAGTTACTTTCCATGTGTCCAATGCTAAGGGTGCCCTTGGATATGCAAACCTTTATAAATAAGGAAGAAGTCAAGCATGAGGTGTCCATGGAGCTTTCCATGTGTCCTTAGCCTAGGGATTTCATGGCCATGCAAGAGGAAAGCTCATATAGGCTTCTTGAATATGAAATGTAAGTTTATGGACACTTATAGGACATCCCAACCGACCTCCAATCAAAGAAATATCTCCATTGGTTGATAGCTTCTAAAGATAAGCTCATTTATTAAGAGGGTAATCCCTAAAATGCCTTTGGAAAGAAACACCTTCAAACCAAGGTGAAACTAGGATCCCCATGGTTCAAAAACTTGAGAATGGTAAGAGAATATACAAGGAGAATAATGCATGTGATAATTTTCAAAGAAAATCTCCCAATTGGGTAAATTGTAGAAAAGTCCAGAATGTACCTAAAATTGCATAACTTACACAAACAACATCCAAATTGGACCAGACTTCATCCACAAGTTAACTTTGATGTTTTGAACACAAATTTAACATTATTTTCATATTTTGAAGTTATATAATCACATTATTCATTACATATGCCTTTTACTCATTTTCTCTCTCTTAAACATATCCTAATATTTCAAGGTGGTTAAAATTAAATGAAATTTGACATGTAGGCTAATTTTGATATGTAGATTTCGAATTTGAAGTTTGTTTCCACTTTTGAGACTTCTTTTTATGAGATATGTCATATGACCCATTAACGACCCATTATCTAAATTTTTTATCCAATTAAGTTTCTTATCTTCATATTACCACCAAAATGAGTTATGTGGCATATTTTATGTATCCATTATAAACCTAAGATTAATGTTAGAACATTAGGCTACATTAAGGTGATATATACATGCATTATCTCATTGGGGTTATACAAAACATCTATTTAGGTCTAACCCTCAACCTTGTTTAGCTAAGTCTAAAATGTCAACGGCTAGGGTAGGGTCCGAGATCTAGTAAGTTACACAAACTCTAGGTTTGAGTTCCCCTTGGTACCAAACCATCTTTCCTAACCTAAAGCTTCATTTTCCACCCTCCATGACCATCTATTTCTCCATCTCCAAGAAGAATCTGCCCCTACAGCCCGAAAGCACGTTTGGTGCTGTTCTTGTTCATTTTTTCACCGAAGATCCTTGCAAGATGAAGAGAACGAGCAAGGCAATTAGAAAGGCGATAGAGAAGATGATGGGCATCCTCACCGGAGGAAAAAGCCACTCCAAGCGGGCCTCCAATTTGTTACAACAGTCCTTCAGTACTTCATCACCGTCAAATTCAATTTCGTGATCCCTCTAACGGTCGGCATAGACGAGCGCCTCCCGACACCGATCCTCCTCCGATGGCCACACTTCAGATCCAAGATACAACAACCCCAAAGAGGAGGAGGTAGAAGAAGAAGAAGAGATGGAGAACATAGTGGACTCAGCTAATTTTAATGCATTGGCTCGCGAGGGGAGGGCCAAGAAAACAAATGATGAATCTTCCTCACGCTTACTGCCACAACCAGCTCTGGAAAGACATTCCACTTCATCCGCTCAACCCATTGTAAGCTTTGAGAGGGTGACCTTGAACTTATACACAAGTTCAGGGTCACACACTTATGCATAAGAGGAGGAAGATGATACTAAAAGTGAGGAGATGGAAGATGAACCAGTGAAGGTTGTGTCCAAGCTAGAAGAGGACATGTTGAAATGGGTGGAAAAGCAACCAAAGGGAACCACCTACGGAAGGGGAATGACAAGAAAAGCAGTGATGGTGCCTCTCCACCCCAAGTGCTTGACAAGGAGGGTGATCCCCACTAGATATGCATGTATGACTACCATGCATGCTCTAGGGATCAACTACACATTCAAGAGTCAAATGCAACATTGTGGGTTGTACAAGATCTTGACTGGGGTTGAAGAAACCTAGTTAGAGTTGACTCATGAATTCTTCGTAACCTTAGAGAAGGTACAATACCAAGGAGAAGATGCCATCAGGTTCAAGCTGAATAGCTCGACACATGTGCTTAAAGTTTTCCAAATCAATGCTATATTTGCCCCATATTTAGAAATGGTAGAGAAGTTAAATGAGGGAAGACTTGACCAGAGTGGTAGAGCAGATTACTCCAAGATGTGAAAGGCAATTACTGGTCAAGCTACTTTTTTCTGTAGGAAAATCCAACACCAGTGAGATTTACAACCCCTTCATGAGATACCTACAGAAGGTCCTAGAAAATCACTTTGTTTGGCCATTATGACAATCAAGGGTGTTGCTCACAAAAAGATTTGTTTGTTATGGCCACAATTGCAAGTAGGGGATTTGTAAACATAGATTCCATGGTGATGGACCACTCGAAGACAATTTCCTCCAACAGTAAAAATCCATTCATCATGGGGGGGACTTATCACCACAATTGCAAAGGCAGTGGGCTGCAATCTAGATGGGCTTACCACGGTAGAAGGGAGCAAATATGTTGATCTAAAATATCTTGCCATGTCCTAAATGATCTCCCTCAGAGATAGCAAAATCTTTTATGTTCTAAACCCCAGTTACCCTGGAATCACCTTGGAGCTCCCATACCCGCCACCAGAGAACTTTTCTGAGGTGATAGCACAGTATGAGGAGGAGCACCCAAGAGAGGGGTTCAGTGCACCAAACATGGACTTACATGAAGGAGGAGAGACGAATGTGTCATAGAAGCAACACATTTTTGAGCAGCCATGCTGCACATGACTAAGAGTGGAGGACTTTGAGGTGCAACCACCTCCAACAAATGCATACAACATGTCAGCCATTCATGCACAGTTGAGGCAATTCAAAAGACACAACAAGACATGTGGTTAGTGACCGGCCTAAATCGCGCGTCCAAAAGTGGAGGCGGATTCGAGGTAGTCGAGCTCTCACATTTATAAACCCGAATCCTTCAAGGCCCCCGCAACTTTGCTTACGGGGTCGAAGTAGTCATACGGGGTTGAACACAGGGACAAGGGGGTAGTGTTGAGAACCATGAATCGACACGCTACATCCGACAGGTATAAAGATATAAAAGTTCCCAAACGGGAACAGCAAGATGTCATGAATTAAAACAAGAAAACTATCTCCAAATGGAGCTACTAGAGAGATTTAAGGTTTTAGTCAATTAGCAGTTTTTAGGGGTTTTTCATGCAACAGAAGCAGAAAGATAAAGACTATAGCACAGGCAAGGTATGAAGGATAAGACCATAGTAAAACAGGCGACAGAAGTAAGACCCTGCACCCCTCCTCTCAGAGCGGGTACCTCTAACCTCTACATCAACGCCCCTCTCGAGGTCGCTGGGCTTTAGTTAGAGTGGAATGTTACAGAAACAGCTCCGTTCCAGGCACTCTCATACTCCAGAATCGGACCAAACACTAGAGTCGCAACACAACTCTCGAAGTTGTTGCAATGGGAAAACGGTTCGATAGCTAAGCGAAACGCGATCCAAATCGTACAAGCTAGAGTTCAGATATTAAACAGAGCAGTCATCCAACATTGTGCATCAAGCATAGAGCAACAAGTAATTAAATCTTTCCATTTCCATAAACAATTAAAGGTCTTAATACAATGCATAAACATAGAATTAAATAACATAATTAAAAGATAAGTGTCGCCTCCTTGATGTAGAAGGGCGACAGGGTGTTGTAGCTCTCCTGCCCGATATCGATCAGAGGACTAGCCCGATATAGAGGTTTCGGGCGACACACCCTCTCAGGCGGCACGCGCCGACTGGCGACTGCATCGGTCAAGGGCTCTGGCTGATACGCTCATGTCGGACGACACACCCTCTTGGGCGGCACGTTAAATAGACCAAGCGTATCGGGTTGATATCGTGTCCGGCTAAGAGCTAAGCATTATTGATGTCGGTCACTTGCGTCGGACAGCTATGTCAGCCGATATCGACCCGCAGTGTCGCCCAGGACGGTCCTAAGTGAACTGTCCCCTCCCTCTCGGGATGAGGAGAAGCTCACCTAGTGTCGCCCGAGATGAACACTGGGGCACGATACGTTCCTCTCGGAGTTCCCTCGCTCAAGCTCCCAACTGTCTAACTGTCCGTTGTCCGACGGTCTGCCTCCAAACTGATCAGCAGTTTGCGAACTGTGTGAGTCGTTGCGGACTGTGCGAGCCGTCTTTTCAGCTCCCTGTAGCTGCTATTTATTGTCAGCTGGTTGGTGGGAAGACATGGTGCTCGAAGCGCCACGTAGCTCCCTTGTACGCCGGTCGATGTAGATGGACGGCCGATACAAGCATTTCTCGGCACAAGGTGCTGGCTATTGGTCACGTGGCGGGCGGCACGCCTGCCGGTGGGTGGCTGTGTCGCCCGACGAGCTGGGTCGTCGAGGCGGCTTTAGCTCCCTGTCGGATAGAAGGTGTGTCGGCCGGCACGTTCGTGTCGCGCAGCATCCCCTCGTCGAGCGTCTTTGTGTTGCCCAGCCCATGTCGGGCAGAGGCTGTATCGGGCGTTAGGGAGGCCGAGACGGGTCTGGACTTATTCATGGGCCGGAATTGGCCTTATTACACAAAAACAAGGAAAACTCTGCAAAAGATAGAAAAATTGGAGTAAGAGCATTGCTTGGCCAATTATTGCGAAAATGCTAATAAAATAGAGGAAAATAGCAGAAAAGGGCAATTTTGATAACAAAATAAAGGGCAAAAACATCACAAAAACTGATGTTATCAACTCCCCCAAACTTAGCATTTTGATTGTCCTCAATCAATATTTAAACTATATTTTTGTGATGCTTCTTTTTGCTCAGATAACTTTCAGGCCAAGAGGTAAAACAAGTATAGTAATGCCTTTAGATATAATGCTGCTTCACTCGAACAAAAGACTACGCGTTTCCTTGCCTTATTGTTTTAAGTAAAATTTTTCTCTACAGCTTCAGCGAGACTTGTCGTATGATTCCGAAGTTAGCTTACACACCAAACAGCTTTATTTTTGGGGCAGAAAGTTGTGTATAGGGTAGGCTAAGGCTTTTTGGGTTTTTCATCTTGTTTCCCATTAGTCCATCCAGGTAAGGGTCCGTTAACGGGCAAGTGGTCCCTGTAGTCCAAGCCAGTTGGCTTTAGAGCAGTGATTTCACATCCTACGTACCACTGCCCCGGATCTACCATGCCTAAAGATGGGTACTTTTGGAAAACAAGAGGTGTATATATATATATTTTTCTTTTTCTTTTATTGGGCAGAACTCTCATGCTTTTATTCACTCTCTCAAGGCTTCTCTCTCTTTTTTGGGATTTTGCTGGGCGAGGGAAATAAAGAGATTTCCGCTGTTTGGGCAGCTTTTTCCTTCTCCATACTTGTCTCTTAGCTGTTTGCGAGATCATTATATTTTTGAAATTTTTGACATGGCAAAGTATACTCTTTTGTTCGTTTGGAGCAGCATTATCAAAAAGATATAACAGAACTTGCATCACATTTAGCACGAAGAAAATAAACTTTGCAAAAAGTAACATCAGATTTTTACTACATTATTACAGCAACTTTGTACAAATGCATAGGGGCAGAAATTTGTAAAGGAAAGATTTTCGGAAATTTTTATATGGCATACATGCATACATCAGATATACAGAAAGCTATAAGAGCTCATCGTAGAAAGCTTGAAGAGTTAAAGAAAATTTATACCTCCCTCACTGGCATAAGGGTACCCCCCAAACTTACTCCATACTCTGTCCCAGAGTAGAGAAGAAAGCAAAAGTGAGGTAAAGTTTAGCCAGTGAGGGTTAGCTCGCTGATGTGCTGCAATATGCTCCTACGAAGTTGCAGCATGCCATTAGGAGGTTGTCTAGCGGGTTTTGCTGCTGCCGATGAGAGATTGAGTAGGAGCGTAGACCCTCAAAATTCACTTCTGACCCACCTTTTCTCCAAACCCCTTCTGTGAACATGAACAAAAGGACTGATCATCAATCTCAGTTCAGTTCCCTAGAGTGTGTAGTAGGGTGGGCCCTCTCCCTTAGGAGGGCGGAACCAGAACGCCCCGAACTTGTTCGGAGGCCTTGGTTGCCGTACTCGTGTTGTTTCTGGAGATGGTCCTAAACCACAAAAGAAAATAGCTTATAATAATGTAACCCTCCATTTGAGCCATCATATGAAGAAGAATTCATCCTTTTCTTGTTGGTGCCGTTTCTGCCTGACAGTTGTTGCTGATCCCCGCGCCGTTGTTGGCGCGGCTGGTGGTTTGCTCCGTATGAGCCATACCTATTATTCAAAATCAAAATTTATTTATTCGTTAGGCAGATAAAGATAAAAAGAAAAACTTTATTAAAGCTTGGGCGAGGCGGGATCGGGCGATATGTCTGTCACGCAGTACAATATCCCTCCCGATATAGGTGTATCGGGCGATAATGTCGCACAGGGCAACTTCCTGACAGAACGCCTTGAAAGAGAACGTGTCGCCCGATAAAAGAAAAACAAGACTTATTTCAACAATCCCGGTATCGTCCATCAAAAGAAAAACTCGAGTCGATTCAAAATTGGGCGATATGAGGAGTGCCGCACGATACGACTCGCCACCCGACACTGGTGTATCGGGCGACAAGGTCATATGTAGTGCTTTATTGCGTCGGGCGATATAATCCTGTAAGGCACATAAACCTGATCAGCAGCGTGCGCTAAAGAAACCTGTGCCGGGCGATAAGGTTATCGGTCGATAGACGTGTCGGTCTATATCTATGTCGGGCGACAAACATGTCGGGTGATAAGAAAATAACATGTCGACCGATACCAAGTGCACGATACAAGACTCATGTCGGGCAAAAGAAATCGTATCGGGTAAGAGGTGTGTCGGGCTATACCCTTGCTCATAGGAGACATCGCTTGATACTAGAGTGAAGGCGAGATGGCCGATACACGAGCAAAAGACGGGTCACTGCATGCGTTCCAGGTGGCTGAAAAGTGAACAAGTGAGGTACCCCGATATGATGGTCCCCCCCTTCATATTTATACTGAGTTCAGCTGGGGGCAAAATGGTCAAATCAGGGCGCGCGCGTCGACCGGTTAAAACATGTCGTTCCCGAGACTACGGTCCCGTCGGTCAAGATGAAGGGCATTTACTCCATCGCACGAAACTGCTGTTGCTCGGGAAGTCCAACCGTCATGGCTCTTGTAGTGCCCAAGAAACTCTGGCCGATACGAGCGAGTCTGCGCGCCAGCTGAGCTGCTGCCCGACACGGTCTAAAACAGGCGGCCGAAAAACTTTAAAAAAATCGGGAAAAAGCTTTTGATGGGCAAAACATTATCGGTCTGGACAGAGCCCATTGCCCTCAGACAAAGATGCTCGTCAAAGCCTCGGAAAATTAAGCGATGACCCATAAAACAGAAGAGTCGGCACGCTCGGCGCGTGCTCAGACTCGGGCCTTATTACAATTCATAATGTCTGTTTTTGCTGTTTATAAGAAAAATGCAACCTATTCTAAGAAAGAAAGAAAGAAGAACTTGGGCTACCTCCCGAGGAGCGCTGGGGTTTGCGTCGCCAGCTCGACTGGTGTAGGATCATCTTGTTCAGCCCTCAACTGTACCCGTATCTTGCAGACTGATCTCTGTCCTCCTGACAAACGCTTCGTCTTCGTAGAACCTTTTCACCCTGTGCCCATTCACCTGAAAGGCCTTGGTCGGGTCGCCTTTGTCGTAGAGCTCCATCATTCCTGATGGGTATATCTTTGATACTGTGAACGGCCCAGACCACCTTGTTTGCAACTTCCCAGGGAAAAGATGAATAGAGGACTTGAATAACAAGACCTTATCTCCTTCTCTTACATCCTTTCTCCTGAGATGGGCATCATGCCACAACTTGGTCCTCTGTTTGTATATTTTTGCATTTTCGTAGGCGTTCATTCTCAGCTCTTCGAGCTCTTGAAGCTGCAAAAACCTCTTTTCTCCTGCTTTGTCCAGGTCCATATTTAGGAACTTGATTGCTCAAAGGGCCTTGTGTTCCAGTTTCAATGGAAGGTGGCATGATTTTCCGTAGATCAGACGGTAGGGGGTGGTTCCAATGGGTGTTTTGTAAGCGGTGCGGTAGGCCCATAGTGCGTCGTCGAGTTTCATGGACCAATCTTTCCTTGTTCGGCTGACAATTTTCTCCAAGATATGCTTGATTTGTCAGTTAGAAACCTCTACCTGTCCTGACGTCTGGGGATGGTAGGGTGTAGCGATCTTATGCTTCACTCCATACTTGCGCAGAAGTGCTTCAAACTGTCTTTCTCCAAAATGTGACCCTCCGTCGCTTATTACTGTTCGTGGGACGCCGAAACGAGGGAAGATGGTCTTCTCGAAGAGCTGGATAACTGACTTGGCATCGCAGGTCTGGGTGGATACCGCTTCCACCCACTTTGATACATAATCCACCACCACGAGAATGTACTGATACCCCGGGATGGGGGAAACGGTCCCATGTAATCGATCCCCCATACGTCAAATATCTCCACTTCAATCCAGCTTGCCATAGGCATTTTGTTCCTCCTCCCTATGTTCCCCGTGAACTGGCACTCTTTGCAAACCTTCACGAATTGTGTGGCGTCTTTAAACAGGGATGGCCAGTAGAAACCTGACTACAGCACCTTTGCAGCTGTTCTTTCGCTGCCTAGGTCACCACCATAGGGGGAGGCATGGCATTGCTTCAGGATGTCTGCGGTTTCTTCTTTTGGGATGCACCTTCTGTATAATTTGTCGGCGCATCTTTTGAATAGGAGGGGATCATCCCAGTAGTAGTTCTTAACATCCGCGAGAAGTTTCTTCTTCTGATTGTACGTAATGTCAGGAGGCAGCTCACCGCAAGCAAGATAGTTGCAGATGTCTGCAAACCAGGGTAGGCTTTCTTCTAGGGCTTCAGCCGACATAAGAGCTTCATCAGCGTAGTCGTCGTTGATGGGAGGTCCTCTCTCTTTATCAATCACGATCCTTGATAGGTGGTATGCGACCACATTCTCTGCGCCCTTCTTGTCGATAATTTCATGGTCGAACTCTTGGAGCAGCAAGGCCCACCTCAACAGTCTGGGCTTGGTGTCTTTCTTTTGCATCAAGTATTTTATAGCCCCGTGATCTGTATATACCTTGACCTTGGCTCTAACGAGATACGACCTGAATTTATAAAACGCGAAGACGATCGCTAGCATCTCCTTCTCAGTGGTCGTGTAGTTCACCTGAGCTTCGTCCAACGTGCGACTCGCGTAGCAGATCACATGGTGCTTCTTGACTTTCTTTTACCCCAGGACTGCCCCAACCGCGTAGTCGCTAGCGTCACACATTAGCTCAAAAGGTAAACCCCATTCTAGTGCTTGAAGGATTGGTGGTGAGGTTAAAGCATCTTTTAGGGCCTGAAAAGCACTTAGACAATCATTAGAGAAAAAAATTCAACATCTTTTACCAGAAGATTGGACAGTGGTTTGGAGATCTTTGAGAAGTCCTTGATGAATCTTCGGTAATATCCCACGTGTCCGAGGAAGCTTCGCACCCCCGTCACGGATCTTGGTGGAGGAATCTTGGATATTTCTTCAACCTTGTTTGCGTCCACCTCGATCCCACGCTTCGAGATCTTATGCCCGAGGACGATGCCCTCCCGTACCATGAAATGGCACTTCTCCCAGTTTAGAACTAGGCTTTTCTCCTCGCACCTTTGAAGGACCAATGACAGATTCTTCAGGCAGCTATCGAATTCTTTTCCATAGACAGAGAAATCGTCCATGAAAAATTCTACGATGTCTTCCAGAAAATCTGAGAACATTGATATCATGCATCGTTGAAAGGTGGCGGGGGCGTTGCAGAGTCCAAAGGGCATCCTTCGGAAGGCATAAGTGTCGTAAAGGCAGGTGAACGTTGTTTTCTCTTGATCGTCAGGTAAGATGGGTACCTGGTAGAAACCTGAAAAGCCATCAAGAAAACAAAAGAAATCGTGATGCACTAACCTTTCAAGAACTTGGTCAATAAAAGGTAGCGGAAAATGATCCTTATTCGTAGCCTGATTAAGCTTTTGGTAATCAATGCACATCCGCCAGCCGGTGACGGTCCATACTGCCACCTCGTCGCCCTTCTCACCCCTGACCACCATCATCCTGCCCTTTTTGGATACTATGTGAATCGGACTTACCCAATTGCTGTCGCTGATTGGGTAAATGATCCCCGCATCCCTAAGCTTTATTACCTCTTTCTTGACAACCTCCTTGAGCATATGGTTTAGCTTCCTCTAGGGTTGGGCCAGGGGCTTGGCAGATTCCTCCAGGTTGATGCGATGCATGCACAAGGCGGGGATAAGGCCTCTGATATCATCCACTGAGTATCCTATAGCCCCCCCTATGGAGTCTTAGCTCTTCAAGGAGTTGGTCTAGCTGGCTGCTCGAAAGATCGGCGTTCACGATGACGGGGTTTCTGTGCTCTTCATCTAAGAATTCGTACTTCAGGCCCTCTGGTAACGCTTTTAACTCTGGTTTTGGTCTGGGTGTCTTCTCTTGAGGTTCTCCTTTAAGAGAGACATACATCGCAGACTCTACCACCACGTCTTCTTCTTACAAGACTTCCTCAGAAAGGCTGAGAAGGTCGAGATGCTTTGCGACCTCAGGATCTTCGAGGTCGGGATCTTGACAGTTTAGAGCCCTAAAGAGGGGGTCTACTATCCGGATGTCCTCCTCTATCTCCTCGCAGAATTTATTGTAACTATCTGCGAACTGTGCTGATTCAGAGATGGAAGGGCTCCTCATTATTTCTTTCAGCTTGAAGTCCATATGGTCGTTTCCGACCCTTAATGTGATCATCCCCTCAAAAACATCAATCAGCGCTCTCCCTGTTGCCAAGAAGGGGCGCCAAAAGATGATCGGACACCGGGGGTCTTCATCTGTATCTATGACTACTATGTCGCAAGGGATGAAGAAATCGCCAACCCTTATTGGCACATCTTCGACAATGCCAACGGGTCTCTTGAAGGTGTGGTCTGCCAGTTGAATCCGCATGTTGGTTCCAACCATGTCGGTCAAGCCCACCCTTCGTGCGAAACTTAGGGGCATGAGGCTAATGCTTTCCCCCAAGTCTGCTAGACCTTTGCGCTCGACGTTGTCCCCGATGGCGAAAGGGATTGTGAAAGTTCCAGGATCCCTTCTCTTATTTGGTAAGTCGGGTTTGAGGAAGGCGGAGGAGGTGGAAGCTAGCTGCACTGTCTCTATCCTTCCTCCCCTTCTCTTCTTCGTGATAAGGTCCTTGAGGAACTTGGCGTACGTAGGCATCTCCTCCAGGGCGTCAAGGAAGGGGACTTCAAGATGCAGTTTTCTGATCGAGTCCATGAACCTTTCGTGACGCTTCTTCAGATTCGCCTTTATTAGTTTGTACGGGAACAGGATCCTAGGAGCGTAGGCATTCCTTCTGCCAGGTAGCTCCTTAGGGGAACCTTGCGCAGACTCCCGAACGTCTTCCTGTCTTTCTTCTCCTTCTACTAGATCTGTACCCTCAGGCTCGGGTCTGGCTTCATCATGGCGCTCCAGCGTCCTTCCAGACCTCAGAACTACCATTACGGCAGATTCAGGGTGTGGGAGTGCTTTTATTGCAGGATTCTTCATCAGAGAAGCCATCTGGGTCAGTCGCTGATCAACCTCGCGCTGGCGCATCTGCAAGCTGGCCATCTGGCCCTGCATTGAATCTAGAGCCCCAGGGCTAGGGAGCGTGTTCTGCACTAGTCGGCTGCTGATGGCATCTTGTCTCTTTATATAGGCAGAAAGCTGGCCAACCAAGTTAGGCTGGCTTGACCTCTTGCCTTTGCCCTGACATTCATCTGCAGAAAGGGACTGCTCGTAGCGAGACATGTCTCAAAGCTTGACAGAACAAGTCGCAGATCTTCAGAGTTCCTGAAAAAGGCATGGAAAATTGAGTTTAGAAAATTAAATTTTTATTTTAAAGTAGAGTATGATGCTAAGAAAAGAAAGAAAAGGAAAAAGAGTGTTGTCAAGCTCATTCCTAAGCTTGAGGAAAGGAGTGTAGTTAGTGGATTCAGGTTCGTCTTACAGTACCGCTATTGCCTTGTCCCCGACAACGGCGCCAGAAAGTTGACCGGCCTAAATCGCGCGTCCAAAAGTGGAGGCGGATTCGAGGTAGTCGAGCTCTCACATTTATAAACCCGAATCCTTCTAGGCCTCCGCAACTTTGCTTACGGGGTCGAAGTAGTCATACGGGGTTGAACACAGGGACAAGGGGGTAGTGTTGAGAACCATGAATCGACACGCTACACTCCGACAGGTATAAAGATATAAAAGTTCCCAAACGGGAACAGCAAGATGTCACGAATTAAAACAAGAAAACTATCTTCAAATGGAGCTACTAGAGAGATTTAAGGTTTTAGTCAATTAGCAGTTTTTAGGGGTTTTTCATGCAACAGAAGCAGAAAGATAAAGACTATAGCACAGACAAGGTATGAAGGATAAGACCATAGTAAAACAGGCGGCAGCGGTAACACCCTGCACCCCTCCTCTCAGAGCGGGTACCTCTAACCTCTACATCAACTCCCCTCTCGAGGTCGCTGGGCTTTAGTTAGAGTGGAATGTTACAGAAACAGCTCCGTTCCAGGCACTCTCGTACTCCAGAATCGGACCAAACACTAGAGTCGCAACACAACTCTCAAAGTTGTTGCGACGGGAAAACAGTTCGATAGCTAAGCGAAACGCGATCCAAATCGTGCAAGCTAGAGTTCGGATATTAAACAGAGCAGTCATTCAACATTGTGCACCAAGAATAGAGCAACAAGTAATTAAATCTTTCCATTTCCATAAACAATTAAAGGTCTTAATACAATGCATAAACAGAGAATTAAATAACAGAATTAAAAGATAAGTGTCGCCTCCTTGATGTAGAAGGGCGACAGGGTGTTGTAGCTCTCCTGCCCGATATCGGTCAGAGGCCTAGCCCGATACAGAGGTGTCGGGCGACACACCCTCTCGGGCGGCACGCGCCGACTGGCGACTGCATCGGTCAAGGGATCTGGCCGATACGCTCATGTCGGACGACACACCCTCTCGGGCGGCACGTTCGATAGACCAAGCGTATCGGGTTGATATCGTGTCGGGCTAAGAGCTAATCATTATTGATGTCAGTCACTTGCGTCGGGCAGCTATGTCGGCCGATATTGACCCGCAGTGTCGCCCGAGACGGTCCTAAGTGAACTGTCCCCTCCCTCTCGGGATGAGGAGAAGCTCACCTAGTGTCGCCCGAGACGAACACTGGGGCACCATACATTGATCTCGGAGTTCCCTCGCTCAAGCTCCCAACTGTCTAACTGTCCATTGTCCGACGGTCCACCTCTAAACTGACCAGCAGTTTGCAAACTGTGCGAGCCGTTGTGGACTGTGCGAGCCATCTTTTCGGCTCCCTGTAGCTGCTATTTATAGTCAACTGGTTAGTGGGAAGACATGGTGCTCGAAGCGCCACATAGCTCCCTTGTACGCCGGTCGATGTAGATGGACGGCCGATACACGCATTTCTCGGCGCAAGGTGCTGGCTATTGGTCACGTGGCGGGCGGCACGCCTGCCGGTGGGTGGCTGTGTCGCCCGACGAGATGGGTTGTCGAGGCGGCTTTGGCTCCCTGTCGGGTAGAAGGTGTGTCGGCCGGCACGTTCCTGTCGCGCGGCATCCCCTCATCGAGCGTCTTTGTGTCGCCCAGCCCGTGTCGGGCAGAGGCTGTATCGGGCGTCAGGGAGGCCGAGACGGGTCTGGACTTATTCATGGGCCGGAATCGGCCTTATTGCACAAAAATGAGGAAAACTCTGCAAAAGATAGGAAAATTGGACTAAGAGCATTGCTTGGCCAATTATTGCGAAATGCTAATAAAATAGAGGAAAATAGCAGAAAAGGGCACTTTTGATAACAAAATAAAGGGCAAAAACGTCACAAAAACTGATATTATCAGTTAGATCAGCAGCAGATGCACCATCAGATCAACCATGTGTACCGGTTTCAGCATGCGTAGGTGTAGAGAAACCCCTAGTGGGAGGAGGATTTTGGGGGACCCTTTCTGGTTATCAGGAGACATGCCCACCTCCATAGGCGGACTACTGGGGCCATTACTACCAACACCCCCACCACAGGGAGGACCACTGACACCGCAGTGATCACCTACCCTATCATTCCTCGACTTTATTGTCATGTTGAGGACAACATGATTCAAAAGTTTGGGATGGTAGGGCAGTATGCCCTATCTCATTTGCATGCCATTTTTGCATAATTTTTTAAAAAATTGCTCTTTTTTCCATGCATTGCATATCATGTAGATTTTTGGTAATTTTTTGCATGTTTTAGCTAGGATTTTCTTATTTACTACTTTAAGTTCAATAATATAGGCTTACATGTAATTGAAGGCAACTTGGCATCGTTTTGGCCAATTTTGCCCAAATTTGAGATTTCTTGCCTAAAAGTGTGTTTCGACCCAATCTCTACCCTTTGGATTAAAAATGATGACCTTTGACAAATGTAAGTGAATTATCATTGTTTGTTGCTAAATGGTACCAATTCTTGACTTTTTACATGTGCATCACCTTTCTTATGTTTGACAATGTTTTGGCTGAATTGTGACTTGATCAAGTTATGAGCGCTTAGTGCCTATGAAATCACTTGATAGACGTATCAATTTCAGGTTGTTCATTCATGTGGTGTGATATTGTTGGATGAAGTGTTGGATTAATTTTCATGCAGGATACCTTATGTTGAGAATCACGCCCGTGACCCCTCTTTGACCCTACTATTCACTCACCATATTCTTACCCCTATGCCTCATGAAAGGATGCCAAAGTGCACATATTAGTCGTGGCCACCTCCAAAAGTTTGGGGTGGCCACATCTACATCTCACCGCTTCTCTCTCATCACCATGTGCCCTATATACTCCAAGGGCAAAGAAAAAGAAAAAGAAAATAAAGCAAAAAGAAAATAAAATATTCTCCTATTTAAGAGCATGTCAATAAAGAAAAGATGAGTGTGTAAAAGCACTCTAAAAGCTTACCGCAATCCTTTCTTCCATTTTCATACCCATTGAGCTAGGAAACATCAAACTTAGCTCATTTTGCCTTTTACACAGCCATGTGGGTCATTTGGTGTGATTTGAAACATAAGGTTGAATGTATGAAGGTGAAACAACACTCCTAGTCATCCTTGATTAAAGCCATCATGAAACGGTCTACCCGAAACTACATGAAATCAATATTGATAGCTTGTGTATTTTATACACTATTTTTGAAGTTCATATGCTTTGTTCTCTTTTCATGATTGGTTTGTGAAAGTAGGAGAGGAGAGAGGTGGAATGCATGTACTTAGTCATTATTGATCCCATTCAGCAATAATCATCCTTTACATTGCATTTGTCATTTCTTGATTGTGGAAATATTGTAGAGAGATTGAGTTGGATCATACTTGAGGACAAATATGTTTAAAGTTTGGGGAGGTGATTCAACCCTATTTTAGGGATTCATCTTGTGTCATATTGTATTTCAATCACATCTACACCTGTTAGATTACATGTTATTCCCCTCAATATGAATATTTGTATAAAATGCACTTATGGACATTATTTGCACGTTTTTATGGAATTTGGACCACACTTGGATGGACGAGAGAGAAGACGAGTGATCCTAGGGTTTCTCTGCTCCTAGAGAGGCCTAAAGTGAAGTTCGATTCTCCCTCAACATACCCCTAGTGGCCAAAGCTCCATTGAAGCAAAGATGTCCAAGAATGAATTAAGAATCAAGTCAAATTGCTGATCCAAGAAGCAACATGACTGTGGTGCCTCAGAACGGCCGTGCTAGCCCACTTGCAAAATCAACAGGTTCAGAGCTCAATTTTGTGTAGAAATCACCACGTCTGTGGTGCACTAACTCCAAAATGGTCATTATGAACAACACGACTATGGTACCTATAGAGAGAACGACCTTGGAGCTGAGAACATGCATCTATATTCGAGCCACCATGGCTGTGGTACCCACCAAGGCCGTGCTACCCTTGCCTCACCACGGCCGTGTCACCTTCAGTATAAAATTGACCTATTCCCTGTGATTTTTCTCCATTTCTCACCACAGTCATTCCCATCTACTGCAACCGTTCTTACCCCTCCCCACCACGATCGTGGTGACCACCACGACCGTGCTACCTACAAAAACATGGCTACTTTTGCACTGTTTTTTCCATACTACCCCTACTTGACCTAGTGCTTCCCCTACACCTATACAAGGTTGTGGCTCCAACACTAGGTTAGATACCTTCTACCACCTCTTAGCTCCCCATTTTCTCCCCTTAGCCATTCCACTCCATTTCCACCCCCATTTTACTCCATTTCACCATTTCCACCATCAAAACCCTAGTTTCCACCCATTTCCACCATCTTTCATGCCCCTACACCTTGGAGGAGAGAGGAGGACACCGTGCAACAACTGAAGTGGAGGATTTCTTCATCTACACTGAGCTCCATGGCTTCTTCTATCTCATTCTCCCTTGTTTTTGTATTTTGCATTGTTATGAGTAGCTAGGCCCCTTGGATGGGCCGTTTGGGGTGTAAAATGTTACTTTGATACCATGTTGGGGGGAAATGATATGTAAACTTATAATTCTATTTGATAATGATTATGTTCTATTTCTCTCTCACTCTTCATAAATTGCTTGTTGGTTTGTGCTTGAAAACAATTGGGAATTTGGGGAAACTGATTATATGTGTGAATTTTGGGATTTGCTACTAGGTCCAATTCTTGGATCCCTAGCTAGCCACCCATCCTCCTACATTCTAATCAATCTTCCTAACCCTAGTTGAGAGATGTAAGTAGCTAGTTTAGATGAATTTGGTGTACTTATCATGGAGCTTTCTCAAGGTTAGAATGTGAGTGATGGGAGGCCTAAAACCTCACTTCCATTCCCATTACTAACCTCAACCCCTAATCATCCTAAAATCATACAACCTAGAAACCTAGGCTTGTTTAAACTATAATTAAATTACACCTAAGCCCTAACCCAATTGAGCCTCGCAAGGGTAGTAGGGAGTGTTAGGGACTAGTTCCCCTATACACAACCTAGCTTATCCATGGCCAGTTAGTAGCTTAGGCTAATTCATTAGAATCTAGCTCATTGTTTGATTTTGATAATCTAAATGGAATCATAATGTTCATATGTCACCCCAACCTAATTGATAAGTGCATCCCCTAAACAGCCCACACACCCCTTAATTGCTTTAAAACCCTAGTTTCCATCTTGCTTAGCTAGTGTTAGCTTAATTAGCTCTTTTCTTGCTTAGATAGCTTCTTTCCCTAGTCTTGATTTGTTCTTGCTAGTTTAGCTCTTTAATTTCTCTCTTTCTCATCTTGTATGCCTTAGTGTAAATTTCCTTTTCATACATAGCTTAGTCTTTTCCTGCTCAATTAGTCTTGATCTAGTCTAGGGTTAACTTAGATTGCATTTTCACCTTTAATTGCTTTCTTACTCACTTTAGTTTAATCCAATCAACCAATCAACCCTTAACCCTAGATTCCGTAGTAGGAACCTAAAAAAAAGCTAATCTAGCTCTAGTGCCCCCTTTTCTTCCTATGGATCGACCCTATATTTACCTCCCTCCTATACTACGACACGACCTCGTGCACTTGTAGGTGTAGTGTTTTAGTTTGGGCGAGTGTATTGAATGTAGGTCATTACAAATTCAAAAGTGAATCCACCCGTGTGCTTCTGTCCATAGATTTGCATCCATTCAATTCTCAATTGAGTGGTGTGTAATGCCATTGGTAGGGGCACACCAGCCGACCACCATCTTATGTCACATACTCACCGAATCCATTTGATTTCTCAAGAAGCACCCCACTTGATGCCCCACATCCTAGTATTCAGAGACCCCTCACTCCACCTCCAACTTTTCATTACTTCCATGATCCTCGTCAGCCTATTGCTACGCAGATGTCCCCCAGTGATGCGTCTCCAGATGAGTTCATAACTCACGAGTCACAGGTACATGGAGGTGGATGAGGATGTCGTGGGTGTGGAAGACATGCCTAACTCATTACATATTAAACTATTTTGTATATATGCCTTTGTGAAGGCATTTATTTAGCTTGTATCTGGATCTATCATATTATGATATCATATGTTGGTTCAAGTTGGATCTATCATATTGTACTGTTATGCATTATTTTCTCTTCAAGTTGGTTCATGTTGTAACCTTAGTTTAAATTGATATCTCATTTTTTGGATTAATTTCTTCTTATCTAATCAATTAGCAATAAACTATTGTTGGTTGCAATAGTACTTCTAAAATCTGTAGGTATGTTTAGAGCTATTCAAATTAACAAATTTATAATAATTGAACATATTATAGACATTCATATACAAGTGAAATAATTGTAAATGTACAAATATAATCAATATTGTTAATATACAAATCAATAAGTAGCAAATAATAATTATGAATACAAAAAACATTGAATAAAAAAACAATACATCATGTATGGGGACATATTGCTTGCTTTACAGAGAATACATCTTGCACGTGGAAGTTTTAATCTGATGTGGCAGCAAAATGACCTGGAGCGGGACGTATTGCTCTGTGAGAGAGCAATGCGTCTCAGTGCCTAACGCATTGGTCGCACAGCAGGGAAATACGTCCTAACTTGGGACGTATTGCTCTGCGGTGGGACCAATGTGTTTGGCTCAGAGACACATTGCTCTCTCGCAGAGAAATATGTCCTGCTTCCGGACGTATTGGCCCCACCGCAGGACAATGCGTCTTGAGCCGGGACGTATTGCTCTACCACGGGACAATGCGTCACTAGCTGGGACGTATTGCCCTCAGACAGAGCAATACATCTCCAATAGGGACGTATTACCCTACAAATGTGCCATGTTGGGAATTAAGATGAAGAATGTGTCATTTTTGGCATTAAAATGGCCAAACGTGCCATTTTGGTTTTTTGGCCTCATTTGTGATACTTGTGCTTCTATGTGCAACCCCCTCTACCTTACCATTTATACTACTTCTACTAACGTGTGCCCTGTCTACCTCGCCATTTTTGCTAATGTGTACGATACTCTTTACCTTACCATTTTTCACAACATCACCACTACTTTCATATTGTCTTCTCTTCTCTACTCTTCCACCTACATTGTGCGTACTTATGCTTTTTATGACTTATCTCTTCAACAACATTTGGTTGTCAATGGACGATTCAATATTGTCCTCTTAGTAACACTGGGAGATGTTACATAAGCTATAGGATGATCAAATATGAGTAGATTTGTCTTTGCATCAATATTAAGCTTGTCACGTCTTCACTCACATCTTCTTTTAAATCTTGTATTTTTATTCTTTCACTTTAACCTTATTTTGTTTTTTGCAAAAATAATAATCGGAATCAAAATGTTTCTATTAACTTTCTACATAGGGAAACCCACAGTCTTTTTCTAAGTTTAAGTTCCATCACATTGACCTTGATCATTTACAATTTCTTGTTATCATAATGGGAGGACATGGTTTCAGCATTCAAAAATATTCTAATTATTTGCTCTATGCAGATTGCACACTATGGATCAAAGAATAGAGCCACAAAAGGGATGGAAGGCTTCACTCATGTGAGTCCTTCCTTTCCCATCTTAACCACCTGTAAAGTAGATAGAAGATTAGTATAAGAGTAGAAGAATCGTTAATTGAAGACAACACATATTTCTTGGGTGGGACAACACATATTTCTTGGGTGGTAGTTATAGTCAGGAAACGTGAGCCATATTAAGAAATGATACATTGTTGTCTTTTGAAAATAAGAGAGTAATTAGTTAGATTTTGACAAGCGGTCTATTAGAAACTACCAGTAACAATAAATAAGATTTGAGAAAAAAAAAAGTGATTTAGTTTTTGTAACATATCAAAACTCGACCTCCAAGCCTTGAAACACTAATTTTGAAGTTTGGATGCCTTTAGACTTAGTTTAGGAATGAAATCATAAATATAGTATAAGATATACCCTTTTAGACATAAATGAGAATAATACATAAGTGGTTAGAATGAAATATGAAAAATGTTTAAGGTAATTGAAAACATGAAAAATGTGCCTTATAGGTTCTTTGTCATTAATAGAATGTAAATAATGAGTAGTATATGCTAAATGATTGATATTATGGATATTGATAAGCAATTATATTTTTCTATAATAAATCTTATATCATATAATGTAAACAACTCATAGGCATAAACCAAACTAATAAATTATAATTTGTGAATCAATGCAACCTTGTATGTCAATCTATGTAATGGTATATGGTGATCTATATTTAAGCACTTAAGACAAATGCATAAATTATGTTGTAAAAATCTATGTAACAGTGAGAGACAAGTTTTACATAACAAATAATATATGTATGGATGTAAATACATTAATGTGTTCCCAACCCTCAATAAGATAACTAAATAAATTGGTAGTAATGTAAACAAGATTTAACGTATCCATATAATAGACTGATGGGAAATTTTTAATAGCCATAAAAAGAATTTAAAGGACAATGGAGATGGTTTGTTTGAATTGTAAAGCTAAACATATTTAAAAAATGAAAAATATTCTTAAAAGTATAAATAAAAAATAATTGCATATGAAATATAAGGAAAATAATAATAACAACTGGACGTGGTAGATCACCTCCAACTAATTAAAATTGATATAAATATCTTAAAAGAACTAATGGTATAATGTACACAAATAGAATATAAGTTTGTATCAAAATCAATTACCAGTATATGCAACATTTCGCATGAGTCAAGGGGAAAAATTGGGGATACAAAATTAGGAATTTATGGGATGAAAATATTGTCATAAAATAAACAAATTTGAAATTTATTTTAGAAACATATTAATTAATTCATATGTAAATAATAGCATCACACTTGTATGTACTAAATAATTAGATGTAAAACGTCAATAGTAGAAAATACTAAGAAAATACAAGTTTTCCTCTTAGATTATCTTTACAAGATGTTACTAATATTATAGAATGATTAACATGAATTGGGAAACTAAGTTACTATATCCAAAAGAAATTAGAAATAATGTTAGTTGATGATAGTTGAAGAGAGATTGAAGAATTTAAGTAAATATAAGATATTCTTTACTTCTCTAACGAGTGAATAATTTGAAAGGATCATAAATACCCAATATAATAACTCAATATATATTATATAAATATTTATTTTAATATTGTTAAAACATTCATGTGCATGAAATAATCCACTATATAATTTTTAGACAAAAAAGTGTTGTCATATTTATATTTCTTATGTATTTATTGGTTCAATTGTCAAATTTCTTTTTAGTTGTATAAAACTAGTATACATAAACAAATTATAAAATAAATTAACAGGATAATGCTAAAAGGGTTCAAATAAAGTAAATGATAAGTTGAACATTGTAAAAATGAAAACTAATGTAAATTTTGAATTTTACATGTCTTAATTAACCTATGTGTCAAAATTTACTTTATTTGAACTTTTTTGGACCCTAAAAAAATTATATAAAGAATATACAATTGGAAATGTTAATTGATAATTTTTTAATTGAATACATCCTGTTTGATATGGTTGCCAATTTTCTTCTTATCATGTTTTATTTTTCTTTTCCTTTTCCGTGTGTGGTACTCTCTTTAGTTCCGATTCCTGTTCTCTCTCCCTTCCTCTTATTCCTTAATTAACCTTTTTTTGCTTTCTCTCACATCCCTTCAATGATATTGTTGATTGCCAAAGGCAAATGAGCTTTAAATAAAAGTTTCAACTCGTCAATCACCCGTAATAATATGTGATCAATTGTAGTCGAGGTCGAATAAGAAGGAGCTAGGCTAGCTACGTGCAAAATTACTAACTTTCAACAATCTAAGTCGGATTACAATAGTTGAGTTTTGATTAAGATTAGTTAATTAGTAAAAGAAAGAACTAAATTAAAGGATTTAGATCAAATTCTGGAGATCTTAGGCATAATATTTCACTTCCATACTATTACATCATGTGCAATACAAAATTTATCATTCTAATTAGCTTGCAAGGAAGGTTGCCATCATCATTCACCTCCAGGTGACATGAGATGGTTCTCATCTTCACGTAACACTCTCGTGTCTATGTTTAGATTCTAACACAACCTTGGATCCTCAACATTCCCCAACCACTCATGTGGTCAAGAGTTTTTTGCTAAGAGATCTACTCCATACTCCCTCATACATCCTTCTGAATCATATAAAGAAGCATAAAATATGCATATTTGATGACAGTCAAGCATACATGCTATAAAACACCACAAAACTCTTGGAGAAGTAAATTAACTAATACTAGATATAAATTATGAGTTCACATGAGTAATAGTATGGGAGCTACTATCCCATATCTAAAAAAGAAGGTTCTGCTCTACAACTTTCTCTGGTCGTCAAGTCTCACACACTTTTACATTGTCTTTTGTGTTCATGCATTGATGTCACCCATCAATTTATCACCCCCGAAACCCTTCAACCTACCATTTATTTCATCTTTTTGCATTTTTTCTATGAAACATGCGATTGAACTCCCAACTACCCTATGAAATTCTCAAACCATGATTTCCCATCCCTTCAAAACAAAAATATCCACATATTCTTTAAGTTCATTTCTTTGACTAGGTTCATCACTTGAGAATAAGCTTTGTTGGACTTCTGGTGGTCAATAGGTTTTGCTAATAAGAAATCAAGTATGCATCTATGACACGAATCAATATCAATCGGGTGAGAAATTAATAAACAATGTTTAGTACTCACCACCATATATCGTCTTCAGTCTTATGATACCATTACTTCTTAAGCATGTGTGCCATTACTTACATATAGTTGCATTATCCATTCCAAGCATCATCCTCTGTTCTAAAAATTGTCCTCCAGCAAATGTTTGTGTTCATATTTTGTCTTTATGTTTGCAAATGACAACTTCTAGTGGAATGGATTAGAGGGTCGTGGAGACGAGGTATACCATTATTATACATGGAAGAAGCATGCAAACAAAGAATTCCTTCAAACTTCAAACATAGGAGTTGGTCTAATATACGATAATTGTAGAAAATTAAGTGAGAAACATCTGAAGTGCACAAGAAGCAATTCTTGATCAATCAGTAGTGTTGGACACAACTTTTTTTTTACAAATTATGATTTCCCACTCATTCACAACAAAGAGAGGAAGTAAACGTTGATAGAAAGACAACCTTTGTAATGTGGCGTCACGAGTGCACATAGCGATCTTGTGGGTTTAAGGATGGTGCAGAAGGACCTCAAT
Organism: Alisma plantago-aquatica; assembly: GCA_963693085.1. Lineage (NCBI taxonomy): Eukaryota > Viridiplantae > Streptophyta > Magnoliopsida > Alismatales > Alismataceae > Alisma > Alisma plantago-aquatica. Next base: position 514,678,000 of record OY856411.1, read on the forward strand.
TTTGGGTAGAGTTCCCACTATCTATCTCATTTTAGAGATAAACATAGATCTAGGAGTCAATGAATAGGCTTCACATAGCCTACAATTACAATCCACTTCCTATTGTCCTTTTTCTCCAAGTTCAGGTTTGAACAAATAAATCAAAGAACCAAAATTCAAGTTGTATTCAACACATGACTTACCTTGACATGGGAAAGGATAAAAACATTGTTTGTTAGAATAGAAGAACATATTCATCTTGAGTATATAAAAAGTCAATATGTAACATAAACGCTTCTAAATAGTAAAAAATGCCTTAGATTGGGGACCCATAGAATTTGGTAGATGCCAATTTTGTAGAATCCCTAAACTTTATCTCTCTATGTAACTTCTGTGGTGTGAAAATCATGACTCGATTGATCGCTTCCAGCTAATCAAGTGCTACCGAATTTCATAGGTGTAATGATATGATAGATATCCACATATTCTTAAAGTTCATTGCTTTGACTAGGTTCGTCACTTGAGAATAGTCTTTGTTGGTATTCTGGTGGTCCACAATTTTCCCTGATAAGAAATTGTGTATGCATATATGATACAAATCAATATCAGTGGGGTAAGAAATGAATAATGTTTAATGTTCACCACCATGGCACCATATATGTGTCTTTAGTCTTATGATACATCAATACTTGTTAAACATGTGCGGCATATGCCTATGGTCGCATCCTCCATTCCAAGCATCGTCATTTGTCCTAACACTTGTCTTCCACCATATGCTTGTGTTCATATATACACATGGACGGGCATAGAGGATTCATGATGGCGTATGCCATCATAATACGTGGAAGAAGAATGTAAATAAAGAACCCCTAGGAACTTTGGGCATTAGAGTGAATCTAATATATGCTAATTGTGGAAAAAGTAGTGACAAACATCTGAAGCACACAAGAATGAAATATGGATCTATCAATAGAATTGGATACCTTTTTTTTGTTAAAAGGTGGCGAGGAGCATTTGCGAGGTGGCGATCGCGAGTGCACATGACGGTCGTGTGGGTTTAATAACGGTGCAGAAGGTCCTCCACTATTTGCTAGAGTACGACAATATATATTTCATTGTAGTTGCAGTTTACAAAAAGTCGATTTTAACTAGACAAGACATCCCGGAAAAGGTTTCAAGTACGCGATCCGTTCACGCGGAATCATGCCCCTTTAAAAAGGCCCCGAGAATGGAGTCCGGTGGTCGGTCTGTATATCCAACCCCTTAAAAAGGTGTTGTTATGACCGCACAGAATCAACAAGGAGAGAGAAGGTGTGATCTGATACTCGTACTTTTTTAGTCTTTTCTCTATCTTCAAGTACGTTTCCCTGTCCCTGTTCTTCTTAAACATGGCCGGACGGATCCTCTGCTCTGTATTATCTTTTGTTCTTCCCTCAAACCGAGATTAGATTAGCCAAACCCTTTATACAGAGACTACGGAGTCGATATCTTTGAGGTGCCCTCTTTTATCTGCCCTGCAATTCTACAATTTTCTTGATTTGATATGTTTCTTTCTCCAGGATAATGGACATCGAAGCCGGAAATCCGCAAGCCATGGATGTCGGCGGCTTAAACCCACAGAGGGAGAAAGCTGTGCAACTTCTGTTTCTCGTCGTCTATATGAGTCTTGGGCGGGCATCGACATCGCTCATGGCAAAGAACCTGCAGCAGCAGCACACCACCACCAGGTGAGAAAAGTGCCTGAACTGTTAACCTTTCTAATATTTTTCTCTAACGTTTTTCCTTCTTCTTGATTCAGAATCAGTACGAACTACCAGCAGCAGCAGCTGTTGTCGATACTCTTCCATGCGCTCTTCTATCTCAACGGTGGATTGGCCTTATACATCTTAATTCATGCGCGTTACGGTGGATTTCCATCCTCTGCAGCACTCAGTTGGACTGCTCATGCTAGTTTTACAATTTGCATCGTGCTTCTGGCCGCATCTCTGGTGTTCTGAAGCAAACGCACACGCGTCACTTTATAGTTTTGTGTAAAAAATAGCTTCACTTTGCAAAGCTTCTCACCGGAGGTAACACATCTATGTTCTTATTGTCTATTTGCCACGTCAGAAAGCAGGATTCGTCCGGCAAAATTATTGAGTTGTATATCCTCGTAACGGATGGGGGAAACAAGTAAAGTTGTCCAATGTGATTGTATTTGTCATTCTAGTTTCTATATAAAAGAGTCCGAAGTTAGCATACACAATTTACCTGCCCATTTGCAGTCTTTATGTCAGAAATCAGCAGCATACACACTATATTTATTTGAGAGGTGTATACTTAAGTCTAGTTTGATTTGTATGTATTTCTCATACTCTTTTGTATATAGATTAGTAGTAGTAGCAGTATTCACCCTGTTTCCCTCATACTCCACCTTCCTTCTAGATTCAAATATATATATGCATCCCATCAAGCCTCGGCCCCCATGTTTGTCTCCTTTCCCTGTCCTCGTCACAGCTCGATGGTCAACTAGCAAGCCGACTGCCCCCGTGGATCCAATGTGACGGTCACGGTATATACACAGGAGGGAGGACTTCCACGACCCTCGCTTTTTCTCCTGGTCAACAACGTGATGGGCCATCAACATCATATGCTTACTTATTTATGCTTTTACTTAATTTCGTGATTGTTCCAGAAATACTATATTATTGTAAACGTACAAATCAACACTAAACAACAAAAGTTTGATATCATGTGTTGTTGCATATCTAACCGTACAATCAGTTCAATCGGTCCAGCTCTCCACGTAAATATGGGTAGAGAAATGAGAAAAATCCAAAAGGCCTATTACTATTAAAATATCAAAACTGTCATATGTAATGTCGATTTTCATAACTCCATTTTTCTTCCATGGCTTCGTTTTAGTAAATCACTATAACAACTATAATTATTTGAGAAAGTTGAGGAGCCACAGTCCGGCCTTGTAATTGCTTCTCACTAGAGGTAAAATTTGAAGAGATTTGCGTAAGCTTCAAGTCCAAGAAAAACCCCACACGAGATACAACTCAAGCATGCACAATAAAAGTCATGACCGTCCACATCAACAAAGCCAACAACCACTAAATAAATAACCAAACAGAGAACATGATTGACAAAGAAGACCGCAGAATTCTATTAAGTAACTCCAATAAGATTACAAGGATTAAGGATTGTCGCTCCCTCACAATCTCGTACCCATAATAGAATCTCGTAACACACTCTCGTTCTCTCCCCTCTTTGGCTATCCTTTGTGGCTTCCCGTTTTGACATACGATGTTGTCCTATGTTGGCACACCTGAAGTTACCACACATTGGAACCCCACACATCGGTGCTCTTTGGCCCACAATATCCATCGGTGTCTATCCCTATTTATAGATAGAGACTCCCAGTTAGACAATACGAGAGGATACGACAATTTTATAGGGATTAGGAAATGACAATACAAAAGGATAAGGAAATATTGTCTTCTGACTCCAAGTCTAACATTAATTGCACTTTCCTAATATGATTAGATATTATTTCTTATCCAGTTAGGATAAGAGACAAAATCATAACAATCTCCACTTTGAATCTTATCCGCTGAAGTTGCTCCTTCAAGAAGTCTGCTCTCGTTCTTCTTCAGTGCTTCCGCCCTCGGAAGATGCTCCTGTTTCCAGAAGCGTATCACCACGCACGCCTGCATGGAGTATGTGTCTAGACATGACTGTCCAGACCTTTCATGTGAGAGATTTTCATATTGTACAATTTGAGAAACTGCACCACCTCCTCCTGCAGTTGAAAGAACCACATCCTTCACACCTTTGGCCCCCATGCCATAGGGTTGCGTCTTCTTTTAGTCATACCCACTTGAAGACACTGCGTGGTCGGTCCAACCATGACTTCCTCTTTCCAACAGTTGACAGCTTCGCCTCTGCATCTGTTGAAATTTGCAGCCAAGTTTGCAATCTCGCACCAGACTGCCCGTGAGAGTTGAATACATGTAGCAATCTTCGTGTTCATGACACCCACCATCCATGCTACTGCTTCATCTAAACCTTCCGAGTCGGTAGACCTCTCATCAGCCACTCCTCTTTTGGTTAGAAAACATCCAACCAGTCCATAGAACCAGGTAGCCTCCATTGTCGCTTGCCCATTGCAAGTGAATTGTTGGCTAAATTGGACATTATTATAATCCCTTTGTCTTGATGATGACAAACATTTCATTCTTGTGGATCTAACGTGCTACTTGAGTGTTGCAGGAACAAGGTGGATGACAAACCTTTAGGAGATCTATATGCTCAAAATGCTTTAATTTTATTATTTTAATCAAATGTAAAAACTTGTACAAGTATATAATGTACAAATACTTAGATATCATGTAAATTAAGCGTTTAGATCTTCCCTAGCCACACACAACACTTAGATAGGTCATCCCCTACAATGGTATCACAATTGCACACTGATACACACACTTAGTACATAGTTCAAAACATTGAAACAGAGTCATTCTCGATTGACAAACTTCTCGACTGAGACACTCTCGGTCGACAAACACCTCGACTGAGAATTGACTCAAATAGCCGTTAGACATAGCAGATAAGGTACCTAGGAGTTGGAATCGACGTTATATACACTTACTCCAGACTGTCCCTCGGTCGACAAAGACTTCAACCGACAGGACTCTCGGTCGACAATTCCTCGACCGAGATTGTCTCTGTCTGCACTTTTCAGAATTAATTAACTAGTCGTTGCTAAAGCAATTAGTGGACAAACTAACGACTAGTTAAGCACTAAGACCCCCCTAGAAAGTGTCTAGAACATCCTTAAGCACTCATAGGCCATTCCTATAAATAGAACATGCCTTAGGACACCCAATACATACTTGTGCAATACTTGAGCATATATACTTGCAATTGGCAATCTTACTTGTGAGAAATTGAGCAACTCTAGCATTTGCTAATCATTTCCATTGTTACAAATTCGTGTCCTATAGACTAGCATCTCCTACCCACTCCACTTCCACTTCCATACATATTGGTTAGGAGATCAAAACGCTTGATATAGGAAATCAAGCCTTGTGCTACAACGGTAATTGTAATTTTCATTTTCCTTCTTGTTCTTTCTTATTGCTTGTACTCTCCTTGCTACTCCTAGGGTTGGAGGTTACGGATTGGAGAGGGTTTGATCTTCTCGGCGGAGAAGGAGGACTTTGGACTACTTCAAGAAGGCTGTCTCAACGGGAAGCTACTTCAAGAGGAAAGCTACTTCAAGGGGGAGCTTGAAGTTACTTCAAGGAAGGCTGCTTCAAGGTTGGTGGGACTACTTCTAGGTGAAGGCTGTCCAAAGGGTGGTGAAAGTATTTGTAATTTTATGTAACATCCTTGCGAGGTAATAAAATTTAAATACTTTCAAAATCTCAATTGAAAATAATTGGGTAATAGACTGAGTCCCTTAGTTTTTGCTAAGGGTGGAACCACTCTAAACACCTTGCCTCTTTCTCCTTATCTCAATTGTGGTTGTTTTAGTTGAATTATTATTAAAATAATTATAAAATCTTATTCACCCCTCCTCTAGTGGTTTTTCATTTGGTATCAGAGCAGGCTTTAAGGAGCTCTAATCGATTCTTGAAGAATAGAGGGTGATGTCTACAACCGCAAGCATAGGAGAAGTTTGGACCAATCTTCAACAAGCTATAATTGGTGCTTAGGAACAAGACACACAACACCTAGCTGTCCATGGAGGTTAAAGAAGGAAGATGTGCATAAAGAATGCCTTATTGCTACAATAAGTGAAGAAGAAGAAGAGGTAAGCCTTTTTTATTTATCTAAAGAAGATTTAATTGCTGGCCTTCAAGAGACACCTGATAAGTATATTGAGTGCAAGAAGAAATTAAAGAAATCTAATAAAGCAAATGATGAGTTACATGCTAAACTTCTTGCTCTCACATCTGAAAATAAAAATCTGTATGCTAAATTAAATGATCTTGGATTTGAAAAGGATAGTGTTATTTCTGAAAATAGTACTTTGAAATCATCTCTAAGTGATTGTAAGGTGAAGATTTTTACTCTAGAAACAAATTATGATATTCTTTCTCAAGAAAAGGTTGGATTGCTTGCAAAGTTAAATGATTTTCAAACTCAACCTATCCTATGCACTCATCTATATTATGATACTATTGTGAAAGAAAGAGATTCTTTATTATCTAATCTAGACCAAGAAAAGTTAGATATCAAAAAGAGAATGGATGAGGTTGCTAAGTTACAACAAGAAGTTAATAGCCTAAGAAACAATGATGTTCTTGATAAGATCTTAAATGATTCTCATGGTCAAATTGGAAGGAGAGGACTAGGTTACAAGCCTAAAGGAAAATCCTATCAAAAACTTAGTGGGGGAAGGACACAAGTACCAACGACTCAATCCATGTATGTACCTAAAGGCAAGTATACATATGTACCCAAGAATAATCTAGATCAAACTCATAAAAAGAGAATGAGATTGATTCTATTTGTTTCCATTATTGTTTGCGTCTTGGACATTATTCCTTCTCATGTACTTACAAGAAAAAGGATGTTGAGTTGGTATGGGTTCCAAAACCCCCAAACTAAATAAATTAAATTAAGTTGAGATATGACCAAAGACTCTAAATTGTATATCTTTATGTCTATCTCAACTCAACATAATGAGATAAATAATTAATTCAAGTAATTTCTAACTTGAAAATACACATTTTTAAATAAACCTGCAGAGACACATCTTTAATAACTTGTTTTGGTTTGGGTTTCTAAAACCTAGAGATTTGAATATCATTAGTTGAGATTTGACTTAAATGTTACCTTGATACTTAAATATTTTATCTCAACTAAACTGAGTTTTAAATTGCATAATTGAATTAGAAGTGATCCATGTTTTACTTGTAAACATTTACTGAAAAACAATACAGAAACATTCTCGGCCGAGAAAATGTTCGAATGAGAACACTGTCGGTCGAGAATTTGTCGACCGAGCAGGTTACTATTTTTAAGCTTGCAAAAATCTGACAAAACCTGTACACAAATAGCAGAATACTCGGTCGAGAAAATCTTCGACCGAGATAAAATTTGATCGAAAAAAAGTTCGACCGAATGAAGTTCTGCTAAACCTGTTTAATTGATCTAATTTTCTATCAATTTGCTATTAATGATTGATTTAATATGCAAATCAAGAATGAATCTTAGAGAAAATTCTTTAAAACTTATTAATAAACTTGCATATAGTTTTATTAAACTTGTATACTTTTTGCAATCTAAAATTGGACATGCCTTCTTGCAAAAAAATGAATCAATACAGATATAGTATAGATTACAGGTTCATTTTTAATTGTTATAATGGTTTGGCTTATAATTGAAAATTATGAACCATGTTGATTTAATTACTGTTTTATAATAATCCACATGGTTTGTCCTAAGTATTCTCTGGTCTATCTATATGAAAACCATGTGTCTTGAAATTTGCTATTAAATGATCATAATGATTGTATTTCATTGTGTTATGGATATGCCTTTACTGTTCTATCATGATCATTGTGTTCTATCTTTTACTTGGTTTGCCTAAAATAATCTTTGATCTATATATACAAACCATGAATGGATATTGTTTTCAAAATGATCATTGTGATTCAGCTCATTACATATAAAGATGATTTTATCATTAAAATTGCCATAACAGTAAAAATCTATGGCACAAATGCATCTTGACATGATAGATAATGATTATCGTGTGCATGGATCGTATCATCCTGTGTAATAAATGAATGATTTTTGATATATGACATTATGGCAAGCTAAATAGTTTGTTTCTTAGAACAAGAATATTAATGTCTTATCTAGTTGTTTGTTCTAAGTAATCAAAGGCAAAATCTTGATTTTAAGAACTTGAGATAAAAAACTTGCTCTTAATTTATGCTTAAGGATGACTGATTCTAAAGAGTTAATCTAAAAATAAGTTTAAAATAAGAGACTTTTTAAGAATAAAGAGCTATTTCAATGTTACATTTAAAATCTATTATAACCAAATCAAAAGCAAGGTACTAAATTCAAATATTGCTTAAAATTCTACAAAAGATTGCTCTTAGGATATAAATTTTGTATCATGGTGACAATATGACTTATGGAAATTTCTATTGATGCAAATAATCTTTCTTATAAATAAATGATTGAAAGCTGCATTCTTGCTATGATTGAACATATTGTAGATGTAGTTCAATTGAAGAACAATCTCTGTGAATATCAAAATGAAGAACATACATTCTAAAAATTTGCTTAGAATATAACTTGCTCTAAGAAAATTAAGAACAAAGACTTCATTGTGATGCCTATATTAAGTTTTCAATTGATAAAACTTCTTCAAAATAGGTATCACTCAAAGTGTTTCAAATTGATATACATTTAATCATATTACATAAAGACTTTATGTTTCACATATTAATGTGTAACTCAATGAGAGTGCTCAAATTGAAAATCTACAAAAATTGCCTCTTGGTTAAAATCAAGTTTGACCAAGGGGTGCCCAGGTCGAAGTCAAGGTCGACCTAAAATAAGCTTGACCAAATGCTTATTTGTAAATCATTTTCTTGCAATCAATCTTAGTATATAGAAAACAAGACTTTAGTGCATAGCTCTCATAAAAGGTAAACTTATTATGATCTAATGCTTATTATGACCTTAGAATCCTTAAATTATCTTGATTATAAGATTAAGGGGGAGTTCACAAAAACTTTGTAAACATCTTAAAGAAAATTTGAAAAAAGTTATGACCTTAGTATTTTTAAGGCAATCTTGGCTATGAAAAGGAGCCTATAATATTCATGAATGTGATATATATCTTGTTCTTAATGGAGTTCTATAAACAAATTTGGACTTAACATCCCGTGTATTTGGTTAGAGATACATTCATGTACTCTAAGGGGGAATGATAAAATTCATACTTAATCATTATCTTGGTTATCTTTTTAAAATGACAAAGGGGGAGAAATAATATAAAATCAGTAATATAAAGTAAAATGAGTTTCATAATTTCTCAGCCAGCACAAGTTTCATAATCTCATAGCCAACACACACTTGCAAACACGAGAATGGCTACAATACGTAAACTTCAGGTATGAAACTCATATGATTTATATTTCCTTATTTATATTTTGGAAATATTTGTCATCTTCAAAAAGGGGGGGATTGTTGGCTAAATTGGACATTATTATAATCCCTTTATTTTGATGATGACAAATATTTCATTCTTGTGGATCTAATGTGCTACTTGAGTGTTGTAGGAACAAGGTGGATGACAAACCTTTGGAAGATCTATATGCTCAAAATGCTTTAATTTCATGATTGTAATCAAATGTAAAACTTGTACAAGTATATAATGTACAAGTACTTAGATATCATGTAAATTAAGTGTTTATATCTTCCCTAGCCACACACATCACTTAGATAGGTCATCCCCTACAATAGTATCACAACTGTACACTGGTACACACTTAGTACATAGTTCAAAACATTGAAACAGAGTCATTCTCGGTCGACAAACTTCTCGACCGAGACACTCTCGATCGAAAAACTCCTCGACCGAGAATTGACCCAAATAGCCATTAGACACAACAGACAAGGTAGTTGGGAGTTGAAATCGAATGTTATATACACTTACTCAAGATTTTCCCTCGATCGACAAAGACTTCGACCGACAGGTCTCTCGGTCAACAATTCCTCGACCTAGATTGTCTCTGTCTGCACTTTTCAGAATTAATTAACTAGTCATTACTAAAGAAATTAGTGGATAACTAACGGCTAGTTAAGCACTAAGAACCCCCTATAAAGTGTCTAGAACGTCCTTAAGCACTCATAGTCCATTCCTATAAATAGGACATGCCTTAAGACACCCAATACACACTTGTGCAACACTTGAGCATATATACTTGCAATTGGCAATCTTACTTGTGAGCAATTGAGCAACTCTAGCATTTGCTAATCCTTTCCATTGTTACAAATTCGTGTCCTATAAGCTAGCATCTCCTACCCACTGCACTTCCACTTCCATACACATTGGTTAGGAGATCAAAACGCTTGATATAGGAAATCAAGCCTTGTGTTACAACGGTAATTGTAATTTTCATTTTCCTTCTTGTTCTTTCTTATTGCTTGTACTCTCCTTGCTACTCCTAGGGTTGGAGGTTACGGATTGGAGAGGGTTTGATCTTCTCGGCGGAGAAAGAGGACTTTGGACTACTTCAAGAAGGCTGTCTCAACGGGAAGCTACTTCAAGAGGAAAGCTACTTCAAGGGGGAGCTTGAAGTTACTTCAAGGAAGGCTGCTTCAAGGTTGGTGGGACTACTTCTAGGTGAAGGCTGTCCAAAGGGTGGTGAAAGTATTTGTAATTTTATGTAACATCCTTGCGAGGTAATAAAATGTAAATACTTTCAAAATCTCAATTGGAAATAATTGGGTAGTAGAATGAGTTCCTTAGTTTTTTCTAAGGGTGGAACCACTCTAAACACCTTGCCTCTTTCTCCTTATCTCAATTGTGGTTGTTTTAGTTGAATTATTATTAAAATAATTATAAAATCTTATTCACCCCTCCTCTAGTGGTTTTTCATTTGGTATCAGAGCAGGCTTTAAGGAGCTCTAATCGAGTCTTGAAGAATAGAGGGTGATGTCTACAACCGCAAGCATAGGAGAAGTTTGGACCAATCTTCAACAAGCTATAATTGGTGCTTAGGAACAAGACACACAACACCTAGCTGTCCATGGAGGTTAAAGAAGGAAGATGTGCATAAAGAATGCCTTATTGCTACATTAAGTGAAGAAGAAGAAGAGGTAAGCCTTTTTTATTTATCTAAAGAAGATTTAATTGCTGGCCTTCAAGAGACACCTGATAAGTATATTGAGTGCAAGAAGAAATTAAAGAAATCTAATAAAGCAAATGATGAGTTACATGCTAAACTTCTTGCTCTCACATCTGAAAATAAAAATATGTATGCTAAATTAAATGATCTTGGATTTGAAAAGGATAGTGTTATTTCTGAAAATAGTACTTTGAAATCATCTCTAAGTGATTGTAAGGTGAAGATTTTTACTCTAGAAACAAATTATGATATTCTTTCTCAAGAAAAGGTTGGATTGCTTGCAAAGTTAAATGATTTTCAAACTCAACCTATCCTATGCACTCATCTATATTATGATACTATTGTGAAAGAAAGAGATTCTTTATTATTTAATCTAGATCAAGAAAAGTTAGATATCAAAAAGAGAATGGATGAGGTTGCTAAGTTACAACAAGAAGTTAATAGCCTAAGAAACAATGATGTTCTTGATAAGATCTTAAATGATTCTCATGGTCAAATTGGAAGGAGAGGACTAGGTTACAAGCCTAAAGGAAAATCCTATCAAAAACTTAGTGGGGGAAGGACACAAGTACCAACGACTCAATCCATGTATGTACCTAAAGGCAAGTATACATATGTACCCAAGAATAATCTAGATCAAACTCATAAAAAGAGAATGAGATTGATTCTATTTGTTTCCATTATTGTTTGTGTCTTGGACATTATTCCTTCTCATGTACTTACAAGAAAAAGGATGTTGAGTTGGTATGGGTTCCAAAACCCCCAAACTAAATAAATTAAATTAAGTTGAGATATGACCAAAGACTCTAAATTGTATATCTTTATGTCTATCTCAACTCAACATAATGAGATAAATAATTAATTCAAGTAATTTCTAACTTGAAAATACACATTTTTAAATAAACCTGCAGAGACACATCTTTAATAACTTGTTTTGGTTTGGGTTTCTAAAACCTAGAGATTTGAATATCATTAGTTGAGATTTGACTTAAATGTTACCTTGATACTTAAATATTTTATCTCAACTAAACTGAGTTTTAAATTGCATAATTGAATTAGAAGTGATCCATGTTTTACTTGTAAACATTTACTGAAAAACAATACAGAAACATTCTCGGCTGAGAAAATGTTCGAATGAGAACACTGTCGGTCGAGAATTTGTCGACCGAGCAGGTTACTATTTTTAAGCTTGCAAAAATCTGACAAAACCTGTACACAAATAGCAGAATACTCGGTCGAGAAAATCTTCGACCGAGATAAAATTTGATCGAAAAAAAGTTCGACCGAATGAAGTTCTGCTAAACCTGTTTAATTGATCTAATTTGCTATCAATTTGCTATTAATGATTGATTTAATATGCAAATCAAGAATGAATCTTAGAGAAAATTCTTTAAAACTTATTAATAAACTTGCATATAGTTTTATTAAACTTGTATACTTTTTGCAATCTAAAATTGGACATGCCTTCTTGCAAAAAAATGAATCAATACAGATATAGTATAGATTACAGGTTCATTTTTAATTGTTATAATGGTTTGGCTTAGAATTGAAAATTATGAACCATGTTGATTTAATTACTGTTTTATAATAATCCACATGGTTTGTCCTAAGTATTCTCTGGTCTATCTATATGAAAACCATGTGTCTTGAAATTTTCTATTAAATGATCATAATGATTGCATTTCATTGTGTTATGGATATGCCTTTACTGTTCTATCATGATCATTGTGTTCTATCTTTTACTTGGTTTGCCTAAATTAATCTTTGATCTATATATACAAACCATGAATGGATATTGTTTTAAAAATGATCATTGTGATTCAGCTCATTACATATAAAGATGATTTTATCATTAAAATTTCCATAACAGTAAAAATCTATGGCACAAATGCATCTTGACATGATAGATAATGATTATCGTGTGCATGGATCGTATCATCCTGTGTAATAAATGAATGATTTTTGATATATGACATTATGGCAAGCTAAATAGTTTGTTTCTTAGAACAAGAATATTAATGTCTTATCTAGTTGTTTGTTCTAAGTAATCAAAGGCAAAATCTTGATTTTAAGAACTTGAGATAAAAAAACTTGCTCTTAATTTATGCTTAAGGATGACTGATTCTAAAGAGTTAATCTAAAAATAAGTTTAAAATAAGAGACTTTTTTAGAATAAAGAGCTATTTCAATGTTACATTTAAAATCTATTATAACCAAATCAAAAGCAAGGTACTAAATTCAAATATTGCTTAAAATTCTACACAAGATTGCTCTTAGGATATAAATTTTGTATCATGGTGACAATATGACTTATGGAAATTTCTATTGATGCAAATAATCTTGCTTATAAATAAATGATTGAAAGCTACATTCTTGCTATGATTGAACATATTGTAGATGTAGTTCAATTGAAGAACAATCTCTGTGAATATCAAAATGAAGAACATACATTCTAAAAATTTGCTTAGATTATAACTTGCTCTAAGAAAATTAAGAACAAAGACTTCATTGTGATGCCTATATTAAGTTTTCAATTGATAAAACTTCTTCAAAATAGGTATCACTCAAAGTGTTTCAAATTGATATACATTTAATCATATTACATAAAGACTTTATGTTTCACATATTAATGTGTAACTCAATGAGAGTGCTCAAATTGAAAATCTACAAAAATTGCCTCTTGGTTAAAATCAAGTTTGACCAAGGGGTGCCCAGGTCGAAGTCAAGGTCGACCTAAAATAAGCTTGACCAAATGCTTATTTGTAAATCATTTTCTTGCAATCAATCTTAGTATATTGAAAACAAGACTTTAGTGCATAGCTCTCATAAAAGGTAAACTTATTATGATCTAATGCTTATTATGACCTAAGAATCCTTAAATTATCTTGATTATAAGATTAAGGGGGAGTTCACAAAAACTTTGTAAACATCTTAAAGAAAATTTGAAAAAAGTTATGACCTTAGTATTTTTAAGGCAATCTTGGCTATGAAAAGGAGCCTATAATATTCATGAATGTGATATATATCTTGTTCTTAATGGAGTTCTATAAACAAATTTGGACTTAACATCCCGTGTATTTGGTTAGAGATACATTCATGTACTCTAAGGGGGAATGATAAAATTCATACTTAATCATTATCTTGGTTATCTTTTTAAAATGACAAAGGGGGAGAAATAATATAAAATCAGTAACATAAAGTAAAATGAGTTTCATAATTTCTCAGCCAGCACAAGTTTCATAATCTCTTAGCCAACACACACTTGCAAACACGAGAATGACTACAATACGTAAACTTCAGGTATGAAACTCATATGATTTATATTTCCTTATTTATATTTTGGAAATATTTGTCATCTTCAAAAAGGGGGGGATTGTTGGCTAAATTGGACATTATTATAATCCCTTTGTCTTGATGATGACAAACATTTCATTCTTGTGGATCTAACGTGCTACTTGAGTGTTGCAGGAACAAGGTGGATGACAAACCTTTAGGAGATCTATATGCTCAAAATGCTTTAATTTCATTATTTTAATCAAATGTAAAAACTTGTACAAGTATATAATGTACAAATACTTAGATATCATGTAAATTAAGCGTTTAGATCTTCCCTAGCCACACACAACACTTAGATAGGTCATCCCCTACAATGGTATCACAATTGCACACTGATACACACACTTAGTACATAGTTCAAAACATTGAAACAGAGTCATTCTCGATCGACAAACTTCTCGACTGAGACACTCTCGGTCGACAAACACCTCGACTGAGAATTGACTCAAATAGCCATTAGACATAGCAGATAAGGTACCTAGGAGTTGGAATCGACGTTATATACACTTACTCCAGACTGTCCCTCGGTCGACAAAGACTTCAACCGACAGGACTCTCGGTCGACAATTCCTCGACCGAGATTGTCTCTGTCTGCACTTTTCAGAATTAATTAACTAGTCGTTGCTAAAGAAATTAGTGGACAACTAACGACTAGTTAAGCACTAAGACCCCCCTAGAAAGTGTCTAGAACATCCTTAAGCACTCATAGGCCATTCCTATAAATAGAACATGCCTTAGGACACCCAATACATACTTGTACAATACTTGAGCATATATACTTGCAATTGGCAATCTTACTTGTGAGAAATTGAGCAACTCTAGCATTTGCTAATCATTTCCATTGTTACAAATTCGTGTCCTATAGACTAGCATCTCCTACCCACTCCACTTCCACTTCCATACATATTGGTTAGGAGATCAAAACGCTTGATATAGGAAATCAAGCCTTGTGCTACAACGGTAATTGTAATTTTCATTTTCCTTCTTGTTCTTTCTTATTGCTTGTACTCTCCTTGCTACTCCTAGGGTTGGAGGTTACGGATTGGAGAGGGTTTGATCTTCTCGGCGGAGAAGGAGGACTTTGGACTACTTCAAGAAGGCTGTCTCAACGGGAAGCTACTTCAAGAGGAAAGCTACTTCAAGGGGGAGCTTGAAGTTACTTCAAGGAAGGCTGCTTCAAGGTTGGTGGGACTACTTCTAGGTGAAGGCTGTCCAAAGGGTGGTGAAAGTATTTGTAATTTTATGTAACATCCTTGCGAGGTAATAAAATTTAAATACTTTCAAAATCTCAATTGAAAATAATTGGGTAGTAGACTGAGTCCCTTAGTTTTTGCTAAGGGTGGAACCACTCTAAACACCTTGCCTCTTTCTCCTTATCTCAATTGTGGTTGTTTTAGTTGAATTATTATTAAAATAATTATAAAATCTTATTCACCCCTCCTCTAGTGGTTTTTCATTTGGTATCAGAGCAGGCTTTAAGGAGCTCTAATCGAGTCTTGAAGAATAGAGGGTGATGTCTACAACCGCAAGCATAGGAGAAGTTTGGACCAATCTTCAACAAGCTATAATTGGTGCTTAGGAACAAGACACACAACACCTAGCTGTCCATGGAGGTTAAAGAAGGAAGATGTGCATAAAGAATGCCTTATTGCTACAATAAGTGAAGAAGAAGAAGAGGTAAGCCTTTTTTATTTATCTAAAGAAGATTTAATTGCTGGCCTTCAAGAGACACCTGATAAGTATATTGAGTGCAAGAAGAAATTAAAGAAATCTAATAAAGCAAATGATGAGTTACATGCTAAACTTCTTGCTCTCACATCTGAAAATAAAAATCTGTATGCTAAATTAAATGATCTTGGATTTGAAAAGGATAGTGTTATTTCTGAAAATAGTACTTTGAAATCATCTCTAAGTGATTGTAAGGTGAAGATTTTTACTCTAGAAACAAATTATGATATTCTTTCTCAAGAAAAGGTTGGATTGCTTGCAAAGTTAAATGATTTTCAAACTCAACCTATCCTATGCACTCATCTATATTATGATACTATTGTGAAAGAAAGAGATTCTTTATTATCTAATCTAGATCAAGAAAAGTTAGATATCAAAAAGAGAATGGATGAGGTTGCTAAGTTACAACAAGAAGTTAATAGCCTAAGAAACAATGATGTTCTTGATAAGATCTTAAATGATTCTCATGGTCAAATTGGAAGGAGAGGACTAGGTTACAAGCCTAAAGGAAAATCCTATCAAAAACTTAGTGGGGGAAGGACACAAGTACCAACGACTCAATCCATGTATGTACCTAAAGGCAAGTATACATATGTACCCAAGAATAATCTAGATCAAACTCATAAAAAGAGAATGAGATTGATTCTATTTGTTTCCATTATTGTTTGCGTCTTGGACATTATTCCTTCTCATGTACTTACAAGAAAAAGGATGTTGAGTTGGTATGGGTTCCAAAACCCCCAAACTAAATAAATTAAATTAAGTTGAGATATGACCAAAGACTCTAAATTGTATATCTTTATGTCTATCTCAACTCAACATAATGAGATAAATAATTAATTCAAGTAATTTCTAACTTGAAAATACACATTTTTAAATAAACCTGCAGAGACACATCTTTAATAACTTGTTTTGGTTTGGGTTTCTAAAACCTAGAGATTTGAATATCATTAGTTGAGATTTGACTTAAATGTTACCTTGATACTTAAATATTTTATCTCAACTAAACTGAGTTTTAAATTGCATAATTGAATTAGAAGTGATCCATGTTTTACTTGTAAACATTTACTGAAAAACAATACAGAAACATTCTCGGCCGAGAAAATGTTCGAATGAGAACACTGTCGGTCGAGAATTTGTCGACCGAGCAGGTTACTATTTTTAAGCTTGCAAAAATCTGACAAAACCAGTACACAAATAGCAGAATACTCGGTCGAGAAAATCTTCGACCGAGATAAAATTTGATCGAAAAAAAGTTCGACCGAATGAAGTTCTGCTAAACCTGTTTAATTGATCTAATTTGCTATCAATTTGCTATTAATGATTGATTTAATATGAAAATCAAGAATGAATCTTAGAGAAAATTCTTTAAAACTTATTAATAAACTTGCATATAGTTTTATTAAACTTGTATACTTTTTGCAATCTAAAATTGGACATGCCTTCTTGCAAAAAAATGAATCAATACAGATATAGTATAGATTACAGGTTCATTTTTAATTGTTATAATGGTTTGGCTTAGAATTGAAAATTATGAACCATGTTGATTTAATTACTGTTTTATAATAATCCACATGGTTTGTCCTAAGTATTCTCTGGTCTATCTATATGAAAACCATGTGTCTTGAAATTTGCTATTAAATGATCATAATGATTGTATTTCATTGTGTTATGGATATGCCTTTACTGTTCTATCATGATCATTGTGTTCTATCTTTTACTTGGTTTGCCTAAAATAATCTTTGATCTATATATACAAACCATGAATGGATATTGCTTTCAAAATGATCATTGTGATTCAGCTCATTACATATAAAGATGATTTTATCATTAAAATTGCCATAACAGTAAAAATCTATGGCACAAATGCATCTTGACATGATAGATAATGATTATCGTGTGCATGGATCGTATCATCCTGTGTAATAAATGAATGATTTTTGATATATGACATTATGGCAAGCTAAATAGTTTGTTTCTTAGAACAAGAATATTAATGTCTTATCTAGTTGTTTGTTCTAAGTAATCAAAGGCAAAATCTTGATTTTAAGAACTTGAGATAAAAAAACTTGCTCTTAATTTATGCTTAAGGATGACTGATTCTAAAGAGTTAATCTAAAAATAAGTTTAAAATAAGAGACTTTTTTAGAATAAAGAGCTATTTCAATGTTACATTTAAAATCTATTATAACCAAATCAAAAGCAAGGTACTAAATTCAAATATTGCTTAAAATTCTACACAAGATTTCTCTTAGGATATAAATTTTGTATCATGGTGACAATATGACTTATGGAAATTTCTATTGATGCAAATAATCTTGCTTATAAATAAATGATTGAAAGCTACATTCTTGCTATGATTGAACATATTGTAGATGTAGTTCAATTGAAGAACAATCTCTGTGAATATCAAAATGAAGAACATACATTCTAAAAATTTGCTTAGATTATAACTTGCTCTAAGAAAATTAAGAACAAAGACTTCATTGTGATGCCTATATTAAGTTTTCAATTGATAAAACTTCTTCAAAATAGGTATCACTCAAAGTGTTTCAAATTGATATACATTTATCATATTACATAAAGACTTTATGTTTCACATATTAATGTGTAACTCAATGAGAGTGCTCAAATTGAAAATCTACAAAAATTGCCTCTTGGTTAAAATCAAGTTTGACCAAGGGGTGCCCAGGTCGAAGTCAAGGTTGACCTAAAATAAGCTTGACCAAATGCTTATTTGTAAATCATTTTCTTGCAATCAATCTTAGTATATTGAAAACAAGACTTTAGTGCATAGCTCTCATAAAAGGTAAACTTATTATGATCTAATGCTTATTATGACCTTAGAATCCTTAAATTATCTTGATTATAAGATTAAGGGGGAGTTCACAAAAACTTTGTAAACATCTTAAAGAAAATTTGAAAAAAGTTATGACCTTAGTATTTTTAAGGCAATCTTGGCTATGAAAAGGAGCCTATAATATTCATGAATGTGATATATATCTTGTTCTTAATGGAGTTCTATAAACAAATTTGGACTTAACATCCCGTGTATTTGGTTAGAGATACATTCATGTACTCTAAGGGGGAATGATAAAATTCATACTTAATCATTATCTTGGTTATCTTTTTAAAATGACAAAGGGGGAGAAATAATATAAAATCAGTAACATAAAGTAAAATGAGTTTCATAATTTCTCAGCCAGCACAAGTTTCATAATCTCTTAGCCAACACACACTTGCAAACACGAGAATGGCTACAATACGTAAACTTCAGGTATGAAACTCATATGATTTATATTTCCTTATTTATATTTTGGAAATATTTGTCATCTTCAAAAAGGGGGGGATTGTTGGCTAAATTGGACATTATTATAATCCCTTTATTTTGATGATGACAAATATTTCATTCTTGTGGATCTAATGTGCTACTTGAGTGTTGTAAGAACAAGGTGGATGACAAACCTTTGGAAGATCTATATGCTCAAAATGCTTTAATTTCATGATTGTAATCAAATGTAAAACTTGTACAAGTATATAATGTACAAGTACTTAGATATCATGTAAATTAAGTGTTTATATCTTCCCTAGCCACACACATCACTTAGATAGGTCATCCCCTACAATAGTATCACAACTGTACACTGATACTCACACTTAGTACATAGTTCAAAACATTGAAACAGAGTCATTCTCGGTCGACAAACTTCTCGACCGAGACACTCTCGATCGAAAAACTCCTCGACCGAGAATTGACCCAAATAGCCATTAGACACAACAGACAAGGTAGTTGGGAGTTGAAATCGAATGTTATATACACTTACTCAAGATTGTCCCTCGATCGAAAAAGACTTTGACCGACAGGTCTCTCGGTCAACAATTCCTCGACCTAGATTGTCTCTGTCTGCACTTTTCAGAATTAATTAACTAGTCATTGCTAAAGAAATTAGTGGATAACTAACAGCTAGTTAAGCACTAAGAACCCCCTAGAAAGTGTCTAGAACGTCCTTAAGCACTCATAGTCCATTCCTATAAATAGGACATGCCTTAAGACACCCAATACACACTTGTGCAACACTTGAGCATATATACTTGCAATTGGCAATCTTACTTGTGAGCAATTGAGCAACTCTAGCATTTGCTAATCCTTTCCATTGTTACAAATTTGTGTCCTATAAGCTAGCATCTCCTACCCACTGCACTTCCACTTCCATACACATTGGTTAGGAGATCAAAACGCTTGATATAGGAAATCAAGCCTTGTGTTACAACGATAATTGTAATTTTCATTTTCCTTCTTGTTCTTTCTTATTGATTGTACTCTCTTTGCTATTCCTAGGGTTGGAGGCTGCGGATTGAAGAGGGTTTGATCTTCTCTGCGGAGAAGGAGGACTTTGGACTATTTCAAGAAGGCTATCTCAATGGGAAGCTACTTCAAGAGGAATGCCACTTCAAGGGGGAATTTGAAGTTACTTCAAGGAAGGCTGCTTCAAGGTTGGTTTGACTACTTCTAGGTGAAGGTTTTCCAAAGGGTGATGAAAGTATTTGTCATTTTATGTAACATCCTTGTGAGATAATAAAATTTAAATACTTTCAAAATCCCAAATGGAAACAATTGGGTAGTGGACTGACTCCCTTAGTTTTTGCTAAGGGTGGAACCACTCTAAACACCTTGTCTCTTTCTCCTTATCTCAATTGTGGTTGTTTGAGATGAATTATTATTAAAATGATTATAAAACCCTATTCACCCCCTCTAGTGTTTTTTCATGAATTGCACGACTCCACCTCACGTTGATATTTCACAACCAATAGATGCACGCCCTCCTGATTCCATGATGTTGCCATCAAGATTTTCTACCGGATGACCTCCAACGGTAGTTGTCGACGTCATCATGCTTTTCTGTGCTTCCAATGCTTTCTAATCATCTCACATGAACCATGCTCTGATACCACTTGAAGAGATTTGCGGAAGCTTCAATTCCAATAAAAATCCCACACGAGATACAAACCAAGCATGCACAATAAAAGTCACGACCGCCCACATCGACAAAGCCAATAACCACCAAATAAATAACCAAGCAGAGAACATGATTGACGAAGAAGACCGCAAAATTCTATTAAGCAACTCTAAGAAGATTACAAGGATTAAGGATTGTCGCTCCCTCACAATCCCGTACCCACAATAGAATCTCGTAGCACACTCTTGTTCTCTCCCCTCTTTGGCTATCCTTTGTGGCTTCCCATTTTGACACACGATGTTGTCCTACGTTGGCAAACTTGAAGTTACCACACGTTGGAATCCCACACATCGGTGCTTTTTGACCCACAATATCCATCAGTGTCTATCCCTATTTATAGATAGGGACTCCCGGTTAGACAATACTAGAGGATACGATAATTCTATAGAGATTAGGAAACGAAAATATAAAAGGATAAGGAAATAATGTCTTCGACTCCAAGTCTAACATTAATTGTACTTTCCTAATATTATTAGATATTATTCTTATCCAATTAAGATAAGAGACAAAATCCTAACATGTTTGTCTCCTTTCCCTGTCCTCGTCACAGCTCGATGGTCAACTAGCACACTGACTGCCCCTGTGGATCCAATGTGACGGTCCCGGTATATACACAGGAGGGAGGACTTCCACGACCCTCGCCTTTTCTCCTGGTCAATAACGTGACGGACCATCAACATCATATACATACTTATATATTCTTTTACTTAATTTCGTTGTTGCTCCTGAAATACTATCTTATTGTAAACGTACAAATCAACACTAAACAACAAAAGTTTGATATCATGTGTAGTTGCATATCTAACCGTACAATCAGTTCAATCGGTCGAGCTCTCCACGTAAATATGGGTAGAGAAATGAGAAAAATCCAAAAGGCCTATTACTATTAAAATATCAAAACTGTCATATGTAATGTCGATTTTCATAACTCCATTTTTCTTCCATGGCTTCGTTTTAGTAAATCACTTTACCGACTATAATTATTTGAGAAAGTTGAGGAGCCACAGTCCTGCCTTGTAATTGCTTCTCACTAGAGGTAAAATTTGAAGAGATTTACGTAAGCTTCAAGTCTAAGAAAAACCCCACACGAGATACAACCCAAGCATGCACAATAAAAGTCACGACCGTCCACATTGACAAAGCCAACAACCACCAAATAAATAACCAAATAGAGAACATGATTGACGAAGAAGACCACATAATTCTATTAAGCAACTCCAAGAAGATTATAAGGATTAAGGATTGTCGCTCCCTCACAATCTCATGCCCACAATAGAATCTCGTAACACACTCTTGTTCTCTCTCCTCTTTGACTATCCTTTGTGGCTTCCCGTTTTGACACACGATGTTGTCCTACGTTGGCACACCCAAAGTTACCACACGTTGGAACCCCACACATCGGTGCTCTTTGGCCCACAATATCCATCGATGTCTATCCCTATTCATAGATAGGGACTCCCGGTTAGACAATACGAGAGGATACGACAATTTTATAGGGATTAGGAAACGACAATACAAAAGGATAAGAAAATATTGTCTTCGACTCCAAGTCTAACATTAATTGCACTTTTCTAATATTATTAGATATTATTTCTTATCCAATTAGGATAAGAGACAAAATCCTAACAATCTCCACTTTTAAACTAATCCGCTGAAGTTGCTCCTTCAAGAAGTTTGCTCCCGTTCTTCTTCTGTGCTTCCGCCCTCGGAAGCTGCTCCTGTTTCCAGAAGCGTATCACCACGCACGCATGCATGGAGTATGTGTCCAGACATGACTGTCCAGACCTTTCATGTGAGAGCTTTTCATATTGTTCAATTTGAGAAATTGCACCACCTCCTCCTGCAGTTGAAAGAACCACATCCTTCGCACATTTGGCCCCCATGCCATAGGGTTGCGTCTTCTTTTAGTCATACCCACTTGAAGACACTACGTGGTCGGTCCAACCATGACTTCCTATTTCCAACAGTTGACAACTTCGCCTCTACATCTATTGAAATTTACAGCCAAGTTTGTAATCTCGCACCAGACTGCCCGTGAGAGTTGAATACATGTAGCAATCTTTGGGTTCATGACACCCACCATCCATGCTAATGCTTCATCTACACCTTCCGAGTTGGTAGACCTCTCATCAGCCACTCCTCTTTTGGTTAGAAAACATCCAACCAGTCCATAGAACCAGGTAGCCTCCATTGTCGCTTGCCCCTTGCAAGTGAATTGTTGGCTAAATTGGACATTATTATAATCCCTTTGTTTTGATGATGACAAACATTTCATTCTTGTAGATCTAACGTGCTACTTGAGTGTTGCAGATACAAGGTGGATGACAAACCTTTAGAAGATCTATATGCTCAAATGCTTTAATTTCATTATTTTAATCAAATGTAAAAACTTGTACAAGTATATAATGTACAAATACTTAGATATCATATAAATTAAGCGTTTAGATCTTCCCTAGCCACACACAACACTTAGATAGATCATCCCCTACAATAGTATCACAACTGTACACTAATACACACATTAGTACATAGTTCAAAACATTGAAACAAAGTCATTCTCGGTCGACAAACTTCTCGACCGAGACACTCTCAGTCGACAAACACCTCGACCGAGAATTGACCCAAAAAGTCGTTAGACACAACATATAAGGTAGTTGGGAGTTGGGATCGAACGTTATATACACTTACTCCAGACTGTCCCTCGGTCGACAAAGAGTTCAACCGACAGGACTCTCGGTCGACAATTCATCGACCGAGAATGTCTCTGTCTACACTTTTCAGAATTAATTAACTAGCCGTTGCTAAAGCAATTAGTGGACAACTAACGACTAATTAAGTACTAAGAACCCCCTAGAAAGTGTCTAGAACGTCCTTAAGCACTCATAGGCCATTCCTATAAATAGGACATGCCTTAGGACACCCAATACATACTTGTGCAATACTTGAGCATATATACTTGCAATTGGCAATCTTACTTGTGAGTAATTGAGCAACTCTAGCATTTACTAATCCTTTCGATTGTTACAAATTCGTGTCCTATAGGCTAGCATATCCTACCCACTGCACTTCCATTTCCATACACATTGGTTAGGAGATCAAAATGCTTGATATAGAAAATCATTCCTTGTGCTACAACGGTAATTGTAATTTTCATTTTCCTTCTTGTTCTTTCTTATTGCTTGTACTCTCCTTGCTACTCCTAGGGTTGGAGGCTGTGGATTGGAGAGGGTTTGATCTTCTCGACGGAGAAGGAGGACTTTGGACTACTTCAAGAAGGCTGTCTCAACGAGAAGCTACTTCAAGAGGAAAGCTACTTCAAGGGGGAGCTTGAAGTTACTTCAAGGAAGGATGCTTCAAGGTTGGTGGGACTACCTCTAGGTGAAGGCTGTCCAAAGGGTGGTGGAAGTATTTGTAATTTTATGTAACATCCTTGCGAGGTAATAAAATTTAAATACTTTCAAAATCCCAATTGGAAACAATTAGGTAGTGGACTGACTCCCTTAGTTTTTGCTAAGGGTGGAACCGCTCTAAACACCTTGCCTCTTTCTCCTTATCTCAATTGTGGTTGTTTTAGTTGAATTATTATTAAAATAATTATAAAATCTTATTCACCCCCTCTAGTGGTTTTTCATTTGGTATCAGAGCAGGCTTCAAGGAGCTCTAATCGAGTCTTGAAGAATGGAGGGTGGTGATGTCTACAACAACAAGCATAGGAGAAGTTTGGACCAATCTTCAACAAGCTATAATTGGTGCTTAGGAATAAGACACACAACACCTAGCTGTCCATGGAGGTTAAAGAAGGAAGATGTGCATAAAGAATGTCTTATTGCTACAATAAGTGAACAAGAAGAAGAGGTAAGCCTTTTTTATTTATCTAAAAAAGATCTAATTTCTAGCCTTCAAGAGACACATGATAAGTATATTGAGTGCAAGAAGAAATTAAAGAAATCTAATAAAGCGAATGATGAGTTACATGCTAAACTTCTTGCTCTCACATCTGCAAATAAAAATCTATATGCTAAATTAAATGATCTTGGATTTGAAAAGGATAGTTTGGGATGCTTGCTTTCTCTCCGACTGTTGCGCTTTGGATTTACAAAGTAATGTCGATGGCCTGCATAGCTATGTCATGGCCGTCCTGCATAGCCTGTAGTCTTTGGCGAACGCCTGCAAATTAAATAGAATTGTTGTTAACTAGTATCCTAAAAATTTGATAAAAAACACACTTACATAATATAATTATAAATTAACATATAGATAGAAACCACATGGATATATTCTTAAAACTTACATTGTTAGGCGGTGCAAGCACGTCCTTACCCTGACGGTGATCATCAGCACGGTCATCATGGGAACATAATAAAAATATAAACATCCATGCCTCTAATATTGTGATCTTTTATCAATTAACAATCCTTCATTATGATCGCCGCGAACATACAAGTCATTGTGATCCCCAGCTTCAATGTTTGGTGGTATTGGAAACCCAACTGAGAATGGATTGGAGTCATCATACTTATCATAGTACTCTTCTTCATCTATAGGATCTTCAATGAACGGTATTTTACCATGAAGAACAACCGACCATTTATCATTTGCAGGATCATTGATATAAAATACTTGTTTTGCCTGTGATGCCAATATGAATGGTTCACCCTTCTAGCCAATCTTTTCAAAGTTCACTAACGTGAAACCTAATTCATCCACTATAACTCATGTGTTGTTGTCAACCCAATTACATTTAAAGAGCGGAATTCTGAAATCTACATAGTCAAACTCCCATATGTCTTCAATGACACCGTAATATGACATTTTAGCTTCATGTGGACTTTTATCCTTTGCACTTGCAAAAAACAATGAAGACGCTTGAAGGGTGACCCCGCTGTTTTGGAAGAAACTCTTATCATCTTGACACTTTGTGTAATATGAGAAACCATTTATGTCAAATCCTTCATAAGACATAACATTCAATTTTGGTTTAAAGGCAAGGCATTTGATGGTTTCAGTAAGATTATCTGGTGTTTGAGATAGTTGATGTAAGACTTTATCTTCAAACCACTTAATAAATGTCTTGTTATGCTCTCTAGCAAGCCATATTGAATTGGATCGAGGATATTGTCTCTTGATGAAATTGGTATGTTCCTCAATATAAACACTCACTTCGTCGATGTTGTGTAAAATATACAAGTGACCTTGCTCCAACTACTCATGGCTGATTACTTTCACCCGTGATCCCAAAACTCCTTTGCCAAAATGCTCCTCAATATTCTTGTCATTCACGGGAGCGTCATTACCACTCAGAAAGTCATTGCAAAAATCCATAACCTCTCTCGCCACATAACCCTCAATAATACTCCCTTCAGGCTAATAACGGTTTTGAACATCACCTTTAAAAATGCTCATGTATCGTTCAAAGGGATACATCCAATGCAAGAAAACTGGTCCCAACATTTTCACTTCCCTAGTCAAGTGGACAACAAGATGTACCATGATATCAAAGAACGATGGAGGAAAATACATCTCAAGCTGACATAGGGTAACAACCACTTCTCTTTGCAAATTATCGAGAGTATCATGGCCAATAACTTTGCTGCACAGACTGTTGAAAAAGAAACAAAGTCTGGTGATTGCAAACCTTACATGCTTCGACAATATAGATCTAATTGCCACAGGCAATATTTGTTGCATTAGAGTGTGACAATCATGAGATTTAAGACCTATCAACTTTAGATCTTTCATTGATACCAATGTACAGATGTTGGATGAGTAACCCTGTGGCACCTTAACATTTACCAAACATTCACAAAATATTTTCTTCTCCTTTCTAGACAACGTGTAACAAGCGGGAGGTAAGTATGTTCTCCGATCGCTACTAACTACTTCTGTCAATTCTATCCTTATTCCCATTTCACGTAGGTCCATTCTGGATTTTATCCCATCTTTAGTCTTACCTGGTATATTCAACAGAGTACCGATGACACTATCACATATATTTTTCTCAACGTGCATGACATCGATACAGTGCTTGACTGTCAAAGAACTCTAATAAGGAAGATCCCAAAATATCGACTTCTTCTTGAATAAAGACTTGTCACTCATTGTGGCCATCGTACATTGTGATCTCTTAAAAAATTCATTGGCGATGTCTTTCACTCTTTCATAAACATCATCCCCTGATATAGGTTTAGGTGCACTACGTTCCTCATTCCGTCCATTGAATGCTTTGCGCAACCTACGATACGAATGAAATTTTGGAAGAAACCTTCGACGAGCAAGATATACAGTCTTGCCGCCATGTTTTAGTCGTATTGAATCAGTGTTCTCTTCACATATAGGACACACTTTAGATCCTTTGACACTATATCCAGACAAATTCTCATATACTGGAAAGTCATTCTAGTTTCTATATAAAATAGTCCGAAGTTAGCATACACAATTTAGCTGCCCATTTGCAGTCTTTATGTCAGAAATCAGCAGCATACATACTATATTTATTTGAGACGTGTATACTTAAGTCTAGTTTGATTAATTTGTATGTATTTCTCCTGGTCAACAACGTGATGGACCATCAACATCATATACTTACTTATATATTCTTGGCCAAAAAACCTAAATGGCACATTTCCCATTTTTTATTTCCTAAATGGCACGTTCTTGAACTTATTGTCCAAAATGACACATTTGCAGACCAATGTGTCCCCTGCTGGGACGCATTGCTCTCTCGGGAGGCAATGCGTCACCGGTTGGGACGCATTGTCCCCACAGGAGGCAATGCGTCCCGAAGCCGGACGCATTGCTTTTTTATTTTTATTTTTATTTTTTTAATTATGATACCATGTATACCATGTATATTATATATACATATATATGTTAAATTGCTAAATTAATATAATCTAAATTAACTTATATAAAATTAGCCATATATTTAAAATAATATCTGAAGATAATAAAATAATAACAGAATATTATATTTATCAAAACATAATATTTATAAATATAGATAAAAATATTCAAAATTAATAGATATAATACTAAAATTATATAATAAAGTGTAAAATTATAAAAATAAAGAAAATATAGACATGTATTTATTTGTAAACTTAGAAGAAAAAAAACTAATATAGCAATAAAAATAAGAAACTACTAATATCAAAAATAAGAAAATAAGAAAATACTAATATAGCAAAATAATATATATATATATATATATATATATATATATATATATATATATATATATATATATATATATATATATATAGAGTCAGGCTAGAATACACTCGAGTGTATCCGGAGCGGAATACACTCAAGTAGTTTTTCATGATGCAATATTTTTTTTGAAAATATAATCCGTTGATCTTCTTAAACATCTCGTGAACAACTCATACGCAAAATTTGAGCACATTTGGATATGTACAGCTCATGTTATGAAGACCGCAAAAATTATACATTTCAAATTAGTTTCGTGCGTCGATTTTGTTGCCCTTGGATGAGTGACTTACACTCATCCAAATGGGCTCAAAATTTGTATGTAGCCTAGTTATAGTATGACGGTGAAGATCAACGGTTTACATTTTGAAAAATATAGTCTTGATATGCAAACACACTTGAGTGTATTCGTGCGATCCGTACACTCGAGTGTATTCTAGCCTGACTCTATATATATATATATATATATATATATATATATATATATTAAAGGTATGATACATAATATCAAAAATATACATATATATACATCATATATATATATACATATATATACATACATAATGTATATACATAATATATAAACATAATATATATACATAATATATATATATGTACATATATATATATACATAATATATATACATATATATACATAATATATATACATAATATATAAATATATATATTATACATATACATATATATATATGTACAAATATAATATATATATACATATATACTTATCAAAACATAATATTTATAAATGTAGATAAAAATATTCAAAATTAATTGATATAGCACTCCATTTATATAATAAAGTTTAAAATTATTAAAATAAAGAAAATATAAACATGTATTTATTTGTAAACTTAGAAGAAAAAAACTAATATAGCAATAAAAATAAGAAAATACTAATATCAAAAATAAGAAAATAAGAAAATACTAATATAGCAAAATAATATATATATATATATATAAATAAATAAAGAAATATATATATATATATATATATATATATATATATATATATATATATATATTAAAGGTATGATACATAATATCAAAAATATACATATATATACATCATATATATATACATATATATATACATAATATATATATACATAATATATATACATATATATATACATACATAATATATATATACATAATATATATACATAATATATATATATATATATATATATACATATACATACATATATATACATAATATATATACATATATATACATAATATATATACATAATATATATATACATAATATATATATATATATATACATATACATATACATATATATATATGTACAAATATAATATATATATATATATATATTACATATACATATATATTTATCAAAACATAATATTTATAAATGTAGATAAAAATATTCAAAAAAATATTTATCAAAACATAATATATATATATATCAAAACATATATATATCAAAACATAATACTAAAATTATTTAATAAAGTTTAAAATTATAAAAATAAAGAAAATGTATACAAGTATTTATTTGTAAACTTAGAAGAAAAAAACTAATATAGCAATAAAAATAAGAAAATACTAATATAAAAAATAAGACAATAATAAAATACTAATATAGCAAAATAATATATATATGTATATTTATGTATATATACATATATATACATATATATATTATTTTGCTATATTAGTATTTTCTTATTTTTGATATTAGTATTTTTTATTTTTATTGCTAGATTAGTTTTTTTCTTCTAAGTTTACAAATAAATACTTGTATATATTTTCTTTATTTTTATAATTTTACACTTTATTATATAATTTTAGTATTATATCTATTAATTTTGAATATTTTTATCTACATATTTAAATATAATGGTTTGATAAATATAATATTCTGTTATTATTTTATTATTTTTAGATATTATTTTAAATATATGGCTAATTGTATATAAGTTAATTTAGATTATATTAATTTAGCAATTTAACATATATATGTATATATAATATACATGGTATACATGGTATCATAATAAAAAAAATAAAAAAATAAAAAAAACAATACGTCCGGCTTCGGGACGCATTGCCCTCCTGTGGGGGGCAATGCGTCCCTGGTTGGGAATCGGGGACACATTGCCTTTCGAGAGAGCAATGCGTCCCAGCAGAGGACGCATTGGCCTGCAAATGTGTGCCATTTTGGGCAATAAGTTCAAGAACGTGCCATTTAGGGAATAAAAAATGGGAAATGTGCCATTTAGGTTTTTTGGCCTATATTCTTTTACTTAATTTCGTGGTTGTTCCAGAAATACTATATTATTGTAAACGTACAAATCAACACTAACAACAAAAGTTTGATATCATGTGTTGTTGCATATCTAACCGTACAATCAGTTCAATCGGTCGAGCTCTCCATGTAAATATGGGTAGAGAAATGAGAAAAATCCAAAAGGTGTATTACTATTAAAATATCAAAACTGTCATATGTAATGTCGATTTTCATAATTCCATTTTTCTTCCATGGCTTCGTTTTAGTAAATCACTTTAACTACTATAATTATTTGAGAAAGTTGAGGAGCCACAGTCCTGCCTTGCAATTGCTTCTCACTAGAGGTAAAACTTACGTCATTTCCTACAAAAGAACAACACGCTAATAGACAAATGGACAGCTAGCCCATGTCTCCAAAGGGGACATGCACATATATTGTAATAAGATAATCATATATATGACGAAAAACAATGCATGCGCAGGCGTTACTGAAATGAGTGCGTAACTTGGGATCATTTACTAGTTAACTTTTTTTTTAATCCTTGTTTGCATTTATTTGATAATCATTCTAATGTTGAACTGTGATATAGGATTAAACTAATAACGAAAAGTCAACTAAAATTTATTAGGAAGGCAAGAGATGAAGTTCATGTTCCCATGTGGAGGGACTATTATTCAAGAGGGGTGAATGTTTATGTTGATCTGTTGCAAGAGTTGATCCCTAGGATGAAAGATGATAAAGTTAGAACCGTCATTGTCATAGGTTGTGGTGTAAGAATAGTTAGCTTCATATGGACTAGCTAATCAATTGGAATGTCCGCCACACCTCCCACATAAATGTCACATTTATTGAGATTCTCACCAAGATTGATAGACCTCTAATAGGATGAGAAGGAGCCCAAATTCTGTAAGAACGGTGATACATGAATATTGAAGATGATTCCCACATGTCCCAAGTGCTAATTGCCAAGTCAACACTCAAAAATATACAAAACTGAGAAGAATTGGCCACTAAACACAGTATATGAAGAAAAAAATCAATAGTGGAATGTTTCTATGTGCTCCCTTTTATTTCTGCAAGCTCCTAGTCAATTTTATTAAATTGTATCCCTACTCTTCTACATGTATCTTCAAACGGGTCAAAACTGTATCCCTACTCTTCTATATGTATCTTCAAACGAGTCAAAACTGTATCCCTACTCTTCTACATGTATCTCAAACGGGTCAAAACCGTATCCCTACTCTTCTACATGTATCTTCAAACGGGTCAAAACCGTATCCCTACTCTTATACATGTATCTTCAAACAGGTCAAAACCGTATCCCTACTCTTATACATGTATCTTCAAACCATATCTACATTTGGGGGCATTAAGATTTGGTTGATCAAGGCTCGCAGTGTTAGGGTCATGATTGAGAGAGATTTGTATTAGGTGGTAAATGATAGAGTTATGAGGGAGGAGAATGGTGAAAGTTAGTGATTTAGGAACATGCATAATTTTTGGGTTAAAAGTTTCAAGTGTGTGGGGGGGGTTCACCCCACGAGTGGATTAATGAATTGATTTATAAGCATTTGCTTTTAATATGTTAGAATTAATTGTGAGCTTGGAAAGTCGAAATAATTTTAATTATGACAAGACAAATTTAATGTAAAGACGTCAACCTTAATATGAGGATAGGGTGTTCAAATATACAAACACACACATCAAACACCAATTTGATGTTAATCTAAGCCAACTATCTAGAAAGGCCATATATCTTTTTTATGAGAAGACAAGGTTATTGCAAGGACACCAACATTATTTCAAGATAGGGGCATCCAATACCAAAAGACATGGATAACTCATATATGTGATACGTTCATTTTTAGTCAAATTCAACATATATACTAGAGAAAGCGCTGCAAACCGTTTAGTTGTTAAATGGTGTGTACCTTCGTACCAAATTGCAGTGTCTTCGGTTTGTGTAGTGTAGTGAAGCTCCAGAAAAGGTATGAGATAATATAGTATAGACACAATCTGCTGCGGATAATGGCCTAATATAGAATATACTAACTTATCCCAGATCCATTGCCGACGGCAATCTAAAATGTCACATATAACACCGATATTAGCTCGATATTATTAATAGTATAGTTTTATTACATACATGAACTGTCTTGGAATCAAGGGCAGAGCCACGGGGGGGGGGGGGGGGGGCAAACATGGGTCATGCCCCCCCACCCCTCAAATTTTTTTTAATATATATATACACATATGTCTATGATATAGTATTATAATATATATGATTATAATGTGTATACAATACAAGTTTACAATTGGTTCAGCGGCTAGTGGAGCTTCTTCCTTAGATGAAGTTGTGGGTTTGATACCCCATGTACGTATATGTATTTTATTTTTCCAACAAATGTACAAACATGTTTATATTACGGTCGGTGACTCGGTGATAAAACACACATATCATCCATGAAAAAAACAACTACATTTGAGCAGACGTCATGTGAGTACTTCAGAATATAAATTATCGGGGTTGGGTGGGAGTACGGTACCTATACCGTACTTATATATATGGGCCCGCGAGACTTTATGAAGAAGGGAAACAACTGTAAATGTGTGGTGGTCCAGTAGTGATCTGCTTGCGCATGCGGGTCCTCACATTAACAACGTTTATAAATACAACCAACCAAGATGTCCTGAATAAAACATAAGTTGGTCTAGGTTTTTATATGTTTGACCCTTATTATTCTTTGAGCGGAAAAAATAATGGATAAGCTAAGCAGATGACCCGCCTGTACTGAAAACCACACGACCCGCTAGCAGCCAAGGTCGGAGCTGCCCAATTTCCAATGTGATAGAAAGAAATGGGAGAGAGGGAGCGAGAGTGGGAGGGGAGTGGGTAGAGAGAGAGGTTGTAGGAGAGAGAAAAAAGAACAAGCTACTTCTGTTAATAACTTTTGAACGTCATATTTTTAAAAAAAATAAACATGTTTGCGCTCATTACAAAAAATACTTTACAACAAAACTAAGATTGACATATTTAAAAAAATTAAAATATACAATATAAAAGATGAGAGAAAATCTAATTGTAAATACTAAAAAGGAGAGAGAAATCAAAATTTTCAATGTGAGAGAAAGAAATGTGAGAAAAAGAAATGTGAGAGAGGGAGAGAGTGGGAGGGGAGTGGGTAGAGAGAGGGGTTGTAGGAGAGAGAAAAAAGAACAAGCTACTTTTGTTAATAACTTTTGAATTGTAATACATTTTTTAACAAAATAAACATGGTTGTGATCGTTACAAAAAATACTTTACAACAAAGCTGAGTTTCACGCATTTTAAAAATATAGAATATACAATATAAAAGATGAGAGATAATCTCATTGTAAAGACTAAAAAAAGAGGAGAGAGGAATCAATTTTTCTTATAGCTTTCAATCTGTAATAGATCTTTAGACGAAATAAAAAAAAGTTACGTTCTTTAACAAAATACTTTAAAATAAGATCAATGTCATATTTTATACCACATTATAGCATGGTATCCCATGTGATAAAATTTATCTCACGTGTTATCCCATGTTATAACATGGTATCCCATGTTATCTATATTATAACATGCTACCCCATGTTATAACATGCTAGCCCATATATTATAACATGTATCCCATGCTATCTCGTTCTTCCATTGGTATCTCGTTATTCCATGCTATCTGTGGTATCAATGTTATCAATATTATCGATGTTATCCATGTTATCCATGTTATCTATGTTATCCATATTATTTCATGTGTCCATGTTATTCTATGTTATCCATGTTATCTCATGTTATCCAATGTTATCACGTGTCAAATTATATATTATTCCATGTTACCCCATATTATCTCATTATCTAATATCAAAAGGCTTGGTTGTAACGTACGGTTGGACCGGAGATCACATACAAATAGATTGGAGATAACGTACGACAATACTTCCCTCTTATTTTCAATATTTTTATTTCTTTTTTAAAAATAAATTAAACATGAGATAACATACAATTGGAGTGGAAATAGCATACATTTGTACCAGAGATAGCGTACGACACTACTTCCCTCCTATTTTACAATTTTTTTTCTTTGAAAAATAAATTAAACCTTAGATAACATATAATTGGACTGGAACTTCCCTCTTATTTTACATATTTTCTGTCTCTGTTAAAAATAATTTGAACCTAAGACAACGTACAATTGACCCTGAGATAACGTACATGGATAAAATGGATAACATGTGTAACATGGTATAACATGTTCACAAAAAAAAGTATAACATGGTATAATATTCTTTTGTAGTAAACCATCATTTTTATTTGCTAAAAAGTTTCATTACGATTTGAGAATTAGAAGTAAAAAAAATCTTCGTGGTATAACATGGATAACATGTGTAACATGCCATAACATGGTATAATATTTTTTGTTAGTAACCCATTAGTTTTTATTTTGTTATAAAATTTATTAAGGTTTGAGAGTTATAAGCAAAAAAATTCTCTCTCCTCTTTTTTGACTTTATGTCAACATTAGACATTTTTTAAAATATTTTTTATTAGTAACACATCAATTTTTATTTTGTTAAAAAAATTATTAGGTTTGAGAGTTATAAGTAAAAAAAATTCTCTCCCCTCTTTTTTGACTTTACGTCAACATTATTCTTATTTTAAAATATTCTTATTATAACTCATCAATTTTTGTTTTTTTTTAATTATTACAGTTCGAGAGTTATAAGTAAAATAAAATTTTTCTCCTCTTTTTTGACTTTTACAATCACATTATCACTCTTATTTTACATTGTAGATTTTATTTTTTCAAAATATGTCGAATTTGATCTTATTGTAAAATATTTTTGTAAGGAGTTCAACGGTATTTATTTCATCAAAAAATTCATTATACTTTAAAAGTTATTAATAAAAATGTGCTCTTTTTTTCACTCCCCTCTCTCCACCCCCCCTCACACTCTCTCCTTCTCTCTCTTCCTCTCTCTTTCTCTCTCAGATTGCAAAATCAAGAATCACGTTTCTTCAAGTTTTTGGGACTTGTGCAAAAGACACATCAACACACAACAACACGTTTGTTCACATTTTTGGGACTTTATGCAAAAAGCACGCAACAACAACACTAACAAACAAGTGGTCATCTCATTTGAAGTTTAGTCCTTCGTCTACGTATCATTTTCCAAAAAATAATATGACACGGTATGCAGTCCTTACATGACAGTAAAATTGTGGTGCTATAACTAACCTTATTCAGAAAAATAATAAGCATGCAATCGAAGTCAGCTGCATTGTAAATCGTGCGCCATGCAAGTCCTTAGATGATGCTATAACGGTGACATGGAAGAAAAAGACATTGTCTGTGTCTCCAGCACCAAATTCAACTCTTATCGCATATATATATATATATATATATATATATATATATATATATATATATATATATATATATATATATATATATATATATATATATATATATATATATATATATATTGGCAACACACACGTGCATATGAACATATCCCATTGAACATGTTTATTTTAAATATTTAAAAAATAAAACTTCCCAAAAGGATAATTGTAATCGTGCCCCATTGAACATGTTTATCTTACATTAAACATTTGAAAAATAAAACTTCCCAAAAAGATAATGATAATCCTCGTAACTGCGTAACAGGATAATGATAATCCTCATAAGTACTTTGTAGAAAATTTAAAAATGCGTTGTTCACTGACTCCTCAACGCACATTTGAAAGAACATGACAACTGATTTTATCATGAAAGAGAAAATATAAAATTAAACTAATATAAAAATGTTGAGAAAAATTGTGAGAAGAGAGAGAATCAAGGAGAGCGCAGTGTGAACTCGCTCTTTATATATATGTGTATATATATATATATATATATATATATATATATATATATATATATATATATATACAGAGTCGGGCTAGAATACACTTGAGTGTACAGATCGCATGAATACACTCAAGTGTGTTTACATATCAAGACTATTTTTTGCAAAATGCAAACCATTGATATTCACCGTCATACTATAACTAGGCTACATACAAATTTTGAGCCCATTTGGATGAGTGTAAGTCACTCATCCAAGGGTTACAAAATTGATGCGCGAAACTAATTTGAAATTCATAATGTTTGCGGTCTTTATAACATGACCTATAAATGTCCAAATGTGCTCAAATTTTATGTATGAGCTATTCACAAGATGTTTAAGAAGATCAATGATTAAATTTTTGAAAAGAATATTTTATCATGAAAAACTACTTGAGTGTATTCTGCTCTGAATATTCTAGCCTGACGATACCACTAAACTGTGATGACCGTCTCGCGAAAATAATATTAACTATTTTAAACTAATGCGGAAGCGTTTCGTTAGCAGCGGAATTACTGAAAATCTCTAAAAATTAAAACTTTTTGTAAAGAGAACCTCAAACGGTAAAACTCTTACATAAAGAAACAAGATAAGTTGTTTACAAACTGATTCATCATTACATCTCTGTAATATCACATCTCGAGGGTTACAACATCAATTGCCATGTTAACTGTACAAGGCAAGATACAAAAATCTCGAGGCATTACGCCAAAAATCTCAGATCTAGATTAAACCATCTACTGACTCCTAGGACCTGAGAGTACAGAGACGACACATAGGACATTCTATATGCAAGACTTGACAGATAGTATCTCCACCTGAAGATCACTACTGTCCTAGATGTTGCTGTTGATGTTGCTCACCCACTGAAGGGTTCCTTCGTCCTCGGCGTCTACCTAAAAAGTTGAATCCCACGGGGGTGAGACAATTGAACAATTGTCCCAGCAAGAGTTAAAACTCTTCGCCAGAAGTATTGTTATTGCAAAGATTAAGATAACAATGAGCAGCAGAACTATAATTATTTAACAGCAGGCAATTCATTGATTAAACTAAGTAGAGCAGCATTCTCTAAGTAATCATTTCAATTATAATTTGATTGAATGACAAGACTTATATCAATAAAGAATATGAAGAACATGTATACTAGTTATTCAACTAGAACATTATAAACAATGTATCATCAATCATTATTTCTCGTAGTTCAACCTAAGCAATCAAGCTATACGACTGATTATATTTTTCAAACACATTATGCCCTGTGGAGATGAGGTATATCACTCATTCTCCAACCTACCATTACTAAATCGCAATCGGTACCATACATAGGTCATCAGAAGAGCCGGATTTCTATGACCTCATCTTCCTCAGTCAGTGTGAGGTACAACATGCAGGACATCTTATATCTCTGCTTAAATAGCTTTCCAGGGTATTCTGGCAACTTCACTATTAGAGATATAGTGGCATGTTGTACTCTCTTCTCCATCGATGGATTTCTTGTTTATCTCTCATCGATGCGGCATTGACAACATCATTGGGAGATTAGTGATACATCATCCCGGCATAAACATATAATGAAGGATTGAGAGATTAAATGTACATCTCACATCAATTCCCTCATTAGGATGTAAGGATATTCGCGTCCATAACCCCCACATACTCAAAAGTATGCTCTCCAGGAGTTCCCTTAGGAAAACCTATTTCACCATCATTTAATTTTTGACAATGTTGGATCTATGGTCAGGGCTCTACATGATATCATTATACTTGATTAATTAAGTACATTATGACATTCTTGTAGCATCAGGCATGTTTTCAAACATAAACCAATAAGACAATTGCTATCAATAAAGAGTACTAATTATATCAAGTTCATTTCACATCTAGTTAATATTGGGATCTCAATCCCTAACCATCTCATCATTGTGATTCAGGAATAAGGGTATTCAAACCCTTAGTTCAGCAAGACACTTGTTACTAAATAACATATTCCCATCAAATCATTTAACAGTATGAACATGATGGTAGTAATGCAGGTATTTCTCATGGGTCATACAGTTTATGAAGTTCATTTGTTACCTCTTCCTAGGCAACATAGCATATCATTACCTTCAAAGCTTATAAAGAGCTTTCAATAATTATAGCATCATAACCTTACCTGGCTATGCTCACTTCTTTATAAAGATCTGCATGACTAACACAATTGATAACATGCTCATTATATCTGTATCAGCACAATGCAAGGCATGGATAACTTTACTACTCTAGGATTGTATTACTATTCTTTTACCAGGGTTAAGATTTATTTGCAAAACAATTCTAAATCAAATATAGAACACCACGACTGTGCTCTCTTGCACGGTCGTGCTACATAAGATTACCACCACCATTTTACATTACCACGACTGGTTTCTAGGGTTAAAGTTTCCTATCCAATTCAATTAGGGTTATCCAACCCCCTTTAGCTTAAAAAGGCATAGTGTTTCCTCATTTCATAATTAAAGAGCTTCATGCTATAAAGCATAACCCAGAATTAGGGTTTATTGTTCACATCTTCACATTACCCTAGATTAGGGTTTACTATTCACCTTATAATGAATTAAGATCACACCATTATCATATATGAGGATTATTTCCATTAATGCCCTCAATTAGGGTTATGATTCATTAGCCATCATAATTAGGGTTTCATGATCTCACTATCATGGATCATACCCTAATTAGGTATTCATCCATATTGGGAGTTCATTACTTGATTAATCATTCATATAAGAAGTCTTCTCTCACTTCTTTCAATAAGATGATGTTTGCATTACTCTTGATTAGGCTAAATCAATTCGACATTGACATCATGGGTTATGTCATTACCATTGTGATCATGAAGGCTTACTCATTCAAAGAGTATTTATGACCCTATCCCATCAAGGGTACCTTTTTTATAGTCATCATTGATTACATTATGTCTTAATCAACTAATCACTTGGTCCTTTAATCACAATAGGTATCCATGAGCTTTAGGTTAATATTAACTACTAAACCATCTTGACCACTAAGGTATCAAGCGATCTTGACCTTTATAGACCTCAAACGGTTTTGCACACTAAACCCCCAAACGGTCTTGGACTCCCCTTGAAACCGTTTGGTTTTGAAGACCGTTTGGGACCAAATGATCCCAAACCGTTTGGTGCTCATGCGGTTTCAAGGTCGGTTATGTCCATGCGGTTTCAAAAGTCTATATATATATATATATATATATATAGAGAGAGAGAGAGAGAGAGTTAGGATAGTATACACTCGAGTGTACCAGAGGCACCGTACACCTTAGTCATTTTTAAAGATGCAGTAAGTTTTTGAAAATTCTAAACCGTTGATCTTTTTAAATATCTTAAGAACATACTATATGTAACATCCCTGACCTGGGTTATGCTTTAACCCTGGATGTTTTGTTTAAGAAAGATAATTATATGGTTACTCTTATCTTTTGAGAAGTAATTCAGGCTTAAGAGGAACTTACATTTCAATTCTAGTCCATTTTGAATAATGTTGAAAATAATGTTTTGCTTGTTTTGGACTAAAGTGCAATTTACCCAAGTTGAGGGGTTAATTTACAAATGTTGCATGATAAAATGTTCCTCATATGTTGAAGTATCATAGGAATGAATATGATGCAGAGGTATGGCTAGTGAAAGCCTGAGTACCAAGAAAGAGCTGATAAAGCAATGCTTGTGCATTAATACCTAGTTTTGGTGTTGTAACATCCTCAATTTCATAGCTAAAGTAAGCCTTTAATGTGGGATTTTCTAGTGAAGGCATGCCAAGGGATGCAATGAACGTAACCATGGCTAGGTATGTAATTAAGTTCACAAAATGTGTAATACAAGCCATCTGATCAACCAATACACACATAATGACTTAAATGTGCATGATTGTAGTCACTTGTACATGAATATAAATGAATTATTCCTATGAACAATAATGTGACGAATATATAATATGATGAGTCTAGTTCATGACTTGAGCCTTAAACCTAGCTTAGGTCTTCATGTTATGTAACTAAAGAAATATTGATCACATGTGTCATACATGGGCTTCAATTGAGAAATTTATGGGTTGAAGACTTATTTTCATGATTCGGAATACAATCAAGCTCATGGACCCTTTAAAATACTAAGGGATGGGCCATGTGCCCTAGAGCTCAATTCCAGCCCTATTGGACCAATTAAGTTCTACAAATAGGTCCTTGGAGTACAAATTGAGAATTAAGTATTTCATAGTCGTAATGAATTCTCAAAATATTTTTAGTAGAATAATAATTAGAATATAAGATGATGGGAGAAATTTCAGATGATTTTGATGTATATAATGGCCTAGGTGATTAAATTAGTAATTATCTGATATTTATCTAAAAGGAAAATTTGGAGGGTCTATCTAATTAGTTTTGACTTGATGTATTTCTAATGTAAAGATTATTAGAATACTATGTATCTCCCAAATTTTGGGATCAAACGGAGCTACGAATTGGGATATACAAATATTTCTATAAAATGGACTTTTATGCAAAAGAAGAAGGAAAAAAAAGAGAAAAGGGGGCGACTCCAGCCCGATCCAGACTGGAGAGTGTGGCCCTATTTTACAGAGTCCGAACAGGGGGTTCGAGAAGTAGGCCCTAACCCAAGTTCGAATCAAAGTGGGGATATAAAACCCCTCGATTCTTGATGCTTGATGGCGACTGGACCTTATGCTAGGGTTTTGACACGGATCTAGGTAGGTAGAAGGAGAACTGAGGTGAGGGGGATGACAGAGCTTGGCGGTGGAGCAGAGCAAGGTTGGGTTGGGGATTATGGATCTCGACCTTCCTTTCCACCGGGACATCGCCGCCCATGGCATGGAGGTGCGGCCGAAGCCATTGGTGGCCTCACTTTGCAGAACGGCGACCTCCACACTGAGCTTCGGGTCGCCAGAGGGCTTCATCGGGGTGGCTGGGAGCGGCTTCACATGGACATGTATCGGGTGATGAATAAAACGGGTCGCAGGGGGGATCCGCGACCAAAGTAATTGGAGGAGAGGCGCCCCTGAGGAGGGCCATTGGATCTCAAATCAACAGTCAAGATTAATCTTGAGTAAGGTAACTTCTAAAATTCATATCTTGAGCTAAAGATCTCCGTTTGGGACAAACAAAGTACCTATGGAAAGCTGTTTGAGTGTAATATCTAATAAAAATAGTTCCAGTATTTTATTTTGATATCTTATATATATTATATTCTGGGTAGACAAAACTATATGATTTTGATGTTTTGCCAATTAAAAATAGTAAACAATTTTAGAAATTTATACAAATTTTACTAACTGTGTATTTTAATATGTTTAACATTACTTCAGAGCCTGATCTTTCATATATGAAGTTTCAGTGAGATTTTTAATGTAAACCCTAATAAGGGTATTTGGGGCATTTCACCCATGATATGATTTTTTTAAATGACCCAATGTTTTAATACATGATCTTACTACATTGTATGATTACTTTTCTAGAGATTTGATAGATTTTCTTGTGTTATCACATTAGTATTTAGTTTTGGATCTGAGTGATCATTATGCGAGGGTAATAGATGATTATCTTGACTATAAGTGATATATCTATGGCCAATTAGGCCTAATATTAGTAATGTGATGGTATTCTACTTTGATTTCCTGATTGAGTCAGTAAGTTTATGATATATGACTATATTTTTAGAATTATTCTCATTATATGAAGTGTATGTTCATATTAGTGCATAAGACGATTTATGTCTTATTTGAGTAGAAAGATAATACTAATTAGATAGTATGAGTTTTATTTTAATTTCAAAGCCAAGATTTTATGGTGAGTATAAAGTTATGTTTAAGAACCCAAAGTTGGTATATATAGTTAGGAAAGCGGGGTGTGAGATTTAGAAATAGAAAGAGGGAACATACACTTGGACTAATAAAACTATGATGATATCCAGGTTATTAAATATATGGAACTTGGAATCAAGATTTATTTTTTTATAGATGCCATCAGCATAAGAGGTAAATGGTCCATGCCCATGAGTACTCATGTTTTAAGTTCAATATGTTTTCGTGTCTCTTGATAAGAATTTTATAATGTATATGGTCCAATGTTCTAAGATTTTAATGCAAATAATAATATTCTCATATATCTATCATTATGTAAGTTCAGACATCCAAAATATCAAATAGAGACATGTTGCTCAAAATATTTGTGACCCATGGACCAAGTCCATGAGAAAGTTAAAGAATCATGTTCCTACAAGATTTCTTAGAAATGTTCGAAATTAATGAATAAGATTGTAAGATAAGATATGCAAGTAATGTAGCCATACTTAGTTGGTGATTTGGGATAGTTTTGTATTGAGAATTTAAGTACACATATGTTGCTAGTATTTCTCATATTTATAGGCATAACTATGTATTATGATTTCAAGTAGAAACATGCCATTAAGATTTCATGCATATGTATAGATATAACAACTAGATTCCTTAGAATGAATAATATCTATAATTTAATTACAATATAAGAATATGAATTTCAGAATATTAAGACATGGTGTACTTTTAGAAATAAATGTACTTTTGGATTACGATGTATTGTAAAAAAGAGTTCATGATAGCATTATAAGATAATGACACAGTAAGTTATGATTAGGTTGCAAGACAATATTTTATGAGATTTCTATTCTGATATTTAAGGTTTAACATGTAAGTTTTTATGCAAATATTAAGGATCGGGGTAACATCATATTTAACAAGAAGGATTGAACCACCTTGTCAGAATTCATATTTTTAGATATGTTGTACTTAAAATACGTTTATGAACCTGACTCAAGATACTTTGTATACCTAGTATTTCTATGTGCATTTCAGATCCTTTTTCCTAAGCTATTTATCATATAATTGGTATAAGTGAAGTAATTTGACCAAATAAGAGTTTTAAAACAAAGTTTACCCTGATAATGAGATACATAATCAAATCAAGAATGAATTTAGTTTAGAACTTAAGAATAATAAGATTTAGATTTAGACTTAGACTACTCACTATGTGAGTAGCCAGATTTTGAATAAAGGTACATGATATGGGTTATAGACCCAATCTCAATTATGTAGTAATTGAGATACACATTTACATTCAGATATAGATTCAGATTCAGATTCAAATTTTAGATTCAGAATTCAGTACATGTTTAGTACTCAGTTTCAGATAAGTTCAGATTCAGAGTTTAGTAAATATAGACTTAAGATAATTAATTTGAAACATTCACATAATGCATTATATAATAAGTCCTCACCAGAGAGTCTCGGGACGATACAGAGGGCGCGTTGCGCCAGACACTGCGGGTGCCACAGAGGGCATTTATGCCAACAGAGGGCACGTTGTGCCAATAGAGGGTGTGTTGCACCATAGAGGATACTTCGGTGTCAACATAGGGCATGTTGTGCCAACATAGGGTGCGTTGCACCATGGAGGACACTTCAGTGTCAACAGAGGAGGACTTATTGTATAATGGTGGCCACAAATAGATAAAAATCATAAGTAAAAGATACTTTAGATTAGAGAATGTCTGTAATCTCATCCATGAGTGTGATGAGAGGAATTCAGATGAGATTAGTATGACCTAGACACTTTGGTGTAGGTCATGAGACCCATGGTATAGGTCTCCAAAAAAAGATAGAGTAGAAAGATAAGAGTTAAAGAAGTCAAGAGATATTATGTTTTCAGATTTTAATCAGCATTTGCTATTAGTTTTATAATGTCCAAGAATATATTATAACATTGTTATCTCTTCAGTAATGTGCATTTTAGAATACTCATGCCACTTACTCTAACACCTGTTTTTCCCAATGCATGGCTGGGGACACGATATTCGCAGGTCTTGGAGTAGATGAGGATCGAAGAAACAAGTAAAGGTCTAGGAGATTTCTAAGCTTGCCTAGTGGGGTGCCATCTACCTAGATGATCCTGAGTATCTACATCTTTTTATTATGAACTATGCATAAACATGATGTAGTTTTATGTTGACAAAAAGCTATGTATGAATCATTTTTACAGTTTTCAAAGTGTTTCATTTACTT
This sequence comes from Alisma plantago-aquatica, assembly GCA_963693085.1. Taxonomy (NCBI): domain Eukaryota; kingdom Viridiplantae; phylum Streptophyta; class Magnoliopsida; order Alismatales; family Alismataceae; genus Alisma; species Alisma plantago-aquatica. The sequence continues at coordinate 514,722,439 of OY856411.1, forward strand.
TTATTGCAATAGTTATCATGTTTGTGACTCTCCCCAAAAAAAAAAGCTTCCGCTCATGTGTTATGAAAATATGGGTGTTACAATATGGTATCAGAGCAATTTGGTAAATGGCCACTAGGCAAACATGATTCTCATTGTCACCCTAGAGTGGAGAGGTAAGATCAAGGTTTATGTATAGATTCCAAAAGAAGAATATCATAACCTAGAGTGATTAAGAGGCTTAAGCTCAGAATAGATAGATATCTTAGAAGTAGAAGTCAACCTAGTTCATATCTAAAGTAGAAACATAAACCTAGCTAATGAGATAACCTCTTCATTCTCTATGGTTATGGCCATCCAATTGAGGATTGAAGAGGGATGTCTTAAGCAGTAGACCTTTTATGCATCTCTCATTTCTTACTAGTCCATGTGGTATGGGATACATGTATCAGTGGGTGAGTGAGAGATAGCATCTCAGGATCCCACATCTCTAGGTATGTGCCTGATCACCACATATCTAGGAATGTAGGAGTTACCTGAAGGACCTTAGATTAGACAGTCATGTACAACTAATGTTAGAAAGTCATGACAAGGTTGAGTCAGATGCCCTAAGTGTAGAGACCAGTTTAACTTCATAGACCTTAAGTATGAGTTGAGTAGTAGACCAAGGTAACAAATAATGCTCACATAATCATTTAGTGAAAATACATTACATATCTCTTTTCATACAAAAGTTTGAACACAAGTGTGCCTTACAATAAATTAATAGGTAAGCAGAACCCTAAGGTGGGTAGTAGCCTACATAAATTTCGAGGACGAAATTTATTTTAAGGAGGGTAGAATTGTAACATCCTCAATTTCATAGCTAATCACTTTTAGTGGTGATTAGGGTTTGGTTGTGCTTTGTTGAGAGTTTGAGGGGCTACTGGCAAATAACCCAAGTCTAGGGTTTTGTGAGAAAGTTTGCCATCTTGTGAGATGTTTCCCTCTCTTTTCTTCCTCTAGGGTTGAGAGGAAGGCTTGGGCTTGTTGCTTAAGTTCTTTGGGCCTTGGTTGAGCTTGTTTAGGCCTTGAAGTGCCTTGTTTGGGCTTGGTTGAGCCTTGTGTCACCCAAGTGTTGCTTGTGTTTCCCAAGGTGAGGTGTGTGTCGACCTAGGGTGTTTGTGTCGGCCAACAAGGAGGTGTGTCGCCCATGGTACCTTGGTGTGTCGCCCATGGAGCAACATGGTTGTGTCGCCCATGATGCTTGGTCTTATTTGGTGGACACTTGGAACATATCTTGGACAAGTGTCTTAGACCTTGCTAGAGTGATGGCTTGAGCCCTAGGACAAGTGTCCCTTGGGTGGACGACACCTAGCATGGATCAACCTTGTTTTCTCCTCCCTTTCCTTCTATATAGGTGGTCCTTTCCCTTGCCTTGACTTCCTTTGATCTTTTGGTCTTTCCTCCACCTTGAGTGCACGACACTCCTTCCTTCCCTTGCTTGTGTCGGCCGATACACCCCCTTGAAGGAGCAGTGGTGGTCGATACACCCCCTTGGAGGAGCTTTGGTGGTCGATATCCCTTGAAGCTTGGAGCTCTTCTTCTTCCTTGGAGCTTGGAGCTTAAGGCGGGTTGCATAACTTCTAACCCTAACTCCTTTACCTCTTGCTTTGATCTTGTGCATGATAATAGTTTAGCTTCTTGCTTTAGTACCTTTGATGGCCGATCCCCCTTAGGGTTTAGGGTTTCTTTGTGGACTAATGTTCCTTGTGGTCTAGGGTTTGAGCTTCCTTGTGTTAGAGGTAGAAGATGATCTATGTTGGGCGATACCCATTATCTTGGTGTGTTAGGCGACATGCTAGTTCTTGTGATGGACGATAGGCCAACTGTGGCAAGTTTGCTTGGGTTGGACAATAGGCTAAGAGTGGTGTGATGGCCAATAGGCTTGTTGACCAATAGATGGAGTGTGATGGGCGATATCCTTGGGTTGTGACGGCTGATAGGTTGGGCTTGTGACAGGAGTCACGCCCATTTTTAGTTGTGTGTCGGCCGTTAGGCTTGGACCAGTTGTGGCACGTTTTGAGGAAGTGTTCCTTCTCTCTCCCTCTCTCTTGGTTGTTGGAGTTGGTGGTGACCTGGCCATTTTGGTAGCTTGTATCAGGCGATAACGTTTGGGTGTGTGACGGGCGTCACACCCCCTTGTGTGTCGGTTGGCAGGGATAGTGCAACGGGCGTTGCCCGATATGCATGGGATGCCCGACACCCTCCTTCCTTCTGACGTCCGTTGTCCCTGGTAACGCTGTGTCGCGCTGGTTGCCTTTGTGGCAACGCAGCGTTGCTGCCCTCCTTATCTGCTGTTTGGTGCTTTGTATATGGGTGAGGGTTGTGATGAGTAATAGTGAGGGCTTTGTGATCCTACACTGTCGGTTCCTTGTGTTATGGAAGTGATTAGTTATGCATATGCAAACGATGGTGACTCCTTGGTAATAGTAATAATTATAATGATGGTAACAATAATGATGATGGTAGTAGTAGTGATAATGACGATGATGATAGTAATGATAATGGTGAGTGGTTTACATAATGAATAGTAACAGTAATGGTAGTGGTAATAATAGTGCTTGTTTTGTATACTCAACATGACTATTTGCATGAAGTGAACACCTTGATTATTCATATAATGCTGAGATGAGGATAAGTATAGATAGGGTTTGTTAATAATGTGCTTTATACACCAAATAGTGTAAGAATGATAAGTATAGCATCTCGAATATCATCTTGTAATAGTAGGTATGGTCCTTATGTTGAAACTATGATTATTATATTCTCTAACTATGCAGGTGATGATTAGCCATGAAAAGGCTATGAGATATATGTGATGTGTAACATCACTTTGATAAGTACTCTGGTTGATGAGATTGTATGTATAATGTGTTTGTCCTACGATGTTGATGTGAGCCTTGAAGAGGCATTGGCAGTATATGATGAGGAATTGATATCCCATGGTATGTGATGATCCTTGAGATGGATCTGGATGGTTGGCAAGAGGTCAAGTGGTAACATGTGGTGTTGGATCCTTGAGATGGATCAGGTTAATGTGATTTACAATAATAATATAATGATGAGTTTATGTTATTTACTTTCTGTTATATCTTGAATGTTATACAACTTGGTTGAATCTTGCAACCCATCTAAAAGATACTAAATAATTACAGTGGAATCATATCATATAGTTTGCCCTGGCCATAGATCCATCATCGTCAGCAGCTGGTGATGGTGAAACAGGTTCTCCTACGGGTTAACCTGGAAGCGCATATTGTTGAATATGTGTAGGTTGCTCCTAGCCAAAAATGAGGAGGTAAGAGTGTAACTTCGGTTGCAGACTCAGATGTATATATGTATAGAGCATGGTGAACAGGCCCATGGCTCAGTATATGTGATATGAGGAGCGTGAATACGTTCATGGCTCAGAGCACGGTGAACTGGTCTGTGGCTCAGTTTTACTAGCGCCGAGACTTGTACCAAGGCGGGCTAGAGAGAGGGTAGCCTATGGAGCTGACCCTGTGGCTAAGACCACTTCAGCATGAGACTGCGGTCCTGCTTGTGTTGTATTCGTGCACTGACCACGAGGTGGGAGGTCGTGGAGTCCGACTCTTCCATTGACCCTGTATGGCACCGGCTTGGGTTTCGTAACCGAAGGTTGGATTTGAGCGGTACGGCTCACTTCCTCAGGGCATAATAATACGTAATTCAGCCGTTTAGCATTTACTGCTTATATCAAATACAAAACATTGGTTGAGCCCTTGTTTGTGTAAATATCTCTGTTACATCTTGCAGGTTATGTGGCAATGTATCATATCTTGATAATCAGGTTATATGGTAATATATGTAACATACTCGATTCTAGACACATGGGCTAATTTCCCATTCTTCTAGGCCCCTTATTGATTTGATGGATATCCAAAGTCCCTTGTCCCTTTTCTTTTCTTAGCTACCTTTCAATGTATATATTTTGTTGTAATAGCATAGATCAAACCATATTAGAATCTGATAACCCTAATTGACTCTTTTGAATCACATGAACAGGAAATCATAAGATGTAATAACCCTAATAATTGAATTATGGGAATTTATGAGTAGCAATACAAATCTATGATCTTGGCCCTAATAAGATCCCCAAAGATAATACTAGGTCCTTAGAGTTATAGAATGGAGATAATTCAAAAGGATTTACCCAATTTGACCATTAGGATGAGCTTAAACCCTAATTAAATGACTTAAGTATATACTAGGAAAAATATAACACTAGCAATCTTAAATTGTAAAACTAGGTTCAGATTCGTGTTCCTCACACCCAAATTAACTAACATATATATTTTGAGCATAATCGGATATCAAATGCACTCTTAATGGATGTTTAGAAGTAAAAATATAAGTTGAGATGGTTTATTTCATTTCAATCATTGCCACACTGACGTAGGAATAAAGTCTTGCTTTCATTAGCTATTTGGTGAGTCACGCGGACTTCTTCTAGGTCGGGTATTCGGGAAGTGGACTTCGTCTTCCCCTTCCCCCATTTTTCCCACTGCGCGCAGGACCGGTTCAGCACCCCTGATCTCCTCATCGTTGTTCTCTCCCCACAACCAATGACTTCTCACGATTTCTTCGCCCTTCGATCCGTCCTGCCATGTCGGTTCCAGTGATACCTACCTCACTGCCTCTCAAGCCTTGGATACAAAATGCCCAAAGCCGCCGACCACCCCCCATCACTGCGTTACCGCAGAGCCACAACTAGTGACACTCATCGCGGTATCTTGGGGTCCCTGGCACCGATAGCCCTAGAAAAAGACTCTTATCTAATCAATTTAACTGCCCGTTCGCTGATCCTCATCTTCCAGGAGGTCGTCTTCCTCAGAGTAGAAGCTTGAAGATCCGGCAACTGGAGCAATCTCAGTTCGATTCCTCGTGAGGTGACCATCTCGGACCTCCTCTCTTTCTTCATGTGTTTTTACCTTGCCGCGATTTAGGCTCATTTGCCCGAACGACAAGTGCCGCCATTTTCCTCTATTTTGGCTCACCGTCGAGTGGGACTTGAAGGGTCCCTGACCCATAAAAGACTGGCTCCTACCATCGTGAGTACTGGACAGAGTTCCTGGAGTGATTGACACTTCCAGGCGTGATAGTCTCTGCTGGGCTTCATTTGCTCTACTTGACGCCGGCTACCTCAATGATCTTCCTCCTAACCGGTCGGCACGATGAGTTCCTCATGGCCTTGCAGGTGTGTTACCTTGCTTCCGTCCGTATCGGCCGCACGCGACACCGCGGGCTTCTTTTTGACGATGGTTTGATTGATTTCACTGCTCCGTCTGAGATCCCAGTGACTCTGATGCCGACAATGGCGAGAGAGCCACCTACTGACCAGGGCCACGGCGGCACCTGGGATAACGTCTTCCTATTCTGGTGACCCCGACCGGATGTTGGGTGGTTCCTGGAGCAAGGAAGGGTAGGGTCACGGTCATGTTTGGCTGAAGCCCGAGGTCCCAGAGCTCCATACCTGCTGCTACCTTCAGCGAGTTAGGAACAACAAGCACAATGCACTTTTCCCCAATTCCGACTCTGATGAAATACTAATGCAGTCACCACACCGTGGGCAATAAAGTATTTCTGCTAACCATATGCGTCGTCCGTGGGTTTTTACTGTTACTATGTACAGAGTCACGCTATCATTTGATCATCAGGGTCATTTCAGGGCAAGACTGGTGTTTTACAATTTTTGATTTCTTAGAAATGAATTAATCTTGTAAAAATTTATAAGTAATTATTGGCTTATCCAAATAGTACAAACATATGTGTTTTTTAAATCAGAAAAATACGTATGATTTATTGGGACAGGTTTCACGCTCAGATTTGCAACTGATAGTAGGGTCGATTTCTAAGTAAAAGATTTAATGCATATTATATTAATCGAATGCACATATATTGTGACTAGGTTGAGACAACCCTGACCCTGAACTTAAGAGGTGTTATTGAATATCTAGGACTGATCATAAGGTATGTACACTCTCTATTTTAATTTGGGCATTATTTGACTGAAACCTACTTTTCTTTAATGAGGCATCTCTTGAACTTTTAATTTCACTTGAAATTCATTTACTTGGACATTCATATCTCATGTTCCTTATTCATTATATTCATGTGGTTGATGAACTACTCTGTTTTTATGGGTTCTTGGACCCCCTTGCTATGATTGCCATTTTATGAAGAATTGACTGAACTGCTAGTCTTGCCTCTCTATTTTATGCATGCTACATGTTTGACTAGAATATCTAGAATAGTGGTACTTATGTACAACCATACTTATATTAGGCGTGCATTTCTGCCTGGGGTGTGCGTTTCCACCCTTGTTTATTTTTAGGCCATGATCCTATGGTGTTATGGCCCTGTTTTAGGTATATTTAGTCTACATTGTTATGCATGCAAATATCTGTTGTTTTTAATGTGAATCTATGGTTGATTGATATGGCAAGACACTCTTTTATTATCATGCTTGTAATATGAATTTAATATGCCTCATTTATTTTGCTTCATTTCTTTTATTACTTTCCTCTTGCATATACCTAATTGCAATTAGCCCCCTTTTCTTGTGGGAACATCTTTCTTTTTGCACTTTTAACTCTAAATAATGCCCAAAGTGTTTTATATATGTACATACTCAACCTTTGCTTATCTCTTTGTTGTTTCCTATGTTCTGGGTGATGTTCCCTTCCACCCAGGTTTAGGTACATTGGAAGACAAGAGCTCAAAAAGATCACTAACATGACATGAACTTAAGGATAGCTTGGAATGGCTGGGCTACCCTCTGTTACTGGATTTAATTATACTTAGTTCAAGTTTTTGTAAATTCACCTTTTATGGTGATGAGCTATTGTATAATGATACCCTTTGAATTTTTGTAATAGTTTTGTTCCGCTGCTTATTCATTATCATGCTCTGTATTATGTGCCATTTGAGAAATGAATGAAATTCCTCCTTTCCTTATACCCTTTTTGGTACGTTTGGGATTGGATGGGCTATTTCTTCAATTCAGTGAAGAGTGGATTCCTTGTTGGGTCTCACTCTTTACAAAATGGTATCAGAGCCTAAGAAGTCGGTAGCTTGACTATTTCAAGTTATCCTAGGTTGACCCTTAATTAAATAGGTGACTCTTAGAGGTTGTTGATACACCTAATTGCTAGTGAGGAATGCCAATTAGGGTTTAACCCATGATTAAATTAGTCACTTTCACTCACCAAACCACTAATGGTTGAGACTTTGATTTTTAGAACTGTAGTTCACCCAATACCCCATATGGATAAATAATTTTCCCTAAATAGGGGTCGACTCTTTTGGTTATTAAACTTAATTTTCCCATCGTATGGAAATATAGTTTAGTGTTAAGGTGTGGGTAGAATCGAACACTAGTATATAGGCTTAACCCTAATTCCTTTATGAGCCCTATTCTAGTTGTTTGTCTAGCATGTCTCAGATATGCCCACTAGGAGAACTTGGTATGTATGGAAGCATGTATCGATGACATATATATAACTATGACATGGGTGGAAACATGTTGATGATTACATGGATAGTAGGTGATTGAACTAAGTAGCTATATTATACTTAGGAATGTCTTGACTTCAATATGGAGTATGTCACACATAGATCTACCTAAATCCATGTAAGAATTGGATACCATTTTCATTGAGCTTGTCATGCCTCATATTTATAGTTTACTAAGAAAGCTACAAGTTTAGTAGATACCCATGAGTAATCATCTCTCTCATATCACATAGTGTGATTTGTTTATTTAATGATCGAAGATGAATAGCTTGGCTGCGTAGGGTTATATTATCTTCAGAAGGCACTATAAATGTAAACCAACTAGTATTGGGAAAATCTCAATTTTCTTCCTATAATGGTTGGATGACCTTACGACTCCCTTAGGTCTTGTGATGATGTTGTGTCAGTTATGCTTAATAATGACATGGGGAATGGTGGAATGTCATGCTTTCATAGATTTTTGTTTGGGGTTGACCGTGAGTAATAAGAAACCCTTCTCTCTCTCACGCTTACATATTAGAGAATAGTCATATGATCTTTTTGGAGATAGGAGGATCAGACCCTTTTGGAGGAGGAAGTGATGATAGGATAGTAGTGTATGTGACAGGCTGTGATAGGTGGTTGACTTGGTTCCCCGAATGATTTTGGCACCAATTTTGGATTTTTCACCGCAAGTTTTGCATCATCAAACTTATTTTCATTATAAATGTATATGTACAAAAGAAAAGTTTTCAGATTTTATCGATGGTTTTTAGAACTAAGTCACCACCACAAGGAAGTTGAGTAGTAGAGGATCTCTTTAGTGAAGTACCTTGGTTGGCATGTTCAACCCTAATACCCTAGGCCTAAGACTGATATAGTTTGTTTCAAATATATATATTAGACCTAGTGGATCCACTTTTTTGCCCCTTTAGGTTATGCACCAAGTTATAGTTTAAACCTTTTAAGGGGTGGAGTTTCATACAGTTTATTCATTAGGAATCAAACTAACTAAGGAATGACTATGATTAATAACAGTTACAATAAGTAAAACATAGATAACTCCTAGCATAAATGTCAAACATATGTAGAGGTTACCAAATAGAGAATTCCAGTCGAGCCTTGCTAATCATACCATTAAAAAAAAAACCTCGACAATTAATATAGATTTTAAGATTTTTTTTGTCTTGAGTTATCCTTGAAGGATGTATTTAGTCAGATGTAGGTAAAAGTAAAATTACACTTAAAAGTTCAAATTACTATTCTATACTCCAAACCACTAATAATTAAATGGCAAGGATGACTATATAGTATAGGCTAGGATGAACATAGTCAGTATGGCAGAATTTCTGAGCCTTTCCCATGTGACCATTTTAAGTAATAATATGTTAATGATGTTTATGATGATGATGAGGAGTAGGTGATGATGTCGATCATATTAATGATATGATGATGATTATTATTATGATTATGAGTAGATGATAATGAAGATGATGTTATTTTGATGATGATGATGATAACAAGGAAAATTATGTGGATCATGATCAAAGAATGACAAAACTATGATAACATTGTAGGTAGCCCTAATGGATACAAACTGGTTGGCATAATCCTAGGTCTTGTTATAACTTTTCTAGCAAAATATCTCCCATAATCATATTAATGGATCCATGACATGTGGAGACATATAGCTTCACCCTGAGAGTGGACCATAAGTGTGACACGAATGGTATGTTTTAACCCCCTACATTAGGTACACTAGAAATTTATGACTCGGTTAAAAGTATAACTTAGTATACCATACCACAACTGGATAGATTTTGGGGACGAAATCCTCTTTAAGGGGTGGAGTGTTGTAACATACTCGATTCTAGACACATGGGCTAATTTCCCATTCTTCTAGGCCCCTTATTGATTTGATGGATATCCAAAGTCCCTTGTCCCTTTTCTTTTCTTAGCTACCTTTCAATGTATATATTTTGTTGTAATAGCATAGATCAAACCATATTAGAATCTGATAACCCTAATTGACTCTTTTGAATCACATGAACAGGAAATCATAAGATGTAATAACCCTAATAATTGAATTATGGGAATTTATGAGTAGCAATACAAATCTATGATCTTGGCCCTAATAAGATCCCCAAAGATAATACTAGGTCCTTAGAGTTATGAAATGGAGATAATTCAAAAGGATTTACCCAATTTGACCATTAGGATGAGCTTAAACCCTAATTAAATGACTTAAGTATATACTAGGAAAAATATAACACTAGCAATCTTAAATTGTAAAACTAGGTTCAGATTCGTGTTCCTCACACCCAAATTAACTAACATATATATTTTGAGCATAATCGGATATCAAATGCACTCTTAATGGTTGTTTAGAAGTAAAAATATAAGTTGAGATGGTTTATTTCATTTCAATCATTACCACACTGACGTAGGAATAAAGTCTTGATTTCATTAGCTATTTGGTGAGTCACGCAGACTTCTTCTAGGTTGGGTATTCGGGAAGTGGACTTCGTCGTCCCCTTCCCCCATTTTTTCCACTGTGCGCAGGACCGGTTCAGCACCCCCGATCTCCTCATCGTTGTTCTCTCCCCACAACCAACGACTTCTCACAATTTCTTCGCCCTTCGATCCGTCCTGCCACATCGGTTCCAGTGATACCTATCTCACTGCCTCTCAAGCCTTGGATACAAAATGCCCAAAGCCGCCGACCACCCCCCATCACTACGTTACCGTGGAGCCACAACTAGTGACACCCACCACGGTATCTTGGGGTCCCTGGCACCGATAGCCCTAGAAAAAGACTCTTATCTAATAAATTTAACTGCCCGTTTGCTGATCCTCATCTTCAAGGCGGTCGTCTTCCTCAGAGCAGAAGCTTGAAGCTCCGGCAACTGGAGCAATATCAGTTCAATTCCTCGTGAGGTGACCATCTCGGACCTCCTCTCTTTCTTCCTGTGTTTTTACCTTGCCACGATTTAGGCTCGTTTGCCCGAATGACAAGTGCCTCCGTTTTCCTCTGTTTTGGCTCACCGTCGAGTGGGACTTGAAGGGTCCCTGACCCATAAAAGACTGGCTCCTACCATCGTGAGTACTGGACAGAGTTCCTGGAGTGATTGACACTTCCAGGCGTGATAGTCTCTGCTGGGCTTCATTTTCTCTACTTGACGCCGGCTACCTCAATGATCTTCCTCCTAACCGGTCGGCACGATGAGTTCCTCGTGGCCTTGTAGGTGTGTTACCTTGCTTCCGTCCGTCTCGGTCGCACGCGACACCACAGGATTCTTTTTTATGATGGTTCGATTGATTTCACTGCTCCGTCTGAGATCCCAGTGACTCTGATGCCGACAATGGCAAGAGAGCCACCTACTGACCAGGGCCACGGCGGCACCTGGGAGAATGGCTTCCTGTCCTGGTGACCCCGACGGGATGTTGGGTGGTTCCTGGAGCAAGGAAGGGTAGGGTCACGGTCATGTTTGGCTGAAGCCCGAGGTCCCAGGGCTCCATACCTGCTGCTACCTTCAGCGAGTTAGGAACAACAAGCACAATGCACTTTTCCCCAATTCCGACTCTGATGAAATACTAATGCAGTCACCACACCGTGGGCAATAAAGTATTTCTGCTAACCATATGTGTCGTCCGTGGATTTTTACTGTTACTATGTACAGAGTCACGCTATCATTTGATCATCAGGGTCATTTCAGGGCAAGACTGGTGTTTTACAATTTTTGATTTCTTAGAAATGAATTAATCTTGTAAAAATTTATAAGTAATTATTGGCTTATCCAAATAATACAAACATATATGTTTTTGAAATCAGAAAAATACGTCTGATTTATTGGGATAGGTTTCACGCTCAGATTTGCAACTGACAGTAGGGTCGATTTCTAAGTAAAAGATTTAATGCATATTATATTAATCGAATGCAAATATATTGTGACTAGGTTGAGACAACCCTGACCCTGAACTTAAGATGTGTTATTGAATATCTAGGACTGATCATAAGGTATGTACACTCTCTATTTTAATTTGGGCATTATTTGACTGAAACCTACTTTTCTTTTAATGAGGCATCTCTTGAACTTTTAATTTCACTTGAAATTTATTTATTTGGACATTCATATCTCATGTTCCTTATTCATTATATTAATGTGGTTGATGAACTACTCTATTTTTATGGGTTCTTGGACCCCCTTGCTATGATTTCCATTTTATGAAGAATTGACTGAACTGCTAGTCTTGCCTCTCTATTTTATGCATGCTACATGTTTGACTAGAATATCTAGAATAGTGGTACTTATGTACAACCATACTTATATAGGGCGTGCATTTTTGCCCGGGGTGTGCGTTTCCACCCTTGTTTATTTTTAGGCCATGATCCTATGGTGTTATGGCCCTGTTTTAGGTATATTTAGTCTACATTGTTATGCATGCAAATATTTGTTGTTTTTAATGTGAATCTGTGGTTGATTGATATGGCAAGACACTCTTTTATTATCATGCTTGTAATATGAATTTAATATGCCTCATTTCTTTTGCTTCATTTCTTTTGTTACTTTCCTCTTGCATATACCTAATTGCAATTAGCCCCCTTTTCTTGTGGGAACATCTTTCTTTTTGCACTTTTAACTCTAAATAATGCCCAAAGTGTTTTATATATGTACATACTCAGCCTTTGCTGATCTCTTTGTTGTTTCCTATGTTCTGGGTGATGTTCCCTTCCACCCAGGTTTAGGTACATTGGAAGACAAGAGCTCAAAAAGATCACTAACACGACATGAACTTAAGGATAGCTTGGAATGGCTGGGTTACCCTCTGTTACTGGATTTAATTATACTTAGTTCAAGTTTTTGTAAATTCACCTTTTATGGTGATGAGCTATTGTATAATGATACCCTTTGAATTTTTGTAATAGTTTTGTTCCGCTGCTTATTCATTATCATGCTCTGTATTATGTGCCATTTGAGAAATGAATGAAATTCCTCCTTTCCTTATACCCTTTTTGGTACGTTTGGGATTGGATGGGCTATTTCTTCAATTCAGTGAAGAGTGGATTCCTTGTTGGGTCTCACTCTTTACAATATATCTTGTTCTGATAATCATGTTACATAGTGATATGTCTTATCTTGTCAATCATGTTCCATTGAGAGATGCTTGGTTATATGCTTTTGTACAGCTGGTAAGCTTGTCGGTAAGGATAGCTTTGCTTTATATAGAGTGCTCTTGTTATACCTATTATTGGTTATCTGCTGTTATAGTTTATCTTGCTGAGGTTCTGTAGTTGCGGTGGGGAGTTATGTTTCCCACTGGGACAATGTTCAATTGTCTCACCCCGCTGGTTTACACCCTTTTTTAGGTGGTCGAGCTAGACGTGGTGGTGGTCGTGGTGTTGCGGCCGAGCAGTAGAAGGCAAGCGATGGATATGCTGCTGTTTTGGATGTTTTGTAGTAGAGTCTAGAGTCATCCATGTACTCTCAGGTCCTTGACAGTGTTTTGACGTTATTTCACGATGAACGATCGATAATGTTTGTATATCCTGCTATTGGCCAGATGTGGGCCTTTATGTATATGAACAGGTGGTGAACTCATGTGATGGATAGACAGTTGTTCCTTGAAGCTGTAGACACATATAAGATCTCGTGTATGTATATGATAACATGTTTCTGTGCAGGATGAGGACTGGAATGTAATAGTTTCACAGTTTATCAGTTTTCCGCAATCGGTTTTAATTAACCCGTGTTTTTGATAATCTGTGGTTATGGTGATTTCCGCACGTTTTCGCGTTACACCTCGTTATCTGTGTGATAATGGGATGTGTTGCCACAAGTTTTTGGTATCAGAGCTTTAGGTTCGCTGAGTCTACAGGGATTTAGGACTAGGTTGAGTATGTTCTTATGAGTTTTCCAGGTTTTCTTACAATATCTTCTGCCCTCAGCGGAAGAAAAGACAAGATGTCTGGAAACCATGAAGAACATGCTCCTGAGCATAGTGATGTTGAATCGGTTGATGGAGCATAAGGACAGGCACATGAAGATCGGGTGCTTGAGGTTCCCCAATTTAACCCAGCCATACTTGAATATCCTTCTTACCAATAGCTTATGGGGCAGATAATGGCTATGATGAATCTCATGGTCGAGCGATTACCAGTGCCTCCTCCGCGAGTACAGGTTCCCCATGGAGAAGCATCGGGTATTGGGAAGACCTTCGAGCGGTTTCGCCGAGTTGGAGTTTCAGAATATGCTGGAACGGCTGATCCAGCGGATGCAGATATGTGGCTGACAAGTCTCGAGAAGGCTTTCTGGATCCTTGACATCCTCGAAGCGGACAAGGTAAAGCATGATGTCTACCTTCTGAAAGGTAGTGTTGGTCATTGGTGGACCATCGAAGAAGAGAAGCTTCCTGGTGAGGTGATCTGTTGGGAAGTGTTTCGCGCGAGTTTGTCACCAGATACTTTCCGAAGACGTATCCTGATGAGAAGGTTAGTCAGTTCAAGAATCTGAGACAAGGAACGATGAACATCACCAAGTACGAAGCTAAGTTTATGGATCTATTGAGGTTCTGTCCTCACGTGGCGGCAACAGATGAGGAACGGATCAGACATTTTGAGAAGGGTTTGAGTGCTGAGTTGACAACCCATGTGTCTACGTTGGAGAATCGAGAACGGTTTGCTACGTTCGTGGAATCTGTTCGGAGGATTGAGAGGACTGTAAGGGAGAAAAGAGAGTCTATGTCTCTTAAAAGACCTGCTCAGTTTCAGGGACAGAGGTTTGGTGGCTTCAAGAAGCCCAGGTTTTCAGCACCATCAGCGATGAGAAGTTCTGGTGTACCATCCCAGTGGTCTCCGAGTAAGGGGTGAGGTTATGTTTCTTCGCCGTCTAAGGTGCATAGTACAACTTCTGTGGCAGTGACAGGGCCAGCTAGGCCACAGTTTGAGGACAAGTCATGTCATCTTTGTGGACAAGTCGGGCATTTCAGGCTTAATTTCCCGAATAGAGATGTTGAAGTGACGCAGCAGCCGAGGCAGAGTTTTCAGAGGTCAGAGAGGCCACAGCCCAGTGGTAGCAGAGGACGAGGACGCAGTCAGGCGTCTCAAGCTGGATCGTCTGCTCAAGGAAGCAGAGGTCGTGGACAGCAAGAAACGACTCGATTCTATGCCATGAGTCAGCCGGAGGCGATAGTCAACCCGCGAGTGGTGACAGGTCATATGGAGTTATTTCATTCTGATATGTCTTCTTCTTGCTTTATATCTGTTCTATTTGACCCGGGTGCTGCACACTCTTTTATCGCCTATAGTATGCTTGAAAACTGTCGTTTACCTGTTAGCTGTAAGAAGGATAGCTTGTTGTTAGAAACCCCTCTTGATGGTTCCTCTTTGCTTCGAGAAGAGTGTCCATCTTGTGTCTTGTCTTTCTCGGGACACCGCATCCAAGTGGATCTTATGCCACTTGATATGCATGGTTTCGATGTTATCCTTGGGATGGATACCTTAGAGAAGTATAAGGTTGTTTTGTACTGTGGTTCCAAGCAGGTAGTGTTTGATGATGCTGGAGAGAATTGGATCTTCCAGGGAGATAGGAAGATTCTTCCGACATGTTTGGTATCATCTATGGCGGCAGATAAGTTGTTACAACAAGGATGTGAGGCGTTCTTAGCTCACGTGGTGGATACCGTTGTAGTTACCAAGGTGAAAGGTCCTGGCCTTGAGGAGGTGACAATTGTTCGAGAGTTTGCAGACATGTTTCTTGAGGAGTTTCCTGGTGTTCCTCCACCCCGAGAGATTGATTTCAAGATCAATCTGGTTCCAGGAACTCAGCCAGTTGCACAGTCACCATATAGGATGGCTCCAGCAGAGATGGCAGAGTTGAAGAAGCAGTTGCAAGAGTTGTTGGAGAAAGGTTTTATCCGACCGAGTACGTCGCCTTGGGGTGCTCTAGTGTTGTTCGTTAAGAAGAAGGATGGTTTGATGCAGTTGTGTATAGACTACCGACAGTTGAACAAAGTCACGATCAAGAATAAGTACCCGTTGCCGAGGATAGATGATCTGTTCGATCAGTTGCGTGGTGCTATAGTGTTTTCGAAGATCGACCTACGATCTGGATATCATCAGTTGAGGATAAAGGCGGATGACATACCAAAGTCAACTTTCAGGACGAGGTATGGTCATTTCGAGTTTGTGGTTATGCCGTTTGGGTTAACCAATGCACCTGCAACTTTCATGGATCTGATGAACAGAGTGTTCCGTCCGTTCTTAGATCAGTTTGTTGTAGTCTTTATAGATGACATCTTGATCTATAGTTGGGACAGGCTAGAGCATGAGCAACATCTTCGTCGAGTGTTGACTCTTTTTCTTCAACATCAGTTGTATGCCAAGTTCAGTAAGTGTGAGTTCTGGTTGGAAGAAGTGACTTTCTTGGGTCATGTGATATCTGCTGAAGGAGTCAAAGTAGATCCGAAGAAGGTGGAATCCATTGCGGATTGGGAACAACCGAAGACGCCGACAGAAGTTCGTAGTTTCCTTGGCTTAGCAGGATACTATCGGAGGTTTATCAAGGACTTCAGTGTGATCACGTTGCCGATGACGAAGTTGACCAGGAAGGATGTACCTTTTGTTTGGGATGATCGATGTCAGCAAGCTTTCCAGAGTTTGAAGGAGAAGCTGACCAGTGCTCCAATATTGATCTTGCCAGAGCCTGGGAAAGGCTATGTTGTTTTCTGTGATGCTTTCAAGAAAGGTTTAGGTTGCGTGTTGATGCAGGAAGATCATGTGGTTTCTTTTGCCTCGCGACAGCTCAAGAAGCATGAGGAGAACTACCCAAATCATGACTTGGAGTTGGCGGTAGTGGTTCATGCGTTAAATATTTGGAGACACTATCTTTATGGGGAAGTGTGTCAGATCTTTACGGATCATAAGAATCTGAAGTATATCTTTACGCAGCACGAGTTGAACATGCGACAGCGACGATGGATGGAGTTGATCAATGATTACGACTGCACTATCGAGTATCATCCTGGTAAGGCGAACATGATAGTTGATGCGCTTAGCAGAAAGTCTTCTTCTCTTTCTTCAAAGAAGGCACAGTTGAGTTCTCTGGTATGCCATAGGCGAGATATGTTTGTTTCTCTGGGACAGATGAATGTGCAGATGGAAGTTTCTTTGTTGTCTGGTCTTTTCGCATAGATGCAAGTCAAACCTACGTTGAGATAGCAGATCAAGGATGCACAGCAAACAGATGATGCGGTACAGTTGATCAGATCAGAGTTCGGCAGCGACAAGCGTGATGGGTTTCATGAGTCTGAGGATGGACTAGTCTGCTATCGTGATAGGATGGTGATTCCAGATGTTAATGAGCTAAGGAAGTTGGTGCTTGAGGAAGCACACACATTGATGTATGCTATGCATCCAGGTGTCACCAAGATGTATCATAGTCCGAAGGACTTGTATTGGTGGCCCGGTTTGAAGAGAGATGTAGCTGAGTTCGTGGCGAGATGTGCGGTTTGTCAGTGAAGGCTGAGCATCAGAAGCCGGCATGTACGTTGCAACCTTTGCCAATACCGCAGTGGAAATGGGATCATATAACCATGGATTTCATAGTTGGTCTACCCAGGACAACTAGGAATCATGATTCCATTTGGGTGATAGTGGACAGATTGACAAAGTCTGCCCATTTTCTACCAGTGAAGATGACGTATACAACTGAGAAACTCGCTCGAGTATATGTTGATGAGATAGTATGTTTGCATGGTGTGCCAGCAACGATAGTTTCTGACAGAGGTCCTCAGTTTACGAGTCGTTTTTGGGATCAGTTGCATAGAGCGTTGGGAACACAGTTGAGGTTCAGTACATCCTTTCACCCGCAGACAGATGGACAGTCTGAAAGGACTATTCAGATTTTGGAAGATCTTCTTCGAGCTTGTGTTTTGCAGTTTCTAGGTAATTTGGATGTACATCTGAGTTTGATAGAGTTTGCCTACAACAACAGTTATCAGTGGAGCATTGACATGGCTCCTTATGAGGCTTTGTATGGAAGGAAGTGCAGATCTCCTTTGTGTTGGTATGAGTCTAGTGAGTATCAAATTTTGGGTCCTGAGTTAGTTCAGCAGACGACAGATAAGATCAAAGTGATACAACAACAGTTGAAAGTGGCACAGGACAGGCAGAAGTCTTATGCAGGCGATCTCTGACGACCTTTGGAGTTCCAGGTAGGAGACAAAGTATATCTTAAAGTCTCATCGTGGAAAGGTGTGCTAAGGTTTGGTCGGAAGGGTAATTTATCTCCCAGGTATATGGGGCCTTACCCAGTCATAGCATGTGTTGGCAAGGTAGCTTATGAGATAGAGTTGCCTCCAGAGTTGCACAGGTTACATCCAGTGTTTCATGTCAGTATGCTGACGAAAAGTCATCCTGATTTAGGTACAGTGATACAGCCAGTTGAGGTTGAGCTTGATGCGGATGTGACCTACGAGGAAGGTCTTGTGGCGATCCTTGACAAAAGGATCAAAAAGCTGAAGAGGAAGGACCTGGTTCTTGTGAAGGTTCTTTGGCAGCGTCGTGGCGCTGAGGAAGCAACGTGGGAGCTTGAGGAAGAGATGAGGAGGAAGTATCCCTCGCTTTTCTCTTCGGATTTCGGGGACGAAATCCCTTAAAGGGGGTTATCTTGTAAGGACCCTAACCTTTGTTTAGGGTTTACCCTGTTTGTTTTGCTTAACCTTGGTGCTTTGGTGCTTGCTAATCACTTTTAGTGGTGATTCGGGTTTGGTTGTGCTTTGTTGAGAGTTTGAGGGGCTACTTGCAAATAACCCAAGTCTAGGGTTTTGTGAGCAAGTTTGCCATCTTGTGAGGTGTTTCCCTCTCTTTGCTTCCTCTAGGGTTGAGAGGAAGGCTTGGGCTTGTTGCTTAAGTTCTTTGGGCCTTGGTTGAGCTTGGTTGGGCCTTGAAGTGCCTTGTTTGGGCTTGGTTGAGCCTTGTGTTGCCCAAGTGTTGCTTGTGTCGCCCAAGGTGAGGTGTGTGTTGACCTAGGGTGTTTGTGTCGGCCAACAAGGAGGTGTGTCGCCCATGGTACCTTGGTGTGTCGCCCATGGAGCAACATGGTTGTGTCGCCCATGATGCTTGGTCTTGTTTGGTGGACACTTGGAACATATCTTGGGCAAGTGTCTTAGACCTTGCTAGAGTGGTGGCTTGAGCCCTAGGACAAGTGTCCCTTGGGTGGACGACACCTAGCATGGATCAACCTTGTTTTCTCCTCCCTTTCCTTCTATATAGGTGGTCCTTTCCCTTGCCTTAAATTCCTTTGATCTTTTGGTCTTTCCTCCACCTTGAGTGCACGACACTCCTTCCTTCCCTTGCTTGTGTCGGCCGATACACCCCCTTGAAGGAGCAGTGGTGGCCGATACACCCCCTTGGAGGAGCTTTGGTGGTCGATATCCCTTGAAGCTTGGAGCTCTTCTTCTTCCTTGGAGCTTGGAGCTTAAGGCGGGTTGCATAACTTCTAACCCTAACTCCTTTACCTCTTGCTTTGATCTTGTGCATGATAATAGTTTAGCTTCTTGCTTTAGTACCTTTGATGGCCGATCCCCCTTAGGGTTTAGGGTTTCTTTGTGGACTAATGTTCCTTGTGATATAGGGTTTGAGCTTCCTTGTGTTTGAGGTAGAAGATGATCTGTGTTGGGCGATACCCCTTCTGTTGGTGTGTTAGGCGACATGGTAGTTCTTGTGATGGACGATAGGCCAAGTGTGGCAAGTTTTCTTGGGTTGGACGATAGGCTAAGAGTGGTGTGATGGCCGATAGGCTTGTTGAGCAATAGATGGAGTGTGACGGGCGATATCCTTGGGTTGTGATGACTGATAGGTTGGGCTTGTGACGGGCGTCACGCCCATTCTTAGTTGTGTGTCAGCCGTTAGGCTTGGACCAGTTGTGGCATGTTTTGAGGAAGTGTTCCTTCTCTCTCCCTCTTTCTTGGTTGTTGGAGTTAGTGGTGACCTGGCCATTTTGGTAGCTTGTATCGGGTGATAATGTTTGGGTGTGTGACTTGCGTCACACCCTCTTGTGTGTCGGCCGGAAGGGATAGTGCAACGGGCGTTGCCCGATATGCATGGGATGCCCAACACCCTCTTTCCTTCTGACGCGTGTTGTCCCTTGTAACGCTGTGTCGTGCTGGTTGCCTTTGTGGCAACGTAGCGTTGCTGCCCTCCTTATCTGCTGTTTGGTGCTTTGTATATGGGTGAGGGTTGTGATGAGTAATAGCGAGGGCTTTGTGATCCTATAGTGCCGGTTCCTTGTGTTATGGAAGTGATTAGTTATGCACATGCAAACGATGGTGACTCCTTGGTAATAGTAATA
This sequence comes from Alisma plantago-aquatica, assembly GCA_963693085.1. NCBI lineage: Eukaryota > Viridiplantae > Streptophyta > Magnoliopsida > Alismatales > Alismataceae > Alisma > Alisma plantago-aquatica. The sequence goes on from OY856411.1 coordinate 514,742,325, forward strand.
ATGATAATGATGGTAACAATAATGATGATGGTAGTAGTAGTGATAATGATGATGATGATAGTAATGATAATGGTAAGTGGTTTACATAATGAATAGTAACAGTAATGGTAGTGGTAATAATAGTGCTTGTTTTGTATACTCAACATGACTATTTGCATGAAGTGAACACCTTGATTATTCGTATAATGCTGAGATGAGGATAAGTATAGATAGGGTTTGTTAATAATGTGCTTTATACACCAAATAGTGTAAGAATGATAAGTATAGCATCTCGAATATCATCTTGTAATAGTAGGTATGGTCCTTATGTTGAAACTATGATTATTGTATTCTCTAACTATGCAGGTGATGATTAGCCATGAAAAGGCTATGAGATATATGTGATGTGTAACATCACTTTGATAAGTACTCTGGTTGATGAGATTGTATGTATAATGTGTTTGTCCTACGATGTTGATGTGAGCCTTGAAGAGGCATTGGCAGTATATGATGAGGAAATGAGATCCCATGGTATGTGATGATCCTTGAGATGGATCTGGATGGTTGGCAAGAGGCCAAGTGGTAACATGTGGTGTTGGATCCTTGAGATGGATCAGGTTAATGTTATTTACAATAATAATAATATAATGATGAGTTTATGTTATTTACTTTCTGTTATATCTTGCATTTAAACAACTTGGTTGAATTTTGCAACCCATCTAAAAGATACTAAATAATTATAGTGGAATCATATCATATAGTTTGCCCTGGCCATAGATCCATCATCGTCAGCAGCTGGTGATGGTGAAACAGGTTCTCCTACGGGTTAACCTGGAAGCGCATATTGTTGAATATGTGTAGGTTGCTCCTAGCCTAAAATGAGGAGGTAAGAGTGTAACTTCGGTTGCAAACTCAGATGTATATATGTATAGAGCATGGTGAACAGGCCCATGGCTCAGGATATGTGATATGAGGAGCGTGAATGCATTCATGGCTCAGAGCATGGTGAATTGGCCCGTGGCTCAGTTTTACTAGCACCGAGACCTGTACCAAGGCGGGCTAGAGAGAGGGTAGCCTATGGAGATGACCCTGTGGCTAAGACCACTTCAGCATGAGACTGCGGTCATGCTTGTGTTGTATTCGTGCACTGACCACGAGGTGGGAGGTCGTGGAGTCCGGCTCTTCCATTGACCTTGTATGGCATCAGCTTGGGTTTCGTAACCGAAGGTTGGATTTGAGCGGTACGGCTCACTTCCTCAGGGCATAATAATACGTAATTCAGTTGTTTAGCATTTACTGCTTATATCAAATATGAAACATTGGTTGAGGCCTTGTTTGTGTAAATATCTCTGTTATATCTTGCAGGTTATGTAGCAATGTATCGTATCTTGATAATCAGGTTATATGGTAATATATCTTGTTCTGATAATCATGTTACATAGAGATATGTCTTATCTTGTCAATCATGTTCCATTGATAGATGCTTGGTTATATGCTTTTGTATAGCTGGTAAGCTTGTCGGTAAGGATAGCTTTGCTTTATATAGACTGCTCTTGTTATACCTGTTATTAGTTATCTACTGTTATAGTTTATCTTGTTGAGGTTCTGTAGTTGCGGTGGGGAGTTATGTTTCCCGCTGGGACAATGTTCAATTGTCTCACCCCGCTGGTTTACACCCTTTTTTTAGGTGGTCGAGCTAGACGTGGTGGTGGTCGTGGTGTTGCGGCCGAGCAGCTTGACGAGCAGTAGAAGGAAAGCGATGGATATGTTGCTGTTTTGGATGTTTTGTAGTAGAGTCTAGAGTCATCCCTATACTCTCAGGTCCTTGACAGTGTTTTGACGTTGTTTCACGATGAACGATCGATAATGTTTGTATATCCTGTTGTTGGCCGGATGTAGGCCTTTATGTATATGAACAGGTGGTGAACTCATGTGATGGATAGACAGCTGTTCCTTGAAGCTGTAGACACATATAAGATCTCATGTATGTATATGATAACATGTTTCTGTGCAGGATGAGGACTGGAATGTAATAGTTTCACAGTTTGTCAGTTTTCCGCAATCGGTTTTAATTAACCCGTTTTTTTTATAATCTGTGGTTATGGTGATTTCTGCACGTTTTCACGTAACACCTCGTTATCTGTTGATAATGGGATGTGTTGCCACAGAATTGGAGGAAAGGCACCGCTGAGGAGGGCCATTGGATCTCAAATCAATGGTGAAGATTAATCTTGAGTAAGGTAACTTCTAAAATTCATATCTTGAGCTACAGATCTTGGTTTAGGACAAACAAAGTATCTATGGAAAGCTCTTGGAGTGTACTATCTTATAAAAATAGTTTCGGAGTTTGATTTTGATATCTTCTATTTATTTTATTCTAGGTAGACAAAACTATATGATTTTGATGTTTTGCCAATTAAAAATAGTAAACGACTTTAGAAATTCATACAAATTTTACTAACTGTGTATTTTGATATGTTTAACATTACTTCAAAGCCTGATCTTTCATATATGAAGTTTTAGTGAGATTTTTAATGTAAACCCTAATAAGGGTATTTTGGGCATTTCACCCATGATATGATTTTTTAAATGACCCAATGTTTTAATACATGATCTTACTACATTGTATGATTACTTTTCTAGAGATTTGATGGATTTTCTTGTGTTATCACATTAGTATTTAGTTTTGGATCTGAGTGACCATTATGCGAGGGTAATAGATGATTATCTTGACTATAAGTGATATATGTATGGCCAATTACACCTAATATTAGTAATGTGATGGTATTCTACTTTGATTTCCTGATTGAGTCAGTAAGTTTATGATATGTGACTTTTTTTAGAATTATTATCATTATATGAAGTGTATGTTCATATTAGTGCATAAGATGATTTATGTCTTATTTGAGTAGAAAGATAATACTAATTAGATAGTATGAGTTTTATTTTAATTTCAAAGCCAAGATTTTATGGTGAGTATAAAGTTATGTTTAAGAACCCGAAGTTGGTATATATAGTTAGGAATGCGGGGTGTGAGATTTAGAAATAGAAAGAGGGAACATACACTTGGACTAATAAAACTATGATGATATCCGGGTTATTAAAGATATGGAACTTGGAATCAAGATTTTGTTTTATAGATGCCATCAGCATAAGAGGTAAGTGGTCCATGCCCATGAGTACTCATGTTTTAAGTTCAATATGTTTTCGTGTCTCCTGATAAGACTTTTATAATTTATATGGTCCAATGTTCTAAGATTTTAATGCAAATAAGAATATTCTCATATCTCTATCATTATGTAAGTTCAGATATCCAAAATATCAAATAGAGACATGTTGCTCAAAATATTTGTGACCCATGGACCAAGTCCATGAGAAAGTTAAAGAATCATGTTCCTACAATATTTCTTAGAAATGTTTGAAATTTATGAATAAGATTGTAAGATAAGATATGCAAGTAATGTAGCCATACTTAGTTGGTGATTTGGGATAGTTTTGCATTGAGAATTTAAGTACACATATGCTGCCAATATTTCTCATATTTATAGGCATAACTACGTATTACGATTTCAAGTAGAAACATGCCATTAAGATTTCATGCATATGTATAGATATAAAAACTAGATTCCTTAGAATGAATAATATCTAGAATTTAATTACAATATAAGAATATGAATTTCAGAATATTAAGACATGGTCTACTTTTAGAAATAAATGTACTTTTGGATCACGATGTATTGTAAAAATGAGTTCATGATGTCATTATAAGATAATGACACATTAAGTTATGATTAGGTTGCAAGATAATATTTTATGAGATTTCTATTCTGATATTTAAGGTTTAACATGTAAGTTTTTATGCAAATATTAAGGATCGGGGTAACATCATATTTAACAAGAAGGATTGAACCACCTTGTCAGAATTCATATTTTTAGATATGTTGTACTTAAAATATGTTTATGAACCTGACTCAAGATACTTTGTATACCTAGTATTTCTATGTGCATTTCAGATCCTTTTTCCTAAGCTATTTATCATATAATTGGTATAAGTGAAGTAATTTGACCAAATAAGAGTTTTAAAACAAAGTTTACCCCGATAATGAGATACATAATCAAATCCAGCAATGAATTCAATTTAGAACTTAAGAATAAAAAGATTTAGATTCGGACTTAGACTACTCACTATGTGAGTAGCCAGATTTTGAATAAAGGTACATGATATGGGTTATAGACCCAATCTCAATTATGTAGTAATTGAGATACACATTTACATTCAGATATAGATTTAGATTCAGATTCAGATATAGATTCAGATTCAGATTCAGATTTTAGATTCAGAATTCAATACATGTTTAGTACTCAGTTTCAGATAAGTTCAAATTCAGAGTTTAGTAAAGATAGACTTAAGATAATTAATTTGAAACATTCACATAATGCATTATATAATAAGTCCTCACCAGAGAGTCTCGGGATGATACAGAGGGCGCGTTGTGCCAGACACTGCGGGTGTCACAGAGGGCATTTATGCCAACAGAGGGCACGTTATGCCAATATAGGGTGTGTTGCACCATGGAGGACACTTCGGTGTCAACAGAGGGCACGTTGTGCCAACAGAGGGTGTGTTGCACCATAGAGGACACTTCAGTGTCAACAGAGGAGGACTTATTGTATAATGGTGGCCACAAATAGATAAAAATCGTAAGTAAAAGATACTTTATATTAGAGTATGTCTGTAATCTCATCCATGAGTGTGATGAAAGGAATTCAGATGAGATAAGTATGACCTAGACACTTTGGTGTAGGTCATGAGACCCATGGTATAGGTCTCCAATAAAAGATAGAGTAGAAAGATAAGAGTTAAAGAAGTCAAGAGATATTATGTTTTCAGATTTTAATCAGCATTTGCTATTAGTTTTATAATGTCCAAGAATATATTATAACATTGTTAGCTCTTTAGTAATGTGCATTTTAGAATACTCATGCCACTTACTCTAACAACTGTTTTTTCCAATGCATGGCTGGGGACGCGATGTCCACAGGTGTTGGTGCAGTTGAGGATCGAAGAAACAAGTAAAGGTCTAGGATATTTCTAGGCTTGCCTAGTGGGGTGCCATCTACCTAGATGATCCTGAGTATCTACATCTTTTTATTATGAACTATGCATAAACATGATTTAGTTTTATGTTGACAAAAAGCTATGTATGAATCAGTTTTACAGTTTTGCAAAGTGTTTCATTTACTTTTATTGCAATGGTTATCATGTTTGTGACACTCCCCCCCCCAAAAAAAAAGCTTCCGCTCATGTGTTATGAAAATTTGGGTGTTACAGGTGTAATGTATAATTTACCCAAAACTTAGGGTTCAATATGCAAATTACCTCTTCAATAGGGTCCCTCATGATTCTTGTCATCATGTATAGAAAAGAATTTGAGAGGGGTGCCTCATTTGAATCACTTTGGAAGAGAGAGAATATTGATATTAAAACAATCAAGATTTAAGCATAATTGAAACCCTAATTCAATTTAATACAAAAATAAATATATTAATTGATGTGAATGTGTTGGTTGAAATTATATAAGAATGGACGTCCTTGTGCCTTGAAAAGGCAATGAAAATATCCTAGTGAGTGGAGAGCCCACTCACATTAATAAAATGAAAAGTAATATCCACTCAAATATGGATATTATTATTATATGAATTAAGGTGCTTAATTTCTTTTCCATTAATTCATGGATAAAGGAGAGGTTCGCAAAGGGAAAGAGGATGGCTTCATGGGCAAGGAGTTGAGGGGGATATGTGGCATCAATTTAAGAAATAAAGGAATTAATTATTACTTTCTCTCTCATTGATTTTTCTTATATACATCCCATTCCTAAGCCAAATGAAAAGCTTTCTCGATCCTTTTTCTCTCCTTGTTTTGGCCGTGGACAAAGGAGCTTAGGAGCAACAGGAGGACGTGCCAAAACCTATATGTAAGCTCCCTAGTCATCTTCAACCTTGATTTCATGGTGGAAATTGAAAATCAATGCTTGATTTCTTCTTTTCTCCATGCAATCTTCAATCCTAGCCAATCCTTTTCACTCAAAAGCTTGAGGAACGAACCTTGTGAAGTTGAGAAATCTTTTTCCACCATTAAAGACGTGGCATTTGGAGCTTTGAATCTTCTTTGAAGGTGGGTTATATAACTTGAACCCTTAATCATTGTTATTGAATTCAATTCCTCAATCAATTTTGTTCAATTGTTCTTCTTGCAATTCCTTTGATTGATTGATGAAGTTATCATGAAATGGCAGTAGATTTCGATGGGTTGAAGCTTGAGGATGATGACATCATCCTAAGCACACACCTCAAAAGAAAATTGGGTGCAAACAGTTTCAACAATATGGTCCAATCGGTTTCACCAAACCGTTTGGTGACCAAACGATTTGCAAACCGTTTGGAGGTTTGGGTTCCAAACCGTTTGGAGTGGTTGACTGAATAGAAGGGGGTTGACCATTTGAGGGGGGTTGCTGATGTGTTGAATAATGATCTAATAGATTTAATTGATTGGTTTCTAAAGGTTCCATGATTGGATAATCTACCAATTGCAAACCCTAATCGAGTGAAGTGGTGAAAACCCTAATTGAATCCATTCGATTTCAAGACAAATTGGACCAAACGGTCTTGAGACTGTTTGAGTCCAAACAGTCTTGAAACCGTTTGGGATCAAACGGTCTCAAGACAATTTTGAGGACAAAAGCTAAGGTGGATTGTTTGTAGATTCAAGAGTCAATGATTTATGTACTTAACTAGTTCAATTATTGAATATTTCAATGGTGCAAATCATGATCGATTGGTTGATGGAAACCTTTAGGTGACCCTTTCGGTTTTGAGGCTGACTTGGACCAAACGGTCTTGAGACCGTTTGAGTCCAAACAATCTTGAAACCGTTTGGGGTCAAACGGTCTTAGGACCGTTTGGAATCAAACCGTTTCAAAACCGTTTGGTGTTGAAATGCTAAAACTGAATGGAGGTCAAAAGTGATCAAATCGTTTGGATATTTAAAGTGATGATTGATCCATTGATCCAATTGTTGATAATAATGATAATCAAATATAGGTACAATGGTTGAATCTCTAAAGTACCCAGATGATTAGTACCTTTAAAATGATTAACCCTAGAAGTTTATGAAAGCAATAATTCACTTTGTCAACCATAGTTCTATGTACTTGATGGAAAGGTTGATGTAACCTAATCAAGTTGAGAGGATGGGAGAGAAGAGTTCATACATGAGTGTTAATCATGTAGAGTATGTGATTAGGGTATGATCCTTAGTGAAGAGATCATGAAACCCTAATCGAGAAGGTTAACAAACCCTAACCCTAATTTAGGGCAATTCTGAGTGAAACCCTAATCTAGGGTAATAATGTAACCCTAATTAAGGGTGATGACATGAGAAACCCTAATTTAGGGAAACATGATGAAAAACCATAAATTAAGGGGATGCTTCATGAAACCTTAATTTGGTTGAATAGTAAACCCTAATTATGGGTGATGGAATATGAAACCCTAATTGGGATGAATAGTGAACCCTAATTGTGGGTTATTGAATATAAACCCTAATCTAGGGTGATGTGATGTGAAACCCTGATGTAATGATGTGATGTGAAACTCTAAACCAGGGTGATGTAAGTAAGGCTATATGAAAACCCTAATATTGGCCAATATGGTGATAAACCACAACCCTGATCTGGGTAATGGGATGAATATCCCCAATTGACATGAAATGGGAAACCCTAACCCTGATGAGGGAATAGTGGTGTTACCCTTGAATGGCAAGGAACTGAAATATGATTGATATATCTATTATCATGTGTGCTAACCTTACAAGTATCATGAGATGATGAACATAGCCAGGTATGAGCTATGATGTTTTATTTATTGAAATTGTATATTGAGACTTGTGTGCCATAATATGCCTTGCTGCCTAGTAAGAGATAACAAGAGAGTTAATGGGCCTCAAGTGCCATGAGAGATGCTTGTGTAATAAGTGTCATGTTTACCTTGGTCAGATGACCTGAAGGTGATAGTTACCTGAAAAAGTGGTAATAGTGCTCAGTGATGAGCTAAGGGTTTGAATACCCAGATCCATATGATTATGGTATTGAAATTGTGGAGGATGAGAATTCCCAATATTGAAATGAGGGTCTGAGATCCCAATATCTCATAAAGACTAAGAAATAATTGATGGAAATAGTACATGTTTCTTTGAGGCATTTGTCATAATAAGTTATGTTTGAAAACATGGCTGATGCTAAAAGAATATGATAATGTACTTAATTAATCAAGTGAAATCTATTCATGTAGAGCCCTGGCCATAGATCCATCATCGTCAGTAGTTTGGTGATGGTGAAACAGGTTTTCCTACGGGAACTCCTGGAGGGCATACTTTTGAGTATGTGGGGGTTATGGGCGCAAATATCCTTACGCCTTAATGGAGGAATTGATGTGAGGTAAACATTAAATCTCTCAATCCTTCATTATATATGCCGGGATGGATGTATCACTAATCTCCTGAATGCCGAGATGGATGTATCATTAATCTCCCGATGATCTTAATGCCGGATCGATGTGAGATAAATATAATATCTCTCGATTGCGAAGAGAGTACATCATGTCACTGTAACTCTAATAGAGAAGTTGCCAGTATTCCCTGGAAAGCTATTTAGTAGAGACATAAGATGTCCTGCATTTGGTCCTCATACTGACTGAGGAAGATGAAGTCATGGAAATCCGGCTCTTCTATTGACCTATGTATGGTACCGATTTCAATTTCACAATGGTCGGTTGGAGTATGAGCGGTATGCCTCATCTCCTCAGGGCTTAAGTATGATTGTAAAATGTAATCAACCGTGTAGCATATTTGCTTAAGGTTGAAATACGAGAATAATTGGTTGATGATATCTTGATTAATATATCTTAGATGGATAAATGTTATACATGTCCTTCATATTCCTTATTTAATAAGTGACATGCCACTTTATCAAGATATAGCTGAAATGACTTGAATAGAGAGTAATGCTCTAATCTGTTTAGACATTGATTTATCTGTTGTTGAATACTTATGATTCTTCTACTAAGTTTTATTCTATCAATTGCAATAATAATGTTTCTGGCGGAGAGTTATATATCTCGTTGGGGCAATTTCAATTGTCTCACTCCCGTGGAATCTAACTTTTTAGGTAGACACAGAAGGAGAAGCAGAAACCCTACAACAGGGGAAGAACAACAACAATAAGAACATCAGTGAATTCTCAGGTGGAGACACTGGCTATCATATCCTGTATATAGAGAATCCTATATGTCGTCTCTGTACTCTCAGGTCCTAGGAGTCAGTAGTTAGTTTAATATTGATCTGAGATTTTGGCTTGATGCCTCGAGATTTTTATCCTGCCTATGTACAGTTTAACAGGGCAGTTGATGTTTGTAACTCTCGAGAAGAAATGGTACAAGAGATGTACTAGTAAACCAGAATGTAATTGAATTACTTTGGATCTTGTTATAATAGTTTTCTTGTGTTTGGATCTCTTCGTAAAAAGTTTTAATTTTTAGTGATTTTCAGTAATTCCCTTGTTGATGAATCGCTTCTGCTTAAGTAAATCATATTTTTATAAGTTGGATGCCATACTATATAATAAATTTTAACTCATTTTGATACTTATAGGTCGTGCATCTAAAGGAGGCAAGAATCATGCATTGTAAATTAGTTTTGTGCGTCAATTTTGTTGTCCTTGGATGAGTGACTTACACTCATCCAAATGAGCTCAAATTTTGTATGTGGCCTATTATTATTGTAACCATGGAAATCAATGGATTGGATTTTGGAAAGACAAGGTCTAGATAGGCAAACACCATTGAGGTGTACGACGTAATCTATACACTCGAGTGTATTCTAGTATATATATATATATATTCAATGTTTGTGCGATATTCAGATTTTGCTACCCGACTTGAATAAGCAGTCACAACAATTATAAATAGATCTTGTCGGGCTGCTCTATGCTTCTCCCCCTTCCTGTCCTAGTCTTCTCTATCTTCTGTCGACATTCTAACAAATGCCAGAGTCAAACTAGGTGTTCGCCGGACATCACATCAAGGAAACCACTGCTATCGCACCAAACGCCCCCGACCCTGATTACCCACGACGGCCTTGTGTGCAAAGACGATTACAACATTGATGAAGAGTCATGTCTTCAGTCTGAAAAAGACATGAAGTGAGGCCCCCTATGGGGCATGCGACCGGAAGGAGACTCAATTTGACCATCCATGTTACTATGTTTGTGGTGGAGAAGGTGGGACACCAAACAGACTTAATTGCTTACAGGATGGTCGCATTGGAGTGCTGCGGGCTGTCTCAGATCTGTACTTTTAATGCCTAATTGTAAAGATATTTTATGTTCAATCTTTTTGGTGAACATATATAGATTACTGGCCATCATTGGTTCAATTTTCAAGGGAGACCAGTCGATGTATTTATGTTCATCTTCATTCTTTCAAATAATCGAATTCATTCTTCTTTACTTTAGATAGTGTGCTCTCTTCTGAAGACCATGACAATGACGAGAATGTTCGGGCTCTTTCAAAATTGTGACCTTTTGATTTAGCAAAACAAGTTAAAGATAGGTGTGGATATGACTAAATAATGTTCCAACGTCGTGTCTCTCTATCATAATACTGTCGGAAATGAGACTGAGTACCACATCAACAAACATATTAGAGATCAGTGGCCACTCACTCTCCTGCAACCACTCTTGTTCAATCATAATTATATATAGATGACGAGCTTTAGTGGGGGACCTATCTGACCAAGTGGTGATATCTTTGTGCCTGTCTCAATGCTATAGGGCTCAAGTCAAGAATGCCTAACTAACAACATAGCAGGTAGCACCAAAGCATTGTAGATGATATGAAGTCAGACGAGAAAAAATCCAAAAGATCCCAAATGATTCTAGTGAAATGTAGGCAAAAAAAGGAGTGGTGTGTAATAGAGATCAGCATGGTGTGTCCCTTGTCCAAAACAGAGACTGCAACAATAGCAAAAAATTACTTCAGGGGATTGGAAGATTAAGCGACTGAAGTGAGAAATCGGTTAACAACTCTACTGGTGAGTGAACCAGGGGAATGGATTGTTGTGGAGCTTGATTTATGACTTCTCATTGATCCTTGTTTAAGTCTTGGGAAATGATGATAGTTTGGGTTGTGTAGAACTATGAGACCCATCAGGGGGACCACTCCCTAACACTATTATCTTGAGGCCACTATAGCGAATCCCATACATTTGAAACACAACAGATAGGTCTAACGGAAGCTATATCGTTCTCAAAATAACATGGCAAAATGAGCATAAAGCAAAAGTAGCGGAATGTAAAGTGTAAACTTATTACATGATCTAATTATTTCTAAAAATGGGTCCACATGGACATAAAAGAAATATAAATGAAACTAAATCTAATGGATCGGTCGCAGAGGGCAACCTAGGCATCTCAGAAACTTCACGAACTACTGCCGATCAAGTTCCTCAAATACTGGGTCCTCAAGAGCAGGCTCCTCCTCTAAGGTCACCACATGCTCCTCTTCACCTGGGTGGAAAGGAACATCACCCAGAACATAGGAAACAATAAAGAGTTCAGCAAAGGCTGAGTATGTACATATATAAAACATTATGGGCATTATATAGGGTTAAAAGTGCAAAAAGAGATGTTCCCATAAGAAAAGGGGGCTTTTACAAGTAGGCATGTTCAAGAAAAAAGTAACAAAAGAAATGAGACATATTAAATTTCAGATTACAAACATGATAATAAAAGAGTGTCTTGCCATAACAATCATCCACAAATTCATATTAAAACAACGAATATTTGCATGCATAACAATGTAGACTAAATATACCTAAAATAGGGCCATAACACCATAGGATCATGACCTAAAAGTAAACAAGGGTGGAAACGCACACCCCGGGCGGAATACGCATGCTCTATAAAAGTATGGTTGTACATAAGTACCACTATTCTAGATAATCTAGTCAAACACGTAGCATGCTATAATAGAGTGGCAAGACTATCATTTTAGTCAATATCAAACAAAAGACAACAAGGCAGGAGGGGCCTAAAGATCCATATAACATGTCAAATTAATAATCACAGTAGTAAAAGAGGTTTATATTAGGAATTAGAAATGTCCATGAATATTAGATTTCCAAGAGAAACAATAGTTCAAGAAATGCCTCATTAAAAGAAATTCGGTTTTAGTCAAATAATGCCCAAAATAAAATAGAGGATGTCCATACCTTATGATCAGTCCTAGATATTCAATAATACCTCCTAAGTTCAAGTTCAAGGTTGTATCAACCTAGTCACAATATATGTGCATACAATTAATATAATATGCATTAAAACCCTAGCTTAAAAATCGACCCTACTGTTGGTTGGAAATCTGGTTGTGAATCCTGTCCCAATAAATTAATCATATTTTTTTGATCTCAAAAACATATTTATTTGTATTATTTGGATAAGCCAATAATTACTTATGAATTTTACAAGTTAAAATCATTTTCTGATTAAGAGGAAAAATAAAATGTGAAAAGATCGGATTACCCCCTGAATGGATTGCGATTTATACAAGAATGTGACACTTGAACTTTGGTAAAAACATCAGAACACTCCTTGGTCAAAAACGGGTCAAAGTGTGTGAAAGGTCTGAAATACCCTTCACGAGTGATACATGTTGTGCCCAGGCTCCAAGGGCAGGGCAGGGCTTTTACCCCAGGGATTGATTTCCCTGTGCCTTGCACCATGGTCACCTACAGGTTCTCCGAGCTCATGACCATCTGGTTCCCTCGGTCTATGCTAGAGATCTGGACTCCCTCAACTTCTGATGACGATCCCAGTGAGACCGTAAGGTTCCTCTGGAGTAGAGGATCCCAAATTTGGGGTATCTCAAGGACCATGCTCAACATGGTTCACCTATAGCGTAGGTCATCAGGGAACAGAGCTACTGAATGGAAGTGGTTCAAAGGTTTCCAGTGATGGAGCTGAGTCCACATCGTTAAGGAGGATCTGATATAGGCATAGACATGGCAAGATAGACTCGCCAATGCTTGAGGAAGCAACACACAAGGAATATTACAGTTATCTGGGCGGCATGCCATTAAAAATTGTGGCTGACTGTGAAGGGGAACAACACTTGGCAGGGAAGGGTACCTACACACATTTTAGTGTCATTCAATCCCAGAAGCCCTGCCGATTACCCATGATAGGTTCGGTCGTGTCCCTAGGGTCAAGAACCTCATGGGGTCTATTCTCGTCAGGTAACTAAAACAGAGGAGAAAGGGGGCGTCTTTTTGACCAAGCAAACGAGTCACAAACGTGGCCAAATTGATGCACAGAAAGAAAGAGTAATGGTCTGAGATGGTTGCCTCGTGGCGGATTTGACTGAGGAAGGGAAAACTAGCAGCTGCTCGCCGTCTTCACCGGAGTAGACAACCCATGCCGGCAGCAGCTTCCAGGTGTCCACGTGAGCAATCAACATCAAAGAAGGCAAGAGGGGCCTCCGGTGAAGGTTTCTCGAGCGGGAGGTGAGAAACGATGCGCCAGAGTGGTTTTTTTTGAAAGCATCACAATGGCTGATGTTTGGGTAGAAATAGGCGTCCCCCCTAGGGCTCTCTAGAGACCAAGAAATAGATCGTTGGACTCAGGTGAGGGAGGGGGTTCTGTTGGCGAAGAAAGCATGAGGATTTGTTGGTTGTGGCGAGAGAACGACGCTGAGGACCATCGCTGGCTTGAACCCATCCTGTGCACGCGGGTACTTCGGAGGTGGAAGACGAGGTCTTCCACTCGATAACCCGACCCAGATGATGGTCTGTGACAAAAGAAATAAACCGGCCGTGGACCCTGGGTTCAAAGTGTGACCAATAATTTGTTCAAAACCTTATGTTTAATTACACATATTCCCCTAGGGTCTAATTAAGGGTGCATCTAACATCCAAATGACCCCAAATTTTGAGGGTTGACTAATTAAGTTATGAGGAACTCGATTATAGGCTTAGATTTGGGTTATAAGGTTACTTTAGCTATTATTTAACCATAGTGCATAATTCATTCAATTAATGCAATGAACTAAGTCTAAAGGTCAAAGATGGTCAAATCTTCCACCTAAACTCGATTATTGTCCTATATGATACCCAAGTCTATCCTAGTTCACAAATCTAGGGTAAAGTAATCTAGATCATCATTATTGCTTATAAGTTAGCTAATTGAGGTATTAAGATAGCAATTCCACATGTCTTCAACTCTATAGAACCCAACTCGAGTCAATCTAGGGTTTGATGGTCAAAAGTTATCTAATTCAATGCAAATTATGAAAAATGATCTCCATGATGTATTTATCAAAGTAAGGGTTAAAGAAAAAGGAAATGATGTTTTGTACCTAGAATTGGGGATGTTACAATATTTGTCATGGATCTGTCAGTCCTCTACATAAGAAACATTGTGTAAGCCTTGTTTGGAACATCTCACTGGAATCTTATTCTGTGTCACTTGATAATGTTCCTCCAATGATATCACCATGTGGAATTACCATAAAAATAGTTTTCATACCCAATGGCCAAAGCAGAAGGGGATGTGATAGCAACAACTTGGGCAGACGTGTGACCGGATTTTTAATTTGCTCGAAACTTTTCAAATTAGACATAATGTTAGATGGACTTTTGTGATTTCAAATTCCAAGTGTTGCCACAAAAGATGGTTTTGACCTCTATAAAATTACATTTAGTAACCAGATATATTTTTAATTATCATATTTTCTATGTTGTGTCTACTTCTTTGTATGTGTCATTTTTACGAAAAATAACTATTTAATTAAAAAAGTAATTATTTGGTAAAAAATGTAACTTTATGGTATCAAAAGTAACTATTTGACCCAAAAAGTAATTGTATGATAAGGAAAGTAACAAAACTAAATATAAAGTAAAAACATCTATCTGATATGTTTTTCAATGTATATTTAGCATATTTACATTTAAAAAAATGACTTTTGCGTCAAATAATTACTCTTTGTAACAAAAAATTACTTTTTGACATAATAATTATTTTTTATGTCAAATAATTATTGTTTGTCTCATTTTTAAGATTTGTTTGTCCAACAAAGTAACTATTTGACTAAAAAGTAATTATTTGGCACAAAAAGTAACTATTTGGTGCCAAAAGTAACTATTTGTCATAAAAAGTAATTGTATGATTCAAAATGTAAGAAAAATAAATATAAAATAAAAGTACCTATCAGACATGTTTATTTAGCGTAGTTACTTTTCAATCAAAATCATTACTTTTTTTGTCAAATAATTATTGTTTATAACAAATAATTTCTTTTCTGATATAATAATTACTTCCTGTGTCAAACAATTCACGGTTTGATAACATTATAATTCATAGTTGTAATAAGAACTTAACAAATTAAGTAAAGAAAAATACACGTTCTAAAAAAAGTTTTGTTGAGAGTCTACTATTACTACATGCTCACATTTCATCAGAATCGAATTTACCATATTAGTAAAAAAATAAGGGAGGTTAAGCGTCATGCCACTTGTACCACTTCTCCACTATATAACATTCATGAAATCACTAAAACCATGCATGCAACAAAGGGTGTTAAAACCTAGGAAAAGCATCAACCTCCCTTGGTCCAGGACACCATTGATCGAAGAGAATTAGGCCCAAAAGACCAATGATCAAAGAGAAACAAGGACCATTGGTTGCATAGAACTCCATCTAGGGTTTCTTGTCTCAACGACTGAAGAGACCACTATACACACACCAAAACTTGTTCGACTGTAGGAACATGATCAAAGGAACATCAAGATGGTCACTAAAAACCAAAAACTTAACGGTCAACACAAAAGGTCAACACCAAACTAGGGTGTCCAAACAAACCCTAGAGACATCATGACATCTCTCCACATCAACCAAGGTGAAACAAGGAGCCACTCTCTGTTCAACATGATACCAAAACATGTGAGACACATAAAGCATGTGACACATTTGCAAGAAAACCCCTAAACATGGGTAATTTGTAAATAGGTCCAAAATAAGCACATATATGTGTAACTAGCTCAAACATCATTGAAACTGGACCAAACTAAAAGCATAAGCATGTCACATGTTATTAATGCTCATCACATGATTAGATTAAGGTTTTAAGCATCTTATTATGTTAAGTAAGAAAGATCAAGCGTAAGTCTAGGTTAGGGACCTTACACTTACATCATGTCTTGAAGCATTATGTTTTTATATTCTTGACATGACTTAAATCATGAATCTTAATAAAATCTTATCTTGGAACTTAATCATGACTTAGCACATCCTAATCTTATAAACTTATCTTGGGCTTGATTCTTAGATCTTAATCATCTAAGATTTTTCATAACATATCTCTTCTTGAGATATCAATCATATGAAAGAAATAACCATGAAAGTATGGCAATCTTACTTGCATATCTTAACTTAAAATCTTAGAACATTAGATCACATAAATCCTAAAAGTCTTACTTAGAAAGATGTAAATATACCGAGCTTAATAAATATGAACACTCAAGGGCATGAACAACTTACATCTCTTGAAGAAAACTTAATTTCTCTTCTTAGGTTAATTAAACCTTAATCACATATTTGGGTTGGTTAAACCCCAATCACCCTATATATTCAATAACAATTCATCAATAGTTATATCCACCTCCATTTCTATGGTTTCAAGGTTCTTGGAAAACACATGACAACTAGGAGTAGAATCAAGCTTTGAAACTAAGTCCATAATCTAGATCTCAAAAAATTGCTCAGAATTCATATACGGTTTGAGCCAAACAGAGCTATATTTGGATTACTATGAATTTTTCAAAGATAAATCTCCATTCGACCAATCAAAAACCCACATCATCGATATTGCTTCCCAGATAGACGAGAGGTGTGCCCTGATCATGGGGAGATGGCCCAATTAGGTGTTGCCAAGTGGCAAAAAGACACTCTTAAACCCGCATGCTGCGTGACAAAGAGTTAGGACACCCTAAATTCTGAAATTTCCCATGAGGGCGTGACACACCGATAGTATAGATGCCGGACATTTTTGTACTTGGACCCATCAACATCTTCATCAATCCAAGAAGAACAGGAATCCTGAAAGATCGAAACCTTAAGAAAAAATTACGACGGAAACCTACATCTCGGTAGGAGATTATGCCAGGGGACCTTCCCATCATCTACGTTAAGTCCGCATGGCCTTCATGACACCTAACTAAGGCGCTACGACGACAAGATGGCCGTAGAGCACCTACTTCCATGGAAGTAGGTGCCGCCGAGAAAGGGAAACAAGAAACGAGTAAATCACAACAAAAGCTAGAACTTTGAGTGGATCCGGATCATCATGGCAAATCCAAAAGCGATGAAATCGGAAGTGAATATTACCTACTATTTACGAATTGATGAAATAAGAAAAAGAGGCGAATCCGAGGTACTTGAAATCTTGGTGAAACGTGGGTATTTAAGGCTTCTTTGGGAGTGTAGATGACCCTTCCGTGACTTTACCTGGATCGGTGGAGGTCAGAGATGACCTACCGAGGTCGACCTTGAAGGTGGTTGCAGGTAAAATAAGGAAGACGAGTCCAGGTGTTATACAGGGACAAAATACGAAGGTATTTCCTTCCATGGTGTGTCACGATCATTTTGGAGGTGTCCCTTATACGTTTTGGGATCTGAGGAGTCTGGGTCTCCTGCGGAGGTGAAAACACGGGAGGGTCGATATGACCCCGAGAGTCTGTGAGAAGATCTGCTGGAAAAGCCAGCAAAAAGAGTCATGCGTCTCCTTTTGCACCAAAGCTGGAGCATGTGGTTGCATGGAGCGTGTGGTTGCATGTCCTACTTGCAAGTTGTAACCTTTGCACACGCTCCAGAAAGGATTTCCTAGCGCCAAAATTTCATAGAAGCTTGGTGCCGGTGTGACATGCAGCTGACAGCCAGTGCGTACGCCCCAAGCTCTCCTCCATTCCACATAAAGTTAAAGGGAGGGATGGGGGTGATATTGGGGAAAGATTTTCACATAAAGCCAAAGGGATGCTGGGGGTGATAGTGCGGGGAGATGGGTGCCTGAATCTAGCTCTGACTATAAAAATTATGTTATTACTCGACCAGAACGCATGCTTGTGTTCCACATCACCATTATTTTAGCACATAGATGAGTTGATTGTTATTTTACCGACATATTATCTTATTTGGATCACTCTTGAGGAGATAATTCATAATTTGCATAAATTACACGCCCATATGTATGTATAGCTCTAATCATACCCGAATTACTAAAGATTACTTGATATAAATTACGCCCCTAAAAGGGTAAATCGTACAAAAAAATTCCAACTTGAGGTGAGAGTTCTGATAGAGAAATCATACCCGGATTTGACGAAGTTTCCATGGTGAGTGTTCTTGTTCCTCTCTTGAAGGCAGTGTCAAACAGTCTGCAGAGAAAGAGCGGAAACGAGAAGCGAATAGAGTAATCGTAGTCTTCTTTTAGGGACAAGGTTTCTCTCTCCTTTTGGGTTCACCATAAGATGGGATTTCGGTTGCCGTAAAAAAACCACGGAGAGAGGACCAGTCCTTATTTATAATACCGTGTGTTATCTCCTCAGCCATCGTGAAGAGACACGGTGGTAACATTATCTCTTCATAACCGTAACAGACGCATCCTTTCAGAAAAGTGCACAGATAATATTAATTTATTAATTTTTTTTTGGGCCACACTAAATAGGATTTAATATTTTCCCACTTGGCCCAAAATACCATGGCAATAATATTTATTTATTTTCCATTGATGTTTTAGCATAAATACATTCATATAAGTGAATAATATGAGTCATAGTGGTTAATACCCAATAAGTGGGATCTTCCTTCTATGCACTATAATATCTTATATGTAGTGAGATAAAATTTATGAATAAATTGACCTCAAACTTATTCTCTGGTCCAACTTTAAGTCAAATCAGACATTCGGTCATAACTAGTATTAAAATAGAAATTGCGAGTTAAATATGTGATCACATAATAAATATTACATTGTCAAATCAGATTAACCATTACACATCAAATGTCTTTCTCAGACCTATATTCTTTACATGAAATGTATACAATCTTGGAGCTAGCCCTTTAGTAAGAGGATCTGATATCATGTATTGTGTACTAACGTGATCAATCTGTATCATCTTGTTGTCAACTCGCTCATTAACAACATAGAGCTTTATGTCTAGATGTCTGCATGTTGTTGTGCTTTTATCATTACTAGTGAACGCACACGTGCACATGCACATGACATATAAAATTTATTGGAAAAGTGCGGGGAGAGGACTCGTCCGTAAAAGGGTCCCTATGGTAAAAGATATTTGTGTTGGTTGTTTGAAAGGAGAGAATTAAGGAACTGTTTCCGTTGGATGGAGAGAGAAATACAAAATTAAAGATAATAAAAGTTAATAGGAGAGTATGAGAATAAATATTTATAGGAGCAAAATTCTTTGAAAAAAGGAGAGAAGAGAGTGAATCAAAGAGAGCGCAACATCAAACTCGCTCTTTTTATAGTAGTATAGATTAGTAAAAGTGACTGCAGCTTCATTATCTCAATATATCTATAGTGACTTATGAATTGAATCAACAACTTTAAGATCTTGTATCATATTCTTAAGCCAAATTGTATGTGATGATGTTTCATGGCAAGATATAAGTTCAACTTCCATGGTGGATGAAGTTGTAGTCCTTTGTTTGACACTCCTCCATGAAACTGCACCATCAGCTAGTAGGAAGATATAGCCTGTTGTAGACTTCCTACTATCTAGACAGCCAGCAAAATCTGCATCTGAAAATCCCGTAACCTAAGGTGGTTTGTCCTTCTATATGTAAGCATGTAATCCTTTGTTCCTTGCAGGTAGCACATCACCTTCTTCACAGCTCTCCAATAGTCCATGCCAGGGTTACTTTGGTAATGACTAAGCATTCCAGTAGAAAAAGCAATATTTGGTTGGGTGCAAATATGAAGATATTGTAGGCTCTCAACTGCAGATGCATATGGTATTTTCCTCATTTCATTCCTTTCAATATCATTACTAGGACACTACTTGGAGTTAAATTTATCTCCTTTCACTATAGGTGTAGGTCTAGGTGAACAATTTTTCATCCCATACTTCTCTAAAACTTGAGATATGTAATCTTTTTGGGATATACCAAGTATGCCCTTAGCTCGGTCTCAATGAATCTCCATGCCGAGTACATACACAACTTCTCCCATATCTTTCATCTCAAAGTTAGAGGAAAGAAATTCTTTAGTTTTATTTAATATAACAATGTTGTTACTTGCTAGTAGAATGTCATCTACATAAAGAATCAATATTACAAACTTATTCCCACTGACCTTGAGGTATGTACACCGGTCAACAATATTTGGTTTAAACCCAAAAGTTGATATAATGTTGTTAAACTTTATATACCATTGCCGAGATGCTTGTTTAAGTCCATAAATTGATTTCTTCAGTTTACAAACCATATGACTTCTACTATTATTAATGGAACCTTCTGGTTGTTCCGTATAGACTTCTTCAAATAAATCTCCATTCAAAAATGCCATTTTCACATCCATTTGGTGTAGCTCAAGATCAAAATGAGCCACTAAGGCCATGATTACCCTAAAGGAGCCATTTAATGAGACTGGAGCAAAGGTCTCTTTGTAATCAATGCCTTCCTTTTGTGTGAAACCCTTAGCAACAAGTCTTGCCTTGTACCGCTCAATTGCACCATTTGAGTTTCTTTTGGTCTTAAAGACCCATTTACAACCAATAAGTTTAGTACTCTTTGGTAAAGGTACAAGGTCTCATACTTGATTCTTATCCATGGATGCTAGTTCCTCCACCCAGATTTCAATGAGCATGGATAACTGCGCCCAAAAATGGATATTTGACACCCAAAACAAGATAATGACGCCCAAAAATGGATGTTTGACACCCAAAATAAGATAATGACACCCAAAACTCAATGGACATGGATAAATGTTCAATGAACATGGATAAATGCACCCAAAAATAGATATTTGACACTCAAAACAAGATAATGGCGCCCAAAAATAGATGTTTGACACCCAAAAAAAGATAATGGCACCTAATGGATGGATAACTTCGCCCAAAAATGGATATTTGACACCCAAAACAAGATAATGATGCCAAAAAATGGATGTTGACGCCTAAAACAAGATAATGGCACCCAGAACTCAATGAACATGGATAACTCCGCCCAAAAATGGATATTTGACACCCAAAACAAGATAATGGCACCCAAAAATAGATGTTTGACACCCAAAACAAGATAATGCCACCCAGAACTCAATGAACATGGATAAATGCGCCCAACTCTACATACTACTTTTTTATTTTTCTCTCAAAAATATATCAATATTAGTCTTGTTAGCTTGCATTTTTATAATGAATCCAATTGTTTTTATTTACATCAAAAAAATCCTCACATTTCAAAAGTTATACGTAAAACAAATTTATTTCTCCATTACATAACCTCCACCAACCACCTCACCCAATAAATACCCTCCACATCACTTTAAAATTACCCTAAAATGCCACCACCACCTCACCACCTGCCCAGCCTACCAATACCACCTTCAAAAAGGCAAAAATTCTCATTTTTTTTCCAAAATCACTATTGGGTCTGAGCGTAACCTGCACGTGAGTTATATTGCGCGTGACCGAATAATTTTTGTATTGAATATTATGACTACTCTTACCATGACTACTTTTCTAACATGTAGATTTATGTTCTATTTAATTTAAAGTAGCGATACTTATGTACAATCACCCACAGAGGGCATGTATTTAATCGCCCTGGGGAATGTTTTCATTCTCCCCTATATAATTTTGTAGGTGACTGGGAATGTCTTATTCTCACCCACCTATAGGTTAGAGGTCCGGTAGGCGCCTCAACCCTACTTAGTTAAGTAGACATAATTATCTTACATGTAAATCCTTTTTAATATAATTGTTAATGGCAAGTTTCTTTTGAATATAGTCTGATACTCTTGTTCTGTTCATCTTATGTTGAAATCTTAGCCTTTACTTTCATGTTATTTCTTTATCTTTTGTTCTTGTTCATTATTTGACACATACCTTGTATTTATTTCTCTTGCTAGGTGATTTTCCAACCACCTAGGTTTAGATCGAGGTGTTGAACATGACTAAGGAGAACATAGCTTCCAACATAGACCTAGCTCTTGGAGATGTTTCTTAGAGATAGATTTGAAGTAATTTAGACTTCCCTCTACTTAGATCCTTATGTTGTATCATACATGTAAACCCTTATGGGAGATTGTGATATACTTTTATAATCTTTTGTGAATAATTGAATATAGTTATTTGTTTAATTCCGCTGCTACATTTTGGTCTTTTGCATACAATTATAATAAATTTAGAAAATTTATACCTATTCCAACATACCTTTGAGTGTGTTTGGAATGGATGTTTTATTTTTCAATTTTTTTAGTAGGGAGTGGATCCCACTCTTTGCATAGGGAGATCACATGGTGCATCAAACATGTATCCTACTGACCATGATTGTCGAGACCCACTCTTTTTATCAGCATAAATACCAACCATTAGAGATAATCCCAAAACCTAAACCCAGATTATAAATAAAACAATGAATTCTCGACAAAGGAAAATAAACAATATATGAAAAGCACAGATAATTTTTTCATTTTTCTTTCTTCACAAATTCATAAATCAATGTCACATCAAGGACATCACATTTAGATATCACAAATCTTATTCAAATCTATGAAAACTAGAATCAAATCTTATTCTCATATGTGGTTCAGTTTACATCAGATACATGTACATTGATGAACAAAGTTAGTCTACAACCCATCCCGGGAAAGAGAGAGTACAGGGACATTCTAATCTATCTAAATTATGCTATTTATATCTTTTTTGTCACGACCTCTCTACTGGATAGCATTATACCTAAAAACATTTGAAACAACCTCATGAGACTCATATAGAGCCTCAGTAAGTGGATACCTCCCACTCAAGCTAGGTACATGCATCAGCATCAGATTAAGTATAATACACTTCACAGAAACATGCAGATATTGAAAAGTATAGTAGATAGTTCTATCATGAGTCAAATCTATCTTGCAATGATAATCTAATCCAATAGATAAGGTAATCACTTAAACCAATTATAACTTTGAAACATCTTTTAGAGCATGTCTATGAACAAATCAACAGATACTTCTAGTTCAGATTAAGAATCTTACTACATGAGTAATAAGTCAAGTTCTAAGAATTTTGAACCAATACATAATAATAACATTATCTTTGTGACACTCCACCATCCGGACCAGGAACACATCTTGTAGTCCTGAAGTTGAAGTACACATAAAACATTATGACCAAACAATACTATCAAATAGCAAGCAATCCAACTCGTATTCAGAATGGATATAAATCTCATCATTTATAACTTGTCAACATGACATATCATAATTGAAATAGAAAATGTCCATAGCAACATGATTACCACTACTATAGAACATGTCTTTGGCGTCGGTTGTTTAACCCCTTTTAGTGACGATTCTCAAGCGATGCCTATGTGGGCGCCGCTAAAGGTTGAACCCTTCGGCATCGATTTTATAACCGACGCCAAAAGGGTTCACGCCACAAAAAGGGCGCCATCTAGGACACTTTCTACGTCGGTTTGCAACTAAAACACTGACGCCATATTCCCAGACGCCACGGCCGTGCTTCTCTACACGGCCGTGTTTAGTACTATAGGCGTCGGTTTTGTACTAATAACCGACGCTTTATCCGCCACGGTCGTGCTTTCCTACACGGTCGGGTTGTTTGTCACATTAGGCGGAGGTTTTTATCCAATAATCGACGTTATAAGCCTTTAATAATGGTGTTCTATAAATAACCGACGCCTATGTTTTAATTTTTTTTTCTTATCAGTTTGCAGGCCTGTTGTGGCTGGTCAGCAGGATGAGAACCTGCAGTTCAGTTTTCTGAACTGCAGGTTTATGACATCCATTGATATCAGCCTACAAACAGGCCACAAACCTGCAAAATCAACAAATATACTTTTCACACAAGTAGATACATTCAAACATCAATTCAATTCTCACATTCACACATGTAGAAATATTCAAATACATGTAGAAACATTCAGATAGGTATAAACATTCAGAAATATTCATTTACAAAATATCATTCAACATCGCTATCAGCATCCCAACTATATTTTTCAATCGCCACTGCTTGTATGGCTCTTGCCCATTCTTCTCTTACTTCATTTAATACTTTCATCGTATATGGAGCATGTACATATTTTAAGCATTTACCTATAGTGTGGTCAGTTTTAAACACCTGCAAAGAGAATGATGTATATATATAAGTAATAATATAAAACTAAGATTGATATATTTCATACTAACTAATGAGACTATATATAATACCTCATGTATGGTATTGATGTCTAATGTGGCATATTGGATAATCATCTGCATAAATCACATCACATAGTATGCGCATGCCCAGCCGTTGTCTTGTGTAGCGCACTATAAATTGAAATATACAAAATATTAAAAAATACAACTAAGCACAGTTCATATAAATAATATATACATTGGAGTCGGGAACTTACTTTTACGTTTTCCCAAATTATTGGATGGTTCTTTGCCCTTGGGACCTTTCCTCCAACATTTTTAAATGCATCTAAACCCCTACATGTTAATGTAACATAGTAAATTGCATAATTAAATAGTAATGTAATAACATATGTTAACGGATATAAAAATGAAATATTTCTCACCAGAATAATGGCATTCTCATTACGTGTCCAATTTTAGTATTCAATGTACTCCCCGCAGGATCTAGATAATAAACAGTGAATATCCCGGGGAGAATAACTAGTAACTCCCAATGCCTACTGCTAGAGGTAAACAAGTTAAAAATTAATAACTCAAAATCCACAATAAAAATGTAATTTTCTTAAGTCCAAATTATAAGTAAAATAGTAAACTTACTTGACATTGAATGGAGCTATTATTATCGTCTTCTTTTGCTGACTGAAAATTGTAAAAGCATCTATACAGTATTGTTGAACACTATCAGGGTCTTTAGTTACCATACTAATCAATGATGGAATCAAAAATCCCACATGATCAAATATAAATTGTTTGCATTGATTTTCGACTAAGTAGCTGCAAAACATGTATTATGTATGCATTAATATAAAAGAAACCAGATCACCGGATCTTACACAAGGTATATGGATGTATAAACAAGATCTCACCTTATCCATGTCTCTATCATTGATGTATTCAGCCAATCATATATAAACAACTCAATAATATCTTGTATAAATAAAGAGCTTTCGTATGATTGACCTGCATAATTCGCTTCTAAAGAAACAATTATAGGGCAATGTATATTATGTGCTCGTAGCCAACATGCCATTCCCCTACAAGCAGGACCGAACGGGTATTTTAGGTCAGTTGGAACCCAACTTGGTAATCCAGGAAGTGGAGGTCGAGGCCTAGGTGCTCCGGGTGTCTTCTTTTTAACCTGTATATATAATTTCAGATCAATTGACCTCATATATACACATTAACAATCTAAAGTAATGTAAATTTGTCTTACAATTTCAGTAGTGTAGACGACATCTGCTTTGGGCCACAATATCACCCCGCCTTCTACCTCAGCAAGTGTATCAATATCTGGGTGGGCATATGGCAATGTAGCTTCCCTCCAATCGAGTAATACACATATCGGGCTCACACGAACGTAGCCCTATGGCATTGGAGTCCCATGAAACGTTGCCCCAGGAAGGGACGGGTAAGCATGCGCCTCTACAACAACATAGTCTTGTATTCTTATGCAGCATGGCTTCAATGCCTACAAATTTATGTAAAGAATATTATACATATATACATGGATAAAAGAAACATTAGCTTCTTATTATCATCTTGAAAAGACTAGCTATAATGTCATAAACAATACTTACAACAGACGTGTTAGGCGGTAGGTCTATAGGATTACTCTCAGTCGGTGCATCAGGAGAAGAGTGGGTCGCCATAGGCTGATTGGAAGCCTGAGATGCCTGCCACCGCACTATTTCTTCCTTGACCTTCTCAGCAACTATATCATTGACCTTCTTAGCAACTATATCCTTGACTCTCTTATTCTCCTATACATGGATAAAAGAAACATTAGCTTCTTATTATTGAATTTTCTTTTGCAGTAACATTCTAAAATAAGAATAGGTTACCTCTTGTGAAAGTCCCGCTCTGGGTTTGCACTGGGATGGCCCAAAGAATGCTTTGATGCCGACACCAGCGCCTGCACCCCTAACACGTCCAGGATGCTCTGGGTTACCCAGAGAAACTGTCAATTCATCCCTTGTACCCTGAGGGATGAACGTGCCTTGTTTTCTCTGCTCGTGCAGCTCCCGCTAATCACCATCAACAAAAATTGGTAAGTTAACACCACAAATAATCAATATTCAAACAATTGATCGAAGAGTTGTATTTTACCATTTTCACAGCCGCCTCAACAGTTACGGGCTTCTTTATTTCACCCTTCTTGTTTTGTCTCCCAGCTATCCAAACATCATGGCGAGGCATGGGTGTGGCACATGTAGTAGAGGACTCATGAGTAGCAGCAGACTCCGCCTGTAGTCTTTGGCGAATGCTTGCATAGCCCTTTGGACCCATAGTGTGGTCATGCACATTCAGTGCACGCCTTGCTTTTTGCGCCTCACTGAGGTCCTAGTTAGTATGCACATTAATGATTTGGTTAGTAGCACTAAATGTTAATCTTGAATAGGTGAATACAACGTATATTAATTAAATTGGGAGTGATGCCTAATACCTTGAATTCTTCAGATTTTCTTGAAGCAACAAACGTGTCCCAATCTTCTTTGTCCAAGAAGTTCCACTGTTCAAGGGCTGACTTCTTCTTCTTATCACCATCTTTTATGTATTCTCTATTGAGATTTGTCCTATAGTTCCTTAGCATCTTTCCAGCATGTTGCATCATGCTTTTACGATGCAGCTTCTCATCCAATGCAAACAGATTATGTAAAATAGAATTGTTATTAACTAGTATTCAAAAATAGAATTGCAAATAATAGAATTTGTAATCTACAAAATAGAATTGCAAATAATAATAACTCACGCATAAATCCTTCCATATCAAGTCTTTCTTTGCCTGAGGAACTTTATGCCAATTATCATACTTAATACTACAATGGCTTCGAGTGACAACCCCAAGATAGTTTACATAATTATTGCGGTTCACTCCAATTGCATTTCCTCCATTATCAAACTCCACAACCAATCTGGATCCACTGCCACTTAGTGCTATTAACTTCTTCAACAAAGTGATGCCCCTTTTCTTGTTAAGTGTTTGGTGATGCGCATCAAGTTCCTCTAGTGCTTCAGTGGGTACATGTGCATCATCAACCTAAAATTTGACAAAAATAAACACACTGAATTAGCCCAATATAGAAATATGGGATATATGACATAACTAGAAGATAATTAATTTTATAGAAATACAGGATATGTTTTTAGAACTTACATTGGTATCCTTGCCATGCTCATCATGGACAGCATGCTCATCATGGACTTCATGCTCATCATGGACATCATGGTCAGCCATCTGAAAATGTCATTAAAAAGGCAAACATTTAGCATTTGTAATAACTAGAAGATAATGAAACATCAACTCTGAAAATGATATTGATATTAAAAAAGACATGTTCTGTAGTAATGAAATTCAGGGCATAAACACATGTGATGTCATTGTGATATATAATAAATGTGTACCACCTATCCCATCCTTGAAAACCTAATCTCACTAGTAAGTGTATAATGTGTATTGGGTTTTCAAGAAAATTTCGGCAGCATTTCCCCGTACTTAGAGAACAGCGGGGAAATGCTGCTGAAATTTTCTCGAAAACCCAATACACATTATACACTTACATCCTAAGTGAGATTAGGTGTTCAAGAACAGTCCCAAACCGGGGACTATCCAAGATTTACTCCTAATGAGTAAATCTTAGACAGGTTTCTAGGCCAACAAACACAATAATAGATAGGTACAAGTTATAGTTTCATCACAATTAATGTTAGGGTTTCATCACAATTGATGTTAGGGTTTAATCAAATCAAATTAGGATGATAGAATGGATAAGTTTAAATCTTATTTCAACATGCATCCAAAATTTACTGAATTAGGTCAAACATTAGGATTAGAAACACAACTATATGCAAGCAAAAGATTTGTCCGTATCCTAGGATTTGCATAAAGCATTACATAAAGATTTGTTCATATCCTTACCAACAGCAAGCACGACCGTGGCTGTGTTGGCCGTGCTTGCCCTTACCAACAGCAAGCACGACCGTGGCTATGTTGGCCTACCACGGCCGAGCTGTCCAGCACGGCCGTGGTAGGCCAACACAGCCACGTCCGTGCTTGTTGTTGGTAAGGAGCTACAGAGAAGGAAAGCTACGAAGAAGGAAGCAAAGAGGCTAGGGCTACCTGGAGCTAGCATGGAGAAGAGCGGCGGTGACCGGCGGCAACAGTGGCAGTGAGCAGGCGAAGACCAGAGCGGCGAGCAGCAGTGGCACCAGGAGAAGAGCACAGCAGACCGGTGAGCAGCAGCGGCGGCAACAGGAGAAAGAGGATGCGGCGGCGGCATCGAGCAGAGCCGCACCAGCAAAACAATATATCACATATCACAGTATTTCACATATTTTTCATTTCACATTTCAAATATTTCATTTCAACAGAGTCTATTCCATCTGGACATAGACTTTCACAGTAAGGATTTAGGGCCAGAGCCACTCCAGATGACTCACTCCTAAATCCTGGTGGTCTAACCTTTAAGGTCTCGATCCACACTCTAGAAATCCTTCTCATAATTCATCGATTACTACAAGGATATCCGTTTTGTTTTCCCAGTGTGGTCCTTGGGGGAAACTCACGGTGTTCAGGGCACCTAACTAGATGTTCTATAATTTCACTTGTTATTAATCTCTTTTACTCATCTTACAAGATTTCAAAACATCATATATCATATCTATGTATTCTCGCATAACTAGAATAACATGAAACAGATTAAGTTTATCAATAAGGGTAATGATCAAAGTAAGAAGCACAATAAGTCTATAGATTGCAACAAATATCATTATTTCTATCTTCTACATCAACTCATAGCAATCATCAACAGTGGGTCTTCATCCCAAGACATAATATTATTGTCCATCATTTACCCCATCAAGGTTTTATCATCATCAATGGGCTTTCATCCCTAGACATAATCTCCTTATGCAACATTTACCCTTATCAGGGTTTCTCAATGTAAGGAGTGCATATTAAATTCAATTTCAACATAAATCTTATCAGTTCATTGATTATCACAGTTCTTAACAAATATTAGCAGAGTCATTAGAACTAGAAACAATAAAAGGATATAGATATCATATATCATTCATCATACTCAGAATAGATTTATCATACAACATATGCTTGTTCCATCTAATCTCAATAGATGCAAATAAATTTCATGCATATACATGCATAACATACTTAGTTCTCTTCTTCTTTTATTTCACATTCTTCATACGGGTTACTAATCAACACATGTTGATTATCATTTGAATTCCATCAAAATAGTTCATTCTCGTAGTACAAGTATTCTATCAAACAATCACAATATAAGAACACATTCTTGTAAATCAATTCAAATACTTGAGTTTAATCTTTTAGTTGAATTAAACTACAATTATGTACATTCCTTAATCCCTCATTTGAGACTGTTATTCATTAGCTCCATCTAGCTTAGGATTTTAGGGTTAGAGTTTGTTTCTTAAATTTGTCTACTAATTGTCATCTTTTTCCTTCAATTTTATATTCATTAATCTCAACTTCTCTCATGTCATGTTCATTAAATTACTAGAACCAATCATTTTTAACTCACTTGACATACAATACTTCTATTTTCATTGATATCCATCAAAGTCTAGTTTTAGTATGTTTCATTTAATTTGGATTAAGCCACATATAATTAAAACAAAGGATTAAAGACTTCATCATAATAACTTCATTAGTTTCATCTTTAACTTGCCATCACCATCAATACATTTTTTTTCTTCATATCATTTCTTATATTTAGATAAGTGTATCATGGCATTGCTTCTAATGTCATTCCCATAATCAACAATGATCATTCTTTATTATACTAAAACAAATGCATTAGACTTAGACGATATTAATAAGACTCATCATATTCAATTGAAGTATTAATACTTTCAACTTCAGCATTTTGATCACATTTACAACATCATATACAAGTTCTAGCTTTATCACTCATTATATTCTTAATAATAAACTTTTAGGGTTTTCAAGAAGTCATTCCTTAGTTCAACATATCATAAGAATCATATCATTCAGTAATCCAATCATGACTCAAGGGTTCATTAGAGTTATTCACAAACATGGAAACCCTAGTTTCTGTTTTCACACATTTCATTCATCAATCATAAGTATACATTGATCAATTGACTCATTTGATTCACTTCATCAACACAAATCCTAATCATGATATGTGGTCATTCAAATCCATTAACATTCAACAATACACTTGTATAATACAATCTAATACAATTCAAATATGAATCTATCCATGTTAATTCAATTCCAAACATATCAGCCATTAGGCTGACATTTAAGCAAAATTCGAATGAAATAGAATTTTTCATCTATCTGTAGGATTCTACATGGATCCTCAATCAATATATCAGGAACTAATCAAGTTTTAATCAATAAGAAATAATCAAAATCAGTAGAAGTTGATCCCCTAATATCTTTCCCAAATCAAATCCAGTCACATACATATACAAGCAGGGTTTCTAATTCTTTTAGCCGGATGGAATTAGGCTTTGAACATGAATACAAATCTT
Organism: Alisma plantago-aquatica; assembly: GCA_963693085.1. NCBI lineage: Eukaryota > Viridiplantae > Streptophyta > Magnoliopsida > Alismatales > Alismataceae > Alisma > Alisma plantago-aquatica. The sequence goes on from OY856411.1 coordinate 514,773,387, forward strand.
AGGAGGGAGAAAATACTCACCTCAGGTGCCAAACACCTTAAATTCGTAGGTCAACCTCTAAATTTTTGGAAACCCAATCAAACTCTCACAAAAGAATCCAATTCTTTCTCCTCTCAACTCAAAAACCCTAGAAATGGGGATTAGAAGAGAAAGAGTGAGAAAAGTGGGAGATTTGATGTGATTTCGAATACAATCAGAGGAGGGATGAAATCTTGACATGTGAGAGAAGATTCACCATAAAATTCTATGCAAAGAAGCTAAACTTACTTGATTTCATCATATCTTGGATAGAGAAACCCTAGGTCAACATCTCCACCACTTTCTCTTCTCAAAACCCTAGATCTCCTCTCTCTCAAGAATTTCATTTCTTTGATAAGAAGGACAAGTTATGAGAGCTCCTTGTGTGTTAGGCTAGTGATATAGATGAATTGAGGTGCTTAGAACATGTCTAATGGAAGACACCAAGATGGTTAGACACTCGGATTATTAGTGAGAGGTCCCAAGATCGAGCCCAGGCCACAGGATGAATGGAATGGCCAATTTTTTTTATTAAAAAATGTGCTTAGAACATTTGTAAACAAGCCCCTCAATGTTTTTTTTTACTCAGACTGGTTGGTCGGCTGAGTTATAAACTCAACCAAAACCACACGTTTCAGAACTCAAACCTCATCCAAAAATTATAAAACTTTAACCCAATATCTGAAATTGAGTTTATAAGAAACATAATTTTTTAGATCATTTAGAGTTACTGATAAATAATTAAAAATCAAATACTACACTGCTATATTGCAGTCAGAAGCATGGTCAGTCGAGTTTGTCCTTCACAGATGTCGACCGACACCTTTCTCTGTAGGGATAAAAAATCATCCAAAAATTACACCAATTTAATAGGATATCTATAATGGAGTTTAACAACTACAGTTAAAATTTGAGATCAATTGATATACCAATAAAAAGATAAAATTCAATTACCACACTGCTATATCGATATGAAAATATGATCAGTCGAGTTTGAAACTCGATCGATAAACAGGTCATAACATTCTTCAAAAATTCTGATATTTTTCAATGTTGTTTAGAGTTTATATATCCAGATCATATCCAAATTTGAACTAAATTGGTGTTACACATAAAATAATAAAAATCATTTAGTGAGACACTATACTTATCAAATTTTGTTTTGATATGTCATCAAAACTCTAATTTGGGCCGATTAGGGTTTCCAAATCTGAACCCTAATAATGTGAATCAAAGTATGATTAAACCTTCTCATTATATTTAAAATATCAAAAATTAAGTATCATCACTAATCAAGCTTTAAACAATGATCAACTTAGTTGAGCATACAATCATCCAAGTAAACCCTAATTAGATGACTAATTTGAAACCGGGTTTTACAATGATATTCACTGCTTCATATTGATAGTGTTTTTTATTGATCTTGTTGTGGACATCTATTATGAATATTATTGATCACTATAGAGTAGTTAGTTGTTCAGTGGTTGGCATGGACCAGTTTGGGACCGACTGGTGGAGGGTGGTTAGAAAAAGTAATTCATAGGTACTTATCTTCTTGCTGACTTTTGAAAACAAATCCAAGAGTAGTGTTGCTTGACGACGGGCAATATTCAAGCTTAAGGGTGTGATGATTGCACAAATTGTCACTATTTGGATATCTAATTTGGTTGTTTTCTTTGTCATTTGTGCTTAATTGAGCATATTTTGACATATATTTCACCAAATTAGTATAAAATCAATGTGCATCAATTCTTACATTTATGCAAATATTTTACATGTATTGTATATATTTTAATTATTATAATAATAATTTGAATTAATTCAATACTTATTTTATTATAGATAATTATTATTTACTGGAATAAAGTCGATACTACCGACATACAACTCGGTAGTACCGACATGGTATCGAACTACAAAGAAATATTTTTATTCCAGATTGGAAAGAAAAATGATTTCTACTGCAACTAACTCGGTAGTACCGACACAGGAGCTGACGACCTTAATTGCATGTGTTAAATCCAACACATATTATTATAAAAAATAATATTCATGTTTCTCTCAACCTAAACATGTACGGCGGCTATAAAAGACACCATTAGAAGTAGAATTTCAATATCTATCATAGGGGGACGACACCAGAGGCAAAAGGAGAGAGAAAAGTGGAGGAACCCTACTCGACGGACTTCAAAGGTGTTTTAGAAGCAAAAACAATGGCAGAACGACTCCATCTCCTCCAGGTCTCTTTCTTAACTCTTTCTCCTATTTTTAGTATCTCGAAATCTATGTTTTACATATTTTCGATCTACAGTGAGACCATGTCTCACATATTCATCTAACACCAGAGGCAAAAGGAGAGAGAAAAGTGGAGGAACCCTACTCGACGGACTTCAAAGGCGTTTTAGAAGCAAAAATGATGGCAGAACGACTCCATCTCCTCCAGGTCTCCTTCTTAACTCTTTCTCCTATTTTTAGTATCTCAAAATCTATGTTTTACATATTTTCGATCTACAGTGAGACCATGTCTTGCTTATTCAGCTAATCCCCTTAACTCTTTAGGATCTGAGAGTAGTCCGAATGTGCATTGTATTTAACTTGCATGTATTAATATCATCTTTATCCCTATTCTCTGGATATGAATCTATGAAATTATCTTATTCTGTTTATACTTGATCACCATAGATAGATTATCAGATCCTCAATCATTTTGGGAGATAGGTTAAGAGTTGGAAAAATATAAATTTACCCATTTATTGCACCCCTTGGGAAAGGTTGAGAATAAATAGGGGAGAAACACATAGATTAATCGTAAAATACTTAACTAATCAACTAATTACTATGGAAATGGGATTGACATTAAAATAGGCAGTGTACTACACTGCGGGAGTGAATAGTTCTTGTTACATGCTCTTTATCCAGGAATAGAGGTAATAAATATTAGTGTGTGTAGTTAATTACAATATTATCAGTGGTGAAACCATTGTCGTAAGGAATTCCTTTTAATATGAGTAACATAATCTTTAAACTTGTTTCGTTTCTGCATTTGTTTTTGTTCAATCAAAACGATTCAACTTTTTTAACGGCCTAGCTGATCAATCTTAATTAGTAGTAGTCTTTAACCTCACAACTCTCTGTGTTCGATAATTTGAGACTCATAATCTCAAATTACTTCGGCACATACACTTTATTATAAGTATGTTATATGTGTGTCAACTATAAATTACACACAATTGTTCGGACATTTCATTCTACTTGGTGCTTTCTAATTAACTAATTTATACTAGCCAAATAAGTTCAGCCTATTTCAATGTTTGGTATAATTATGGTCTTTGTTTACTGCGTCCTATTCTTATTTACTTAATAAACTATATATCTTTGTTATCAAATGAAACATCTGAACCATTTACGTGTGATTTTAAAACACCGAAATGAATCTGCTGCTTCATTTCTGATTTCGTAATGCTAATCAATGCCAGTTCTTTTGGTTTTTTTTTTGCTTGAATGAACTTCACAGAGGTTTGTTGTAAATACAAAAGAGAACGATGTGAAGGAATGAAACCCAAGCAGTCAACATTTCTCTTTGATAAATAGGCCACTGCTTGCAGCTACTTGTATTTGACATGTATCTGTTTGGTCTGAAGTTTTTCAGTTGGTCTACTACATCTAGCCGCTGTTGTTTTTTATTGTAAGAAAAAATTCTACAAATCCAAATCGTCTCTTTTGACTTGTACGAAGACGAACACGAGCTGTTGTTATCAGAAGTTTACTGAACTAAATTAGTATGTACATTATACATATTAATCTTGCATCTGGTATTTGCATAGCTTTTCTTTTCATATATTGTTTTTTTTTATTAGAAAAGAAAGGAAAAAGATTGAGGTCGGCCTTCTCAGTTTCTATAGTGCCCAGCTCACTTCTTCTCACTCTGTAGTGACTATCCATCTTTGTATTCCCTCACAAACTTTGTGCTGCTTGGTTGACCTTGTCTGACGCTGAACAGGACTGGAAATATACGTTGCTTTCTCCACAATCCTATTATTTCTTTCTTTGAAGTATGAAGGCAATATCGTATCTGGGTGGGGATTGAATTCCCTGTTCCGAGGAGCCTGTTGCAGCGTGTTACAATTGATCTAGACGGTACAAATACCAAATTAATTTTTTTAAGGGGGGATTTTTTGGGGTAGATAAATAGTCAAGATGGCTTGCAACAGGATGCGGAATAGGAACTCGTCACATCAGATCTGGACTGATCTGGGTGGACTTCTGGCTATCTAGGATATTAATGCTCGTGTGTCGATCGTCATATGATTTCATTTTTTGGTACTCCCGTGCATGGCACGGGTTTACGACTAGTGTGGTTAAGAATTGCCGTCCATATATACCTTAAATGGCAAGGTAGAAATGCAGTTGTTCATTCTTTCTCAATAAGTCGTATTCGTTAAACTGATTAAAATTAATGAGACAATGGGAGAATGTTGAGCTATGGAAATCTACGCTACGAAATGACACTTTTCACATTGAAACGAACTGGTAATCAATACTTTAGCATTCTGAAAGCAAAAGCTTGATATCCTCCATTTCGCCTTGTAGATTAGATGATTACATATATATGATAAACAATAATGGGTTTGTTGGTCAGCTTCTGTAACAAATGGGAATCGAAAATGATTGGGTCACGCGCTGCTGCTACGCGCGCCCATCAGTGGTTTCGGGTGGTTTTGAGAAAAATTGGGAAGTTTTGCCATTTTAAAGGTGGTTTTGGTAGGTGGACAGACGATGATGTGGCGCAGTTTAATTGGACGGGTTGTGGAAGTTATGTAATTGATAAATACATTTGTTTTGTTTATAACTTTTGAACCGTGATGAATTTTTTGACGAAATAAAAACTATTAAATTCTTTATGAAATGCATTCCAACAAGACTAATATTGATATATTTTTAACAAAAAAATATAAAAATGATATTAATACATTATTCTGGATGCCAATGAACCATTTTAGGCGTCAAATAACCATATTTGGGTGTCATTAGCCATTTATGGGTGTCACTAGCTATTTGTGGGTGTCGTTATAATTTTCAGTGTCAGTGAATCATTTTATGCGTCAAATAACTATATTTGGGTGTCATTAGTCATTTATGGGTGCCATTAGCCATTTGTGGGCGTCGTTATAATTTTAGGTGTCAGTGAACTATTTTATGCGTCAAATAACTATATTTGGGTGTCATTAGCCATTTATAGGTGTCATTTGTCATTTGTGGGTGTCGTTATAATTTTAGGTGTCAGTGAACTATTTTAGGCGTGGTGTCATTAGCCATTTATGAGTGTCATTAGCTATTTGTGGGTGTCGTTATAATTTTAGGCGTCAGTGAACCATTTTAAGCGTCAAATAACCATATTTGGGTGTCATTAGTCATTTATAGGTGTCATTAGCTATTTGTGGGTGTCGTTATTATTTTAGGTGTCAGTGAACCATTTTAGGCATCAAATAACTATATTTGGGTGTCATTGGCTATTTATGGGTGTCATTAGACATTTATGAGCATGTTGGGCGTCAATTACCTCATTTGGGCGTCATTTTTAACTTTTGGGTGTCAATAAACTATTTTGGGCGTCAATTACCTTATTTGAGTGTCATTTTTATACTTCTGGGTGTCAACGAACCATTTTGTGCGTTGACTAACTATTTTTGGGTGTCAATAACCATTTATGGGCACCATAATTGGTTGTCAATTAACATATTATTTTTATATATTTTTTCTCAAAAATATGTCAATATTGGGCTTGTTAGATTTATCCATTTATGAGTGTCATTAACTTATGTGAGCACCATCTTTATACTTTTGGGTATAAATACACTATTTTGGGTTTTGGGTGTTAATAACTATTTATGGGCATGGGCACCATAGTTGGTTGTCAATTACCTATATATATATATATATATATATATATATATCATTTTTTATTTTTTTAATCTAAAAAATATGTCAATATTAGGTTTGTTAGATTGCATTTTTCGTAGCAAAACCGACAATTTTTGTTTCGTTAAAAAATTCATTACGGTTCAAAAGTTATAAGCGAAACAAATTTATCAGCCTATTGCAGAATTTCAAAAAATCGACTCAATGATAATCCGCCACGTGGTGGCTGTTTTGGGGCGCACTTGACAAATTTTGCTGCTGGCTGTGGCTGGTTTGGGGCGCGCTTGACGCTGCGTGTGAGCGAGCGTCCCCAAATCTTAGTCCAATGAAAATTGTGTGTACCTGTGTATAGACCATGGTTGACTGATGCCCGGACTTATGTTGCGTTCTTCGTACGCCATGTGGGGAGAAAGTCGTGGCTTTAGAGAATTGAACTCACCTATCACGGTATGTTCAATGCCCCCACCGTACATTGACCTTCTGCGCGCTTGGACTTGCCACTCGTATTATTTGTTTGTCAAGACGTGACGCTGACATATTCCGCCGTAACATATTTAAGGATGATGAATATTCCAAGGCCAAGACTCTATGTCATCTGTCCAGGCGTCACCATATAAATTACCAATATCGTTTGTCTATTTGCATAGTAGTAGTCTGGACTGGAAAACGGAACACGAGCAAAACAAACCAAACAATGTCTTAATTTTCTCTTTATTTCTGGTGTAATTCTTAACAGAAGGAATGCAAACAAACAATTATATTATCTAGGCCAACTTTAAACTCTTTTATTAATTGGAACGAAGAATACAAGCACATGCACCTTGAATGCAAACCAACGTGAAATCAAAATTCTAGAACAAGGGAAACATATTGGCCCATTCTTATTGAAATGGGAATCTAACTGTCTGAAAGCTACAAATAATTAAGAATACCAAGATTCTATAACGGCGCCTGTGTTTGACTTCTCCTCCTCCCAGTCTTCAGAACACCAGCGATGCAATCAGAAGCAGGATGGAAATGATAAAAATAGCATGAGCACTCCAGTTCAGTGCCGATGCGGATGGGAATTTACCGTAACGCGCCTGAATCAAGATGTATAAGGCCGACCCACCATTTAGATAGAGGAGTCCAGGGAACAGTAGCAGCTGCTGGTGGCGTAAAGAAATGCCCTAAATTTAGAATAATAATTCCAGAAACTATGATATGCATGTAGAAAAACGTTAAGAAAATAAAAAAGAATTACAACTCGATCGGATAGTTGTCTGATTCTCCCACCTTGGTCCGCCACACTCGGTTTGTTGTTAATTGGCATTGATGACGGCAGAAAGCCTTGCAAGTTGCTGTGCGTATCTGTCGGGGGCTACATTCACCGGCATGAAGGACTAGAGTGGTTGCGGTGTAGCAAGACAATGTGTGTGTGATCTGCAACGAGTTGTTGACCTTTTCTTGACGGGCTGTTAAAGACGGAGTTTTTCCGGTCTGCTAATTTGAAAGAAAAAATTATTATAAGATCAGTTCTATAATAACATGGTAGGATCTGTTAGGAATTTATTATAGTGTCTAGTTTGCGTTTTTTTCCCTTATTTTGTTTAGAAAGTGAGATTTTGAAGATGAGAGAGAAGGAGATGCTGCAATGTGATTGATTGTCCTATAAAGAAAACTAAGGACCATAGTAATTTTTTTGTCCGTTAACTTGTGGATCTTTATTGGAGGCGGAGGACATATCTTTCAGATCTACACCATCGACTATTCAGACAGAAATAAATAGATGTTTCCGCCCTCGTATTTCCGTATTTCCAGCGGGAGTTGGGCTCTACAAGCAAATAGCGGATGGTCTATTCAAATCGAAGATCCTCTCAATGTATGCCTTTTGTACATTCGTGATTAGTGATTTACAAGCCCAATGTTTAGCTCCGAGAGAAGACCCGCTGGGGAGCTTCATATCCAACTCCTGCGCTAGTGGTAGAAACTGATCTACCGCTGCCGCCGCATCTTTTGCTAACCACCAGACTTGTCTGTCGTTGATCTGGTCTTCCAAACCGTCTGAAAAAAGTCATGGCTGAGATCTGATTCTTCCACAGCTACGCCCACCATAATAGTTCATAAGAACTGCACATCTAGCAGTGAATTTTTACACACACAAAATATATATATATATATATATATATATATATATATATATATATATATATATATATATATATAGTCGGGCTAGAATACACTTGAGTGTACAGATCGCATGAATACACTCAAGTGTGTTTACATATCAAGACTATTTTTTGCAAAATGCAAACCATTGATATTCACCGTCATACTATAACTAGGCTACATACAAATTTTGAGCCCATTTGGATGAGTGTAAGTCACTCATCCAAGGGTTACAAAATTGACGCGCGAAACTAATTTGAAATTCATAATGTTTGCGGTCTTTATAACATGACCTATAAATGTCCAAATGTGCTCAAATTTTATGTATGAGCTATTCACAAGATGTTTAAGAAGATCAATGATTAAATTTTTGAAAAGAATATTTTATCATGAAAAACTACTTGAGTGTATTCTGCTCCGAATATTCTAGCCTGACGATACCACTAAACTGTGATGACTGTCTCGCGAAAATAAGATTAACTATTTTAAACTAATGCGGAAGCGTTTCGTTAGCAGCGGAATTACTGAAAATCTCTAAAAATTAAAACTTTTTGTAAAGAGAACCTCAAACGGTAAAACTCTTACATAAAGAAACAAGATAAGTTGTTTACAAACTGATTCATCATTACATCTCTGTAATATCACATCTCGAGGGTTACAACATCAATTGCCCTGTTAACTGTACAAGGCAAGATACAAAAATCTCGAGGCATTACGCCAAAAATCTCAGATCTAGATTAAATCATCTACTGACTCCTAGGACCTGAGAGTACAGAGACGACACATAGGACATTCTATATGCAAGACTTGACAGATAGTATCTCTACCTGAAGATCACTATTGTCCTAGATGTTGTTGTTGCTGTTGCTCACCCACTGAAGGGTTCCTTCGTCCTCGACGTCTACCTAAAAAGTTGAATCCCACGGGGGTGAGACAATTGAACAATTGTCCCAACAAGAGTTAAAACTCTTCGCCATAAGTATTGTTATTGCAAAGATTAAGATAACAATGAGCAACAGAACTATAATTATTTAACAGCAGGCAATTCATTGATTAAACTAAGTAGAGCAGCATTCTCTAAGTAATCATTTCAATTATAATTTGATTGAGTGACAAGACTTATATCAATAAAGAATATGAAGAACATGTATACTAGTTATTCAACTAGAACATTATAAGCAATGTATCATCAATCATTGTTTCTCGTAGTTCAACCTAAGCAATCAAGCTATACGACTGATTATATTTTTCAAACACATTATGCCCTGTGGAGATGACGTATATCACTCGTTCTCCAACCGACCATTACTAAATCGCAATCGGTACCAGAAGAGCCGGATTTCTATGACCTCATCTTCCTCAGTCAGTGTGAGGTACAACATGCAGGACATCTTATGTCTCTGCTTAAATAGCTTTCCAGGGTATTCTGGCAACTTCACTATTAGAGATATAGTGGCATGTTGTACTCTCTTCGCCATCGATGGATTTCTTGTTTATCTCTCATCGATGCGGCATTGACAACATCATTGGGAGATTAGTAATACATCATCCCGGCATAAACATATAATGAAGGATTGAGAGATTAAATGTACATCTCACATCAATTCCCTCATTAGGACGTAAGGATATTCGCGTCCATAACCCCCACATACTCAAAAGTATGCTCTCCAGGAGTTCCCTTAGGAAAATCTATTTCACCATCATTTAATTTTTGACAATGTTGGATCTATGGTCAGGGCTCTACATGATATCATTATACTTGATTAATTAAGTACATTATGGCATTCTTTTAGCATCAGGCATGTTTTCAAACATAAACCAATAAGACAATTTCTATCAATAAAGAGTACTAATTATATCAAGTTCATTTCACATCTAGTTAATATTGGGATCTCAACCCCTAACCATCTCATCATTGTGATTCAGGAATAAGGGTATTCAAACCCTTAGTTAAGCAAGACACTTGTTACTAAATAACATATTGCCATCAAATCATTTAACAGTATGAACATGATGGTAGTAATGCAGGTATTTCTCATGGGTCATACAGTTTATGAAGTTCATTTGTTACCTCTTACTAGGCAACATAGCATATCATTACCTTCAAAGCTTATAAAGAGCTTTCAATAATTATAGCATCATAACCTTACCTGGCTATGCTCACTTCTTTATAAATATATGCATGACTAACACAATTGATAACATGCTCATTATATCTGTATCAGCACAATGCAAGGCATGGATAACTTTACTACTCAAGGATTGTATTACTATGCTTTTACCAGGGTTAAGATTTATTTGCAAAACAATTCTAAATCAAATATAGAACACCACGACCGTGCTCTCTTGCACGGTCATGCTACATAAGATTACCACCACTGTTTTACATTACCACGACTGGTTTCTAGGGTTAAAGCTTCCTATCCAATTCAATTAGGGTTATCCAACCCCCTTTAGCTTAAAAAGGCATAGTGATTCCTCATTTCATAATTAAAGAGCTTCATGCTATAAAGCATAACCCAGAATTAGGGTTTATTGTTCACATCTTCACATTACCCTAGATTAGGGTTTACTATTCACCTTATAATGAATTAAGATCACACCATTATCATATATGAGGATTATTTCCATTAATGCCCTCAATTAGGGTTATGATTCATTAGCCATCATAATTAGGGTTTCATGATCTCACTATCATGGATCATACCCTAATTAGGTATTCATCCATATTGGGAGTTCATTACTTGATTAATCATTCATATAAGAAGTCTTCTCTCACTTCTTTCAATAAGATGATGTTTGCATTACTTTTGATTAGGCTAAATCAATTCGACATTGACATCATGGGTTATGTCATTACCATTGTGATCATGAAGGCTTACTCATTCAAAGAGTATTTATGACCCTATCCCATCAAGGGTACCTTTGTTATAGTCATCATTGATTACATTATGTCTTAATCAACTAATCTCTTGGTCCTTTAATCACAATAGGTATCCATGAGCTTTAGGTTAAATAACTACTAAACCATCTTGACCACTAAGGTATCAAGCGATCTTGACCTTTATAGACCTCAAACGGTTTTGCACACTAAACCCCCAAACGGTCTTGGACTCCCCTTGAAACCGTTTGGTGTTGAAGACCGTTTGGGACCAAATGATCCCAAACCGTTTGGTGCTCATGCGGTTTCAAGGTCGGTTATTTCCATGCGGTTTCAAAAGTCTATATATATATATATATATATATATATATATATATATATATATATATATAGAGAGAGAGAGAGAGAGAGAGAGAGAGAGTTAGGATAGTATACACTCGAGTGTACCAGAGGCACCGTACACCTTAGTCATTTTTAAAGATGCAGTAAGTTTTTGAAAATTCTAAACCGTTGATCTTTTTAAATATCTTAAGAACATACTATATGTAACATCCCTGACCTGGGTTGTGCTTTAACCCTGGATGTTTTGTTTAAGAAAGATAATTATATGGTTACTCTTATCTTTTGAGAAGTAATCCAGGCTTAAGAGGAACTTACATTTCAATTCTAGTCCATTTTGAATAATGTTGAAAATAATGTTTTGCTTGTTTTGGACTAAAGTGCAATTTACCCAAGTTGAGGGGTTAATTTACAAATGTTGCATGATAAAATGTTCCTCAGATTTTGAAGTATCATAGGAATGAATATGATGCAGATGTATGGCTAGTGAAAGCCTGAGTATCAAGAAAGAGCTGATAAAGCAATGCTTGTGCATTAATACCTAGTTTTGGTGTTGTAACATCCTCAATTTCATAGCTAAAGTAAGCCTTTAATGTGGGATTTTCTAGTGAAGGCATGCCAAGGGATGCAATGAACGTAACCATGGCTAGGTATGTAATTAAGTTCACAAAATGTGTAATACAAGCCATCTGATCAACCAATACACACATAATGACTTAAATGTGCATGATTGTAGTCACTTGTACATGAATATAAATGAATCATTCCTATGAACAATAATGTGACGAATATATAATATGATGAGTCTAGTTCATGACTTGAGCCTTAAACCTAGCTTAGGTCTTCATGTTATGTAACTAAAGAAATATTGATCACATGTGTCATACATGGGATTCAATTGAGAAATTTATGGGTTGAAGACTTATTTTCATGATTTGGAATACAATCAAGCTCATGGACCCTTTAAAATACTAAGGGATGGGCCATGTGCCCTAGAGCTCAATTCCAGCCCTATTGGACCAATTAAGTTCTACAAATAGGTCCTTGGAGTACAAATTGAGAATTAAGTATTTCATAGTCGTAATGAATGCTCAAAATATTTTTAGTAGAATAATAATTAGAATATAAGATGATGGGAGAAATTTCAAATGATTTTGATGTATATAGTGGCCTAGGTGATTAAATTAGTAATTATCTGATATTTATCTAAAAGGCAAATTTGGAGGGTCTATATAATTAGTTTTGACTTGATGTATTTCTAATGTAAAGATTATTAGAATACTATGTATCTCCCAAATTTTGGGATCAAACGGAGCTACAAATTGGGATATACAAATATTTCTATAAAATGGACTTTTATGCAAAAGAAGAAGGAAAAAAAGAGAAAAGGGGGCGACTCCAGCCCGATCCGGACTGGAGAGTGTGGCCCTCTTTTACAGAGTCCGAATAGGGGGTTCGAGAAGTAGGCCCTCACCCAAGTTCGAATCAAAGTGGGGATATAAAACCCCTCGATTCTTGATGCTTGATGGCGACTGGACCTTATGCTAGGGTTTTGACACGGATCTAGGTAGGTAGAAGGAGAACTGAGGTGAGGGGGATGACAGAGCTTGGCGGCGGCGTAGAGAAAGTTTGGGTTGGGGATTATGGATCTCGACCTTCCTTTGCACCGGGACATCGCCGCCCATGGCATGGAGGTGCGGCCGAAGCCATTGGTGGCCTCACTTTGCAGAACGGCGACCTCCACACCGAGCTTCGGGTCGCCAGAGGGCTTCATCGGGGTGGCTTGGAGCGGCTTCAAATGGACAGGTATCGGGTGATGAATAAAACGGGTCGCAGGGGGGATCCGCGACCAAAGGAATTGGAGGAGAGGCGCCCCTGAGGAGGGCCATTGGATCTCAAATCAACGGTCAAGATTAATCTTGAGTAAGGTAACTTCTAAAATTCATATCTTGAGCTACAGATCTCTGTTTGAGACAAACAAAGTACCTATGGAAAGCTGTTTGAGTGTACTATCTTATAAAAATAGTTCCAGTATTTTATTTTGATATCTTATATATATTATATTCTGGGTAGACAAAACTATATGATTTTGATGTTTTGCCAATTAAAAATAGTAAACAATTTTAGAAATTCATACAAATTTTACTAACTGTGTATTTTAATATGTTTAACATTACTTCAGAGCCTGATATTTCATATATGAAGTTTCAGTGAAATTTTTAATGTAAACCCTAATAAGGGTATTTTGGGCATTTCACCCATGATATGATTTTTTTAAATGACCCAATGTTTTAATACATGATCTTACTACATTTTATGATTACTTTTCTAGAGATTTGATAGATTTTCTTGTGTTATCACATTAGTATTTAGTTTTGGACCTGAGTGATCATTATGCGAGGGTAATAGATGATTATCTTGACTATAAGTGATATATGTATGGCCAATTAGGCCTAATATTAGTAATGTGATGGTATTCTACTTTGATTTCCTGATTGAGTCAGTAAGTTTATGATATGTGACTATTTTTTTAGAATTATTCTCATTATATGAAGTGTATGTTCATATTAGTGCATAAGACGATTTATGTCTTATTTTAGTAGAAAGATAATACTAATTAGATAGTATGAGTTTTATTTTAATTTCAAAGCCAAGATTTTATGGTGAGTATAAAGTTATGTTTAAGAACCCAAAGTTGGTATATATAGTTAGGAAAGTGGGGTGTGATATTTAGAAATAGAAAGAGGGAACATACACTTGGACTAATAAAACTATGATGATATCCAGGTTATTATATGATATATGTTATATATATGATATATGTTATATATATGATATATGTTATATATATGATATATGTTATGAATATATTATTTCATTCAATGTTATATATATGATATATGTTATGCATACACTATGCAGAGTATTGAACGCATACAATATGTAGAGTAATTTATGGTATATAAATTAATTTATATTGCTACAAGACATGTATAGCTCTCAAAATAATATATTTAGAGTTTTTTTCCAAATACCCCTCACTTATCAAGAAATTTCAGAAAACTCCCTCATATTTCAATACACTACGAGAAACGGGGTTGTTTGCGACAAAAATAGCGTCAGCTGGAAATATAAGACGTAATTAACTATTTAAAAACAAAATTTAGGTTTTGTTGACGTTATTGTTATATTTAATGACAACGGAATTATTTTATTATCATCGATTGCTTGGGGGGTTTTTCGTAACAAATCCAAAACTAAGGGTCAGAGCCAACTAATACACGACCCTAGTTTTTTTGCCGCACCCATTGAAAGGGGCACCGTCCGCTGTAGTCGGCCCTATCTCCCACTCTTCCCCCGCTCCCGCAACATCCGCGCCCATGAGTCCCTCGCTCTCGATGTTATACCAAGCCTTGACTGTTGGCCATCGATCAGCAACAGAGGAGTCTCAAAGTGATCTACATGTGCTCTTGACAGAAGGAAGCAAGATTGGGCATCTCCAGTCAAGCTCTGTGGCGACGTCAAATTCGTCTTTTGTAGCCTAGCATCTTCAAACCGCAACGTCTTCTAGCCAGGGCCGACAGTGGCGACGGCCCCAAATAAAGGGCATCTGAGTTGTCTTCTTCCTATCAAGAACAATCGAGGGCTTGACTCACAGGTACCAGCTCTTTCCTTCTTCGGTGACGCTCTTATACCATTTCAATGATTAGTTTTGGTCTGCTTCTTGTAAAATCTTGCACTAGAAAATCCTTGTTAGAAGCATAGGAGCTGCATCCCACCCTCTCTGTGCTCTTTTCATAGAATTTTATTGCACACAATATCTATAAATCAACCAAAATCTACAGCTACGATTGAAAAGTGTATCAACTGCATCAACCCTGCTACAATCAAACACATACTTTTTCTATCAAGTCTATTTAAATCTGTCACCTAACATGCAAAAAATTTATGTATTCTTTTATATGCCCAACAAATGCTCGAAGGAATGAAGAAGAAAATAGTTTGATAAAAAAATGAATCTATTAATATGATATGTATACCAAATATGTAAACCTTTCACTCATTCCTTAGTCTAGGATAATAAGCGAAGATAAGAAGTTTATCTTAACTTTTTTGTCACAGTAATACAAAGACAAAAGGTAATTTTGATATGGAGTTACCACAAACTACTGGTATGTATATTCAATGAAACTATTTTCTGTTTGGAATGTAAGAAAACTAATGGAGGTGATGGAAGGTAGAGGACGGGGAAAGGAAGTGAGGATATGCAACATAAGATCAATTTCTTCATAACATATTTAGTTAGTAATTGCTAGTTAGTATGTAGAGGGGAAGTGAAGACATCAAAATAAAATGTTATGTATTATTATCATGTAAAAGAAAGTTTAATCTGTAAGATATTGTTGTTCTCTTTGCTTCTTTATTTCCACACCAAAATCATGGAAATTGAAGTATAAAAAGGTCTCCAATCATTTCTTTTTCATCATTTGTGAATGTAATTAAATGGCTGCCCCTCTTCTCCTCTCTAGGTATGGGGAAAAAATGTAAAAGCCAAGACACAAGTCATTTAGTCAATTTATTGACACAAAAACATATATGAAAGACAATTTTACACAATATACATCTATATTTCATGTAAGGGATCTTGAAATTCTTATATACAAGACTGGCTTGTTCTTCAACATGCTAGTATTTTACTGCATGTAGAATTAGTTAACTGTTCTTATAAGACAATGTTGTATTTTTTTAGCTTAGTATTTTATGTTACTAGTAAATATAGTATATTTTTTAAACTTTGAACGAACAACAATATGATTTACACTTGAAATATTTCTATGTGAATTAGACATGTCTTTTGGAAGGTATATTAATGCTATTAGTTGTAAAAAAAAATTAGGCATTATTTTCCCAGATCTACCATTCTAATGTTGTCTCCATATCTAGCTAGAAAAAATGCAGCCCAAGTACTTTATTCACTTACCAGTTCAATATTTTCAACGTTAAACTTTGATTTTGGAGGATATTATTATGTGTGGACAATCTAATATGTGTGATCTGCCTCTTCAAATCTAGAAAAGAAGCAACTAAACTTCAAATCATATACTAGTACATATAATACTTTATACGGTATCCTACCTCTCTAAATGTAATAACAACTGATTCTATATCTTTGAAAGATACAATAAAAAAATTACATCTAGTAAGTGGAGCATTTTTCATCAACTTATCTAAATCATTTGCACCTGCAATAGAGTATTTTTTCATGATATCCATAATGTCATCAATTAATATCTTCACACAGAGATAGTGTTGGATTGACCACTATGCTATAAATAATCACTATGAAAATAAAATTGTGTCCCTAATCAAGGGAATCTTGAATGCATGTAGCTGAAGAAATTTTCACTCTAGTAATCTCTTTGATGATAAAATAGAACCATAGTATAAATAGTACAAGACCACATTGACAAAACTAGAACCCAACGCTGGTCAATACCTATCACAATGACTATATGACTAGATTAATTTTTTCACACAAAAAGGTGATATTGGGTTTCCCTTTCTAACTCTATCAGTAGGTAGTATCTGGTTTAAGAACTTTTCATTCCAATGGATATGAGAAAATTCTTAACTTTTCATGTTAACATAATTAGTTTAACACAGTGTACATGTAATCTGTATCACACAAAGTGGTCCTCAATGAAATCTCAACAAATCTTATTATTGCATTTTCAAGATTGATTTAAAAGCATCAATGCATTTACCTAGCTTTTCTTTTGGTATTAGGACACCTTTAATAACATTTGGCTGAAAAACTTTCTTGTCATTCACGAGGGCGTATTGAAATCCAAAGATGATATTTTGAAGCAAGGGCATAATCCTAAAAATATCATCTTTGGTAATCTTATACACCGCATTACATAAGATAATTTATTTTTTTATAGATCAATCCAAGATTATAAGCTTTTAAAATAATACTATTTTGAAGGATGCACATACTTGTTAGTAGAAGCATTTTGAAAATTATTTTTACATACTTATATCGGTGGTTCCAACTATACCTTATGGGGTTTGGAAGTTGATGCAAAGTATACATCACGGCTCAATGGCTCCCATATGAGATATAATATACTTAACTTCATGCAAAGAGGGAAGATTAAACATGTTAGAAAGGTGTCCACTATCTATCTTATTGGATCCTCTCTCATTATAAAGGAAAAATAACATAATTAAATTAAGCAAAAAGATGTTCCTCAAGTTGGGAAGTCATTTAACTCTTTAACAATGAATCATCAAACATTAAAATTTTATGTCATCCATGTGAACTGTCTTTCATAACTTAGCCAAATTTCTTAAGTAGATGGCATTCATATATGATTTTTTTATATAATTTGTGACCACATTTCCATCCTCATACATATTTATTATGCAGTAACTTGTTCACGTATACATGTAAGAACAATTTTTCCCTCATATACACTAGACAATTGTATGGCACCATAATCAAATTACATTTCTTATATTTTGATATTAAAGTTAATGTAAAAATTAGTTAGAAAATGACTCTAAGTAATATTCAGAGATATACAACCAGTAAATGTCTGATTTAATTCCATATTTCTATCTTTACAATAAATTGACAACTACTTCATCCCCAAAAACAAAAAGTAATGTTGGATATAACAATGCATATCAAGAAACTTGCATTAAGATAACTAAATTTGAAAAAAAATGATACTTGGAATGTATTATAAATGATAATATTTAAATTGAACAATAACCTAATATAAAAGAATACTCAAAGTAATGACCATGGCAAAGACCCCACAAAAAATGACCCAAGGTGGAGATTAGGGTAAGGCATACACTCAAAGGTGCCTAGGTCTGCCCTAACAAGTGTGATAAAATGGTAGAATAATTTGCAACATGTGAAGAAATCATTCTGCCTAGTCTCCTAGGAGCATGGCCTAAAAGGTACTATGCATAGGTTGAATAAAATGGCAAATAAGGATACAATTAAAAATCAATAAATAACCACTAGACAACAAATTGATAATTATTTATTCAAAATAATAAATTGATTTATTTTCTTAACTCTAAAAAGACATAGTTATCTAGGTGCCTAAGGTACCCCAAACTTAGTTCAGCCTATTAAGTGTATTAAGTGTATTAAGTGGGCCATTAAATCTTTTTATGTACATACTAAACCATTTTCAGTCTAGATTAGCATGAATTGGGTTTGAATTTAGTCAAACTAGATCATCTTGAATCATTTTATGGTTGAAATGTGTCATCTTTAGGCCAAATCACGTCATCTTTTGACAAAGAAGATATAATTTGGGGGAAGCAAGTCTGATTTGAGGGAAATACATCTAATTTAGGGAAATTAGGTCTAATTTGGTCAAATTGTGTCTCATTTAAGTTAGTTTAGGGCATATTAGGGGTCTAAGGTCAGATTAGGTTATGCTATGCACAATTGGCTCTAATTTGGCCAATGAGGTCTAGTTAGGTCACGTAGATGTGATTTATGTCTAATATAATTGTTACTAACTAGATATCACCATTTGAAATATACATATCACTATATTGATTTGAATATAGCTATATACACCCCCCAAAAAAAACTAATAGTATATAGATCAAGAAACTTGCACTAAGAGAACTAAATTTGAAAGAAAACTGATGTTTGGAATATTACATAAATAAAAATATTTAAATTGAACACAAAGATAATATAAAAGAAACTCAAAGTTATTACCATGAAAAAGACCCCACAACAATTATCCATGGTGGCAAAAATAGTAAGGCACACCCTCAGGGGTGCATTGGCACCTAAGTCTACCCTAACAAGTATGTTGGATTGCGGCAACAATTTGAAACATGTGAAGAAATCATTGTGCCTTGTCTACTAGGCACATGGCGTAAAAGGTGTAATAAATAGGTTGAATAACATGGCAAATGGGGATGCATTATTAGAAACCAAGATATAACCATTAGACAACAAATTGATTAATGAATTACTCGAATAATAATTTATCCATTATTTGCTTAATTATAAACGTGTATTTATCTAAGTGTTGTAGGTTCCCCAAAGTAAGTTCAACCTATTAAGTATATTAAGTGGGCCTCTAAGTCCCTTTACGCCCAAATTAAAACAATTCTTAGGCTAAATTAGCATGATTTGGCTTTGAGTTTAGTCAATTTTGATCATTCTAAATCACGTTATAGTTGAAATAGGTTTGGTTTATGCCAAATAACATCATCGTTTAGCAAATTAGGTATGATTCAGGGGAAGCCAGTCTAATTTGAGGAAAATACATCTAATTTTGGGAAATTAGTTCTATTTTGGCCAAATCAGGTCTTATTTAAGTCAATATGGGGTATATAAGGGGTGTAAGGTCTGATTAGGTCATGTTAGCTCTAATTTAGGCAAAATAGATTCAAATTTGAAGAAATTAGGTCTGATTTGGGGGAAATAGTCTAATTCAGGGGAAATAAATCTGATTTAGGGAAATTATGTATCATTTGCCCAGACTTGGGCATCATTTAGTTCGAAATAGGATAAATTATAGAAATTATGGTTTCTTTAGTCAGGTTATGCAAAATCAGATTTGATTTAGGCCAAATTTAGGTTAAATTAGGTCTGGTTTTGGGAAAACATGTCTGATTTGGAGGAAATAGGTCTTATTTTTGGAAATTTGGTCTGATTTGACCAAATTGGGTAGACAGTTATAAGCAACAGTCAAAATTTCTACTACGTATGCAATCTTTTTAGTAAAAATTAGGCTCCTAGACTTCCTAGGTGCCCTTAGGAAAAAAAGGACCGCCTAGACACCTGTGGTTTAATAGTTAAAAGCAACGATTGTAAATTTTAATGTTCAATTATAGATGCTTATATTTTTATGAATAATCATCATGTGAGTTTTCTTTGTAGAAAATGGTACCAGATAAGAGATGGATTAGTCTTTTTGATGAGCGCCTCGATGATCCAACATATGAAATCGGTGTCAATGAGTTTTTGGTCTATGCATGCCGAAAAATAGGCGGAAATGAAATTAGGTTTCCATGTGTTTGTTGTTTGAATGCTTCTTCTATTTCTCATGAATTAGTGAAAACACACTTAATGGTTTATGGTATGGTGAGGAGTTATACCTTCTGGTATAATCATGGTAAAATAGGACACGAATATGACTCAGACTCTCAAAATGATTACAATCAAGAAGATAATGAAACTGATGATGAGATGTTAGACCTTCTTGAAGATATGCACCCAGACCACCATCATTTTTAGAGAAATGGTGAAAACATGGGATTTTACAACCAAAATAAAAAAGAAGAGGAACCTAACAATGACGCTCAAAGATTTTTAGGTTGTTAGATGACCTCAATAAACTTCTTTATAAGGGCTCAAAGGGTTCAAAGTCGTCTGCATTATAAAGTTGCTTCACATAAAGAGTTTTGGGAAATGGTGCAATCATTCTTTCACAGTGCTACTTGAATTGTTGAAAGATAAATTATTCCCAGATGACTCAACCTTGTCCAACTCTTATTATGAAGCAAAGAAAACAATCAAAGATCTTGGTTGCTCATATGTTAAGATTGATGCATACGTGAATGATTGTATGTTGTTTCGGAAGGAAGATTGTGTTCTTAATGAATGTAGATTTTGTCATAATTCAAGATGGAAACATGACAAGCGTGGTGGGGAAGAGAAACTAAAAGCAAATGGAAAGAAGGTAGAAGCAAATATATTGCGTTATTTTCCACTAAAGCCTCACCTTCAAATGCTATTTATGCCACAAAAACATCTGCGCTAATGAAATGGCATCATGATAAGAGTTCTGACAGGGATTTGTGCCATCCAGCTAATTCTTTGGCATGGAAAAAATTTAATAAAATTCATCAAAAAAATTTTGAAGATCCAAGGAATGCCAGATTTGGCCTAGCTTGTGATTATTTTCAACCATTCAATAATTCTAAATCATCATATAGTATTTGTCCTGTAATTCTTATTCCCTACAATTTGCCTCCATGGATGTGCATGAAGCAACCTAATTTTATTTTATCAATGCTAATTCCCAGTCCTGATGGTCCTGGAGATGTTATTGATGTCTATTTACAACCGCTAATAGAAGAATTGTTGGAGTTTTGGAATATTGGTATACAAACATATGATGCAACTACACATCAAAATTTTAATCTTCGGGCAACACTTTTATGGACTATCAATGATTTTCCTGCATATGGGATGTTATCAGGTTGGAGTACTAAGGGAAAACTTACTTGTCCATGTTGTCACAAGGATACATATTCAATTAGACTAGCTAATGGTGGAAAGGAGTGCTTCATGGGTCATCGACGTTATTTGCCTTTAAATCACCATTTGAGAAGGAATAAATCTGCATTTGATGGAACTATTGAGAAGGGAACACCACCCACACCATTAATGGGTGATGATATCCTTATTCAAGTCCAAAATCTTGAAGGGAATGTTTTGGGTAAATGTTACAAGAAAATTTCACACAAGAATAGGGGGGATAACTGGAATAAGAAAAGTATTTTCTTCAAGCTTCCTTATTGGAAAGATCTTTTGATACGACATACTTTAGATGTGATCACATAGTGAAAAATATATGTGATAGTATTTTGGAAACTCTTTTGAATGTGAAGAATAAGACAAAGGACAATTACAAATCTCATCTTGATTTGTAGGCAATGAACATCAGACAACAATTACACCCAATGAAGAGGGACGGTAAAATTATATTGCCTGATACACCATTCACATTATCTCGGGAGGGTAAGCACAAGTTTTGTAGATTTTTGAAGGATTTAAAAGTTCCTGATGAATTTTCCCCAAACATTTCACAGTGTGTGAACTTAAAAGAGAATAAGCTTTCAGGGTTGAAGAGTCATGATCATCATGTATTGTTACATCACATACTTCCTCTAGCATTGTGCGGTCTTCTTCCTAAGTTTTTTTATGAACCAACACTTGATTTGTCTCATTTTTTTAAGATGTTAGGTTCTAAGTGCTTGAATATGGTGGACTTGAAGCAAATCAAAAGACAGATTCCAATTACTCTTTGTAAGTTGCAACAAATTCCCCCCCCCCATCATTTTTTGATGTTATGATGCATTTGCCTATTCATTTGGAACATGAGTCTATGCTATGTGAACCCATTCATGGTCATTGGATGTATCCAATAGAGAGAAACTTGTTTACAATAAAGTCATACATCCGCAATAGGACCCGTCTTGAGGGCTCAATAGCAGAAGGATACATAGCAGAAGAATGCATGAGTCTTTGTTCAAGATATTTGCATAAAGTTGAGACAAGGTTCAATCGTCTTGATAGGAATTATGATGGTGGTGTAAATGAATCGGAAATGTTAAGCATTTTGCATACAAGGGAAGAGGGTAGGTGGTGGTACAACAAGAGACCTTGATGCACTCATGTTGGAGCAGGCTCATATATACATCCTAAACAATTGTGAAGAAGTCAAACAATACATTGAGTGAGTCCTAACATCCTTTCGTGGCACTTTCTATTAATGGTCTTTAGCTAAATTTAATTAACTTCATCACATGTGTTTCTTTACTTATTTATTGTAGAGAATATTATGAAAGTTAAGAAGTAAATATGGAAGATATCCCTCTTACAAAAATAAGTGAGAATTTCATAGAGTGGTTTAAGATGAAGGTAAGATATTTTTTTGTGTTCACTTGGTACTGTACCAATATACTAGTTATGTGTTACTAATTCTTTTATAATTCTAATATATTAGGTTGATGATCAATATGTGAATAATAAAAGTAAGAAGATGGATGAACTACTTTCACTGTCACGTGGTATACTCAAATGTGTTACAATTTTTATGGTTATGTAGTGAACGGATATCGATTTCACACTATGTACCATGATGTGAGATTGACGTCACGGTGTAGTGGAGTGGTTTTCATTGGTGATGATGGTAGTGGAGGTAGCATAAATTACTATGGCTGGCTGATTGAAATTATATAATTGCAATACTTGGGTAATAACAAGATGGTCTTGTTTCAATGTGATTGGTTTGACGTTGCTGATAAAGTTAAAGGAGTAAAGATTGATGAGTATGATTTCACAAGTGTTCACTGCATGCGTATTTGGAAAACTGGCGATCCATTTGTATTATCCACACAAGCATCCCAAGTATTTTATGCAGATGATCACATTAACAAGGGGTGGCATGTTGTTACAAAGGTTGAACCACGAGACAAGTTTGATCCAGTTCATGTTGAAGAAGCACAAGATGATGCAATTGATATTGATAACAATAACTAGAACATTTTTTCCCTTCAAGTATATGTGAATGTTTTAATTTTAGTTATGTTTTATTGAGAAACATTCTTGTAAAGATGATTTCCTCCTATAATTTGTGTCATCATATTTTATGCATAGCATGGTCATTTACATTTGATTTTTGAAAATATCTCCTTTTCAAATAACCTTGATTGTGATGCAGGAAAATGGTTTTAAGCACATCTAAAAGTGAGAAGGGTTTGATGGAAAAGACTAAGGCTAAGAAGAATATCCTTCCAAAACAATTAAGTATTATAGGGAAGAGTCATGGTCGTGTATTAGAGCATAGAAGTTGAATGTCAAATCCTATAGAAAGTGGTAGTCTGGTATTATTGACTCAAGTAGCAGTCATTTTTCATTTTTAAATAGTGGGCCAAGGCTTTCATCTTCCCAACGAAGCATCAACCATTCCCGATCTCCTACATTATCAAAAAATGCTTCCTTTCCACCAAGAAAAAGCGGTCCACCATCAAATGGGTGTAATCCATCACCGAGAAATGGTCCTTCCCCACCAAATGAAAATGATTTTACTCCTTCTGAAGATGCTCCTGTCCAAAATGAAGCCTGCAATGCTGCAGTTGCTTACCCACCAAATGAAAATGAATTTACACCTCCTGAAGATGCTCCTATCCAACATGAAGGTTGCAATTCTACTGAAGTAATGGCTTCTCATGCCATCAATGAGATACCAACATGTATGTTTACTTGTCTTTACTTAATAATAAGAGTATGTGCACATTGAATATTAATTTTTGTAGATAAAAAATACAACTACTGTTTAGTTATTTATACTGTCCCAAATCATTTTTTTAATTTAATGTTTGTTCTCTCCTTTCTATCTAGTAGGTTTTAACGTACTAGACTACAACCATGAAATTTACTTTTCACATGTAGTTGGTTGCCTAATTTGTCACATGTTGTTTGTTGAACTTCTTTCTTTCTTTGTTGTCTTTCTTTCCATTAATATATTTGTTAACGTTTTATATGATGTAATTTGAATGTGTTTTAAAATTTTGATCTTGATTGCAGCTAATACCTCAGAAAAGGTAGTGAGACGCTGAGGAAGTAACAAATGTACAAAGGTTGCTAGATTAAGAGAAGGAAACAAGTTAAAATCACCTTCTATCAAGGACGCTCAGTTGGGAAAAATCATAAGGTGTGGAGTAGATACTTGGGTAGGATAGTTCGTGATCGAAATATTTGTCTGATAAAGGTGCATTCTTGGAATAATGTCAATGAAAGGCAACAAGAACACATGTGGGCTGCAGTTGTGGTAATTACAATGCATTTATTTTTTAAATAGAATCATTCAATATTTAAATTTATGTCCTACTTGTTCTAGGACAAATTTACAAACAACAAGATGGAAGAATATAAAATTCATACTTTGAAATATCTGAAGGAGTTATGGGTAAAGTGGAGGGTAGAAATATACCACACTATTAAAGGGTTAGACATGCAACAACAACTACAAAGGAAGCCTATGGCAATCGAAGCTGAGAGTGATTGGCAATGGTTGGTGAATGAGCATTTTAATAGTGAAAAGCTTATGGTAACATTCTATAAAATAATACCACATCATTTCTTTTTACTTTTTTTATATTTGTAATTTTGTTGTTGTAATATGTGTACTTATTGATATGATTATAGGCATTGAGTAAGAGAAATACCACAAACAGAGAAGGGTTGAACAAAAAATTACTTCATCGCACTGGTAGCAAGCCTCTTAGAGAAATTTCATGGCAAATGGTTGTCCATATCTGTATGTCATTCATATTCATTTTTCATGTCTTTTGTAATGTGTATAGCTAAACGTGGGAATATTATAGGGAGGAAAAGATGGAAAGCCACCTGACTTTGGCACAATTTATTTTGAGATCCATAAGAAGGGAAATGCATTAACTACTATAGAGGCATTTCAAATTCATATAAGTCCTAATCTACAGGGTCACTAACACTATTTTTATTTTATTTTTATGAATAATTATTTTTTATAGGTAAAAATCATAAGTGTTCAAGAAGTTGAGCCATCACTCCTACCCGTTGAGGTTGTCGAGAAAGTATATGGAGAATCAAAAACCAAAAAATACATAGCCAGTTATGGTGGAGGAGTGAGACCTAGAGATGTTAGAGAACCTTACAAAATAAAGAATTCCTTGTTGGATGAGCTAAAATCCAAGGACCAAGAATTAAAAGACAAGGAGGAAGCCTTAAAAGTTCAACAAGAAACTCTTCAAGTCGTCAATGATGAAAAGTGAGCCACACAAAAGGGCCTACGAAAAGTGGAAAAGATATTTGATGTGATAGTCAATAATCAAAAATTTCAACAACTTTTGCATTTTACTGAGGATGATGATGGTTTTTCCTCTTCTATATCTGTATCAGAAGATGATGAACTAAACTAGCTACAAGGTTAACTAAGAGAATAATGAATTTACATTCCTGTTATCATTCAAAATTTAGTGATTTTTCTAAAATTTGCATAGTTCAAATAGATCAATATATCAAATGAAGTTTTATCTTTACTATTATCCTTGTAAGATTGGATGCATGTATCACATTGCATCAATACATTAGCATATATTTTGTATTTTCTTGTAGTGTTTAGCTTAATGAACAATGTATTCATCTATACTATATGGCTGGGAATGATGGACAAATCTTGAAAGGACACTCAAATATTTGAAAGATTGTCAAGGGAGGACATTGCAATATTTATGATTCCTTTTTTAGTCTATATGTGTAGTTTGAAACACTTCAATTTTCTATATGATTAATGCCCAGTCATGTTATTTATTTTTATGCATTCTATTCTATATCTAATGGTGTAAGTAGAACATCTTAAATAGTTTTTTTTCTTGGCACATTATTGGAGAAGAATGAATATTGCCTTGATGTATGATTTATAGATATTGTAGCTAGTGATCGTAAGTAGATATGAAATTTTCTTGAGCAACTTTGAAACATAAGAGTTGAAACCATATATTGTATTGGAGGCTCCTATCATCTAGGTGAGGTTGTTTTCCATACAAAAATTTCTTGAGAAACTTGTTTGTACTATATGAAATAAGAAAAAATGGTGCATACACATCGATGGCTCAAGGAAAAGCAAATTGTAGTGTCAACTTAAATTGTAAGAGAGTAGGTTCCATTTCTATTTGTTAGTGTCTTCTTTAAAATTCAAACTACAATATGTGTTTCCTAACTGTGTTTTTTTTCTAGAATATTTTGATGAATAAGGGATGAGGAAGAATGGAAAGAGACGAAGAACAAGAATGAAGAGAGGTATGCAAAATTAAGTGTTTCTTTTATATATTCTATGGGATGCCAACTAGGTAGATTATTGCAGTTCAAGGTCTCGAATTCAATTGGGATTATGAATCTATTATAAAAGGACCTAGGTATAAGCATACGTTTTATAGAATTTTTATATTATCTAAGAATTTAATTTACATGAGCAATTAAATATATTCTTTAGATCTATTTTATGTAATCTACAGATGTATGCTCCTACCGCTGCAACCAAATACATTTTCTTATAACCTAAACGATGTCATCCTTGGACTAGATTTGCTTCTAGGATGCTTTATGTATGTGTACATGAATTAAATAAAAGATTTTTTGCATCCAATTTTAATGTAGATGAAATTTGATTCATTTTGAACACAAGTGTTTAGATCAATTTGATCTGGATTTAAATCCAATTTAACTTGACTGTAGAATCAGTAACATGGACAAGGTGACAAGAAAGGCAATTTCTTCCTTCAAGCAGGTATCCAAGAAGTGGGTATATATTGATGGTTTACATAGATATATTTGTTCTCTACTTGAGATGATTCCTAATTGCAAACCTTCACTAGAGGGTTGTTTTTCTTACTTTTCTATTTGCTCTCTACAACCTTCATACCTTATTGATGATGATCAGATGTTGACTATTATGATGCTACCTACCAAGTGGGCTAGGATTCGTGGTTGGCTGAAGAACATGGCTAGGAAATACTTTTATGCCTTCTAGTTTGTGTGCGCCGATGCATGTGCTTGCCTGGTCTGGGTTGATGAAGCATGTCAGAATATTACCTAAGGTTGTACATATGAAACTGAGAGGATAAAGAACATGTAGTGTACAATTTTGAAAGCTACTTAGTTTTTGTTTTTCTACATTTCCCAGTAGGTACAATCCAAATACCTAAGCAACTTCTCTACAGTGATAATCAAAGGAAATTGTGTGCGTCAGGAGAGCATTAGTACTGATGGCACCTTATGTTGCTTGGTTTTCCTTCATTGTTTTTTGTGTGTCAAGAAAGCATGGGTGACTTATTTGTACTTATGCTTCACTATGTTCTACTATTGGTTTAAATTCAACCATTATTTAAAGATCCTAAAACCATATGTAAGAGATTTTATATCATATTTTCAGTCCTAGGCCACTTGTTTAGATATTTGTTGTCTTTGAAGAATAATTATTTGTTAAACATAAAGTTGTTCAGCTAATGCAGCAACCTTTAGTACTTAAAGATGTCGATCAAATGTTTACTATTATGAGTTTCCTGCCAAGCCGATTGTGATACTTGGCTGGCTGAAGAACTTCGCTAGGAAATACCATGATAATCCGATGACAATTGACATGGTAAATTATTACCCAATATGAGTTACTAAGTATTTCTTTATAGCTCATCTTACATCCTTCAAGTGGATATCCATGAAGTAACTAGCACAATTCCACTTGACTTCTTCTGCCAAGCAGACCAGGTTAGAAATATATGTTGTCCCTTCAATGATTAAAATCTGTTAAACTAGTGAGGGCATGAGCTTTTATTAACCATAGTATAATTATTTTAAAAGTAAAAATGCCATATGCATATAAGGTCATACAATGAGTCCTAAAAAGTGTGCATTACAGTATTTAGTTCACTATCTTGTCTACCCTAGTTTGACCTCTAAATATTCTATATTGATATATAAAACATATTGACGGATGCATATTTTCAGTGTCCTTTGTTGGTTAAATCTTGAGCTCGTATGAACCATTTTGTATAATCTAGTACTATACCACATCTCAATCAATCTATAGCATAAAGGAGATGGATCCAACGTAATAATACTTTCTATAGTTCTTCTTGTTCAAATCTATTGTATGTATTTGTGCAGTTGAATGATAATACCACCACATCCAAATACATTTTCTTGTGACCTAAACCATGCCATCCTTGGACTATTTTTGCTTATATGATAACTTATGTATGTGTATAATAATTATATAAAAGGTTATGCCTTCTTTATACAATAACTATGCTATGTTGGGGTTAAATCATGTTTGCACATACATTATTACTTGCCCCAGATATCATAGCATATACTCAAATTCCAGGTGAGCACTCGGTCAATAAAAATACCTACTTATGAGAGGCCTTGTTTTTGGTTTTATATGGACATATATTTTGTTCTTCATGTCTTCCTGTCTCTCTAATTTTTTGTTGGAACACATACCTCTATTGTAGATGGGTCTCTACTTATACCATTCTCACCTTTTCCACTTGCATCTCTTTCTGAAAAGAAATCTCACAGGAAAGAAACGAGCAATACCCATGGATCTTTCCTAATATTTTATTCTTCAAACTTTAGTAGGCATGTTCTTAAGCGTGTTTGGTAAATCAAGATGTGTCAGTGACATACTACTAAGCTATTAATCCCCACTACTCATGATCAACATGAAGAATCATGCACCAAGAAAATCACATACCACACTACCCATCAAACCTTAAGTTTCCCAGTATGCGTATGAGAAACCATATGTTTCCCATTGTATTGGACCAATTGTCAATTTATAGGTGCCTTACCCACAAGGCGTACATGCAGAAATCCATAGAAGTAGTTATTGTTTGCTATTGCCTACCTATTTACTAGTAATGTTGTAGAATCCATATATGATTTCATGGAAGTAACATATGACTACCCCCAAACATCACCCCAAGCAGGATAAAGTTTTAGGGGCAAAATAACATTGTGGTGAAGGCACTACCACCAATGGGAAGAAGTAGAGAAACATGAAATTTACTACCTCATGAATTTGTCAACTGATTGTCCATTCAAGATACGATAAAGAAGCAGACTTTCTAAAATTTCTAGATAGTATCTAGATAATCAAGTTTGAGGTGTGTACTTACGATTGACTGAGTATTAATAGTGTGTAATTCATTTCTGGATAATTTTGAGAGCTTACATGCATTGATGTTATAGTTCTAATAAATAATGAACGTTAACTTTCACTAACTAACTAAGAATGTAGTTTATGTATATTACCAAGTGTCGACACACTTTTTCACTTCACGTATTCAATTTGTGCATCACATGGAGGCACTTTTTATATTGAAAACTAGGGTATGAACCACAAAACCCCTCTAGTAAGGGCTCTTCTTTATCATCATGATGACCCATGTAAGGAGTGTTTTATGATTTTCATTTAAACTGATAAACTTTTATACCTTGTGTGCATTCACATCGTAAATCAAACACCCTTTAGGATGTAGTTTGACAAGTGTTATTTTAGTTGAGAATATGCATGCTTGTATTTGTTTCTTCTCAGCTGCAACCATTGTAAAATATTAGATTTTAGTGTAGTAAAGCACACATCTTTCTTCCCAAAATCACTTCTCAAGCTTCACATATCTTGTGATAAGTTGTTTTAAACAACAAAAAAGGTGGGCACGACTTACACTGACTTACACCTGATAGACAAATAGAATGACATATAGGTTGTGTCACTGGGGGAGGTTGTTGTGATTAGCATGCTAGGTACTTAGTTAAAATTAATTGGTGATGGATAGAGAATGGTGTAGGTGATATATGTTTAGTGACGATGTTGTTTACATAACAGTCTGGGTCAGCTATGAGCACAAGGAGAAAGAAAGGTTTGAAAAGCTAAAGATATCCTTATAAAAATAAATACCATAGCCGCTTACCAGTAAGTCAAGTTTGTGATAAGCAGAGGCAGTAACAAATATGTGTACCTACATACAATCTGTAGAACATACCATTCACAACAAATCACTCCCCAATATATAATAGGTATATACTACATCTTATCGAACTTTTTCCACAATAGGAAAATTAGCGTAGGGAAGAACATTCTTTTTACTCTATATTGGACATCTTCTGTCAGGATTTGCTATATATGCTTACTAGAAAACTATCTAAATAGTTATTGCTTATTGAGGCAATCTCAATCTGACTTGGAAATAAATCATCGATTTTTTGTACTTGTCTAGGTATTTCTAGAGTATAGGGATGTACTAATCACATATTTATGTTGAGGGTCGATTTGATTGTTGATGAACACATTTTTCCTGAACAGTTTCATAGTTAAGTAGTTCCATGTGGTTATTCTCTATAGGTTTACAATAATTCCTATCGAAAATTTTATTTGATTTTAGTTTCCATGTGCCAAAAATCATTTCTATTAACTAATTGATCTTAAATTGTAGTATTAATATTTTTTTATAATTGAAATTTGTACTTGAATATTCTTCTTCTACCTAAGTATGCATATGCCATATGCATGAAAATGGTATTATAAAGTGGTCAAATAAAGCCTTCTAGTCTGTGTGTGCGTCGGTTCATGTGCTTACATGGACTGGCTTGATGAAGCATGTCAGAATATTATCTAAGGTTTTACATATGAAATTGAGAGGATAAAGAACATGTAGTGTAAAATTTTGAAAGCTTCTTAGCTTTTGTTTTCCCACATTGCCTAACAGGTACAATCCAAATAGCCAAGCAGCTTCTCTACAATGACGATTAAAGGAAATTTTACTATAACCACATTTGCATATCTATGGTTGAAGTATCAATAGTGTTTCCTTGGATGATATCCAAATGGGTTCACTCATTTGTAGTCTAGGTCAGCTTTGAGGACACTCTTTTCTTCCATATTTCACCTCAGCTAGTAGGCTACTATTCAAGTGCCTTATCATTTTCATTAGGTTTGGTGAGAAGACTGATGTTACTGTTTCCATAGAAATATGTGTTCTCTACTTGGAATGATTCCTAATTGCAAACCTCCACCAGTGGAGGTATTACAATGTCTATTTCTAAAGCCTTGATTTTTTGTTGGTGAAGCTTTTTGGAATTTAAATATGTTTAAACTCGTTCTAGTGCCTCACTAGTGCATTTGACAGTTGAGGTGTGCTTAATTACAGGAATCACTTTGTCCTTTGCATGCACATATCAGATTCCTTGTTGGTACTCCCCTGTCTAGAGGGTTGTTATTCAAAGTCAACCATTATTTGAAGATCGAAAAATAGTATTTAATATATTTTATATCATATTTGCAGTCCTAGGCCACTTGTGTAGATATTTGTTGTCTTTGAAGAATAATTATGTGTTAAATATAAATCTATTCAGCTATTGCAACAACCTTCAGTCCTTAAAGATGTTGATCAGATGCTTACTATTATGCATCTGCCTACCAAGCGAACTATGATACCTAGCTGGATGAAGAACTTGGCTAGGGATTACCATGATAATCTGATGGCAATTGACATGGTAAATTATAATCCAATATGAGTTGCTAAGTCTTGCTTTATAGCTCATCATACATCCTTGCATAAGCATGATACTATAGTGACATCCTTGCATAAGCATGATACTACAAAAAATATAAGTGCATCATGATCCTTGGACTTCTTTGTGATATTGGTGTAATCTCATGTCCTCTCAAGGAGGCAGGCGTTGTGCTAACTAACGTGTTACAATGTTTCCATGGACATGATATATATTTGTTATAATCAGTTGAACCTTAATCCACCATGCTATGGGATGGCAAATGGGTGGGTATGAGCAACCCATACCCATACCCACCATACCCATTTAGATTTTTACTTAACACATACTCGCCCCATCTGAAGAATATGCATAATAATGCATACCCATACCCAACCCAATAAGTAATGGGTACCCATTACAACCCACATTGACCAACTCCCAAGATATAGGCACCGGAAATGATTTCTTATTTCAAACATGCAAAAATTATAGAAGACCCTCCAAGATTAGTACTCACACAATTTGCAACATGACCCCTTAATACATAATATTTACAAATCAATCCTTTTCAACTTTAAAAGTCAACGTGACATTTCCAAACATGAAACAATTATACAAAAATCCTCTCTACCACTCGTTTACATGAAATCTGTATATGATATCATTATACAGAAATCCCTGTCCATACGGTTTGCAACACCAGCCTTCTATATGCAACATTTTCAACTCAGTCCTTTTAAACTTTGAAAGTCTTAACGTTTCATACATGAAATAATTATAAATAATCCTCTCACGACTTCTTTACATAAAATCTGCATTAAATCTGCTGAATCTCAGCAGATAATTACCGATCTGTAGCAAACTCCAACTCTAAACTCATTCCATATGATTTTAGTTGTTCAAAATACAACAAATTGCAAACATCCAAAACACATCCATAGCTCATAAGGACATACATACGATTTTAGCTGTCAAAAGAAGGTTCCAAACATTCATTAACTCTGTTTTACAAAACACATGATGTATAACTGTTTGTGATCAAGCTGGACAGAGATGTCTGTTTGATAGATTACGGCTGGGTTGTGCTCTTCCCTGAAGATTGCATCTCCTCCCTCTGCTTGTGTTGTTCCGCATCTATGCGTCTTGTTCCTTTCTCTGCTACTGCTCTTCGCGGAAGATCTCATCCGAGTCCTCCCTCTACAGGTTCTGCGGCTACTCCTGGTGCATGACAGAATGGGGGTCGCTATATGGCATGGTGTTGTTGTTGCTACTCCTCCTGCAGCCACTGTTGTATCACCAGTTCGACCTTCATGCTTTATCTGCCTCCCCGCGGACTGGGCAACGCCTAGATCCACACCATTGGCGAACCACCCCACCGCCAACAGGACGAACCCGCCGCCCTGGCTCGCTTGATTTGAAACGCTGTGCGGATGATCCATGGCCCGCGCACGACATCCTTGCTTCCGACGCCGCCACCAGGCTACTCCACTCGGATTCGGAAAACTTCCTTCCGCCGCCACCCGGGCCACACACAGGGCTGGAGACGCCCACGAACAGGTCGGATGCTTGGGCGCATAGCCACAAATTCGGCATTGGGCAATCATTCGGCGAGGCTGAAAAATTCGACATTCGGAAATTATGCGGGAAATTCGGGTAAAAATCGTTAAGAATTCCGTAAAAATTCGGTCAACTATTCGGGAAATATTCGGAAAAAAATCGGATATATATATATATATATGTATACATAACAATTGGGATTTTAATTGGTTCAATCTGGACTGTTTAACAACTTTGTATCGTACGTTATTTGTTACTCGCTTCCCGCCGTAGCTGATTAGTTGGGATAATTCTGATTAGCCAAAATCTCCCCTCCCTGTTCCGCTGGTTTTGTGGAATTGACAAGGTTGATGATGCTCTGGTCTCTCTGCAGGAGAAGATGAATCAGGATATCCAGGACAGGGAGGATGCTGCTGAGCTACTCAAAGTTGTGATCTACGGGTCGTTTGGGCTGTCTGTTTCTTCCGCCAGTAATCGCCGGTACATTGACATCATCAACTCATTCCAGCACCACATCACCGGGTGAGGCGTTTTTCATTAATTTGATGCTTTTCTTTATGGATAAGTAGTTGTCTTACTACTCTCTTCCTCCTCTTGTCCAGTACTGGTAGTGCAACCAATAACCAGGGATTGATTTCCAAGCTCATAGCTATGCTACTCCATGCCAATGGTGCTATCGCTCTGGTGGTCTGGCTAGTGTGGCGTCGTCCAGGGGAAGGCGGGCTCCTATCCTCGTCAGCGTTGAAATGGACAGCTCGCGCCCTGTTCATCGTGTTCATGCTGCTTATAGTTGCATCAGTGATTTTGTGCTGATTGTTCAGGCACCCATTTTGTTGGTGTGATTTATCCTTTATTTTACTGTATACAAAACAATTTCTACAGCTTTTCTTGTTCTGTGCGAAGTATTTTAATGTTAGCTGTTCTTATCTTCTTTTTTTATGTATGCGAGCGGATCCCCTTTTAATTACCATTTGTCGATTTGCGGAATTGTAATACCCCTGTTTTGTCCATTCGCGGAGTTTTCTTTTTAAAATTTAAATATTTCGACTGGTGGAGGAAAGAGTACACCAGCGGGGCGTCTCACTCCCTTCCCGGGGCGCCTCTACGGAAACCGCCGTTGGTACACAGGAGCCATCGTCCGGACGGCTCAAGGGATGGAGTCGAGCTGGACAGCCGTTGCCGTGCTAGCGCAACGGGCTGGATTTCCGGCGGATTGGTCAAGCTCCGGCCCCTTACTCACCTTGGTCGCCGCTCTCCGGAAAACGTGTGGTAGTAGCTGATCCGCCCCAACAAAAGCGATCCATCTCGGCACAACATCCCATAATTCTCCATCGCGATGCTTGGTACACCCGCCGTTTGGATGGAGTAATTCATCGCGGGATTGTATTTATATGTGGTAGTCTAACTACCAACGTTTATGAAGTTGTTGTTTGGGGCTTCACAACAATTATTGATAATTACTGGTATTCCGTTAGCGATATTTTTTTTTTTGAGTCTTAGGGAGACCCCGCTCCCCCTCCTCCTCAAACAGTTGTCAGAGCCCGGATGACCCAAAGAACCGTTAGCGATACTTTGCTGTGTTAAACTAGGTTCTTTCCAGTCACGGCGTGATTCACAATCACCAACACGCTCGACTCGTCCGTAACAGCTATTACGCTTTTCCCGTCCTTACTTTCCTTCCGTCTCGCCTCGTCCGCCAAATATTTTGCCCCTACTTTCTGCGCGCGTACCTTCTCCCTTGTTCCTGCACTACTCTCCCCGGCCATCATGTTCCATTGATAGCGATTTGCACGATCTCTGTTAAAACCAGCTGATGTGATTGATCAACGTTGATCATCGTAAGCAATACGTGATTGATCTACGTTGATAGGTTGTATTTAAAGTTACGTGACCAGCATCATTTATCTGTTCACATTCCTCACTCTCACAGGCCCAGTTTGTTCATTCGTCCGGTTATTTGTTCGCTAGCTAGAGATAGCGAGAGAGAGGGAGTCTTTTTCTGTTATCTCATTACTGCCTCGCGAACGGACCCACGCACATACGTATGCTCCATTTGCCGATCTGCACACGACCGCACGCGTTTTCGGTGCGGTACCAATTCCAGGAATCAACATGCGTTTTCGGTGCGGTACCAATTCCAGGAATCAACATTATACGGGTAGGTACTAGAATTGGCTTATGTGTGGGCTAGTTGGTTGTTATTTAAAATCTGAAGCTCTAACTTATGTGTGACATGGCTTGTTTTGTACAATGGCACAGTTGTCAACCGTTAAAGTTATGCCACTGCCATGACCAATTAATAGACACTTTCATGAATTTATAAGTAGGATCTCAGTTAGCATCGCTGAATGAATAAGGCTATTAAATGCTTAACAAATTATAGAATGGATGTCTTATACAACTTCTGTGTACTGGACAAACTCTAAATATCTCTACACGGATATAAAACCAACACCACGTATTTGGATTCTTTCAAAGTTATCAAATTGCTCTATGTGCATCGACAATGGTGATTGACTATGATTCCCTTGCCCAAAACACAAGGATGATGGAGACGGATCGAAAGTAATCCGAGTTATAGACTCGATACCTTAGACGCCCACAATGATAACATAGGGTTATGAGTAGTTGGTGACAAACATAGGGACATGGGTGAAAATCTATTTAGGACTTGAGATCATAGCTTAGCGAGGTTGAAATAAAGGTAAATTTGGCGTTCCTTATAGAAGAGGGTAACAAATAAGAACCAAGTTACCAAAGTAGACGAAAACTAAGTTAACATGACAAAATAAGCAATAAATTTTTTTTGGAAGGAATTGGTTTTCTAAATAAAATTGGATTTCATTTTGCCAACCAAGCGTACTCATCAACATGCAAACACCCATACCCATTGTAAACCCCTCAGCTTAGTTTATGAGCAATCATCATTAGTGTTTATACTTCATCTCTCGAGATTGGGTTAAATCTAAGATTGTAAGCATGTGTCTCAACAAATAAACAATCAAACATATAAATATATGATCATTAGCTTAGTGACCCAACACTTTCATTTGTTCACGCCACTCCTTAACTCCAGATCTAATCTAATACTACTCTTTTGAGGCATCATAAATATCACAAAATGGTAGTTAATCATGCAAGTGATTTATTCACGAACAAGAGCAATGATATAAAAGTTGCTAAATGTATATACATTCGATGGAATATGAACATCTACATGTTGGGAGAGCCTTAGTGGCTATTCCCAACCCAAGTTAATGAGTCTAGTCACTCATATTTACAAGTGATAAAATTCATTCACTGGAAAAAGAAGGCCATAGACAAATGAAAACAAGGGATGGATATAGATAGAGTGAGGAAGAAAGAAGTAAAAAAACATAACAGTAGCTGTTGGGCTATTGAATCTTGATGTAGACCTCCACTTTAGTGTTGTTGATGACAGTGATGATGGAGGCGAAGGCTTCTTCAATCCTCCCTCCCTCGAAGATGGAGTGTAGACACCTCAGGGAGTGAACATTGATGGAAATGAACTCTTGTCCTTGTCAACTAATCAGGATCAATGGCATGGCTTAAAATTTCGGTCAAAATCTCAAAATTTTGGTTTCGACAAGTATTAGACACGGAAATGCGCCTCCCCAGGAATACGTCAGTAAAAATCCATAATCTAAACAATTTTTTTTGCAAATTGGGGTGAAATTTCAACATAATATTGCAATTTCAGTGAAAAAGGTCAGTTTAGACATGCATTTCACAAACACAACCAAAATGGGTTCACAATTTCAAAAATAGCTGCCAAAAGCCTGCTGCACTTGGAGGGTTATTTATTTGGTAATTTTTGTACATTCTCTTGCTCTTGAAGGCTTTGTTCTTTGGATCTAAGGGAAGTTTACTCTCACTCCTTCCCATCTACATCCATTTCTTCCACTCTAACCCCATCTATTTTGATCGAAAGATTACTCCACAATTGCATGATGCAAGTGGTAGACTATTAAATGCTTAACAAATTATAGAATGGATGTCTTATACAACTTCTGTATACTGGACAAACTCTAAATATCTCTACATGGATATAAAACCAACACCACCTATTTGGATTCTTTCAAAGTTATCAAATTTCTATGTGCATCGACACTAGTGATTGACTATGATTCGCTTGCCCAAAACACAAGGATGATGGAGACAGATCGAAAGTAATTCGAGTTATAGACTCTATACCTTAGACGCCCACAATGATAACATAGGGTTCTGAGTAGTTGGTGACAAACATAGGGACATGGGTGAAAATCTATTTAGGACTTGAGATCATAGCTTAGCGAGGTTGAAATAAAGGTAAATTTGGCATTCCATATAGAAGAGGGTAACAAATAAGAACAAAGTGACCAAAGTAGACGAAAACTAAGTTAACATGACAAAATAAGCAATAATTTTTTTTTTTTGGAAGGAATTGGTATTCTAAATAAAATTGGATTTCGTTTTTCCAACCAAGCATACTCATCAACATGCAAACACCCATACCGATTGTAAACCCCTCGGCTTAGTTTATGAGCAATCATCATTATTGTTTATACTTCATCTCTCGAGATTGGGTTAAATCTAAGATTGTAAGCATGTGTCTCAACAAACAAACAATCAAACATATAAATATATGATCATTAGCTTAGTGACCCAACACTTTCATTTGTTCACGCCACTCCTTAACTCCAGATCTGATCTAATACTACTCTTTTGAGGCATCATAAACATCACAAAATGGTAGTTAATCATGCAAGTGATTTATTCACGAACAAGAGCAATGATATAAAAGTTGCTAAATGTATATACATTCGATGAAATATGAACATCTACATGCTGGGAGAGCCTTAGTGGCTATTCCCAACCCAAGTTAATGAGTCTAGTCACTCATATTTACAAGTGATAAAATTCATTCATTGGAAAAAGAAGGCCATAGACAAATGAAAACAAGGGATGGATATAGATAGAGTGAGGAAGAAAGAAGTAAAAAAACATAACAATAGCTGTTGGGCTATTGAATCTTGATGTAGACCTCCTCTTTAGTGTTGTTGATTATAGTGATGATGGAGGCGAAGGCTTCTTCAATCCTCCCTCCCTCAAAGATGGCATGAACTCTTATCCTTGTCAACTGATCAGGATCAATGGCATGGCTTAAAATTTCAGTCAAAATCTCAAAATTTTGGTTTTGACAAGTATTAGACATAGAAATGTGCCTCCCCAGGAATACGTAAGTAAAAATCCAGAATCTAAACAAAAATTTTGCAAATTGGGGTGAAATTTCAACATAATATTGCAATTTCAGTGAAAAAGGTAAGTTTAGACATGCATTTTACAAACACAACCAAAATGGGTTCACAATTTCAAAAACAACTGCCAAAAGCCTGCTGCACTTGGAGGGTTATTTATTTGGTAATTTTTGTACATTCTCTTTCTCTTTAAGGCTTTGTTCTTTGGATCTAAGGGAAGTTTACTCCTTCCCATCTACATCTATTTCTTCCACTCTAACCCCATCAATTTTGATCGAAAGATTACTCCACAATTGCATGATGCAAGTGGTAGACTACAAGTTGAACTTGAGTATTTATGAAATTATGCTATAAATCACATAGATCTACAATTATTTTACAAATCTAACTTGATATATATTCTATTTGTTAAGATAAAGGATAAAATATATCCAAATGGGCTTCTTTTAAAGTTTTTCTTTAACGTTATCTTCATATTTATTGTGTAACACTTAACCAATGTTAAATTTATAAATAGATATATGATATTAGAGATGACTTTAATAACAATAATTTACAACTATGCAATACTTTGAATATTAATTATATATAATGTTAGACCTTAAAATGGACAAAATATAAAACAATTTAGAATTATTATATATGATGTTTAGTTACATACATCACATTTACTAATGATGAGAATAATATAGATTTAAATGTATTCAATTGATATATTCAATATATTCGACTATTAGTATCAACTAATTTCAATCATTGTTTTATTAATATTTCACATCGAAATTGAGAATTCTTATAGTATTCTCACTCTTTGATGATCTATAGCATAAGCTATAAAAGTATTAATTGAAATTGATTATTAACGTGGTGATCTATATACTTACTTCTTCAATATGTTATTGAAAGTGTCATCTAAGTCCCCATGAAATAGTTTTGAATCATTTTACTCACACATGTAGGAGTCCCCAATCCAATACCTACACATGATACAATTGCATAATTAAGTGTATATATGTATGTAGATCTTTGTGGTAAAATTTTGTGACTTTATTCCTTTAATTAATCGTCGATATGTGTATCAAAATTTTAGTACAAATTTCTTTAAATTTAGGTTCTTAGCCATCAAAAACGTTTTCAAAATTGAGAAATCATCCATGAACACGTCAAGCAATGAATCAAGCATATCAGCGAAGATTGAGGTCACGAATCTCTGAAATGTAGAAGGGGCATTACAAAGCCCAAATGGCATTCTCCTGTAAGAAAATTTACCACTTGGGCAAATGAATGTCGTCTTTTCTTGATCCACTGGATGCACAACAATTTGAAAGTACCCAAAGTATCCATCAAGAAAACAACAGAAGCTTTGCCCCGCTAGCCTCTCTAGAAACTGGTCAAGAAATGGGAGAGGATAGTGGTCCTTCTTGGTCTTCTCATTAAGCTTCCTATATTCAACACACATTATCCACTTTTATTATTCTCTAACTGTCATAAACTCACCATCTGCATTCTCTGCCACTGTGATCCCATCCTTTTTAGGTACAACCTGGATGGGACTTACCCATGTGCTATTAGAAATTGGATCAATAATCCCAACATCTACCAACTTCACAACCTCTTGAGTCACAACTTCCTTTAGTTTTGGGTTCAACCACCTTTGCATTTGGGGGGGTGGCCTTGCGTTATCCTCCAAATAGATCCCATGTACACAAATGGAGGGGTCAATATATACCCCTCAAATCAGCAATAGACCATCCAATGGCCTGAATATTCTTCTTTAAGACTTTCATCAATGCCTCTTCTTATTCTAGAGAGAGAATGGAAGAAATGATCACCAGGAGGGTGTCATTGGAGCCTAGAAAAGCATACTTCAATCCTTCTGGGAGTGACTTTAGCTCAAGAGTTGGAGGTTCTTCAAGAGAGTTATTTAATGGTTCAGAAATTGATGGGAGGTCTTCGTTTGCAACCACCAAGGCTAGCTCATTCACTTGATCCTCTTTATCATCATCATCTGGGAACCCAACTATTGTCTCTAAACATCTACCTTGAGTGACGGTCTGAATCCACATAGGTAGGCACTCCTCCACAATTTCATCAAGGCATTCAACAAGATAGAAATCTTCTTCAGTGGCTCATATCACCTTAGTTGTGGATGAAGATTTAAAGATGTTCAATTGGATCTTCATGTGCATGAATGTCACATACATAGTCTCAGTTCTCACATGAATCACTGCATCAGTTGTAGCTAGGAATGTCCTTCCTGAGATGATAGGTACTCTTCTTATATCTTTTTCCATGTCTAAAATAATGAAGTCAGTGGGGAAGAAAGCAGAAGTCTTATCATCAAGTCTAACTAGCATGTCATCAACACGCCCTCTAGGCATCTTCATTGATCAGTCAGCCAACTACAAAGTACAATGAGATGGACCTAATTGTCCCATTTGGAGATCGGAAAAGACATCATAGGGCATCAAGTTAACACTAGAACCCAAGTCTATAAGGGCTTGGTTTATGAGATGTGCCCCCAATGTAGCATGAAATGATGGGAGCACCAGGGTCTTTCCTCTTTCTTGGCAAGGTGTGTTGTAGAATTGAGCTCACTTGCTCGGTGAGCTTGACTTTCTTGGGTGTTCTCCCCATTGTCTTTCTTTTAAAAGTGCATAAATCTTTCAGAAACTTAGCATAAGAAGGGATTTTCTTGACCACATCAAGCAGAGGATTGTTTATCTTCACTTGTTTGAAGGTTTCCATGATATATTCAGTATGTTTCTTCTTTCTTCTCTCAACAAAATGCTCCTTAAGAGTATCAGGATATGGGAGAAGTTGGGCTGCCAAATGGCTCAGATCAATAGAATCATCAACTGGAATCATGATATCACTGCTTAGTATCACAGTATCACTGTTCAGTGTCACAATATCAACTCTAGTTCTCATCACAGTATCATCCAGTTGTATCTCGATATCAACCTGTCTAATCATAGTATCACCTCTATCATCACTGGCTGCTCTATCAACAACAATAGTATCACAAGGCTGCTCTAAAGTCCAGCCACTCCTCAAAACCGTCACTGCCTTCACATTCTATGGGTGGAGGAAGAGGAAGATTGTGGGTTCAGATGTGGCTATTGAGGTGGTGGTGGTCTTTGGTGGGGTGAGTTGAGATTTTGAAGGATGAATTGTGGTTTTGATTGTTGTGGTGGTTGTAGTTGTTATGTATGGGGGTGGTATTGCGGAGGTGGCTTCTAGTATGAGTAGGGTGGAGGTGTAGCATATTTATAGTTGAGAGGAGCATGAGGGGGTGGTGGATCATAGGGATTTGGGGGTACTTGATGTGATGACCTGGCATCGAATCAAGAAAAATCACCACCAATAATAATTGCAGAATAATCATAAGCAGTGGATTAATAAAATCACTAAATATTAAAATCATTGTGCAAAGAGATCCAATTCCAGGAAACTCTTAAAGGAAGAGCCAAACATTATATACATCATGGTTCACATTATACATACATTGCACTATCTCATCATGAGGATAACACATAGTAGTTTCTTTTCCCAAACATATACATAAGAAACGTAACACCTCGAGGCAATTAAACCAAAATCTCAGATCATTCATAAAACATTATGTACTAACTCCCAAGGACCCGAGAGTATAGAGACGACACATAGGACTTCTATCTACAAGAAACAACAGATAATACACTCAACCTGAGTTGCTACCATTGTCCCTACTAATATTTTCCTTCCTCTGCAGTGCGGTCTCTACCTCCTCGTCTGCGTCCACCTAAAAATTGTGGATCCTATGGGGTGAGACTATTATCCTAGTGAGAGATATAACTCTCAGCCAACAATATTATCATCATAGGAAAATAGTATAAAATTTAGCAGAGGATACTTTATACAAGTAAGCATGTATATTTGTAGTGTAAGGAAATAACATTGATAAGATAGTTCAATATCCATAGCAGAGTTATAAATCATCTATTTGCTTTATAAGGAATATGAAGAACATATATAACATCTATCAACTAATATGTATAAAAGTAATGAAGCATCAACCAATGTTTTCCGTATTCAATTCTTAAGCAAATAAGCTACACGGTTGATTACATGTTCACATTCACACTTATGCCCAGAGGAGATTAGGTATACCGTTCATGCTCCAACCGACCACTGCTTAGTAAAATTCGATATCATACAAGGTCAATGGAAGAGCCGACTTCCAAGACCTCACTTGTCTCAGTCAGTACGAGACTACTGGGAGGACATCTTGTGCCAACTTCAATTAGCTTACTAGGGTATACTGGTATCTTGGTTATAGAGTTACATCCACAACATGCACTCTCTTCGAAAAGACCACTGAGCGTTCCCAGATTATTTTTCATCAGGAAGACCACTGAGCATTCCTGGTTAGTGGGGAGTCCACTGAGAAACCCCGGTATAAAGAAGATTACATATTCAACAATATGTATACCGCGTTAAACTCATTTCACCATTAAGCAAATCCTGACACTAAATGGATCTATGGTCTGGGAAACTACTTGATAAGATTCCACTTGATTAATTAAGTGTATTACAGTAACTTTTAGCATCAATCAAGTTACAAGAAAGAATTATATAAGATGCTACAAAGAAAGGTGTAATATGTTTATCAAGTACTTTCCATGATCTTTGGAACACATATAACACTAAGGATCTCAATCTCTTATCACATTATTGGGAATTCTCATTCCTAACATTATCATCATCTTGATTGCTAGATCTGGGTATTCAAACCCTTAGTTCATCACTGAATATTGTTACCACTTATCAGGTATCCATTACCTCTATGTCATCAGACCAAGGTATACATTATACATGTTGCACAAGTATTTCACATATCTCACAAAGCCTATTTAATATGTATCATATAAAACATCATAGCTCATACCTGGCTATGCTCATCATCTCATGATTCCTGCATGGTTAGCACTTCAGGATAAAAACACTAGCAGTACATAACATCACCATGCAATGCAAGAGAAATGCAATCTTCCCCTTATTAGGGTTAGGGTTTCTCATTCTAACCGATTAGGATTTCATATTCATATTATCACTATGGGATACAAAAGAAATACATCCTTCTCATTATTAGGGTTAGGGTTTCTCATTCTAACTGATTAGGGTTTCAAG
This sequence comes from Alisma plantago-aquatica, assembly GCA_963693085.1. Taxonomy (NCBI): domain Eukaryota; kingdom Viridiplantae; phylum Streptophyta; class Magnoliopsida; order Alismatales; family Alismataceae; genus Alisma; species Alisma plantago-aquatica. Next base: position 514,817,563 of record OY856411.1, read on the forward strand.
TGCATACCATCACCCTTCATTAGGGTTAAGATTTACCTTTATTAACCGATTATGGTTTCAAGATCATATCATAAAAGATCAAACCCTAATTCATACTTCATTCATTCTAGTAGTATTAATGTATGCTCATTAACATGATTATAACACATGTAAAAGTTTCTCTCTCATCCTCACTAGGATGTTGACTACATTATACTTTATTAAATTGGCTCAATCCTTCTCTCAAGGTACATTGGTTCACACTTAACACACTACATTAAAATCTTTATTTCTTAATGTATTACTTGACATAACAGAATTCTTGTATTACTCCATCAAGTACATTGAATTGAGATGCTTTCACCATATTGGGCATAAAGGTGTATAATTGATACCATATCATACTTTCATATCGTGCTTGAGGTGTAACCTCAACACCATATTGTGCATCCATATCGGGCATGAGGTGTATCCTCATCACCATATCGTGTATAAGGTGTATCCCCCATTACCATATCATGCACCCATATCGAGTTGCCCAACATCTAGGATTTTGTCATCTCAAGTTAGAGGTACTTAACTCCATATCGTGTATGAGGTGTGTAACGACCCTGCCTCCCGGTAACCCCCAATTAAGGGAGACCCAAAGGTCAGAGCCGTTATCCCAATTAACAAGATCAAAGGTTCTACAAATAATCAATAATAATTATAAAATTCTACCAACTAAACTAAAATCTGGTATAAAATAAAACTTTGCATACCTTTTAAAAACTTTGGTAATCTACTTCTATCCACAGCTTGGATTTATTCTATCTAATCCTCCTTGCACTTTATTTCTTATTTCCACAATGTGTCATTTTACTGTTTGTTCTTTCCAATGGTTGTACCTAAAATGCCGACAAACAAAACGTCGGTCAGCATATAAGAATATGTCGGTATGTGGGGACAACCAAAATTTTCACAAATATGGGTAACAATCTAATTATCACAATCAAGGTAATTAACAATCTAATTTATGTTTTCCATGTGTCACTCTCCACCACTTGTGCCCTAACCTTGGCATACCCTCCTTAGGGTTTCTCTTTTGCCATTGACTTAAGGCCACCTTCTCAATCCCGAGCTTGGTGCCTAGGGTCACCTCTCATGGTGCCCATTAGTCATGCAACATAGACTACCTTCTCATTCCCGAGCTTGGTGTTTGGGGTCACCACTCATGGTATCCATTGGTCTTCCCTCCTGGGCTTGACCTTTTTGTATCATCCATCAGGGTGGCATGTAGGTGTGAGAATACATACTTATTTTACAATTGTGATAATCATAGTGACTTTATAATTTGCAAGTATGAACATCCAAACTGATAAGTTGCATTCAATGCGATGAATCATCTGGGAAACTTTTCGGGAAACTAATATGATTAACCATAATTAACCACATACCTGTCAGGTTAACTTGAATGCAGAAATAATCCAACTAAGTAAGAAATCCAGTAAACAAGCAAGCACACAAGATGATCCTAAAATATTCATCCAATTTTCCTATCATTTACCATGCCATCAAGATCTATTAAACCTAGCTTGCTTCCTATGGTTTCTAATCCACTTTTAGGGTTTTCATTGCAATTAGGGTTTTTCTTTCACTTTTCTTACATTTAATGATCCCTTAGTTCACAAACCCTAATTTCAACATCACAAGCTCAATTAAAGTCTATTATTTCTATTTTATACCAAAACTACCATCTTTATCCTTTTAAGTTATTTCAAGATCATTAGACTCAATTATCATATTTCATTATGATATAATTCATCTATGGATTCTATTTATTACTAATTCCACATTTATCCATCAGAAAACCCTAATTACCATATTAAGGGTATTTATCCACAATTAAGAACTTTTATACTCGAAATAGCTTAGAACCATCATATCTCAGCTTTATTCATGAATTTGAACAATTATAGCCATTAAGAGTCATAATTACTAATAGTAGGGTTTCAAGGCCCATTAAAGCATATTCATGTACATGGAACCCTAAATTTATCCAATTACATGTAAAGTTCATCCTTTTAGATATTAATGTGTCTTTTTATAATCAACCGGTTAATATCAACTTTAAACGTCCATATAACCCTTCCCAAATCATTTAATCAATACAGATTAGGGTTTTTCATTAGATAAACCATTAAAGATAGTATATTTGCATACTTTTTAATTGTAAGTAGAATTGGACTTCAATTATATTTTTATTTCATACCTTGCATTTTTCTTATCAATTTTCATGTATGACATGTCTTATTCTGAGCATCCTATCAATTTCTATAATTTTTGAAAGATTAAATTACCTGAGCCAATTAGGGCTTGACACGTCAGTGACTCTTCTATACTTTGGGTGCCCTTTTTTAAACACGAAAGGACTCTAGTTCCCTCAGGTGTCATACGCACACAGAGGGGTATATGAGTCAGTTGACTCTATCCCCTTCCCCTTCCAAGCGCCCGCGTCTCTGTACGCATAGTGATGTGTCGCACGTTGTTGTCTCTAGGCAGTGAGCTGCTTCCCCCACACCAACCTTCCTTTCTCCTATGTCTCTCTCTCTCCGGCCGCACAACCTATAGGCAGTGTCGTTCCCCTCCATCAGCATGCTTGACTCCTTTGGGTCCTTTGGGTGGTCGGCACAGGGCCTGCGGCCGCGGTTCCTTGACGACAGTCTGCCCAGGTTCCTCGTTGTACAGGTGGTTGTTGCTTCCTTCTCATAACAAGATGGCGATCACACCCTTTTAAGGAGGATAGAAATACCAAGAAAGGTGGAGAAGGCTCGCTGAAGCTTGTCTCTGGTCAGGTGCTATGCCACGATCTGTTGTGACCGAGTTGTAGGTCTGTCTGGGGCTTCTTAATGCTACACGACAGGAGAATCTGAGGCTCATGGATTCGCATGGTTCCATCTTGGGCCACTACGGATAGGGCCATGTATTCTGGTGGCAAGAGGCTGACATGGGGTTCCCATATATATACATACACCTAAGGAAACCCTAGGGATCGTCCTTGAAGAGACGAAGAGAGGACTTAAAGCCTAGACCTATTCATTCTTGGTCGCGAGACCCACATGGGAGGGAGATACATATTTGTATTTCATGTTTCAAAAAAATGAAAAAGGAAAATGCCCAAGGGCACTAATCATCATGCCTTATTCTCAAAAAGCATGTCCTTGTATATAGATTCCGGAAAATCATTACATACTTCCTATTCCTTTCTATTTTAGAATACTTACATAATGGAAAATCTGAAAAATATTACTTTTACTCTCTTTTTGTTTGTCTTTTAATCCATTGGCGACGAAAATTATATTTTCCTTTAGTAGAAAATACCTCCTTTTTAACAATACCACAAAACTCTTTTATTATACATCACATTATCTTCTTATTTGTATTTATTGGTATTTTCTCTTTCTTTTTCTCCATTGGGGCTCCTTGGACCCCAAGAAACTCTAATATTTCGAAATTCCTTTTTAAGGATACTTATTATCCTTTTAGATGCATCCATATCCATTATTTCTCATTGTCCTTTTTATTTCTTGATTAAAATATCTCTTTTTGAGGATTTCTCTTTAACTCTCTTTTTATTTTCCTTATTGGAATTCCTCCCAGTATTAGAAACCTCATGGATACGAAAATACACCATGGATTACTCAATTAAACCTCTTTCCACTTATTTTCCACATTTTATCATTGTTTTCAATTTTTTCTTAATAAAGAAATATGTAATTTATCTTTTCTTTTCTTGTTGCATTATCTTTGCAACTTTGGACTCCTTGGAACCCAAGGAACCCAAGAGGTACGAAATCCACCTTTGGATTATATTCTTTTTCCTTCTAGAGGTTTCTACATCTTTCTTTTCTCCCTTTCTTATTAATAATGGAGTTTCTTTTGTCTTATCCTTGTTATTGGGCCCAATAGCCAATCAAGCCCACAAAACAACCAACAAGGCTATTGTAAATGAAATCCATTTATTATATCATTATTTGTTCAAATATATTTAATAGGAGAAATTACATTTCCCACCAAAAGAACCCAAAAAAATTGGGGTTGTAACATCCTTCCCCTCTTATAGGAATTTTGCCCCCAAAATTCCACCAGGCACACAAACAAACAGAATAAGCCTTTCTTATGTCCGTCATAGCTCCCATGTGGCCTCACCCTTTCCATGGTGCTTCCCAAGAACCTTTCATCATTTCATATTCTTTCATCTGAGTTCTCTCTCACCTTGGTATATCGTACCCTCATGGTGACTCAGGACATTTCAGCCTCTCATAAAGCTGAATAGGTTTAGGGCTCAGCACATGGCTTGGGTACCTCGCATAATTCTCTAGATTGGACTCATGGAACAAATTATACATCATGTTATCCTGAGGGGTAAGGCTAAACACAACCATTTCCTCCAATCTATCTCAAATGGACCCATGTATCGGGGACTCAGCTCTCTTAGCTATAACTTAGATGGGTCAGATTTTCTCATCACATACTCTCCCACAGTGAACTTCATGTTAGTCTACTTTGCATCAGCTCATGACTCATGTTGCCCTTGGTCTCTCTTTCAGCCATTGCACGATCAAAGCGACCTCATCTGCACACACTGTGGCCCTGTTCTGACCTTCGCGAGGTCCCTTCACCAACATCATCTTAATGAAGTGGTGACCGACACAACCTCCTTTACAGAGATTCTTTACATCCCGATACTGGCTATGGGGGTTATCATCACATCTTACAGAGGACAAGAACTGTCTCTATGTATCACCCTGAATGAGCACACATGCTCTCATCATACCTTCTAGTTTGGAACATACTAACCATTAGTTAGGGGTGATAAACTGTACTAACATCGAGTTCTTCATGTATCTACTTCCTCTGCATGGAAGCGAATCTTTAAGTTATACTAAAGAAACTTTAAACATGCATCATGGTGTAGTTGAACCATCTCTCTGTCATATGTAGTTCAACCGGATCTGTCCCTTGGCAGTATTCTTTCTTTCTCATGTCATCTAGGTAAGGCAATCTACCATAACCCATATTGCATCTTGACCTCCTTGGTCTAGGGGAGACTTACCACAACATCCATAGTGATGAACTCCCATTCCCTCTTGGGGACTCCTTATCATCTATATCAATACACTGGGTTACTGGTGTTCGTTCTTCACCTCCTGGTGTGCATGGCGACATGCCACATGCAACTTCATCTTAAGCGTCCAAAGTACTACTGTCACTTACTATCTTAGTAGTACCACAGTGTATGATGCACTTAAAATCATGATCTCTTGTATCTCATGATTCCCTAAGGTTGATTCCTCAAAACCCTAAAACACTCTAGTCAGGTTTCATCACCTTCTTTTCCATAGGAGTGCCTCTGAGGTTCTACAACCATCCTTCAAACACAACAAGCCCTAGGATGGCTAACCAAACAATTACTAACTCGTTCAACAGATCTCGTTACATATGAGTGTTAGACAAACATATCTCTTTTTCAAACTTAGGGCTCACCTAACAACCTCTTCTAGCCTCTAGCTAAACTAGGCAGCTGCATCTCAACCAGAGCATCCATTACCACTTCACATCCTTAGGTGTTAGGTAATGTTGAAGACATACACCTCCATGTATTCCACTTATTATCTCATCTCAAACTCTAAGTCTATCTTCATCAAGAAAACTCTGAGCTCATTCTCTTGGTTTTCGAACTCAACCTTGTATAACTCATAGCTCATGATAAAAACATCCTCATAAGATGACTACCTTATTTCTCTTAGTGTTTGTAAACCATCCATATATCGTTCACTCCATAAGGGTATGTTATCATCTCTATCTTCATACCTCATAGCAATGTTCCAACTCACGTCATATTTTATCCTTGGTGTATGGCATGCGTACTGTCCTATCTCTCACTCCCATAACAAGAGGAAATAAGCATTTGGCTGCAGTCCAAATACAGAGTTCTTCCCATTCTAAGAGTAGAGATGGTACATACCACCTTGCCAGTACACCTTCAAATCTAAGTTGAGATGTGCAATTTTGTCTCAACATCACAATCATATTGATATCAAAGTTACTTCCATGGAAAACTGGTCTCGAACCTACTAGGGTCACAATCCTTGGTCATCTCATCTAGGTCTGTAGGGTGCCGACACTTTTGGGGTCATCCCTCTACCCTTATGCATCCAGAGAGTACCCTACTCATCTGCCCTTTGGGTCCCATGAGTTCATGAATGTGATCAATCTCCTAACCCATGGCCCTCAGACAATGATAGCTATTTCCTCCTGACCCTATGGTCATGTGCAACTGGGGAATTAGGCAACTCCTACTTTCATCGGGCTTATCCCTACCTGACCCTCAGAATGACTTAGGATTCCAACATAGTACATGTCCAACTTAAAACCTTACCCCAGTCTCCATCATCTCTCTCTGCATTCTTGGGCTGACTTCCATCCTTTCATAGGGGTCTGGCAACCTGCCTACCTTAGTCAGGCCCCACACCGATTACCTCCATGGTAACACACCCACATGCACTTAGAGATGGTTATCTGTGGGTCTACAGGTTCATTCTCTTACTATGTACTTTTCGCTTAGCTCCTCAAGATCCTATTGTGACCTCTTTCGGTTACCTCAAAACCAACAAAAATGGGTATACACCCTACAAAAGGGTCCCTCTCCCAGGATGGGAGGAAACTACACCTTGATAAAAAAGGTCACAAACGTGCTTATTTTTAGGGTTTGCATCCACATGAGCATTCTTAACCCTAGCAAGCTACTAAGGCACAAGAAGACCACCTACTAAACCATGCTAGGTCATACTTGTTCTCATTCCTCAACATTAGACCAAGAACATACCTTCCCATGTCACCAACTTAGCTGTGAGGGGTTCATCAAACATACCTTAAAATTAAGGGGTTACCCTTTCATCTCAACATGATGAGTGTCATGCTTGAGTCTATGGAAACTCAAATCTCATCAGGAGCATCAGGTATACCACTTCCCCTCTTAGGCCTAGGAACCTAGGTTCACTTCTCTAACGTCCAACTGCCTGCTCAACTTTTAACCATGAACCAAGCATGTACAAGGTATGACATGCACTTACGATTATCATTCCACTTGAACAACACTTAAGAGTGGAGTCCTCCTCAAGGACAACCAACAAGGCATAAGGCCTCACAACCTGTTATTAACCCTCTTCAGGGTCTAAGGAACTCTTCTTCTTAACCCTAGAAGGTAAACACCTATACCATAGGCATAGAGGTACCAACAGTCTCATCTTCTCTCTAGGGTTTGGTTCCTCTAAAGGCAACCAAGATACCATCAGCCTCCAGGAAACATGCATGAGGCAACCACAACCATCCACTTAGGTCGCATCATCCTCAGCTCCCCACTATTCCTCATATCTCGGAGTCTAAGCTTCCAACCTTCCTGCTTGGGTCCTACTCTCTCTCTCTCTCTAGAGCTAACCCTACAAACAACCTTACTACTATAGGTTCTTTCTCCATGAAGGTGGATCAAGCTCACAAGCATACCCCTACATGGGTGAAGCCTGTGTTCAACTTATGTTTGCTCAAGATTATCCATAGCCCTTTATGCTTATCTCATAAGCTATCCATCATACTCTCCCGGCCAAGGTTTCAACCTACTTCCGCACTACTGACGTACTCTGGGTGCATGTTATGCCCTACTCACATAAACCCATAGGGTTTCCATAGGTTCTTCACTAACCTCATCGTTGAAGGAGTTATCCTTCACCCCACTTTCACGGCCCTTCCCCGGGTTGGGTCGCCAAAGGCACTAGGTCATCCAACCTCACATGGCTCATAACGTCATGGGCATCCAAAAGCATGTCCACACACCTGATCTATCATGAAATCTAACTCATCATGCCATCTCTCTTTCTAACCACCACTTAGGGTTAGGGTTAGCATCATCCTCAAAGGATGTGCTAGGTCTCTACTTATAATGGAGGTCTCTACCTCCAAGACTAACTCTCTCTACTCATCCTCCTGACAAGGAAGTCTAGCCTCAGGTCTCTCCTGAGGGCATGACAACATATGTCATACGACCTAAGCATGTATCTATTCTTTCGTTTATGCTTAAACTATTAAGCTTATGTCCATGACATCTTATTTACATGCTTTTCATTATTTTGGTTGAGGATTCCTTAAACCTTATCAACCTTACCCATACCTCAAGAGGGTGAGGAAAAGAGAGAAAACCCTAATCCTTAAGGTCCTTAACAACATTTGAGTTGAGAAGGGATGAAAAAGATGAGAGAGTCCTAAAGGTATCTTATTTTGAGTAAAATCCTGAGACATTGGCCAGGAAGTCACACTAATCTGGGAGTCCTCGTATTCCGACTAGCGGTGCGGAGGAAAATATTGCCAGCCACCGGACGTGATCCTTTTCTAGACACCTCTGTCTTTCAAAAAATCCTCTAATAACTCCCTTGGGTTCTATAGAGTTTGTAAAATTTAATAACTATTAAAGATTAAATGAGGAACCTATGCTCTGATACCAAATGTAACGACCCCGCCTCCCGATAACCCCCAATTAAGGGAGACCCAAAGGTCAGAGCTGTTATCCCAATTAATAGGATCAAAGGTTCGACAAATAATCAATAATAATTATGAAATTCTACCAACTAAACTAAAATCTGGTATAAAATAAAACTTTGCATACCTTTTAAAAACTTTGGTAATCTACTTCTATCCACAGCTTGGATTTATTCTATCTAATCCTCCTTGCACTTTATTTCTTATTTCCACAATGTGTCATTTTACTGTTTGTTCTTTCCAATGGTTGTACCTAAAATGCCGACAAACAAAACGTCGGTCAGCATATAAGAATATGTCGGTATGTGGGGACAACCAAAAGTTTCACAAATATGGGTAACAATCTAATTATCACAATCAAGGTAATTAACAAACTAATTTACATTTTCCATGTGTCACTCTCCACCACTTGTGCCCTAACCATGGCATACCCTCCTTAAGGTTTCTCTTTTGCCATTGACTTAAGGCCACCTTCTCAATCCTGAGCTTGGTGCCTAGGGTCACCTCTCACAGTGCCCATTAGTCATGCAACATAGACTACCTTCTCATTCCCGAGCTTGGTGTCTGGGATCACCACTCATGGTGTCCATTGGTCTTCCCTCCTGGGCTTGACCTTTTTGTATCATCCATCAGGGTGGCATGTAGGTGCGAGAATACACACTTATTTTACAATTGTGATAATCATAGTGACTTTATAATTTGCAAGTATGAACATCCAAACTTATAAGATGCATTCAATGTGATGAATCATCTGGGAAACTCTTCGGGAAACTAATGCGATTATCCATAATTAACCACATACCTGTCAGGCTGACTTGAATGTAGAAATAATCCAACTAAGCAAGAAATCTAGTAAACAAGCAAGCACACAAGATGATCCTGAAATATACATCCAGTTTTCCTATCATTGACCATGCCATCAAGATCTATTAAACATAGCTCGCTTCCTAGGGTTTCTAATCCACTTTTAGGGTTTTCATTGCAATTAGGGTTTTTCTTTCACTTTTATTACATTTAATGATCCCTTAGTTCACAAACCCTAATTTCAACATCACAAGCTCAATTAAAGTTTATTATTTCTCTTTTATACCAAAACTACAATCTTTATCCTTTTAAGTTATTTCAAGATCATTAGACTCAATTATCATATTTCATTATGATCTAATTCATCTATGGATTCCATTTATTACTAATTCCACATTTGTCCATCAGAAAACCCTAATTATCATATTAAGGGTACTTATCCACAATTAAGAACTTTTATACTCGAAATAGCTTAGAACCATCATATCTCAGCTTTATTCATGAATTTGAACAATTAAAGCCATTAAGAGTCATAATTACTAACATTAGGGTTTCAAGGCCCATTAAAGCATATTCATGTACATGGAACCCTAAATTTATCTAATTACGTGTAAAGTTCATCCTTTTAGATCTTAATGTGTCTTTTTATAATCAACGGGTTAATATCAACTTTAAACGTCCATATAACCCTTCCCAAATCATTTAATCAATAAAGATTAGGTTTTTCATTAGATAAACCATTAAAGATAGCATATTTGCATACTTTTTTAATTGTAAGTAGAATTAGGCTTCAGTTATATTTTTATTGCATTCCTTGCATTTTTCTGATCAATTTTCATGTATGACATGTCTTATTCTGAGCATCCTATCAATTTCTATAATTTTTGAAAGATTAACTACCTAAGCCAATTAGGGTTTGACACATCAGCGGCTCGTCTATACTTTGGGTGCCCTTTTTAAAAAATGAAAGGACTCTAGTGCCCTCAGGTGTCATACGCACACAGAGGGGTATATGAGTCAGTTGACTCTATCCCCTTCCCCTTCTGTGCACCCGCGTCTCTGTGCGCACAACGTTGCGTCGCGCCTCGTCGTCTCCGGGCGACGAGCTGCTTCCCCCGCACCAACCTTCCTTTCTCCTCTGTCTCTCTCTCCGGCCATGCAACCTATAAGTAGTGTCGTTCCCCTCCATCAGCATGCTTGAATCCTTTGGGTCCTCTTGGTGATCGGCGCAGGGGCTGCGGCCGCGGCTCCCTGACGGCAATCTGCCCAAGTTCCTCGCCATGCAGGTGGTCGTTGCTTCCTTCTCAGAACAAGATGGCGATCACACCCTTTTAAGGAGGATATCAATACCAAGAAATATGGAGAAGGCTCGCTGAAGCTTGTCTCTGTTCAGGTGCTATGCCACGATATGGTCTGTCTGGGGCTTCTTAATGCCGAACGACGGGAGAATCTGAGGCTCATGGATTCGCATGGTTCCATCTTGGGCCACTACAGATAGGACCATGTATTCTGGTGGCAAGAGGTTGACCTGGGTTCCCATATATATACATACACCTAAGGAAACCCTAGGGATCATCCTTGAAGATACAAATAAAGGCCTCAAAGCCTAGACCTATTCATTCTTGGTCGCGAGACCCACATGGGAGGGAGATACATATTTGTATTTTGTGTTTCACAAAAAAGAAAAAGGAAAATGCCCAAGGGCACTAATCATCATGCCTTATTCTCAAAAAACATGTCCTTGTATATAGATTCCGGAAAATCATTACATACTCCCTATTCCTTTCTATTTTGGAATACTTACATAATGGAAAATCCGAAAATTATTATGTTTACTCTCTTTATGTTTGGCTTTTAATCCATTGACCACGAAAATTATATTTTCCTTTAGTAGAAAATACCTCCTTTTTAACAATACCACAAAACTCATTCATTATACATCACATTATCCTCTTATTTGTATTTATTGGTATTTTCTCTTTCTTTTTCTCCATTGGGGCTCCTTGGACCCCAAGAAACTATAATATTTCGAAATTCCTTTTTAAGGATACTTATTATCCTTTTAGATGCATCCATATCCATTATTTCTCATTATCCTTTTTATTTCTTGATTAAAATATCTCTTTTTGAGGATTTCTCTTTATCTCTCTTTTTATTTTCCTTATTGGAATTCCTCCTAATATTAGAAACCTCATGGATACAAAAATCCACCAAGGATCACTCAATTATACCTCTTTCCAGTTATTTTCCACATTTTATCATTGTTTTCAATTTCTTTCTTAATAAAGAAATATTTAATTGATCTTTTCTTTTCTTGTTTCATTATCTTTGCAACTTTGGACTCCTTGGAACCCAAGGAACCCAAGAGGCACGAAATCCACCTTTGGATTATATTCTTTTGCCTTCTACATGTTTCTACATCTTTCTTTTCTCCCTTTCTTATTAATAATGGTGTTTCTTTTGTCTTATCCTTGTTATTGGGCCCAATAGCCAATAAAGCCCACAAAACAACCAACAAGGCTATTGTAAACAAAATCCATTTATATCATTATTTGTTCAAATATCTTTAATAGGAGAAATTACATTTCCCACCAAAAGAACTCAAAAAAATTGGGGTTGTAACAAGGTGAGTGCTTGACCTCATATCATGTATAAGGTGTATACATGATACCATATCGTGCACAAGGTGTGCACTTCATCATCATATCGTGCATAAGGTATATGCTTCATCATGGTATTGTGTAAGGTGTATATTCACCTCACCATATCGGGTTACCATATCGGGTTAGCATATTGGATTAGCATGTTGGATTAGACCCTTATGCTCATATCTTTTCATACCTTCAAGGAATCAATCCTATCATGTGTTGAGTGGCATCGAGAATCTTATCCTATTCCAAAGTTAAGACGTTAGAGACCTTAGGTCGTTGGACTTAGCCAAACAAAGTTGAGGATATACCTAATCGTAGTTAATGATAACCATAATATGTAATGCATGAATAAATCACCCTAACATATATGCATGAAAACAAATATGACATGATACCCTCATATTAATCATAAGACCAATAATGGATACATAAAATATGTCACATAAAATAAATGATAAATATAATATATAATCCTTTTGGTTGTAATGTGTAGATTGGGACACAATTGAAAGAATGATAATAATAATGATAAAATAATATTAATATATATTTTTCTATTATTTTTTGGAACAAGTAATGAGAAAAATAAATAAATAATAACTCCCTAAACAAGATAATGTGATATTGAATTATTTAATATGAGAAATAGTGGTAATAATGAATAATGGGCTAAAATTGATAAAAGGAAGACTAATTGGATAAGAATAACTTGAGATTCGTTTTCTTTGGATATTATATGGCTTTGAGGTCAAGTTTCACAAATTTGGGATAATAATTATATCAATTTTATTTAGAAAAGAAAAGATGAGTTTCCTTCAAAATATGAGATAAATCATTTAATGACTCAAAAAGTGGAAAATAATCTTAGATTTGTAATCTATACATTAGATTTTCATGTAATTTGGATAATCATTAATATACATGTGTACATTAGGAGAGAGAAAGTATGTAAAAGTCCAAAATATTAAATAATGTATTAAATAATACCAAGAGATAAAATTATGGCTAATTCATGTTTCATATGTTTCAATTTGCTTGAGGGTGAAGTTTCACATTCTTTGCATAATGATAACTATTTTTATTTTAACTGGGAAAGAAAATAAGAATAAGAGTCTAATATATTATATAAATTATTGATTGAATCCAAAAGAGAAAGTTAAATCTCAAATTAGAAATCTGCATGCCAAAATTAGCGTATAGGTAAATTTTCAACTCATTTGGACAATCTTAAATATTTTAGTTAATTTAGGAGAAAGAATATAATTTAAAGAACAAAAATATCAAATAATATGTTGAAAAAAAATAATTAATGGAAAAATCATGTTCCTCACATTTATTATTACTTATAGGCCAAGTTTCAAATTTTTAGAAAGTCTCTAGATGCATCTAACTCATTAAAGGGATAAAATAAGTGATAATATTTAAAAATTTTGAGTAAAACATTAGAAGTTTTCAAAAAATAGAATAATGCCAAAATCATATTGCTCATCCAAAAATTAGCTAACCTACCTGATGCACTATTCATCTTTCATTTTCACAGGCTATTTTGTATTGACTTTTGTGCACTTATTGGTCAAATCTCATATTAATTGTGCATGATTTACTTTTATTAGTCTGTGATACTTATTTGCACCGAATAAGCATAATTTCAATATTTTTGAATGATTTCGTATATTTTGAGAGCTTATGTTTGGATTTTATACATTTCAGGTGAATGTATAAGAGTCTACACAGCTCGGTACTACCAACTTTGGAGTCGGTGGTACCAACACATGCACAGTTTGGATCAGAAAGGATCGAGAAGACTCGGTAGTACCGACATGCAAGTCGATACTACCGACAATGTTACAATGTTTTTCTCAAGAATTATGGAAGAAACTCGGTACTATGAATAGCCATATCGGTAGTACTGACAACTTGATAGGTGACCGCATAATTAGAGGAGTCAGTAGTACTGATACCCTGTGGTAGTACCCACATGTCAGGATCAGGCAGATCTGAAGGCTTTATTTAATCCGACGGTTGATGTTTTAACTCTCCCTAAGTCATGCCTATGACTAAGGGGAAGTGTGGCCATACCTAATTATCTCATCTTTTTCCATTGTACGATGAGCGAGATCAAGAGGAGGAGATAGTGAAGGAGAAGGCCACTTCCTAAATGACTCAGGCACTTATAGCAGACGGAATTGCAGCAGGAAGGTAGCAAATTGGCACGTGTGTGAGAAGGGATAGTCTGAACCATCTACTTCATGGTTTCTTTGTGTTCTCTACGTTTTTTCTTTCTTCTTTGATGTTTTTGACTATGGAAACCATGAGGGGCTAATCCCCACGTTCCTTAGGACTCGCGAGTAGCCCATTGCACATTGTATTTGACTCTTATGTATTAATTTATCAGTTTCTCCTAATTTTTTGATTTATTTCTATGAGAATGAATGAACTATCCATTCTTGATCACCATAGGTAGTAATTGGACCTTTAATTGCTTGAAAAGGGAAAATTAATGGTCAAAACTTTATAGAAATACACATTTTATGAAGCCCTTTGAGCAAGTTGGCTTACGAATGTGAGGAGATTACACAGAGCAATCGATAAATCACCTATCTAATAACATAATCGATGTGAGAGTGGGTTTGTATTAGGTTAGATAGTAAATTACACCGTGAGAGTGGGTAATTCTCGCTACAGGTTCTTAATCTAGGGTTAGTAGAGCTTTTTTATTAAAGTATTGAGATTAAATTGCAATATTAACCGTGGTGAAACCAATATCCTAAGGAATTCACCAAGACTAAGAAAACAACCATTAATTAGATTTATTTTCTATTTTATTCAATTAAACCAATTAATCAAGTTTCTTTGACCTAATATGATTGTATTACAATTAGTAATAGTTTTCAAAGTCATGTTTCCATGTGTTCGACATTCAGGCCTTATTGGCCTATATTACTATGATAATGTGCACTTGTGTTTTGAGCGTATAGGAAATACTTATCACTGTCAAATTTGGATTGATTTGGACTTTGTTTACATCCTCAAATAATTATAGAAAGTTTTGTACATTAAATGCATTAAAAGAACAAAGTTGGAAAGTTTTATTATATGATATTCATCGCAGCCCGCATGAACAGTAACCACACACCAAGGTCTGATATTTTGGACATAACTCCCTCATTTCTCAAAAAAAAATCGTGAAATGAGTTGCATTGGATTGAAAAATTAATTTTGCATCCATCCCTTACTTGAGACCTATAATGGAGAATTCTAGAAATGCCTAAACTTGTTCCTCAAGTCTTTCGAAGGAACTTCTCGCACACCCTTAAAACTCAAATTCATATAAATAAGACCCTACCCTCGTATGAAACGCACACTTAGAGACGCTCCTCTACTTTCAATTTCACCTTGCTTCGTCATTTCATGCACTGATGAATGTGGTTCTTGGTTTGAGTTTGCGGAACCTCTCCCCGATGTCTTGCTTCTTTGGAGCATAATTGGACCTCAGGTAAACAATTTTGGCATTTGTTCATTGTAAGGACCCTGACCTGGGTTTTGGGCTAACCCTATTTTTGTCCTAAGTAAGTTGTTTATAACTTTAATATAATCCTTTGAGGTGTTTTTTTATCATGTGACACACTTATGTTTCAAGTTTAGTTCCGTTTGGATAATGTTTGAGCAATGTTTGCTTGTTTTGGACCAAAGTGCAATTTACCCAAGATGAGGGGTTATCTTGAAATATGTCACATGTTGAATTTTCCCTTAGTTCTTTAGCATCATAAGAGAGAGGATTATGCTATGGGGTGCCTTGTGGATAGCTTAAGTTTCAAGTTGAGCCTGTGTGGATGATGTTTGTGTTTTATGTGCTAGTTTTGGTGTAAATTGCAATTTACCCAAAGTAAAGGGTTAACATGCAATTTACCATCTCTAGAGTGTTCCTTCTCTTGTTTGACATCATCTAGAAGATAGAGGAAGAGGTGGGTACTTAGTTTGGATCTCAGGCAAGAGATGATATCCTTAGTAGTGGTAATGATCTCTAGACAATGTGTGTTTTGACCTGGGAAGGTAGTATATTGGTTTGATGTCATGTAGTGTATTGGTTTGGAGATGTGGCGTCCTTGGTAGGAAGACAAGAGGCTGATACTATACCTAGAATATATCATCATAATCTTGCATGTTAACGTGGTTGCATGTGGCCTTTGTATGTGGACAAATGTCACCTAGACTCTTAAGGTGATGACACCTCTCTTTTGATCTCTCTTTCTTCCTCCAAGTATATAACCCCCTCCCTCATCACACAAGTGAACCCTTTTCATCCATTCTTTTTCTTCTCTTCTTGTTGTACGAGCTTGGGAGCTTAAGGAGCTAGAGGAAGTCTCCATGGAGCTTGGGAGGTCGAGTTCCTTTCTCATGGTGATTCTTAGTTTAACTTCCATCTCGGTGAGTTATGTTTCTTGGTGACAATTTCTTTAAGATATCTTCTTCATCTTCTTATTCTCCTCTCGGTCATGGATCATACCTTGAATAAAGGTTGAATAGGTTGTGGTTCTCTCTTTCCTTCCCCTTTTATCTATCATAACCATTGCATCTTCTTCTTTCTTGGAGATAAGGTTGAGGTCGAGTTTAGGACTCTTGATGGATCATCTTCAAGTTGAGAAATGTGGGATTTGGAGCTTTGATCATGGAGCTTGAACCCTTGAAGAAGCCCTTCTTGAGGTGGGTTATATAACTCTTAGCCTTCATTGTTATTTTCACTCTTTCATGTGCCTATGTTGTTTCTCATCTCTAAATCGTTTATCTCATATATGCTAGTAGTCAATGATGGTTTTGAGAACTGATTTGATGGAGGAACCTCGTTTAGTTTGCTTTTTGTATCTTGTACCTTCATGCCATGATAATAGAGGGACTAATGGCCGATATCCTAAGTTTGAAGATGACAAGTCGACACACACACACACTAGGATGTGAGTAGTCGACATGCCTTGTGGTGCTTAAACCAACACACCTTTTTGAGATGAACCGTTATACCTTGCTGGTACCCTAACCATAACAACCCGACACACCTCTAACCCAACACAAATGTGATGGAAGACACGCTCCTTGGAACCTTAGTTGACACAATAGATGACGGTATGTCTGATACATGTGTCTAAGCTGACACACTTTTAAGTAGGGTTAACTCAACACTCCTTGAGGAGGTTCCAAGGAGGTAGTCAACATGTTATGATGGTGACAAGTCAACACTTAAAGTCAAGCATCAACTTGACACCTTGAGGTCTAACCCGATACACCTAAGATGAGCTTGAATGACACACCTTGGTGTGGTCAGGCCGACACATGAGGATGATGAAATCGAGATCCCTCTAGCCATATGAAACCAATATATTAAAGGTTGACCCAAGATATTACAAATAAAGACAAACCTTGATGAGGTAAATGGATACACCTAGTGGGTGTTAAGATCGTGTTGTGATGTGGATGTCAAGTCGACACACCTTGGAAGGGATGAAACTGATACCTAGGGTTGATGATAAATTGATACCCTATGCTAATGCTAACCCGACATCTTGAGAAGTTGAAGGTGAAATCAACCTCTAGGGTTAGGGGATAGACCAAGATGCCATGTAATTGATTAGTTGTTACATGAGTAATGATGGGTCGTTACACCTATACTCTTTTGTATGGATATAGTCAATACATAGTGTGGTGATCTATCTAAGATGTCGTAACTATGAATGGTCAATCCTTAATTAGGATGTGTAGCTCTAAAACTCTCTAAGAAGGTGGAAGGTTATTGTGGGCTCTGATCTCCAAAACACAAGATAAACATAGCGGAAGCGATTCGATTAACAGC
Source organism: Alisma plantago-aquatica (assembly GCA_963693085.1). Lineage (NCBI taxonomy): Eukaryota > Viridiplantae > Streptophyta > Magnoliopsida > Alismatales > Alismataceae > Alisma > Alisma plantago-aquatica. Next base: position 514,835,410 of record OY856411.1, read on the forward strand.
GGAATATGAAAATCACGAGAAATTAAAACTTTTTGAAAACGAGATCTTAAAAACCCGAAACTCCTTTTATAAAAGTAAGATGAACTGTTTACATCTATGATAAATCACTTCTCGAGTGATTATATACATCATGATACAAAATCTCAAGATTTCAAAATTCTCAGATCAACAAACTCCTAGGACCTGAGTGTATAGAGACGACATAAGACTATTCTGACTACAAGACTGGACAGCACAGTGTTTCCACCTGAAGTCCCTACTGCTCCTGAATTTGCTGCTGTTGCTGCTGTCCACCTGTAGATCGGTTCCTTCGACCTCGACGTCCACCTAAAGGTAGAAATCTACGGGGTGAGACAATTTTAAAAAATTGTCCCAGCGAGAGTTATAACTCTCCGCCAGAAACTTTGTTAAAAGCAATCAAAGGAATATCATGAGCAGGTAATTTAGGTTACTCATAGCAGGCTTGATAACAAATACTCATCTTTATTTAAGGAATATGAAGAACACGTATACTAATGTTTGAACAGGATATTAAAAACAAGCAATGTAATATCAATCAATGTTCCTCGTAGTTCAACCTAAGAAGTGATGCTACGCGGTTGATTATGTTTTACAAACATCATTATGCCCTGCGGAGATGAGGTATACCGCTCATGCTCCAACCAATCACTAGTAAGTCGCATCGGTATCATACTAGGTCATCGAAAGAGCCGGATTCTCATGACCTTCAACTACCTCAGTCAGAATGAGGATAAACATGCAGGACATCTAGTGTCCCTGCTAATATAGCTCACCAGGGTATTCTGGTACTTCGCTATTAGAGTCACAGTGGCATTTTGCACTCTCTTCGCCATCGAAAGATTTCATGTTTATCTCTCATCGATGCGGTATAAAAGATTCCCTTGGAAGAATAGTGTTACATCATCCCAGTATAAACATATAGTGAAGGGTTGATGGATTAAGATACATCAACATCAACTCCTATACTAGGATGTAAGGATATACACATCCATATTCCCCCACATACTCTAAAGTATGTGATCCAGGAGTTCCCTTAGGAAAACCTGTTTCACCATCATTTAAAGTCTGACAATGATGGATCTATGATCAGGGCTCTACATGATATGATTAAACTTGGTTATTAGGTACATTTCAGTATTCTTTTAGCATCATACATGTTTCCAAACATTCAAGTACTAAACATGGCTATAACAGAAGAATACTAAATATAACAGGTATTACTCATATCAGTTATCCGATGGATGTCAGTTCTTAATCATCTTATCACTACAATTCAGGAACATAGGTGTTCACACCCTTATATCATCATAACACTTTCTATCAAATGTCATGTCAGCATCAAGTCATCTATTATCATGACCTCGATGTCATTCATGGCCCTTAAGGCATATCAGTTTCATATGATACCACTTGCATTTAGGCAACATAGTTATTTCTGTTCATAAGCTATTGACTTGCTTTCAATGAACATGATGTCATGATCCTTACCTGGATATGATCACCATCATGTATAGAAACCTGCATGGTTAATTCAATTGATAATAGTAAGCAGTTCATATCAAGAGTTGTACCCTTATATTCTTACAAGGGTTAGATTCCCTGACTTTCATCAATTAGGGTTTACTATTCACAATATATGTCATCACCCTAGAATTAGGGTTTACTATTCACCTCATGGTGAATTAATATCATTACATCACCATGCATGAGAAACATCATCATTAAAGCCCTCAGATAAGATCAAGATTCATCAAATACCATAATTAGGGTTTCCATGATCTCTCATAAGTGGATCATACCCTAATCATGCACATTCATGTATATTGAAGGTATTTTACTTGAGTTTCCACCATAAATGGTACTTTCTCTCTCCTCTCACTAGTAGATGGTGACTACACCACTTAGATTAGGTTAGGTTAAGTCCCCTTTGATCTACATAAACCAAATCACCACTATCAAGTGATTCGGGTTTGATTAGAACAAGGTATAACTCAATTAAACCTCTCATGGGCATTTTGGTAAATTACCCATTAATCATCCTCATGGGTCAATTCATTAATCACTTAGTCCCTTAATATCTTAAGTTACCATTATGGTTTAGATTAGATCATCATTGAACCATTTACACCTTCAAGTGATTAAGTATAATCAACCTTGAAAAATCTTCAATTGGTTTAGGGTTTGATCTTCAACCTTCAACCCATTTGATTCTTAAATGACCTTAAACTCGTTTAACCTCAAACGACCTAGAACCCATTTGGGCCTTTAAACGAGTGTGGACCCCCCTTGATCTTAAACGGGTGTGAACCCACTTGAGATCAAACGAGTGTGAACCTGTTTGAGATCAAACGAGTGTGAACCCGTTTGAGATCAAACGAGTGTGAACCTGTTTGAGATCAAACGAGTGTAGACTCGTTTGGACTTAAATGAGTGTGAACTCATTTGGACTCAAACGAGTGTGAACTCATTTGGACTCAAACGAGTGTGAACTTACTTGGGTCCAAACCGCATGAACATAAAAGGTGACACATAGGTTATGTTTGAATAGGGTTTCCTATGTTGAAGCCTTTAATTGGCCAAAGCCATGTTAACCACTTACAGATTGAGTCAATTAGTATGAGCCTCAATCAATTGGACTCCAATTTGACCCTTAATTGAAATCCAATTAGGGTTAAGTCTAACTCAATTAGGGTTTCCAATCGGCTAATCATCAATTCTCAACAATGTGAAACAAATTGTAATTGAACCCATCAATTGAACTCCAATTGGGCCCAAACGGTCTTGAGATCGTTTGGATGACCTCCAAACGGTCTTGAGACCGTTTTCCCAAAGTTTGACCAAAATCTAAGTTGATTTGATTAGAATTGAACCCTAATTAGGTCTAAAATCAGCACTTTTATCAATTCTTCAACCTATTGAAATTGGACCTACAATGGATCAATTTCCCTTAACCCTAGACCTCCAAACGGTCTTGGGGTGTCACTAAACGAGTGTGAGACCGTTTGGGTAAACCCCAAACGGGTTTGAACCCGTTTGGATCCTCCAACCCAAAACTCAACAAGATCTATAATTAAAATCAGCAATTTCAACCCGATTAGGGTTAGGGTGTTGAAGTGCCTTCAACTCTCAATTGGTTAGGAATTAGATTATAATTCTTTGTAGGAAAGAAATTCAATACATTATGAACAGACCCTCAAATGATCGTACCTTGGTCAACCCTATGAAATGGTCTTGGGGTCGTTTTGATCCAAACGATCTTACAGGATCGTTTGAGATCAAACGGGTTGAACCCGTTTGACCTTAAACGAGTTGCACCCGTTTGGACCAAAAGGGTCCAAGGTCGTTTCATAAAGTGACCTAGGAATCCACGCCCATCATCCTCAACCTCTGTTCAGGTCGGTTCCTCCACCGTTTTTCTTGCAAAAGAGCAAGGAAGAAGGGAGGTAGAAGAAGAACTAATCATAGAAAACAAGAACAAAGATATGCATAACAAAGCTAAGAGTTAGAATTATAAAATCCGCCTCAAATGTGGTTCCTAGAGCTTCCCAGCTTCCAAGCTTCAATCCTTTAATGGCATCTTGAGCTCCACAGGTCGGCCAAGGTCAATTCTTCAAGAAAAATATGGGGATGGTCGGCTAGAACAAGGAACCTAAGTAAGAAAACTAGCAATTCAACCTTGTAATACTATTTCCTCCATGAATCCAAGATAGAAGGTGGTGTTCTCTTACCTAGAACAGGTTGGTCATCCCCTAGAGCTCCTGAGCTTTTCTTTTGTCCGGTTGAGAAAGATAAGAAGTGAGTAAGTGAAGGAAATATGTTTGGTTGTTTTACAAGGAACTAGGCTTATATACTTTAGGTTATTTTCCACTATAAGGACCTCTAAAACATAGATTTCTCATCTAAGTCCCTTATTCTTTCTAAGGCACGTCCAAGCATGGTAATGTTATGAAAATCTCACCAAAACTCAAGATCTAAGGGTAGATAAAACCAATATGCACACTAAGGTATATATATATATATGAAGGGTCTTCTTACTCATACTAGGTGTTTTCATTACAAAGGTCATCCTTCTTATCCAATTATTTAATAGAAGTGCCCCTCTCATCCTTTCTTCTCTAAATGATGTCAAAAGTCATAAAAGATATTCTAGAAAGTGTATAGAACAAGTTGCACCCCACATTTTGGGTAAATTGCACTTTACACCAAAATTAGGGTTTGAGCACAAGGATTGCTCCACAAGCTGCACCTTGGTACCCAAACTTGGGAAATCCATCATACCTCATCATATTCCTTCATATGATGTCTCTTTATTAGAGGAACATCTTAACCTGTGTTATTTGCAAGTTAACCCCTCTAATTGGGTAATTTGCACATAGGTCCCTGTATTACCAAACAATACTACAATCATTGTTTAAAAAGGACAGAAATGAAAATGTATGTTCCTTAGGAACTTAATTACATGCCAAAAGATAATCACAAGGATTTAATTACATTTCTTAGGCAAAACACCTAGGGTTAATTCATAACCCAGGTCAGGGATGTTACAATTTATCCACCCCTTACAAGGATTTCGTCCTCGAAATCGAGAAAGCATATTAAGAGAAAAGAGTAGGATATTTCCTTCTCATTTCTTCCTCTAGTTCCCAAGTGGCTTCTTCAACACCACGGTGATTCCATAGAACTTTTACAAGACTTATCTCTTTCTTCTTTAGCTTTTTAATTCTGTTATCAAGGATTGACACCGGTCCTTCCTCATAAGTTATATCTTCATTCAATTCTACTTCCATAGGTTGTAGAACTGACTCGGTATCGGGATGACATTTCCTTAACATAGAAATGTGAAACACAGGGTGTAGTTTTTGTAATTCTGGTGGTAACTCTAGTCTATAGGCTACCTTTCCAACCCGTTCAATGATTGGATAAGGCCCTATAAATTTAGGAGCTAACTTCCCTTTCCTTCCAAAGCGAAGGACTCCTTTCCAAGGCGAGACCTTGAGATACACTCTGTCTCCAACCTGGAACTCCAACGGTCTACGACGCTTGTCAGCATAAGATTTTTGCCTATCTTGTGCAGTCTTAATCTGTTGTTGTATTACTTTAATCTTTTCCCTAGTCTGCTGCACAAGATCAGGACCTAACAATTGATGTTCACCAGTCTCATACCAGCATAAGGGTGATCTACAACGTCTGCCATACAAGGCTTCATAAGGTGCCATATCAATACTATGTTGATAGCTATTGTTATAGGCAAACTCTATCAAGATTAGGTGCAGATCCCAACTTCCTGTGAACTGGAGAACACATGCTCTCAACAGATCTTCTAAGGTCTGTATAGTCCTTTCTGACTGTCCATCCGTCTGTGGATGAAAGGCTGTACTAAACCTTAACTGGGTGCCTAGTGCTCTATGTAGCTGTTCCCAAAAACGACTTGTGAACTGAGGACCTCTGTCTAAAACTATGGTGACAGGAACTCCGTGCAAACGCACTATCTCTTGAACATATAACTAGGATAACCTTTCAGCAGAATAGGTTGTTTTGACAGGTAAGAAATGCACTGTCTTAGTCAACCTATCAACAATTACCCAAATAGAATCATGTCCTTTGTTTGTTCTAGGTAGACTAACAACAAAGTCCATGGTTACATGATCCCACTTCCACTGTGGTATGGGTAAAGGTTGCATTGTTCCTGTAGGCTTCTGCTGTTCAGCTTTAACTTGCTGACACACTGGACACCTCAGAACAAACTCAGCTACATCCTTCTTCATCCCAGGCCACCAATACATATCTTTCAAGTTTCGATACATCTTGGTGCTTCCTGGATGCATAGCATACATTGAAGAATGAGCTTCCTCTAGGACTAACTTCCTCAGGTTATCTACATCTGGTACTATCATCCTCCCATGATAGCATGCTACTTGATCATCTGATTCATGAAAACCTTCTCGCTTCTCATCACCATACTCAGATCTGATCTGCTGAACTGCAACATCAACTTGCTGTGCCTCCCTAATCTGCTCTCTTAGGGTGGGTTTGATATGCATCTCAGCCAACAACCCGGCAATCCATGACACCTTCATCTGTACATTGTCTTGCCTTAAGGAGATAAGCATATCTCTCCTAGGGCATACTAAAGAGTTTAATTGTGCCCTATCAGAGGATGATGTTGCTGATTTCCTACTCAAGGCATCTACAACTACATTGGCCTTTCCTGGATGGTAATCTATTGTACAATCACAATCCTTGATTAACTCCATCCAGCGATGTTGTCTCATGTTAAGGTCATGCTGAGAGAAGATATACTTAAGGTTCTTATGGTCTGTGAAAATTTGGAAGGTTTCTTCGTAAAGATAATGTCTCCATATTTTCAAGGCATGAACCACAACAGCTAATTGTAAATCATGTGTCGGATAATTCTCCTCGTGTTTCTTAAGTTGTCGGGAAGCAAAAGAAATTACTTGTTTATCTTGCATCAACACACATCCAAGTCCATTCTTGGAGGCATCACAAAAGACTACATATCCTTTTCCTTTCTCAGGTAGCACAAGCACAGGTGCACTTGTCAACCTCTCCTTCAACAGCTGAAAAGACTGTTGACACTTATCACTCCAGGCAAAAGGAACATCTTTCCGGGTCAACTTTGTCAAGGGTAGGGCTATAGAACTGAAGTTTTTAATGAACCTTCGGTAATATCCAGCCAACCCTAAGAAACTACGAATCTCCGTCGGTGTTTTCGGTTGTTCCCACTATAGAACAGATTCTACCTTTTTAGGGTCAACACAAATTCCTGAGGCAGATATCACATGACCAAGAAAAGATACCTCCGGAATCCAGAACTCACACTTGCTAAACTTGGCGTATAGCTTATGTTGTCTTAGCAAAGTTAGAGCCTGACGAAGATGTTGTTCATGATGCTGAGCATCTCTACTATAGATCAGGATGTCATCTATAAAGACAACAACACACTGATCGAGGAAAGGTCGGAAAATTCTATTCATGAGTTCCATAAATGCAGCTGGTGCATTAGTTAGTCCGAATGACATAACTGTGAACTCATAGTGACCATACCTTGTCCTGAAAGCAGACTTGGGTATGTCACTGTCCTTAATACAAAGTTGATGATATCCTGACCTCAAGTCTATCTTCGAGAAGACGGTTGCACCACGCAACTGGTCAAAAAGATCATCAATTCTAGGCAGGGGGTACTTATTCTTTATCATTACTTTATTTAGTTGTCTGTAATCGATGCACAACCGCATTGATCCATCCTTCTTTTTAACAAACAAGACTGGAGCACCCCAAGGCGAAGTACTTGGTCAGATAAAACCTTTCTCAAGCAACTCTTGAAGCTGTTTCTTGAATTCTGCCATCTCTGCAGGTGTCATCCTATATGGTGTTTGTGCTATAGGTTGGGTATCTGGGATCAAATTGATTTCAAAATCAATTTCCCGAGGCGGTGGCATACCTGGAAGTTCTTCAGGAAATACATCTTCAAATTCCCTGACTATAGGAACTTCAGCAAGGTTAGGACTCTTCATAGTTGTATCTATCACATGGTCCAAGAATGCATAACATCCTTGCCTCATCAGCTTATCAGCAACCATAGCAGACACAAGACAGGTGGGTAGAATCTTTCTCTCTCCTTGAAAGATCCATGTGTTGCTCTTATCAGCAAACACATCCTGCTTGGATTCACAACCCAAGACAACTCTATACCTTTCCAAGGTATCCATCCCCAGGATTATATCAAATCCTTGCATATCAAGTGGTATGAGATCCACTTGAATGCGATGATCAGAAAAGAAGAGGATGCAGAGAGAGCATACCTCTTGCAAAATAGCAGATCCTCTCAACGGAGTTTCAAGCAACAAGTTGTCTGCCCTATGTCTAACTGTCATATTGCAGTTATGAATCACTCTTCGAGTGACAAAGGAGTGTGTAGCACCCGGGTCAATCAAAACAGATACCACACAGGATTTAGACATATCAGAATATAAAAGTTCCATCTGACCTGCCACAACCCGTGGATTGACTACTGCTTCTGGTGGGTTCATAGCATAGAACCTTGCTGTCGCCTGAGGTTGAGTTGGTGCTGACGATCCAGCCTGAGACGCTTGCCCACGTCCTCTAGTTGCTCCTTAAGACTGCCTTCTCTGTGATCCCTGTTGATCCTGCCTCAGAGGCTGTGTCACACTGACAGGCCTAGACCTACAGTCCTTCATCAGATGTCCCACCTTTCCACAGTTATAGCAACTTCTCTCCCGTTGTTGTGGTCTTGGCGGTCCTGTGACCGATATTGATGCTGAACTGTGAGTCTCTCGTGGCGGTAAACCTCGTCCTCTACCTCTACTTGGGGACCACTGAGTCTGAGAACTAGATCTGGGTGGTGGAGGTGTAGGTGCAGAGAATCTAGGCTTTTTAAAGTCTCTAGATGAAGATCCTGGAACTGTGGATATCTCTTTTGGGTTTGTCTTTTCTCGACTACGGATCTCTCTATCCTTCGGACTGACTCAACAAAGGTAGAGAATCTCTCCCGGTTTTCTAGTGCAGACACGGGAGTAGTCATGTCAGCATTTAAACCCTTCTCAAACCTCCTAATCCTTTCTTCATCTGTGGTAGCCATATGCAGATAGAATCGCAACAACTCCATGAACTTAGCCTCATACTCGCTAATGTTCATCATACCCTGTCTTAGTCTCTCAAACTGAGAGATCTTCTCGTCCAGGAAGGTCTTTGTGTTGACCTAGGTGTTGCACATTGCCCATATTTTGATAATGACTTAACCATTCCATTCATATGTATCTAAAAAATCTATTTGAGATTGTTTCAGACATTAGGTACAAGAAAAGAATCACATTCAACTCAAAAGCTACTCGTCCAGCACATGCAAAACATGTGACTTTTAACCGTTTTGAGAAATATCCCTTTTTGGCTTAGAACAATTGATGTAATCACTTATACTCATGTTTTGCATTGTAACTAAGATGGATAAAATTATTGGGACTCAAAAATCCATCATTTGTACAGTTTTACGAAAATTCCAAAATACCCATAACAGGGATTTTGTCGGCCGAATTCCAAACTCGGCCGATCCATTTATTTTGGAATTTTTGTTGCAATCGGCCGAGTTCCAAACTCAGCCGATTCCTATTCGGTCGAGTTTCTAAGCTAGGAAACTCGGCCGATCCACTGATCGGTCCAAGATGAAAGTCGACCGATCGGCCGAGTTTCTCCAAGGGAACTCGGCCGACAGTCTAGCTTTCAGCCTTGTCTTTTAGTGGTTCGGCCGAGTTGCCTTTATTGAAACTCGGCCGATCAGACTATACTGGAATGCAGAAAAAGCAATTCCAACCATTGGAGGAGTAGGTGGAACTCAAAATAGATCTGTTGCAAGTTGTAAAACGGCTATTTTGTGCCCCTTAACTCTCCCAACCTCAAAGGGACACCCTCAACTATAAATAGGACCTCTTGGACTTCATTCCAAGGTTGCTCATTCACATATGCTTGGTCCTAGCCTTAGTTGAGTGGTTTCTAATCCTTTGAGCCCCTTTCTCTCTCTACCTTCAAAGCAAATTCGTGAGTATGAGTGAGTTAGGTTCCCATGTATGAGAGCTATCATTTGTAATGTTGTAAAGCTCTCCTTTCTACTTCTCCCATCTCCATTCCCTATGAAGATTGCTTGAAGATTCTTCTCCGAGTGAAAGAGAAGAAGGTTGTTGTTCTTCCCCGAGTGAAGGAGAAGAAGGCTAGCTGCTCCAGGCCTCCGAGTGAAGGAGGAAGGTGCTAAAGCTCTCTAAGAGAAGGAGAGGTGCAAGGCAAAGCTCAAGCAAGATGGGTAATTCCTGCAAGGCCGAAGACTAGAGCAAGAGTGGGTAAGTCCTTTGAAGAAGGCTGAAGACTACTTGCTTGGTGGGTAAGTCCTTGGTGAGGTAGAAGATCTTGGCTTGATTTATAAGTCCTTGGATGGTTGGTTGTTGTAGCTTGTAATCTTATTGTGTGATATATATAAGAGAACCAAGTTACAAATCCTAGAGCCTAACCAACTCTAGGTAGTGGACTGACTTGCTCCTAAGTTTAGGACAAGGAACCACTCTAAACCACCTGTCCAAGTGTATGCTAATCCTTGTCTCTTATCCTTGCTTTGTATGCTAGTTTAGGACATCAAATTGCTGTTTTGGTTTAAGTTCTGCACTTAATATAATTTAGTGGTCTAATCACTTTTGTGAAGTTTGTGAAGCTCTATTCAACCCCCCCCCCCTTCTAGAGCCCATTGATCCAACAAGTGGTATCAGAGCAGGTCTTCTCCAAGCTACTTCAACAAGTAGGAGAAGATGGGTGATTCAGCTCTTGGGTCACTCAATCTTGAAGGAAGCTTCTCCATGAGACCCCCGGTCTTCGACGGCACAAACTTCCTATATTGGAAGAGAAGGATGCAATTCTACATCCAAGGGGTGAGCTACGAGATGTGGAAGATAGTCCATCTCAAGTATGAAGAGCCAAAGGGGAACATCACCACATGGACGGAAGACGAGATGAAGAGTGCTCAACTCAATGCTAAAGCCGTGAGCATCATCTACGCCGCCCTTACACCATCGGAGTTCAACCGCATCTCTTCTTGGGACACGACGCATGAGATTTGGCACAAGTTGTGTGTCACCTATGAAGGGACCGAGCAAGTCAAGGAGGCCAAAGTGTATATGCTTGGTGGCCTACTTGAGAACTTCAAGATGGGGAAGAATGAAAGAGTTGCGGACATGTACACAAGGTTAAACGTCATCTTGAACAGCCTTGCAGCCCTTAGGAGTTTCATGGATAGAGGTACAATTAATGCCAAGATCTTGAGATCTCTTCCAAAGAGATGGGAGCCAAAGGTCACTTCAATTGAAGAAGTTTACAAGCTGAGCGAGTTGTCAACCGAGGAGCTGGTTGGTAACCTCCAAGCACATGAACCTAGGCTCGACAAGCAAGAGGAAGAGGAGAAAAGAGAAGAGAAGGAATCAAAGAAGATGAAGGACACAGCCTTCAAAGCCCAAGTTGAAGAAATGGTCCGGCAACAACAACTTGCCATGAAGTCTCCCTGCCCTTCCTCAAGTGAAGATGAAGGTGCAAATGATCATGAAGCCAACTACTCAAAAGGAAGACACTTCAAGAGCAAGCCCTCCTCCTCAACTCCTAGGTGCTACGAGTGTGGTCAAAAAGGCCACTACAAGAGTGACTGCCCAAAGGCCAAGAAGGGCTATCATAAGAGCAGCCACAAGAAGGATGACAAATACAAAAGAGAAGCCAAATACAAGAAGAAGGACAAGAAGGAGAGACGATCCAAAGATGTAGCTCATGCGGCATGGGAGGAGTCTTCTACTTCAAGTTCCTCAAGCTCCGAGGATGGAGAATGTCATCTTGCCCTCATGGCATCTACTAGTGAAGAAGTAATTGAGGTAAGTGAGGTAAGCAAGGTAAGTGATGAAAATTTACTTGAGTTATCTAAGGAAACTCTCATTGAAATGCTTAATGAATGTCAATCATCTTTTGCTAAATGTAAAGCTAAAAGGAAAAGATTAGGAAAGATAGTTGATGATCTTTATGCCAAGATTGATATTCTTGATAAAAATGAGAAATTACATCTTGATAGCATAGATTCCTTGCAAGGGCAATTTCTGGACCTTGAACTTCAATATAATGGAGTAGAGGTTGAGAATGGTACTTATCTTAAAACTATTGAAAATCTTAAGGTTGAGAACCAAAATTGCCTAGATGAGCTTGATGTTCTAAAAACTGAAAATGTAGAACTTAAGCTTATTGATGATGCTAGGAGAGATGAAGTTTACTCTTATCAAAGAGAAATTGTTGTTCTTAAATCTGAAAATGCTAAATTGCTTGCTCAAACAAATGATTTATCTTCTAGACCTATCTTGCCTAGAAATGAAGTTGCTAACTTAACTCTAGAAAAAGACTCTCTTCTTACTAAAGCCCTCTGCCTTGAGGCCGACCTTTTGCATACTAGAGAAGATCTTGCAGTTTATCTACTACCGTTATAAATCTTAGTGATGATAATGCTAAATTAAGATCTACTTTGCAAAGGTTTCTTTCGGGTAAGAAATCCCTAAATGATGTTCTAGAGCACTCTACCAAACAAGTTGGTACTAGTGGTCTAGGATACAATGAAACTACTCCAAAAGGTAAGAAGAAGAAGAAGGGTAAGAAAAAGAGTGTGGAAACTCCAATTTTCAATGGAGAGTCTTCCGGCTCTAAAACCCCATGGTATGTATTCATTGCAAATGTGATGATCATTATTCTACCTATTGTCCTTACAAGCCCAAGGGGACCAACCCAAAGATGAAATGGGTCCCCAAGCTAACCCCGGACCCCAAAGTTTGAGTTGGGTTCCGACATCCTCTTTTCTTGCAGGTTAAGAAGAAATGGATTGTTGATAGTGGCTGCTCTAAGCATATGACTGGAGAAATCAGCCATTTCAACAAATTTGTGAAAAAGAAAGGAGGATCGGTAACCTTTGGGGACAACAAGAAGGGTAAGGTTATAGGTGAGGGTGATGTAGGCAATGAATTGTGCATTAAAAATGTATTGCTTGTTGATGGCCTACATCACAATTTAATTAGTGTTAGACAATTATGTGATAATGGTTATCTTGTGCTATTTACTTCTTTAGAATGCTTGCTTCTAGATTCCCTGTCCTACAATGTTATATATAAGGGAACTAGAAATGGTAATCTCTATGTGATTGTTCTCGATGCTCTTAAGCCCATACTAAATAGATGCTTAGTTGTGGATAAAAACGATCTTTCGCTTTGGCATCGTCGTTTGGGTCATGTGAATTTGCATCAAATGAAGAAACTGAACAAAAAGGACTTGGTTCGAGGACTTCCTAAATTGGATTTTGAAAAGGATGAGGAATGTCAACCTTGTACACAAGGGAAACAAACCAAATCCTCCTTCAAATCCAAAGGAGTCATGAGTACCAAGAGAGTTCTTGAGCTTCTTCATATTGATATTTTTGGACCAATGAGAACACAAACGCTTCGTGGCTCCAAGTATTGTCTTGTTATTGTTGATGATTTTTCTAGATATACTTGGACTTTCTTTCTCGTTTCGAAAAGCGATACACTTGATGTTTTCTCGAGATTTTGTAAACGAGTTGAAAACGAAGCTTCTTGCCATGTTGTTTCTATCCATAGTGATCATGGGGGAGAGTTTGAAAATGATCTTTTTGAACGTTTTTGTGAAAAATCGGGTTATTCGCACAATTTCTCTTCTCCTCGCACACCCCAACAAAATGGAGTTGTTGAGAGGAAGAATAGATCGCTACAAGAGATGGCTAGGACCATGCTTCTTGAGTATGACACTCCTAAGAAGTTTTGGGCTGAAGCCGTTAGCACCTCATGTTTTGTGCAAAACTGAGTTTTCACACATCCGACTTTCAAGAAAACCCCCTATGAACTATGGCGTGGTAGGAAGCCGTCTATTGATTTCTTTCATGTTTTTGGATGTCCTTGTTTTGTTTTAAACACCAAGGATTCTCTCGACAAGTTTGATCCGAAATCATACAAGGCTTTCTTCCTAGGCTATAGCACTACTAGCAGGGCATTTAGAGTATTTAACATTGAACTATCTAAAATTGAAGAATCTATAAATGTTAAATTTATTGAAACTAACCCTGTTAGTAGCAAGAATATTGGTGATGATGATGTTGCATATGAAATCATTCCTATCTTAAAAGAGCTCAACATCAAAGACAAAGGTAAGCAGGTTGAAGAAGAAGAAAAAGAAGAAGAAAAGAAGGATCCCACTCCCCGCTTTGCAAAGAATCACCCCAAGGAGTTGATCATTGGCAATCCATTTGAGAGAGTGAGGACATGAGCTGCTCACAACAAAGAACAAGTAGATAGTGCCTTCATCTCCCAACTAGAGCCAAAGAACATCAAAGAGGCCCTTGGTGATGATGAGTGGATCCTTGCCATGCAAGAAGAGCTTGAGCAATTTGAGAAGAACCGTGTGTGGACTTTAGTGCCAAGACCAAATGATAGAAAGATCATTGGCACCAAATGGGTCTACCGCAACAAGCTTGATGAGCAAGGAAAAGTGGTAAGGAACAAAGCAAGGTTAGTAGCACAAGGTTACAATCAACAAGAAGGTATTGATTTTGATGAAACCTATGCTCCTGTTGCTAGATTAGAATCTATCCGTATGCTACTTGCTTTTGCTAGTTATAAAAATTTCTTGCTTTATCAAATGGATGTTAAAAGTGCGTTTTTGAATGGTACAATCGAGGAGGAAGTATATGTTGCTCAACCTCCAGGCTTTGAAAATGATAAGTTACCCAATCATGTATATTTCTTGCAAAAAGCTCTCTACGGACTCAAACAAGCACCTCGAGCTTGGTATGAGAAACTAAAGAACTTTTTGTTAGAAAACGAGTATATCATGGGCAAAGTTGATTGTACTTTATTTCTAAAACACACTTCTACCCATTTTCTCATAATTCAAATATATGTTGATGATATTATATTTGGAGGAACTGACCTTGATCCTTGCAAGGAGTTTAGCTCTCTTATGCAGAGTGAATTTGAAATGAGCATGATGGGTGAGCTGACCTTCTTCCTCGGCTTTCAAATCAAACAAACAAAGGAAGGAAACTTCATCAACCAAGGCAAATACACAACTGAACTACTCAAACGCTTTGGGATGGAGAACATGAAGCCGATGGATACACCCATGTCAAACACCGCAAAACTCGACAAGGATGAAGAAGGTGAAAAGGTAGATGAGAAGCTCTATAGAGGTATGATCGGAAGTTTACTTTATTTAACTGCCTCTAGACCTGATATAATGTTTAGTGTTGGCTTGTGTGCTCGCTTTCAATCAAGCCCTAGGAAATCACATCTTATTGCTATCAAGAGGATTTTGAGGTACTTAGCCAAAACTCCAAATTTTGGACTATGGTACCCTAAGTCAAGGGACTTTACTCTTGTGGCATATAGTGATGCTGACTACGCAGGTTGCTTGATTGATAGAAAGTGAACAAGTGGCACTTGCTTCCTCTTGGGACCATGCTTGGTGTTTTGGTTCTCCAAGAAACAGAGCACAGTGGCATTATCAACTACCGAAGCTAAGTACATTGCAGCCGGAAGTTGTTGTGCCCAGGTCCTATGGATGAAGCAAATGCTCCAAGACTTCAACATTCATTTTGATGCTTCTCCTATTTACTGTGATAATACTAGTGCAATCAATCTTTCTTACAATCCAATATTGCATAGTAGAGCTAAACACATAGAAGTTCGCCATCATTTTCTCCGTGACCACATTGTCAAAAAGGATATTTATATCACACATGTGGATACGGAAAATCAGTTGGCCGATATTTTCACTAAACCTCTTGCTAGAGAATAATTTAATTTTATTAGATAAAAATTGCTCATAATTTCTCTTGATGATATTGAATTTCTCTCTAATTAGTTGGTTACATCTTATATGTGTTGCTCTTGCTTTAAATGCTTTGATTGCTCAAGATGCTTGTTTTAGCTAAAATTTCTTCTAGTTCTGTCTCTTTTTCGGGCTCTTTCTCGCAAATCGGGTTTTAATCGACAAATAGTACCCTATGATGATGGGAATGTGCCTAAATATCCTTAATATACAAACTAGACCAAAAAGAATTTTTGCATTAGGTCATTTGAGGCTAGGGCTAGATTTTCAGTTTTTCCTCTTCAGGGTTTTGGTCGGCCGAGTTTCAAACTCGACCGATCGGTCGGGCTTCAGGGTGCCTGTGCACTCGATCGGCCGAGTTTCCATTTCCCAAACTCGACCGATCGGCGGCAGACCAGTTTTATATATATAGGAATCGGCCGACTTTCTCCCTCTCAACTAGAGAAAAGTCGACCGAACCCTAGCCGTAACACCCGCCCCTCTCTAACCATGGCCCTATCTCCCCTCGTTTCGGCTGATTTCACCTCCGATCGACCTTGCTTCTTCGTTCTTGCTGTTCTCGGGGCTTCGTCTACCTAGTTTCTCCACGAGCTCGGCTCTCTTTCCTCCTTCTCCTCTCCATGAGGTCCCAACGACGGAAAAGAGCCGTCCCTTCCCCTGCTATGGCGACCCCCCTTGCTCCAAGGTATATTGTGTTCGAAAATCTATCTTTTATTGACCAAGCTGCTGTTACTAGATATCAAGAGCTCCTTCCTCGCACTCCCTTTCCTTTTCAAGCTCTCCATCAACCTAACAGCTTTCACCCTGATCTTTATGAAGCTTGTCAAACCCTTCGAACTCATTACCTTGATCCGTTTTGCATAGAAGATGCCCGCTTCCACAATTTGAAATATAGTTCCAAAGCTGTCAGTGAGTTCTACGCCAATTTGCGTTGGAACTATGACTCTTTGGTCCCATCCGCGGACACTTCTATTGTGTTTACGTCCATGATTGCCGGTCAACCTTTCCATATCACTGAGCGTTCTTTCAATCTCTATCTTCATGGAAATGTTGGTATGACATCTTGGATCGCTGACTATCCTCAATATCTTGATCTTCTCTACCCCGATGACGTGTATAAGGCAATTGAGGTTGACTTGACTGACATTCATAAATTTCTCAAGCGACCCAACTTTCCCTATACAAAAAGGGGTACTCTGCCTTCCTCAGCCCTTTCTGCTCCTCGCCGCGTCTTGGCGTTTATCTTGAGCTGCAATGTCCATCCTAAGAAGAATCAAATGGACATTGCTGAGAATACAGCTGTTATGATGTATCTTTTGCTGAAGAATCAAGGAGTCAAATGGGCACGTTATATCCTCCATCATATGACCTGTTTTGACTCCGGAAAGAACACAAAGGGCACTCATCTTCCCTATCCTGCCCTCATCTGTGGTCTTTTCCAGCATGCCACTGGTAAATCCCTCTTTGCCGATCTCCTCTACCGACCTGATCGTAAAGGTGTTTATATCAGTGAGACCACTCTTCTGAAGAGTGTTCCTACCCCTGGTGCATCATCTTCCTCTGCTGCACCTCCACCTTCCTCAGCTGCACCTCCACCATCCTCAGCTGCACCTCCACCATCCTCAGCTGCACCTCCTCCACCTGAGCCTTCCTTCCAGCCTCCTCCCTAGCCTGCCTTTGCTGATTTCCATGTTTCAAATGAGGCCCTCATGGGGTATCTCATGCACCAGCAAGCGTACAACATGCAGGTCCAGCAACACCTTCATCAGGATCTTTGCCACATCATGTCCTCCATGCATTTATCCTGCCCTCAGCCTTATCCCACCTACCAGCCTTATCCCGGTGGTGACTACGCTTCCTACGCGTATAGTCAGTTTTACCCTACTCCACCCTTCTCTGCTTCCGCTGAGCCCTCTGCAGGTGGATACCCTTCCCCGGTTCTGGCGCTTCCAGGTGGTCGTCTGTCTGAGATCCTGGCCCAGTACACCTCTTCTGCTCCTCCCCTTGAGGTTGCCTATGAGTTACATGCTCTAGGCATGTCTTGGTCCGAGCAGAGTGCTAGGTGGCCCGGGCGTGCTTCTGGTCCTCCAGATGAGGATATGCCTGACCAGGAGGATGCTGCGACTGATGCTGATGAAGAAAATGAGGCTACTGCGACTGATGCTGATGACGAGGATGATGACCAAGATGCTGACGAGGCTACACATGCTGCTGCTCCTCCTTCTGACGATGGAGATGAGGACTACCAGCCAGATGAGGATATCGATGTTGCTGTTGATGACATAGACATAGAGTAGTTATCTTAGGGGCTGATGTATCTAGTTTTAGTCTCAGATGACCATGCCGTATCTCTTTGGACTATGTTTGCACTATATACATTAGGCACATCATCTGAGCTATACTATTTTTTTTTGCTCTATGCTATCCGTGTAGTTTTGTTTTATGATTTATGGGAACGCTTTGTATGGTATATCTTTTAGTGTTTTCCATATTTTGATAATGCATGCTTTAGTTGTTTATCTTGGTGTTCCTCTGTCTTTCTATGGAGTGAGTGATTGAGTGTTTTTGTTTTTCTATGGAGAAGACCTTGCTTTTATGCTCTTCTACCCCCCTGCCTTTTTTAGATGACAAAGGGGGAGAAAAAGCTCAATCATATTGAATTTATTGCTTGTATGGTTCTTTTCTTGTCTATTAAATGAAATGCATCTAGACTTGCTTAGAATCATATAGTATACATATGTGTTTTGGTTGCTTGTTGTTTAACTAACCATGCAGGCATGAGTAAGCATGAATTCAGGGGGAGCACTACAAATTGATCATATTTGCATCCCCTTGCAATTCCCTAAGAAAAGGTATAATTTTCACATTCTTTTCAATATGTTGAGGAATGGTTTGTCATTGTCAAAAAGGGGGAGAATGTTGACCTAGGTGTCACACATTGCCCATATTTTGATAATGACTTAACCATTCCATTCATATGTATCTAACAAATCTATTTGAGATTGTTTCAGACATTAGGTACAAGAAAAGAATCACATTCAACTCAAAAGCTACTCGTCCAGCACATGTGACTTTTAACCATTTTGAGAAATATCCCTTTTTGGCTTAGAACAATTGATGTAATCACTTATACTCATGTTTTGCATTGTAACTAAGATGGATAAAATTATTGGGACTCAAAAATCCATCATTTGTACAGTTTTACGAAAATTCCAAAATACCCATAACAGGGATTTTGTCGGCCGAATTCCAAACTCGGCCGATCCATTTATTCTGGAATTTTTGTTGCAATCGGCCGAGTTCCAAACTCAGCCGATTCCTGTTCGGTCGAGTTTCTAAGCTAGGAAACTCGGCCGATCCACTGATCGGTCCAAGATGAAAGTCGACCGATCGGCCGAGTTTCTCCAAGGGAACTCAGCCGACAGTCTAGCTTTCAGCCTTGTCTTTTAGTGGTTCGGACGAGTTGCCTTTATTGAAACTCGGCCGATCAGACTGTACTGGAATGCAGAAAAAGCAATTCCAACCATTGGAGGAGTAGGTGGAACTCAAAATAGATCCGTTGCAAGTTGTAAAACGGCTATTTTGTGCCCCTTAACTCTCCCAACCTCAAAGGGACACCCTCAACTATAAATAGGACCTCTTGGACTTCATTCCAAGGTTGCTCATTCACATATGCTTGGTCCTAGCCTTAGTTGAGTGGTTTCTAATCCTTTGAGCCCCTTTCTCTCTCTACCTTCAAAGCAAATTCGTGAGTATGAGTGAGTTAGGTTCCCATGTATGAGAGCTATCATTTGTAATGTTGTAAAGCTCTCCTTTCTACTTCTTCCATCTCCATTCCCTATGAAGATTGCTTGAAGATTCTTCTCCGAGTGAAAGAGAAGAAGGTTGTTGTTCTTCCCCGAGTGAAGGAGAAGAAGGCTAGCTGCTCCAGGCCTCCGAGTGAAGGAGGAAGGTGCTAAAGCTCTCTAAGAGAAGGAGAGGTGCAAGGCAAAGCTCAAGCAAGATGGGTAATTCCTGCAAGGCCGAAGACTAGAGCAAGAGTGGGTAAGTCCTTTGAAGAAGGCTGAAGACTACTTGCTTGGTGGGTAAGTCCTTGGTGAGGTAGAAGATCTTGGCTTGATTTATAAGTCCTTGGATGGTTGGTTGTTGTAGCTTGTAATCTTATTGTGTGATATATATAAGAGAACCAAGTTACAAATCCTAGAGCCTAACCAACTCTAGGTAGTGGACTGACTTGCTCCTAAGTTTAGGACAAGGAACCACTCTAAACCACCTGTCCAAGTGTATGCTAATCCTTGTCTCTTATCCTTGCTTTGTATGCTAGTTTAGGACATCAAATTTCTGTTTTGGTTTAAGTTCTGCACTTAATATAATTTGGTGGTCTAATCACTTTTGTGAAGTTTGTGAAGCTCTATTCAACCCCCCCCTTCTAGAGCCCATTGATCCAACACTTTAGAAAATATCTGCATACAAATTCCTGACGAAAGTCCTCCCATGAGATCTCTATTCCAGGCCTCTTCTGCTCTTCCATGGTCCACCAGTGACCACCACTACCTTTGAGAAGATAGACAGCATGTCTAACCTTCTCTCCTTCGGGGATGTTAAGGATTCTGAAAGCTTTCTCCAACTCAGTTAACCACAGATCAGCATCAGCAGGGTCATCTGTTCCAAAATATTCAGTTGCTCCGACCCGACGAAGTCGCTCGAACGTTTTACCGATACCTTGACCCTCATACTGGATAGGTGCCCTAGGTGCATGCATGGGCATCCTGTCGGTGATATGTGTCATGGCAGTCATAAACTGCCCAAACATGGTCTGTACCGCTGGGTTTCCCATGTCAGCTGGGTCAAACCGAGGTGGCTCCACATGTGGCTCAGGTACAGGTTGCTCTATTTCTAGGTTCCTTGCACCTTCTCGAGGCGCAAAAACACTACTTTCGGCCTCATACTCCTCCTATGGTCCAGACATCCTTAATTATCTTCTTATCCTGAGGAGCAGAAGACTCTATTAGATAAGAAAGAAGTACTAAGGATAGACTTGACACTCTAAGTCCTATGTCTCTGTAAACTCAGCGAACCTAGAGCTCTGATACCACTAATTTTGGGCTCTGATCTCCAAAACACAAGATAAACATAGCGGAAGCGATTCGATTAACAGCGGAATACAAAAATCACGAGAAATTAAAACTTTTCGAAAATGAGATCTTAAAAACCCGAAACTCCTTTTATAAAAGTAAGATGAACTGTTTACATCTCTGATAAATCACTTCTCGAGTGATTATATATGTCATGATACAAAATCTCAAGATTTCAAAATTCTCAGATCAACAAACTCCTAGGACCTGACTGTACAGAGATGACATGAGACTATTCTGACTACAAGACTGGACAACACAGTGTTTCCACTTGAAGTCCCTACTGCTCCTGAATTTGCTACTGTTGCTGTTGTCCACCTGCATATTGGTTCCTTCGACCTCGACGTCCACCTAAAGGTAGAAATCTACGGGGTGAGACAATTTTAAATAATTGTCCCAGCGAGAGTTATAACTCTCCGCCAGAAACTTTGTTAAAAGCAATCAAAGGAATATCATGAGCAGGTAATTTAGGTTACTCATAGCAGGCTTGATAACAAATACTCATCTTTATTTAAGGAATATGAAGAACACGTATACTAATGTTTGAACAAGATATTAAAAACAAGCAATGTAATATCAATCAATGTTCCTCGTAGTTCAACCTAAGCAGTGATGCTACACGGTTGATTATGTTTTACAAACATCATTATGCCCTGCGGAGATGAGGTATACCGCTCATGCTCCAACCGATCACTAGTAAGTCGCATCGGTATCATACTAGGTCATCGAAAGAGCCGGATTCTCATGACCTTCAACTACTTCAGTCAGAATGAGGATAAACATGCAGGACATCTAGTGTCCCTGCTAATATAGCTCACCAGGGTATTCTGGTACTTCGCTATTAGAGTCACAGTGGCATTCTGCACTCTCTTTGCCATCGAAATATTTCATGTTTATCTCTCATCAATGCGGTATAAAAGATTCCCTTGGAAGAATAGTGTTACATCATCCCAATATAAACATATAGTGAAGGGTTGATGGATTAAGATACATCAACATCAACTCCTACACTAGGATGTAAGGATATACACATCCATATTCCCCCACATACTATGTGATCCAGGAGTTCCCTTAGGAAAACCTGTTTCACCATCATTTAAAGTCTGACAATGATGGATCTATGATCAGGGATCTACATGATATGATTAAACTTGGTTATTAGGTACATTTCAGTATTCTTTTAGCATCATACATGTTTCCAAACATTCAAGTACTAAACATGGCTATAACAGAAGAATACTAAATATAACAGGTATTACTCATATCAGTTATCCGATGGATGTCAGTTCTTAATCATCTTATCACTACAATTCAGGAACATAGGTGTTCACACCTTTATATCATCATAACACTTGCTATCAAATGTCATGTCAGCATCAAGTCATCTATTAGCATGACCTTGATGTCATTCATGGCCCTTAAGGCATATCAGTTTCATATGATACCACTTGCATTTAGGCAACATAGTTATTTCTGTTCATAAGCTATTGACTTGCTTTCAATGAACATGATGTCATGATCCTTATCTGGATATGATCACCATCATGTATAGAAACCTGCATGGTTAATTCAATTGATAATAGTAAGCAGTTCATATCAAGAGTTGTACCCTTATATTCTTACAAGGGTTAGATTCCCTGATTTTCATCAATTAGGGTTTACTATTCACAATATATGTCATCACCCTAGAATCAGGGTTTACTATTCACCTCATGGTGAATTAATATCATTACATCACCATGCATGAGAAACATCATCATTAAAGCCCTCATATAAGATCAAGATTCACCAAATACCATAATTAGGGTTTCCATGATCTCTCATAAGTGGATCATACCCTAATCATGCACATTCATGTATATTGAAGGTATTTTACTTGAGTTTCCACCATAAATGGTACTTTCTCTCTCCTCTCACTAGTATATGGTGACTACACCACTTAGATTAGGTTAGGTTAAGTCCCCTTTGATCTACATAAACCAAATCACCACTATCAAGTGATTCGGGTTTGATTAGAACAAGGTATAACTCAATTAAACCTCTCAGGGGCATTTTGGTAAATTACCCATTAATCATCCTCATGGGTCAATTCATTAATCACTTAGTCCCTTAATATCTTAAGTTACCATTATGGTTTAGATTAGATCATCATTGAACCATTTACACCTTCAAGTGATTAAGTATAATCAACCTTGAAAAATCTTCAATTGGTTTAGGGTTTGATCTTCAACCTTCAACCCATTTGATTCTTAAATGACCTTAAAATCTTTTAACCTCAAACAACCTAGAACCCATTTGGGCCTTTAAATGAGTGTGGACCCCCCTTGATCTTAAACGGGTGTGAACCCACTTGAGATCAAACGAGTGTGAACCCGTTTGAGATCAAACGAGTGTGAACCCGTTTGAGATCAAACGAGTGTAGACTCATTTGGACTTAAACGAGTGTGAACTCGTTTGGACTCAAACGAGTGTGAACTCGTTTGGACTCAAACGAGTGTGAACTTACTTGGGTCCAAACCGCATGAACATAAAAGGTGACACATATGTTATGTTTGAATAGGGTTTCCTATGTTGAAGCCTTTAATTGGCCAAAGCCATGTTAACCACTTACAGATTGAGTCAATTAGGATGAGCCTCAATCAATTGGACTCCAATTTGACCCTTAATTGAAAGCCAATTAGGGTTAAGTCTAACTCAATTAGGGTTTCCAATCGGCTAATCATCAATTCTCAACAATGTGAAATAAATTGTAATTGAACCCATCAATTGAACTCCAATTGGGCCCAAACTTGGCCCAAATGGTCTTGAGATCGTTTGGACGACCTCCAAACGGTCTTGAGACCGTTTGCCCAAAGTTTTACCAAAATCTAAGTTGATTTGATTAGAATTGAACCCTAATTAGGTCTAAAATCAGCACTTTTATCAATTCTTTAACCTATTGAAATTGGACCTACAATGGATCAATTTCCCTTAACCCTAGACCTCCAAACGGTCTTGGGGTGTCACTAAACGAGTGTGAGACTGTTTGGGTGAAGCCCAAACGGGTTTGAACCCGTTTGGATCCTCCAACCCAAAACTCAACAAGATCTATAATTAAAATCAGCAATTTCAACCCGATTAGGGTTAGGGTGTTGAAGTGCCTTCAACTCTCAATTGGTTAGGAATTAGATTATAATTCTTTGTAGGAAAGAAATTCAATACATTATGAACAGACCCTCAAATGGTCATACCTTGGTCAACCCTATGAAACGGTCTTGGGGTCGTTTTGATCCAAACGATCTTGCAGGATCATTTTAGATCAAACGGGTTGAACCCGTTTGACCTTAAACGAGTTGCACCCGTTTGGACCAAAAGGGTCCAAGGTCGTTTCATAAAGTGACCTAGGAATCCACGCCCATCATCCTCAACCTCTGTTCAGGTCGGTTCCTCCACCGTTTTTCTTGCAAAAGAGCAAGGAAGAAGGGAGGTAGAAGAAGAACTAATCATAGAAAACAAGAACAAAGATATGCATAACAAAGCTAAGAGTTAGAATTATAAAACCCGCCTAAAACGTGGTTCCTAGAGCTTCCAAGCTTCCAAGCTTCAAGCCTTTAATGGCGTCTTGAGCTCCACAGGTCGGCCAAGGTCAATTCTTCAAGAAAAAGATGGGGATGGTCGGCTAGAACAAGGAACCTAAGTAAGAAAACTAGCAATTCAACCTTGTAATACGATTTCCTCCATGAATCCAAGCTAGAATGTGGTGTTCTCTTACCTAGAACAGGTTGGTCATCCCCTTGAGCTCCTTAGCTTTTCTTTTGGCCAGTTGAGAAAGATAAGAAGTGAGGAAGTGAAGGAAATACGTTTGGTTGTTTTACAAGGAACTAGGCTTATATACTTTAGGTTATTTTTCACCATAAGGACCTCTAAAACATAGATTTCTCATCTAAGTCCCTTCTTCTTTATAAGTCACGTCTAAGCATGGTAATATTATGCAAATATCATCAAAACTCAAGATCTAAGGGTAGATAAAACCAATATGCACACTAAGGTATATATATATATATATATATATATATATGAAGGGTCTTCTTACTCATACTAGGTGTTTTCACTACAAAGGTCATCCTTCTTATCCAATTATTTAATAGAAGTGCCCCTCTCATCCTTTCTTCTCTAAATGATGTCAAGAGTCATACAAGATATTCTAGAAAGTGTATAACACAAGTTTCACCCCACATTTTGGGTAAATTGCACTTTACACCAAAATTAGGGTTTAAGCACAAGGATTGCTCCACAAGCTGCACCTTGGTGCCCAAACTTGGGAAATCCATCATACCTCATCATATTCCTTCATATGATGTATATTTATTATAGTAACATCTTAACCTGTGTTATTTGCAAGTTAACCCCTCTAATTGGGTAATTTGCACATAGGTCCCTGTATTACCAAACAATACTACAATCATTGTTTAAAAAGGACAGAAATGAAAATGTATGTTCCTTAGGAACTTAATTACATGCCAAAATATAATCACAAGGATTTAATTACATTTCTTAGGCAAAACACCTAGGGTTAATTCATAACCCAGGTCAGGGATGTTACAGTTATAGAAGTAGGGTTTAGTGGTAAAGTAACTATACAATAATCCTAATCATAAGATGGTAAGACTCATGTGCTCACCTTAGTGAAAGATTGTAATCCATGGCAAGTGTCTTCTATGTTCCTTTCTACATGATCATAGTTTGTGAGAGAGGTTAATTAGACCACTACGCGAGTACATGATAGTGGTGATGTTCTTTGTTGGAATCAAAGGGTGTTAGTTTTTGTTTAGAAATCATGTAAACAAGTTTAATGGTCAAATAAGTGGCTTGTGTATATTTGAAGTAAAACCCTCTAGTTATGTAATCGAAGGATTGACATTCCTTAGGCGACTCGTTTATATTACCTAACCCTAGCGCCTCTGATCCAGAGAGTTCAGAGGAAGCGGACAGCGGCGGCGGAAAATGATGACGAGGCTGAGGAAAAATAAAAAGAAGCGGGGCCACATCTCCGCAGGGCACGGTCGTATCAGGAAGCATCCCGAAGGCCGCGGTAATGCTGGAAGCATGCACCATCACCGTATCATGTTCGACAAGTACCACCCTGGGTACTTCGGCAAGGTTGGTATGTGCTACTTCCACAAGCTCCGCAACAAGTTTTACCGCCCCGCCATCAATCTAGACAGCCTGTGGTCCCTCGTTCCCGAGGATGTCAAGGAGAAGGCGAAGGCCTCCGCCGTTGGCAGTTCTGCGCCCCTCATCGACGTCATGCAGTTTGGGTACTTCAAAGTGCTTGGAAAGGGCATCCTTCTGACTTCGCAGCCTGTCGTAGTGAAGGCCAAGCTGGTGTTGAAGAATGCGGAAAAGAAGATCAACGAGAATGGAGGTGTCGTCGTCCTAACTACGTAAATGAATCGTCTTATTTTGTCTTTAGGATTTTTGTTGAATATCTCTAGATTGTTTTGGATTCGTAACATAGGGTCTCTGGGAATCCTTTTTGGTGTTATTAGTTATGCCCTTTTCACATTGGACGGAAGCGAGTGTCATTCTCATTGCAAAATGATAATCTGATTGTTTTGTGAATGCACTGGTCATCTAATCTTCGAGAGTGATTATATATATCCTTAAAAAAAGGATTGACACTCCTTAGGATGATAATGTGGTTGATAACTTGTGTATAGTAATAACATATGGGCCACATAATAATGAAACATCATGTTGGTGCAATAGTCAATGTGTTTGCATGATGCATTGTTGCAATCCACACATAACTTAATGAGATGATACACATATACATTTATAAATTGGTGATACCTAGTGTTGATGACATGATGACTTATTCATATCTTACTAATGTTGATCAAACCTAAATATGTTTCAAGAAAGTGGACATTTATGAAATTAGGGTGGGTAATGTAACCATGAGGTAAAACCCTAATCGGTTATATGTGAAAAGCAGTGACCTTGATTCTATGTGCAGGTCATATTATTGAACGTGTATGAATAGAGAGCATGATATTGTACTCTCTCTCTCTTAAATTACATAAATGTAACCTTGTGAGTTAATTGGACGTTATAATTAGTGAATACTAAGAAGATGGTTAAATAATATCAAGCATTGGCTATAAGTCTCGATAATGGAACATGGAAGGTATAAATATGTGAATGTGCATACTTGGTTACATTGTATAATTCTTAGCCTAATACACTCCAACTTATGGAAAGTAGTGAAGGTTAGAGATTTGAGATAATATGATGATTGAGAACCCTATGTGGAATAAGCATGAAGCCTAATCCTAAATTAGAGAACTTATGATGCATTGCTTTATTTAAAGGTGTTTAATGTGTTAGAACATATTCTTTCTTTGATTATATACTATTAACTTTTCCATAGAGATGAATGTAATAGCTAATGATATTGTGGTATGTATATGTGATGTGGCACAAATGATGATTGGTATAAGTAATGCTTATATACCCAATGAAACAAGATGAGATAACAATGAATCACAAGTGTGATGTGATGGGTCTTAGGACTTGGCAAGGACTTAGTGCCTAGTTGAGGTGATATCCTTAGGTATTGGAATGAGGGATTGATATCCCATAATATTATGTTGATGGTGATAGCCTTGTGAATGGCAATGATACAGTGTTATGAGATGATGGGAATCGGTTTATAGTTTAAACAATTATACCTTCTGTAGTAAGGATGCCCCTTTATTTTAAAGAATTTGTCTACGATTTGTATGTTATAACTTGATTGATGCTAAAACACACTTTAATTGGTCCAAGTAATCAAGTGGAATCTAATCATGTAGCTTGACATGTGCCATAGATCCATTCTAGTGTCAGTTTTATTGCTGGATGATGAAACGAGTAATTCCTATGGGAAACTCGGAGTGCATATTGTTGAGTATGCGGGGACAACTTGGTACCCTAATATCAAGCAATTGAGGGTGACTTTGGCCATGTGTGAGCCTCAGATCATGCCTCAAGATTCATGATATAAGTGATATGTGAAACGTGATTGGCTGCGGACCATACCTTGAGAGGAGTGCAGCTACAAGTCGTAGCTCAATTTCACTAGTGTTGTGACCGATACCAAGGTGGGCTAGGTATTATATGGGTGTCCATGCATGAGCCAACCCCTTTGATGTGACTATATGTCACTTTTGTAATTGATGGATATGTCTCTGTGGTGTTCTTGTGTACTGACCACAAGGTGAGGAGAGGTCGTAGATTCTGACTCTTCCACTAGACCTTGTATGGCACTGATTTTGAGTTCACAGTGGTTAGTTGGATTTGGGTGGTATGACTCAAATCCTTGGGGCATAATAAAATACATAAACAGTCATATATCATATTCAATTAGAATCAAATATGAGAACATTGGTTGAATCCTTGCCTTGCTTTAATACCGTTTAGTTTATAACAGTTATACATGTTCTTCCTATTCCTTTTAAATTATTAATTTCTCTACTACTCAGCGGCAAGTGCATATTACTACTCTATTTACATTATCATGAGGTACATGTCATTTAGTTAATTCTATTCAACCTTCTCAGTATGTTAGTCTATCTACTTAGCTATCTATGATAATAATATAGTTGGAAGAGAGTTATATCTCTCACTGAGACTTTTTCCTCACCCCATTGGTTAAACTTCTTTTTAGTGGACACGCATGCCAAACTAAAGATTGGATAGCTGAGGACATAATATGAAGAGGAACTACACATGATGGATTAGTCTAATAATAAAGTCCAATGTTTCGTCCCTGTAAACTTAGGTCCTTGGCAGTGTTCTCGATGTGTTTTGATGACATGATGATCGATATGTTGTTTTTGGATGGTGTACCTTTGGTGGTATGTACATACATGTGGAACTATTATCTTATGTAATAGGTTGATTGGAAAACAATGATGTAGAACTTTGAATATATGTTATGATATGCAAGTATTGACTCTTGTATAATAAATCTCAGCTCATGGTGCTTGCTGCAAATTGGTTTTAATTTTCTGTGATTTTCGGTAATCCAATGTTAATGGTTGATCTTGGTTTAAGTTTTGAGTAATCTCACTTTGTGTGGCAAAGGGTATCACATTCATCATGATCGGATAGTTAGTTTCACGAACGAGCAACGAACAAGGTTTTCCCCAAACTATTGGACAAGCTTCTCCTTGCACAGTCAGCCATAGCAGGTGTAGTGGGGAAGGGGATGATCCCTCGTGTTTTCTCCTTTTTGCCCCTCCATTCTCTTTTATTTTCTTTTTTCTCATTATGGGTATTCTTATAAATCACCACATTTTAATTAATTTTTGTCTCTTGTCACGCCAGCACAAATAGTATATTTATACACTTTCATAGCATAAAGTTTTGATTTTTGATTCAAGGGTAAATTGATCTCTTACAATTTAATTTCACAAATAAATTAGTAAATAAAGTGAATCTTGTAAAAATCATATCTTTTTATCGGAAGCTCCAAAAATTATAAATAAATATGTTTTAGAATTGAAAAAAATGAGCTATATCTAATAAAAATGGTTTCAGTGTCTGATTTCCATGTTTTGTAAAGGATGATTTTTGGGGAATGAAATATATGCATAAAATTCATAAAAATTGTAACTTTGTCATATAAACTCCAAAATTAACATGAAAATATGTCTTGATCAAGAGAGCCTAATAAGTTGATTGGTGAGATTTTCATAGTCAAAATCCAAGGTTTTCCAAAAAATCTAGATTTAGGGTTTCTTTACACAATATAAAACCCTAATACATGTGAATAATTTGTAATTAGGCAAAAGTGATCTTGTAAACAACTAGATTGGTGAAGAGTGTTACTAGGACTCTAGTTTAAGGTATGATTCCATCCCATATTATTTCTATATTTAGAAATTTATTCATCTTTTTTAATGTATCTTTGCATCCCCTATTATTCCTTTTGAGAAATAACCTATTTTCTTATTTCTCTTGATCCTATGGACAATCAACCTACACAATATTCCTTTCTCTTTGGAGAACATATTTCTTGTGGAATACCTTATTTGTTTCTGATCTTGTGATCAATTTATTATGATGGAAATTCCTTTGGACTCTATCATATATATTGTTTCATGATGGAACTTTACTTGGTAATACATGCTCTTTTTGCCCACTTTTTTGGTGGTTGCTTATATTGTTATTTATGTGGTGACAAATCTTGTTTATTATAACCATACTTTATACTTGCCTCTACATTAAGCAAGTTATGTGACTTAGTAGCCCTATAGTAGTGTAAGTATATTGGTTTTTTGGTCATGTGCCCTTATTATATTTTTGGAATGGAGGTTGTGTGCCCCATACCTGGGTTTCAAGTTTGTGAGGCTTGACCCACCTTTATATATATTGGGATTCAAGCAGTATGTCATTCTCTATTAGGCTTCAACTTTTTGAGGCTTGGCCGCCATTGTCTTTATATTATTCTAGTGCTATGTTTATCTCACAATATGCAGGTTGTCATTTTGAAGGGTTGTATTCCCTAATTGTTATATGTGCCAGTGTGGCACAAATTTATTGTTTTATTAAAGGCAAGTAATCCTTTAGTAGTCCTTTATCTTTTTGTATGGGAAACATTGTTTACTTGATGTTCTTTACTCCATAATTGCTCAGGTAAAGGAGAATATGGCTTTCGACATGAACTTAGCTTAAGGAGTTGAAGCTTGGAGACAATATTGATGTGGTTTATATTTCCCTCTACTAGATCCTTATGATGTAATGTTCATGAAAATTCTATATGGGAGATGAAGATGTACTTTTGTAAAAATTGATTATAGTCATAAAAATTTCACTCCACTGCTTTACTTTGGTCTTTTGTATAACATCATGTAAGATTCGAAAATTTTACACCTATCGCAGCATACCTTTTGAGTGTATTTGGAATGGATGTTTTATTCTTTAAATTTTTAGTAGGGAGTGGATCCCCTCAGGGTCCCACTCTTTACAAACTCACAACATACATCCACCTCCTGACACCTATCCTATGTTACAGACAACCTCTGTGCATCCACACATAGTCATGCATTCAGAAAATGGTTTGTGAAGTGGTTGGGTTTTAGTAATAAGATGAATATATCTTAACATAACACTTAAAATTGATATGAGCATGCATAAATATTAATAAGGGATTTACGATGCATTCTTAACTTAATTAATCATTCTTATTAGGGAACCTAGTCAACAAAACTTATCTAATTTGATTTGATCTCGCTAAACACACAAATGGTGGGTAGGCTTAGGCTAGAACCTGAAAACATTGATATCACTGTGCACACTCAAGGTGTGCATGTTTAGGCTTGAAACCATAATTGATGGAAGCTCATGAGGCGCCAACCTTCAATAACATGTTCATGAGATAGGGCCTAATCATTAATTCTTATTGTGATATGATCTTATCTTACTTAGGATTTTCTCCCATAATTGCATTACTGATCTTAAACATGAAGATATATAATTCTTAACTGATCTGATTCTAAAATATGAATATGTAAGCAATACATCTTAATAAATATACATATAATAGATATCTCTTAAATCATTAAAGTGTTCACATGATATATTTTATATTAAAAACTTTTAAACATGATAATGAGAACAAAACTTGATTGTGCAATATAATGAAACCAAAGGCATGGACCACTTACCTTTATTTTGAGGGTATACTTAAGCTAATCTTGATTCCTTGTTCCATAAATTAATCACCTGGACATCATTAAATTATATGATTTATGTATATTCCTCCTTTTGATTTCCTAAATATCAAAACCCATCACCCTAACCTTCTAAGATGAATTATGGTTCTTATTTAAACTGAACATAGCATGATAAAATCTTAGCATTGAATGTATGTAAAAAACTCACATTATATAATCATTACAAACCTCATACTCAAATAAGATTAAAAAATCACATAATGTACTATGTGTGAACATATTGATCCATGGTCAAGAAAAAAAAATCAAATATAATTATATGTCTCTAGTTACTGTGATTTAGTTGAAATTAGAGATAAATATCCCAAAAACTCTATTTCACAACAATTAAGCATATAGAGGCATATATGAACAATCTGGATAGCAGACATAGAAGCATCATTAATAGAAATGATCAAAATTTTAGATTGGATAAAATTGAATTGGTCCCTAGAAAAAGATTTGTTGAAAATATGTGCAAGTTTATTTTTCATTTTCAAATGAGTAATGTAAATGTATTTCTTGTCTATGTGGTCACATAGGATATAATGATATACATCTATATATTTGTCTCTACTATGCGATATAATATTTTATGACATGCTAATTGCACTATTATTATCAGATTAGACAAGAGAAGCATCATGATAAACATTGAAGTCTTAGAGCAGTTGCTTCATACAAAGGACTTGGGAACAACTAATATCGGTGGCAATGTATTTTGCCTCATCCATTATAGTGCCATAGTATTTTGTTTTTTACAAAACCAAGAAATTACACTATCCAAGGAGGAATCAAGTGTGACTTAGTGACTTATCTTTCTATCAATCAAGAACCTGATATATGGGCGGTTAGATTAAAGTCCCCTGACATGGGATACCATAGGCCAAAATTTGGAGCCTTAGCTAGGTATCTCAAAATCCTCTTTACTTCTACAAGATCATCTTTTCTAGGGCTTGATTAAAATCTAGCACACAATCCCACGCTAAACATTATATCGAGTCTAGAGTAAGTAAGATATAATAAGCTACCAATCCTACCTCTATAGAGCTTATCATCTACCTCTTCACCTTCTTCATCTTTATCATGCTTGGTAGTGTTAGACATGGGAATATCAATTGACTTTGTATTCTCCATCCCAAAGCACTTCAAGAATTCACTTATGTACCTAATTTGGTTGATGAAGTTCCCATCCTTTATTTTCTTGATTTGAAATCTAAGGAAGAATGTAACATCACCCATCATGCTCATCTCAAATTCACTTTGCATAAGTGAACTTCTTGTTTGTGGTAACCTTGTGTTGCTAACCTTGCCACGTTTCTTACCACTTTGACATGCTCATCTAGCATGTACCTACAAACCCACATGGTGCCAATGATCTTTATATTCTTTGATCATGGCACAAGGGTCCACATCTTGTTCTTTTCAAGTTCTTCTTGCATAGTTAGGAAGCACTCCTGATTCTCAAGAGCTTCTTTGACATTCTTTGGGTCAAGTTGTGAGATGAAGGAAGTATTTGATTGTTCTTTATTATAAGCACCACATGTCTTCACTCTTTCAGAAGTATTATAGGCTCTTTGGATGATCTTTTGCAAAGCGGGGGTGGGATCTTTCTTTTCTTCTTATAGTGAGCATTATTCTTCAACCACCTCTTTACCTTTATTATTGATGTCTAGGTCTTTTAATGTAGGAATTAGTTCATCTAACACATCACTATGAATTACACTCTTAGATAAATAAGGGTCAGTTTCAACAAACTTAACATTAATGTATTCTTCTACTTTAGAATATCGACGTTAAATATTCTAATTGCACTTCTAGTAGTTCTATGGACAAGAAAGAAAGACTTATAAGATTTTGCATCAAACTTAGTAAGTGAGTCTTTGGTGTTCAAAACAAATAAAGGACAACTAAAAACATGGAAGACATCGATAGTCAAATTTATACCATGCCAAGGGTTTTCTTAAGCAAAGGATGAGTGAAAACCAGATTTTGCACAAACCAAGTAATGCTAACTACTTCTGCCAAAAAATCTTGGGAGTATATTACTCCCAGATAATTTTGCTAGAAATTTCTTAGAAGGACCTATTCTCTCTCTCTTTACAACCCCATTTCGTTGAGGTCTATAGGGGGGACAAAATTTATGCACATAAATGGTTTCATCACAAAACTTTACAAACAAAATATTTTTTAACTCTTCCCCATGGTTAGTACGATAGAGAATATTTTCCAAGATGCTTCATTTTTTATCTATTTGAAAGAAAGTCAATATTACTTTAGGAGTACTTTTTGCAACCAAAAATGAAATCCAAGTAAATTGAGAAAAATCATTAACAATAACCAAGCAATACGTACCACCACAACATGATTGAACCCTTCACAATGAACCCATTACATAAAATGATAGGGTTGTGGGGTTCCAAGGTATATCAGGGTTCATATCATCAACTATTTCAACACCATATCAAGTTAGAGTGTACAATTGACACCATGTCGTGCATAAGGTATATGCTTGACCTCATATCGTGCACAAGGTGTATGCTTGACACCATATCGTGCACAAGGTGTATGTATGTGCCACTCATATCTATAACATCCCTAACTTGGGTTTAGGGCTAACCCTATATGTTTAGCCTAAATAAGTTGCTTAGAATTTTAATATAATCCTCTAAAGTGTTTTGTTATCAAGTGACAAACTTATATCTCTTGTTGGGACAATTGTCTCACCCTATGGGATCCACAATTTTTAGGTGGACGTACACGAGGAAGTAGAAACCTTTCTGTAGAGGGAGAACAATAGTTGAGACAGCAGTAACAGCTCAGGTTGAGTGTACTATCTATCATGTCTTATAGATAGAAGTCATATGTGTCGTCCCTGTACTCTCAGGTCCTTGGAGTCAGTACATAATGGTTTCATGAACGATCTGAGATTTTGGGTTGTATGCCTCGAGGTTTTATGTTGCTTCAGTATATGTTTTGACAGAGCAACTGTTATATGTTATCCTCAAGATGAAATGAAATAGTGTATGTATAATGTGAATCATGATATGTATAAGTTTTGGATCTCTCCGTGAGAGTTTTCTGGTATTGGATCTCCTTACAAAATGGTTTTAATTTTCAGTGATTTTGTTAATCCACTACTTATGGTTATTCTGCAATTATTACTGGTGATGGCTTAATTTGATCTTGAGTCATGACAAAGTTTTGCCCCGCATATTCAAAAATATGCGCTCCAGGTAATCTCGTGGGAAAAACCCATTTCACCATTTCAGCAAAATCTGACGTTGATGGATCTATGGTCAAGGAAACTACATTTTATGGTTCCTAATGATTTATTAAGTGCATTACAATATTCTTTTAGCATCAAACAAGTTATAAGAATCAATCATAAACAAGTGCTACAAAGAAAGGTGTAATACACCTATCAAATACTTTTCTAATCTTTGGAACACATTTAGATACATGCACCCGGGATCTCAGTCCCTTTTCACATTACTGGGAATTCTCATCCCATAACATCATCATCCTCATAATTACTGGATCTGGGTATTCAAACACTTAGATCATCACTGAACATTGTTACCCCTATAACAGGTAACTATTACCTCTAGGTCCTCAGACCAAGGTATTCATCACACATGTTGTACAAGTATTTCAACCAGTTGTCTAGCCTATCACTCACCACATGGATATAGTCACATAGGATTGGTATAATACAATACCTAGATGTACTCTATTATGATCTCACATGATTGGTACAATCCAATACCTGGCTGTAATTTCACAAGATTGATACAATCCAATACCTGGCTATAATCACATAGGATTGGTATAATCCAATACATGGTTGTACTCTCATTATGATCTCATAGGATTGGTATAATCCAATACCTGGCTGTAATCTCATAGGATTGGTATAATCCAATACCTGGTCGTACTTTCACAGGATTGGTATAATCCAATACCTAGCTATAATCACACAGGATTGGTATAATCCAATACCTAGCTGCAATCACACAGGATTGGTATAATCCAATACCTAGTTGTACTCTCATTATGATTTCACAGGATTGGTACAATCCAATACCTGGCTGTAATTTCATAGGATTGGTATAATCCAATACCTAGCTGTAATTTCACAGGATTGGTACAATCCAATACCTGGATGTAATTTCACAAGATTTGTACAATCCAATACCTGGCGGTACTCTTACAAGATTGGTATAAAGCTGGAATATAATGATGTATATTCACATGATTAGTACAATCCAATACCTGGCTAGAAGATTGGTTGAGGCCAATAGATAGAAATGAGAATGATTCATACCATGAAAATAGTATCATAGGATAAGCTTGAGATGTTGGTATAGTATGACGGGTAAATGATATACATGTCTTCCATATTCCTTATAAAGAGAATAGATGATTTACTGCTCTATCATAGATAGTTATAATGCTTTACAAAGATGAGAAATGTTATAATATGCTTGTCTATAGTGATTAACCTTGCTTATTAATATAAAAGAACCTCTGCTCAGTTTTATACTGTTTACCTATGATAATAACATTGTTGGCAGAGAGTTATTACTGGGACAATTGTCTCACCCTGTGGGATCCACATTTTTTTAGGTGGACGTGTACGAGGGGATAGATACCATACTGTAGATGGAGAACAACAATAGTAGGGATAGCAATAATAGCTCAGGTTGAATGTATTGTCTGTCGTGTCTTGTAGATAGAAGTCCTATGTGTTGTCTCTGTACTCTCAGGTCCTCGGATTTAGTATGTGATGATTTTATGAGCAATATGAGATTTTAGATTGTATGCCTCGAGGTTTTATGTTGCTTTAGTATATATTTTAACAAAGCAACTGTTATATGTTATCCTCGAGCAAAACTTTGTGACGACTCGACATCAAATCAAGCCATCACCAGTAATAATTTTGGAATAACCATAAGCAGCAGATTAACAAAATCACTAAAAATTAAAACCATTTTGCAAGGAGATCCAATACCAGGAAACTCTCACTGAGAAATCCAAAATATATATATATCATGATTCACATTGTACGTACACTATTTCATCTCATCTCGAGGACAACATATAACCGTTTCTTTATCAAAACATATACTAAAGCAACATAAAACCTCAAGACATATAAGCCAAAATCGTAGATCGTTCATGAAACCATTACGTACTGACTCTAAGGACCTGAGAGTACAGAGACGACACATAGTACTTCTATCCATAGGACATTACTTATTACACATATCTTTATCATGGAACCAAAGTCCAAGACGAACTGATACTTTTCTAAGTACCCATCAAAAGAACACTTCTAACTCATACACATCAAGTGTCATAAGACTTTATTAATTGTCATGTCCCTGCATGGAAAGAGCATAAGGAATAGTGTGGATCCCACGAGGTAAGATAATTGTCCCAGTGAGAGATATAACTCTCCACCAACAATATTATTATCACAATTAAGCAGTATAAAACTGAGTAGAGGTTCTTTTATATTAACAAACATGACTAATCACTATTAAAAGTAGAACAGAGTAATCTCTTCCCTTAAAGTAATGCATCTATCTAGGATAGGACAATAAATCATTTATTCACTTTATAAGGAATATAGAGAAACATGTATAACATCTATCAAATTAAGATGTATAAAAGAAGTGTACATCAACCAATGTTTTCCATATTTGATCCTTAAGAAAATACGCTACACGGATGATTACATATTAAAATCACACGTATGCCCTGAGGATATGAAGTATATCATTCATGCTCCAACCAA
This sequence comes from Alisma plantago-aquatica, assembly GCA_963693085.1. Taxonomy (NCBI): domain Eukaryota; kingdom Viridiplantae; phylum Streptophyta; class Magnoliopsida; order Alismatales; family Alismataceae; genus Alisma; species Alisma plantago-aquatica. The sequence continues at coordinate 514,872,543 of OY856411.1, forward strand.
CCACAAACTTCTCACAAGTCAGTACCATACAAGGTCAATGACAGAGTCGGCTGCCAAGATAAGTATGGGCCAATGTACCTTGAGAGAAGGATTGAGCCAACCTAATGGAGTATGATGTAATTAATATCCTAGTGAGGATGAAAGAGAAACCTATACTTGTATAATAATCATGTAATGAGTATACATTGATACTCCTAATATGTGTGGAATATGAATTGGGGTTGTGATTCTTGATGAATGTACTTGAAAACCCTAATCGGCTTAAAGGGAAACCTTAACCCTAATGAAGGGTACCTAGTGAGGATGAAAGAGAAACCTATACTTGTATAATAATCATGTAATGAGTATACATTGATACTCCTAATATGTGTGGAATATGAATCAGGGTTGTGATTCTTGATGAATGTACTTGAAAACCCTAATCGGCTTAAAGGGAAACCTTATCCCTAATGAAGGGCAATGATATGATTTGAAACTACAATTGGTTAATAAAAGGAAACCCTAACCCTAATTATGTTGAAACCATGCGGGTATCATGAGATAATGATCATAGCTAAGCAGGAGCTATGATGTTTCATATAATAACGATTATATGGGTTTTTTAAGTCATGTGAAATACTTGTACAACAAGTATAATGTTTATATAGGTCTTATGACCTAGAGATGGTTGTTGCCTAGTGAGAGGTGTCAAGATGTTTATATAGGTCTTATGACCTAGAGATGGTTGTTGCCTAGTGAGAGGTGATAAGATGTTTATAAAAGCCTCATGATCTAGAGATTGATGTAAGGGATGGTAATGCTCAAAATAAAATAGGGAACTGGGAACCCCATAACATAATAATAATAATAATAATAATAATAATAATAATAATAATAATGGTTAAAAAGCTAATAATGAAATCTTGGTTATACATGCTTTATGGTTATAGCCAAATAAGGGCTATAGTGTTTTGAATATGCTAAAATGAGATATAAGGAATACTTGTATCACATAAAGGATGTGAATGGGTATGATGGCTTGGCCAAGGTATAATGCCTAGTAAAAGTGATGAAGTATCTTGCATGGTGCTGAGGAACTCAAGTCTTGGACCTTTAATAAGATCATCTTCAACCTTGGGAACGTGAAGCTTTGGAGCTTGGAGTTTTGAAGTTGCTCTTGAGGTGGGTTATATAACTTGAACTCAATTATGTTATTATCTACCATCAATATTGCCTTAGTTAAATGATTTACTTTCAAATAGAATTTTCTTGCATAATTGATGAACCCATGAGCTCTGATACCAAAACTTGAAACAACTGCCACCAAACCGACAACCAAATCATCACTAAATATGTAGAAGGGGGGTTATAGCTTAAAGATGTCTGGAGAACACGAGGATCAAGTTGTTGAGAGGAATGTTGTTGCACCAGTAGGAGGTGGAAGGGATCAGGCAAGAGAGGAATCAGTGCATGAGAATCCCCATTTTGATGAAGCATACACCTTGGTGCAAGGGATCAGGCAAGAGAGGAATCAGTGCATGAGAATCCCCATTTTGATGAAGCATACACCTTGTGTATGATATGGTGTCAAGCATACACCTTATGCATGATATGAGGTCAAGCATATACTTTATACATGAAATGGTGTACATTATACACCCTAACTTGATATGGTGTTAAAACCCTAGATGGTGATATGGAACCTAATATACTTTGGAACCCCACACCCTTATTGTTTTGTGTAATGGTTTGATTGTGAAAGGTTCAACCAGTTTCCTAGCCTATCACTCAACACATCATAGGGTTGATCCCATGAAGGTATGAAGGAGTATGAGCATAAGGGTCTAACCCCATATGCTAACCCGATATGGCAACCTGATATGGTAACTCGATATGGTAATCCTATATGGTGAGGTGAATGTCCCACTAACTTGATACCATGATGAATCATATACCTTATGCACAATATGATGATGAAGTGCACACCTTGTGCACGATATGGTATCATGTATACACCTTAAACACGATATGAGATCAAGTACTCACCTCATACACAATATGAAGCTAAGTACCTTTAACTTGATATGACAAACCCAAAATGTTGGGCAAACCAGTATGGGTGCACGATATGGTGATGAGGAGACACCACCATACCAAATATGGAAGCATACCTACTCCCCTATACCCGATATGGAGGAAGCACCTCAATCTAATACACTTGATTGAGTGACACATTTAGTGAGTTATGTCAAATGACACATTGAGAGTTTTCCAAAAAATGAATCTCTTTACAAAATGGTATTAAATTTTAGTGATTTTTTTGTTAATCCACTGCTTATGATTATTCCACATAATTAGTGATGATTTGGCTGTCAGTTATACCAAAACATTATGACGAATCGACATCAAATCAAGCCATCACCAGTAATAATTGTAGAATAACCATAAGCAGCAGATTAACAAAATCACTTAAAATTAAAACCATTTTGCAAGGAGATCCAATACCAAGAAACTCTCACTGATAGATCCAAAACTTATACATATCATGATTCACATTGTACATACACTATTTCATCTCATCCTGAGGACAACATATAATAGTTGCTCTGTCAAAACATATACTGAAGCATCATAAAACCTCGAGACATACAAGCCAAAATCTCAGATCGTTCATGAAACCATTACGTACTAACTCTAAGGACTTGAGAATATAGAGATGACACATAGGACTTCTATCTATAATACACGACAAATAGTACACTCAACTTGAGATGTTACTTCTATCTGAGCTATTGTTCTCCCTCTACAGAAAGGTCTCTACTTCCTCGTGCACATCTACCTCAAAATTGTGGATCCCACGGGATGAGACAATTGTCCCAGCGAGAGATATAACTCTCTGATGACAATATTATTATCATAATTAAGCAGTATAAAACTGAGCAGAGGTTCTTTTACATTAACAAGAAGGATTAATCATTGTTATAAGAAGAACAAATAAATCTCTTCCCTTAAAGTAATGCAACTATCTATGATAGAATAATAAATCATTTATTCACTTTATAGGGAATATAAAGAAACATGTATAACATCTATCCAATTAAGATGTATAAAAGAAGTTTATATCAACTAATGTTTTCTGTATTTGATCCTTAAGTAAATATGCTACATGGATGATTACATTTTACATTCACACTTATTCCCTGAGGAGATGAAGTATACCGTTCATGCTCCAACCGACCACAAACTTCTCACAAGTCAGTACCATACAAGGTCAATGACAGAGACGACTGCCAAGACCTCTCCCGCCTCGGTCAGTACGAGACAACTAGTAGTGACATCTTGTGTGAAACTACAAAAAGAGAATGCCAGGGTCTAGTGGCATCTTTGGTCAGAGTTACAGCTGCAACATGCACTCTCTTAGGGGAACACAGACCAACAACCTTCCCCAGTTATAAAATTATTGAGTCATGGCATATAGCCATACTCTGAGCCACAGACTAGTTCACTGTGCTCATTACTAAGTCTACGACCATTATTGCACTCATGCCAGGATATGGCATATAGCCAATCCCCAAGATCGTGGACGTAAGGGGATTGACTCACATATGGCTGTCCAAGCTCACGCCCCCACATATTCAAAAATATGTGCTCCAGGTAATCTCGTAGGTAAAACCTATTTCACCATTTCAGCAAATTCTGACACTGATGGATCTATGGTCAGGGCAACCGCATTTTATGGTTCCTAATTATTTATTAAGTGCATTACAATATTATTTTAGCATCAAACAAGTTATAATCATCAATCATAAACAAATTCTACAAAGAAAGGTGTAATACATCTATCAAGTACTTTTCTAATCTTTGGAACACATTTAGATACATACACTTGGGATCTAAGTCCCTTTTCACATTACTGGGAATTCTCATCCCTTAACATCATCATCATCATCATCATCATGATTATTGGATCTGGGTATTCAAACCCTTAGATCATCACTAAACATTGTTACCCCTGTAATAGGTAACTATTACCTCTAGGTCCTCAGACCAAGGTATTCATCACACATGTTGTACAAGTATTTCACATAGCTCACACGGTTCATTAAATATCTTATCACCTCTCACTAGGCAACAACTATCTTTTAAGATATCAGACTGTATAATTGTTATACTTGTTGTACAGATATTTAACATGGCTCACAAGGCTCATTTAAATCTGTACTATATAAAACATCATAGCTCATACCCGGTTATGCTCATCATCTCATGATTCTTGAATAGTTTGTACTTCATATAAATTCTAGCAGTATATGACATCACTATGCAGTTCAAAGCAAAATACAGCCTTCCCATTATTAGGGTTAGGATTGCCTATTTTAACTGAATAGGGTTTCAAATTCACATCATCACTATGTGATATAAGAGAAATACATCATTCCCATTATCAGGGTTAGGGTTTCTCAATCTAACCGATTAGGGTTGTAAGTGCATACCATCACCCTTCATTAGGGTTAGGTTTTCCCCTTATTAACAAATTAAGGATTTAAGATCTTATTATCAAGAATCAAACTCTACCCGGCCACTATGGCTCGGTTGGTTAGGCACGGCTTGGCCCCCCCGGGGGTCCCGGGTTCGAAACATGTCATTCCACAATGTATTTACAACCTCTTGGGTCATCCGGGCTCTGGCACCTGTTTGGGGAGGGGGGGGGCTAATGGCCCTTTCATATCCAAAGAATCAAACTCTAATTCATACTCCACTCATTTTAGGAGTATCAAAGCATGCTTATTAACATGTTTATTACACATGTAAAAGTTTCTCTCTTTTCCTTGTTAGGATGTTGATTGCTTCACATTTTGTCTCAATCCTTCTCTTAAGGTACATTGTCCTACACTTATCAGATTAAACCCTTTGTGTCTTAATGTATTACCTTACACAACACAATTCATGAGTTACTCCATCAATGACATTGAATTGAGATACTTCCATGGTATAAAGGTGTATATACTACCATACTATGCTTGAGATACCACCTTAACCTCATATCGGGTATACATATCGGGCATGTAGTGTAACTAGGGGTGGCAATCGGGTTCGGGTTGAGCGAGTTTTATTTTGGGTCATTTCGGGTCAACACTTTTTGGCTAGACCCTAAACTTGTAAAAGATAGATTTTTAGGTCGAAACCCTTGACCTTAACCCGACCCGCAAATAATTTTGGGTCTGACGCGTAAATCCAACACCAAGACAATAGTTTAAAAAAAATGCTATGATTTGTCTAGTCATTGATAATTCCGAAGTGTAATTAACAAATTTCACTTTGATAAACTTACTATGTGATTGAGAAACACATATAAAGCCTATTGTAGCTTGTTCGAGACTTTTAAACACAAATTCCTAATATTATTAGTATAATAAATCATACAAATCAATACAAAACCATGTAGAATTGCCAAAATAAACTTCATGATTGATGGATTAGTAAATTAATGGGCCATCAGGTGTCTTAAAGTATAGTATTTGTAATTTTATTTGAAAATATAATTCTGAATTTTGGGTCAATTGGGTCAATTCAGGTCTAAAGTCCAAACCCAGACCCGACCCTAAATTAATTCCGGGTTCTTTGGGTTCGGGTCAATTTCGGGTCGGGTCGAAAAACCTTAGACCCTAAACTTGCTTAAAATTTCGGGTTCGGGTCGGGTCTTGTTTTGCCAGCCCTAAGTGTAACCACATCACCATACCATGTTTAAGGGGGGTATCCCCTAATACTATATCATGTATCCATATCAGATAGGCTATCACTTAAATCTTATCATCTCAAGTTAGCTTCATATCGTGCATGAGCTATATGCTTGACCTCATATCGGGTTCAAGAGTATATTTGATACTATATCATTCACAAGGTGTGCACCATATCGTGCATGGGGTATATGCCTCGTTATGGTATCGTTTAGTGATCTACACACAATACCATATCGGGTTTCATGATTTATCATATCGGGTCACCATGTGGGTTGATCATATCGGGTTAGTATATTGGATAGACCATTATGCTCACAACTTTTCATGCCTCTTAAGGAATCAGTCATACTAAGCTAGATATCAAGTTGAACTCTTTCACAATAATCCTTTACACAAAATGATAGGGTGTATCGAGTTTCATTCCATCACCTAGGGTTTCAATGCTATGTCGACTAGAAAGTTCAATTGACACTATATCGTGCATGGACTATGGAGTTGTTCTCATATCATGCACAAGGTACCTATAGGTATCACTCATTTCATTCTTGAGATGTTTACTCATCTTTATATCATGTTACCCATCATCTTGGGTTTATCATATCGGTTTTCATATCACCATCTAGGGTTTCAACCCATATCGGGTAGAGTGTACCATATCGTGCATGAGGTATGAACTTGACATCATATCATTCACAAGGTACAAGTAGGTATCACCCATATCGTTTATAAGGTACCCTTATATCGTTCATGAGGTGTCTCTCATCTCTATATCGGGTTACATATCATCTTGGGTTTCATATCAAATTAGGAATATAAACCTAACACCATATTGTGTAGGAGGTGACTACTTGACCCTATATTGTGTTCATAGTGTATCTATGTTTTACTCATATCATTGATGAGGTATACACTCATCAGAACATCTTGTTTATGGTGTGTACATATCCATATGTCGGGTTACTTATCACCTAGGGTTTTGATATATCGGATGGAGTATATACTTGACTTCATGTCATGCATAGGGTGTACTCTTGACCTTATATCATGCACATGGTGTTTGATTGACAATATATCGTGCATGAGGTATGCACTTCATCATCTATCATGCAAGTGGTACCTACTCATTTCCATATTGTGTTAAGGATATATTCACCTCATAATATCGGGTTAGAGGGGCTTTCAACCCAATATTGGGTTGGGATCATGATCATGTCATCATAATCAACCTCTAGATTCTTGTTCTTACTATTCCAGATCATGGACAAAAATTCTAAGATACTTTTTGAACTCAAAGGAATATCAATTATTCAAAATTGAAAGTATATCAATAAGTTCAACAATATTAAAGGTGAATAATAACATAGTTGGATTCAAGTTATATAACCCACCTTATGAACAACTTCAAAGCTCCAAGCTCCAAAGATTCACGATCCTAAGGTTGAAGACAAGCTTATCTAAGGTCCAAGGCTCGTTCACAACTCCTACATATACAAGGAATCACCATAGTTAAGAACTTGGTGAAGAAGAAAAGAGAGGAATATCTATAACCCGAGAATCATGCTTCAACCAAGGTTGAACATGACCATGGCCTTACCTCAAGCTTTATGCTCGATCTCCTCTTGCTCCTTGAGATACTATGCACGATATATAATAGGGTATGCATGATATCTCAAAGTAAGAGAGTTGTGGGGATCATAAACTTCCATTAGTAGGTGAAAGGAGAGGTATATATACTTAGGGTTCATGAGAGAGAGTGTATAAGAGGTGTCTTCACCATATGCTACTTGGTGACACGTATCCATGCATGGTTGACACATGTTCAAGCATTCACACATATTTATCTTGACATGCAAAAGTCTATAGGATAATCTAGAGATGATATTTCGGTCATCCCTTATCTTGTTGGATAAGATATCTCATCTTTATCTCACAAATAATGCAACCCGATACACTTTTTGCAAGGAGCATCTAACTCATCATGGATTACCTCCCTGATGTTCTTAGGTCATCATGGCCTTTTGCAAGATTTCACAAACTGATATGGGATCTCCTCTATGGCTCCTTGGTCGATAGGCATTCCTATATCAAGTCTACAACTCGATATAACTTAAGTAAGGGCTTCAACTATACATCATCTCTTGGTCTTTTATCACTAAGAGTACCACCACTCATAAATCATTCAAAAATGGTGTATCCTTCTTTATATATCCTCTAAATGATACATAGAGGAATTAGGGACACTCTAGAGGTGATAATTTGCATATCAACTCTACATTTTGGGTAAATTACAATTTGTACCTAAATTGGTACACAAGGCACTAACATTATTCAAACAAGTTCAAACTTGAAATTTAGGCTTTCCACAAGCCACCACTTAGCATAATTCTCCTCTTATGATACTAAAATACTTTAAGTAACATTCAACATGTGAAATATTGCAATGTAACCCCTCATATTGGGTAAATTGCACTTTACACTCAAACTATCATATAATGCATAAATAGTTTTCAATTAAGCTCACACTTGAAAATAAACTTCACAAATAGTCTAAATTACTTTTCAAAAGATTTGAACAAGTTTGTAAATAGCTTTCTTAAGCAAAAATTCTAGGGTTAAGCTCTAACCCAGTTCAGGGGTGTTACAATTATAAACCCCTAACAAGGATTTCATCCCTGAAATCCCAGATGAAGGAAGACAATTGTTATTCATCCATCATGTCATCAAGTCTCAACATAATATCTTATTGTTATGGATATTCCATAGAACTTTGACCAATACAAAGTCCTTTCACATAGGGTCATCATAAAATATGTCATACAAGATACACACTCAACTGTCCTTTTTTATTAACGTCAGTTCTGTGTCAGGTAACACTTTCTAAGTTAGAGAAGTACTATTCATACTTAGAATAGTTCAGGTGTCAAACCTTATTAACTTGATATCATGGAGATGCCATAAATTTGGACGTACATGAGGGGGTAAAGTCTGTACTATAGAGGGAGAACAACAACAGTAGGGACAACAGTAATAGCTCAGGTTGAGTGTATTATCTGTCGTGTCTTGTAGATAAAATTCCTATGTGTCGTATTTGTAATCTCAGGTCCTTGGATTTAGTATGTGATGGTTTTATGAACAATCTGAAATTTTTTGAATATACATCATTATGTTTTGTCCAGGTATTGGTTTATACCAATCCTGTGAAATCATATCCATGTATTGGACTATGCCAATCATGTGAAATTAAAGCCAGGTACTGGACTATGCCAATCCTGTGAAATTAAAGCCAGGTATTGGACTATGCCAATCCTGTGAAATTATATCTAGGTTTTGGACTATGACAATCCTGTGAAATTAAAGCCAGGTATTGGGTTATCCCAATCCAGTGAGAGTTCAGCCAGGTATTGGATTATGCCAATCCTATGAGATCATATCTAGGTATTGGGTTATCCCAATCCTATGAGAGTTTATCCAGGTATTGGATTATACCAATCTTGTGAGAGTTCAGCCAGGTATTGGATTGTACCAATCCTATGAGATTACAGCCAGGTATTGGATTGTACCAATCCCGTGAGATCACGACCAGGTATTGGATTATACCAAGCCTGTGAGATTATAGCCAGGTATTAGATTGTACCAATCATATGAGAGTTCAGCCAGGTATTAGATTATGCCAATCCTGTGAGATCATATCCAGGTATTGGGTTATCCCAATCTTGTGAAATTATATCCAAGTATTGGGTTATCCCAATCTTATAAAATTATATCCAGGTATTGGGTTATCCCAATCCTGTGAAATTATATCCAGGTATTGGATTATACCAATTATGTGAGACTATATCCAGGTATTGGATTATACCAATCATGTGAAACTATATCTAGGTATTGGATTATACCAATCCTGTGAAACTATATCCAAGTATTGGATTATACCAATCGTGTGATATCATGGCCATATTGCTAAGGATTCCATAGTAGCTAAAATACCTTGATGTTTCCCTTTCTCTTTCATTATGGGATATCAATCCCTTAAACTAATCACTGAATACCACATCACCTTTACTAGGCATTATACCTCAGTCAAGCCATCATACCCATTCACATCCTTTACATGATACAAGTATTCCTCATATCTCATTTCAGCATATTCAAAACACTATAGCCCTTATTTGGCTATAACCATAATGCATGTATGACCAAGACTTCATTATTATCTTTATAACCATTTATTATTATTATTATGTTACGGGGTTTCAATTTCCCTAGTTTATTTTGAACATTACCATCTCTTACATCAATCTCTAGATCATGAGGCATATATAAACATCTTGTCACCTCTCACTAGGAAACAATCATCTCTAGGTCATAAGACCTATATAAACATCTTGACACCTCTCACTAGGCAACAACCATCTCTAGGTCATAAGACCTATATAAACATTATACTTGTTGTTATTTCACATGACTTACAAGACCCATATAAGCGTTATTATATGAAACATCATAGCTCATGCTTAGCTATGCTCATTATCTCATGATACCAGCATGGTTTCAACATAATTAGGGTTAGGGTTTCCCTTTATTAACCAATTGTGGTTTCAAATCATATCATTACCCTTCATTAGGGTTCAAGTTTCCCTTTTTAAGCCGATTAGGTTTTTCAAGTACATTCATCAAGAATCACAACCCTAATTCATACTCCACACATATTAGGAGTATCAATGTATACACATTACATGATTATTATACAAGTATAGGTTTCTCTGTCATCCTTACTAGGATATTGATTACATCATACTCCATTAGGTTGGTTCAATCCTTCTCTCAAGGTACATTGGCCCATACTCATCAAAATGCATTAAACTCTTTATGTCTTAATGTATCATTTGACATAACACACTACATGTGTCACTCAATCAAGTATATTGAATTGAGGTGCTTCCACCTTATCGAGAAAAGAGGTATGTGCTTGCTTCCATATCAGACAAAGAGGTGTGTGCTTGCTTCCATATCAGACAAAGAGGTGTGTGTATGCTTCACACCATATCAGGCAAAGAGGTGTGTGTGTGATTCACACCATATCGGGCAAAGAGGTGTGTGTGTGCTTCACACCATATCGGGCAAAGAGGTGTGTGTGTGCTTCACACCATATCGGGCAAAGAGGTGTGTGTGTTCTTCACACCATATCAGGCAAAGAGGTGTGTGTGCGCTTCACACCATATCGGGAAAAGAGGTGTGTGTGTGCTTCACACCATATCGAGCAAAGAGGTGTGTGTGTGCTTCACACCATATCGGTTACTCATCATCTAGGGTTTGTCATATCAGGTTTTGAGCATATACTTTTTTTTAGAGGGGTTTTGAGCATATACTAGATTCCATGTCATGCACAAGTTATATGCTTGACCTCATATCATGCACATGGTGTATACTTGGCACCATATCGTGCACAAGATGTATACTTCATCATCATATCATGTATAAGGTGTATGTATCCTCATTGTATCATTTTTAATGATATGTTCACCTCACCATATCGGGTTAGAGGTGCTTCAACCCAATATCAGGTTGAGACATGTTGATGTCATCATCTTCAACCTCTAGACTCTTGTTATTATTATTCTAGTTCATGGACAACAGTTCTAGGTCACTAATTTATCTTATGGATTCATCAATTATGCAAGAAAATTCGTATTAAAAGTAAATCATCAACTATGGCAAGATTGATGGTAAATAATAACATAATTGAGTTCAAGTTATATAATCCGCCTCAAGAGAAACTTCAAAGCTCCAAGATCCAAAGCTTCACGTTCCCAAGGTTGAAATAAATAAGTATGATTGAATACTTATGATATCAATATACTAGTATAAAAATGGTCTATAGTGTCGGTTTTTTTAAGCCTATAGCGTCACTTTTCATCTGACGCCTAAGTGGTCGTCGCTACAGAAATTGCTCTATAGGGTCGGGTTTATTTACCAAAAAAAACCGACCTTGTATAGTAAAAACCGACCCTATGGGCTCTCAAAAACTAAACCCAAATGAGAAATGAAATTGTACCTGAACCCTATAACGTCATTTTTTTACTAAATAACTGACTCTAGAGATTCTTTCTAAGGACGGTTATATGAGGAAAACTGACTCAATAGAGTCTTGGAATATGATAGAACGGTCATGCCGCCTAGTACGACCGTGTTGGTCTATATTAGCATGGCCGTGCTACATGGCACGACCGTTCTACCATATATCAACATGGCTGTTCTACGTGGCATGGCTGTTCTACCTCATCCCAACACGGTCGTTCTATGCAGCACGGCCGTTCTACGATGCAACACGGCCGTTCTACGCAGCACGGCCAAGATACCTATAAGGTCGGTTTTTTAAGAAAACTGACGCTATAGGGTACAATTTTTTTTTAAAGTACAATTTTTTTTTAATTTCTATAGAAACTGAACAGAACAAAACAGAAGAACAAGAATAAGATATGGGAGAGGGGAGCATTGATGCTCAACCGTCACCATTCCAAACCACACATTCATAACAAAAATGATTCATATATTGAGTTGGGTACACATAGACACATCATAATTTACAAAATGATAGATTGCAAGTCTAAGATGATATTAAATGTCAGATACGAAAGTAAATATGAAAGAGTACTGAAACCACATATATAAATGGAACGTAACTGACATATTTATTCCAATGCTATATTGACTTCATTTAGAAAAGCATATGACCACTCTTCTCGGAATTCATTTAAGTCCTCAAGTGTGTAAGGCTGAGTTGTAAAGATCTGTAATAGAAAATGCACATGCTAATATTTTATAAAATGACTACAACTCACTTGTAAATTTATGATGTTATTCTTTATTACCTTATATATAGTCTGAATGTCATTTGATGCTTGTTTGACAATAGCTTTCATATATTTCATTACATAGTAGCCACAAGCCCAATCATTATTTTGTATAGGACACTACAAATAACAAATTATGATTAATGTTAGTAAACTACTATAAACAGAAGACTATAAGAGTTGACATATAAGAGTTGAAAATTAATACATATAAGACTAAGCAGTTGTCAAAGTCGCTACCTTGACATTTTTCAAAGTCAATGTCTTTAATTTTGTGGGTATTTGTCCTCTGCCTTCACGAAAAACTTTTATACCCCTATCAATTAAACGATAGTTGGTAAAATAGAAATTCTAAACAAAAATATCATGTTGAAGCATTGACTATATTTATGCTTACGCCATAGCTGGCAATTTCAGTTTGTTACCCCTTGTTGTTTTTCCCATTGGGTCAAGATAATAAAGAGTCATCAATCTTGGGACAATCACCACTAATTCCCAATGTCTAGATCTGAGTAAGAATAAAACAAACATTAAAATAAATACATTTTTTCATTATTAAAATTATATTGAATAATAATACTTTCTGGACGTGAAAAGGAATTAGGATAATTTCCTTTCCCACACTAGAAAAATATTTGAATGCATCAGAGAAGTACTCACTCACTTCCTCAATATGTGTCTCCACCTGACTAGTGACTGAAGGAACTAAGAATCCAACATTCTTTATATCAAAGTTTGTAGCCTCGGTATATAAATGGCTGTTAAACATTTGTGATTATTTTCATATGTAGAAATAATCTAAAAATATGTATTGGAATTTTATATATTGATAGATCCTTACCTTATCTATACTTATAATATCGAAGTATTCAGCCAATCATATCGGAACAACTCTATAATATCATCAAGAAAAATATAATTGTCAAAGTCCCTCCCAGTTGCATCTTCTATTAAATTGATCAACATTTGTAGTCCAGAGCTTTAGTTGGCTAAGTATCGACACAAACATTTACATTTACTTCCCAACTCGTCGAATGTGGATTCTGGAATAATAAATGGCTTGGGCATAGGAGGATAACTAGTAGAATTTTTACTTTTTGGTTTGCAAACCTATTAATTAAATTACATACTTCTATTACACGAGTTCATATATGCAGTCAAATATGAAAAATAGGGTAGAATTCAAGTATACCTTGTCATTCATAACCAAGTGTCTAGGCCAACCCACCATAGCATCCTCTGCTTCTTCAACTGTACTATATTTAGGATTAGGTATGGGTAGTGGTTTGTCCCCCATTCTGTCATACACAAGATGGATGGACACACGGAAAATGTCATCAGTAATTTGTTGGCAATGCAATGTACCACTAAGGTTGTACACCTTGCCCGCTGCCACAACATTATATTCTGGAACCTCCACTGCAAGTTTACAGTTCATACCAACCTAGATTGAAATAATATAAGTTATATAAGAAGCAGTAGAACAGATACCTGTTACAACTATATATATTATCATATATATCATACTAATAACACAACATATAGAACAAAAACTTCTTGTAGATTGTTGTGGTGGGTCATTGGGAGTGCTCCCATGACCTTCTACAACTGTAGCATGGGCTTGTACCTCATCACTTGAGAGACACACAGTATGAATAGGTTGAGAAATTTGAGTAGGTTGAAAAAAACACATTATTTCTTTTACTTTTTGCACTACTAATGCTTCAACCTCCTCTTATATAAGACCTCCTGTATGACCTCTTTTAGATTGCGAAGGGACAAAATAAGACTTGAATCCTATGCCAGTTCCTAATCCCCTAACACGGCCAGGATGCTCCTTCGTACCAAGAGAAACTGATAGTTCATCCATGTGGCCAGTTAGGATGTACTTTCCTTCCTTCATTTGCTCATGGAGATCAATCTATTCATAGTTAATAAAAATATTAAATCACAATATCAATTAGATATAAATAAATCTACGTTTGTGGGAGTTACTCTTTACTTAGTTGGGATAAACCTACCATCTTTTGTGCCACCTCCTTAGTTGCAGGGTTGATAATTTCACTTGCTTGATTCTTTCTAGCATCAATCCATGTCAAGTGTCAGGGTGGACGCTCAACTTGAGTTGTACTAGATTTTTCTCCATAAGAGGATTGCTTCTCTTGTAGTTGGCAGCGGAAGGCATAACCACCGGGCCCCAAGCAATGGTCATGCACATTTTTGGCCCGTTATTCCTTTTGAGCCTGGTGGATAGCCTGATCATTTAAAATGAGGTATTGCAATTTAGATCTGTCAAACATGTATAAAAGATTCACCTCCTTAATTGTATAAAATTAAAGATTCATACAATACATCACAATCTTTATTACCTGAAACTCTTCCGATCTCCTAGCTGCAACAAATCTTTCCCACACATCAGGATCTATAAAAATATATACATATGTTGCTTTCTTCTTTTGTTTAGGATTATCTATAAATTCCCTTACGAGATATGTCTTAAAACCCCTCCATCGTACACCACAATCCACCGTTTGACTGATCTAAGTGTAGGTTAAAAGAAGGTGTGGCTCTTTTTTTCAAAAAAAGATTAACATAAATGAGTCTATCAATTTGTTTCTTCTCAATCACTGAAAGCTTCGCCTTCAGTCATTTGTGTGACTCTGTATGCTAGTTTTTGTGACTCATAAAGCTAAGTCCAAATGTATAATGTGGTCTTGAGATTTGGGTCCACCAAAGTATAATTGCAAAGGAGAAAAACTTGCATAAAGAGTCACATATAAAAGACCCATTTAAATCCAACTTCACATAAGGAAATTGGACCAAGGTGCAAAAATGATGACATTAACATAAATCCCTGGACAAAAACTTGCTCTCGGACGATGACAGGTATGCTCGCAATCGAAGCTACAAATTGAGAGGACAAGATGAGATTTTGGTCCACCAAACTATGTTGTAGACATACCCATGGGTGAGTTTGGCAAAGCTTAGATAGTGATCTGCATTGGTCTGAAATTTTAAGTATAGATATCCATTTGTATCTTTAATGCTCCTACTTTTAGTTTTTGATCCATCCAATAAAAGCCAACAATGATGGAAATAGTGTAACCCAAGCGTGGGAAGTTGCAGTGAAGTTTCTACCAATAAGGAGAGTTAGCCACACACTAATACTAATCTTAGATTCATAATTTACACATTAAAACTAGCCTATGGGTAATTAACTAATTTGGACAATCTATAATGTTCCAATATGTTTAGGAGAGAGAAAGTATAATAAAGACCAAAATATTAAATAATATGTTAAATAATTCCAAAAGAGGAAATTAATGGAAAATTTGTGTTTTGTAAGTTTAAGTTTGCTTAAGGATGATGTTTCACATTAATTGGTAGTTTCTAGATGTCTCTAATGTGATAGGAAAGAGAAAGTATGATTTATTTTAAAAGAATTAAATAAAATATTTTGATTCTCTAAAACTAAAAACTAATGTCAAAATTAGATTCTACATGTCCTAAATAGTCTAGCTGTTAAATTTTATTTAATTTGGAGTTTTTTTGCACCCTCAAATGAGTAGAGAGAGAGAAAGAGAAAAAATTTAAATAAAACTTTAGTCCAATTCGGTTTAGGAATCCATTTAATGTCACACGGCCAAATTTTATTTTTCTTATATGCGGGCAGATCAGAGTCGTTGGATCCATGATCAGACGGTTCATAGGTCATCCTCCACCTCACACCTGAAATGGGAAATGGGCCACCAAGCTTTATTTTTCAATTTTGATTTTCTCTCTCATTTCTGAAATGCTTCACGAGATTTCTTTGCCCACATGTTCCAAATTAAATTGTGAATCGATTGATCCCTTGCTTGTGAGTTTTTGTCAAGAATTAAAGAAACACCCAAATCACCTCTTCAAGCTTCTCAAACCACCCTATCCCACGAACCCTAAAACCAACCCACACCTATAAATATTGGTATCCCAATCACGATAGCCCTAGTGCTATTGTTCCCTCATCTCATTTTTCTCTTATTCTCATGTGTGTTGCCTCCACTGATCATATTTTTGACCTGAGTTTGTGGTGAGTGGTGCTTCTTCTTCACATCTCCTATGTTCAATAGCTTTTAGTTGTAAATTCCATGAACCTCACTCTTTCTTTCTCTGCTCTCGTTCTCGTAAATCATCGCATATAGAGGATTTCCTCAAATTCAGCCAAGGAAGTGAGTTGCTTCACACAGCCATGACTTGTGTGAGTAGAGGGGAAGAATCCCTCAGGCAAATCTCATTTCTACTCCCTTGTTTCTCTTCTTTCTTTGTTTTCTCACTTAAGGGGATATTGGTCTTTTATCCCTAATTTCTTCGTTGTTGTGGATGAGGCAAAGTTGGCCATTGCTCGTCAAAGCTGGCCATTGACCGGTGAATTGGCCACTCCTGATTGGGCCAAATCACTGGGTTCGGTCCCTATCTTCCCCCTCACATGATTTCTCTGCTTATTTGGATTTCTTGAATTTCCTTATGGGTCAAATTAAAAAAAAATCATATATTTTGATATGCTTGTCCAAAAATTAAGTAAAAGTATATTTTGAAATCCAAAAATGAGATATTTCCAATAAAAATGTTTCCAGAGTCTAATTTACATGTTTTCAAAGGTTGATTTTTGGGAATCTAACAAATACATGAAAAACACTAAAATTGTAACTAATTCATATAACCTCCAAATATAACAAATATATGTTTTCTTGATCAGAAAAACATAAGCAATCTATTGGTTTAGGTTTTGTGTCTTAAACCTGAGATTTTCCAAAAAGGTGCAAAATTAGGGTTACTTATATGCAATACAAACCTGAATACATGTGAATAATTTGAAATTAGGAAAAGGTGATCTTGGAATCTTCTAAGTTGGTGAAAAGTGATAAGTAGGACTTTGAATTGAGGTATGTGCATTTTATCCCTTAAGTTGGACATTTTTAATAACCAAACCCTGATTTCCTAATAAGGTTTGTGGACTAAAAGCATTATTTCCATTATTGTTCTTTTTGGTACAATTAATTCAATATTTACTTGGGTCTTGAATCCCATCTGCAATATTTCTTTTATTCAAACTTTCCATATGATTTATTTTAACATGATGATTTATTTGACTTGTTGGCTAATGTAGTGCTACTTTTGTACAACCACCCATAGTTGGGCATGTGTTATTTCACCCTGGGAATTGTATTTACTCTCCCCCATATATAAACATTTTGTATGTGAGTGGGAATGTGTTTACTCTCATCTCACATATTGGTTGGCATCTAGTAGGTGCCTCAAACCTACTTAGTTAATGTAGTCATATTATTAATCATGCATGATGCTCTCTTATAATTTGTTATGGAAAGAATCTAATTTGTTATGTGCCTCATACTTCTGACTCTTCATATTCTTACCCAAACTTTTCCTTTGTTGTTCTTATTCTTTGTTCTTGTTCCTTTTTTTTAAGGTAAAGGTCATAGCATATATTTAAAACAATACAAGCAAACACCTGCTTTGACGAGTCGTACAGGATGAGAATACGAAAGAAAAATGTTCTTCTATGTGAAAAAAATTGAGTGATGTTTAAAAGTTTAAGGGGGAGGAACCCCTTAACAAGCCTCTTGTAACACTAATCCATAAATTTTCCTGAGAAAAGTGCAGCTACTGGACAGAATAGTATCACTAATGTTGTTGCAGCAAACTGACTCACGTTTCATCGTCCACCATAGCCTTCAGGTCACAGAGAAAATGGGCTTCAGATTCACCTTCATTCGAGTCCTCCTTTCCATCTAGGACCTGTTTACCTGTACATGGAGAGAAAGTGAAGGTATGCATCTATTTGTGAGATGATATTTTGCCTCGGTCTTGTAGTGTTGTTGAAGATTCTGTTGTTTCTCTCAAGCCAAAGGTTCCAGCTGATGATGATGAAAATTTCGTTTCCCATGAAGGAGTTGTAGTGTCTGTTTGGTGTAATCTGAAGGGGAAAGGTAGCTAATTTGAGATCTAACTGGTAATTTATTGTGAAGTGTGAGATGATGTTTAGTGAGATGTTACACTTAAAGAAAATGTGTTCTACCGAATCAGTGTCCAATTTGTTCTTGTTCCTTATTTGACACATACCTTGTTTTCCTTCTCTTTCTGGGTGATCCCAACCACCCAGGCCTAGTACAAGGAGTGGAATAAGACCAAGGAGGACTTGCCCAGGATTATATTTAAGGAGACTTTGTTGAGAAGTCTAGGTTTCTATTGCTAGATCTTATAGTTTTCTTTCTAGTTTATGTTTCATGAAGCTCATGTAGTGAACTTGGATCAAAGCCATGTAATAACTTGATTTTTTCTTTCCACTGATACTATTGACATTTTTTATCTGAGTCATACATATTTAAATGGAATTATTATGCATGCATTTTTCATTATCTAAGTTCTTGAAAAATAGATGGATTTTGTGTATTTTTCGTTAAATTTTAGTAAGGGGTGATCTTGCCTCCTTGCATGTTGTTTTTGACTAAATCAAGGTGAAATGTGGCATTAATCTGGTAAGGGGTGTAGGCTCTCTATGATAGAAAATCCAAAGACCCCTCACTACAAATGTAGATCTTTACTTTAATTTTTGAACCAATGCAGAATGGACTCTACCACATGGATGATGATAAGAGGATAAAGCAGAGAGAGTGATATGAAGGAGGTAACATGAAATTGTGTAGTTTATACTATAATAAGCCTAGGATAGGAATTGCAAATTATAATATGAAGAAATAGAGAGACCCTACAACATAATGGTACAAGAAAATTGGATAATTACATAAACTAGTGAACATACACGTGTCATGCACATGAAAACAAAATAATACATATTTTGGGTGATCTCTTTAAAAGTATATTATAATATATTTATTCGAAAAAAATCACAAAAGGAAATGATTTGTCGGGAAGATTGGTGAATGGTTATATATATAGATATTCAAATTATAGTTGAATTTTAATACTTATATATATAAATAGAGAGAGAATGTGTGTTCAGCAACAATACACTTGAGGTATATTGAGGTTTTTGTACACCTCCGTTTTCATATATTAGATCTCATCTTGGTCAAAAAGAAAGAAAAGTTCACAAACATCCAAATTTTCACAATCTTGACAGTCCATTTCCTTAGTACTCTACTCATTAAATGTCCTTTTCTACCCCATTCACTTCCCCTTTCTTTGTTTTCTCTCACCTCCCTCTTGATAGTCCATTTCCTAATTCTCTCTCCTCAACCACAGTTCTTGTTTCCCAACATCACCTCTCATGTTGTTCTTGTCAGAAGGTATCCACTTCTCATCCGCTTCTCATCATGCTCTTCCTTATCTTGGTCACAGTCTTTGTCACATTATTAACTTACCTTTTTGATCTAAACATTTTTTCATTTATCCTCACAGTTTTGGCGAATTTCTTCTTTTCTTCTATGTGGCAAGGTTTTCTTCTATTTTTTCTATACAGTATGGTTTTCTTCTCTTAAAATTTAATGGTTAGATGTCTTTCACATAAGACTTGTTGTTTTATTTTAAATGTATAAAAATTAGAAGGATTGTAGGCACACAATTTGTTGCATATATAACACACTAAAATTAATCATTTGCATGAGAGCATATTACCTTATTCCCACAAGTATATTTATAACAAATGGTATACAGAGGAAATAAAAAACTATAGAAAATATTGGAAGCTAGAAGAAAGTGTATCATATGTTGATCACATGGCTATAGAAAAACGACCATTATGTGATCCGACAACATAAAAAATTATATACAGCCAATAAAACTTTACTTGCTAATCATAATGGATTACAACAGGACAAATAAATGATATTTTTTTACTAGGAAGGAAGTTCCTTCGTGTTTGAACTTTAACATGGGAATTTCATGGTTTGAAATTGCAAGTAATAGGGGAAAGGATATTATTCCTGGGATGAAAAAAGAGCAATTAAAGAGGAGGGATATATTGGTATGTATGCCCAGAGAGCCAATCATATGATGATTGTAATGGCATATCTTGTAAATTATTTGATTAATAATTAAGGAAGTCTTCCAATTTATTCTATTTTGTTCAGTTATGAGATAATGATGTAACATAATAAATGTCTAGAGAATGATATTACTCAATTATGTATGTCTTCGGGTTGATGACCTGAATAATGAGATCATATGGATGTCAAGAGTATATACATTATTGTTGTGTCCCTAGTTGGATGTTATTGTGGAAGGATATTATACTGCAATAACACATAAAACTAGAGTGTGTATTGGTTGATGACAAAATCTCATTAAGTCATGATATGTGATATTGAACCAAACACAAAGATACTTGTTATATAACATTCTATCAGAGAGACCCACCTTGAAAGTGATGCATGGAAACCATTACATGGTAGTCAAAATCATCTCTAATAGTGTTGGTCATGATTGTGGTTCTTAGACCTAAAATCAATACACTCATCACATGTCGTCTGATGTATTATGACATCATCCACGATTGCCTTGAATAAGGGTTTCCCGAAAGGTGATGGTCGGGTGCATTGTAACACATGGGGATGATAGTGGGTTATGTAGATGGAATTTATCCCTCCTATAGGAGTATGATATCATGACCACTTGATAAGTGAGACTAAGAAATGCACGGCCATGCTCATGTGATTCAATATATGATATTGAGCTTACATATATCTCAAACGGTCTGCTCTAATTCAAGGAACATGGATTGAATGTTGAAGAGTATGATGATTCCATGCCTCAAGTTCGATCTAGATCTCAGTGGCATAGAAACTATACAAACATTATAACACCAGTCACAAATTGTAGGTTGGTCATTCTCCAACTTTATGAATTACTTGGGAAGTAATGATGTGTTTCTAGATATAGATCATTGCTTGTGATTTCATAAATTAGTTATCAACATTCACTTCCAACGTAACATGTAACCTATAGGGTCACACAAATAGGATACACTTGGAATAGGACTTTATTCATGAATGAAGTTTAACTTGATTACTAAAGTGTTTTGGTATTCAATTTAAACAACAATTGACTGGTTGAACTCTAAACCGACCGGTTCAAGTGTTGAATTGATCGGTTGGAGTGTCGGGTTGATTGAAACTGCATTGATTGAATATTGGTTGAGTTGTGACATGAACTAACCAGTTCACTCAGTGAACTGGTCGGCTCAGGGATGGTCAAACGACCTGCTCATGTGATAAAATGCCCAGTTCATTGATCAATTCGATTGGATCAAGGATTAATGTTAACATCATGTTGTGCATTAATTGAGTATTAATTATCAATACAATTATGATTGGTAAACATGTTGAAATGACCAATTTAAGGGTTAAACTGATTGGCTCACATGCTAACAATTGCTTCACTTGTGAACTAACTGTTTTGCCACTTGCAAGATGAAAAAATTCATGGAATTCCATCCCATTCGATTCCCGCTCAAACTAGGAACCCTGACCATAACCCTCCTATGGATTGAGGGGTGTTGGGGGCTTCTCAGACACATGAATTGTCTCTGACAATTGTTGTCTTCTCTGATTGTGGTAACTGAGAGAACCCGAGCAAGTCCTACCCAATAAAGGGAGGGATAGTAAGGGAGAATGATTGTGGGAGAGCTTAGTTGGTGCTAGTACACTAATTAAAAAGGGACAACTTCTTCCTGACCGTTCATCTAGAATGGTACGAGTTCCTAGTGGTCTATGTTGACTACTATAGGGGCAAGGAGGATGTTTCCTATCACTCAAAGGACAAAGTCAACTATTGTTTGTGGTGCACAACTTGGAGACCGATGAAAACATTGTCCAAGTGCAACTTGAAGAAAGGTGCATGCTACATCGAGGGAATTGTCATTGGACTTTCTCCAGTACTAGGTATGACCTCACAAATCATCTTTCCCATTACATAGTTATTGGCATGATCTATTGTCTAAAGATGAATATGGCAGTTAAGTTTTTATTTTTTCTGATTGTTGTGTCACCATATTTCCCAACAGAATAATGGTGGAAGGATGTAGAAAAAGGGGAATGGGGCATAAATACATTCTTCAATTTATCTATTTCCTTCTCTCTTCTTACCTACTTTTATGTTTTCTGTCGGGAAACAATAACTAATGCAGATCATTAAATATTGTGATGAGAAAAAGTAGAAAGTATCAATGGGAGAGAAGGGCATTTAATGAGGAGAGAGACTAAGGGAATGGACAGTCAACTGTGAGGTGGTTGTCGTTCAGGATGTTTGTACAATTTTCTTTCTTTTTTATAAAGATGAGATCCAACAAATGAAAACTAAGATGTATATCAACCTCAATAAACTGGAGCCCATTGTAGCTCAACTATATATATATATATATATATATATATATATAGAGAGAGAGAGAGAGAGAGAGAGATTCAAGGATCATTGAAAAATTACAAACCATATATTAGGTTATATTCATGTTTTTATCATAATAAGAATGTGGAATGACTAAATACAGATATTGGATCATGATAGAGCGAGTCAAACATGGGAAGAATTGAAGGTCATTGTTGATACACTTGAAGATCTATTTATGTGTTGTTCTTGTTACTATTAAACAAAAATTACTAAAATTATATTTTCTTTTAAGTTCACATTTTTGTTGTATCTTTTAAAGACTTTTTTGATGTGTCATTGAGATGGTGGCAAACAAATTTCATCCTCCAAGACACCACAAGAAACACAAATATAATCTTCAATATGAAAAATAACTCCAACTTAAGTGAGTGGACGATTTTTTATTCATTTATTACAACAATACATGGTGACAGAAGAGACTCTCTGCATAACTTGGATCAAATTTTATCTGCGGCTTCATTTCCAAGGCAAAGATAACATGATGTGCATAGTTCCCCTTAACTTGATAGTTGCATCACGAATAACAAAAATAAGTCATATTTTTAATGACTGTAGGTTTGCCTAAGAGATTGAAACGTAAAATTCAATATTGTAGGTCAACACTCACATAAGCAATTTAAAATGAAAAATAGTCACATAGAGTTTTCATTGATAAAGAGTGAATGAAAATTTTATTAATATTTAGTTTTCATCATTGGTCGTGAAGTTTTGCTAGATATTGTTCATTTCTTGTGATGTCATAATCTAGATATGGACATTCACTGCCAATACAATTTGGGACCTATAGGGTTTCACACATAGGATGCACTTGGAATTGGAGTTTACTCATGGACAAAGTTTAACTTGGTTACTAAAAGTTTTTAGGTAATCAACTTAAACAACATTGGTTGTCAACCGACTGACTAGAGTGTCCAGTCGACTGACTGGTGTGCCAGTCAATCGACTAGAGTGTCCAACCATCCAACTGGAGTGTCCAGCGGACTAACTAGACTTCTTTTGACACTTGCTAATGAAACTAGGCATTCGACCGATTGGAGTGTCCAACCAACTGGCTAAACAATGTGCACAATGGGTGGTCAAAATAGCCATTTGACTGGGATTATAAAATTGATCTACTGGGACAATTTGGCAAGTTTGAATGAGTCAATGTTGGTCAAAATGAAATGCATTAATTGCTAGCACTATTGTGCCATTGATCAGAGGCTAATTGATTGACTAGAATAACTAGTCGATTGACTAGCAGTGTGTTGCCTCCACCAACCCATGTTTTTTGACCCTTTGTCTCCCCAAGGTTTATGAAACCCTGGCCTAGTCACTCCTACATAATGGGGTATGTCCAAGGCTCTTTGGACACTTGACTTCTCAAGGTTGTGGTAACATGAGAGCCCATGCCATCTTACTCATGAAAACGAGAGATAGAAAGGGAGAATAAGTCCACGTTAGCACATTGACAACAAAGGAGAAACTCCATCCTACCTGCTCAGGAAGAGGAACATGGAGTTCCTGATGATCTATGTGGACTATGCATAGGTGTGGAAGTTGTTGTTGTCATGCTAGGAGAACATCATCACCACCATGCATGGTCATGACACCAAGAGGACGTTGTCAGCTCATATTCATGTGTTGCTTGCAAAGGAGAACATAATCGTGCAAAAAAAAGTCGATGGATATATTTCAGGACAAGTTACATCTTGCACCCTCTTTCCTTATACATAATTGTTGATGTGATATGGTGGTAAGGGAATATGTAGAAAATTTTTGTTTTCTTTATGATCTTTGTCCCCATATTTCCCTATAGTGATATCAAAGCCACATCAATCTATGATGTATTGGAATTTAATCAAAATGATCAGATTTTATTTTATCATTTATTTTGTTGCATATGATGTGAACATTAAAATATTTAATGTGCATATTTGATTAAGTACCACATACAGTAGGGAATGTCTCATAAATCATATATATGACATGATATATATGCAATCCATGCATGTCACTCTAAAATTGTTTTGATGGTGGATATGTGTGTAGTAATGGCTAAAATCCCTTGGATACTTGTACATGGTTGGATAATTTATTCTATCTTAAAATTTGGTTTGCATGCCAAGCCTCCTCTCTCTCTTCTAGATGAAATTAATTCTTAACCCCTTATGCTCCCCTCAAATGTAACTTAGGTATTCACTTTACCATGTAATTTTTAGATATGAATAGCATTGGTTTCCATCTTTTGTAAGAGAAGGTGTTCTGTCCAGGTGAGTCGACCAACTCAAAGTCAAGTCGATCGAGTGGAGGATTGGTGGACTCATATGACTATAGTGCAAGCCAATGGATTCTAGTCCCAATCGACCAACTATAGGATTCCATCCAACTACATGAACTAGGACCAGTTGACTAGCTGAAGGAGACTAGTCAACTAACAGGAGGTCCAAACTGATCAATTGGAAGATCCACTCGATCGACCCTTCATGTATCCCGCATAAAGTTTTTCCTAAACAAGTTTATGCATGTGATGTGTGGTCTTAGGTGGATAGAAATTCTTTGTGGCTCCAAAATTTTGCATTAGTGTTGCCATAACCATCGCTCATATAATTGTGATTGCATGTTTCTTTTTTGGATATAGTATATATATATGATACATGTTATAAGTATGTGGTGATTGAATATGCATATGTGTTTATAAATAAAATACCTCAATAAATATTAAGCCTTAGATTTCATAATAATAATACATCAAAATCTTGATTGACTAAGTGTGGGCATGACGAAGTGAGGTGTGTGATCTATCTCGTGGAAGTGTGATGGTAGTTATGTGGGTCTACTGAAGTAGGGTGCATTTCTATCGTGTTGGGTTTTGGGTCAGGCTTAACTAGGTGACCTTAATAGGATTAAGTTCCTATAATCATACATATGGACTATGACAAGGAGTTTTGCATACTATCTATACAAGAATTACATTGGATGCAATTGGCAAATGTTGCCTACTTTTTCTAATTTGTTATGGATACCGATGTTAGTTGGGTAATAACTCAATGTATTTTAAATCTTGACTCACTAGAAGATTCTACATTTCACTCTTCTAAATTGATGGTGATAATCAATTAAAGTCCTACTTAATATTGTCAATATCATCAAATGATATCAAAAAGTTTCTTGACAAATGCAAAATTCTAGTTGTAGACATAAATAAGAAACACATTCTCATTGCGATCGATCCTTGAGAAGGACAAACTAAATGAGACCAACTTCTATAACTAGTTCAGGACTTCAAAAATGTTCTCACACATGAGCACGAGCTCTTTGTCCTTGAAGAACCAGTGCCAGAGGAATCCACTCCCAATGTGCCTAAGGTTGAAATGGATGCTTACTTGAAGCATGTCAATGATGCCACAAAAATCAAAGACCCGATCTATGTTGTATGAACTATGAGTTGCATAAACAACATGAAAACATGGATGTTCTCGAGCAATGTGTCACATCTTAAGAATCATACAAATCAGGAAATGTATAATGTCTCCAAGACATTGTTTGAATGCAAATTGACAGAGGGAGATCCAATTGGGCCTCGTGTGCTCAAGAAAATTTGACATGTGGAAATCCTAGAAAGACTGGGATTTTCTTTAGGCCAAGTTATCCACAGATATGATTCTATAATCATTGCCTGAATCATATAGCCAGTGCATCAAGTGTTATTACATGAACAACTTGGATAAGTCGTGTATGAATTGCTTTGCATGTTGATAAATTTTGAAGCAAGAATGAAGAAGGAAAAATCTAAATATGTGACGATGATCAGCAAAAGGGAGACTAAGGGTGAAGTTAAACTAAGAAAAGTTCTAAAGCAAATCTGAAACCCAAGTCTTCTCCAATCAAGAAGAGGAGAAGGGTAAGTGTAAAAGGAATTTGACATTTTCACTTAAAGTAACTATAAAAGGAGAAGCAGGGGATAAAAGTCTCCAGTCTAGGTATATATGTTATTGAGATAAATTTGTCTACTTCTTCACCTTGTATACTGGATATCGGATGTGGATCCCACATTTGCTCAAATGTGTAGGATCTGAAAAGAAGTAAACCTTTAAAGAAAGATCAGGTGGAACTTCAAATCATACATGGAGAAAAAGACTTGTTGCCATTGTAGTTGGAACCTACAATTTATCTCTGCCCAGTGGACTTGTAATAGAGTTAGAGAACTTATATTATGTACTTGCTATTAATAGGAACATCATATATGTATCTTATTTGGACAAGAGTGTATTTGAATTTCATATAAAGAATGGTCAATGTTATATTTTAAGAGATGAGATCTTTATTGGTAGTTTCCATATTTCCTATGGTCAATACTTGTTAGATCTAGAGACAAGCATATATAATGTAAGTAACAAAAGAATAAAACTCGATAACTCAAACCAAACATACATTTGGCATTGTCATCTAGGGACATAAATGAGAAACCCATTTATAGACTCCATAAATATGGTTAATTGGACTCTTTTGATTTTAAATCAATAGATACATGTGAGTCATGTTTAATGGGCAAGATGAAAAAAGCTCATTTCATTGGTAACATTGAGAGAACGAGTCATCGATTAGGACTCGTATATGTAGATGTATGTGGACCTTTTAGAAAAAATGCTAGATGTGGTTGCTAGTACTTCATCACATTTACTAATGATCTCAGTAGACACGGTTATGTGTATTTAATGAAATACAAGTTTGAATCCCTTAAAAATTTCAAGGAGTTCATGAATGAAGTACATATTCAACTTGGTAAAAGTATTCAAATACTTGAAATTGATCAATGTGGAGGATACTTAATCTAGGAGTTTGAGGACCTTCTGTGAGACCATGGTATTGTATCACAATGGACTCCACCTGGAATACCACAACATAATGGTGTATCAAAAATAAAGAATCGCACCATGTTAGACTTGGTGCAATTAGTTATGAGTTTTGTTGATATTTCAACTTCTTTCTGTGGACATGCTCTACAAATCGCAGTATTAATACTAAACTATGTACCATCTAAGTCAGTTCAAAGATACCATATGAGATTAACATGGGAAACATCTCGATGTGTTTGTTATGAAGATTTGTAGATGTGAAGATTATTTGAGAAAAAAGTTTTCTAGAAAAGCTTGGACCCAAGTCAAATAACTGTCATTTTGTTGGATATCCTAAAGAAACCAAAGCATGTTACTTTTATATTCCATACAACAACAAAGTGTTTGTTTCTAAGACAGTTGTATTCTTGAAAAGGAATTTATTTCAAAAGGAATCAGTGGGAGGAAAGTAAAAGTGGAAGAGGTTAGAGACCCAAAATAGACATTTATCCTATAGAGGTACAAAAGGAGCAAGGAGAATCACAAACTATTATGGAATCTCAAGTTCCTCATGTAAAACATGAAGATTATAAATCTAGTAGGATAGGCCTTGAGCCTAAATGATTTGGATATCTTATCACTCAAGAAGGAAATGATTTGTTCATAGATGATGAGCCAAAAACCACCTAGAAGCTATTGAGGGACCGGAGTCTGAGAAATGGCTTGAGAACATGATATCTGAGATGGAATCCATGTACACCAACAAGGTATGGACCTTGGTGGATCCACCTAAAGGGGCAAACCCTTAGGGTGTAAATGGGTCTTTAAGAAGAAGACTGACATGGATGGTAATGTAAAAACTTATAAAGAATGATTTCTCCCAAAGGATCTTAGACAAGTTCAAGGTGTTGACTATGACAAAACCTTTTATCTAGTTTTCATGGTTAAATCCATCAAGATCATGCTTGCCATTGTAGCTTATTATGATAATCAAATTTGAAAAATGGATGTTAAAATTGTGTTCCTTAATGGGAATCTTCTTGAGGGTGTGTACATGACACATTCTAAGGTTTTATAATTCCAAATAATGCAAATAAAGTATGTTAGATACAAAGGTAAATCTATGGATTGAAGCAAGCACCTCAGAGCTGGAATCTTCAATTTGACGAGGCAATCAAAGAGTTTTCCTTTAATTAAATTGAAGATGAACCCTAGGTTTATAAGAAGGTTAGTGGGATCATAATTGTATTTCTCATATTATATGTAGATGATATACTATTGATGGGAAATGACATCCTTACCCTAAATAGTAAAGACCTTCTCTATGAAGGATTTAGGCAAAGCATCCTATGTCTTATGAATTAAGATCTATAGGGATAGATCTTAAAGGCTTCTTAGCCTAAGTTATAGTACATATATTGAAGAACTACTAAAGAGGTTCAGCATGTAGGACTCAAAGAAAGGAAACTTACCCATGTTCAATGGAATTAGTCTCTCTAGAGCCCAATCTCCCATTTCTTGTGAAGAATGGGAATGTAAGAGTAAGATGGGATATGCCTCTTCTATTGGATCTATCATGTATGCAATGTTATGTACTTGTTCAAATGTCTTGTATGCTTTGATCATGATGAGAAGATATCAGTAAGATCCCTACTAAAGTCATTGGATTACTATAAGTAACATCCTTAAGTACTTGAGAAATACTAAGGATCATTTTCTTGTTTATGGCGGTGAGGAAGAGCTAGGTGTAAACGGTTACACTGATGCAAGCTTCCAAACTGGAAAAGATGATTATCAACCACAATATAGATTTGTGTTTTGCCTTAACAATGGAGCTATGAATTGGAAGAGTTCCAGGCAAGAGACAATTATTGATTCCACAATAGAAGTTGAGTACATTGTTTCCTCAAGCATACCAAAGAAAGTTGTTTGGATCTAGAAGTTCATCAATGAACTTGGAGTTGTTCCAAGCATTAGCGATGTTGTAGAGTTGTATTGTGACAACAATGAAGTTATTCCACAATCTAAGGAACCTAGACGCATTAGTGTTCCAAGCATATACTTTAGTGTTTCCATCACATACAATTGATCATACAGTGAGGAGATGTGATGATTTATAGAGTACTGAGTGAAAGAAATGTTGTTGACTCATTGACAAAATAACTTTCACATCGCAAACATGATGGTCATGTTAGATCACTAGGGATTATATTCAGGAGTGATTAGCTCTAAATGCAAGTTTGATTCGGTTAGTACGTATGCCTAGAGATCGAATCGATTGTAATGTGACATCATGTACTTGATTTGATAATAATAAAGGCAATTTTGTCTATTGTGTTTTGTTTAGTTAAGAGATAATGATATAACATGATAAATGTGTAAAGAATGATGTTACTTGATGATGTATGTCTTCAAGTTAAGGACTTGAACAATGAGATTGTAAGTATGATAGGAGTGCATATGTTCTTGTTATGTCCCTGATCGAATATTATTGTGGAAGAAAAATAGATGACAATTATACATAAGACCAGAATGTGTGTTGATTGATGATAGAGTCTCATCAGTCATGATATTGGATATCAAGACAAGCACATAGGTACTTGTTAGAGATCAATGTATCAGACAAACCTAACTTGAGAGTGATACATGGAACCATTGTATGATAGTTAGAATCAACTCTTAAAGTGATAGTGGTGATTTTGGTTCTTAGACCTAAAGTCATTGCACTCATCACATGACGTTCAATGAACTTTGACACTATCTAATGTGACCTTAAATATACATTGTGACACATGGGGATTGATTGTGAGTGGTGTAGATGGGATTTGTCCCTCCTACTGGAGTTAATATCCTAACCACTTAATAAGAAAGAGTGAGAAAAGCATCGACATGCTCATGTGAGTCAATATGTGATATTGAGCTCATGTGTATCTCGTCGGTCTATTCTGAGTTCAAGAACCATAGATTGAGTGTTAAGATGATGGTGATTCCATGCCTCACATTTAATGTGGATATCTGAAACAAAGGACGTATACGATCACAATAACACTTATCACAGATTTATGTTGAAGTTCTTCTCCGAATTTCCAATTACTTGGGTGAATGAAGTGTTTCTAGATACTTCTCATTACTTATGATGTCATATCTAGTTATCGACATTCACTACCTTCATAATTTGGGACCTATAGGGTCACATTCATAGGATACACTTGGAACAGAAGTTTACTCATGGTTAAAGTTTAAATTGGTTACTAAAAGTGTTTAGGCAATCAACTTAAATAATACTTGATGTCAGTCTACCGAGTGGAGTGTCCAGTTAACCAACTGGTGTGCTAGTCAATCAGTTAGAGTGTCTAGTTGACCGATCGGACTACTTTTAACACTAGCCAATGGAACCAGCCAGTTGACCAGTTGGAGTGTCCAACCAACCAACTAAACAATGTTCCTATCAAATGGTAAAAATAGCCAGTCGACATGTTGGAGTGACAATTGATTGAATTGGATGATTTGGCAAGTTTGAATGAGTCAATGTTGGCTGAAACGACACATCTTGATTACCAGCATGATTGCATTGCTAACCACATGCCAATTGATTGACTAGACTGGCTATTTGATTGACTGGAAGTGTGTAGCCACTGGCAGCACATGTTTTCTTACCCTTCATCTCCCTAGGGTTTGTGAAACCTTGGCCAAGTCACTCCTATATAAAGGGAGATGGACAAGGTATTTTAACACTTGACTTCTCACAGTTGTGATAATGTGAAAGCTCAAGTCGTATTACCCACAAAAAAGAGAGATATCAAGGGAGAAGAAATTGATGCTAGCATGTTGATAATAAAGGGGAAACTCCTTCCCTCCAGCTCAAGAAGTGTGATGTGGAGTTCTTAGTGGTCGACGTGGACTATGAAGAGGTGTGGAAGCCAATATTTCCATTCTAGGAGGACACTCTCAACCACCGTTCATGATCATTACTCCAGTAGAACACCATCAACTACCGTGTGTGTGCTGCTTGTGAAGGAAGCACATAATTGCGCAAGGATAGTCATTGGACTTTCTCTACGGTAAGGTACAGCTTGCACTCTCTTTCCTTATATGTCGTTGTTGACATGATATACTAGTAATGGAATATGGAGAAACATTTTTGTTTCCACTTCCATCTTTGTCCTCATATTTCCCTATAAGAAGAGACACAACCTCATAGCGCTCCTCAAAAGATTTTTATTCATTGTGATTTCCATGCTACTAAATGGAGGTAATTACTAAAAATCACCATCACCATCCACCATGTACAACCTTGTGTCGTCGTTCAGCATCATTTCCTAAGGCCCATTGACCTATGGTCCTCCTTATGCACCCTAGTGGCAGCGAGGTGGTCCTTATGAATATGAAGGGTGGTTGTCTACTTCATTAGTGTTGGGATGGACACACGGCCATTGTGGGTTAAATGAGATGCAGAACCTCCATTGAGTGCTTGGAAGGGGAATTAAATGGACAAGGTGGTTCTCAATGTATTATGCTAGGATTACATCCCCATTGTTGGGGATGGCAATGAAATGAAGTGAAATAAAAAGGTACATTTGGAGTGAGAGGGGGCATGTTTGGCATTATAGATCAATTTAGTAGAAATTGTGATGCAAGTTTTTTAACCATCTTTGGATTTTCTTTTTAAGAAAAAAGATAATAAGGGTAAGATTGTTGAGGATCCATTTTTGGTGGGTAAGATAATAGTAGTAGTTGTAATAGATAGTATAGAGATAGTATATTCAAGAGAGGGACTAAAAGAAAAGTGGAGTTTGATAGATTCTTAGGGAGGGATGGTGCTAGTAGGATTGCACTCACATTTAAAAAGAATTTTATAAAAAAAATTCCATGAAATAAGGATAGAAGGGAGGAAACCACATACCACAAAGTCCAAGGGAATCACATAGATAAATAGTTTTTGAATATTTTGTGAACGGTTATAGTATGGGGTGATTGTGAATTTAATAGGAAACATGCAATCTTATTGTGGGTCTAAGTGTTGCACTAGGATTCTTCCATGAGAGATGAATCATATTATTGAAGTATAATTGTATATTGAATGTGGTTACGTGTGGATGTTGTGGAGTTATTCTGGAGAGGAAAAATGAAAAATGGTAGAAAACCCCTAAGAGGAGAGAGAGTCAAAGAGATTGCATCATCTTGAAAATGTTGTGATGTGATTGATTAGGATTTTTTGGAAGAAGAATCACTAGCACACTTACCACCAATAGAGTCAGTTAAATTAGACCGATAATGTCAATTTCTTAATGACACTTAAGTGGGTGACACTACAACTAAGGACCTTCAGCATCGGTTTTCAAGGTAAGTGAAAACCAATGACACAGAGCTAGTGTTGATTGCAGACCCAACACTATCCTCAGGGCATACATACTCAGGATTCTCATCCTAAAATTGTCAAGAAACACATATAAGTGAAAAAAAGGTAACTTATATGACTGTGATAGAGAATTTAAAATGCACATCTATGTAATAAAAATACAACTTACCTGAACTCATCCTCACAGTACACATCGTCACGACGCTCATCCTCAATGTCAGATTCCATCTAAAAATTCCATATTAAAAATAGTCAAAGAATAAAATATAAGTGATAAATATTTTAGATGCACGTGTAGAATATGACACATATGTAATGGTAATAAACAATGTAAAATGAATGCATGTAGTATTGGTTGGATCTTTGATCAATTAATATTCCTTCTATGTGATCTCCCTAACTATATAAACCAGTGTTAGGTTCAATATTTACACTT
This sequence comes from Alisma plantago-aquatica, assembly GCA_963693085.1. Taxonomy (NCBI): domain Eukaryota; kingdom Viridiplantae; phylum Streptophyta; class Magnoliopsida; order Alismatales; family Alismataceae; genus Alisma; species Alisma plantago-aquatica. Next base: position 514,906,130 of record OY856411.1, read on the forward strand.
GTCCAGTCAACTGGGGATGAACTAGAGTCATCATACTTGTCATAGTACTCTTTTTCATCTAGAGCATCTACAATGAAAAGCATACCATTCTTCATTTATAGAATCATCAATATAGAATAATTACTTTGCATGTAATGCCATTTTGAATGGTTCCCCCTTTTCGCTAATCTTTTATCACTAGTTTGAAACCCAATTCATCCACTACAACTCTTTTTTTGTTATCAACAAAATTACACTTAAGGATGGAAACTCTAAAATCTGTGAAGTCAAACTCCTATCAGTAATGACCACATTTGTGCTTAATTGGTAAACTAGGGTTTACCTGAATGATTACATGCTTGATTAGATTGAACATCATTTAGACTTGATTAATGATAGTAGATCAATTTTTATGTTTCAAACCTAAGAATAAACTCTAACTATGATTTTAGTTTGAAGAATTAGGGTTTGAGAAATGTAAACCCTAATCGGCAAAAATTAGGGTTTTGATAGTACATGAATATGGAATTTGATCAGGATAGCAGTGTGGTAAATGATTTTTCATATTTTCTAAAAATTTTATATTTAATTGAATTTTAGATATGATATGGATAACTCAATCATTCATATTTGAGAAAAATTTCAGAATATTTGAGTGTTCTTTGAATGTGGTTCTCGGTCGAACTATACTTCGACCAAAATGCTGACAGAGTGCTTTTTAGCAGTAGAGTGTTTTATTTTAAATTATTTATTGGTAACTAAAAATGAAACCAAATTTTAACTGGAGATCTGAAACTAAATCATAAACAACATGTAAAATTTTTATAATTTTTGGATATGTTTAGACCTTATCAGTAGATGAATTACAGTAATATTTTTATGACAGAAAATTCAGCTGAAATAAGAGAAAGTATAGTGAGGGGTCAATGTGCAATTGACCCAAGCAGCTCAATTTCTCTATATGGTCAACCTAACACACAAGGAGCTCTCATAATTCGTGATTCAATCTGAAGAAACAAAATCCTAGAGAGAGAGGGAGAGTTAGGGTTTGAGAGGAGAAAGTGATGAAGATGTTGAACTAGGGTTTTGTGGTCCGAGGAATGATGAAATCATGTAAGTTTACCTTCTTTGGATATAGTTTCATGGTGAATCTTCTCTCAGATGTCAAAATTCCGTCCCTCCCCTGATTGGATTCGAAATCATATCAAATCAAGTCCTTTTCTCACCCTTTCTTCATAATCCCTCATTTCTAGGGTTTCCGACTTGAAAGGAAGAAGAATCGGGTGAATTGCTAGGGATTTGATATGAGATCGAGATTTTTAGGGATGAACTACATTCTTAAGGTGTTTTCACACCTTAGGGTGAGTGGGAACTTCCTTTAAACAGTATATTGCATGAAAATTGGTTAAATCATCCATAATCTTTAATTGCTTAGTATGCGACTACAAACCCTAAATTATGTGTTTGATCTAAGTTGTTGCAAAATAATATGAAACAGATTCTTCCTCAGTTTGGATGAATTTCAGATGATAAATCATATTAGAAATGTATGCAATACATCCTAATGAAAATTCCCTAATTATTTGCAGAGGTTATAAGAGTAAACTGAAATATAGGGAATTTGTCTATGACTGAAATTGTTGTATAATTAAATAGAGAAATTTGTTTATCTGGATTCCCTTGGTTATGAATGATTGTTTATCTGAATTCATAGTACATATATGTCAGATACTATATTGGATTTAATTTAAGTTGAATAGTTTTTTATTGATATCTCAGCAAATATGGCGAAACCCTAGATGCTAGGAAAGTTAGATATTTGCGAATAGATATTGTGAAATCTATTTGAACGGATTTTCTTGAAATTATAGACTTTATTTATTCAATTTTATTATTGATGCATGTTATCTCAGTGAATGGCATGGAAACCCAAATTCAGCTCAGTTCCAACGTTTCATACATATATTGATTTTATACGATTTGTTGATAGTAGTATTTATTCAGTGAATGTTTATGTTGCATGAAATCCTTATGAGAGCCGTGTGATAAGTGAATGGGGTAAATGAAACCCTAAGGATAGGTTGTTCAATGAATCAAGTATTTTGATATCAATGTTCTCAGTATGAGATGTGGTGATGTTTAATAGTCCAGTTGTGGTAAATGTTATCAGATGGTCTATGAAAGGAATGGTTTACAAAGCTAAACTAAGATATGTTATGTGATGCACAACTCAAGATTTGGGTTGAGGTGCACATTTTCCAAGAAAGTACAAATAATTTATAGGTGCAAATGACGATTACTCGTATGTCAAGTAATTAACTCTTATCAGTGTATTAAGAAGTTCAATTGCATGATTCTAGTGTATAAAGTATCAAGTGGACATGTATTCTGTTATTTAAGAATTTTAGTCTGCATGTAGGTATAAAATGTTGATTTCTCAGTATATTATAGTGTTTTGAGTCTATGTCTCTGCCAAGTTTAGAATGATATACATGTTGTGTTATAAACTTCAAATAAATAGACACAGTACCATAGAGATACTAGAGTCAAGTATAAGTAAGGGAAAAGATACAATATAGTAAGAGTTTTCCAAGAATATTAAAATAATAGACTTAAGAGCCCTAAACACCGTAGATTCCCTATGAGAGGTATGCGATGTAGGGATGAAATGACCTAAACCTGGTAGTGTCCAGTATACGGGGGTCGGAACGTACTAACAAGTGGTACGGGGGACGATGCCCTAGTGGAAGTCTCCTTAAAATACAGAATGTAGTGTCCAACATCAACCAGAGATCCTGGTGGCACTAGAGTATAGGAAAGCCAATTGGTGGCTTGACTCTCCGCCTATGTGCTCAGGTTAGAGGAGGAGTCTAGTTTTTACAACATAATAGGTGTGTCGAGGCCAGAGAGCCATTTTCCTATTGCAGACCAGCGACGTAGTCACGCTTAGCATTCTCGGGTGTGTCAACTAAGTCTTGTACGGTGAGATCGTATTTCATTAAGATTCTTCATTTGTAGAGTACACTGCATATGATCAGGGCATAAGCTAAAATATGTTCATATATGTTTAAAGAGTTTCTTATAAGTAAGAAAGGTTAATAAAGATTCGAGTATAGTTTCCCAGCAATTATTCTTTGTATGTTTCTGAATTATTAGTTCTCTTTGAAATTAATCAAGCATGCTCATATATTGATTTGCTCTTGTTGATATCTAGAGTATCCTGCCATATTTATGATTGTCAAAGATCAATCTCTTTAAAGCTTACTGCTATTATAATTGATATCAGTTGCTCAAAAGTATTGTAATTATATCAGTGCTTTAGAATGTTTCTTTGAAGTACTCATTAACTGAGCAAGTAGGCTCACCCCTCTACTCACAATTTTTAGGGATATCACATGGACTTGAAGAAGGTCATTGCATCAGAGTAGATCTGCCACAAGAGTTAAGTCTGAGTATAGTTAAGTTCAGTCGGTCCTTGTCACTCTAGGTCCTTATAAAGAAATAAGGGAGAGTTTTAAATGATGATGTATAACATTATTTCACTTTTAGAAATATATGTGAATCAGAAAGTCTTATGTGCTTAAAAGTATGAGAAACATAATGAATGTTCATACATGCATTTTTACTATTGAAATCAGATTAAAGAAATCAATGTTTAGATTCCCTTGTAAAGATAGTTTATGTGGTTCAATGCGAGAAAACAAAAAGTTTGAAAAAGAAGAAAAAGTTAAGGGTGATCTTTGTATTACGTTATCCTCAATTTATACCCTAATCTCATGATTAATGGAAATTGTGAGATCGGGGTGTAACAACTTGGTATCAGAGCTTAGGCTGAGTTGTCAGGGACCATTAAGTTAGTAAGTTAGAGTCATAAGTGTGGTAGATAGGAGATGTTATGATGTTAGCTCTGGGGATTTGAGTATTTGGATATCCTGACCCGGTATTTGAGTACTTGGATCAACCAGTATCAAGCTACTCTATCTATTCTTTCATGTATACCCTAGCCAGGTATACAGTGGAAGGATGGTCTAGAGAGGAACCCTAGAAATATTAGGGTTAGAAATAAGATAAGTAACATGAATTATGAGCATAAATATAAAATGAGATAGAACTTTCATTTCATATTGTTCTTTTATTGGATATGAATAGAGAAGCTCTTATATGTTTGAATTCAGATATTCAGTATTTTGAAATATATATGGATCTTTAAGATTTGTTGTACACTATGCAGTTGTAGCATTTATTGATTACATTCTTTGTATCAAGTAAACTAGAAATGATCTTTGAATGAGCTTTCCTAAGTAGATAAGTTTTCTTATACACATTTGAGATGAATAGGAGTTGAGTAATCCTGAGTAGCTCTTGGCTTCAGGAATGTAGGTTCGGCTTAGTCTGGCTGGCAGATGCATTATTGGGATCTAATGACTCCTATTAGTAACATAACAAGAGTAAATTTAGAATAGATTAGATCCAAATTCTAGTATGAATGTATATACTCTAAGATTTTGAAGTATAAGGGAAAGACTAGGATAACTAAGAATTAGTTAGAACTGATATTTGAGATCCAACTTTGGAGCCTCATATGAGAAACCCATAATTGGGAATCAAGGAACATGACATAAGGTTCAGATTAAGTTTAATTATTAGTATTATATGAACTCTAAATATGAAATATGGAAAAGATATGAGAAAAGTATGTAAGGGGCTAAGATAGTAAGAATCAATCATGAGGAATGGATTATATAATTGAGTGCAATGTTTTTATGTACTCCAAAGAAAAAGGAAAATAGAAGAAAAGAGCTAAGTATACAATAACGTTGAAAACTACATTCAAGTATAAAATACAAGAATGTAATGACATGTAAGATTTTAGAAGCTTAAAATAAACTTTGAATATACTTTGTTTGCGTATTTATGTTTCGGAGACAACTTTTTAAGGATGTGAGAATTGTAATGACCACATTTGTGCTTAATTGGTAAACTAGGGTTTACCTGAATGATTACATGCTTGATTAGATTGAACATCATTTAGACTTGATTAATGATAGTAGATCAATTGTGATGTTTCAAACCTAATAAGAAACTCTAACTATGATTTTAGTTTGAAGAATTAGGGTTTGAGAAATGTAAACCCTAATCGGCAAAAATTAGGGTTTTGATAGTACATGAATATGGAATTTGATCAGATAGCAGTGTGGTAAATTATTTTTCATATTTTCTAAAAATGTTGTATTTAATTGAATTTTGGATATGATATGTATAACTCAATCATTCAAATTTTAGAAAAAATTCAGAATATTTTAGTGCTCTTTGAATGTGGTTCTTGGTCGAACTATACTTCGACCAAAATGCTGACAGAGTGCTTTTTAGCAGTATAGTGTTTTATTTTTATTTATTTATTGGTAACCTAAAATGATCTGAAATTTTAATTGGAGAACTAAAACTTAATCATAAATATCATGTAAAATTTTCATAATTTTTGGATGCATTTAAACCTTATCAGTAGATGAATTACAGTAATATTTTTATGATAGAAAATTCAGCTGAAATAAGAGAAAGTATAGTGAGGGGTCAATGTGTAATTGACCCAAGCAGCTCAATTGCTCTATACAGTCAACCTAACACAAAAGGAGCTCTCATAATTCGTGATTCAATCCAGAGAAATGAAATCCTAGAGAGAGAGGGAGAGTTAGGGTTTGAGAGGAAAAAGTGATGGAGATGTTGAACTAGGGTTTTGTGGTCCGAGGAATGATGAAATCATGTAAGTTTACCTTCTTTGGATATAGTTTCATGGTGAATCTTCTCTCAGATGTCAAAATTCCGTCCCTCCCCTGTTTGGATTTGAAATCATATCAAATCAAGTCATTTTCTCACCCTTTCTTCATAATCCCTCATTTCTAGGGTTTCTGAGTTGAAAGGAAGAAGAATCGGGTGAATTGCTAGGGATTTCTATGAGATCGAGATTTTTAGGGATGAACTATGTTCTTAAGGTGTTTTCTTAGGGTGAGTGGGAACTTCTTTTAAACAGTATATTGCACAAAAATTGGTTGAATCATCCATAATCTTTAATTGCTTAGTATGCGACTACAAACCCTAAATCATGTGTTTGATCTAAGTTGTTGCAAAATGATATGAAATAGATTCTTCCTCAGTTTGGATGAATTTCAGATGATAAAATCATATTAGAAAAGTATGCAATTCATCCTAATGAGAATTCCCTAATTATTTGCAGAGGTTATGAGAGTAAATTGAAATATAGGGAATTTGTCTATGACTGAAATTGATGTATAATTAAATAGAGAAATTTGTTTATCTAGATTCCCTTGGTTATGAATGATTGTTTATTTGAATTCATAGTACATATATATCAGATACTATATTGGATTTCATTTAAGGTGAATAGTGTTTGATTGATATCTCAGCAAAGAGGGTGAAACCCTAGATGCTAGGAAAGTTGGATATTTGCGAATAGATATCGTGAAATATATTTGAACGGATTTTCTTGAAATTATAGACTTTATTTATTCAATTTTTTTATTGATGCATGTTATCTCAGTGAATTGCATGGAAACTCAAATTCAACTCAATTCCAAGGTTTCATACATATTTTGATTTTATATGATTTGTTGATAGTAGTATTTATTCAATGAATGTTTATGTTGCATGAAATCCTTATGAGAGCCATGTGATAAGTGAATGGGGTAAATGAAATCCTAAGGATAGGATGTTCAATGAATCAAGTATTTTGATATCAATGTTCTCAGTATGAGATGTGGTGATGTTTAATAGTCAAGTTCTGGTAAATGTTAATGAATGGTTTACAAAGCAAAACTAAGATATGTTATGTGATGCACAACTCAAGATTTGGGTTGAGGTGCACATTTTCCAAGAAAGTACAAATAATTGACAGGTGCAAATGACGATGACTCGTATGTCAAGTAATTAACTCTTACCAGTGTATTAATAAGTTCAATTTCATGATTCTAGTGTATAAAGTATCAAGTGGACATGTATTCTGTTATTTAAGAATTTTAGTCTGCATGCAGGTATAAAATGTTGATTTCTCAGTATATTATAGTGTTTTGAGTATATTGCTCTGCCGAGTTTAGAATGATATACATGTTGTGTTATAAACTTCAAATAAATAGACATGGTACCATAGAGATACCAGAGTTAAGTATAAGTAAGGGAAAAGATACAATATAGTAAGAGTTTTCCAAGAATATTAAAATAATAGACTTAAGAGCCCTAAATACCGTAGATTCCCTATGAGAGGTATGCGTTGTAGGGATGAAATGACCTAAACCTGGCAGTGTCCAGTATACGGGGTCGGAACGTACAAACAGGTGGTACGGGGGACGACACCCTAGTGGAAGTCTCCTTAAAATATAGAATGTAGTGTCCAACATCAACCAGAGATCCTGGTGGCACTAGAGTACAGGAAATCCAATTGGTGGCTTGACTCTCCGCCTATGTGCTCAGGTTAGAGGAGGAGTCCAATTTTTACGGCATAATAGGTGTGTCGAGGCCAGAGAGCCATTTTCCTATTGCATACCAGCGACGTAGTCAGGCTTAGCATTCCCGGGTCTGTCAACTAAGTCATGTACGGTGAGATCGTATTTCATTACGATTCTTCATATGTAGAGTACACTGCATATGATCAGGGCATAAGCTAAAATATGTTCATATAGGTTTAAAGAGTTTCTTATAAGTAAGAAAGGCTAAGAAAGATTCGAGTACAGTTTCCCAGCAATTATTCTTTGTATGTTTCTGAATTATTAGTTCTCTTTGAAATTAATCAAGCATGCTCATATATTGATTTACTCTTGTTGATATCTAGAGTATCCTGCCATATTTATGATTGTCCATTATCAATCTCTTTAAAGCTTACTGTTGTTATAATTGATATTAGTTGCTCAAAAGTATTGTAATTATATCAGTGCTTTAGAATGTTTCTTTGAAGTACTCATTCACTGAGCGAGTAGGCTCACCCCTCTACTCATAATTTTTAGGGATATCACATGGACTTGAAGAAGGTCATTGCATCAGAGTAGATCTTCCACAAGAGTTACGTCTGAGTATAGTTAAGTTCAGTCAGTCCTTGTCACTCTAGGTCCTTGTAAAGAAATAAGAGAGAGTTTTAAATGATGATGTATAACATTATTTCACTTTTAGCAATATATGCGAATCGGCAAGTCTTATGTGCTTAAAAGTATGAGAAACATAATGAATGTTCATACATGCATTTTTACTGTTGAAATCAGATTAAAGAAATCAATGTTTAGATTCCCTTGTAAAGTTAGTTTATGTGGTTCAATGTGAGAAAACAAAAAGTTTGAAAATGAAGAAAAAGTTAAGGGTGATTTTTGTATTATGTTATCCTCAATTTATACCCTAATCTCATATTAATGGAAATTGTGAGATCGGGGTGTAACAACTTGGTATCAGAGCTTAGGTTGAGTTGTCCGGGAACATTAAGTTAGTAAGTTAGAGTCATAAGTGTGGTAGATAGGAGATGTTATGATGTTAGCTCTGGGGATTTGAGTATTTGGATATCCTGACCCGGTATCTGAGTACTTGGATCAACCAGTATCAAGCTACTTTGTCTATTCTTTCATGTATACCCTAGCTAGGTATATAGTGGAAGGATGGTCTAGAGAGGAACCCTAGAAATATTAGGGTTAGAAATAAGATAAGTAACATGAATTACGAGCATAAATATAAAATGAGATATAACTTTCATTTCATATTGTTCTTTTATTGGATATGAATAGAGAAGGTCTTCTATGTTTGAATTCAGATATTCAGTATTTTGAAATATATATGGGTCTTTAAGATTTGTTGTACACTATGCAGTTGTAGCATTTATTGATTACATTTTTTGTATCAAGTATACCAGAAATGATCTTTGAATGAGCTTTCCTAAATAGATAAGTTTTCATCCACACATTTGAGATGAATTGGAGTTGAGTAATCCTGAGTAGCTCTTGGCTTCAGGACTGTAGGTTTGGCCTAGTCCAGCTGGCAGATGCATTACTGGGATCTAATGACTCCTATTAGTAACATAACAAGAGTAAATTCATAATAGATTAGATCCAAATTCTAGTATGAATGTATATACTCTAAGATTTTGAAGTATAAGGGAAAGACTAGGATAACTAAGAATCAGTTGGAATTGTTATCTGAGATCCAACTTTGGGGCCTCATATGAGAAACCCTTAATTGGGAATCAAGGAACATGACATAAGGTTCAGATTAAGTTTAACTATTAGTATTATATGAACTCTAAATATGAAATATGGAAAATATATGAGAAAAGTATGTAAGGGGCCAAGATAGTAAGAATCAATCATGAGGAATGGATTATATAACTGAGTATAATGTTTTTATGTACTCCAAAGCAAAAGGAAAATAGAAGAAAACAGTTAAGTATACAATAACATTGAAAACTACATTCAAGTATAAAATACAAGAATGTAATGACATGTAAGATTTCAGAAGCTTAAAATAAACTTTGAATATACTTTGTTTGCATATTTATGTTTTAGAGACAAAACTTTTTAAGGAGGTGAGAATTGTAATGACCACATTTGTGCTTAATTGGTAAACTAGGGTTTACCTGAATGATTACATGCTTGATTAGATTGAACATCATTTAGACTTGATTAATGATAGTAGATCAATTGTGATGTTTCAAACCTAATAAGAAACTCTAACTATGATTTTAGTTTGAAGAATTAGGGTTTGAGAAATGTAAACCCTAATTGGCAAAAATTAGGGTTTTGATAGTACATGAATATGGAATTTGATCAGATAGCAGTGTGGTAAATGATTTTTCATATTTTCTAAAAATGTTGTATTTAATTGAATTTTGTATATGATATGGAAAACTCAATCATTCATATTGGAGAAAAAATTCAGAATATTTTAGTGTTCTTTGAATGTGGTTCTCAGTCGAACTATACTTCGACCAAAATGCCAACATAGTGCTTTTTAGTAGTGTAGTGTTTTATTTTTAATTATTTATTGGTAATGGAAAATGATCTGAAATTTTAACTAGAGATCTAAAACTCAACATTAAATATCATGTAAAAATTTCATAATTTTTGGATGTATTTCAACCTTATCAGTAGACGAATTACAGTAATATTTTTATGATAGAAAATTCAGCTGAAATAAGAGAAAGTATAGTGAGGGGTCAATGTGTAATTGACCCAAGCTGCTCAATTGCTCTATATGGTCAACCTAACACAAAAGGAGCTCTCATAATTCTTGATTCAATCCAGAGAAACGAAATCCTAGAGAGAGAGGGAGAGTTAGGGTTTGAGAGGAGAAAGTGATGGAGATGTTGAACTAGGGTTTTGCGGTCTGAGGAATGATAAAATCATGTAAGTTTACCTTCTTTGGATATAGTTTCATGGTGAATCTTCTCTCAGATGTCAAAATTCCATCCCTTCCCTAATTGGATTCGAAATCATATCAAATCAAGTCCTTTTCTCGCCCTTTCTTCATAATCCCTCATTTCTAGGGTTTCCGAGTTGAAAGGAAAAAGAATCGGGTGAATTGCTAGGGATTTGATATGAGATCGAGATTTTTAGGGATGAACTATGTTTTTAAGATGTTTTCACACCTTACGGTGAGTGGGAACTTCCTTTAAATAGTATATTGCACGAAAATTGGTTAAACCATCCATAATCTTTAATTTCTTAGTATGCGACTACAAACCCTAAATTATGTGTTTGATCTAAGTTGTTGCAAAATGATATGAAACAGATTCTTCCTCAGTTTGGATGAATTTCAGATGATAAAATCATATTAGAAATGTATGCAATACATCCTAATGAGAATTCCCTAATTATTTGCAGAGGTTATAAGAGTAAACTAAAATATAGGGAATTTGTCTATGACTAAAATTGTTGTATAATTAAATAGAGAAATTTGTTTATCTGGATTCCCTTGGTTATGAATGATTGTTTATCTGAATTCATAGTACATATATGTCAGATACTATATTGGATTTCATTTAAGGTGAATAGTGTTTGATTTATATCTCAGCAAAGAGGGTGAAACCCTAGATGCAAGGAAAGTTGGATATTTGCAAATAGATATCGAGAAATCTATTTGAACGGATTTTCTTGAAATTATAGACTTTATTTATTCAATTTTATTATTGATGCATGGTATCTCAGTGAATGGCATGGAAACCCAAATTTAGCTCAGTTCCAAGGTTTCATACATATATTGATTTTATATGATTTGTTGATAGTAGTATTTATTCAGTGAATGTTTATGTTGCATGAAATCCTTATGAGAGCCATGTGATAAGTGAATGGGGTAAGTGAAACCCTAAGGATAGGATGTTCAATGAATCAAGTATTTTGATATCAATGTTCTCAGTATGAGATGTGGTGATGTTTAATAGTCCAGTTGTGGTAAATGTTATCAAATGGTCTATGAAACAAATGGTTTACAGAGCTATACTAAGATATGTTATGTGATGCACAACTCAAGATTTGGGTTGAGGTGCACATTTTCCAAGAAAGTACAAATAATTTACAGGTGCAAATGACGATTACTCCTATTCCAAGTAATTAACTCTTATCAGTGTATTAAGAAGTTCAATTGCATGATTCTAGTGTATAAAGTATCAAGTGGACATGTATTCTGTTATTTAAGAATTTTAGTCTGCATGCAGGTATAAAATGTTGATTTATCAGTATATTATAGTGTTTTGAGTATATTGCTCTGCCAAGTTTAGAGTGATATACATGTTGTGTTATAAACTTCAAATAAACAGACATGGTACCATAGAGATACCAAAGTCAAGTATAAGTAAGGGAAAAGATACAATATAGTAAGAGTTTTCCAAGAATATTAAAATAATAGACTTAAGAGCCCTAAACACTGTAGATTCCCTATGAGAGGTATGCGTTGTAGAGATGAAATGACCTAAACCTAGAAGTGTCCAGTATACGGGGGTCAGAACGTACTAACAGGTGGTACGGGGGACGACACTGTAGTGGAAGTCTCCTTAAAATACAGAATGTAGTGTCCAACATCAACCAGAGATCCTGGTGGCACTAGAGTACAGTAAATCTAATAGGTGGCTTGACTCTCCTCCTGTGTGCTCAGGTTAGAGGAGGAGTCCAATTTTTACGGCATAATAGGTGTGTCGAGGACAGAGAGCCATTTTCCTGTTGCAGACCAGTGACGTAGTTAGGCTTAGCATTCCCGAGCATGTCAGCTAAGTCTTGTATGGTGAGATCGTATTTCATTACGATTCTTCATATGTAGAGTACACTGCATATGATTAGGGCATAAGCTAAAATATGTTCATATAGGTTTAAAGAGTTTCTTATAAGTAAGAAAGTCTAAGAAAGCTCCCGCTTCTCTCTACTCTTTCCTGGCGGCTCCCGCTGGGGGGAGGGAACGCCGTCTCGGTGGTTTCCTCCCCATGGCTCCAAATAGCTTCCGTGGTCTGAGCAGTGAAGGGTGCAGCGACCTGATGAAGAAGGAAGCTGCTTGGTCGTCACCTCAGTTGCGTTGGTTGGGTGGAGGGTTGTGTAGCGCCGCGAGGTCCAACCTGAGCAAGCGGTCTGGCGTGTCGTCTCGGGCGAATCGACTTCGTTCAGGAGAGACGGGTAAAGAGAGCCTTTCCCAATCAGGTATGGGAATCATGTGCTGCTCCATCTGCACCTCCCCTTCCCCTCCTCTGAGTGATACCTGGGTATTACTGGGTAGCGACGACCTGACCACAGTCGGAGATGGCCCCCTTCACCGGGACGAACAGCCAACAGTCGTTGTGGTCGGTGGCCTGTGGCTCCGCGTCCTCTCGTGGGTGTCTTCGTGCCTGGGTTAAGGGGGGCTTGGCTGGGCGGTGTGCCCTGCCGACATCATCGACTGGCGGTGCTTCTCATCCTGGTGCTGGTGCGGCTTCGTAGATCCTCGATCCGTGGAGTCGTTTTTGGCTCCTAGCGGCAGGCCCACTGCTCTGACTTCCATGTCCTCCTTCGCTGCTGTCCTGTGTAACCAGGGCATCGACTGCGGGCGGTCCTCCGGTCACTCTACTGGACGGTGGGTGGTGAGGAGGTGTGGCGCCCGCTGCTATGTGAGGTCCTCTATTGCTTTGGCGTGTTCGCGAATGCAGTGGTCTTCTACGGTTGGATGCTCCCAGAAGTTGCGCTCAGGCGTGGCTTGTTGTTCCCTGGAACTACACTGAGTTTTGATATTGACTGGCGCATCTTCGTCCAGTTGATCCCTGGAGCTGTGCTCTGCAGGCGTGGGATTCTGTTGGGTTTGTTCCTGATTAAGACAACAGCAAAGTGTTGCTGGGGTCGCTTCCCATGTTCCCCTTCTTTGCTGTGTTTGGAACACCCCTGGGGTGTTTGTCGAAAAGCCTCTTCGTATGAAGTTGGCTGCTGATTCTATTACAGGACATCAACTGATTGGTGCCAGGTTCGAATACAAGTTTGAACCCCAATTGTTGGCATAGGACCACACATTGTGGGTGCTTCCATTAGACAGCTGGCACCGTGCCAAGAAGGAAAGGTTGTTTCGAACATCCTTGCCTTGCAGTTCTCTGTTGATAGATCGTGATGGATCTGGTGGCGGTCTGAGAAGATCTGAAGCGAGTGATGTTATTCCAGGCAGGTCTTCCTGGTGGTTAATATGTTGCAATCTGTACTTACTTTTTTTGGGTGGGCTTATTGCATGTATCTGCATGTTAAAATTAATCACCCTCCTGGTAGGAATATCTGGTTTTAGCCTTGTTAGTTTGATGCTCTTCTCGGTTCCTGTTATCTTTAGGTCAAGTGTTATACCCCCTGTGTGGGGTATATGATCCTTGGTCGAGCTCTTTAGCTCCAGTTCATGTAAGGGGGTACTCAGTGCCCAAAGTTTTGGATTATAGCAACACGTTTTTTTGACCGACCAAAAAAAAGGCTAAGAAAGATTCGAGTACAGTTTCCCAGCAATTATTCTTTGTATGTTTCTGAATTATTAGTTCTCTTTGAAATTAATCAAGCATGCTCATATATTGGTTTTCTCTTATTGATATCTAGAGTATCCTGCCATATTTATGATTGTCAATGATCAATCTCTTTAAAGCTTACTGCTGTTATAATTGATATCAGTTGCTCAAAAGTATTGTAATTATATTAGTGCTTTAGAATGTTTCTTTGAAGTACTCATTCACTGAGCGAGTAGGCTCACCCCTCTACTCATAATTTTTAGGGATATCACATGGACTTGAAGAAGGTCATTGCATCAGAGTAGATATGCCACAAGAATTAAGTGTGAGTATAGTTAAGTTCAGTCGGTCCTTATCACTCTAGGTCCTTGTAAAGAAATAAGAGAGAGTTTTAAATGATGATGTATAACATTATTTCACTTTTAGCAATATATGTGAATCGGCAAGTCTTATGTGCTTAAAAGTATGAGAAACATAATGAATGTTCATACATGCATTTTTACTGTTGAAATCAGATTAAAGAAATCAATGTTTAGATTCCCTTGTAAAGTTAGTTTATGTGGTTCAATGCGAGAAAACAAAAAGTTTGAAAATGAAGAAAAAGTTAAGGGTGATCTTTGTATTACGTTATCCTCAATTTATACCCTAATCTCATTATTAATGGAAATTGTGAGCTCGGGGTGTAACAACTTGGTATCAGAGCTCAGGCTGAGTTGTCAGGGACCATTAAGTTAGTAAATTAGAGTCATAAGTGTGGTAGATAGGAGATGTTATGATGTTAGCTCTGGGGATTTGAGTATTTGGATATCCTAACCCAGTATCTGAGTACTTGGATCAACCAGTGTCAAGCTACTATGTCTATTCTTTCATGTATACCCTATCCAGGTATACAGTGGAAGGATAGTCTAGAGAGGAACCCTAGAAATATTAGGGTTAGAAACAAGATAAGTAACATGAATTATGAGCATAAATCTAAAATGAGATAGAAATTTCATTTCATATTGTTGTTTTATTGGATATGAATAGAGAAGCTCTTATATGTTTGAATTCAGATATTCAGTATTTTGAAATATATATGGGTCTTTAAGATTTGTTGTACACTATGCAGTTGTAGCATTTATTGATTGCATTCTTTGTATCAAGTAAACCAGAAATGGTCTTTGAATGAGCTTTCCTAAGTAGATAAGTTTTCTTCCACACATTTGAGATGAATAGGAGTTGAGTAATCCTGAGAAGCTCTTGGCTTCAGGACTGTAGGTTCGGCCTAGTCTGGCTGGCAGATACATTACTGGGATCTAATGACTCTTATTAATAACATAACAAGAGTAAATTTAGGATAGATTAGATCCAAATTCTAGTATGAATGTATATACTCTAAGATTTTGAAGTATAAGAGAAAGACTGGGATAACTAAGAATCAGTTGGAACTGATATCTGAGATCCAACTTTGGGGCCTCATATGAGAAACCCTTAATTGGGAATCAAGGAACATGACATAACGTTCAGATTAAGTTTAATTATTAGTATTATATGAACTCTAAATATGAAACATGGAAAATATATGAGAAAAGTATGTAAGGGGCCAAGATAGGAAGAATCAATCATGAGGAATGGATTATATAACTGAGTACAATGTTTTTATGTACTCCAAAGCAAAAGGAAAATAGAAGAAAAGAGCTAAGTATACAATAATGTTGAAAACTACATTCAAGTATAAAATACAAAAATGTAATGACATGTAAGATTTCAGAATCTTAAAATAAACTTTGAATATATTTTTTTGCATATTTATGTTTCGGAGACAAAACTTTTTAAGGAGGTGAGAATTGTAATGACCACATTTGTGCTTAATTGGTAAAGTAGTGTTTACCTGAATGATTACATGCTTGATTATATTGAACATCATTTAGACTTGATTAATGATAGTAGATCAATTGTGATGTTTCAAACCTAAGAAAAAACTCTAACTATAATTTTAGTTTGAAGAATTAGGGTTTGAGAAATGTAAACCCTAATCGGCAAAAATTAGGGTTTTGATAGTACATGAATATGGAATTTGATCAGGATAGCAGTGTGGTAAACGATTTTTCATATTTTCTAAAAATGTTGTATTTAATTGAATTTTGGATATGATATGGGTAACTCAATCATTCACATTGGAGAAAAATTTCAGAATATTTGAGTGTTCTTTGAATGTGGTTCTCGGTCAAACTATACTTCGACCAAAATGCTGACATAGTACTTTTTAGCAGTGTAGTGTTTTATTTTTAATTATTTATTGGTAACTGAAAATGATCTAAAATTTTAAATAGATATATAAAACTCAATCATAAATAGCATGTAAAAATTTCATAATTTTTGGATGTTTTTAAACGTTATCAGTAGACGAATTACAATAATATTTTAATGAAAGCAAATTCAGCTGAAATAAGAGAAAGTATAGTGAGGGGTCAATGTGTAATTGACCCAAGCAGCTCAATTGCTCTATACGGTCAACCTAACACAAAAGGAGCTATCATAATTTGTGATTCAATCCAGAGAAATGAAATCCTAGAGAGAGAGGGAGAGTTAGCGTTTGAGAGGAGAAAGTGATGGAGATGTTGAACTAGGGTTTTGTGGTGTGAGGAATGATGAAATCATGTAAGTTTAGCTTCTTTGGATATAGTTTCATGGCGAATCTTCTCTCAGATGTCAAAATTCCATCCCTCCCCTGATTGGATTCTAAATAATATCAAATCAAGTCCTTCTCTCACTCTTTCTTCATAATCCCTCAATTCTAGGGTTTCCGAGTGGAAAGGAAGAAGAATCGGGTGAATTGCTAGGGATTTGATATGAGATCGAGATTTTTAGGGTTGAACTATGTTTTTAAGGTGTTTTCACACCTTAGGGTGAGTGGGAACTTCCTTTAAATAGTATATCGCATGAAAATTTGTTAAATCATCCATAATCTTTAATTGCTTAGTATGCGACTACAAACCCTGAATTGTGTGTTTGATCTATGTTGTTGCAAAATGATATGAAATGGATTCTTCCTCTATTTGGATGAATTTTAGATTATAAAATCATATTAGAAATGTATACAATACCTCCTAATGAGAATTCCCTAAGTATTCATAGAGGTTATAAGAGTAAACTGAAATATAGGGAATTTGTCTATGATTGAAAATGTTATATAATTAAATAGAGAAATTTGTTTATCTGGATTCCCTTGGTTATGAATGATTGTTTATCTGAATTCATAGTACATATATGTCAGATACTATCTTGGATTTCATTTAAGGTGAATAGTGTTTGATTGATATCTCAGCAAAGAGGGTGAAACCCTAGATGCGAAGAAAGTTGGATATTTGCGAATAGATATCGTGAAATCTATTTGAACGGATTTTCCTAACATGATAGACTTTATTTATTCAATTTTATTATTGATGCATGTTATCTCAGTGAATGGCATGGAAACCCAAATTCATCTCAGTTCCAAGGTTTCATACATATATTGATTTTATATGATTTTTTGATAGTAGTCTTTATTCAGTGAATGTTTTTGTCGCATGAAATCATTATGAGATCCATGTGATAAGTGAATGGGGTAAATGAAACCCTAAGGATAGGATGTTCAATAAATCAAGTATTTTGATATCAATGTTCTCAGTATGAGATGTGGTGATGTTTAATAGTCCAGTTGTGGTAAATGTTATTAGATGGTCTATGAAATGAATGGTTTACAGAGCTAAACTAAGATATGTTATGTTATGCACAACTCAAGATTTGGGTTGAGGTGCACATTTTCCAAGAAAGTACAAATAATTTACAGGTGCAAATGACGATTACTCGTATGTCAAGTAATTAACTTTTATCAGTGTATTAAGAAGTTCAATTGCATGATTCTAGTGTATAAAGTATCAAGTGGACATGTATTCTATTATTTAAGAATTTTAGTTTGCATGCAGGTATAAAATGTTGATTTCTCAGTATATTATAGTGTTTTGAGTATATTTCTCTGCCAAGTTTAGAATGATATATATGTTGTGTTATAAACTTCAAATAAATAGACACGGTACTATAGAGATACCAGATTCAAGTATAAGTAAGGGAAAAGATACAATATAGTAAGAGTTTTCCAAGAATAATAAAATAATACACTTAAGAGCCATGAACACTGTAGATTCCCTATGAGAAGTATGCGTTGTAGGGTTGAAACGACCTAAACCTAGAAGTGTCCAGTATACGGGGGTCAGAACATACTAACAGGTGGTACGGGGGACGACGCCCTAGTGGAAGTCTACTTAAAATACAGAATGTAGAGTCCAGCATCAACCAGAGATCCTAGTGGCACTAGAGTACAGTAAAGCCAATAGGTGGCTTGACTCTCCACTTGTGTGCTCAGGTTAGAGGAGGAGTCCAGTTTTTATGACATAATAGGTGTGCCGAGGCCAGAGAGCCATTTTCCTATTGCAGACCAGTGACAGTCAGGCTTAGCATTCCCGGGTGTGTCAGCTAAGTCTTGTACGGTGAGATCATATTTCATTACGATTCTTCATATGTAGAGTACAATGCATATGATCAGGGCATAAGCTAAAATATGTTCATATAGGTTTAAAGAGTTTCTTATAAGTAAGAAGGCTAAGAAAGATTCGAGTACAGTTTCCCAACAATTATTCTTTGTATGTTTCAAAATTATTAGTTCTCTTTGAAATTAATCAAGCATTCTCATATATTGATTTGATCTTGTTGATATCTAGAGTATCGTGCCATATTTATGATTGTCAATAATCAATATCTTTAAAGCTTACTGTTGTTATAATTGATATCAGTTGCTCAAAAGTATATCTGTAATTATATCAGTGCTTTAGACTGTTTCTTTGAAGTACTCATTCATTGAGCGAGTAGACTCACCCCTCTATTCACATTTTTTAGGGATATCACATGGACTTGAAGAAGGTCATTGCATAAGAGTAGATCTACCACAAGAGTTAAGTCTGAGTATAGTTAATTTCAGTCGATCCTTGTCACTCTAGGTCCTTGTAAATAAATAAGAGAGAGTTGTAAATGATGATGTATAACATTATTTCTCTTTTAGCAATATATGTGAATCAGAAAGTCTTATGTGCTTAAAAGTATGAGAAACATAATGAATGTTTATACATGCATTTTTACTGTTGAAATCCGATTAAAGAAATCAATGTTTAGATTCCCTTGTAAAGTTAGTTTATGTGGTTCAATGCGAGAAAACAAAAAGTTTGAAAAAGAAGAAAAAGTTAAGGGTGATCTTTGTATTACGTTAAATCGTCAATTTATGCCCTAACCTCATGATTAATGGTAATTGTGAGATCGGGGTGTAACAACTTGGTATCAGAGCTTAGGCTGAGTTGTTAGGGACCATTAAGTTACTAAGTTAGAGTCATAAGTGTGGCAGATAGGAGATGTTATGATGTTAGCTATGGGGATTTGAGTATTTGGATATCCTGGCTCGGTATCTGAGTACTTGGATCAACCAATATCAAGCTACTTTGTCTATTCTTTCATGTATACCCTGGCTAGGTATACAGTGGAAGGATGGTCTAGAGAGGAACCCTAGAAATATTAGGGTTAGAAATAAGATAAGTAACATGAATTAAGAGCATAAATATAAAATGAGACAGAACTTTCATTTCATATTGTTGTTTTATTGGAGATGAATAGAAAAGTTCTTATATGTTTGAATTCAGATATTTAGTATTTTGAAATATATATGGGTCTTTATGGTTTGTTGTATACTATGCAGTTGTAGCATTTATTGATTACATTCTTTGTATCTAGTAGACTAGAAATTATCTTTTAATTGGCTTTCCTAAGTGGATAAGTTTTCTTCCACACATTTGAGATGAATAGGAGATGAGTAATCCTAAGTAGCTCTTGGCTTCAGGACTGCAGGTTCGGCTTGGTCTGGCTGGCAGATGCATTACTGGGATCTAATTACTCCTATTAGTAACATAACAAGAGTAAATTCAGGATACGTTAGATCCAAATTCTAGTATGAATGTATATACTCTAAGATTTTGAAGTATAAAGGAAAGACTAGGATAACTAAGAATCAGTTGGAACTGATATCTGAGATCCAACTTTGGGGCCTCATATGAGAAACCTTTAATTGGGACTAAAAGAACATGACATAAGGTTCATATTAAGTTTAATTATTAGTATTATATGAACTCTAAATATGAAATATGGAAAAGATATGAGAAAAGTATGTAAGGGGCCAAGATAGTAAGAATCAATCATGAGGAATGGATTATATAACCGAGTACAATGTTTTTATGTACTGTAAAGTAAAAGGAAAATAGAAGAAAATATCTAAGTATACAATAAGTACATAGAAGTGAAGTCTTTAGAAGAGTTAAAGTGAAGAGAACTAGATGAGCATGTAAATCATAAAACTATGATAAGAAACTTAGTTGAAACAAAGAGAAATGTTGGAAATAATGAGCTTGATTAAGGAATGAGGGTTATGATATAATTGAGAGCATGGAATGTATACCTTTAATTATAAGTTTAATACATTCATCCTTACTGCCTTGGATTCTAAGTCTCTATAAACTAGTTTCTATAAAAAGAACAAAAGTGTAGCTAAATAAATGAATAACTCATATAAAGGTAGACTATATTTAGGAAGGAAAAACTTGATTGAAAGAGAAACTATGTTTCACCCATGCATGAGTTGTTTGATTTAAGATGAAGGATATGTAATGTATTAAACATGAGGTGATACTAGTATAGAGATTATTGATTTAGAATTTCAACTTCACATTAGTAGAAGGATAAAAGGAAATATATGTAACATGGTATACATGATCATACACATAAAAGAAGAAACATGATCATAAGAGAAAACTAGAAGTTAAAGATGACATGTGGAATAGTAGCATATGGTAAGGGGATTATGGAAAGTAAAGAAGGGTTTGAAACATAATGGAGTATTATAGATTATAAAAGAAAGAGGTTGTGAGATTCAAGAAATTAAGTGCTAATTAGTCAAGTATCCCTGTTGATAATTAATTAAACCTACATATGAGAAATGTATTATTGAATGTTTGATGATAAGAATTCTAAGTCTCAAAATCATCTTCTCTTTCATATCTTTTTAAATGAGAGCAATGTGGGAATGAACTGATAAGAAAATGAATCATATATGATGCATAACCACCGTGGTAGAGACATCTAGTGAATGTAATAATGACACACAATATGATGATGAAACCCTAGCAGGGTAATTGAGAATGTAATCTATCTGAATGGCCAAGTAAGAGAAAGGAAATTCAATCGATAAGATAAAGAAGACTTTAGTAAAACTCGTGAGATCCAAAGTTTGAATTTCAAATTAAGCGAGAAAAGTCACATCACAATAACATCATGCTACTGATAAGGACCAAACCCTAGAATGTTTAGAGTTGTAGTAGTTCAAGGGATGTCACTAGTGATTTGACCTTGAATACTAGCATCTCTATAAAATAAGATCATGAGATTCGCACTATGAGAAGTAAACTAGCACTGATACTAATCCAGGGTTTAAAGATAACTAATATGAAAGGTAGATAAACAATATGGAAATGATTCAAAGTAAAGAGTAAGACATAAATTTGAAATGTAACAAGTGTGTTTTGAATAAAAGGATAAATACAATACAAGTGAAGTGTGATATGAGATAAATTCTTGCAGTGATAGCAAGAATGATGAATAATCGATGTGTACCTTGTATGTTTCAATTTTAGGAATGCTTAATCTACATGATTAAAATGAGAAGGATAAGTAACAAAAATTAAGTAGTAGTGAATGAGGAGAGAGATAAGAGAAAACAATGGCTTTTAGTGATATGTGAATTTATTTTTAGAAGTATAATTTGTTGAAGGTATATTAAGGGATGTAAATTGGTTCTACGTATGATTTCAGTGTACATGTGCAAGCAATATGTTAATTAAAGGTGTATGATAGTTGTAGTCATTCATACCAGTTATCCATCTTAGTATTGTACAATTGTGGTATGGTGATATGAGTTGAATAATGATGGAACAAATGAAGGGTTACGCTGAATGAGGTAGTCTTACCTATTCACTCATATGAATAGAAGGGATGATAACCATATTGTATTGATATGTAACCCTAATGAGGTATAGTTTGTTATACCTAGCTTTAATATAACTAAGTGATGGTAATTGGGTATGAATAGTCCTTGAATGACTAATACAATCATGGAGTACTTTGTTACTGTTGTTGAAACCCTAGTATGCTATAACATGATGGTTACACCTTGAATTATGTGTGGGTTCATACTTGAGAATAATATGGAATGTGATGGTAATGCTTCATGTTATGCATCCATGATGCAATGGGGATGTCATGAGTAGTATTTTACAATTGATATTGAATCTAGTCTTCCAACTCATGACTACTTTGCTATTTGAGTAGCACAATAGTAATATTCAAAACAACATAGTGAACCCTCTTTTGTGACTCACAGGTAATATAAAACAAGAGTTGTATGAATTGAGATGATTGTCTCAGATTATCAATGTTGAGGTAACACCTCAAGAGTATGAAAATATTGAAATGGTTGCTTCTCTATCTACTCTATGATTGATTGTGGCATAGAGAATTTGTTTGTTATCATTGAGAATTGTTTTAACATGTTTTGATTAGAAAAGAAATAAAGGACTTAACGTTGAAAACTACATTGAAGTATAAAATACAAGAATGTAATGACATGTAAGATTTCAAAAGCTTAAAATAAACTTTGAATATACTTTGTTTGCGTATTTATGTTTTGGGGATGAAACTTTTTAAGGGGGTGAGAATTGTAATGACCACATTTGTGCTTAATTGGTAAACTAGGGTTTACCTGAATGATTACATGCTTGATTAGATTGAACATAGTTTAGACTTGATTAATGATAGTAGATCAATTGTGATGTTTCAAACCTAAGAAGAAACTCTAACTATGATTGTAGTTTGAAGAATTAGGGTTTGAGAAATGTAAACCCTAATTGGCAAAAATTAGGGTTTTGACAGTACATGAATATGGAATTTGATCAGGATAGCAGTGTGGTAAATGATTTTTATATTTTCTAAAAAAATTGTATTTAATTGAATTTTGGATATGATATAAATAACTCAATCATGCATATTGGAGAAAAATTTCAGAATATTTGAGTATTCTTTGAATGTGGTTCTTGGTCAAACTATACTTCGACCAAAATGCTGATAGAGTGCTTTTCAGTAGTGTAGTGTTTTATTTTTACTTATTTATTTGTAAATCCAAATGATCAGAAATTTTAATTGGAGATCTGAAACTCAATCATAAAAAAACATGTTAAATTTTCATAATTTTTGGATGCGTTTAGACCTTATCAGTAGATGAATTACAGTAATATTTTTATGACAGAAAATTTAGTTGAAATAAGAGAAAGTATAGTGAGGGGTAAATGTACAATTGACCCAAGCAGCTCAATTGCTCTATATGGTCAACCTAACACATAAGGAGCTCTCATAATTCATGATTCAATACAGAGAAATGAAATCCTAGAGAGAGAGGGAGAGTTAGGGCTTGAGAGGAGGAAGTGATGGAGATGCTGAACTAGGGTTTTGCGGTCTGAGGAATGATGAAATCATGTAAGTTTAGCTTCTTTGGATATAGTTTCATGGTGAATCTTCTCTCAGATGTCAAAATTCCGTCCCTCCCATGATTGGATTTGAAATCATATCAAATCAAGTCCTTTTCTCACTCTTTCTTCATAATCCCTCATTTCTAGGGTTTCCGAGTTGAAAGGAAGAAGAATCGAGTGAATTGCTAGGTGTTTGAAATGAGATCGAGATTTTCAGGGATGAACTGCATTTTTAAGGTGTTTTCGCACATTAGGGTGAGTGGGAACTTCCTTTAAATAGTATATTGCATGAAAATTGGTTACATCATTCATAATCTTTAATTCCTTAGTATGCAACTACAAACCCTAAATTGTGTGTTTGATCTAAGTTGTTGCAAAATGATATGAAACGGATTCTTCCTCTATTTGGATGAATTTCAGATGATAAAATCATATTAGAAATGTATACAATACATCCTAATGAGAATTCCCTAAGTATTCGCTGAGGTTATAAGAGTAAACTGAAATATAGGGAATTTGTCTATGACTGAAATTGATGTATAATTAAATAGAGAAATTTGTTTATCTGGATTCCCTTGGTTATGAATGATTGTTTATCTAAATTCATAGTACATATATGTCAGATACTACCTTGGATTTCATTTAAGGTGAGTGGTGTTTGATTGATATCTCAGTAAAGAGGGTGAAACCCTAGATGTGAGGAAAGTTAGATATTTGCGAATAGATATCGTGAAATCTATTTGAACGGATTTTCTTGACATGATAGACTTTATTTATTCAATTTTATTATTGATGCATGTTATCTCAGTGAATGTCATGGAAACCCAAATTCATCTCAGTTCCAAGGTTTCATACATATATTGATTTTATATGATTTGTTGATAGTAGTCTTTATTTAGTGAATGTTTATGTCGCATGAAATCCTTATGAGAGCCATGTGATAAGTGAATGGGGTAAATGAAACCCTAAGGATAGGATGTTCAATGAATCAAGTATTTTGATATCAATGTTCTCAGTATGAGATGTGCTGATGTTTAACAGTCCAGTTGTGGTAAATGTTATCAGATGGTCTATGAAACGAATAGTTTACAGAGCTAAACTAAGATATGTTATGTGATGCACAACTCAAGATTTGGGTTGAGGTGCACGTTTTCCAAGAAAGTAGAAATAATTTACAAGTGCAAATGACAATTACTCGTATGTCAAGTAATTAACTCTTATCAGTGTATTAAGAAGTTCAATTGCCTGATTCTAGTGTATAAAGTATCAAGTGGACATGTATTTTGTTATTTAATAATTTTAGTCTACCTACAGGTATAAAATGTTGATTTCTAGGTATATTACAATGTTTTGAGTATATTGCTCTGCCAAGTTTAGAATGATATACATGGTGTGTTATAAACTTCAAACAAATAGACATGGTACCATAGAGATACCAGAGTCAAGTATAAGTAAGGGAAAAGATACAATATAGTAAGAGCTTTCCAAGAATAATAAAATAATAGACTTAAGAGCCCTGAACACCGTAGATTCCCTATGAGAGGATTGCGTCGTAGGGATGAAATGACTTAACCCTGGTAGTGTCCAATATATGGGGGTCGGAACGTACTAACAGGTGGTACGGTGGATGAAGCCCTAGTGGAAGTCTCCTTAAAATACAGAATGTAGTATCCAACAACAACCAGAGATCATGGTGGCACTAGAGTACAGTAAAACCAATAGGTGGCTTGACTCTCTGCCTGTGTGCTCAGGTTAGAGGAGGAGTCTAGTTTTATGGCATGATATGTGTGTTGAGGCTAGAGAGCCATTTTCTCATTGCATACCAGCGATGTAGTCAGGTTTAGCATTCCCGGGTGTGTCAGCTAAGTCTTGTACGGTGAGATTGTATTTCATTATGATTCTTCATATGTAGAGTACACTGCATATGATCAGGGCATAAGCTAAAATATGTTCATATAGGTTTAAAGAGTTTCTTATAAGTAAGAAAGGTTAAGAAAGATTCAAGTATAGTTTCCCAGCAAATATTCTTCGAGTACAGTTTCCCAGCAATTATTCTTTGTATGTTTCTGAATTATTAGTTCTCTTTGAAATTAATCAAGCATGCTCATATATTGATTTTCTCTTGTTGATATCTAGAGTATCATGTTATATTTATGATTGTCAATGATCAATCTCTTTAAAGCTTACTGTTGTTATAATTGATATCAGTTGCTTAAAAGTATATCTATAATTATATCAGTGCTTTAGACTGTTTCTTTGGAGTACTCATTCACTGAGCGAGTAGTCTCACCCCTCTACTCACAATTTTTAGGGATATCACATGGAATTGAAGAAGGTCATTGAATCAGAGTAGATCTTCCACAAGAGTTAAGTCTAAGTATAGTTAAGTTCAATCGGTCATTGTCACTCTAGGTCCTTGTAAAGAAATAAGAGAGAGTTGTAAATGATGATGTATAACATTATTTCTCTTTTAGAAATATATGTGAATCAGCAAGTCTTATGTGCTTAAAAGTATGAGAAACATAATGAATGTTCATACATGCATTTTTACTGGTGAAATAAGATTAAAGAAATCAATGTTTAGATTCGCTTGTAAAGTTAGTTTATGTGGTTCAATGCGAGAAAACAAAAAGTTTGAAAAAGAAGAAAAAGTTAAGGGTGATCTTTGTATTATGTTAAATCCTCAATTTATGCCCTAATCTCATGACTAATGGTAATTGTGAGATCGGGGTGTAACACTAAATGTCTTTAATGGACTGATCTCTTAGAAAATGCATTAACAAAGTATATTACTCTTTCATAAACACCTTTCCCTGATATAGGTTTAGGAACACTTTGTTCCTCAGTTGAGCCATGCAACCTTCGGTAAGGATGTATTTTTAGAAGAAACCTTCCATGACCAAGATATAAGTCTTGTCGACATCTTTTCAATGTATTGAATCAATATTCTCCTCACATATAGGGAAATATTTAGATCCTTTTACATTGTATCGAGGCAAATCTCATATGTTGAAAAGTCATTAATAGTGTAAAATAGCATAGCATGCAAATGAAATGTTTGTCTACAGGAAGCATCATAGGTCATCACACCTTCTCCACA
Organism: Alisma plantago-aquatica; assembly: GCA_963693085.1. NCBI lineage: Eukaryota > Viridiplantae > Streptophyta > Magnoliopsida > Alismatales > Alismataceae > Alisma > Alisma plantago-aquatica. The sequence goes on from OY856411.1 coordinate 514,932,810, forward strand.
TAATTTCTTTAAGTCATTAATCAGACATTCAAGAAGAACATCAATGTCATTGCCAAGTTTTTTGGGGCGTAATATCAACGAGGATAGAATGATGTACTTATTTTTCAAAAACAAATAGGGACAAAAATTGTATATAATGATCATAATAAGAAAAGTATTGTGCTAGATGCTTAATGTGTTGTATGGATTCATTCCATTGGTACAAAGCTCAAGTCTTACATGTCTGACTTCTTCACCAAATTCAGATATAATAATTAATTTTCTTCTTTTGTGGGGAATCCGACGCATGTTGTAGGATGTCATCATTATTTTTCTTTACCTCTCCATGCCAAGATAAATTATATGCATCCATGGTATTGGAAAACAAGTGTTAAAATTGTGATATTATAGGTAGATACCATATCACCTTGGTAGGAGAGCCAATTTTGGACTTACCTGAAGTCATCATTTTGTACCTTGACGCCCTATGTTTTGGACAATCTTTCAAATTGATATACTCCTTTAAAAATACACACAGTCATTTGGGCATTCATGTATCTTCTTAGCCTCAACTCCCATTAGGCACAATATTTGCTTAAATTTTTATGTTGAGATTGGAAGCTCATTGCCATCAGGATGAGTTTCTTTCAACAAAGTCAATAGAGACATGAAGTTTTTGTCGCTCCATCTATTGTTAACCTTCAGAGTATATGGTCTCAACACATCACATGGCTTTGTAAACTTAGTACAACCCAAGTATAATAGTCTCTCAGCATCATGCCAATCTTTATAAGTAAGGGAGGATCAGTAAGATTCACCCCATACCTGTCTAGCATCACATCAACCATGTCTATCGAAATCGGTTTGTTCACATTTACATCATCGACAATTTCTTTTTCAACACAAATAAATCTATTGACATTTAAATATGTGATAGTAAGAATCTCTCCATGCCAGTACTATTATTTATCCCTGTACAATGTCATTGAATGTGATATTATTTTTTATTTTATCAATAGTCTTGACTTTCAAGTTATTATTGCAATTTCTACATGGACAATACAACCTATCTCCAGATTGTTTCCTATGTTCCTTTGCAGATCTTATAAATTGATCAAGATCAATAATAAACTCCAGAGTGTAGCAATTTGGAATGGGCATTCATGATTGGTCCATTCTATAATCAGATGAGAACTGGGTGTTGAATCTGGTGTTCACTAATAAGTCAATTTCATAATACAATATATTCAAATTGAGACCAAATCATTGATTAGCATTCATTATGATGAATATGTACCATATGTCCATTCTTGATCACTTAGCCTCACTAGTAAGTGTATAATGTGTGCTCCGTTTGAAGAAATTTGGGCATCATTTCCCCACATTTCTCCAAGTACACCTATGTAGATGGGCAAATATCCACCTACATGTGTACCTAGAGAATAAATATGAAAATGTTATCAAAAAAATTGCAACTGAGCATGCATTACACACTTACATCCTAAGTGAGAACAGTATTTAAGAACATACCCAAATCGGAAACTGTCCAAGGTTTACTCCTAATGAGTAAGTCTTGAATGTGTTTCTAGGAAAACAAGCTTTATAGTTCTGTATTTATGATTTTCAAGAATATTAGAGTCTAGTATTTAGATAAATTCATATGGCATTAAAATTTAGGTAATAATTTGGAAAAATTAACTAGATCTAATCCAACATATTCTGCATTAGCAACATTCATGCAATACTCAACATAATGAACTTATTTAACATTATAAGCATAGTCAACATTCGTATGTGGTACCATTCAAGATTAGAAACATATTCAACATTAGCAATATATTCAACTTGGAAACTAAATCAACTAAGAAAGAAAGATAATAAGCTAGCAAGTAAATAAGATATCATAACCAAATAGCTAGATGTCAAGAACTAGTTAAGTAGCCTAAAATAGAGCAACCAGCATGAGCGGTTAAGTTCTCTAGGTATGGTTTTCATGATCTATCTAACCTAAACCCTAGTATGGGTTTCCAACAACGAGAAGGGGGGAAGAGGCTCACCTCACTAGAACTAGTCAATGAGAAGTGTCAAGCATAGTTGGTTGAGGAAGAGCGCCGAAAGAGGACGAGCAATAGTGGTAGCCTAGAAGCAACGACAGTGTGGAAAAATAGAGTTGGTTGAGGAAGAGCGACGAAGGAGGATGAGCAATAGTGGTAGCCTAGCAGCAGTAACAGTGTGGCACAACAGTGGTAGTGGAGGCATAGCAATGGTAGTCAAGCAACAGAGGAGTATTGACAGAGGAAGAGCAATAGAGGAGTGTTAGTAGAGGTGGAGCGGCAGAGGAAGAGCAACAAAGCACCGACAGAGTCAGAGCCAGTAGTGGAGGAGGAGCAAGAGAGCCTTAGAGGAGGAGGCAAAGGAGGAGGAAGAGTAATAGGAATGGTGGAGGAGGTAGAGGAGTCAGCAATGGAGGCAACAGCAGAGGGGGTGGCAGAGGATTCGTCGTCACTAGAGAGGAATATAGGTATTAGGATGGTGATGAAATGAATAATGGGGAAAATAAATTATGTGGGTGTTATTAAGTGAAACTTAGTCATTGGTTGCTACAAAAACCCGATGACTAAGTATATACTCATTTATTTCCTAAGAAAACCGATTACAAAATTCAATCTCTATTCTCGGTTACCAACTGATAAACCGAAGTCATATGTACTTATCCCTATTACAAAAACACCAACCTCACTAGAACCTATGCCATAGGTTGTCCAGATAAATTCATGATAAATTTCATCCTTTGTTGTCGATTATCACCAATAAACTGATGTCATATGTACTTATCCATATGAAAAACACCAACCTTACTAAGACATATTTTGTCAATTATCCAGCAAAACCGATGACAAAGTTCATTCTCTGTCATTGATTTTCTAATGAGAAACCGACGACATATGCACTTATCTCTATTAGAAAAGGCAACCTCACTAAAACATGTGTCTTTGGTGTATTGCAACAAAGTTGACGACATAATCCAATTTGAGGAGACATATTTTTCGTGGGATATGTGGCAGAAATCCTTTATCATAGTCTCTTTAAGAAGGAACTGACACCATAAATTTTCTAGAGGTAAAAGATTGTCTGGTGGGTGTGATCTACAGCATCAATTTTTATGGAGTACAACTACCGACATAGGTTTTTGGAGGAGAAAATTATTTCGCATGAAGGGTTTATTTGTCGATATTTGTACAACTGATGCTAAATGCATGAACCAAAATTTTCCCCTAAAAATTGAATGTTATGGGCATTCTGTGAAGTCAGTTCTTCACATATATAAAAATCGATGTTACAACAAAAGGATGCCCATTTTTTTTAACCAGCAAGACTTGACCAATAGTGAAGTTTGTGCTTTACTAATCGGGATTATAGGCATGTAGTGTCAGTTTTGTATTGAAACCAACATTAGGAAAAATGACAACAGAGGTCAAAAATGTACTAATGGATAAATGGCATAACAGTAAATAAATGGAACTTCTTGTTCTTTTTATAGGATTATAGATATTCTATTGTGATTGATATGTTAAAATTTGATCACAAGTACACTGAAATGTGCAATTTTTTGTCAGTTTAAATAGAGTAATTTTATCATCGCTAAAGTTCCATCCATAGTAAATATACACATTTTTTTCTTCTTTCAATATTGGCTACTAAATTTGGAAGGAACATGAAATTTTGAGTACCTACAATTTCTTACACCCTACTCATTTCTATACGCAAATATGCATCTTCCTAGATGGGGTTCAAAGTTAAGTTTGTCTCACGACCATTAACTACCTTGAATCCATCAAATAGCTTCATAGCATTTAGGTTTCCACAATACGTCAAATATTTTATACAGAACTGGAGTTTTCCACATTTGGTGCCCCAATGGAAAGACCAAAATGTAAGGAAAAACTATGAATATGCCTAGAGAGCATCATCTGTATCATCTTTCTAGATGAATTTAAGAAATATAGGATTAGCATGACCCTTAATCTAACTAAAATATTAGGGTTATGAACTTGCAATATGTTTCTTGTTTTGATATCGCTTGATCCTTAATCACAGTTGGGGTACACTAAGGATCCACACTCAGCCCATATTTGTTCGTTCCTGTTATAGATTAGTTGATAAAGAATGTTCAGGATGATGTTCCTTGGTGTATTTATTTGTTAATGATATTGTATTGATTGACAAAACTAAAGATGGTTTGAATGATAAAGTTGAACTTTGGAGAAAGGCACTAGAATCAAATGGATTGATTATTAGTAGGAGCAAAACTAATTATATGCATTGCAATTTCATCCAATCTCACAGTGTGAATGGTGGAGCCAAGTTGGATGGAGTAGATATACCAAAATGTGATAAATTTTGTTACTTTGGCTCTATCATTCAAACAGATGGTGATGTCCAAAATGATGTTTGTCATAGGATCACTATAGGATGGCTGAAATGGAGGAGTGCAACTCGAGTATTGTGTGATCAGAAGATTCCTCTGAGACTAAAATGCAAGTTTTATAAAATTGTTATACGGATAACCATGCTCTATGGGAGTGAATGTTGGGTGGTAAAGAAATAAGGACTCAACAAGATGAACGTGGCTAAAATGCATGTTGAGATGGATGTGTGGGAAGACAAGAAAAGATTGCTTGAGAAATGACTATATCATGAATAAAGTGGGGGTGGCGAGCATTAGGGGCAAGTTGTGTGAGGGCCGACTCAAATGGTATGGACATGTGCAACTCAAACCGACTAATGTGCCTATACAAAGAAATACTATTGAGGCAAGCACAATTAATAGAAGAAGAGGAAGGCCTAAATTAACATGGGAAGAGATTATAAAAAGAGATTTTGAATCTCTACATCTCAACCAGAATATGACCCATGATAGAGCTAAATGGAAAAGAAGGATCCATGTAGCCGACCCCAACATAGTTGGGATTGAGGCTTAGTTGATGATAATGATGATGATGATGATATCGTTTGACGGGTTATTTAATATATAATTGTGTTAGAAATTATTTTACTAAAATTCATTATAATGTGTATTGAGTTACTATATTTTGCTTTTATTAAATATTGAGAGATTATCCACTCATGAGGGAAACATATCTTCTTGTATATTTCCTTAACTTCACTCCAATTATCTTAAGTTTTTTTATCTCCAGTCTTCTCTAGATATTTACAACTTATTTTTTTAATTTATGTTATTTCCATATCATGAAAGCTTTTGAAGAAAGCTAGGAAAGGTAACTTCCAATTCTCTCCCTAATTTCCACTTGTTGTAACCTGTAGTCATTTACTTTACAACGTGTGCCTCAAGTCTATACTTAATGTAAATATTCATTATTTAAGTATTAAGAGTCATATTTTGCATTCACTTTATATTCATCAAAATCCGGGAAGATTATGGAGCGCTTATTTAAAAGTAAAATATATTAGTTTGTGATTTGCATTTTGGCCCCCTTACTAGAATTCTAAATGATCCAATAGCACCAAGGCACATAGGAATGTGCCTTTACCTTAAACAATATTTTTATAAGCACCTAATGTAACAAAATAGACTCAAAGATAGTGATAAGGGAATTAGAACCCACTCTAAAAGAAAATTTTATAGTAAGGGTAAAGTTAGGGCTTATACTTAGATTTTTACATGCTACAACACTCCATCGTTTAAAGAGTATTTCATCCCCAAAATTCAAGAAACTAAAAACTAATATATAGAGTCACTCATTGCCCTAGATAAAACTATGTCAGTCCAAGAATCTTGTCTTCACTAGTTTTGTCTCATCAAAGTTTGAACTAAATGAGTTATAGACAAATCATATGGTTCTCTCAACATTACCACTCTTATGAGGTTTACATACTTTGTGATGATAGTTTCATCAACATTGTATTTTCATTTTTTTTCATTAAAGATTAAATGTGTGGGTACTTGAAGGGTATATCATGACTAAACATTTTTTTCTAGTTTTCAGGCCACTTGTTAGATTGATTTTATGTACAACTTTTATCATGGAAAATTAGGGTTCAGGTGCAATATTAGGATCACCTATTAAACATGTCTCATTGTCCACTTTTGGGCATTATAGCGCATTTTATGTATCTTATTAAATTAATTATCCAAAATTCTAATGTAAATATTAATCACACATATTAAGATTATTGTATACTCAATTTTAGTACACTTAATTTTAGCATGGTTGTATGGGACAAGGTTGCACGTACATCAATTTTGACATTTTTAAAGTGTTTAACCTTTTTCGTAGGGTTTTTTTCCATATCATTAATTTTATAGAAAGTTGGGGTAATGGATAAATGAGTCAAATCATTTAACACTTTTCAACCTAACTACTAACTCACATTATTTATGGTCATAGTTTTATATAAGTAAAAATTATATGAAAAGTTTAATTACTCAGTTATTAGTCATTGGGTCAACTTAGCAGAGTCGCTCATCTATATAAATCAGGGAGTAGTTATTTCCAAATGACATTAATTGAGTAAGTTACTCAAGAATTAACTAATGTATTTATTATTATGCTCAAACTACCTAAAAATTGAATGAATAACCCAGAGCCTATAGGTTACATGGCTCCACCCCTTGAAAATATTTAACCTAATAAGTCAAACTAACAATCCGAAGTATATTAGTGTTATACATAGGGATTTGTTTAGGATATACACCTAGTGTTGAGTTTTGGGTCATTATCCTTGTGGTTCTAACCTAACATCCCTAAGGTTCACATGAGGATCCCAAAAGTCATGGGGTACAACTTTACACAACTTAAGATAGATACAAGCCTAGGTCAATTAGACCTTTCGTGCAAGCCACACTTTTCTTAGTCATCACTCCATACCCAAAATGGTGGTTGAAGATTTCTATTATAAATAATTTTGGGGTTCCTTGAACAAACATCACACATTAATTCTTTGTAACATGTTTCAAGAAAACATCAAAACAATTCATAAATTTTCTTCCTACATATAATAATGAAATGGATGATTATTTTTAACGGTAAGAAACTATCTGATGTATAACAAAGATGGTACCAAAATCAATGCAAGAATCAAGTAACAAGTTTTCTCAATAACATCTTTGTATCCTACTGCTTTATCATTCTCATACCTATCTCCATCCTAAATTCAAATATTATGAAAATCCAAAGATATATCACAACTAACCAAGATATTAGGGTAGATCTCATTAAGGTTAACTCATCAAGATCCTTATCTACACCTCATATGATTCCAAATAGTTCTTTTATCACCTCATAAACAACTTTGGTAAATTATAGGGTAAGCATCTCATTTAGAGTTTCAACCAAGACTAGGGATTCTAACTAGGGGAGATAAAATTGAAATGGATAGAATGTGAATGGCATGGCTCTGATACCATCTTGTAAGAAGTGGGATCCGAGAGGGGATCCAGTCCTCATTGGATTTGAGGATAAATGCATCTAATCCAAACAAAATAACAAGTATGTTGAAGTAGCTGTATTTTTCTTCATTTCTCAAAATAATGGTATAGAAGAATAATAGTCTAACAATATATCATGACAATATTCAAATTACAACATATCACAATCATTCCGCACTTGGGGTTTACATAAAAGAAATGTCTTCTTCACTACACATAGGGATGTTAAAACTATTTTAAGTCTATCTCCCAAGAGCCACTCCACTAAGACAAGTTTAGGTTGTCATGTTAAGTCCACCATGTCCTTCACCTAAGGGGTTGGAAGCATACTCACAAAATAAGACAAAGTGGAAGTTATCAATACAAAAATGGTGGAATATGCATATAAATAAGGATTCATCAATATTAAGAATAAGGGTATCAATAAACTTTATCAAGGCTTCCCATATAAAGAGCGAAAAGAACATCCAAATGGATATCAAAGAGAAAATTTAAACAAGATAAACAATAAGAGAGTTTTTTTTACCTTACAAAATATCACAATAGAATTGAATGATAAATAGTAATAAACAGTGCATTTCAACAAATATACTAACATTATTAAAGCAGGATTGAGACCCATAAAATCTCAAGCCTAAAGTATTAGATGGAAAACACACACCCTGGGTGGAATATATGTTCCCTTTATGTATATGAGTATAATATGTGCACTCTGGATGGAATATGTACGTATAAATATTATGGTAATATAGAGGTACTAATACTATATATAAGTTTAATCTATTATACATGCACAAATTTAGAGGCAAGAAATAAGTTTGGTCAATTTTCAAATAAGAGTGTGACAAATATGAGCAAGGAATCCATGTGTTTTACATGTGATAATACTAGAACAATAAAAATATGTTGGTAGGAAATAACACACCTACCACAAATATGGGGTGAGAAGAAACATATACCACATCTTTTCTAATAATTTTACTTACGAGAATTATTACCTCTGCATTATCAAGTGTGAGAATTTACACGTCCACACCAAAATCCACATATGTAACATTATATACTTGTAGTCATCACATGATGCATAAACAAGAGAATAAGTAAGTTTAATTCAAAATATTAGGGATGAGAACATCCATTAAATATCAAGTAGGATTACAGGACCCATTAAAGAAGATTCAATGAATTCAATGAAAAAAAAAAAGAAATGATGGAAATGTATATTTTAAGGATAACCTCGAAAGAGATTTACGTACAAATCAAATTAGGATTTTGAGTCTTCAAGTAGATCAAGAGAGAGATAGAGAGAAATTATTTCCATTGCTTAATATGATTTTTAAGTGATGTAGCTAACCTCATACACAATCTAACAAGATCAAATCTTAACCCTAGATCCATATCAAGGTTCCAAGTCACCTATTAAACACATATATGAAATTAAGATGAAGTTCACATTAAATACATAACCATATATTTTTTAATTTATCATCAATGGATTAGGTTACCAAACCATGTCTCTTATAGATATGTTTTCCAGAGTCAATAACATATTTTACTTTGTTTTTTGGACTTATTGATTATTAGATGTGAATTTCAAAAAATTTGACCAATTAGAAAAATACTTAGAAATTATATATTTATTATATAGAATTAGGTGATGAAAATCATACCATTGTGTAGAGGAAGATCTGATGATGACAAAACATATTATCTTTTATTCTTGTCATATAGATTAATTATTATGGATTATAATAATGTTTATTGGTTTATAAAACAAAATCACGTTGAGGAATTATCTATATGTCTTCACATATGAACAATCATATAGCATGAAAGAGGTATATCACTAAGTTGCTCGCATCAAATTCATGCAATAAAATCAAAAAGTGAGGAAAAAAGACAGAGAAGCCCATAGACATCATGTCATAGTAAAACCAAAATAGGGGCAAAAGCAAGAAACTGTCGTAACCAATCTTCTTCCTTCAAATCATGTGTGCATAGAAAAACACATATGCAATAGGCTCAATGAGGGAAACTGGACTCTTCAACCACACTTATTGTGTTCTACAGAAAATGAGCAGTGTACTCCTCATATCTGTTTGGTCACAGAGGCCCAGGATGGACATAAGGACAGCAAGAAACACCTAGGGAAACTTCTATCATTTCATCTATAAAGGACAAATAAGAACCACATCAACAAGATCACTATAGTGAAAATCAATACCCAAAATTCAGGCAATAGAGCATATAACAATTGTGTATAATTCTAAACTATCTTCTAGAAGTCAGGTAAGCAAATTAATTGAAGAAATATCACGGTGTAAAACTAGTACAAAGAAAGTTGTAAAGAAACTTGTCAAGAAAAATGAGAAGATTTGAAGGTAGCAGAAAGGTGAAAACCAAAATTGCCTATGATCAAGGAATATGGTATTGGAAAACCACTAGGGCCTCCATCAGAGCCAGTTGTGATGACTTTGTGGGACGAAAGGTCTGAGACTGCCAGTGAAGTGCACATGGTCGTTGATAGCTAGGTTTTGGTGGCCTTATCAAAGAATGTCCAGGCAATCCATGGAATTCCTTGGATGTATTTAGGTAGATTAATAGGTCTAGTTTTCTTAGGGAGAGGCTCGGTGGTGGTTGGTAACCACCGTCTAGGATCCAGAGAGCGTCCCCATGGGTTTTATCAATTACTATCTAAAACTAATTGAGCGGGATATAAATAGGTGTGGAAAGATAAGGAGACAACAATCAGGAAAGAAAAATTTGTGAACATCGATGAAGGAATGAGAGAGAAAGTAGGAAGAGAAGTAAAGACATTGGAAATTGTATTACATTTGTATTGGTGGTATCCGGGAAGTCCTAACCAAGGTAGTTGACAAATCTCTTATCCGTTGGATTCAAAATGGAGGGTTCAAAGTAGAGGTCATAATAATATGAGTAAGGAAGTCCACGAGACAAGCAATGAAATTGGAAAAAAGAAACATGTTTTAACTAAAGATTACTAAAAATAATATTTGCTAGATTGCCTAATAAAATTGGCGGAACAAATATTGCCCAATCAAGATGAAAATTGACAAGTAGGTTAATTAAGGCATGCAAAATAAAATTTTGACATTATTTTTAAATTTTAGGGGAAATAGTTATATTATTTAATATTTTTACTTATCTATATTTTCTTTCCTAGATGAAATTAAGGCATTTGGGATTAGTGAAATGTGACCCTTAAGCTAACTAAAACATTCAAATTCTAAATTTGGAATTTATTTCATGTTTTGAGATCATTTGATGGATGATTTAATGTATAAGAATGTTTGAATATTATTTAAATAAAAGTCATAATAATATATATTGTTTACTATATTTGGAGTTTATGATCATTGATATATTATCCACTCATGAGGGAAATATATCTTATCTTATATTTCCCTAGCTTCACTCTAATTATCCTTAAGTCTATTTATATTCAATTTTCTCTAGATATTTACAACTTAGTTTTCCACTTTATGCTAATTGTTTCCATAATATTAAAACCAACCTTTAAAGAAAAATAGGAAAGAGAACTTCGAGATATCTCCCTAACTTCCACTTGTTATGCCTCCTAGCCATTCAAGTTTATAGTTAATGTAAATTATCTTTCTTTAAGGTATAAGAGTAATATTTTGCATTCACTTTTCTACTCATCTAATCTAGGAAGGTTTTAGAGCCCTTATTTAAAATTAAAATATATTAGTTTTTGAATTTGCATTCTGATCCCCTTACTAAAATTTTAAGCAATCAAATTTCACCAAGGCACTTAGGAATGAGCATTTGCCTTAAACGATATGTTTGTAAGCATGTAATGTAACAAAATAGACTTTAATATATGGATGAAGGAATTAGAACCCACTCTAAAAGAAAGAGGTATAATAAGGCCATAGTTAGGGTTATACCTAGATTTCAATGTTACACTCTATTTAGGATACAATAAATCTCCCTTGTTTAGTGGTTGAAAAGAATTTGTTCTCCCAGTCAAACATATGGAAAATAAATATAATGATATGGATGACAAGAGTTTATCTTGTTGGCATGTGATCTAGATGCATTTTTTATGAATTGTTGGATGAGGAAGAACTTAAGTTGATTAGTACTTGATAAGATGTATTTAGACCTAGCATGAGGGGTTATCATCTTCAGATGTTTTAGATCTCCAATGGCCCGAGGAAGGTCATCAACAATATATCCATATTTTCTAGTGAGGTTGTCACCTTCTATTGAAGATGAAATTTGTCGTTATCTGGAAGTGATGATATTAGATGGCATGCAAACTAATGTCACTCAAGTAATGGTTTCTGATGACACCAAGAGAGACACTAGCTAGATATAGTTGATAAAGTGGTTTCTAATAGTGTATGAGGAAGATTTGATACTAGTTGACCTTTAGGTCAACACAGATGAAGCTAGTCAACAGTGCTCCTATATAAATCATCGTGAAGTAAGAAATGTGATAAAATAAATACCATGTTGATTTTTTTTCCTTTATAAACATGAAGGAAATCTCAAGTAAATGATCAAGTAATTATGAAAGGAAAGACTTGAAGTAATGATGGGCGCATGAAAAAAGATATACCTCAAGCTGAGATAAAATGAAAAGAATCAAAGGAATATTTCAATTATAATATAAATATAGGTGCATAAAATGAAAGAAATGAGATATATGTATAACAAAAATGCTAAAATTGATCAAGGAAAAGGAAGTTACATGATATATGGAAGTCGGGAAAGTATATATTTTTTACTATGAGTGTTTATGTACTCGTGCTTATGTTGTTTTTACTTGATGCTTTTTGTAAGTAGATAAAACTATGAGGTAGTATTGTTCCCATATGTTTAAATTTTTTATATATGGAAATGTTTAATAATTAAGAAAGATAACAATGATTTTAAACACACACAAAAGTTTAATGAATGTGAGTTTCATAAAGAACATGAAAACTTGATGTTAAGAAAATGCATAACCCTTTCCAAATGGTGCATGGCTTCAAAGTACAAGTACTTAATATGATAAGTGTTATCATGAATTCATAAATGAGAAAATTAGAACAAAACTTGTGTCATGAATTTTGTTGTAAAACAATAGGAGTTTTCTAATTGTGGATGTCAGATTTTATATATGAATGAGATTTACAAAGAATTTAAAGCATAAGACAGAAGATCTATAATAGAAAATAGAATGAATATCATATGATTTAAGTAATTTCCTAAGGTGATGTAGATGAACATTCTGAACTACAGGAGAACCCTTGCTTGACAAGTTGCAGGTTTAATAACCTAGGAAGGAATGAAGTGCTAGTGAACCATTTAAAGAAATATCTCATCTTAAATTGCATTGTTTCTATAATTCTTCATAGTTAAAGGATGCTAGGTTAAAATCCTAAATTTAGAAAATAATTTATTATAAGAGGCATCCAATAAGAGGGATTGATTCTTTAAATTTCCTTATGTATAAACTCTTGTGGGTGAAATAACCATATTAGATTTAAGAAATTTGAATAGTTAGATTATCTTGATTCTATTGTTGCCCTTTTTGTATGTGATACAACATCATACTTGATTTTGGTGTTTTATTATTGTGCAAAAAAATGTGATTTGGGATGTATCTAATTGTTCAAATGGATAGTTAGCGACCTTCTGGGTCCCACTCATTGTATATTAGGCCCTTGAAACAACCACCTCACATTTTCTTTCCATGGGATGTGGAATTGGGGTTTAGAGGATGTGGAATTGGGGTTTAGAAGGTGTCATTTGGACGTTGAAGATGGTGAGGGGTGTGAATTGGGTGGAATAAATGGTGGAGAAGAAAATGATGATAGTCCCCAAAAACAATGGTGTGGATGTATGACTCATAGAGGTAAGTTGTGGGTTAAGAAAAATGCATAGATTACGGGGCATAATATGGAAATAAAATAATTAAGACGTCATTTCATATTGATCTAGAGTAACTAAAGTGTTTCAATATGTGAGACTAGTTTTGGAGTGGAGTTAGACCAGGACAAATGGAGACATAACCATGGATTCACTATGTAGGGGTTTTTTCACTCTAATTTTTCTTGGAGATTTTCATGATAGAAGCGGCATTTTATTACCACCAAAAAGACTAAAAGTGAAGAAATGTTATAAAATTTAATAAATGCATGTATAAGATCATCCAAAAAGTATTAAATTGTGAATAGGATAGAGGAATACAAAACCATTTAGATCACAATGTGATGAAGTTGGCAGTACAAACTTGATCATGCTATGTTTTCCTTCAGTTGTCATTGAATACTCCTATATTATCCTCTTAACAACAACAACTAGCTTTGAAAAGATAAGTACTATATTTTGAAGTTGGGCATGTCCCTAACAGGAAATGCTCTTGTCTTGCACTTTTAGAATATATGGAATGATGGGTGTATACAAGGCATAGTGTATCTAGAAATATTAGCACTACCTTAATTAAAGATATAATCATTTGTTCATCATCATTTATGTCTTTGTAGAGATTTGAAGATCAGACAAAATCATAGTGGGGAAACTTATGCATAAATTAGAATAGAAAAACTACACCAATTTGTATCTAATACTAAATATGACGATATCTTTGGTATTTCCCTTTTCATTATAAAGTTCATGTATCACCATTTAGTTACATGTTTTCCTTGAACTCTTTTACTTTTTTCTAAATAAATAAGTTTCTGCATATTCTTAGTATACTAGGTTTCGTCCCACAATATGTATCTGAATTTATTGGCAACCACTCTTGTTCCTATATAAAGGCTAGCCATGTTTATAATCTCTTGCAGCATCAAGTCCAACTCTAGAGAAGAAAGCCAATAGATTTTGGCATAACCATTGTCAAGTCTAGGAGAATCTTGTCTCTTTTGAAAATGTTTCCCCCAACTATATTTTTCTCTCCTAGTATGGTCTTCCCATTTCTTGTCTAAAACATCATCACAGAGGAAGACATTTTATCCAATTAGAAGTGTCTCTCCATAACTAATAAATATATCTTGATGTCTCTTGATCTCCCCTATAAGCACTTCTTTGTTTCTAACATCATCATATAATCACATGTGTGACTCTCCTTCTAGTTCCCTCTCTTCAACATCACCAGCAGCCCTGCAACGAGTACCATATGGGTGTAGACATGACATGTCTATTGAGAGATATCATGTGTCAGTGCCCCATAAAAAAACTAATATTAGAAATGGCATACATGATGGGTATCTTCCTAACATAATGTGTTGAATTCTAGGGTTAGGGTTTGTTGCTTCTAGTAGTTGCAGCAAACATAGCATGTCCATCCTTTGACATATTGTATAGCTCCCAAAACACTAGTGGGAGCTACACAATATGCCTTGTTCTGACACTTCATATCATAGTACATGAACATCTCTTATGAAAATTGAATGGAATCATGGTGTGTATCCATTCCAACAAGATGTGTTATCATTTTTGCATATTTTCTTTGATTCAACACCATGTGTATCAAGATAGAAAGCCAAATATATCTTCACCAAAATATAACATGATGTGTCCATTTCAGCCCTGTGTCTGGTTTAATGTTGGCAGCATCAAGCATCTTCGATGGGATATTAGAAGAATCCTCGACTATCTCCTCTTCTTGTCCAAAATGTTTTCATCACTTCCAACAATATATATCAACGTGAATTTAGTTAATGGAGTCGTGAAGTTACTATCTAGTTTTAGGGTCAAGTCACGAGCAAGCACCTCACTGAGGTAAATTTGACCAATTAATTTCTTTTTCAAGGCAAACAACATAATGTTATCCTCTTCTATTCTCTATTAACTCCATGGAGCACTAAGTAGCAGATATCAAGGATCATTTGATAACTTTCAAGGATGCATGGGGTCATCTGCAACTAGTGCACTCAAGTAGCATCTCAACAATGTACATTGTGATACTAGAGATGTACAACCATCATCAAGAGAAGGATATTTTTCAACAACATTTTGGGAGGTCATTGGCATTTCAAGGATCTGGATAACTTGCTTTCATCTTCATCCATCTAGTCAAGCTTCATAAATATCAAGATTATATGGTGATCATCAAGTTTCTTACCAATATTCACAAGGAGTATGAAGGAGTTTAGACTCGCATACTTTAAGGGACAAAGCTTGCCACTCTAGAAATACATATTAGTGTGTCACATGTGCCTTCCTTGAAAATGATTTTTTGAGAAATCTAGCAATACAGCGGTGAGCCATTATCTACTACAACATCACCAACATGTCAATAGTCTTGGGGTAGGGGAGGCAAACGTTCATCTGGAGGAATATGTGGGCATGAGTGTACGCATTGTGGCAAGAAGGGCCACCACAAAGAGATGCTCTATAAACTCTATGGTTTTCATCATAGGACCTCCACTACAAACCTTGCATCCATTGAAGATTATTCTAAACAACCCACTAATCATATCATGATGAGCGATGAAAAGCATAGTCAATCTATCTAGTTTTTGGCATACCAACATGCATCTTCCTTTTTTGCCTCTTATTCTCAGAAGTTGGGAGAATCAAATTCATCTACATCTGTCATCTCTAAATCATCCCATACAGGTTCCTCTTCATGGGTTCTTGAGTCAATTGTAATATATTACATGACAGGTATCTCCAGCCAAATCTATAACAAATCCACTACCAAGGCCAATGCAACCCAATCACCATTACTAATTTCTATTAATTATTGTTCAAGGCATTGGGACCGTCATCTCTCAAAAAATTTGTTGTACCAATAGCTTTGATTGGTTCATCTTTTTGCTTTAATTTGCTTTCCATTAGTAAATTTACTCACTCGCTTTGAGCACCATTACATTTGACCATGAACATTTTTTATATAGGATCTCTAGATACATGTGGTGATTGGCGGAGGATATGAGGAATCTAGTCTCTACTATCTTATCATGATTCCAAAGGCTATTGTGGTTGCATAACCCCTACATATCCATAGTCGTCTAGGTCACTTGTCTCGTGAGAAATTATTGATTTTGCATCCTCATTTTTTTAGTTTATCTACACTTCATTGTGAAGCTTGTCATTTACAGAAGCACCATATATCTATTTTTTTATCATTAGATGCTATGTGCTTTGATTATGGTTCTCATATTATTCATTCTTATATTTGGGCAGTAGGGTATCGTCAAACCTTAAATAGTGTTATTTTATGACATTTATTGGTGATTTTTTTAGGACAACTTGGTTATATTTAATGAAATATTGATCTAAAATCTTGAGGACTGTTTTAAAAAAATGTTTGAAATTCAAACATATTTTTCACAAAGACCGCATTTTTGTATAGACAAGGCTATATAGTGTATTACGCATGTGATTATTTTGTTTATATCCAACAAATGGATCATTCATCAGTGCTTACGGTATTTTGGAATGGGAAAAAATATATTATTAGGATAGCTATGACTATTCTTCATTGTATCCATGTTCTGAAAGAATTTTGAGGGTATCTTATCCTCCCAGCTAGATATTTGATTTATTGTATGTCACCACCTATTCTGAACATTTGAATCCACTTTTGGAGTTTGTAACATAATTGTTTGTTGTACATTCTTCTAACTAAGACTTTTGGGTGTGTTAGTTTTGTCCATGAGCTTGTTGATGGTTGTGAAAAGAATATTCCACATGTGTTACTCTTGGTTAATCCAAAATACAAAAAGGTTATCGCTACTATAAATCATTTGGTCATCATTTTCATGTGTCCATTGATATAACTTTCTTTGAACATACTCCATACTTCAAAAAATCATTGAATTTTCTCATGATGCTCTGAAAATTAAAGATTATCTTCCTTGTCTTGTGATTGTCAATCCTACTTTTATACCCAGTCTGTTCATTTTCCCTCCTAATCCAAGTTCTACTCATCATGAATACGACTCTACAAGTCTTCAAGATAATCATATATCGGTATAATATGATGATGCACAACTTGACCATACTCCAATCTTTGTCAATCGTAGGTGTCATGAGGTTTTGCCTAGTCTAGATGGTAAGCTCATTGCCTTATTTAAGAAAAAATAGTGGTCTACTTTATGTCATATCTCTAAATTTGTTTATTTATGACTATTTGTCATCTTTTGATGTTGTCTTTATCTTGAATCTAATGTCTATCCCAATACCTCAGATTTTGTTTGTTGCTGTAAGTCACCCAAGTTGGAATAAAGTTATAGAAGATGATATGGCTTCCCTATATGAAAATAATGCATAAAGTTGTGTATCTTCTCCTTCAAATAAAGCAGTGGTCAGTTGTATATGGGTCTTCACAGTCAAGGTTCCTCCCTATGGGTTTGTTGATAGGTTAAAATATAGGCTTCAGCAAAAGGCTACTCACAAGTTACTCGATTATATGTTTTCTACTAGTTATTGGAATGCAATAATCTTAAGTTATTTGCTTGCTAAAAAGAACTATGAGAAATGGTATGATCTACTCTTGTCATGGGCACCTAAAGGTGCATGGTTTCTCAGATGTAGATCAGGAAAGCTCTATGATTGATTGGAGACATGTGACCGGTGACTATTTTCTTATACAGGGAATCTTGTCTTCTAGAAAAGAAAGAAAAAAGGCCATTTCTGGCTCAGCATTGAGTTTGAATATCGAGTTATATCTCATTTCACTAGTGAGCTACTATGGGTGAAGAACTTCATAGAAGAATGGATTTTGTCGTACAATAGAAATAGACTTGTAGTGCAATAATCAACATGTAGTTCATATCGCTTCCAACCTTGTCTTTCATGGGAGAACTAAGCACATAGAAGTTGACGGCCACTTTGCTTGAGAAAAAGTTCAAGACAAGCTGACTGAACTCACTCCCATATGTTTAGAGGGTCAACTTGAATATTTGTTCACAAAGTCCTTATATAGATATCGGGTCAAATTCTTTTGCAACAAACTTGGTGCTTATGATATATGTGTACTAGTCTAAGGGATGTGTTAGATAAATAAGTGTGTCCATATTCGTTGTATACTAAGATTAGTCGCATATTGTGTATCTGGATTATTGACACCCACTCTTATTCCTATATTAAGGCTAGCCATGTTCACAATACAATACAATATACTATCACGTTGTTAATCTCTCAGTCACACTTCACATATCTTGAAGGTATAACCATTTGTATGGTTCGATGGAGATTTTTTGTGCCTATATTAGTGATTGTGTGCGCTCAAAAATATCCTCTTTCTTCCCTCAAGATAAATTTCTTCGTATATAATGCGAATGTTGAACCTTTTTTAGCGTCCATATCAATTTGTTAGTGCACTAGTGATGTCCCATGGATAGAACTGGTGGGGGAAATATATTAGTGGATAACTAGTGTTTTGGATGAAGACGAGGAATTGATGGGCAGCCAAAGCCAAACGCAGATGTCTACATCTCGAATGTACCCCTCTTTCAAGAGAATATGTGGCACTCTCGATTTTGATACACTTGTTTGTTAAATTTCTATGTTATTTTCAGGGTTATTGCTCCTAGTCTTTCTCAAACACTACAAATATGTCGTGGGATACGTTGTGTTTCATATGTTTGTCTTCCAATATGATTGATCAAACGTATACTCATTTAAACCTAAAAATCGTTAGAGATGCCACCTTAAGCTTTTGAATCTGGAAAGCAAAGATGAGCATAACACTGGTGCTAATAAAATAGAAACACATCATGTTTGCGCAACGTTCTGGTTGCAGAAAAAGGCAGCACTTCATGTCACGAAAAAAAGTATCGAGCGACCATAACAGAGGGCTTCTCGTGGGTTGAGAAAAGAGGGAAACAGTAGACGAGAAGAGGGAATAGTGTTGTAGCTAAGAAAGAAGAATGGGAGCTGTTTCTCATTTGCATGAGGATGTATAGGTACAGGGAATAAAGTTGGCGAAATGGTGATTGATTAATTGCGCTAAGAAAATTTTGCAACAATCATGCGACGTTGTATTAAAATATCATCAAAATTGACCACGACAGTGTAATGCACAATGGGTGAAACAGTATATTACATAGTAAAAATATGTCGGATAAAGTGAAAAAAGAACATTAGCACAAGAAGCAAACTGTGCTAACACATTTGGAATAATTGAAACATGTAGCTAAGCATCACAACCAAAGCATATCTGGGAGGAGATATGAAGGTGAAGGGGGAATGATTGACATCTCAACAATTATACGTCACAAATCAGGTGCCTGTAAGAGGAAGAGGGCAACAGGAGAAATGGGCGTTATCTCACCTTCGATTTTAAAGTAGAAGGCAAGAATGGAGTTTTCTCATTTTGGCAATTTATTAGAAAGGAGTTGGGTGTAATGACCAATGGCCCGAGATGCATGCAACTGTGTTCGCTAGGAAAATTGTTGTTCAATGTATCTACTTTTTTGGTGTATATATCACCAATAAAAAGCTATGTCGACCAAATTTTCTCAAGGTATATCAAAGTAATTGGTGAGGAGGGTGATCTGCTAAACAACAAATTGTGTTCGACTCCTCACACGATCTTGTGCAGGCATCAAAAAACATCAGCCCTGTGACAGTAAATCGTCTATTAGGCGTGGTGCAGGTGTATCCGGCCATCACATGAACAGCCCGGGGTTTACCCTTACAAGTGGCTTGCCCTTATTATTGGGGTTTACCGAAAAAGAAACTCGGAGCACCTCGACTAAAAAAAACACTATCCACATTCAATGTCTTCTACATATAAGCAGAGTGGGACCCCTATTTCAACCACGGTTCCCCTCTGCTGGTTAGCAATTAATAAACAATATATGCTAACAAATATGTATGAATAATCATCAATTGTTGAAACAAAAGGATGTCAATGGTTTGGACTATACATGAGACTTGCATCATGGTTCAATGGTAATCAACAAAGTTTCTTACAATTTTATACTAAAAGCACTTGGCCATTGAATCAAGGTCCAATCGAAAACCTTGTGGCTCAGAAGTACAGGCCTCGACAAAATTACTTTTGCAATAAATGCCAAGGGAGATTTATACAGGGCTTTTGAAAGAGTTGCACACGCTGAAAAATTGGAACCTCTCGTATAGGTGTAGCAAACAACCACCCAGCACACAAATTCAACAGGACAGACCACCTAGCTTGGACCTCGAGCAGAAAGTTTTAGCAGCTACATAATAGAACATGCACATCTGCTTTGTTTTGGGTTCGCCATATTCTGTTTCTCTGCAGCCAAGGAATGAGAGGTCAGCAAATATTAAACGTCTGAAGGTTAATTCAGGAAACTAGAGATATAGCAAATAGCTACTTGGCTTATCAGATGGCTACTGAGATACAAATTTCGTTTGCAGAGTGATTGCCTCGCACACTTTTTAGATGGTAACAAGGCTTATAACTCCCTTCTCATTATAACAGCCTTGAAATCAACGCAAGTATGCTGGCATTCTTTTATCACCCCCTTCAGCAACATTTATTAATGAGATTCATATATTATTGTTGCTGCAGAAACAATAGCATGCTCCGTTATCAAGCACTGTTCATATGTGATTCTATATATATTTTTTCAGTCTATCGACTGTACCACGTGCGCCTCTCTCTCTCTCTCTTCTGTGCTATTAAAAAAGTCATGTTTAAACATATAGGCTGGAGAATTGTTACAAATTAAGTTTTTCGAATCAAAGAAGCATTAAGATGATGATGACTAACAATTAACAAGTTACAGACCAACAATATGACACAACATAGTTCTAAAGAAAAGATAAATCAAATATCAAGCGTTCCCACTTGAATCCTAGTTTTGGCCTAATTTTTGTTGCAATTTCAAACTTTTAATTAAACTATTCATTAAAAGTCCACAATGGATGACAGTATCTTGCAAAATTTACGTAGCTGTACATAACTTTGGATTTGTTTTTTTTTTTAGAATTATAACTTTGGTATTTGGTCTAGGTCTACGTATAAAACATCTATATGAATCGTAATAGAATTGGACGGTCGTTTCCCAAAAGGATGATGGATCGGTGATATTTCAAATTGTACATATGGATTATGGGGTGAAATAGAAGTGAGATGGTGTTAGATGACTTAAATCTACACCAGATCCTTTAAACAAAGTGTAACACTAGTAGAGGCAGATATAGTGGTTTTTAGCTTGAAAACTGAAAAACATTAATATAGACAATTAATTAACCTCCAAGTAGGGTTTTTTTAAAGATAGTAGCAGCTAGCGATGGCAAATGAGTAGGTATGGTGACCCATGCCCACACCCAATTTGCCATTTCAGTTTACCTTGACATAAGCTCGCTCAGTTAGAAACAATGTATGAACATTCATAAACATACCCGCTCTAATAGGTCACTAGGACCCGATATAGCCCATATTGAGCCAAGCTATAGAAATTTAGCTATAGTATGCAAATAAACACATAGGCATGGATGTTATGGTTTATCAATGTGAGAACAAATTGTATGCGAGTAAAATTAGGGCAAGGCAAAAAATTCTCCAGCCTGCCCATCACTCGCAGTCGTAAGCGAAGGTACTTCCACAATAAAACCTTTGATGTACAATGAACCTCTAAACTAGTTAACGGGATGATTGCTTTGAAAAAAGCAGTTGTTACTTTGATTGTCTTATAAGGAAACATCTTCCATTTATTACAGTTGAAGAGAAGCTAACGTAGTTTTCTAACTTTTCTGTCCGCATCAAGCGTTTCAATTGAGCTTACCGCATAAGAAAAATAGTCACAACATCCTTAAGTATCTAGATTTCCTCATCTGAAACTGAAAGTACTTTCTTTACAAAGGCGAAAGTCACGGCTCGGCTACTGAGGTGTGACCCAGTGTCACCTAGGGAGTTATCATAGCAGCAGTAATGAGGGCGGCTATTGCGGTGAATCCAGCATACGACAAGGACGTGCACGTGGAAGCAAAAGGACAGCCACATGGAAGTCATCACCTTGGTTAGCACCCTCGGTCGTCGCCGCTAGTTATGGTCCTATGGTGTACAATCGCTGCTAGGGCATGTAATTGTCGGTGCGCCACAACGACGAAGATAGTCAAGGCTATTGATAGGGCCATAGGAGATTGCCCGTCTCTCTGGTTTCATTGAAAAGGCTGACTGGTGGAGAAAGAGCGAAGGAATGGCTATCTGGAAGTTGGGAAGACTGAGGGACCGCAAGCTTCTTGGGTCATGATGGGTACGATGGATCGTGCATAAAAAGGAATACATGTACATCAATTCCCATTTTTGCCCACTTGAATCAAGACCCTTAAAACCAATTATGATTGGGTTGGTGTTGTTTAGGAGAGTCAAAAATCGGGTTTGGGTCGGTTCAGTATCAAAAAATCCAACCCGGAATGTTTGACTGTCGAATCCGGATCCGAACCTGGACCCAAATTTTATTCAAACCTCTCAACCCGGAACCGACCTGAATTGAGAAATCTAAACCCGGAACCAAAGATTGTCCCGGATTTGAAAATGTTTTTTTAGAAAAATCAATTATGCGATAGAATCACCCATACGATTGAAAACAATTTCATTATATAAAATAAAACACCAAAAGTGTTACTGATTATGTAATATTACACAAGTCATAATATTATTTTTCCTTTGCTTTTATTAGAGAAAAATCATACCAACAGTAAAACATCGATATCACTTACACATGGAAACCTTA
Organism: Alisma plantago-aquatica; assembly: GCA_963693085.1. NCBI lineage: Eukaryota > Viridiplantae > Streptophyta > Magnoliopsida > Alismatales > Alismataceae > Alisma > Alisma plantago-aquatica. The sequence continues at coordinate 514,955,898 of OY856411.1, forward strand.
ACACAGCTGCGACATCACATATATCATACCAAAAGAACATATATATCACACCAAAATATGTTGCAACAACACCTACGTCATACCAAAACGACACATATATCACGTCAAAGTATAGCCTATTAAATCAATTGGCATAATTATACCATACCAAAACAGCATTTATACCACATCATTACAAAAGGCATAATCGGTGTTATCTAACACAAATAAATCGTAACACAACAAGATCATCACAATAACATTCAAAAACAACACATCACATCAAATAACTAATATATGTTGCAACATCACACATATCATACAAAATAACACATCACCTCAAAACATTGTTGACTCTAGGTCAATGTTGACTCTAGGTGTTATCTAACACAAATAAATCGTAACACAATAAGATCATCACAATAACATTCAAAAACAACACCACATCAAATAACTAATATATGTTGCAACATCACACATATCATACCAAAATAACACATATCACCTCAAAACATTGTTGACTCTAGGTCAATGTTGACTCTAGGAGTTCACCAAAAAAAAATTTGTTCACCAAAAAAAAATGTTGACTCTAGGTCTAAATTGACCAAATCCTTGTTTTGATTATGACTAAACCATTCCACTTATTTGTGTCTAATGTCTCTACTTGAGTGATTTCAGATTAGGTATAGACACACTCCAAATGTCCTAACTTGTGCATCTCAACTTGGAGAAAAGACTAAGTCAAAGTCAATACAAGTGCACGTTTTTGGAATATGATGTAAATCCTTTAGAATCGTGTTGTAAATCACTTTTAATGATTGTATGACTTGTAATTAAGCTTATAAAAAATCAAGAGCACTTAAATCGAATATTTAAGCACTTTAGTGACATTTTCCAAAATTCATTACAGGCACTTTATCGGTCGAGTTACAATCTCAACCGATCCTTGATGGATTTTGAAAATGTTGTTGATTGGTCGACTTCCCTATACTCAGAACTCGACCAACCATTGTACTGGAACAAAACTGATTTAATCTATCAGTCGAGTTCCTACCAGGACAAACTCGACCGATTGGTCAAATTAGCTTTGTCGCATAGTGCATTCGGTCGAGTTGCCTTTATTGAAACTCGACCGATCACACTGTACGGGAAAGTGCATAAAAGTGTTTTTAACCGTTGTGGAGTTGCAACAATCAAAAATATGTTTGTTGCAAGCCACAAAAAGACTAGTATTCGTCCTTAAGTGTTCCCAAAGGCTTCTAGACATCCTTAACTATAAATAGGATCATTGGGCTTCATTTCAAGGTTGAACATTCAATGCAAAACTCTATATGAGGTTCCTATTCTATACTTGAGTGCTTCCTACAGCCTCCTCTCTCTCTCTAAGCTTAATCACTTGCTACATCCATTAGAGTGAGTAGGAGATTTGTAAGAGAGTTAGTCATACGTGTATATCTTGTGAGGCTCTCACTTCCACCACCTCCCAATCTCTCTTTCCTACCATGAAGATGAAGATGAAGGTTCTCTCTCTTAGCTAAGAGAGGTGAAGAAGAACAAGGGAAGGAGTCACTTGGTGAAGAAGAAGGCAAGGCCGAAGACTTGGAACAAGAGTGGGTAAGCCCTTGGTGAAGGCAGAAGACTCCTTGCTCAAGTCGATAAGTCCTTAGTGAAAGCTACTTCGAGTGAAGGTGAAGTCAAAGGCGGAAGATCCAAGAAGAGTGGGTAATCCCTGTAAGGCCAAAGACTTGATGCAAGTGTGGGTAAGACCGTGGTGAAGGCTGAAGACATCTTGATCAAGTGGGTAAGTCCTTGGGTAGGTTGAAGACTCTTGGTTGGATAGGTAAGTCCTTTTGTTAGTCATGTATTGTAAGTCTTATGATGGAATATAAGAGCGCAATAGTTAAGAAATCTTAGAGGTTGAACTCTCTAGGTAGTGGACTGACATACTTCTAGTTTGAAGTATGGAATCACTCTACATAGCTTGTTAATTGGTGCATGTTCAATCTCTCTCATCCTTGCTATGTATGTTTAGTTGCACATCAAATTACCTATTTAGCAACCTTATCTTGTGATATAATTTGAAGGTCAAATGAATTTTGTTTAAGGTCAAACAAACATAGCCTACAACCCATAAGTATATGTACATAACTAAATATTTAAAATCAGATTTTGTCCGGTTTCTAAATTCGGACCCAACCTAGTTTAGATTCGAACACGTAATCTTAAACCCAAAACTGACCCGGAACATCACAATCGAAATCCGAACCCAGTTTTTTCCGGATCGGACACAACCGGGCTCACGGTTTCAGACAAATTTTGACAGCCCTAGTCTTGTTGAGTTAGGCAGGTATGGGTCTAGTTGGGGAGATTTGCCATTTGCAGAGCTATTCCACGCATAGAAACTGCAATGTGACAAAGTCAATCAACAATCAGTAAGTCTTTAATTTTTCCTACATTTTCTATTGGGTCAGACTGACATCACCGATAATTGACTCGATATGGCAATGTTGGTGGCAGTGCCATCAAAGTTTACATGTATAGAAGCTCACGTACTATTTAGTTTGTTGATTGTCAATGTTAACAACATCGAGTTTTTTGCCTAATATTGACGACATTTGGTACTATGATTTTAGCACCCAAAAAGAGGGAGAACGAGAGGCATGCAGAGGACAAAGAAGTAGAAGTGAGGAGGGAGTAGAGGCATGGGTGGAGACCGGAGGGAGGAGGGACCCAACAACGGTAGGGAAGGAGGAAGACAACATTTGTGTAATGTTATAACAAAATATAGGTTTTTTTTTCATTTCAAACAATCTAAACCTAGGGTTTAGATCTAGATGGATGGTAAGGATGACCCCTTGACCTGGGGTTCAAGAGATCCAATGGCGTATGGGGTATCTCGAATCTAGGCTTTGGGTTTATGTTTTGGGCTCTAATAGCAATCGAGGGGAGATCAATTCACAGAATTGCAAACTCATAAATAAGCAATCTTACTACATAGACATATATCCCAAGCTCATTATTTAATAAAAAGGTGAATGAAACCTTAATCGCACAACAATTTTAACTAAGGACATGTTTGGTAGGGTGTAGTCGGATGTGAAAGTGTTAATTTTCAATACAAGCATGTATAGCAAAGGGTGTAGTCGGATGTGAAAGTGTGAATTTGCATTACAAGCATGTATAGCAAATTCATACTTTTAAATCCGACTATACCCTACCAAATAGGCCTTAAGTATCACTTAGCGACCAGATCAAACAAAAAATTTCAAACACAAAAAAATACTTGGAATTTACAAATGGAATAACAATTAAATCCCTAAGATAACTAATAGGACCTTGAATTAACTAAAACACCAGAAATGGATTAAGATTAACTAGTTAAACCTAATTGGACTCTCGTGGGAGCTTCTGTCTGACATCACTCTCTTTGCCAGTGGTTGGTTTCATAAGCAATCTCCATACCACATGCATTCTTCATCCAAATCCTCTAAAGGTTTTCCGCTCATCCATAGTGCTCCATTAATCTCATAGAAAATGTGTCTCTCACTTGGATAGGCGGGAGGAAGATGTCGGTGGATAGGCATGGATAATTTTTCTATCTCATTTTGTGCGAACTTTCTCATGAAGCTACTTATTGGTCCTTATATTTCCTCAAAATCAGCAAACCCTCGGTTAATGGTGAGTCGATAATAGTGATTAACAGGGTTACAGCAAACTCTTTGAACAGGAATGAAATTTAGATTGATATCATGCATCAACTTTTCCCACGACAATGACCCTCCAATCTGCACTGAAACATTAATTCTCATATACCGTGTGTGTCCTCTCTCATAGATTTCAGCGACTGTATTGTGCTATTTAACGCTCATGGATATTCAGGATGAAGAGTTCAAAAAGTGACTGATCGAGTTTATATATACAAGCACACATTTCTATACCCAAGCAAAAAAGATGCTATTGATGTATTTTAAGGTGTAACTGGGCCAGGTTTGACACTCACTATTCCACACTGTTGGATCAGGGTCAAGATATTTTTAAGCCCTGGATCATCGACACAAACTAGCTGGACTGTTTTTCATGTGTGGATCAAGCGTCAAAACTGATATGCCGGTTGTCGAGCGAAAATTCATATGTAAGTTTCAAGATCACGCACCGTATTTTGCCATTTGCTTTGATATTACATTTGGCATAATTTCAAATGTTGGCAGGCTTTTATAAGAAAAAAGTACAGGAATTCCTTCTTTTACTACATAGTGTAATTGTTACTTATCACTTTCAATCAAATTACAAACTTGAAGGCACTCTGGTCAATGTGGTCATGTTATGATTCACAGTGTAGAGTCAAAATGTATATAGGTAAGTAGCATTCTCATTTCATGACACATGATGATCTATTTTATTGTTTAGATTCACAATTTATTCAAAGAAAATCCATTTTGACCTGCTAATAACCCTTCATGACCCACAACTTGGTAAGAATGTTTAAGAAGAACAAAGGATCAAAGGAACTTGCCCCCGATCCTCCCCAACAAGAACCCTACATACGATTCACATCAGTAAACTAAATTCGAATCAAAATGCTGATATTCTCAGACAAGGTCCCACAACTAGAGTGTAGAGTTAATGGTCTGCTAGATGGAAGAATGACAATTACCTATGCAGTTAATCTTTTTTGAAGAGTACTGATACTGACTGGAGTTGCTTTCAGTGACACAAAAATCAAATATGCACACCAAATGTGCACCCCAAAAACAAATCTGATGACAACAAACTATCTTTAAACTATAAATACAGGCATCTTTTATAATCTTTACTAACTGCACTTTCACTTATTTTTGAAGGGCCTTCTTGAATTCAACCTATTGGTCCTAGAAAAATCTAGGATCTGATGGATTAGACCAACAACAATACCCAGAGAAAGTTTAGTTAACTGCTATTAAAATTTATGTAGCATATGGAGCTGTTATTTCAGTAGACTCAGAACATAATGTACGCCTTGAAATTTCAGCCAGTCTAGAATGGTGAATGGTAGCGCCAAGTTCGATGAAGTGGATATACCATAATGTCATAAGTCTCATTACTTGAGTTCTAATATTCAAAGGGATGGCAATGTTCAAGGTGATGTGATGTAGGACAGTCACCACCTTTACGCACTTGCTTATGTAGGCATCGCAACTCAAATGCATGCTGAGTTTGAATTTATTATAACCTTGGTTACAGCTTGATTTTCTATAATTTAGTTACGTGGTGAGGGATTTTGTTAAGTCATGTGGTTTACTCCCACATTTGCTACCAGCCTTTTAGTCATGTATTAGACGCCTATATATAGGCTTTGCACTCATGCTTGATGACCGAGCCTGTATCAAATTTTGTTATTTGTAATAGTTACTAAAATTTTCATTAGTTAGATTTCAATCATTAGGCCCCAGATTATGATGTCTGCCATAGGATCACAACAGGATAGTCAAAGTGGAGGAGTGCAACTGTAGTACGTGACCAAAAGATCCCAATTAAACTAAAAAGTAAGCTTTATTGAACAGTCAGACAACCAACCATGCTTTACGGGAGTGAATGAAAGGAGGTGAAGAACAACATCTCAACAAAATGAATGTGGTTCAAATGTGTACGTTGAGATGGATGTGTAGGAAGACAAGTAAGGAACATAACCAAAATGACTATGTAAGAAACAAAGAGGGATTTGGTGAGTACTGAAGACAAGTTACACGAAGGTCATTTGAGATGATAGGCACATGTGCAATGTCGACGAAACAAATGCACCTAATCAAAACAATGTTGTTGAGTTGACCATAGTAACAAAAAGAAGACGCGGGCCAAAATGAACTTGGGAAGAGCTTATAATGACCCATTCATAGTTGATTGGAAAAGAAGGATCAATGTATCTGATCCCAACATAATTGGGAATGAGGCTTAGATGATGACGAGGTGTTGGGAGTGCTTCTAGGGGTTGAATACCACACTGCTTACTGGGATATATGACCAAATCGATTGCCCTAATATACGAATGCTAGATTCCTAGTCAAAAAATGTTGTGAAATTATGGATTGGTAATCATTGTCCATCACTACCCACTAGAGGAAAGGGAAAGAGAGAGAAGCAGCATAGAATTTTGTGATGGTGATAAGTTAATTACCCAAAATATTCCATCTTTGCCCACCGACCACTGTGTAAATTGCTTCTTCAAGTGAAAACACACTACTTAATAACTAGCTACATGATGAAGATGGGAAATGACAAACTCTATTCCTTCCAAAGATTGCCATAATTATAGCATTGCAAAATAACATTACTCTAGGTAATGTTATTCTACTTTAGATCATGTTAGGTGTGATGTATTGTGCTATTTAACGCTCCTTAGTCTCCAAAGAATCAGACCTAATTTGAGCTAACTTGATCTAAGTTAGACCTAATTTGGCCCTAATTTCAGCTAACTTGATCTAAGTTAGACCTAATTTGACCTAGTTTGCCCTAATTTGACGTGAGTCCAATATAATTCGACACAACATGACATAATCATACCTAGCTTTACATAATCTGCCCAAAATTGACCTAAATGAGACATACTTCGGAAAACTCAGACCCAATTTCCCCATATCAGACATGTTTTCTCCAAATCAGACCTACTTGCCCAAATTGGGCCTAATTCGGACTAAATCAGACCTATTTCTATCCTAAAATGACTAGTTTTGGTCTAATTTGACCAATTTCAGACTAAATTCATGCTAGTTTGGCACTTGAGTGGCTTAATTTGGGCCTAAAGGCCTTAGGCACCCATTGCAGTCACAAGAGGGCCTAGGCACCTAGTTTAAAGTGTGCCAATAAGAAACTAGGGGATCTAGGCGGGCGCCATGATAACTAAGGTTAAAAAAACATAGTGAAGACGACTTAGAATAACCTAAAGAGCCTATGGTATGCCCTTGTGCATGCCGGAAACTAGGCATGGCAACGGGTCGGGTTTTCCCAGACCCGACCCGACCCGCTTTAAAGACTGTCAGAAAAAACCCGACGAAAATATACTGACACTCAAAACCCGCAAACTACCTGACCCGAAAAAACCCGACCCGAAACTGCGGATTTTAAAAATCCGTAAACACCCGTATATTCTTTTTGTTCACAACTGTAGCTGGAGCTTAGCGAACCAGCAAAACACGTAAATCTCTTTTGTTCATAGTAGTACCTAGACTAAAAAAGCATATATATTCCCGTAGATCTAGTTTGTTCACGACAGTACCTAGAGCTTAAAAACCCAATAAAATTTATCGCTTCTTCTTGTTCACAGCAATACCTAGACTTCAAAAACTAGCAAAAGAATTTGCTGGTGTAGTCGAAACTTAAATAAGGCTATTCCGTTCAACCTGTTAAACAAGACATATATATAAACAAGTCATTCCGCAAAGTGAAGATACTTCCGTGTGAATATCCAACTAAAACCAAGTTGTCGTCCATTAACAAAGCTAACTAAAATCCAATTGCTATGGAATCTAATCTAATCACAAATGATAAGTACTCAATCAATTAAGGGAGATGTATTGACATCAGTAGATATTTGATACATGCCAATTACAGAGTTAACTCGGACCAGCATTTGTGTGGGCGGTAATTCTTGTCAAAACCAGTCCACATTTCAACTCCCAGATCTGTTTTCAGACAGAACGTTCCCGTCATTCTACGCCAAGCATACGCATAGAATCAAGCATCTTATGCAAATAGCTATTGATTAATAACTATCATAATTATGATTACAACACAAGAGAAAGACCTTGTGGTTCTGCCAAATAAAAACAACGGTGAACCAAACATAGAGACCAGATCTCAGAGCTCTATCTCTTCTACTAATGGACAAATACTTATACAGATTATAGACACTCTGCTGCAATTAAACCTAGAAGGTGATCAGAAAGCAGCAACGGCAGGATAAAGAGGTGGAGGAGGACGATGAGCAGCACACGCATCTGGGCGGAAGGTCCGGTTCCCATCAAATGGATTCGGCTGTAACAGCACTGGAAGTGGAATTGCAGTACTCTCATCAGCTCATGCTGGTGCTGATGGTGGGTTGAAAAGAGGAAAAAAAAAAGCAGCTGCCTTTACAGTGTTCCATCTTGGTGCCAGCCCAGGAGATCCTGCTGCCTCTGAGTCCAGACTAACTCAAGTGATCTGTAGGAACGAGAGCAGGACATTGGGATTACTTTCGTCTTTAGGGGCCATCCCAGACCCGACGAGAGGAGGGCTATTGCGGCGATAATGGCGAGAGAGGGGCCTCGTTGGAGGAGAGGAATCGACTAGCACATGATTACGACGGGTCGAATGCCGGAGAAGATGCCAGGTGAAAAGACTAAAATCTAGTTCCAGAAGAAGATACGAGAGGTCACAATGCAAATATGAAAAGTAACCCACTGGAGATTTTCTATTTTCTTCAAGTTTCCATCCATGCAATCATCGTCGTCACTCCTATCGCACCCTCTATCGCCGACGCAGATGTCGATTTAACTGAGACCAGATACACCGCACCCCATGACTGGAAACCCTATATCTGAAGAGAGTTAAGACGGGTGAGAGTCGTGATTGTGGAGACGATGACAGGGGAGCGCCACTTGAGTTGGAAAACTTAGAAGGCTATATCTGAGCAGAGGAGACGAGAGACTAGAGAGGGAGCCGAGCTGTCGAGGGATCGAATTGGAGGGCGAGGGAAGGTGACGGGGGAAGGATGCGTGTGTGGCTGTGCGGGAGTGAGAGTGGGAGAGACGGACCGGGGACGGTTCTGACTTAGCGTTTTTTACTGATCAGACAACACCCGCGTGTCTGCACCCGATAAAACGCGTGCCCATACTACACGGCGTAAGTGTTCACCCACAAAACCCGAGACCCGATAAAACCTGAATTTTGAGTGCAGCGTCGGGTCGGGTCGGGTTTTTTTGACATGCCTACCGGAAACCAACAAAGTATATGCAGAAAAGAAGGCATGAAGATGTCCAATGATTCACATATGAAACTAGAGGTGAATGTGTGGGTGGATGTGCATGTGCGGTGTGTGTCAGTGTCATTAAGAGGTGCCTTGGATAGTTTTGGAACAAATGCTCGTAAAATACAGTCTATGGTTTGTCTTCCTGCACGCATCCAAACTTCTACGAGGTTTAGAGAACAGCGAAGGGTTACCACATTATGTTGTTGCAGTGCATACAACATGAATAATCCTCACAACATCAACCACTCTCACTCCAGTAATCTACACAATTAGAGTAAATCCATTGCACCTTATGAATTGCCCCTCCTCACTAGGAATGACGTGCAAGGGAGGTTTATCCAATTAACAGCCTTCCTCCTCCCTACATGCTACCATCGTCCTCCATCCTTGTCAATTCTACCCAGGGCATCCTCAAACACAGATGGCAAACACCAGTAGTAGCTAAATAAGCAAAAGAATGATCTGATGATGGAAACAAATGAAAGAATCACAAACCACAAGCTGTATAACAATCCCTTTGTTGGATATGGAGGCTAATCAGATGTAGAAAAAGAAAGACAAAATGTTGCATGCTATCAAACAATACAAATGAGAACATGAACGAGACAATTGATGGTAGTACAATGGGTTATGTGTTAAGGAAAAGGAAAAAGCCATACTATCCATATCAAGGGATAGTTAACTGAAAATGGCAACTATAAGGTGAGTCTGAATTGCATGCCAAGCTTGACAACTTGTTTTTGCAAGTCGTCAATGTTGATGATTTAACGAGCACTGTGAATTTGGGATACTAATGGTTTGACAACCATTTGGAGATCATGAAAGGTTGGAGGCTAGGGAATGAATAATATATGTTTGTTTTTTAATATGAGAGTCTCGATGCCTAGCATTGGGTCGAGCTACTCGTCAAATTGTGAGTGGTTTAACATGTATTATGCATTAGTATGTGAAAGGCTTTGTATTAAATCCCTACTAGAATCTTGAGCTTTTATTGACCTAGAAGTTGAAGAAAAATCGTAGGAGAAAGCGAATGAACCTCTTGGGAAGAGAGTTTGTTATGTTGATAATCTAACGGGGATGCCTTGACAGTTAACACTAGATATTATAGTAAGGCCTTTGCCCACACATATCGAGAGTGTTTATGCATCCATATGACTGGTGAAACAGATGTCAATATATGTAATCTGAGGTTAAAATTTTCTAGATTGGTGATATTGAAGAAAGCATGGAGAAAAAATAGAATAATCATTCGATGGAATCCAGACACATAATTAGTTGACAATTAGAGATACAGTGTGGGTGCATGCTAACTGCATAGATACAAATTGTGTGAACAATCAACACAAAAATACCAGCAATAGGTAATCGTCTAAAACAAGTGGTGATCAATCGATAGGGAGAGATACATGCACTTGATGGCATAGATGATCGAGCTACTTTGAACATGGACATTGCATCCATTTCATTACGTGACCGGTTTGAAACATTAGATCATATTTAAGTTTGTGACCTAGAGGACGTGATACTGCATAGAAAAATCTCTAACAATCTCTAAAGCTTAAAGACATGAAATTCCTGTAAAACAATTTAATGGAATTGCTCGAGCTACACAGAAGCAGTTAAGAACGCTTATTCAATGTTTGTCGTAATGCAGTTTGTCTATGATGCACCTCAATTATGGGAGAGGAAGGAGAGGGAATATTATGAGGAATATGGAAGCCTTAATGGCTAATATTGTTGCAACTAATTTTATGTTAAAAAATTCTAGGTTGGTGATATTGAAGAAAGCATGGAGAAAAAATAGAATAATCATTGAATGGAATCCAGACAAATAATCAATTGACAATTAGAGATACATTATGGGTGCATGCTAATCACATATATACAGATTGTATGAATAACCAACACAAAAAATACCAGCGATTGATAATCGTCTAATACAAATCATGATCAATCGGTAGCAAAAGATACATGTACTTGATGGCATAGACAATCATACTACTTTGAACTTGGACAATGCATCCATTTCATAATGCAACTGTTTCGAAACATTACGTCATATTCAAGTCTGACCTAGAGGACGTGATGTTCTATAGAAAATCTCCAACAAAAGCTAAAGCTAAAAGACATGAAAATTCAAGTAAAACAATTTAATGGAACTGCTCGAGCCACATAGAAGCACTTAGGTACGCTTATTCAAAGTTTATCGTAAGCTTGATTGGCTTAATGGCTTTTTATTCAAGAGTGGGAGAAAACTGGCTAGAAATCATAGTCACAAGATTAGGCAATTTCTATACGGGTCACATTTTCAAGGCAGTTATTTCCTTGTATGTTACATCTCGATAAAACCCCACTCCCAAAAATAAATATATTGTTGTATAATTTGTATATTTGAAAAATCATTCACAATTGTTGAGTTTTTCACGATCAATCCAATTAGTGCAGATTTTCATGATCTAGTCTCTCTCTACATCTATGGCAATATAGCAACATCTTGCACCCTTAGTTAGGACTTCAATGATCTCATCAATGGTGAGTTTTAAACTTCAGTACTAGCCTCTACGTTTGACTCCTTCAGTAGAAGAATTTCTCTAATTTGGTATAAAAAATTCATTACTAGAGTAATAGACATTGAAGAGGCTTTAAAAAATACACAATTATTTTAGACTATTTCAATGTTTATCTAGAGATAGATGATGCAGCCCTATTTTAAGGCTTCATCTTGTGTCTTTTTGCATTATTATCACATCTAAACATGTTAGATTGCAAGTCAATTCCCCCAACATGAACTATCATGTCATATACACTTACAGTTGTTTTTTGCATTTTTTCAGGGATTTTGTACATGCATTGGATGCAAAGGAGAGAGAAGGACGGGGTCCTTAGGTTTCAAAACCTCGGGATTGGACCTAGATCTTCCCGAAGTATCCCTTGAGGGGGCAAAAATTGTTCCAAAGCAATTAGCAGCCATTTGAAGGAGTTTAGAGCAAAGTTGGGCAACTGAGACCTCACCATGGGCCGTGGTACTCCACCACGCCTATGGCCAAATTGCCCAATATCACAGTAGAACCCAAGCTACAACAAAGGCGTCACCACGGCGTGTCCATCAACACGACCGTGCAGTCAGCGTCTCCACAACCATTTTATTTGCCACGACCGTGGCGAAGAACTACTTCAAGGGTCAGAGCTCCAGTCAGCACGGCCGTGGTCATCAACACGGTCGTGGTTCTTCAGATACACCTACATCGTGGAGCCCGCCACGCCCGTGGTGTTCAACATCAACGACACCCAAAGCGGTCGTGCTCTCCACGCCCGTGCCACCACTCACTCAACACCACCATGGCAACCAACACGGCCATGGCCACCAAACCTCCAAAGTCCCACTTTTTACCTGTCGTTTTGTCCTTCACCACCTCACTTGTGCCAACCCACCACAACTGTGATCATCCTCATCCACCACGACCTTGGTGGCCACCACACCCGTGGTGATCACCCAAACCCTACTGCTTTTTGCACTGAATTGCCAACTTTACCCCCATTTACCCTAGTGTTTCCCGACAACCTATATAAACCAAGGTGGCGGCCACTGCACTAGGCTAGCTCCTAGCATTCATTGCCACTCTCCCGTGCATTCAAGAGCTCCACCTACCTTCTTCCACTACCACACCCCATTTTCCACCTCATTTCCACCCAAAAACACTAGTTTTCTAAGGTTTTCTACCATAATCCCCTATATTTCCATGCCATTCATCCACCTTAGAGGAGGGAGCAGGGTCTACAGCAGCTAGGAGGTGAACGAGAAGAAGCTTCCACAAACTCCATCGCCATCTACCTCTTTCTTCTCTCCTTTTTACTCTTTTACTTGATTATGAGTAGCTAAGCCCTTTGTGGTGGGTTGTTGGGGTTAAAATGTTACGTTGATACCATGTTGGGGGAAAATAACTTATAATGAACATATTTTTATTCTATGATGATTGTCTCTTGCGTCTATCTCACTTCCCATTATCCTACTTGTGAGTTATTCTTCTAAACATGGATTGCTTGTTGATGCTTGAAAACACCTAGCTTCTAGGGGAAAACGGATTGTATGTGGCTATCTTAGGAATTGCTCCTAGATCCAACTAGTGGATCCCTAGGCTAGCACCCTCTATTTCTACGTACAAATCCCTTCTCCTACAACTAAGTGTGAGATCTAAGTAGCTCGTGTAAGAGTATTTAGTGCAATTGCCTAGAGTTTTCTAAAGGCTAGATGGTGAGTAACATGAGGTAAAACACGCTCATTGCTACCCCCATTCCTACCCTTGACTCTCAATTGCTCTAATACCACTTACCCTAGAAACCTAGACTTGCCAAGTCCTATTAGAATTACACCTAGCCCTAGTTTCCCAACTAGTAGCTTAGGGTAGATTCAAATAGCACTTGCATTGTAGTTTGGTTTGGCAATCTAGATTGAAGATATAAGACTTGCATTCTATGTTAACCCCCAACTTGGATTCTTGTAACATTTCCCTCAACCGGCCCACTCTCCCCATTAATTGCTAAAACCCATCTTGTTCTTTTAGCTTGTCAATGCTAGTTTAGTTAATTGCTTTATTGCCTCTTACTCAAATTGCTTAATTATGCTCTTTTGAGCTTGCTAGTGTTAAACATGCTAGTTAGTGATAACCTAGGACCTTGATTGCTCTAGTGCTTAACTTGTCTCTTTAAGTGTTAAAACCCATCTTGTTCTTTTAGCTTGTCAATGCTAGTTTAGTTAATTGCTTTATTGCCTCTTAGTCAAATTGCTTAATTATGCTCTTTTGAACTTGCTAGTGTTAAACATGCTAGTTAGTGATAACCTAGGACCTTGATTGCTCTAGTGCTTAACTTGTCTCTTTAAGTGTTAACTTGCATTGCTAGTGTAGCTTAGTTGTAGTTCCTTGCTCTTGCTTAGTTAGTTATCTTTCCTTGTTAATTAGAGTTAACTTGTCTAGGGTAACTTAGGGTTTCTGATAATCTAGTTTTCCTTCTTGCTTTGAATTGCTTGAATCATTAGTATAATCAATCAAACCAATCAACAAACCCTAAAAATCCTACACTCTGCTTTAGGAACGTAGTTTACCTAACTTAGCTCTAGTGCCCCCTCTCTCCCTGCGGATCGACCCTTCTCTTATCACTTGCCTATACTACAACATGACCCCGTGTGCTTGCGGGTAACGTGTGATTGGCTTAAGTGTGTCGGACTAGGTCCTTTATAAATTTGAAAGACTCCCGTGTGTTTTTTTCCTTGGGTGTGTATCCAATCAAGATTCAATTGATTTGGTGTATGCATACTTGTCAAGGCGCTCGCCTAGGCGCGCCTAGGCAGCCGCCTAAGAGGCAAGGCGTCCCAGGGCTGCGCCTAGGCGAGTACGCTTTATTTATAATGCTACAGTGACCTAGTTTTGTGGGTCTAGTTGTATATTAACTTATTTTAATGTTTGATATGGCTACACCAATGTTCAAAATTAATAGTGTTGCCTATTTTATGTGCCAAATATCACTTTTAATTGGATCTAATACTCTTTTTTGGGTTTGATTGGATCTAATACTCTTTTTTTGTTTGACTGGATCTAATACTCTTAGTACACATTTGATTTTTCTTAGTTTGCACCTTCAATTCAGATTGTATTAAGTAGCTATGCTATGAAGGGCAGTGATTACATTGCTTAATACTTGTAGCTATGTATGACAATAAATATAAATTAATTTGTTGATCACTCTCTTACATTCTTTATGATAATTCTTTTCGTGTCCTTGACATTATTGTCAATGATAATATATTAGAAATATAATTGGTTATTTTTTCATACAATAAAATATATATATGGGGAGATCAACCATAAATTTGTAGATAACTACATATATAACTATACAATGTGTGTGTATGCGTGGGGAAAAACCATGACACATGTATATATACATAAAATATATACATAAATTATTATTTTTAAAGGTCGCTTAGGCGACGCTTAGTCGCGCCTTGGCGCAAGGCGACCAGCCCCAACGTCGTGTCGCCTTGCCGCCTTAACAAGTATGGGTGTATGTTTGAGAATCACACCAATAGACTAGACAAAAAAGAATTTTATTGATACAAAATGTACACACTATAAAATGCAACTATTTGAAGCAAGGTTATTGAGTCGAGCACAATTAGAAGGGAAGGTAGACCTAAATTAACTTGGGAAGAGCTTATCAAGAGATATTTTGATTCTTTACATCTTGATCAGAGTATGACCCATAACATAGCTAATTGGAAAAGAAGGATCCATGTAGCCGACCGCAACATGGTTGGGATAGAAGCTTAGATGGTGATGATGATGATGATGATTACATTTTTTTTATCTACGATTCACATTGAAGTGTTCATTGTGATATATTTTCAATCTAGATTTGTAATTGGCCTTTACATCTGTTTAATCCATTGATAGTACCATTTATTTATTTATCGTGTGTACATGTGCACGCATGTTTGTGTGTCTGTGCGTGTGTGCGCAGTTGTGTGTGTATGCACGCGCAAACACATGACTCGTATAGCTATAGAAAGGCTTTTGACACTATACAACTATTATTTTTGTTTTTATATCTTTTATCCACGATTTCCGTTAAAATATCGCTTTGATATATTTCTGATATAATTTTTAATAGGTCTTTACATCTCTTTAATTCCTTGATAGTAAGGCTTTTGACATTATACAACTATTATTTTTGTTTTTATATCTTTTATCCACGATTTCCGTTGAAGTATCGCTTTGATATATCTGATATGATTTTTAATAGATCTTTACATCTCTTTAGTTCCTTGATAGTACCGTTTATTCATTTACCATGTGTGGGCGTGTGTATGTGCCAAGGAATAAGGTTTCGCCGAAATTGGCGAAATTTCGGTCCAAAATACCGATTTCGATGGGACCTGATACGAACCCATGCAGTTGTGTCGAGAGGGTCGCATTTCGCGAAAAAAAACGAAATTTCGCCAAGTTTCGGCGGTTTCGCCGAAATCGTCAGATTTCGAGGGGGGTCTGTGCTATTTTGCCATCTTAAGTGGCGAAACCCAGGCGAAACCGGCGGTACCGAGCTCAGTTGCTGCTGCTCTTTTACTTGTTGCTGCTGATTTGCGAGAAGAAGGTGATTTTGAGGGGGAAAACCGATTTGGAGCTGAAGATCTGCTAGAACAAGGTAAATAAATATATTTTCTTCCATTTTCATTCATTTCCAACCTCTATTTCTCCTATTATCATCTATTTTGAACACCTATTTCTCCATTTCACATAATTTCGTAATTTACACTAAAATCTTAGATCTACTCCACTATTCATCAAATTTGTGTGTTCTAAACATAGATCCACACATCTAAGCCATGGATCTATATATATCTTCAATAAATTTACACAAATAACTAATTTTTATATCTTATTTAGATTATAAATACTAATAATAGTATATATAATATATATTCATCATAACTAGTTATTTCACTTAGGTTTATTAGAAGAAGTTGTTACAAACACTAATATGAACACAAGGAAAATAATTTTTGTAAAAAATAAGATATTTTTTATATATACACTATTTAAAAATCCGAAAATTAAAAAAAATCATAAAATATTCTTTTTTTTAGAAATAAGATATTTATGTATTGTTTTAAATATCCTATTACAGTAGTACTCCTAATCACTTACATATACGTATAAATTATTTGTTAAATATGCATTTATTAATTTAAAAATATATTTTCAGACCTAAAAATACAAATAAAAAATAATTCTAAACCTTTTTTCGTATTGATTAATATCCTATTACAGTAGTGTACCTAATCCATTACATATATGTACAAATTATTGATAAGTATGTGCATTTATCAATTAAAAAAATATTTTCAGACCTAAAAATACAAATAAAAAATAATTCAGACCTAAAAATACAAAAAAAATAATTCTAAACTCTTTTTCTTCCTTGTTAATTTCCTATTTCAGTAGTGTACCTAATCAGTTACATATCTGTATGAATTTTTGCTTATGTCGTTTATTGTTTTGATTGCTAATGGCCTAATGCATTGCATATTCTATGTTGTTTTTGATTTATTTCAGTGTTGACAATGTCTTCTGATGGAAATTCGTCTGAGAATGAGGGTGCTAGGCAGAATGCACCCAAACCCAAGGAAGTAGATTTTGCTTGGAATTATTGTGCTCCTGTTCCCGGGGTCAAGGGAAAGGTGGTTTGTAACTTCTGCAAAAAGACAATTGGTGGAGGGGGCATCACCAGGTTTAAGCGTCATATTACTGTGGGAGACAAGAATGTTGCCTTATGCCAGAAGTGTCCGCAATCTGTTAGGGATGATTTCAGAAAGATCATAGCATCCAAAAGGGAGAAGAAAGACAAATGTATTCAGGCCAACAAATCTTACACTGATACTCTCTTCAATGTACAAGCCACAGGTTCATCTGCCGAGTCTGATGATGACATGGTGTATCCTCCAGGTTGTGGTGATACTGCTTACGGTCGGCATATGTATAGGCGGGCATATAGAGAATCAAGAAGAAGTGAGTGGGAAAGGGAGGAAGCTGCAAGAATACTACGGAGGTATGGGCCATCAGGAACCGGAGGAGGCAGTGGGAGTGGGACTGGACTAGGACTAGGTCGCAGTCAACATGTTCCTCCTGTTGTTGATTTGGATGATGAAGATGATGTGTTTGCTCAAACAAAAAGGAAGAAAGGCACAATTGATGTTCTGTTACGTTCTGCTAGTGCTAGATTGAAAAATATTGATGAACCAGGGGTTAGGAAGGCTGAACCTAGGCAAAAAACCCTTAAAGGCATGTTCAGTGGGGCAAAGGAGAAAGTGGGAAAGGCTGTAGGTAAATTCTTTTTTGCTCACGGAATCCCGGCACATGTTGCAACTGAACCCTATCTACAACATATGGTTGATGTGATAGGGGAGTCTGGTAGGGGAACTAAGGCCCCCACAGCTTATGAACTTATGCATAAATATCTTCCCGAGCAGAAAAAAGAGCTAGTACAGTGGGTTAAGGAGCAAAAGATATTGTGGGCTGAGTATGGGGTCACACTCATGTGTGATGGGTGGACCAGCGGCAACAGGAAACAAATTATAAACTTCCTTGCTCATTGTCGTGGATCTACTATCTTCCTTGATTCTGTTGATGCTTCTGGTGAGGTTAAAGAATACTCATATTTATACAAGCTGATGAAGAAATACATGAAAGTTGTTGGGCCTGAGAATATTGTGCAAATTGTTACTGATAATGGATCAAATTTTAAGAAGGCGGGGGGGAAAGATAATGAAGAATTCTCCCGTGTACTGGACGTTGTGTGCTGCCCATTGTATAGATCTCATATTAAAAGATATGGGAAAAAAACTTGAGTACATCAAATCTGTGACCATTGATGCAAAATTGATTACAGGTTTCATATATAATCATTATTTTCTGTTGAATGCAATGAGACGCCCAGAATATTGTGGAGGTGATCTAGTTAGAGTGGGGGTAACAAGATTTGCTACCAACTACTTGGCTCTAGATTCACTGAAGAACAAAAGAGATGGACTGAGGAGGTTATTTAATGGAGTAGAGTGGACCTCCATGAAGGAGCACAATACCCCACTTGGTCGACGAATTGAAGAACTAATTGCTAATAGGGCTTTCTGGGACAAAGTTACCAAGGTACTTAAGGTAATGGCTCCTATAGTAAAAGTGTTGAGGTTAGTAGATGGTGACAAGGCTGCAACCATGCCTTGGTTATATGATGCAATGGAAACAATGGTGGAGAATGTGAAAAAAGCCGCTCCAACATCCAATGCACAATACATGAGCATCATAAAAAAGAGATGGACTGATATGCTTTTGCATCCACTACACAAAGTCGGTGAGCATCATTGTAATTGTATCATGTATATAATTATTTAACTGGTCTATGTTAAGAAATTAACAGGTTTTGTATTATTTATTTACAGCATACTATTTGAACCCAAGATACCATTACTCGCGGCAATTGGGTATGAAACCAGACTTGATGAATGCGGTTAGGGATGTGCTCAATAAGTTGCTTACATCCACAGAAGAACGGATGCAGGTTTTGGATCAGGTATACAAATAGTTGTATAATTGTATTTCATGTTTATCTAATATCTATAACCTAACAACTATTAATGTGGTCTTTCATGTTTGTTGGCTTTTTTGTAGCTACGACAATTCCGTGAAGGCCTTGGATGCTTTGGCCACCCCAATGCAGTAGCCGACCGTGCAGAGGGTGATCCTTGTGAATGGTGGGTGTGGAATGGGAACGGTGCCCCTCAACTTAGAAAAATAGCCATACGCATTCTTTCACAGACAACTTCTGCAGAGGGGTGTGAAAGGAATTGGAGCACTTTTAATTTGATTCATTCAAAAAGAAGGAACAGATTGGGGGTTCTCAGGTTAAGGGATCTCGTGTATGTCCACTACAACATGCGTTTGAGAGCTAGAGCCATAAGAGAGGCCAACTACAAAGAAGTCCAATTTGCTGAAATGCATGATCCCATTGACACAGCATACACGTTCCATGAAGATAGATTTCGGGGCCTTTATGATAGTGATGATGAGGGTACCGGTACAATAGAAGATCCCTTGGAAGAATGGATGAATGAAATAGGTCGTCCAGTTCTAGACAATATTTCTTCTGGCCGTCCAGATCCATATGTGGAGGAGCAATTTGAAGATGCTTCGGGTGTTGTACTTGAGGAAGAACGAAGAAACAGAAGCCCACCTGAAAGACTTGAGCCAGAGCCTGAGCATGTAGATCTTGATATGGAAATTGATAGAGCAGTGCAAGATGAATTGGGTGCAGCATCTAGTGCTTCAAAATCTATATCTGCTACATCATCTGGGTCCAAGTCTAAGAGTGATGATGACGATGATGATGGTGGTAATGCAAGTGGTGGTCAACGTTCTCCAGAGTATCCTCCAGCAGTTGATCCTCAGAATGATGATCGTCCATATATCACTAGGGATATTCCTATATATCCACAGGAAAGAAATGTAACAATGGCTGAAAAAACCTTTATGAGGAAGAAAACTCGAGGTGGAAAAGACTACAGTGGTGCACCACCACGGCCACATGAGGATACATGCTATAGGCCTCCTACAGCTACAGCTACACCTATAGGATTCCAATCCTATCCTACTTCACAATACTATACTGATTCCACTTCTGATATTGCTGAATCCATGGGAAACATGAGGCTTTCTGATTCTCTATATCCTCAACAATCATTTAGTGATACGTTGTTTGGGCACCCACAAGCGTACTATGGGTATTCTGGATATCAAACTCAGCCACCACCACAACCAGAAGCAGAATTAGAGCATCATATTGGATATACATATAGTGCAAATGTCTCGGGCCCGCAAGGAACATATCAGTACAACAGTAGTGTATTTTCTGATGATGGGGGGCAATCATGGAGCGGTGGTAGCTCAGTTATTCCTGTTGCTCAAGTCCCACTGCATGCTACTTTTCCTCAAGCTCGTCAACCTCCATCTGATTCTGAAAGCAGGAGTCGATATCTTAGAGATCTGGAAGATCACTTTCCAAGGTTTGGGATGATGATGTTCATTTCTGGTGATGTGCACGAGGAACATGTGATTTCATACAACAAACTTTACAGAATGTACATGACCTGGGAGCAATATGTCGACCATATCAACACTATACAGTATGGTGAACAACCATCTCAATCAGCACGACACTCAACATACAATTGATTTGAGTTGGTAAGTTACTATATTATTCATATGTTGTAAGTTTGATATTATTGGAGAAGTGTGTGTACTTATGTTTATGGATTGTGCTAGTAAAATTGCATAACTTAATTCCTATATTTTGTCATCGAAATCCTTCATCGAAATCCTCAATAAACAGGACAGTTCCCTTACATCCCACATGAAGCCCCCCCCCAACCTACCCCCACATAAAATTTTATTGCATAAAACGATGCATTTAGGTGTAGAGATTACGCCTGTAAAATTTCATAAATTAATTCGTTCATTTTGGCGTCGAAACGGGCATTGTTGCATTTATCGAAATTTTTGTCGAAATTTCCATAAATTTCGGTTTCCATGTTGTCGAAACGGTATCGAAATCGGATACCTTATTCCTTGGTATGTGCGTGTGCACCTGCACATGTGTGTGTGACTCATCAGTGCTGTGTGTGTGACTCATCAGTGATGTGTGTGTGACTCATCACTGATGTGTGTGTGTGCGCGTGCATGTGCTCATATGATCCGTATGTGTGTTATTTTTTATTTACCTCAAAAGACGGACAGCAGTTTTTCTGTGGGGGGTTTTTCAAAAAGTAAATCTAGTGTAACTTGTTTAGAACTTTTCACCTTAACTGAAGGCCCATGTGTGTTTTATTTTAATTTTACCTCAATAAACAGACAGCAGTTTTTCTGTGGGGTTTTTTCAAAAAAATCTAGCATAACTCATTCTGAACTTTTTCGCTTGACTGAAGGAATCCTTAATTCCATATTTCTATACTAGTTCCATTGATCCAATGATTCTTTGATGAGACAAAATGGTGATGCATGTAAACCATGCTTTCATGGTTTTAATTCCTAACAACAAATTTACACCTTGATCATAGACCAAGTACTTGATGTTTGGACTACACAAAAGTCTTCACAAAACTATTGGTCAGCTGAGTTGACTCATATTATATGTAAACTAAGGAAGCTTAAGTGGAAGGATGAAAGAAGAGAAGTAACTGCAGCTATTTCTGAGGATATTATACATATGCAATCGCACTGCAAGAGCAAGATGCTATATATATGAATTCTTGAACTTCTCCAATCTATAACAAGAATAATCATGAGCAATACACCTATAATGCAATGCAAGAAAAGTATCTCTAATTCACATGAATCTACAGTACATCAAAAGTTCTCAGAAACAGATATTAAAGAAATATTATGGAGTGTCCCATAGAAACTGATGTTTTTACAGTGCTTTCTTCAAAAGGAGTGGGATTAAAGAGGCACGCAGTCATGGTTGCGATTGGCATCTGTCTGAAAAAATTATCTATTTGAAGGCTTTTTTTACTTGTATTGTACAATTAATTAATTTGTGTATGATCATTCACATGATTAATTTGTGTATTTAACGTTGTATTCATGTTATCATGTTTTTTCATAATTATTTTAATTAGAATAGTTTCTTCATGTTGTAGTCTATCTTTCTCTCTAGATTTATGGCAAAACAGCAACATCACTCCCTTTGTTGGGACTTGAATAATCTCACTATAATTCTTTTAGGATAATCCCATCAATAGTGCTTTTAGTTATTGACCTCTTTAGTTTTACTCTCACTTGTGTAGAAGAGTGTTCGGTTAATTTCTACTTATTTCTATCTATTTTATGGCATACAAAACGTTTGCTTTATCTGTTATCAACAAGCAGACATATACAAGTGTATCTAGTCTACACATTTAACAAACTTCTACAGGATTTTTCTAGAATTTCTTGCATAATTTCTTTATCCTGAATTTTTCGGCTCAATCAAGCAATCCTTAATTCCACATTCATGACTATACTTAAAATTAGTTCAGTCCACCCAATTGTTCTTTGATGGTGCAAGATGGTGAAACAAGCAAATCATGCTTTCATGGTACTAATTTCTTAGAAGCGGATCATGTTCATTATTGATGATTATAGACCATTTGCGTGTTGGCATGTGCTACATAGATCTTTGCTAAATTATTGGCAACCGACTTGCCACATCTAGTAAATAAATTGTTACGTGCTTTTTGTGAAACGGTGAAGTTAATGTGCTCATTTTGGCTTCCAAATCCCGGTAGAGTTTAATGTGAGAAGAATGCCACTAAAGAACGTGACAAACTTGACATTACCAAAACCTAAGATAGTGTAAGCTGGAATATGCCTTGGGAGTATCATAGAAAAATTCCGTTATATATAGTAATGGAATGAATGTTGCAAAAGTATATTTGCCACTTCTTTAACAAATCGGATTGACAGCATATCTAGTGGCTATGTTGGTTGGGAAAAGAAGTGTATCTACCACTTCTTAAAACAACTCGGATTGACAGCACATCTAGTGGCTTGATTGGTTAGGAAAAAAAGATGTATCTACCACTTTTTAAAGATGGTTAATGCCACATCTGCATGTTTCTTTCAGGAGAGGAACGGGCTTCATCAAGGTGACCACTTATGCTATATTCGTTAATACTTGATAGTGGAAGTCACTTCTGCAATTGACAAGCCAAAGAGAAGATGGAATCTCAACTCATACACAACACGATTTCCCTTAAGGTACAACAAGATCTGCACATACGATACATAAAACTTTAGATGAGTTTTGGGCATTTATGGGCTGAGAATTAGTGAGATCAAGACAAGAAAAATCCTGTACAAGTCCTCGAATCAAAGGAATATATTTACGGCTGCTATGCTGGTGAACTTCCTGACAAACATTGAGGTTTTCTGCTAGCATTAGATAACCTCAAGAATAAGCACTTTTGCTTCTTGCCCTGATCAGATAAATTGTGCTAGATAGATGGACTAGACAGTAAATTTATGTAGTTGATCAACGTGTTACAATTAAATCTGTGGTGAAGAAGTAGTTTGGTTCTCGAGCTCACAGGAAGAGATCGCTGAGGCGTCGTTGAGAAGAATGGAAGTACTAGCTGGTGATATTCTATGCGGTGGTAGTTTTTATCCTAAATCTTGGGATCATACATCGATCTGAGAAAGGAAGCACTGATTTATTGAAGATATGAGAAAGGAGGTACCTTGAAAGGGATCCACAGATTCTTATGCACAGACTCTATGAATGAGTCGAAGAAAAGCAGCTCTCGAAATTATCTCAGTAATCATGCCTACTGCTCAGTGAGGTTTTTTTATGATGGGGAACCTAACCCACCACCTGGCAGGGCAACTTTTCGACCTACCCAAGCTGGCTAAACCCTAGGGCCAGACACATGATGCCCAGTCACCCCCGGCCATGCCTGTAATGTGGGGCTGGTACTGGTTGGCACACATGCCAAGATATTTTTCCCCTCAGATTCATCCTGGAAGAGATTCGAACCCAAGATTTCCTTTATTAATGCTTGCCCTCACCAGCCTCTATGAGGATTCATAAGGACATCGAAGAAAATGTTAAAATATTTGACTCAAGAGTTTCTATGAATTGTGTGATTCATATGGACAATGGGTGGTGTGTAACTAATCCCAATGCAAAGTTAGAAAACGAAGGAGCATCAAAGGAAACATTGTGTTATTTGGTTCTTCAACAATCTATCAAGCTGGTATATACATACGCATAGAGTGTTGATTATTGAGAGATACCCTTCCTACACTGAATAGAATCTATAAGGAACCATGTCACGAGTTTCACTTGTGTCTTATGCATAATGAAGTAGAAAGTTGAGTCGTCTATTCTTCTATTGCGCATTCATCTATTCATAGAGGTGAGTAGCTATCAAGATCAGCCTTAGGCATAATCAAGAAAACTTCACACAACGGAAGTGGTGCAGCTACAGAAAGCATTAATTAGGCTTTAAAGAATTATACAGGATTGACCATCTTGTCTATTTGTTGCTTCTCCTGGAAAGGAAGAAACTCAAGGTTGCAGACTGATGGGATTAGAGATGAGTATTCTAGTCTCATCCTTATAGCAGAGGCTATGTCTTAAGATTATAAGATGATTTATCACAAGTACTTGATTGTGTTGTAAGGAACTGAGAATGTATACAACCTGCACCATTTGTGCGCTCTTGTTGATGCTTCATCAAGATGATCTATAAGCAATGTACAAATTGGGGAACTTTGAATCTACATTGGTATATGATCTTTATGTTTTTTGCTCCAATGCACGGTAGGGGAACCAGAAAAAAGTACATTTCGGTGAAATCATGAGAAGCATTTAAATGATAGCAAAGGTTTAAGTATTTCCACAATCTAACTATTTGAATGGAAAGAACATCCATTTGGAGTTCGGAGAAAATTGATACAATCAAGCATTCACTATTCATCCATCTAGACAATATACATATTTTGCATTTAATGGTTAGCCAAACTCAGTCGGAAACTTTTTAGGCCTATGCATAGCTCCGAAATCCGGTCCAAGTGGTCACATATGTATAGTCATATATGTATGTCTCTATAACGACATACATATGTACTATGTATTGTGTATATGTGATACACATTTCCACTTGTATGTGTGTGTACTTACATATCCACATTTCCCGCATAAGTATCATACAGGAGCAAGTACATTCAAACCCAGCATGTAGTCCCACATATCACATGTAGTCCTGTGTGGTAACCCTGGCAAATTCATAATCTGATAACTTCAATACTTTGTATGTAGAAAAAAACAATGTTAAACTTTTAATCTATTACGGAAGAAAGAACTCAAAATAGATATAAATGTCTTACATGCTCTCACCAAATTATACTTCTCTTAGTAGATTGATCTCTCTCACACACACAAAGTAAGAGGGGGGAGGAAGAAAAGAGGGGAATTCAAGCTACATACTCACATGGATATTTTGGCAAAGTCAAACTATATTTGCAACTTCACAATAAAGGAAGTCTTACACAATCATTGTAATTTTAAATCAAATATGAGGTCTTGCGCCGTTTTGCAGTCTTACACAATGGCTTGGTGTCAAGTCTATAGTCACAATAATATGGTAGAGAAGTAAATCTTACACAAAAAGTAATCCTCATGACAAATACTGCAATTCCCACACACACACACACAGAAAATAAATAGGTATATATCCAATTATGTAGGGTGCACTCGAGTGCATTGGCAACGTCATAGACTCAGGCCAATTTGCACACTACAATTGTCTTATTGAAAATCCAATGTGTCTCGAGAACTCTATAATGACATACGAATAAGCTACATACCATGTGTGTGTTTGGGAGAGAGTGGGGCTAGAATACACTCGAATGCAAGGATGACAGTCCAAGTTGTGGTTGCATGATATGGTCAAGTTTTCTGATATCCATGATTTTAGCCTGGATACTTGGCAGCCGTCCATCCAAGGACTACAAAAGCGGTGACCGCAATTTTTTTTTCACATGCACTACTTTTGTAGTCTTCAACTCATGTTAAGGAGATCCACAGCTCATATCTTCACAAAAAGGCAGTATTGTGTGAATTGGCTTGAATGTGTGGCATCACTGATATGCTCGACTCCCTCCCCCCTTCCCCCCCCCTCCCTCCCCCCTTTGTAGATAGAAAGGCAAATAATGTACTTTTTACATATAATATGTAAACATGTGTGTGCACACACAGAGATGTATGTAAATGCATGCATGTATGCGTTGAATCCTATAATTTTTAAATCAAAAGTTACGGTGTATGTGCATGTAGTCAAGCATATCTAGAATATAAGAATGAACTACAATAATATTCTTCATCTCTCACAAAAGGAAAAGGTAGGCTTTTAAAAATAATACTAATAAGGATATGGGACCAACTTTCTCTTATTAGTTGTGCAAATCCACTACGTCATTTCAGTTTCATAAAAGCGTACAGTGGCTAAACATTTTAGTTGTCCACTCTTTCAAACTCGCATGTCAACAAAGCAAGACCACATGCATAGTTTATCATCATAACTCATTGCTTGAAAGAAAAGAAAGGATCATCTATTGTGATAATTACTAAGGACCTAACCCTCATCACTATGCCCTCTCATCACATATGTTTCCATGAGTCCCAATGACCTTGATTGGCCATTGTTTGTATGGAAAAAATTGATATGGTGGGGAATTCCCCTTGTGTGTAGATTTTTTTTATTCATAGAAGGGCAGCCCCAGGATAAGGGAGAAGCAAACATACTCGAAGAAAAACCCTATGGACCAAGATACAACTAGGCCCATATTACAAAATAGACTAAACAACTTAACTAAATAGACTCTCTTACACTCCCCCTGAAGTTGTAGCTTGGGAGAATCCCAAGTCAACTTGCAAACAGACTGACAGACTGAACGTAATAAAAAGATAACCAAGCCCATACAAGAATTTCTCCCCCTCAATGTTACAGTACATCACTCAAGCCCCTCAAGCAGATAATCCAAAAGTAAGTAGCAAGAGCTTCTTGATCATTATGAAGTAGCATCTGGAGCAGATTAAACAGCAACAAGGCATTATGGTTTTCATCGCAGTTGCTATTGTCAAGAAACATACAAGAGAGTGTTGGAACACGGTAGCAGAAGTCAACGTGCATACAAGGCTTGGACAAGAAAAGAGTCAACATGTACAGGGCACACACGAGTCAGAGAGTATTGGAACACAGTAGCAAAAAATAGATGACGTAGCCAGGTAAAAGACCATTGTGCTTGAAGTAGAAAGCAACAAAAAGACTCCAAGATGAACAGCAATAGTAGAAAAGCATGAAGCTCCATCATACGCATGTAAGTCACCAAAAAGACCATCATCTCATCGCATAATTTTCATCCTAGTTGCAGACGTCACAGTCCCCAGAGAGTGTTGGGTCACAGTCTCACAGCAATAGCAGTAGTAGACGTGTGCAAGGCACATACAAAGGGTCAACGTGCAAACAGAGCACGGACAGCAGATAGTGCAAAGTACAAAGCAGCAAGTAAAATGTGCTAATCATAGCACAAGTAGCAAGAATGACGTTGCCGGATAGAAAATCAGCAATAAATAGCACAAGTGAAGTAGATGACTTGAACAATTATCACAAGTGAAGTCGATAACTTCATAGAAGCATTGGATGATGATAAAAAAAATCTCAAGCTCTTCATAAGGCAGACAAATCAGCATTAGAGGGATCCATATAGCAGCAAAAATAACAAATCAAAACAACAATAAATGTAGCATGAATATCCATAGAACAACAGAACGAAAGTTTTCTCTCCTCCATCTCACCTCTTCCCTCTATTCATCATTCTTTATTCTCTCCTTCATGCCAACCACGAAAAAAGTCAAGAGAGTGGTTGGGTTTGAGTCAAAAACTATGGTAGAGGTAGTGTTTATGTAGGCAAATATGTGAAGGAGGTAACCGATAACTCGAGTCAAAGTGCAACATGACCCAATTACATAGATCCGGATAGAAAAAAATAAATGGATCTTTTCATGACTGAAGAAATTTTAGACTAGGTCAAAAAAATGTGGGATCCAGTTAGGTACAATATGTATATGGGGGTTATACAAGTATTGAGGAGGTAGGCAAAAGGTATATAGGGTTGGCAAGGGTAGGATTGTTAAAGAACAAAAGACAAATAAATGTGTTGAAAAAGAAGATGATTGTTGATGGTAAGGATAAAGAAGGGACTCACCATGTATACATCTGTGTTGTAATAGAATCATTGTAGATTGTGAAACATGACAAGAAGTTAAGCAGCACCGTGTTAGTGAAGAAACACATTGTGTCACACATTGGAGATGGAATAGCAGAAGTCAGCGTCGGTAAGAAGCACACAACGCACCATGTCGTGGAGCGACACGCCGTGTCAGTCAATAAGATTCAAGGCAGAATCTCGAGGCAGAACGCAAGTGGCACGTTGTGTCTTTTGGGCGACACACCGTGTCATAGTGCAATCAACACATCGTGTCAGAAAGCGACACGTCATGTCGTCGAGCAAATTTTGCAAAAGAAATCGCGAACGAACCTGAACACCGCCTACATGTCGTGCTAGCAGTTAATAGCAGCATAAAAACCCCAGATGCAGCAGCAAGAGGGGGAAATCCTTCTGGTTCTCCACCATAGCAATATAGGAATGATGTGTCCCTAATATCAGTAGAAAAGGGAGATCTTTATCTAAGATTTTGGATTAGATCTCAATGGTGGTGGCATGGATTAGATCGGCAGCAAAGTAGATAATGGTGGTGTAGAACTGTGATGATGACGGCAAATAGGATAGTGGCGGCTCCATTAGCAAGCAATATTGACATAGGCACGGCGGCCCTGTAGATCTGGTGCCAACAACTTCAAAGTGGATGTTTTTGTTGTTGAAGATGGAGAGGGTCCATCAAGACAACTCCAAGAAGAAGCGGGGATGGGAAATCTCTACAAGCAACCAAGCAATGCCTAGCAGTAGTGGCTGCCCGCAAGGGGAGGCTTCTCTCCTTTGAGCTCTCTCTCTCTCTCTCTCTCTCTCTCAGGGTTGGGGTCTCTCTCTCAGGGTTGGGGACGGCACAGGAAAGCCTACTTTGATAGCATGTGAAAAAAAATGTGGGGAATTCCCTTGTGTGTAGATTTTTCTTATTTATAGAAGGACAATCCCCCTTGCCTATATATAGGATAAGGGGGAACCATACACCTCAAGACAAACCCTAATGGACCAAGACACAACTAGGCCCATTTTACAAAATAGACTTAACAACTCTAGTAAATAGACTCTCTAACAGTTTGCCACTATCATTGTTAATCTGAGTGACAGAAAAGACATTATTATATCTATGTGCACAAGTGCAACTGTTAAATTTTGAATCTTGCCCTCTTAAAATTTATATTGCCATGGTTTTCATCATTATTGCTCGTGATTGTTTGTTGTTATATCAAGTTTGTCACCATTCATGACTTTCAACTAAGCTTATATTTGTGATTCCCAAGTTTAGTTGTCACCATAAGAAACTCTTGACCAAGTTGTAGCCCTCTGTCGGGGCTGATCTAGCCTTTAACCGAAGACTTTCTCTTCTTGTGACATGCTTATTTCTACTTTAATGTTGATCTCCATCACATTCATCCTTTATAAATTATGAGGGAAGAAATATTATTAACAATAATCATCCAACAAATATTTTCTTAAAAATATAGTTTATCAATTGTTAGAAAGCAAAAGGGGACTAATAGATGTTTTGCATTTGTATAACCATACTCCTATATATAGGAGAGGGGGCACAATTACAGACTTGGACCTAAACCCTAACGGCCATCATACTTAGGCATGTATACTAAATAAACGCAATAAACCAGTTAACTACTAAACTTTTAACACTCCCCCTCGGCTGGAGCATGGTATAATATCATGTACCGCTTGCCAAGACACATGGACACATGCCATGCAAACTCAAAACATAAAAGGAAAGATTTAAGCAGCACATACAAAATTTATCGTTCCCCTCAATCTTGAAATTTAATCTCCCCCTCAAGTGTATAACTCTAAGAGTATGTACAAAGCAGGTGCAAGTGCAAATGAAGAGTCCCAATCAAGTTGAAGATTGCTTAAGGAGCAGTAGCAAATAGGCATGTTAGCCATCATCATAGTCGCTAACATCGTCGTGTAGTCTGGAGGGGGTTGATTCACAATAGCAGAATCCAGAGGGTGTTGGTTCACATAAGTTGTCAACGTGCATAACATTGCACAGACGGTGATGGTAGAGACGGCATAGCAAGAGAATTAATCACCAAGCACATAGGTAAAGAGACAACAATCTCCAAGATACACGACATACAAATTTGAAGCTCCAACAGCAGCAATAGGAACAGCAATTTTTTTTCATCTAACACTTCAACTCATACTCTTTTCTCATCTCTATGTCCCTTCTCACCCCAACTATGGACAAACCACAAGAGTAGTTGAGGTGGACATCACGAAGCTTCTCCAGTTACAAGTAGACAGGAATACACCAATCTGGAGGAATTAGAAAAAAATTTGGAGTGGACAAAATATAAGTAGAGGTGGGTAAGGTTATAGACGACTGCAACACAAAAATAAGAAGATACATTTTATATTTAATGGAAGTGTCATTTCTGTTGAAATAATAGATGAAGCAAAGAAAACAAAAGGAAAAATGAGAGAATAAACGAAGCTTAATGTTGCTGAAATCAATAGAAACAATTGAGCAATGCTGGCAATATAACAGGGAAAGGATCGGTGGAAGATGCACTGATGTAGAGAAAAAGAAATATCAAGGCAAACGAGAAAATAGATCAGCATGGTAAAAAAAGGTCTGACTGAAAAATGACACCAGTGAGCACCCCTTCATCTTCCTGATTTGGCATTGGAGGAGGCCAGCATGTTACTACGAGGGTACACGTCCCATAATAACCAAAAGGAAACAAGGACAAGGATCGTAGATAGGAGGGTGGTGGGAGTAAATGAGAGACAACCTTCCTATTACTACTACTACTACTACTACTAGTAGTAGTAGTAGTAGTAGTTGTTGTTGTTGTTGTAGTAGTAGTAATAGTAGTAGTAATAGTAGTAGTAGTTGTAGTAGTAGTAATAGTAGTAATAGTAGTAGTAATAGTAGTAGTAATAGTAGTAGTAGTAGTAGTAGTAATAGTAATAGCAGTGGCATATGTAGTAAGTCTTGAATACAGAAGCATCAGCGGCTTGGAGGATACACTTTTGGCCCAGCAGGGAGCAGAGGCTCCAGCAAAGAAGCAGCAATGAGGCCAGAAGCATCCTCTGTTAGGGTCACCATCTGCAGGGAAGGTAACAGCAGTGAGGCAGATGGCGAGGTAAGGAAACCGTGGCAGAAGCAGTGGATGATGGCGATGGCTTCAAAATCTGGAGGGTATGCACGATCTGTGGATCTAGGAAAGCCAGGAACCTGTCCTCCCCTCCTTCAAGCAGCATGAGAATAATGGGGATATATAGCAGCAGTAATAATAGGCGCCATGGAAAGACATGCAGGCAACCAAGAAAGGGGAGCTGGTGGCCGCCTGCAATCCGAGGCTTCCTTTCTTTCTCTCTCTTTTAGGGTTTAGTTCCCAAGGATGGCTGCTATGATACCATGTTAGAGAGTATATAGATGGCTTCTAGATGTTTTGCATTAGTGTGAAACCCTACTCCAACATATAAAAGAGGGAGCACAACTACAGAAAAACTAGTGCCTAGTTTGGCCGGCAACTTCACAAATTCCGGTAGTCCGTAGTGTTTTCTTACGTGTCAGGGGGAGCTAGCCGCGGACAGCTAGCTGTTCACTGCATTCGACAATGCTTGGCGCGGGCAGAAGCAAGATGAAATCAGTGATGATACGGTAGTCATAACTACTTAAAATTCTGGCGTGATTGATAAATCGCACGGTTTATGTTTAGCTATCCATGGAACTGTAGTTAACACTTCCGCATAGTACAAGATGGGTTGTTAAGATACATGTTGATTACCGGGATTCAGGAAGTGCCCATCCAAACTATACCTAGATGTTTTGCATTAGTGAAACCCTACTCCAATATATAGAAGAGGGAGCACAATCACAGAAAAACTAGATGTTTTGCATTAGTGAAACCCTACTCCAATATATAAAAGAGGGAGCACAATTACAGACTTGGACCAAACCATAATGGTGAACACACTCCGGCCCATTTACTAAATAAACACAATAAACCAATTAACTACTTAACTCTTAACATCTATTATCAGGTTACACCAACATGTTGCTACAGAAAATGACCTAAAGCCTGGGATTACATCTCCAATGTATATTAGTTTGACCTGTTTATACAAATGACTATAGAGTTTTGCTCAGTTTGGCAAAAGAAATGACATTTGCCCAAAGGCTTGGGGTAAAATACTACTAGAATAAGAATACCGATACAGTTTGTTAAAAATTAGTGTGCCTGGTGAATATTGGTAATCCAGAAATACTATTTTATGAACGAAAATCTAAACTTGGAATGAAAAATGAAAAAGAAAACTGTGCTAGAAAGGAAATTGTATCAACACTGACTTCAATTACAAGAACAATATTATTCCTATAAATAAGAGCAGTGTGTTACAGATCTGTTGTCCATGGTAATCGATATAGTAGCCAATAAAAGTATATCAACCAGACCATGAAGAACACTACAGTAGGCTGGATGTGTTAATAAATACATATACTTACTTATGTTCCTATTTAGTAATTATTTTTATTCAAACATATATTATATCTATACATATATTAACACTGACTTCAGTTACAAGAACAATATTAGTTCCTATAAATATGAGCAGTGTGTTACTGCTCTGTTGTCCATGGTAATCGATATAGTAGCCAATACAAGTATATCAACCAGACCATGAAGAACACTAAAGTACGCTGGATGTGTTAATAAATACATTTACTTACTGTATGTTCCTATTTAGTAATTATTTTTATGTAAACATATATTATATTATACATATGTTTCATTTCTTTGACAGATTGTGCCTGCCATGTTAAGTGTAAATAGAGAAAAAACATTTATTATGGTTAGCCTTTACTTTAAAAGGAAAAAGACTACTTAATAGTTTAAGGTGTGACATATAAGCCAAATTGCTAGTAAAATTAACAAAGTCACTAAAGTTCTGAGAGGATCTTCTACTGCCGTCTGAAACAAACAACTATAGTGAGGATTTGAATTTTTTTTAAGTATTAGCCTTGCTTCTATTATGTAGTTGAAAAGGCAGGAGGGTTTAATGCATTAGCACACAGCTAGGTTATTAAATAGAGTAACTACAAGTACTATAATGTATTCACTCTAATAAGTACAAAGTACTATACAAAACACGCCACAATCAACTGGATTTCAAATCACGCTATGTGCATTCCTTTCCCAGCATTCACCGTAATAATACCGCCAGTTCACTTTTCTTCTGTCCCTTGTTTATAAAGTTACTGATATCTTAAACATCAACGCCCACACATAGTCTCACTAATAACATACAACCATTGAATTTGTAAACCAAACAGTCCAAACTACATATTTTCCTTTGATCGGAGACAACTGGAAGTGGGTTCAAAATATTACCACTGTTTTTCTCAGGAAGTGGAGGGCGCACAACTACATGCATGGTGATCACACCACCAGGAAGATCAATGACTGGGACTTTGGACTCAGCAAGTGTTTTACTATTCTCAAGTATCTTGCCTCCATTTATAAGCTTTATATCATTTATTGTTCTCGGCCCATTCTGCTTTTCTGCCAACAAAATCAAAGAAATAAAATGCTCAGCTGGGATTATAAATAAAGAAACATGATTATTCTACATACCAAAAGGGATATTCTTGTATTATAAGGAAACATACATCTGAGCTGGAAAATTCTGTACCACATCTTCCACAAAAACGAATAAAAGACTAATAACAAGCCACCAGAAAAGAAAAAACTTTATAAGCTTTATCATATTGTTGACCATAAAATCTAGAAGGAAAAATATCACACAATTGGATCCTGTGGTGATTATATTTTGCAGATTTGGGAGATAATTGTCACTAAGAAGCTATTCTCCACTATGAAAAGAGATAAAGCAGATATGTCCAATGGAGTCCTTGTCAGCAGCTGACAATGGGCATCGAGACCTGCAGGTGTCATGTAGTGGAAACTTTGTCTACTTTGCAGCAATGATGGAATGGTGATGCTAAAGAACTAAATGTTCCCTTTGTCTACTTTGCAGCAATGATGGGATGGTGATGCTGAAGAACTAAATATTCCCTATGTCTACTTTGCAGCAAACTATGCACAAGGGAAAAAAATAAATTATTGCCATAAATACTATTCTTCGGTAGTCCCATATGAAAGAATCTGGGCTAGACAGAGGACGGACACTTTGTCTATAACATCAAAGAAGTCATGATGCATAAAGATGAAACTACTGAGTAAGTTATAGGGCTCTTACTTCATCAATTATTCCGTAACTGTTAGACAATTGCGACTAGATACATGACCAAGTCAATCAGCAGTATAATTGTTATAACCTCTATCACATATTGTGTAAAGGAAAAAGGTATTAGCTATTGTTCTTGAGCTCCGAAGAATCAGACATCACTCTTAAAGATGATAATTACACGTAATTCACAGACATAAGAATAAAATGGTTTTGCAGAAGAGAAGCATAGTCAGCATACAGAAGACATCGGAGGTGTGGAGCAGAGTTAAACCTTGCGGCCATCTGGCGACTATAGTTTCCTTGAGAGAAGCCACAGTAGTAGACGGGTCATATTTGCTGGGGCCGATATCACTGCCATCGACGAGCCTAAACTTCACATCTACCAAATCCTCCCCAGCCATCCGAACCAGCAGAAAGGGGCACGGTTTCACAAATTCAGGGCTTCTCACAGGTAAGCGTGAAGATACTAGGATGATAACCGGAAGAAACCTAGATCTGCGGTCATATTCCACATACCACCCAGTTCTTGTTCCTTCTTCTCCCTATTCTCCTACTCCGGAATGGCAGCAGATCTCCGAAGAAAAGAGGCGCGTTCTGCTTGACTGCAGCAACTGATCAATATCGCTGCGCTTGATTGTTATGAGAAGAATCCCGGAAAACATGAACAACACTGCCCGCAATTGGAATAAGTCCCGGAAAAAAGCATCTAATCCAACCTCAGGCAACAACTTTGCGGACAGGCCACAGCTTCTGCGATCAGAGGAGCAATCCGTTACGGGGAGAACAAGAAGGGATTGACCGGATATCGGAAGAAATTTCAGCAAGTACCAGTTGGAAACAACAACCGGAGGGAGAATTGAGATGGGCGACAGCGGTGGTACCAGTACTGACGTGCGGCTTCTAGGCAGTAGCCTTCACCCCCATTACCCCATACCCTTTTTTCCGTCAATTTAAACATCGCATTCTGTAAACTTGTTTTATCTATACTTGTGCTTCGACAGAAATGCGATTTGTGAGTGTTGGAGAAGGAAAGGCAAAGTTTGCCTTCAAAAATAAAGGCTAAAATAAACTGTTTTGAAAAGTGCAAATGTCAAATTACACCATCTAGAACCCATCAAGACACTGCTAGTGTATGATATTTTTTACATGACAACTACTATGCGGAGTTGTTGAAGCGTGACTTTGACCAAGCTCGTAGTGTGGTCTTGTAAGGGCAAAGTCCCAACATATCAATATATTTTGGTTGATATGAGTCATTGAATAATCAATGCATCTTCATACATGTCAAGGTCAACATGAAGAGCTTGTTTGCAAAGACATAGGCATAATCATAGATTAGGTTTCATAGGGCTTAACAAACCTATCGGAGAGCAATTAGGAAACAGTCTCCCATGGGATCCCAAAATTTTGTAGAGACTAGGGGTAAGTAGATTAAAAGCTAGCAGTTTGTGTTATTCTTGCAAATAGCCAAGAAAATATTATTAATTTAACTCAACAGGAATTGAACATAATACCTTTTACCTAATACCATTACCCGACCAACGATCCGCCATGTCGTTGCAGAAGCTTAGTGTACCCTGGACAAGTACAATTGTTGCCATATTGATGGATATGCCCTATCATCACCTAGGGTTCTTGTTAGTTGACATGTGTCTCAGCTCGAGTGTCAAACTAACACTAGTACAGAAACAGCATTCAATGTTACTTTTCTGGGCGTCGGTTATTTAGGAAATTTGATGCCTATAACATTCAACGTCGGTGATGTAGGTCATCCGACGTCTATAGTCAAGACACGGGTACCGCTTTGTATTCAGCGTCAGTTGGGTAACAAAAAACTGACGCCTAAAATCGCCCGCGAAATCCAATTTTCGAGCGGAAAAAATTTGGCCCCAAAGTGTCACATACATCGTCGGTTTTTTACCATCAAATTGACGCCTATATAAGATGAAAATTTGCGCGAAAAGTTCCAGCTTAGGTGTCGGTTATCCTTTGATAACCGACGCCGATAATGGTTCCCGCCAAATTATTCAGGGCAAAATTTATCTAATTGGACGTCGGTTGTTTAAGTGGAACCGACGCCGAAGACGTTAGGTGTCGTTTGTATTTGATAACCGACGCATTTTACCAACTTAATAGACCCACGAACAGCAATTGTTCCCCTTTCTTCTGTTTCATTGTATTCTGTTTCATCGCCCGCTGCTGCTCGCCGCTTGGTGCCTGCTGCTTCTCGCTCGCCGCCGACGCTGTCTGCTGCTTCCTCGCCGTCGACGGCGCTGCTGCTGCTCTGCGTCGCCGCCGCCGCCCGCCGCCTTCCTCCTTGCTCACGCCCTACCGCGGCTCCTTCCTCCCTGCGTCGCCGCCGCGCCGCCTTCCTCCTTGCGTCGTCGCTGCGCCGTCTTCTTCCTTGCCGCCGCCCATTGCTTGCTTCTCTGCTCTCCAGGTATTAGTCGTAGCCTCTGTTCTTCTTTCTCCCTAGCTCTTTACCTACAGCAAACACGGCTGTGGCTGTGTTGGCCTACCACGACCGTGCTGCCTAGCACAGCCGTGGTAGGCCAACACAGCCACAGGCGTGTTTGTTGTTGGTAAGGATATGAACAAATCTATATGTAATGGTTTATGTAAATTCTAGGATACGAACAAATCTTTTGCTTGCATATATTTGTGCTTCTAATCCTAATGCTTGACCTAATTCAGTAAATTTTGATGCATGTTGAAATAAGATTTAAACTTGTCCATTGTAGCATCCTAATTTGATTTGATTAAACCCTAACATTGATGAAACCCTAACATCAATTGTGATGAAACCCTAACATGTACATATCTATTATTGTGTTTGTTGGCCTAGAAACCCGTCCAAGATTTACTCATTAGGAGTAAATCTTGGATAGTCCCCAGTTTGGGACTGTTCTTGAACACCTAATATCACTTAGGATGTAAGTGTATAATGTGTATTGGGTTTTTGAGAAAATTTCAGTAGCATTTCCTCGTTTGTTCTCTAAGTACATATGTACTTAGAGAACAGCGGGGAAATGCTGCCGAAATTTTTTTGAAAACCCAATACACATTATACACTTACTAGTGAGATTAGGTGTTCAAGGATGGGATAGGTGGTACACATTTATTATATATAAGAATGACATCACATGTGTTTGTTGGCCTAGAAAGTGAACAATCTTGGATAGGATGTAAGTGTATACCCTAATATTATCCTAATATATACTTATTTTCTCTTTAATCATAGAATGTATAGATCATGGATGTCCATTCGCAATCGTTTCACCCTAGAGTTTATATCTGGTCTTGATCAGTTTATTAGATTTGCCTAGGAACATAGGAAAAAACATGCGGATAGGTTCTACTGTCCATGTAGGCATTGCGGTAACAACTTGAAAGTCAGCATTGGTGAGGAAATCAAAAGTCATGTCATGTGCAACGGGATTGTACAAGGCTATACATAATGGCACTGGCATGGAGAGATTTCAAACTTGAAACCAGTAGATGTCGATAGCAGTGCTTGGGTGGAAGAAGAAATTGCCTCCGATGACGTAGATGTGAACGAACCAGTTCCAGTAGACATCGTTGATGCGATGTTGGATAGTTGTAGGGTAGAGCACACCGATCCACCTCCTATCTTTAGAAATATTGTGCATGATGCTGAGATACCGTTATACACAGGTTGTGCTAAGTTTACGAAGCTTAGCGCTGTGTTGAGATTGTATAAGTTGAAAGCTAACAATAGATGGAGCGACAAAAGCTTCACTTCATTGTTGACTTTGTTGAAAGAAATGCTTCCTGAAGGAAACGAGCTGCCAATTTCAACATACTGGGTAAAGAAAATGTTGTGCCCAATGGGAATGGAGGCCAAGAAGATACATGCATGCCCGAATGATTGTGTATTATTTCAAAAGGACTATGTAGATTTAAAATATTGTCCAAAATGTGGTGCGTCACAGTATAAATTGACGACTTCGGGGGAGTCCAAAACTGGTTCTCCTGCCAAGGTGTTGTGGTATCTACCTATAATATCACGGTTTCAACGCTTGTTTGCAAATCCGAAAGATGCGAAGAATTTGAGGTGGCATGCAGATGTTAAGAAAAATAATGATGGGATCCTACGACATGCGTCTGATTCCCCACAGTGGAAGAAGATTGATATATTGTACCCCAAATTTGGTGAAGAAGATAGGAATCTAAGACTTGGGCTTTGTACAGATGGGATGAATCCGTACGGGACATTGAGCAGCCAACATAACACTTGGTCAGTCATGCTTGTTATATACAATCTTCCTTCCTGGATGTGTATGAAAAATAAGTACGTTATGCTGTCGTTGTTGATATCGGGCCTTAAACAACCCGGAAATGATATCGATGTTTATCTTGAACCTCTGATTGATGACTTAAAGAAACTTTGGGCTGAAGGTGTGATTACCTATGATGCTTCAGGAAGAGAGACATTTCGTTTGCACGCTATGTTGTTTTACACTATTAATGACTTTCCAGCATATGGGAATTTGTCTGGATATAGTGTCAAAGGAGCTAAAGCGTGTCCTATATGTGAAGAAAACACTGATTCAATAAGACTAAAACATGGCGGCAAGACTATATATCTTGGTCATCGAAGGTTTCTTTCAAAATTCCATCTGTATCGTAGGAAGCATAAAGCATTCAATGGATGGAATGATGAACGGAGTGCACCTAAACCTATACCAGGGGATGTTGTTTATGAAAGAGTAAAAGACATTGTCACTGAATTTGGTAAGAAATCACAATGTAGTATGGCCACACAGAGTGACAATTCTTCATTCAAGAAGAAGTCAATATTTTGGGATCTTCCTTATTGGAGTTCTTTGACAGTCAGGCATTGCATCGATGTAATGCACGTTGAGAAAAATGTTTGTGATAGCATCATTGGTACTCTATTAAATATACCAGGTAAGACTAAAGATGGGATAAAATCCAGACTGGACCTACGTGAAATGGGAATAAGGTCAGAATTACGTGAAATGGGTAATAAAAGAACATACTTACCTACCGCTTGTTACACGTTGTCTAGAAAGGAGAAGAAAGCTTTTTGTGAATGCTTGGTAAATGTTAAGGTGTCACATGGTTACTCATCCAACATCCGTAGATTGGTATCAATGAAAGATATGAAGTTGATAGGTCTTAAATCTCATGATTGTCACACTCTAATGCAACAAATATTGCTCGTGGCAATTCGATCTATATTGTCGAAGCATGTAAGGTTTGCAATCACCAGACTTTGTTTCTTTTTCAACAGTCTATGCAGCAAACTTATTGACCCTGATACTCTCAATAATTTGCAAAGAGAAGTGGTTGTTACCCTATGTCAGCTTGAGATGTATTTCCCTCCTTCGTTCTTTGATATCATGGTACATCTTGTTGTCTACTTGACTAGGGAAGTGAAAATGTTGGGACCAGTTTTCTTGCATTGGATGTATCCCTTTGAACGATACATGAGCGTTTTTAAAGGTGATGTTCGAAACCGTTATCGGCCTGAAGGGAGTATTGTTGAAGGTTATGTGGCGAGAGAGGTTATGAATTTTTGCAATGACTTTCTGAGTGGTAATAACACTCCTGTTAATGACAAGAATATTGAGGAGGGCAAAGGAATTTTGGGATCACGGGTGAAAGTAATCAGCTGTGAGCAGTTGGAACAAGCTCACTTGTATATTTTACACAACATGGACGGAGTGAGTGTTTATATCGAGGAACATACCAATTTCATCAAGAGACAACATCCTCGAGCAAGTTCAATGTGGCTTTCTAGAGAGCATAATAAGACTTTTACTAAGTGGTTTGAAGATAAAGTCTTACATCAACTATCTCAAACACCAAATGATATTACAAAAACTATCAAATGCCTCGCCTTTAAACCAAAACCGAATGTTATGTCTTATGAAGGGTTTGACATTAATGGGTTCACATATTACACAAATCGCCAAGATGATAAGAGTGTCGTCCAAAACAGTGGGGTCACTCTTCAAGCGTCGACTATGTATTTTGCAAGTGCAAAGGATAAGAGTCCACATGAAGCTAAAATGTCATATTACAGTGTCAGTGAAGACATATGGGAGTTTGACTACATAGATTTCAGAATTCCGCTCTTTAAATGTAATTGGGTTGATAACACCAAAGGAGTTATAGTGGATGAATTGGGTTTCACTTTGGTGAACTTTGAAAAGATTGGCGAGAAGGGTGAACCATTCATATTGGCATCATAGGCGAAACAAATATTCTATATCGATGATCTTGTAAATGATAAATGGTCGGTTGTTCTTCATGGTAAAAGACAGTTCATTGAAGATCCTATAGATGAAGAAGAGTACTATGATAAGTATGATGACTCCAGTCCATTCTCAGTTGGGTTGCCAACTCTACAAAATATTGAAGCTAATGATGACTTATATGTGCGCGGAGATCACAATGAAGGATTGTTAATTTATAAAAGATCACAATTTTAGAGGCATGTATGTTTATATTTTTTTATTGAAGCTAAATGTTTGCTTTTTTAATATCAATATCATTTTCAGATTTGATTTTTCATTATCTTCTAGTTAATACGGCCATGTTTGTTGTTGGATAGTCCCCGGTTTGGGACTGTTCTTGAACACCTAATCTCACTTAAGATGTAAGTATATAATGTGTATTGGATTTTCGATAAAATTTCGAACAAAACTCGACCGACCATTTAACTGGAAATGGCATATTACATGATCGGTCGAGTTCTGTGAGTGCACAACTCGACCGATGCAATCTTCAGAAAATCGACCAAGGATGATCGGTCGAGTTTCAATCGAGGAAAACTCGACCGACCAAGTGCCTGTAATCCATTTTCTAATTTGCATTTAAAGTGATTAGCACTTGGTGAAATTTGTCCCAAACATTTTTCTCTTCTAAGTTACAAGTCAATTCATCATTACAAGTGATTACATAGATGTTCTAAGGTCGTTTACATAGAAAATCCAAAACGCACACTTGTAGCCATTTTGACTTTAACTTGACCCATTCTAGGGCTTTGGATTTTAGATTCTTTTCATGTACCTAATGCCTGCAAAAAATTTTAATGAAGCTAAATGTTTGCTTTTTTAATGTCAATATCATTTTCAAATTTGATGTTTCATTATCTTCTAGTTAATACAAATGCTAAATGTTTGCCTTTTTAATGACATTTTCAGATGGCTGACCATGATGAGCATGATGTCCATGATGAGCATGAAGTCCATGATGAGCATGTTGTCCATGACGAGCATGGCGAGGATACCAATGTAAGTTCTAAAAACATATCCTATATTTCTATAAAATTCATTATCTTCTAGTTATGTCATATATCCCATATTTCTATATTGCGCTAATTCAGTGTGTTTATTTTTGTCAAATTTTAGGTTGATGATGCACATGTATCCACTGAAGCACTGGAGCAACTTGATGCGCAACACCAAACACTTAACAAGAAAAGGGGCATCACTCTGTTGAAGAAGTTAATAGCGCTAAGTGGCAGTGGATCCAAATTGGTTGTGGAGTTTGATAATGGAGGAAATGCAATTGGAGTGAACCGCAATAATTTTGTAAACTATCTTGGGTGTGTCACTCGAAGCCATTGTGGTGTTAAGTATGATAATTGGCATAAAGTTCCTCAGGGGAAAAAGACTTGATATGGAAGGATTTATGCGTGAGTTATTATTATTTGCAATTCTATTTTGTAGATTACAAATTATATTATTTGCAATTCTATTTTTGGATACTAGTTAATAAGAATTCTATTTTACATAATCTGTTTGCATTGGATGAGAAGCTGCATCGTAAAAGCGTGATGCAACACGCTGGAAAGATGCTTAGGAACTATAGGACAAATCTCAACAGAGAATACATAAAAGATGGTGATAAGAAGAAGAAGTCAGCCCTTGAACAGTGGAACTTCTTGGACAAAGAAGATTGGGACAATTTTGTTGCTTCAAGAAAATCTGAAGAATTCAAGGTATTAGGCGTCACTCCCAATTTAATTAATATATGGTGTATTCACCTATTCAAGATTAACATTTAGTGCTACTAACCAAATCATTAATGTGCATACTAACTAGGCCCTCAGTGAGGCGCAAAAAGCAAGGTGTGCACTGAATGTGCATGACCACACTATGGGTCCAAAGGGCTATGCAAGCATTCGCCAAAGACTACAGGCGGAGTCTTCTGCTACTCAGGAGTCTGCCACACCCATGCCTCGCCATGATATCTGGATAGCTGGGAGGCAAAACAAGAAGGGTGAAATAAAGAAGCATGTAATTGCTAAGGCGGCTGCGAAAATGGTAAAATAAAACTCTTAGAGCAATCATTTGAATATTGATTATTTGTGGTGTTAACTTACCAATTTCTGTTGATGGTGATTAGCGGGAGCTGCACGAGCAGAGAAAACAAGGCACGTTCATCCCTCAGGGCACAAGGGATGAATTGACAGTTGCTCTGGGTAACCCAGAGCATCCTGGACGTGTTAGGGGTGCAGGCGCTGGTGTGGGCATCAAAGCATTCTTTGGGCCATCCCAACGCAAACCCAGAGCGGGACTTTCACAAGAAGAGGTAACCTATTCTTTTTTAAGAATGTTACTGCAAAAGGGAATTCAATAATAAGAAGCTAATGTTTCTTTTATCCATGTATAGGAGAATAAGAGAGTCGAGGATATAGTTGCCAAGAAGGTCAATGATATAGTTGTTGAGAAGGTCAAGGAAGAATTGCTGCAGTGGTAGGCATCTTAGGCTTCCAATCAACCTATGGCGACCCACTCTTCTCCTGATGTACAGACTACAAGTAATCATGTAGACCCACCGCCTAACACGTCTGCTGTAAGTATTGTTTATGACATTGTAGCTAGTCTTTTCAAGATGATATGTATATATGTATAATATTCTTTACGTAAATTTGTAGGCATTGAAGCCATGCCGCTTAAGAATGCAAGACTATGTTGTTGCAGAGGCGCAGGCTTACCCATCCCTTCTTGGGGCAATGTTTCACGGGACTCCAATGCCACAGGGCTACGTTCGTGTGAGCCCGATACGTGTGTTACCCGATTGGAGGGAAGCTACATTGTCATATCCCCACCCGAATATTGATACACTTGCCGAGGCAGAAGGCGGGGTGATATTGTGGCCCAAAGCAGATGTCGTCTACACTACTGAAATTGTAAGATAAATTTACATTACTTTAGATTGTTAATGTGTATATATGAGGTCAATTGATCTGAAATTATATATACAGGTTAAAAAGAAGACACCCGGAGCACCTAGGCCTCCACCTCCACTTCCTGCATTACCAAGTTGGGTTCCAACTGACCTAAAATACCCGTTAGGTCCTGCTTGTAGGGGAATGGCATGTTGGCTACGGGCACATAATATACATTGCCCTATAATTGTTTCTTTAGAAGCAGATTATGCAAGTCAATCATACGATAGCTCTTTATTTATACAAGATATTATTGAGCTGTTTATGTATGACTGGCTGAATACATCAATGATAGAGACATGGATAAGGTGAGATCTTATTTATACATCCATATACCTTGTGTAAGATCTGGTGATCTGGTTTCTTATATATTAATGCATATGTAATACATGTTTTGCAGCTACTTAGTCGAAGATCAATGCAAACAATTTGCATTTGATCATGTGGGATTTTTTATTCCATCATTGATTAGTATGGTAGCTAAAGACCCTGTGTTCAACAATACTGTATAGATGCTTTTACAATTTTTGGTCAGCAAAAGAAGATGATAATAATAGCTCCATTCAATGTCAAGTAAGTTTACTTTATTTATAATTTGGACTTAAGAAAATTCCATTTTTATTGTGCATTTTGAGTTATTAATTTTATATTTTTTTACCTCTAGCGGTAGACATTGGGAGTTACTAGTTATTGTCCCCGGGACGTTCACTGTTTATTATCTAGATCCTGCGGGAAGTACATTGAACACTAAAATTGGACACATAATGAGAATGCCATTATTCTGGTGAGAAATATTTCATTTTTTTATCCGTTAACATCTGTTATTACATTACTATTTAATTATGCAATTTACTATGTTATTTAACATGTAGGGGTTTAGATGCATTCAAAAATGTT
This sequence comes from Alisma plantago-aquatica, assembly GCA_963693085.1. Taxonomy (NCBI): domain Eukaryota; kingdom Viridiplantae; phylum Streptophyta; class Magnoliopsida; order Alismatales; family Alismataceae; genus Alisma; species Alisma plantago-aquatica. The sequence continues at coordinate 515,000,575 of OY856411.1, forward strand.
GGAGGAAATGTCCCAAGGAGAAAGAACCAGCCAATAATTTGGGATAACATAAAAGTAAGTTCCCGAATCCAATGTATATATTATTTATGTGAATTGTGCTTAGTTGTATTTTTTAATATTTTGTATGTTTCAATTTATAGTGTGCTACACAAGACAACGGTTGGGCATGCGCATACTATGTGATGTGATTTATGCAGATGATTATCCGACATGCCGCATTGGATATTAATACCATACATGAGGTATTATATATAGTCTCATTAGTTAGTATGAAATATATCAATCTTATTTTTATATTATTACTTATATATATACATCATTCTCTTTGCAGGTGTTTAAAACTGACCACACTATAGGTAAATGCTTAAAAAATGTACATGCTCCATATACGATGGAAGCATTAAATGAAGTAAGAGAAGAATGGGCAAAAGTCATACAAGCAGTGGCGATTGTAAGATATAATTGGGATGATGATAGCGATGATGAATGATATTTTGTAAATGAATATTTCTGAATGTTTCTACATGTATTTGAATGTTTCTACATCTGTGAATGTGAGAATTGAATTGATGTCTGAATGTATCTACTTGTATGAAAAAATATTTGTTGATTTTGCAGGTTTGTGGCCTGTTTGTAGGTTGATATCAATGGATGTCGTAAACCTGCAGTTAAGAAAACTGAACTGCAGGTTCTCATCCTGCTGACCAACTATCACGGAACCAGAATCCCAGTCCCATGAACCAAACATATACCAAAGGCGAAATGCGGAAGTGTAAAGCTTAGCACACATGAACAGATAACAAGATAAAGGCACCAACATAATCTCAACAATCAACAAGATATATTAAGCAACATCATTATATTACATGATTGGAATTACATATTCAAGAGTCATTTTGTACAAGTCTGCTCATGTATACTATATCTAGATCTTACAACAAGTACACCTAGCATAGCTCACCAAGCACTTCATCTTTCAAGCTATCTCTGAACCTAAAAACAACATACGAGAAATGGGTCAACATACGAGGTGTTGAGTATGGGGCCGAAAGATACACATATATATAAGCTTTGCATAATTTTGAAAAGATTTCAAGATTAAATGAACAAGAATAAACAAGTTAATTGTTTAACAAATGTGAAACCATATTTTATGTCATTTCACTCCATTATACCAACAATATCAAGCATGTTTAAGGCCTTTGACCATCTTCCCGTCGAAAGGGTTCGTAAGGGTGCTCAAGCTTAGCTAACCCTTTTATACGAGAGGGACCTCAAGGACGTAACCAAGAGTTAACCCTTTATCAATCAATATTATAATGGAGTTATATCTATATATATGTGTTCAAGTTATAAAACTGACGAGGCAAACATCGAGTAAGACATAGCAATACTACATGGCAATATTTGGGAAAATAGACAAACAAGCATACAATATATGTCTTTTCAAGCATGAAAGCGGTAGTCATATAACTAGATAAGGCCCATACCTGATTTAGAGATTTCATAACGTAACATATCCTTCACCATCTAGTCTCATGCCAAAACTGATTAAGAACAAGATTGCATATACACATTAGATTCTCATCATTAAGGTGCATTTTAGGGTTTTGGCCAAGTTGGTTTCAAGGTTGGTTATTAGTACATTAGATGATCTCATAATGATCTAGGGTCCATCATAAGTGTGTGGTTCAAGTTTCATATCATTTCGAGGTTTCATGGATTACTTATGACCATTTCAAGGTTCAAGGCATTTACATGCACATTATAGGGCAAAAGACTCATAATAGGGAAACCAAGATCAAGTATCATCAAGGAAGAAGAGCCAATCGTAAGGGATGGTTTTAGATCAGCAACACTTGGTCATTAGAAACACATAACAAGATTGACTGGGTGTCCATTAGAAACAGTATTAGCAATCTAGGGCAAAGGCATCATTATAGTCACAACTAGTCACATGTGAGCAATTGAGTCATAAGGAAGCAAGGTTAGCATCACAAGAGCAATGTACATCATTATAGTCCAACATGGTTATGTATGTACAAAAAGAAATCATTTATGAGCAATAGGGAGAGTAGGACCTTCATTAGGGCTATAAAGACATTATAGCTACTGATTTGGTGCTTAGGTTGGTATATATGCATCAAAGTTCCAAAATTCATCATAAATATGGTCATCATGGTCAGAATTGCATATTTGTGCAAAAAAATGGAATTGGAAGAGGATTTAGGGTCTAAAAATGTATCCATGTTGTAGGTCTCGCCGAGCTGATCAATTTGATATATATGTTTGCTATATTTGGCCTTAGAATCTAAGAGATATCAATTTTTGAAATTTAAGTCAAGAACTATAGGATAATGAGTAGCATACCATTCTAATCATGTGAAGGATCCCGACCGTTCATCCTTCATCCTGCAGCCACTCTCCTATGTGTGGTTTGCCCTCTAGTCTTGGGCCGATTTTCTTACTGGGCCACTTCTCACTCAAGAACTCAGCCCACAGCCGGCTCGTCTCCTTTGCCCGGCTCGTGTCGCGCATCTCTGTTTCCCAGGCGGGAATAGAGCAAAGACAGGGGACGGTGCCCCGGCGTCTCCGGCGGTCGGCGTGCCTAAGCCAATTCACGGCGAAGGAGGTCGAAGGGATATCGAAGCTCCACGAGTTCCACCCTCCCAAGCAGCGTGTGCATGACTCGCCCCGGCTGCCGACACCCCTCCACCCGAACCTTGTTCCATCCTGTAGGAGAAGAGGACTAACAAGGGAAACATCCCCTTCTCAAATGCCGGTGGTTGGAGCACGGACATGGCCCAGAATCTTGGTCATCCTAGGCGTTCTGGACTCGGAGCACGCCGTCTGGGTACTGGTGTTTCTTAGGGTTCATCTTTAGCACCACTCCACAGCGGCAAACAGGGGTAGGGTCAAGCAGTACTGTTGTTGGGGTGTCGATTGCAGGGGGAGAGTTGGCATCTGGGGGAGGCTAGGGAAAAGGGTAAAGAAGCCAAAGGAATGGGGGTTTATAAAGAGCAAGGAAGGCTAGGGTTAGAGATTACACCCCCCTTCCGTTACCCAATCTGGGTGGAGGCGGGGAGGTTTCTTTCCCTGTCATAAGTTGGTTTCCTGAAGAGGAAGGGGAGTGGGGAACAAACGATTAGGCTACAATGTTGCATTTGGCCTATACGGCTGGCCCAACAGAGATAGAGACATATAATGAACTAAAACAAGGTATAAATAACCAAATTTCAAGGTATCATAACTTGGACTCTGAAGGTCCAATTGATGTAATTTTTCCGTTGCTGGATTCGAAATTGAGAGATCTATAACATGATATACATTGGGAATCTAAAAGATCATAGCAAGGGTGTTCGATATTAATTGCAATATGGTTATATATTAACGAATGACTCTTATTTCAATTGGCATATGCAAGTCACATATTGGGCAATTGAATGGCGATTTTTAATTAAATTGGGTCATAATCTTATTCCAACTATATAATTGGACCCAATTGAGTGGTTTGGGCCACTAATAGAGAGAGAAAGTGGATATCCATAGAGAGAGAAAATCAGGGTTGTCACATCCTTCCCCCCTTACAAGAAATTTCGTCCTCGAAATTTAGTCCAAGATCATAGTCAAGAGTCAAAGTTCATACTCATCATGCCAAGATATCCTACCATGGTTGTCACGACATTCCCCACAATGGGATGGATTCTAGGTTACCATATTGAGGGTTTACGCATCCCTTAGTATCCCTACATTAGGGTTTTTGTTCATATGAGACCAAGGGGTATCATCAAAATCTATGTTATCAATTCTAAAATGAATATGTTCATGGTCATGGCTTCAAACGATTCTATCATCGAGTGTGTATCTCATCTTTACTTTAGATTTCTACAAAGTCTAATCAATTATGTTCTTTATTTTTCATTTCAAAATTAAAATTAAACAATTTATTCAGCATGCTCATTCAATATTGACCCCAAGAGCATTTACATTTCGAGATAATTGTTTTTTTTGTACGGATTAGGCATGTTATCCCTGATTGTTCAAGCTAAGATCTCTTGGCATAATATCAAGTTCATGATTCCCACTCTACATATTTTATGTATGGTATGATTTCGTGTTAGGTCTAGCTTATGTGAGTGACTCATCTAGCATATATCAGTTTTTAAACATAAGTGAGATATGTCATGTATCAAGCATCATTCGAGGAACAACATTATCATCAACAACAAGGTTTTGAAACTTTCTCACTTGTATCTAGAAAGAGCTCCACAAGCTCAAGCCACTCAAGCTAAGCACACTTTCAACCTTTAACAAAAATTTCTACCCATCTTAAGGTCAACCACTATATTCCTTTATATGCAACTACTAACCCGAGTATGAGTCTCATCATGGATATCACACATCATATACATCATGTTAGGTCTTGGGACATCTCCCTCACCTATATATATATATCAAGCATCAAACTTGCAATTGCCTCTTTCTCTAGGGTTAGATATTTTCATAGGACATCTAGGGTTCAACATTTTCAAGGAAACCGTCCACTAGGTCACTCAACTCATATACTTAGAAGTATTCTAGCTAGGGACTCATCATCAAGTATTTCATCATTCATATTATTCAACATTTCGAATATTTTGGAGTTTAGGTACTCTAACCTTTTCCCGATACGGGTCAACTCATATCAATAGGTCACACTATTCATATGTCCCATTCTAGATGTCCTCCTTTGTAAAGAGATTGAGGCCCATGTTGATCTCAAACTATATATCACATATCGTATCTCAACACGCACAAGACCTAGGTACAAGCAAACATGCCATCCCACTAGCTATGTTTAGCACATCAACCAAGTCATATGTATCAACAAGGTGCTAGGTCTAGCTAGGGTTGCATGGTCAAACTCATTCCATATCATTAAACATACTCGACCTTCCTCAAACAACTTGGGTCTTATCAACATCGACATCGTCATCAATATCATTATCATCATATTAGGTTTCTAAGTTACTCACCTGCCTAACCTATATCATGGCTCTAGACAACTCTAGAGACTATCATTATCATCTAAACTCTCATCTAGACTTGATGTTACATCTCTTTCTCTTAGGTTACATAGATACTCACTGCCATCTGGGTGTGGTAACATTTTTCATAGGTACATATACTAGTACTTAAAATAGATTTTCTTCAACGTTGAAACATTCGATGAAAAACCACCATACTCCATTCGAATAAAACTAAAACCAAAACGAGTTACCACACTCATTAGGCAGTCTAGTATCATGATACCTAGAGAACTAGCAACAACATGGTGCACACTTGTGTAGACATCCTAAGCACATGTCACGAATCATGTCTAGGGAGGTAATTTACACAAGTCTACATCTAGTTCTAGAACATCTAGGTTCTAACCTAGAGGCTAAGTCAACCTAATCCGCAAGGACATTTCATTAAGTTTCTAGGGTTCAGATGTAAAGTGAGTTTAGTTTGTGTTTCATGTGAGCAATGTTTGGTGTAGTTATTGTTCATGCTCTGATACCATCTATCACGGAACCAGAATCCCAGTCCCATGAACCAAACGTATACCAAAGGCAAAATGCGGAAGCGTAAAGCTTAGCACACATGAACAGATAACAAGATAAAGGCACCAACATAATCTCAACAATCAACAAGATATATTAAGCAACATCATTATATTACATGATTGGAATTACATATTCAAGAGTCATTTTGTACAATTCTGCTCATGTATACTATATCTGGATCTTACAACAAGTACACCTAGCATAGCTCACCAAGCCCTTCATTTTTCAAGCTATCTCTGAACCTAAAAACAACATACGAGAAATGGGTCAACACACGAGGTGTTGAGTATGGGGCCGAAAGATACACATATATATAAGCTTTGCATAATTTTGAAAAGATTTCAAGATTAAATGAATAAGAATAAACAAGTTAATTGTTTAACAAATGTGAAATCATATTTTATGTCATTTCACTCCATTATACCAACAATATCAAGCATGTTTAAGGCCTTTGACCATCTTCCCGTCGGAAGGGTTCGTAAGGGTGCTCAAGCTTAGCTAACCCTTTTATACGAGAGGGACCTCAAGGAAGTAACCAAGAGTTAACCCTTTATCAATCAATATTATAATGGAGTTCTATCTATATATATGTGTTCAAGTTATAAAATTGACGAGGCAAACATCGAGTAAGACATAGCAATACTACATGGCAATATTTGGGAAAATAGACAAACAAGCATACAATATATGTCTTTTCAAGCAAGAAAGTGGTAGTCATATAACTAGATAAGGCCCATACCTGATTTAGAGATTTCATAACTTAACATATCCTTCACCATCTAGTCTCATGCCAAAACTGATTAAGAACAAGATTGCATATACACATTAGATTCTCATCATTAAGGTGCATTTTAGGGTTTTGTCCAAGTTGGTTTCAAGGTTGGTTATTAGTACATTAGATGATCTCATAATGATGTAGGGTCCATCATAAGTGTGTGGTTCAAGTTTCATATCATTTCGAGGTTTCATGGATTACTTATGACCATTTCAAGGTTCAAGGCATTTACATGCACATTATAGGGCTAAAGACTCATAATAGGGAAACCAAGATCAAGTATCATCAAGGAAGAAGAGCCAAGCGTAAGGGATGGTTTTAGATCAGCAACACTTGCTCATTAGAAACACATAACAAGATTGACTGGGTGTCCATTAGAAACAGTATTAACAATCTAGGGTAAAGGCATCATTATAGTCACAACTAGTCACATGTGATCAATCGAGTCATAAGGAAGCAAGGTTAGCATCACAAGAGCAATGTACATCATTATAGTCCAACATGGTTATGTATGTACAAAAAGAAATCATTTATGAGCAATAGGGAGAGTAGGACCTTCATTAGGGCTACAAAGACATTATAGTTACTGATTTGGTGCTTCGGTTGGTATATATGCATCAAAGTTCCAAAATTCATCATAAATATGGTCATCATGGTTAGAATTGCATATTTGTGCAAAAAAATGGAATTGGAAGAGGATTTAGGGTCTAAAAATATATCTATGTTGTAGTTCGCGCCGAGCTGATCAATTTGATATATAGGTTTGCTATATTTGGCCTTAGAATCTAAGAGATATCAATTTTTGAAATTTAAGTCAAGAACTATAGGATAATGAGTAGCATACCATTATAATCATGTGAAGGATCCCGACCGTTCATCCTTCATCCTGCGGCCACTCTCCTATGTGTGGTTTGCCCTCTAGTCTTGGGCCGATTTTCTTACTGGGCCGCTTCTCACTCAAGAACTCAGCCCACATCTGGCTCGTCTCCTTTGCCCGGCTCGTGTCGCACATCTCTGTTTCCCAGGCGGGAATAGAGAAAAGACAGGGGACGACGCCCCGGCGTCTCCGGCGGTCGGCGTGCCCAAGCCAATTCACGGCGAAGGAGGTCGAAGGCATATCGAAGCTCCACGAGTTCCACCCTCCCAAGCAGTGTGTGCATGACTCGCCCCGGCTGCCGACACCCCTCCACCCGAACCTTGTTCCATCCTGCATGAGAAGAGGACTAACAAGGGAAACATCCCGTTCTCAAACGCCGGTGTTTGGAGCGTGGACATGGCCCGAAATCTTGGTCATCCTAGGCGTTCTGGACTCGGAGCACGCCGTCTGGGTACTGGTGTTTCTTAGGGTTCATCTTTAGCACCACTCCACAGCGACAAACAGGGGTAGGGTCAAGCAGTACTACTGTTTGGGTTTCGATTGCAGGGGGAGAATTGGCGGCTGGGGGAGGCTAGGGAAAAGGGTAAAGAAGCCAAAGGAAGGGGGGTTTATAAAGAGCAAGGAAGGCTAGGGTTAGAGATTGTGCCCCCCCCTTCTGTTACCCAATCTGGGTGGAGGCGGGGAGGTTTCTTTCCCTTTCATAAGCTGGTTTCCTGAAGAGGAAGGGGAGTGGGGAACAAACGATCGGGCTACAGTGTTGCATTTGGCCTATACGGCTGGCCCAACAGAGATAGAGGCATATAATGAACTAAAACAAGGTATAAATAACCAAATTTCAAGGTATCATAACTTGGACTCTGAAGGTCCAATTGATGTAATTTTTCTGTCGCTGGATTCAAAATTGAGAGATCTATAACATGATATACATTGGGAATCTAAAAGATCATAGCAAGGGTGTTCGATATTAATTGCAATATGGTTATATATTAACAAATGACTCTTATTTCAATTGGCATATGCAAGTCACATACTGGGAAATTGAATGGTGATTTTTAATTAAATTGGGTCATAATCTTATTCCAACTATATTATTGGACCCAATTGAGTGGTTTGGGCCACTAATATAGAGAGAAAGTGGATATCCATAGAGAGAGAAAATCGGGGTTGTCACATCCTTCCCCCCTTACAAGAAATTTCATCCTCGAAATTTAGTCCAAGATCATAGTCAAGAGTCAAAGTTCATACTCATCATGCCTAGCTATCCTACCATGGTTGTCATGACATTCCCCACAATGGGATGGATGCTAGGTTACCATATTGAGGGTTTACGCATCCCTTAGTATCCCTACATTAGGGTTTTTGTTCATATGAGACCAAGGGGTATCATCAAAATCTATGTTATCAATTCTGAAATGAATATGTTCATGGTCATGGCTTCAAACGATTCTATCATCGAGTGTGTATCTCATCTTTACTTTAGATTTCTACAAAGTCTAATCAATTATGTTCTTTATTTTTCATTTCAAAATTAAATTAAACAATTTATTCAGCATGCTCATTCAATATTGACCCCAAGAGCATTTACATTTCGAGATAATTGTTTTTTTGTACGGATTAGGCATGTTATCCCTGATTGTTCAAGCTAAGATCTCTAGGCATCATCATATCAAGTTCATGATTCCCATTCTACATATTTTATGTATGGTATGATTTCATGTTAGGTCTAGCTTATGTGAGTGACTCATCTAGCATATATCACTTTTTAAACATAAGTGAGATATGTCATGTATCAAGCATAATTTGAGGAACAACATTATCATCAACATCAAGGTTTTAAAACTTTCTCACTTGTATCTAGAAAGAGCTCCACAAGCTCAAGCCACTCAAGCTAAGACATATATGTGTCCAACAAGACATGTTAACCACACTTTCAACCTTTAACGAAAATTTCTACCCATCTTAAGGTCAACCACTAGATTCCTTTATATGCAACTACTAACCCGAGTATGAGGCTCATCATGGATATCATACATCATATCCATCATGTTAGGTCTTGGGACATCTCCCTCACCTATATATATCAAGCATCAAATTTGCAATTGCCTCTTTCTCTAGGGTTAGATATTTTCATAGGACATCTAGGGTTCAACATTTTCAAGGAAACCATCCACTAGGTCACTGAACTCATATACTTAGAAGTATTCTAGCTAGGGACTCATCATCAAGTATTTCATCATTCATATTATTCAACATTTCGAATATTTTGGAGTTTAGGTACTCTAACCTTTTCCCGATACGGGTCAACTCATATCAATAGGTCACACTATTCATATGTCCCATGCTAGATGTCCTCCTTTGTAAAGAGATTGAGGCCCATGTTGATCTCAAACTATATATCACATATCGTATCTCAACACGCACAAGACCTAGGTACCAGCAAACATGCCATCCCACTAGCTATGTTTAGCACATCAACCAAGTCATATGTATCAACAAGGTGCTAGGTCTAGCTAGGGTTTCATGGTCAAACTCATTCCATATCATTAAACATACTCGACCTTCCTCAAACAACTTGGGTCTTATCAACATCGACATCGTCATCAATATCATTATCATCATCTTAGGTTTCTAAGTTACTCACCTGCCTAACCTATATCATGGCTCTAGACAACTCTAGAGACTATCATTATCATCTAAACTCTCATCTAGACTTGATGTTACATCTCTTTCTCTTAGGTTACATAGATACTCACTGCCTTTCTGGGTGTGGTAACATTTTTCATAGGTACATATACTAGTACTTAAAATAGATTTTCTCCAACGTTGAAACATTCGATGAAAAACCACCATACTCCATTCGAATAAAACTAAAACCAAAACGAGTTACCACACTCATTAGGCAGTCTAGTATCATGATACCTAGAGAACTAGCAAGAACATGGTGCACACTTGTGTAGACATCCTAAGCACATGTCGCGAATCATGTCTAGTGAGGTAATTTACACAAGTCTACACCTAGTTCTAGAACATCTAGGTTCTAACCTAGAGGCTAAGTCAACCTAATTCGCAAGGACATTTCATTAATTTTCTAGGGTTGAGATGTAAAGTGAGTTTAGTTTGTGTTTCATGTGAGCAATGTTTGGTGTAGTTATTGTTCATGCTATGATACCATCTATCACGGAACCAGAATCCCAGTCCCATGAACCAAACGTATACCAAAGGTGAAATGTGGAAGCGTAAAGCTTAGCACACATGAACAAATAACAAGATAAAGGCACCAACATAATCTCAACAATCAACAAGATATATTAAGCAACATCATTATATTACATGATTGGAATTACATATTTAAGAGTCATTTTGTACAAGTCTGCTCATGTATACTATATATGGATCTTACAATAAGTACACCTAGCATAGCTCACCAAGCCCTTCATTGAAACGACCGTCTCATGAAAACATGATTAACTAATGCGGAAGCGTTCATCAAGTAGCGGATTAGCGAAAATCACTAAAAATTAAAACTTTTTGCAAAGAGATCCACACATAGGAAATCCTTTACAACAAGAACCATTGTATAACATTTACATTCTGGTTCAAACATATATAACCTGTACCATCTCTTTTCAGAGACTACAACATCAGCTGCCTTATGAACATTATATACAGACAACATATGAATCTCGAGGCATCAAGCCAAAACCTCAGTTTGATATATCAAAAACACTGACTGAAAACTCCGATGACTTGAGAGTACAGAGACGACACATAGGACTACTATCTATATGACTAGACAGTCAGTGCCTCCACCTGAGATCTCACTGCTATCCAAGCTGTTGCTTTCCTTTTCCTGCAAAAGAGTATCTGCCTCTTTGTCCGCGTCCACCTAAAAATGTTAGATCCCACGGGGGTGAGACCATTGTAAATTGCCCCAACGAGAGATATAACTCTCCGCCAGAAACATTATTATTGCATCTTAAGAAGATAAATATAGGCAGATGATAAGCAGTTTAAAGCATTCTCTTAATAAGGAATAGGAAGAACATGTATATCATTTATCCTCCATATTATACCATCATATCAAACTTCTCTTGTGACACTCATTATCTTGATATGTCACCCATGAGACATTCTCTTGTGACACTCATTATCTTGATATGTCACCCATGAGACATTCTCTTGTGACACTCATTATCTTGATATGTCACCCATGAGACATTCTCATTTCAACTTATTGGCCTTAGTCAGTCTGCTAAACAGATAAGGAATTACATCTACCATGTACTCATATATCATTAATACAGGCATTGGGTTATTACCAATCATGTGTCATCATTACAGGCATTGAGCCTCTGCCAGGTATTGGACTCTTCCAAACCTGATTACACTGCCAGGCATTGGTCTTTAACCAACCCTGATTACAGGCATTATGCCTCTGCCAGGTATTGGACTTTAACCAAACCTGATTACACAACCAGGCATTGGACTCTAACCAACCCTGATTTCACAGCCAGGCATTGGACTTTAACCAATCCTGATTTCACAGCCAGGCATTGGACTTTAACCAACCCTGATTTCACAGCCAGGCATTGGACTTTAACCAATCCTGATTACACAGCCAGGCATTGGACTCTAACCAATCCTGATTACACAGCCAGGCATTGGACTCTAACCAATCCTGATTACACAGCCAGTCATTGGACTTTAACCAACCCTAATTACAGGCATTAAGCCTCTGCCAGGTATTGGACTTTAACCAAACCTGATTACACAGCCAGGCATTGGACTCTAACCAATCCTGATTACACAACCAGGCATTGGACTTTAACCAACCCTGATTACAGGCATTAAGCCTCTTCCAGGTATTGGACTTTAACCAAACCTGATTACACAGCCAGGCATTGGTCCATAACCAATCCTGATTACACAGCCAAGCATTGGTCCGTAACCAATCCCGATTACACAGCCAGACATTGGACTTTAACCAACCCTGATTACAGGCATTACGCCTCTGCCAGGTATTGGACTTTAACCAAACCTGATTACACCGCCAGGCATTGGTCCGTAACCAATCCTGATTACACAGTTCATGGAATTTAATTCCTTTAACTCATCATTGATCATCACATACTACTTTCTTAAGTTACCAGCTTATCTTGGATTAAGGTATTTCCCATCTTAATCCTTTCATCCACTAACCTATCACTCTTACCATAAAGTGCATAGGTTACACATAAAAATGGTCTAACTATCTTTAATGATATGGACTCATCTCAGATTAAGGCATTGCTTACAATAAGCTTGCCTATAATCAACCACATGAAATGTTTCACCTTTATAAGGCCATTCCTTCTATCTCATCATTAGGGTTTCCTTATACCCTTATTTAAAATTAGGATTATAATTCATTGTCATATTGCCCAAGATTAGGGCTTTATGCATTATGACTCCACATTAGAGTCTCACATACCTTCACCCTTCTTAGGGCCTCTTATCACAACATAGCATTAGAGCTTCATGTGATGTTAACTCTTAATTAGGGTTTCTCATGGAATCACCCTCAACTAGGGTTTCTCATGGAATCACCCTCAACTAGGGTTTCTCATGGAATCACCCTCAACTAGGGTTTCCACCGTAGTCACCCACAATTTGGGTTTACTATGCATCTCCATTAGGATTTCATTCAATTGTCCATAATTAGAGATTCACTATTCATCCCAATTAGGGTTTTACATCTCATTTCCCTAAATTGGAGTTTCACACATCACTATCCTGACTTAGGGTTACATCCTCACCCTGGATTAGGGTTACATTTAGAATTACCCTCAATTAGGGTTAGAACCCAAAAGCCCTGTCAATTAGGGTTTATATTCATGATTAGGGTTTCATGATCTATCTTCTTAAGGATCATACCATTAATCACCACATGAATCATATTCATGTATGAATTCATGTTAACATCATCTCAAATTGATTAGGTCATATCAACCCTTCAATCAAGAGCATACCACTATGATTAACGTAGTGTATCAAGTCATTGGTCCAATAAGTAATTAGGGATTCATTCCTTAATTGGTACTAGTCCCTTAGGTACTGTTAGGGTTTCAACCTTTGTACCTTCTTTGTTTATCATTACTAATCATCATTGGGTCAATGGATCATTCATCATCTTAATTATCAAGAGATTCAATCACATTGGACCTCCATTACATAAAGCATCCAATTGAATTAGGGTTTCCAATGTTGATTCCTTCAATCATTGGATTCATGGAACCAGTCATCAATTGGACCTACCCTCATACTTCAATTGAGTTTAATAGGTCAACCTTCAACTGATTTGACCCTCAATTGACCCTCAATTGGTCATCAATTAGGGTTTGATTCACTTGAATTAGGATTTAGAATCGATGATTCAACAACACTAATCAATGTAAGACTAGTTACTTTGAAACCATTGAACCATCATCCAAATTGGGTATGACCTGACCCCAAACGGTCTTGAGGTCGTTTGGATGACCTCCAAACGGTCTTGAGACCGTTTTCCCATCAAATCACTCAAAACCAAGCCATCCAAGTAGGGTTTGGATCATTGAAGTGCTCACCAATTCAGGAATTTATTGCAGATCAACTTGGTACCTTTAGGCCTTTAAACACCTAACCATACTCAACCCTAGACCTCCAAACGGTCTTGGGTGACCACAAAACGGTCTTGAGACCGTTTGGATGATCTCCAAACGGTCTTGAGACCGTTTGGCCCACCCATCCTTTGGATTCTAGTGAAAAATCATCAAGGATTGGTCTATCGAGTTGATCAACAAATCAGCACTTCATTGCAATATGATTAGTACCTTTGGACCTTTAATTGGTCAACTATACTTAACCCCAGACCTAAAAACGGTCTTGGGGTGATCCCCAAACTGTCTTGAGACCGTTTGGGTGATCCCCAAACGGTCTTGAAACCGTTTGGGCTAATCAACCCAAAATCTCAACTTAACTCATTGGAATTTCAGCACTGTTTTCAATTAGGGTTTGCCTAATTGATTAACCTTCAACTCATGATTCTTTTGGAGTTAACCCCTAAAATTTGGAGGGTCATTAATAAACATCATTAGGAACAGGAATATCAAACGGTAAATGCTTGGTCAACTCCACCAAACGGTCTTGAAACCGTTTGCCCAAAAAGGTCAAGTTAATCAGGTTGAAAATCAGCACTTAATCCAATTAGGTTTCCCTAATTGATTAGGCTTCAACTCACGATTCCTTTGGAGTTAACCCCTAAAATTTGGAGGGTTATTAACAAAAATCATTAGGAAAAGGAATAAAAAACGGTAAACGCTTGGTCAACCATCTCAAACGGTTTTGAAACCGGTTGCCCAAACAGGTCCAGTTAATCAGGTTGAAAATCAACATTTAATTCAATTTGATTTGCCTAATTGATTGGCCTTCAACTCACGATTCCTTTGGAGTTAACCCCTCAAATTTGGAGGGTCATTATTCTACATAATTAGGAACAAGATTCCCAAACGGTCAATGCTTGGTCAACCATATCAAATGGTCTTGAAACCGTTTGCTCCCAAACGGTTTCAAACCGTTTGCCCTTAAACGGTTTGCTGAAACCGCATAGCCAATCAAATTAAAACGATTTGGAATAGCTATCAAAACCATTTGGATTGGTAATTTTATTTGGATAAGAATCTAGGATGATGTCATCATCCCCTTCCTTCGAACAACCAATAACAGCAACCGTTCTTGATAGAAATTGCAGCAAAGAAACAAAAGTGTATAAAATTGAAGAAATCAATCAACAAAGCATAGAGAATTGATGCAATAGCAATGTTTAAGGGTTTAAGTTATAAAACCCGCCTCCAATTGAGCTCCAAAGCTCCAAGCTCACGCCATTAATGGTGGATGAAGCTCTTGCAACTCCCCCTAGGCTCGTTCTCAAGCTTTTGATTGAAAAAGTTGGCTAGGGTTGAAGAGGAGATCGAAATAAGAAGGAATCCATAATTTATTTTCGATTTCCACCATGAATTCAAGGAGAACGAAGGTCAAGGGATTACCCACAGGTTGGGGACGTGCTCCCTGCTCCTCCCTAGCTCCTTGGTCGGTTTTTCAAGCAAGGGGAAGAAGAAAATCCGAAAAAGGCCTTGGTTTGGGCTTGGAAATGGCACTTTTATAAAGAAATTGATGAGAAAGAAAATGCATTATTAAAATGCATTTAATTCCAAAAACATGACCGCCTCTTCCCCCTCAAATTCCCCTCCAATTCCCCTCAAAATACTTAAGGACGAGGCACCTTCCTTGTCTTTAATTCTCCTTCATTATCCTCAATTTAAAGAAAAGCAAATTAAGCACCTTAATGCTTATAATATAATATCCCACATGTGAGTGGATATTACTTTTCTTTATAAAAAGGTGAGTGGAATTTCACCTACTTAAGATATTTTCGTTCCTTGTCTTGTTAAAGGAACGTCCATCCTTATTCAAAATCAACCAATAACATTTTGGTTGAAGGTCCTTTAATTAATACATTCATTTTTGTCCTAAATTGAATTAGGGTTTCAATTAGGATTAAATCTTGATTATTTTAATATCAAGATTCTCTCTCCTCCAACTTAATTCAAATGAGATGGCCCTCTCATTTTATTTTCTCTACCTGATTCCAAGAAACATTAAGGACCTTATTGAAGTGGTAATTTGCATATTGAACCCTGGATTTTGGGTAAATTGCACTTTACTCCAAAACTAGGTTTTAATGCACAAGGATTGCTTTACAAGCTTAATCTTGGTGTCCAAGCTTGTGGAAACCATACTACTACATCATATTCATCCTTATAATGTCTCAACATCAGAGAAACATCTTATCATGTGCAATTTGCAAGCTAACCCCTCAACTTGGGTAATTTGCACTTTAGTCCAAAACAAGCAATCATTGTTTTATCATTGTTCAAACAAGACCAAAATTGAAACATAAGTTTCTCATGAGCCCTAATTACTTTTCACAAGATACGATTAAGCATATAATCATCTTTATTGATCAAAACACCTAGGGTTAAAGCATAACCCAGGTTAGGGATGTTACATTCATCTTTCAAGCTATCTCTGAACCTAAAAACAACATACGAGAAATGGGTCAACACACGAGGTGTTGAGTATGGGGCCGAAAGATACACATATATATAACCTTTGCATAATTTTGAAAAGATTTCAAGATTAAATGAACAAGAATAAACAAGTTAATTGTTTAAAAAATGTGAAACCATATTTTATGTCATTTCACTCCATTATACCAACAATATCAAGCATGTTTAAGGCCTTTGACCATCTTCCCGTCGGAAGGGTCTGTAAGGGTGCTCAAGCTTAGATAACCCTTTTATACGAGAGGGACCTCAAGGACGTAACCAAGAGTTAACCCTTTATCAATCAATATTATAATGGAGTTCTATCTATATATATGTGTTCAAGTTATAAAACTGATGAGGCAAACATCGAGTAAGACATAGCAATACTACATGGCAATATTTGGGAAAATAGACAAACAAGCATACAATATATGTCTTTTCAAGCAAGAAAGCGGTAGTCATATAACTAGATAAGGCCCATACCTGATTTAGAGATTTCATAACTTAACATATCCTTCACCATCTAGTCTCATGCCAAAACTGATTAAGAACAAGATTGCATATACACATTAGATTCTCATCATTAAGGTGCATTTTAGGGTTTTGTCCAAGTTGGTTTCAAGGTTGGTTATTAGTACATTAGATGATCTCATAATGATCTAGGGTTCATCATAAGTGTGTGGTTCAAGTTTCATATCATTTTGAGGTTTCATGGATTACTTATGACCATTTCAAGGTTCAAGGCATTTACATGCTAATTATAGGGCTAAAGACTCATAATAGGGAAACCAAGATCAAGTATCATCAAGGAAGAAGAGACAAGCGTAAGGGATGGTTTTAGATCAGCAACACTTGGTCATTAGAAACACATAACAAGATTGACTGGGTGTCCATTAGAAACAGTATTAGCAATCTAGGGCAAAGGCATCATTATAGTCACAACTAGTCACATGTGAGCAATCGAGTCATAAGGAAGCAAAGTTAGCATCACAAGAGCAATGTACATCATTATAGTCCAACATGGTTATGTATGTACAAAAAGAAATCATTTATGAGCAATAGGGAGAGTAGGACCTTCATTAGGGCTACAAAGACATTATAGTTACTGATTTGGTGCTTAGGTTGGTATATGTGCATCAAAGTTCCAAAATTCATCATAAATATGGTCATCATGGTCAGAATTGCATATTTGTGCAAAAAATGGAATTGGAAGAGGATTTAGGGTCTAAAAATATATCCATGTTGTAGGTCTCGCCGAGCTGATCAATTTGATATATAGGTTTGCTATATTTGGCCTTAGAATCTAAGAGATATCAATTTTTGAAATTTAAGTGAAGAACTATAGGATAATGAGTAGCATACCATTCTAATCATGTGAAGGATCCCGGCCGTTCATCCTTCATCCTGCAGCCACTCTCCTATGTGTGGTTTGCCCTCTAGTCTTGGGCCGATTTTCTTACTGGGCCGCTTCTCACTCAAGAACTCAGCCCACAGCCGGCTCGTCTCCTTTGCCCGGCTCGTGTCGCGCATCTCTATTTCCCAGACGGGAACAGAGCAAAGACAGGGGACGGCGCCCCGGTGTCTCCGGCGGTCGGTGTGCCCAAGCCAATTCATGGCGAAGGAGGTCGAAGGGATATCGAAGCTCCACGAGTTCCACCCTCCCAAGCAGCGTGTGCATGACTCGCCCCGGCTGCCGACACCCCTCCACCCGAACCTTGTTCCATCCTGCAGAAGAAGAGGACTAACAAGGGAAACATCCCCTTCTCAAACGCCGGCGGTTGGAGCACGGCCATGTCCCGGAATCTTGGTCATCCTAGGCGTTCTTGACTCGGAGCACGCCGTCTGGGTACTGGTGTTTCTTAGGGTTCATCTTTAGCACCACTCCACGACGGCAAACAGGGGTAGGGTCAAGCAGTACTGCTGTTGGGGTGTCGATTGCAAGGGGAGAGTTGGCGGCTGGGGGAGGCTAGGGAGAAGGGTAAAGAAGCCAAAGGAAGGGGGGTTTATAAAGAGCAAGGAAGGCTAGGATTAGAGATTACGCCCCCCCCCCCTTCCGTTACCCAATCTGGGTGGAGGCGGGGAGGTTTCTTTCCCCGTCATAAGCTGGTTTCCTGAAGAGGAAGGGGAGTGGGGAACAAACGATTGGGCTACAATGTTGCATTTGGCCTATACGGCTGGCCCAACAGAGATAGAGGCATATAATGAGCTAAAACAAGGTATAAATAACCAAATTTCAAGGTATCATAACTTGGACTTTGAAGGTCCAATTGATGTAATTTTTCTGTCGCTGGATTCGAAATTGAGAGATCTATAACATGATATACATTGGGAATCTAAAAGATCATAGCAAGGGTGTTCGATATTAATTGCAATATGGTTATATATTAACGAATGAATCTTATTTCAATTGGCATATGCAAGTCACATATTGGGAAATTGAATGGCGATTTTTAATTAAATTGGGTCATAATCTTATTCCAACTATATAATTGGACCCAATTGAGTGGTTTGGGCCACTAATAGAGAGAGAAAGTGGATATCCATAGAGAGATAAAATCTGGATTGTCACACCAACCACAGCATGCCTGCAAACTGATAAGAAAAAAAATGAAAATATAGGCATCAGTTATTTATAGAAAACTGACATCAAAGGCATACAACGTCAGTTTTGGGATAAAACCGCCGCCTAATGTGACAAACAATCCGACCGTGCAGGAAACCACGGCCGTGGTGGAAATGGCGTCGCTTCCTTCGTATAAAACCGACGCCTATAGTAATAAACACGACCGTGCAGTGAAGCACGACCATGTCATTTGGGAGTATGGCGTCGGTTGTTCAGTTGTTAATCGACGCAGAAAGGGTCCTAGGTGGTGCCCTTTTTTGTGGCACAAACCCTATAGACGTCGGACGACTATATATAACCGACGCCTATAAGTCATATAGGCATCGGTTATAAAACTGACGCTGAAGAGTTCGACCTTTAGCGGCGCCCACATAGGCGTCACTTGAAAACCGTCGCTAAAAGGGGTTAAACAACCGACGCCAAAGGCGTGTTTTGTAGTAGTGTAAAAGCTTGGAAGCCTTGAGATCTCAACCATTTGCAACACTCCCTGCCCTATCCATGGCACTCATTTATGTGATCCTCCACAAATTGTTGATTTGTGGACTTGTATGTCGCTATTGAGCATTTGTGTACTGATGATAGTGCATATCATATCAACTTGTCTCATCGTTGAGACCCAAGATTATATGTTTGATGTGATGCTCTATCCACCCTTTAGTTTTATATCATACATGGGATAGGAGTGAGAAAACATACTCAAGGTACTTTTAGAACAATATAACTATTTGGTGTATATGTGTAGACAACTCTTCGTGAAGCTATGAAACTTTGAAACATGGCACCTCTATGGATATTGTTGCCTCCAAGTCACCCTAAATCCTAGATCTAACCTTATAAAAGATGCTCGTTGACTTCGTATTATTCCAACATATTTGACCATACCTTCATTTTGCTCTCCCTCCCTCTCTCGTGGTTTCCCCCAATCTAGGGCCAACAGGCACATCCATTGTTGTTGTTGTAGCAGCTCCATGCCCCCCCTATGTGTCTATCTATCTCTATCTCTCTCTCCTCATAGGTTAACTCCCTCTCTCTCTCTCTCAAAACATATCTTGATCATAACTGTAATGACCCGTTTTCAAATTAGTCATCTAATTAGGGTTTACTTAGATGATTGTATGCTTAACTAAGTTGATCATTGTTTGAAGCTTTATTAATGATGATAGTTAAGCTTTTATGTTTTAAATATATTGTGAAGGTTTAATCATACTTTGATTCATATAATTAGGGTTATGATTTGGAAACCTAATCGGCCCAAATTAGGGTTTTGATGACATATGAATACATAATTTGATAAGTATAATGTCTCACTAAATTATTTTTAGTACTTTATGTGTAACTCTGGTTTAATTAAAATTTGGATATGATTTGTATATATCAAATGTGAGCAATATTGAAAAATATCAGAATTTTTTAAGAATGTTCTGACCTGTTTGTCGGTCGAGTTTCAAACTCGATCGACCACATTTTCATATTGATATAGAAGTGTGGTAATTTAATTTTATATTTTTATTGGTATATCCAATTGATCTCAAATTTTAACTATAGTTGATAAACTCCATTATAGACATAATATTAAATTTATGTAATTTTTGGATGATGTTTGATCTCTACAAAGAGGGGTGTCGGTCGAGTTCTATGAAGGACAAACTCGACCGACCATGCTGCAGACTGTAATATAGTAGTGTAATATTTGATTTTTAATTATTTATTGGTAAATCCAAATGATCTAAAAAATTACTATTTTGTAGAAACTCAATTTCAGACATTGGGTTATAGTTTCATAATTTTTGGACGATTTTTGAGTTATGAAAAGTGTGGTGTTGGATGAGTTTATAACTCAGCCAACCAACCAGTCTGAGCAAAATAAAATTATAATGAAGGGCTTGTCTGTAATTATTCTAAGCACCTCAATTCATATGTATGACTAACCTAACATACAAGGAGCTCTCATAACTCATCATTCCTGACAAATAAATGAAATTCTTGAGAGAGAGGAGAGCTAGGGTTTTGGGAAGAGAAAGTGGTGGAGATGTTGACCTAGGGTTTCTATATCCAAGATATGATGAAATCAAGTAAGTTTAGCTTCTTTGCATAGCATTTCATGGTGAATCTTCTATCACATATCAAGATTATGTCCCTTCTCTGATTGATTTGAAATGACATCAAATCTCCCCCATTTCTCACTCTTTCTCTTCTAATCCCCATTTATAGGGTTTTCGAGTTGAGAGGAGAAAGAATTGGATTCATTTGCTAGAGTTTGATTGGGTTTCCAAAACTTCAGAGGTTGTCCTACGTTTTTAAGGTGCTTGGCACCTAAGGTGAGTGTTTTTCTCCCTCCTAATCTTTGTATTCATGTTGAAAGCCTAATTCTATTCGGCTAAAATAATAAGAAACCTTGTTTGTACATGTATGTGATTGGATTTGATTTGGGAAAGATACTGGGGGGTCCAATTCTACTGATTTTGATTATTTCTCATTGATTTGAACTTGATTAGTTCCTGATATATTGATTGAGGATCTATGGGTATTCTTATGGGTAGATGACTATGCTATTTCATGTGAATTTTGCCTAAAAATCAGCCCAATGGCCGATATGCTTGGAATTGAATTGACATGTATAAAATCATATTTGAATTGTACTAGATTGTATTATACAAGTGTATTGTGGGATGTTAATGGAATTGAATGACCACATATCCTGATTAGGATTTGTGTTGAGGAAGTGAATCAAATGAGTCAATTAATCAATGTATACTTATGATTGATGAATGAAATGTGTGAAAATGGAAACTAGGGTTTCCATGTTTGTGAATAACCCTAATGAACCCTTGAATCATGATTGGATAACTGAATGATATGATTCTTATGATATGTTGAACTAAGGAATGACTTCTTGAAAACCCTAAAAGTTTATTATTAAGACGATTACGAGTGATAAAGCTAGAACTTGTATATGATGTTGTAAATGTGATGGAATGTTGAAGTTGAAAGTTATTAATACTTCAATTGAATATGATGAGTCTTACTAATACCATCTAAGTCTAATGCATTTGTTTTAGTATAATAAAGAATGATTATTGTTGATTATGGGAATGACATTAGAAGTCAATGACATGGTACACTTATCTAAATATAAGAAATGATATGAAGAAAAAATGTATTGATGGTGATGGCAATTTAAAGATGAAAATAATGTAGTTATTATGATGAAGTCTTTAATCCTTTGTTTTAATTACATGTGGCTTAAGCCAAATGAATGAAACATATTAAAACTAGACTTTGATGGATATCAATGAAAAGAGAAGTATTGTATATCAAGTGAGTTAAAAATGATTGCTTCCAGTAATTTAAGGAACATGACATGAGAGAAGTTGAGATTAATGAATATGAATTGAAGGAAAAATATGAGAATTAGTAGACGAATCTAAGAAACAAACTCTAACCCTAAAATGTTGAGCTAGATGGTGCTAATGGATAATAATCTCAAATGAGGGATTAAGTAATTTACATAATTGTAGTTTAATTCAATTAAAAGATGAGGTTCAAGCATTTGAATTGATTTACAAGAATGTGTTCTTGTATTGTGATTCTTTGATAGAATACTTGTACTATGAGAATGAATTGTTTTGATGGAATTCAAATGATAAACAACATGTGTTGATTAGTAACCACATATGAAGAATGTGAAATAAAAGAAGAAGAGAACTAAGTTTGTTATGCATGTATATGCATGAAATTTATTGGCATCTATTGAGATTGGATGGAACAAGTATATGTTGTATGATAAATATATTCTGAGTATGATGAATGATACATGATATCTATATGCTTTTATTGTTGCTAGTTCTACTTCCTCTACTAATATTTGTTCAGAACTGTGATATATAATGAACTAATAAGATTTATGTTGAAATTGAATTTAATATGCACTCCTTACATTGAGAAACCCTGATAAGGGTAAATGTTGCATAATGAGATTATGTCTAGGGCTGAAAGCCCACTAATGATGATAAAACCATGATGGGGTAAATGATGGACAATACAATTATGTCTCAGGTTGAAGGTCCACTATTGATGATTGCTATGAGATGAAGTAGAAGATAGAAATAATCATATGTGTTGCAATATATAGATTTATCGTGCTTCTTGGTTTGATCATTGTCCTTATTGATAAACTTGATCTGTTTCATGTTTTTCTAGTTACGCGAGAATACACAGATATGATATATGATGTTTTGAATTCTTTTAAGATGGGTAAAAGAGATTAGTAATAAGTGAAATGATGGAGCATCTAGTTAGGTGCCCTGAACACCGTGAGTTCCCCCGAGGACCACACTAGGGAAACAAAACATATCTGCTTGTAGTAATCGATGAATTATGAGAAGGATTTTTGGAGTGTGGATCGAGACCTTAAAGGTTAGACCACTAAGATTTAGGAGTGAGTCATATGGAGTGGCTCTGGCCCTAAATCCTTACTGTGAAAGTCTATGTCCAGATGGAATAGTCTCTAATAAAATGAAATATGTGAAATGTGAAATGAAAAATATATGAAATATTGTGATATGTGATATAGTGCTTTTTTAGTTCCTATCTCGTGTACCTAAGATGAGGACGTGACCCTCTTTAGGCAACCCTGAGGTGGCCAGGGACTGTTGTTGATATCTTAGGGTGGCCGACTAAACCCTAGGATAGTGACAGTGAGTCATTGACGCGAGAATCAGGCATGGTGACTTCTATTTGGTGAGGTACAAGCCAAGTAGTTTCAGGGGAAATGAATAAAAGATGATAAGCTGTGTAGAACATGATTTGAATGATTATTACATTCCTTGTACTGTTAGTTGATGATTTGTCATTGTTGATTAAGCTTCATGTTGTGGAAAGTAATCATGTTGCTATGGACATTTTCTATTTCATATTATGATCTGTAATGCTGACAAGTTATAAATGTTGGGATTTATATCCATTCTGAATATGAGTTAGGTTGCTTGCTATTTGATAGTATTGTTTGGTAGATATGTATTATGTGTACTTCAACTTCAGGACTACAAGATGTGTTCCTGGTCCGGCTAGTGGAGTGTCACAAAGTTAATGTTATTGTTATGTATTGATTCAAAATGATTAGAACTTGACTTAATCTCATGCAGCGGGGCTCTTAATTTAAACTAAGAAGTATCTGTTAATTTGTTCATAGACATGCTCTTAAAAATTATTTCAAAGTTAAAATTAGTTTAAGTGATTATCATATCTGTTGGATTAGATTACCATTATAAGCTAGATTTGACTCATGATAGAACTATCTGCTAGACTTTTGAATATCTGTATGTTTCTATTAAGTTTATTATACTTAATCTGATGTTGATGCATGTACCTAGCTTGAGTGGGAGGTATCCACTCACTGAGGCTCTATATGAGTCTCATGAGGTTGTTTCAAATGTTTTAGGTATAATGCTATCCAACAGAAAGGTCATGAAAAGAAGATATAAATAGCATAATCTAGATAGATTAAAATATCCATGTACTCTCTCTTTCCCGAGATGGGTTGTAGATTAAGTTTGTTCATCAATGTACATAGATCTGATGTAAAGTGAACCGCATATGAGAACAAGATTTGCTTATGGATTTAATGGAGTTGAATATGATTTGTGATATCTGAATGTGATGTCCTTGATGTGACATTGATTTATGAGTTTGTGAAGAAAGAAAAAGGAAAAATTTATTAGTCTTTTTCATATATTGTTTAATCGCTTTTGTCGAGAATTCATTGTTTTATTTCATAATCTGGATTTAGGTTTTGGAATTATCCCTAATGGTTGGTATTTATGCTGATTAAAAGAGTGGGTCCCGGCAATAACTTTCACAAATGTTATGGAAAATAGACAAATCTATAGTCCTTTTTGTTGACTCAAGGTCAATTAGGTCAATGTTGACTCACATTCAAATTGACTATACCCGTGTTTTGATGATGACTAACCATTCCACATATTGGTGTCTAATGTCTCTACTTGAGTGATTTCAGATTAGGCATAGACACACTCCAAATGCCCCAACTTGCGCATATCAATTTGGAGAAAAGACAAGTCAAAGTCAATACAAGTGCATGTTTTTGTAATATGATGTAAATCCATTAGAATCATATTGTAAATCACTTATAATGATTATATGACTTGTAATTAAGCTTAGAAAAAATCAGGAGCACTTAGATTGAATGTTTAAGCACTCAAAAGCCATTTTCCAAAATTCACATCAGGTTGTTCATCGGTCGAGTTCTGTGAGTTACAAACTCGACCGGTCCTGATTGGATCTTGAAAATGACTTTTGATCGGTCGAGTTTACACTACACAGAACTCGACCGATGGAGTACATAACCAATTCAATTTTCATTGGTCGGTCGAATTTCCCCATGACGAACTCGACCAATGGTTTGAATATCGACTTTGTCTTTTACTCTATCGGTCGAGTTACCCTTATAGAAACTCGACCGATAGCACTATACGGAAAAGTGCAGAATAGTGCTTCTAGACATTGTGGAGTTGCAACAAATGAAAATATATCCATTTCAAGCCAAAAAATGGCTAGTTTTTGTTCTCAAGTGTTCCCAAAGGCTAAGAGGCATCCCCCGATATAAATAGGACCCCTTGGGCTTCATTCCACGGTTGAGCATTCAATGCAAACTCTATGTGAGGTTTCTATTCTATAGTTGAGTGCTTCCTACAGCCTCCTCTCTCTCTCTAAGCTTAATCACTTGCTACATCCATTAGAGTGAGTAGGAGATCTGTAAGAGATCTAGTCCTACAAGTATATCTTGTGAGGCTCTTACTTCCACCACCTCCATATCTCTCATTTGAATCATGAAGATGAAGGTTCTCTCTCTTGGCTAAGAGAGATGAAGAAGAACAAGGGAAGGCATCCCTTGGTGAAGATCAAGGCTGAAGACTTGGAGCTAGAGTGGGTAAGCCCTTGGTGAAGGCAGAAGACTCCTTACTCAAGTGGATAAGTCCTTGGTGGAAGCTTCTTCGAGTGAAGGTGAAGTCTAAGGCGGAAGATCCAAAAAGAGTGGGTAATCCCTGCAAGGCTGAAGACTTGTACAAGAGTAGGTAAGTCCTTGGAAGAAGGCGAAAGACTCCTTACAAAGTGGGTAAGTCCTTGGTAAGGTTGAAGACTCTTTGTATTGGATAGGTAAGTCCTTTGATTGTCATGCATTGTATCTCTTATAATGAATATAATGAAGGTGCAAGGTTAACAAATCGTAGAGGTTGACCTCTCAAGGTAGTGGACTGACTCACTTCTAGTTTGAAGTATGGAACCACTCTAAAATAGCTTGTCAATTGGTGTATGTTCAATCTCTCTCATCCTTGCTATGCATGTTTTAGTTGCACTCAAATTACCTATTTATCAACCTTATCTTGTGGTATATCTTGAAGGTCTAATGAATTTTGTTTAAGTGCATTCATCTCTATTCACCCCCCCTCTAGAGCATCCAATCACCCATCTAGGATCTAACAATTGGTATTAGAGCGGGCTTCTCCAAGCATACTTATATAAGTAGGAGAAGATGGGTGAATACCAAGGAGGGAGATACTTGATCAGCCTACCAATCTTTGATGGGAACAATTTCCTTTATTGGAGAAGAAAGCTTCAATTCTACATCCAAGGATCAAGTCGTGAGATGTGGCAAATGGTGAACAACCCATACATGCTACCAAAGACAAAGATTGAAGAATGGGATGAAGCTACCTTGAAGAATGCAACCTTGAATGCTAGAGCCATGCACATCCTCTATGCATCCATGACCCCCACTGAGCCCAACCAGATTTCTTCATGTGAAACATCCTATGAGGTATGGAGAAAGCTATGCATCACTTATGAGGGGACAGATCAAGGAAGGAAAGTAAAGTCTACATGCTCAAAGTGTTGCTTGAGAACTTCAAGATGGGAAAGGAGGAGAGTATAGCAAACATGTACTCAAGGTTCAACACCATTGTGAATGGTCTTGCAGTTCTAGGTCATCCTATGTGTAGTGGAGAGATCAACTCAAAGATCTTTAGAACTCTCCCCAAGAGGTGGGAATCCAAGGTGACTTCCATTGAAGAAGCAAGGTCTCTTAAGGATGTCCCTATCGAAGAGATCATTAGAAATCTACAAGCACATGAAGCCACACTTGACAAGAGGGAGGAAGTAGAAAGACACGAAGAGAAAGAACTCAAAGGAATGAAGAAGGCTGAAATAAAAGCTCAAATCAAGGCTATTGTTGGTCAAGCTTCTCCATCCTCTCAAGTTGAAGAAGATGCCATGTACTCCAAGGGTAAACTCTACAAAGGAAAGACCTCCTCTATCTGATACTTCACATGTGGAAAGAAGGGTCACTACAAGGAAGATTGCCCACAAGGCAAAAAGATCCATCTTCACAAGAGAAGAGAAGAGAAATACAAGGAGAAGGAGAAGTGGCACTCAAGCTCAAGTGACTCCTCCAACTCAAGCTCAAGTGAAGATTCAAGTGAAGGATCAAGCTCAAGCTCTAGTGATGAAGGAGAATGTCATTTTGCTCTTATAACATCAACAAGTAAGGACTCAACTGAGGTAAATCTAAACTCTTTAGATAAAGAATCTTTGATTGCTATTATTCATGATACTTGTGCCTCTCTTAAGTCTTATAAAAGGAAAAAGAAAAAGCTTGCTCAATTTTTTGATAATTTTCATGTAGAACTAGACGATATTGAACATGTTAATTCTTGCTTGCTTGATGACAAAAATGCTTGTCTTAACCAAGTAGACTCTCTTAAACTTGAAAATGCTAGTTTGTTTGATAAGATTAGATTTCTGGAAGCTCAACCTCTCATGCCTAGTTCAAATGAAGAGCACAATTTAATTGTTGATTCTCTCATTCATGATATTGATGTTCTTAAATATAAAAACAAGGACAAAGATTTTGCTTTGCAAGGATTAGAATCTGAAAATGGTATTTATCTTTCTAAGATTGCTTTGCTTGAAACAGAAAATGCATCATTGCTTGCTAAAATCAATGTGCATGAATCTTATTCTAGTTCTACTAGTAGAGAGAATGATGTTGCTGCTCTTCATATTGATAGAGATTCTTATTTAACTAAATATCTTTGCTTAGAAAATGATCTTTTGCATACTAGAGATAATACAAATCATTTGTCCTCTACTATTACTTCTCTTATGCATGATAATGATGGTTTGCGATCTTCTTTGCAAAGATTCTTAGTTGGTAAAAAGAATCTTAATGACATCCTACACCATACTACTAAACAAATCGGTAGACATGGTTTAGGGTATGATAGTAGTTAAAGGAACAACAAAGATAAATGACCTCCAATATTCCATGGAGAATCCTCTAGTTCCAAGACTATGGCCACATGCAACTATTGCAATGAAATTGGTCATTATTCTACTTGTTGTACTCTTAGGAAAGAACCCAAGAGCAATAGGACTTGGGTTGCTAAACTAACCCCTCAAGACCCAAAAACATGATTGGGGACCATTTCATCTTTCTTCTTGTAGGTATTTGCAAATGGATTGACTTGAGCCATTGAATTGTAAATTGACTTCTCAATCCACATGAAAGAAGAAAGGTGAGATGTGTAGAGGGTGACAATAAGTGGAAAAAGGAATGGTAAGAACAAAGGTAAAAGTTTTCTTTCTTATAACCATTTTTAACTTGTTTTTGTCAAGTTAGTGTGCACTATGTATGTGGTTTTTGAGTCAAAAGTGGTATTTTGTGTTTCTCTTCACACTCTTGCTCAAAAATTATTTCTAATGCTTCTATAGTGCATTACTAACTTGCTTAGACATGTTTGGATATGGTTTGTATTTTTAGCATGCCTTTAAATATGTTTTATTGATATATATGTGTGTTTTGACAGTAGCTTTGTAGGTCGAGTTTGCCCTATTTGAAACTCGACCGATAGGCACCAATGGGTGTTGTCAGCAGCTGTCATTGGTTGAGTTGTCAATACACAAAACTCAACCAATAACACTGTGCACAGAATACACAGTTGTCTTATTGAATGAGAATTTCCCTCTCAACTATATTTTCTCAACCAATAGCTTTATTATTTGGCACTCTCATTTGGTACCTTTATATATGCATATTGCCATGTTTTAAATTGTCTATCTTGCTTACAACTCTATCTCTCTAATTGTTCTAAATTGGTATATCTATATCTTGAAATTACTGGATTTGAGTTGTTTTGCAGGTTTTGATTATGATCTCTTTGGATCTCTTGTTTGTGTCTAAAAATTGCTTCCATTGTACTCTAACTTGCTACATCTATATAGGTATATATCTTGTGTTGATACAACCTTGAGGTTCTTATTGGTAAATATCTTTTGGTAATGATGCATATGTGTATGTGAGATATATCCTTTCATGCTTCTAAAATTGCATATCTTTTGTTTGGATATATCTCTTCATCTACTCATAGCCATGATTTATCTTGTGTATCTTTTGATATCTCTTGCTATGATCTAGATCCTACTAGTAGTCCTAACTTGTGATAACATCTACTAGTAGTTTACATACATGTAGTTCTAACCTTGTTTATATTAGGTAACCTTGTTCACCTAGTGGTATTTCACTATATGCTATGCTTGTATCTTGTCTCATACATGCTCAAGCTTGTTCCTTGAATTACACATCTATTATCTTGAGTTGCTTGCATAACATTGTGATGCAGGGCACATAGAGCTACATTGTATGTAGAAATTGGAGCATTTTTTGTTTTTATGCAGATTTTGCTCCAGATTCAGTTTTTGCTGCAAGAGTAGTGTTTTTTATATAGAAACAACCTTCTGAGCAAGGCTCATTATTATGAGCCCTGACACTTTTTGGGCAAATTCTGTCATCTTGAGGGTCAAAATTGCGATTTATTGTTTTTCTGCAGCACTTTATCTTGCCTTTTGGGTTGTTCAAGTATATGCTTTAACTTGCTTTTCTTTCTATGCTTGGACAAGCCCCTAGCTGTGCTCTTCTACTCTCCTTTTATAACTTTTGTTATCTCCTTTCTCTTTAACAAGTGATGTTTCTTATCCCTTCATACCCCCCACCTTTTGAAATGACAAAATGGGAGAAAGGTATGTCTTCTTTTGACAAAATCGGGAGAAGGCATGTCTTACATGAAGATGAGAAGTATGTCCATGTAAGGGGGAGAAGGTAAAGTGGAGAATACATATATGTGTAGAACATATATGAGTAGAAGATATAGTATTCTATAAATGTTATGAAAGCTAACCATGCAGGAGAAATAACATCAATTGAGGGGGAGTATGAGAACTTCTTGTGCATCAATTGAGGGGGAGCATATGAGCTCAGTCCTATTGAAACCCGTAGGTTTCTCCGAAGGTATGATTTTACTTAAAAGCTTTCAATACATTTATGGAATGGTTTGTCATCTTCAAAAAGGGGGAGAATGTTGACTCAAGGTCAATTAGGTCAATGTTGACTCACATCTAAATTGACTAAACCCATGTTTTGATGATGACTAACCATTCCACATATTGGTGTCTAATGTCTCTACTTGAGTGATTTCAGATTAGGTATAGACACACTCCAAATTCCCCAACTTGCGCATATCAATTTGGAGAAAAGCCAAGTCAAAGTCAATACAAGTGCACATTTTTGTAATATGATGCAAATCCAGGAGAATCATGTTGTAAATAACTTGTAATGATTGTATGACTTGTAATTAATCTTACAAAAACCAGGAGCACTTAGATTGAATGTTTAAGCACTCAAATGCCATTTTCCAAAATTCACATCAGGGTGTTCATAGGTCGAGTTCTGTGAGTTGCAAACTCGATCGATCCTGATTGGATCTTGAAAATGACTTTTGATCGGTCGAGTTTACACTACACAGAACTCGACCGATGGAGTACCTGACCAATTCAATTTTCATTGGTCGGTCGAGTTTCCCCAGGACAAACTCGACTGATGGTCTGAATATCGGCTTTGTCTTTTACTCTATCGGTCGAGTTACCCTTATAGAAACTCGAGCGATCGCACTGTACGGAAAAGTGTAGAAAAGTGCTTCTAGCCGTTGTGAAGTTGCAACAAGTGAAAATATATCTGTTGCAAGCCACAAAATGACTAGTTTTCATTCTCAAGTGTTCCCAAAGGCTAAGAGGCATCCCCAGCTATAAATAGGATCCCTTGGGTTTCATTCCAAGGTTGAGCATTTAATGCAAACTCTATATGAGGTTCCTATTCTATAGTTGAGTGCTTCCTACAACCTCCTCTCTCTCTCTAAGCTTAATCACTTGCTACATCCATTAGAGTGAGTAGGATATTTGTAAGAGAGATAGTCCTACATGTATATATTGTGAGGCTCTCACTTCCACCACCTCCCTATCTCTCATTTAAATCATGAAGATGAAGGTTCTCTCTATTGGCTAAGAGAGGTGAAGAAGAACAAGGGAAGGCATCCCTTGGTGAAGAACAAGGCTAAAGACTTGGAGCTAGAGTGGGTAAGCCCTTGGTGAAGGCAGAAGACTCTTTGCTCAAGTGGGTAAGTCCTTGGTGGAAGCTTCTCTGAGTGAAGGTGAAGTCAAAGGCGGAAGATCCAAAAAGAGTGGGTAATCCCTGCAAGGCTGAAGACTTGTGCAAGAGTAGGCAAGTCCTTGGAAGTAGGCGGAAGACTCCTTGCAAAGTGGGTAAGTCCTTGGTAAGGTTGAAAACTCTTTGTATTGGACATGCAAGTCCTTTAGTGGTCATGCATTGTATCTCTTATAATGAATATAATGAAGGTGCAAGGTTAAGAAATCCTAGAGGTTGACCTCTCTAGGTAGTGGACTGACTCACTTCTAGTTTGAAGTGTGGAACCACTCAAAAATAGCTTTTCAATTGGTGTATGTTCAATATCTCTCATCCTTGCTATGCATGTTTTAGTTGCACTCAAATTACCTATTTAGAAACCTTATCTTGTGGTATATCTTGAAGGTCTAATGAATTTTGTTTAAGTGCATTCAACTATATTCACCCCCCTCTAGAGCATCCAATCACCCATCTAGGATCCACCAATTGGTATCAAAGTGGGCTTCTCCAAGTATACTTCTACAAGTAGGAGAAGATGGGTGACTACCAAGGAGGGAGATACTTGATTAGCCTACCAATCTTTGATGGGAGCAATTTCCTCTATTGGAGAAGAAGGCTTCAATTCTACATACAAGGATCAAGTCTTGAGATGTGGCAAATGGTGAACAGCCCATACATGCTACCAAAGACAAAGATTGAAGAATGGGATGAAGCTACCTTGAAGAAAGCAACATTGAATGCTAGAGTCATGCACATCCTCTATGCATCCATGACCCCCGCCGAGTTCAACCAGATTTCTTCATGTGAAACAACCTATGAGATATGGAGAAAGCTATGCATCACTTATGAGGGGACATATCAAGTGAAGGAAAGCAAAGTCTACATGCTCAAAGGGCTGCTTGAGAACTTCAAGATGGGAAAGGAGGAGAGTATAGCCAACATGTACTCAAGGCTCAACACCATTATGAATGGTCTTGCAGTTCTAGGTCATCATATGTCTAGTGGAGAGATCAACTCAAAGATCCTTAGAACTCTCCCCAAGAGGTGGGAATCCAAGGTGACTTCCATTGAAGAAGCAAGGTCCCTTAAGGATGTCCCTATCAAAGATAT
Source organism: Alisma plantago-aquatica (assembly GCA_963693085.1). Classification (NCBI taxonomy): domain Eukaryota; kingdom Viridiplantae; phylum Streptophyta; class Magnoliopsida; order Alismatales; family Alismataceae; genus Alisma; species Alisma plantago-aquatica. The sequence goes on from OY856411.1 coordinate 515,033,220, forward strand.
CATTAGAAATCTACAAGCACATGAAGCCACACTTGACAAGAGGGAGGAAGTAGAAAGACAAGAAGAGAAAGAACTCAAGAGAATGAAGAAGGCTGAAATCAAAGCTCAAATCAAGGCTATTGTTAGTCAAGCTTCTCCATCCTCTCAAGTTGAAGAAGATGCCATGTACTCCAAGGGTAAACTCTATAAAGGCAATACCTCATCTATCTGGTACTTCACATGTGGAAAGAAGGGTCACTACAAGGAAGATTGCCCACAAGGTAAAAAGACCCATCTTCATAAGAGAAGAGAAGAGAAGAGAAATACAAGGAGAAGGAGAAGTGGCACTCAAGCTCAAGTGACTCCTCCAACTCAAGCTCAAGTGAAGATTCAAGGGAAGGATCAAGCTCAAGCTCTAGTGATGAAGGAGAATGACATTTTTCTCTTATAGCATCAACAAGTAAGGGCTCAAGTGAGGTAAATCTAAACTCTTTAGATAAAGTATCTTTGATTGCTTTTATTCATGATACTTGTGCCTCTCTTAAGTCTTATAAAAGGAAAAAGAAAAAGCTTGCTAGAATTGTTGATAATTTGCATGTAGAACTAGATGACCTTGAACATGCTAATTCTTTCTTTCTTGATGACAAGAATTCTTGTCTTAGCCAAGTAGACTCTCTTAAACTTGAAAATTCTAGTTTGCTTGATAAGATTAGATTTTTGGAAGCTCAACCTCTCATGCCTAGTTCAAATGAAGAGCACAATTTAATTTTTGATTCTCTCATGCATGATATTGATGTTCTTAAATCTAGAAACAAGGACAAAGATTTTTGCTTTGCAAGGATTAGAATATGAAAATGGTATTTATCTTTATAAGATTGCTTTGCTTGAAACAGAAAATGCCTCCTTGCTTGCTAAAATCAATGTGCATGAATCTTGTTCTAGTTCTACTAGTAGAGAGAATGATGTTGCTGCTCTTCATATTGATAGAGATTCTTATTTAACTAAATCTCTTAGAAAATGATCTTTTGCATGCTAGAGATAATACAAATCATTTGTCTTCTACTATTACTTCTCTTATGCATGATAATGATGGTTTGAGATCTTCTTTGCAAAGATTCTTAGTTGGTAAAAAGAATCTTAATGGCATCCTACACCATACTAAACAAATTGGTAGACATGGTTTAGGGTATGATAGTAGTCAAAGGAACAACAAAGATAAATGACCTCCAATATTCCATGGAGAATCCTCTAGTTCCAAGACTATGGCCACATACAACTATTGCAATGAAATTGGTCATTATTCTACTTGTTGTCCTTTTAGGAAAGCACCCAAGAGCAATAGGACTTGGGTTGCTAAACTAACCCCTCCAGACCCAAAAACATGATTGGGGACCATTTCATCTTTCGTCTTGTAGGTATTTGCAAATGGATTGACTTGAGCCATTGAATTGTAAATTGACTTCTCAATCCACATGAAAGAAGAAAGGTGAGATGTGTAGAGGGTGACAATAAATGGAAAAAGGAATGGTAAGAACAAAGGTAAAAGTTTTCTTTCTTATAACCATTTCTAACTTGTTTTTGTCAAGTTAGTGTGCACTATGCATGTGGTTTTTGAGTCAAAAGTGGTATTTTGTGTTTCTCTTCACACTCTTACTCAAAAATGATTTCTAATGCTTCTATAGTGCATTACTAACTTGCTTAGACATGTTTGGATATGGTTTGTATTTTTAGCATGCCTTTAAATATGTTTTTATGATATATATATGTGTTTTGACAGCAACTTTGTTGGTCGAGTTTGCCCTATTTGAAACTCGACCGATAGGCACCAATGGGTGTTGCTAGCAGCTGTCATCGGTCGAGTTGTCAATACATAGAACTTGACCGATAACACTGTGCACAGAATACACAGTTGGCTTATTGAATGAGAATTTCCCTCTCAACTAGATTTTTTCAACCAATAGGCGTATTCTTTGACACTCTCATTTGGTACCTTTATATATGCATATTGCCATGTTTTAAATTGCCTATCTTTCTTACAACTCTATCTCTCTAATTGTTCTAAATTGGTATATCTATATCTTGAAATTACTGGATTTGAGTTGTTTTGCACGTTTTGATGATGATCTCTTTGGATCTCTTGGTTGTGTCTAAAAATTGCTTCCGTTGTACTCTAACTTGCTACATCTATATAGGTGTATATCTTGTGTTGATAAAACCTTGAGGTTCTTAGTGGTAATCATCTTTTGGTAATGATGCATATTTGTATGTGAGTTATATCCTTTCATGCTTCTAAAATTGCATATCTTTTTGTTTGGATATATCTCTTCATCTACTCATAGCCATGCTTTATCTTGTGTATCTTTTGATATCTCTTGCTATGATCTAGATCCTACTAGTAGTCCTAACTTGTGATAACATCTACTAGTAGTTCACTTACATGTAGTTCTAACCTTGTTTATATTTGGTAACCTTGCTCATCTAGTGGTATTTCACTATATGCTATGCTTGTTTCTTGTCTCATACATGCTCAAGCTTGTTCCTTGAATTGCATATCTATTATCTTGAGTTGGTTGCATAACATTGTGATGCAGGGCACATAGAGCTACATTATATGTAGAAATTGCAGCATTTTTGGTTTTTATGTAGATTTTGCTCCAGTTTCAGTTTTTGCTGCAAGAGTAGTGTTTTTTATGCATAAACGACCTTCTGAGTAAGGATCATCACTTTGCCATGAGCCCTGACACTTTTTGGGCAAATTCTGTCATCTTGAGGGTCAAAATTGTGATTTATTGTTTTTCTGCAGCACTTTATCTTGCCTTTTGGGTTATTCAATTATATGCTTTAACTTGCTTTTCTTTCTATGCTTGGACAAGCCCCTAGCTATGCTCTTCTACTCTCCTTTTATAACCTTTTTTATCTCCTTTCTCTTTAATACGTGATGTTTCTTATCCCTTCATACCCCCCACTTTTTGAAATGATAAAGGGGGGGAGAAAGGTATGTCTTCTTTTGACAAAATAGGGAGAAGGCATGTCTTAATAAAGAGGATAAGTATGTCCATGTAAGGGGGAGAAGGTAAAGTGGATAAGACATATATGTGTCGAACATATATGAGTAGAAGACATAGTATTCTATAAATGTTATGAAAGCTAACCATGCAAGAGAAATAACATCAATTGAGGGGGAGTATGAGAACTCCATGCGCATCAATTGAGGGGGAGCATATGAGCTCAATCCTATTGAAACCCCTAAGTTTATCCAAAGGTATGATTTTACTTAAAAGCTTTCAATACATTTATGGAATGGTTTGTCATCTTCAAAAAGGGGGAGAATGTTGACTCAAGGTCAATTAGGTCAATGTTGACTCATGTCTAAATTGACTAAACCCGTGTTTTGATGATGACTAACCATTCCACATATTGGTGTCTAATGTCTCTACTTGAGTGATTTCAAATTAGGTATAGACACACTCCAAATGCCCTGCGCATATCATTTTGGGGAAAAGACAAGTCAAAGTCAATACAAATGCACGTTTATGTAATATGATGTAAATCCATTAGAATCATGTCGTAAATCACTTGCAATGATTGTATGACTTTTAATTTAGCTTAGAAAAAATCAGGAGCACTTAGATTGAATGTTTAAGCACTCAAAATTCATTTTCCAAAATTCACATTAGGTTGTTCATTAGTCGAGTTCTGTGAGTTGCAAACTCGACCGATCCTGATTGGATCTTGAAAATGACTTTTGATCGGTCGAGTTTACACTACACAGAACTCAACCGATGGAGTACCTGACCAATTTGATTTTCATTGGTCGGTCGAGTTTTCCCAGGACAAACTTGACCGATGGTCTAAATATCAGCTTTGTCTTTTACTCTATCAGTCGAGTTACCCGTATAGAAACTCGACCGATCACACTGTACAGAAAAGTGCTTCTAGTCGTTGTGGAGTTGCAACAAGTGAAAATATATCTGTTGCAAGCCACAAAATGACTAGTTTTCGTTCTCAAGTGTTCTCAAAGGCTAAGAGGCATCCCCAGCTATAAATAGGACCCCTTAGGCTTCATTCCAAGGTTGAGCATTCAATGCAAACTCTATGTGAGGTTCCTATTCTATAGTTGAGTGCTTCCTACAACCTCCTCTCTCTCTCTCTCTCAGCTTAATCACTTGCTACATCCATTAGAGTGAGTAGGAGATCTATAAGAGAGCTAGTCCTACATGTATATCTTGTGAGGCTCTCACTTCCACCACCTCCCTATCTCTCATTTCAATCATGAAGATGAAGGTTCTCTCTCTTGGATAATAGAGGTGAAGAAGAACAAGGGAAGGCGTCCCTTGGTGAAGATCAAGGCTGAAGACTTGGAGCTAGAGTGGGTAAGCCTTTGGTGAAGGCAGAGGACTCCTTGCTCAAGTGGGTAAGTCCTTGGTGGAAGCTTCTCCGAGTGAAGGTGAAGTCAAAGGCAGAAGATCAAAAAAGAGTGGGTAATCCCTACAAGGATGAAGACTTGTGCAAGAGTAGGTAAGTCCTTAGAAGTAGGCAGAAGACTCCTTGCAAAGTGGGTAAGTCCTTGGTAAGGTTGAAGACTCTTTGTATTGGACATGTAAGTCCTTTGGTAGTCATTCATTTTATCTCTTATAATGAATATAATGAAGGTGCAGGGTTAAGAAATCCTAGAGGTTGACCTCTCTAGGTAGTGGATTGACTCACTTCTAGTTTGAAGTGTGGAACCACTCTAAAACAACTTGTCAATTGGTGTATGTTCAATCTCTCTCATCCTTGCTATGCATGTTTTAGTTGCACTCAAATTACCTATTTAGCAACCTTATCTTATGGTATATCTTGAAGGTCTAATGAATTTTGTTTAAGTGCATTCATGTCTATTCACCCCCCTCTAGATCATCCAATCACCCATCTAGGATCCAACACTTTTCGATTGTGAGAATAAGATGGATAAAATGGGACTACTTTTAACATCAAATACCAATCTTTATTCTAAGATTTCTCTTATAATAACCTTTAATGTGTTTATGAAATCAAAGGTCAAACCTTTATCTAAACATGATCTTGATATCATGAGATATATTTCAATTAGTATTAGATCTATCTCTATCTCAAACTTTGATGTATATACTTGAAACTTGTCAAATATTAAGGGTTTGTTGATGTTCCAACATATATTGACGTAATGGATCTTTCATTTACATGTGTACGTTTGATATTTGATATTGTTTACTTGACTATGTTGAATGATATAATTTTTATGATTATGAATCCAAGTCACTAGATCTACCCCTTTTAGTAACTATGGATTTCTTACAACCTAGATCTAGTCATGATGATACCTCCACTCAAATGTTATCACTTTTGATGCTTGTGCTCATGAAAATCATTGAAATCTTAATATTTTTATATAATTGAAATATTGTGGTAAATGACGCTAATGAAGATCAAGACCATATGATATATCCTTCCAAAATCTTTATTACTTTCTAGAATCTTTGTGGAATCTATATCTTAATCTTGATCTAGAGTTGACTAGTTGACCCTTGGAACTATGTTGACCCTCTTTGGCAACTCAAGGGTTTGATCCTAAATGGCTTAAGTGGTGACCATCCTTTAAGAAGATGATGAATATTATGTTAAATATGGATAATGATACCTCGAAATTTGTTATTTTTGGATCAAGGATGATTAGACCACCTAAAGTCACTATAAGGATCTAAAAACCCTAATGGTTTGGTCATTATAACCTATAATGTTAAAAACCTTAGATTGACCCTTAGTTTTGTTAAATCAGGGTCTAAACAAATCTTGTGACACTTAACCATTCAAAGATCTCCACTACTCATTTATGATACACTTTCCCCATATTTGACCTGATTATGGTATTTCTTATATTGTCTAATATGTAACTTTCATGTGCATCTTGGCTACTTATTTGTCTGAGCTATTGCCCTATGGATAAGTTTCTACTTTTTTACTTATACATATGTTGATTAAACATGGAACATAAAAAATATATGAACTTCCATTATTGTTGAGGGCAACACTTTTAGAAGTAGATAGTATCACCTTATTGAATAAGGGACTAAGGATTGCTCTTCATTAAGAAGATGTCATATATATAACATACTAAAACTTGGACATATTCTCCTTTTGGCCCTTTTCCAAGCTTTTCCTTTCCTTTCTATCCTTTTTGGCCTTGATGTTTAAATTGTGAAATTTATAGTGGTTTGGTGAACAATTGTTCTATAATTATTCCAATAGAAGGGTTTATACAAAAATACCTCAGTGAAAGCTTATTTAAGGATCTAAAATGCAAAATCACCACTGAAGTGGAATAATGGTAAATAAATATGTGCTAGAAGTGCAAGGCCCCAAACCTTGATTAATGTATTAAACAAGCTTAATTACCATAATTAGGTGATCTAAACCTTAATATAACTTTTTATGTGTTTTAAAATAATAAAATGTGCCTAAGTTTCAAATTTGGTTCAATTTGGATGTTGTTTGTGCACGTTATGCAATTTTAGGTACATTCTGGACTTCTCTACAATTTGCCCAATTGGGAGGTTTTCTTTGCAAATTATAAGCTACATTATATTCCTTAGACATTCCCTTACCATTATCAATACTTTGAACCATGGGACACCTAGTTGCACCTTGGTTTGAAGGTGTTTCTCTCTGAGGGCATTTTAGGGATTACCCTCTTTATAAATGAGCTTATCTTTAAAAGCTATCAACCAATGGGGTTAATTCTTTGATTGGAGAACGGTGGGGATCACCTAGAAGTCTCCATGGGATTTTAGGACCAAAATTTGATATACAAGAAGCCTCTATGAGCTGTACTCTTGCATGGCCATGAATCCCTAGGCTAAGGACACATGGAAAGTCCCATAGACACCTCATGCATGTCCCCTTCTTTATAAAGCCAAATCTACCCCTTCCCACCTCCCAATTCAAAAACTCTTGCTCTCCTTCTCTTTCCTCCAGCTTACAACATTGTTCCTACTCTGTTTGGCCACAAAGGTGTTATCCCGAGGTAAAAGAGAGTGCTTACCTTGGTGAAGAAGGCTTCTAGGGTTCCAAATTTGCTCTATTTAGGGTTTCTAAAGCTCCTTCTTGGTGATGTCGACCAAAAATAGTAAGTTTCCTTCTTTCCTTCCCTTTTTTTCATGTTGTTACTCTTTATCCCACCTTCTTACAGGTCATAACCATTGCCTTCCATCATGAAACCCCACCTAGAGCCTTAAACACCTCATCTCCATGTTTTTTTGCTAGGGTTGTTCACCTCTAAAGTAAATAAGGTACTTCTTGCTTGAGATAGGAGCTTTGTTGGATAAATCAGCCTCTCTATCTTGGGAATCTTTCTTCTTGATCTTGTCCACCTTCCCTAGAGGTGAGTTTTATAACCCCCTTCTCATATATTTCTTACTACATGCTTAAAACTCATGCTTCTATGTTTAAAATTGATGATCTCCATCTCTATTTACCATGTTCTTCTATAGTTTTGGTTTCTTGTTGTTTTACCTTCTCTAGTAGTTCTAGTTTGGTCACCTATCCAACTCCAAATTTGATCTTGGGTCAAATGGTGTTTTCTCCCTCTCCCTCTCTTTCTTCGCTTATCTCGATCGGTTTGATGATGTGGCAATTTCCTATTTGTCAGTTTTGAGAAATTCATAACTATTTACTCCCTTGTCAAAAAATAAAAAGAAAATATGTTCTGAACTTAGAAAAACGTTCTCTTTCTAATAAAAATAGTTCTAAGGTCTGGTTTGAGTTTTGTCAAAAATATTTTTTAGAAAATGAATTAAAAACTTAAAAACCACCAAAAATACACTTTAACTTTCATAACTCCAAAATATGCAAAACTATACATTTTCTTAACTAGAAGAACCTAAATAGACCAGTGCTGATGTTTTCAAGGTCTAAATCGAAGTTTTGTGCAAAAATCCAAAAGTTAGGGTTTCTTTACTTTAATACATATGTACAACCCTAATACATGGTTATGTCTTGAAAACAGGAGAAGTGGACCCTAAACTCAACTAAAGTTTTAAAAATTGGTTAATAGGGATCTAAAGAGGAGGTATGTGCATTCTTACACCCTAAGTTGGGATGTGTGCAAACCAAACCCTATATTTCCCTAATGAGGCTTTAATTAACCCTATTCCCTCTATTCATGATTCTTTTGTTAAATTGCCTCAAAATTGGTATTGATATTCTTTTCCTGGGGTCTTATACCCCACTGCCATGTTCTAATTGATATGATGCTTTTACTTGCCATGATTTATTTTCTAGCATATTGATTTTATGGACTATTTAGCTGTAGTACTGGTACTTATGTACAACCACCCATAGATAGGGCATGTATTAATTCGCCCTGAGAAATGTCTTATTCTCCCCCATAAAAATATGTGTAGGTGACTAGGAATATATTAATTCTCCCCTCACCTATAGGTTGAGGTCTGGTAGGTGCCTCAACCCTACATATTTAATGTAGTCAATATTAATCATGCATGCAAACCTTCTACTATTTTCTTGTTATGGCAAGCATCTATTTGATTATACCTCATACTCTTAAAATCTTCATCGCACGATGAAAACTAGCCTTTATTTACATGTTTTCTTTTCCTTGATATCCTATTCATATCTGTTGTACTTTGTTTTCCTTTCCCTTTTGCTGGGTGTTTTCCCAACCACCCAGGTTTAGATCAAGGTGTTGAACATGACCAAGGAGAACAAAACTTCTAACATCGACCTAGCTCTTGGAGATGTTTCTTGGAGATAGATATGAAGTAGTTTAGACTTCCCTCTTCTTATATATTTATGTTGTATCATACATGTAACCCCTTATGGGATATTATGATGTAATTTTGTAATCTTTTGTAAAAATTGAATATAGTCATTTGTATAATTCTGTTGCTACACTTTGACTATTTTGAATACCATTTCTTGAAATTTGGAAATGTTACACCTATTCCAATGTACCTTTGAGTGTGTTTGGAATGGATATTTTATTCTTCAATTTTTTTAGTAGGGAGTGGATCCCCCCTCTCAGGTCCCACTCCTTATAGAATGGTATGATCCCACGGTAGTCAGAATCTGACTATTTCAATTTTGTCTCCCTAATTAGAACCCTTTCCTCATATAGTTCCTCTTTAAGTTGCAAGTTTGACTTAGAATTGATCTATGCTAATCCTTAGATGATGAAATATTGATTTAGTATCATAAGAGTTTCACATTAGAAACATTTTTAGTTCACCATAACGTGATAAGCATGTTAGGTAGCTATTAGGGCATAAGTTGAAAGCAAAGGTGTCTAGAAAGGATTAGAGTTCAGGGGCTGGCAAGATTTTCCTCCACACCACTAGTTTGGTTTATGAGGACTCCCAAATTCATATGATACCTGCTTGGCCTGAGCTAATACTAATTGTTTGAAATAGCATACCTTTAGGCAATAGTAGCCTTAGATACCTATGTTGTATACTCTTTAGAACCTAAAATTTTGATCTTGTCTTTCAGGTGTAATGACTTGTTTGAGGATGGATACCCAATATAGTTCCCTTATGCCCCCTAGGACCACATCTTTCGATAGTCTATCCCTAAGAACCTAGACTTTGAAGTTTGGCGTTTAGTAAGCAATCAAAGTGCACAATGAAAGCATGATGGATCTTGTACATGGCTTAGTTACACTCACCCTTTTACCTCTAAATTAGTTTGCCTTGGTAGGTCAAATCTTTTAAGGGGTGGAGAGTAGTTGGTTTGATGATGTTTGGGTAGTTAGATTTCCAGGATGAAATCCTTTTTAAGGGGATGGAGTCCTGTAACATGTCAAAATCTAGCTATACTGACTCTAGAAACCCTAACTCCATGATTAGGAGGATTGTTTGCTTGGATACTTAGTTCAGACCAAACAAGTTATAGTTGTAACCCCACATGCTTGTTGTTATCCTAAATGACATATAATGGTCATCTAATGAATAGTACACATGTTTGAACCCTAATGAATATCTAATGCACATAATATGAGTAACTCACAAATTAATATTAATAGTGGGTACAGATGATGCTAAACATGTCTTAGACCAATAAACCCTAATGATATGATGAGCAAGATAACTGTAACCTAATCTTGGACTTAATGCATACTAAGAATGCATAGGTGACGAATAATGACCATATTGACCTAAGCCCTAAGTTTTAATCATCTAACCTTAACCTTACATCCCTAATGACGTTCTTGATACATTAGTGACATTAGGTGTCATAATCAAATAATATACTTTAATACACATAAATGATACATAATCACCTAATCATGGATTAGTCATGTCATCAATATGAAATGCATATCACCTTATTCTCTAATACACACCTAATTAATCACCTAATGATTACTTGGTATGTGAATCAAACCTTTAATATGTAATATGTCCCACCTTGATCTCTAAAATGCATGTAATGACTTCAATATGGATAAGAAGTAATTGGGTCCACATAAATGTGCATAATCAATAATAAGAAATGAATAAATATGAGAAAATGATTAATGATGAAATTAATGTAAAAAAGGTAATTTGACAATGTTTAATATATATAAGTAATTAATGTGACATTATTTGGATCAAAATGTAACAAATTGGATAAAATGTCTTATTTCATGCAAACAATTTGTTAATTCAAATGTTGATAGCGGAGACTAAATCCAAATTAGTAAAGATAATAATCAAGTATATTGAGTTAATTGAGTAAACCCTAATTGTGTTAAAACTCTTAATAAGATAAATAAGAAATTCATAGGACTTTGAGTATAATAATTGAATATAACTCTTTTGGCAACAAATTAAATATAACATGACACGATTAAAAGAATAATAAGGATGATATAATATCATAATGAATATAATATAATAGGCCTAAAATACTAACTGTGTTATATCTAATTAAAAAGAAATCTTAATAGTGGAACCCTTAGTGATCCATGAGAACCTGACCTATGTGGAGTTGCTTGAGAAGATTCTGAACTCCCAAGTTAAACAGTTAAAAAAATAAAGAGTTTGAGTTAGTGAAAGTTTTGGTGGAAGTTTTATGGTTTGGAGGAAATAACCTAGAAGTTAAAGATAAGATGTTGCATACTAACCCTCCTCTATTTTCTTGTGATTTTGAGGACGAAATCTTCTTTAAGGGGTGGAGTGTTGTAACATACCGAAACTTGGACATATTCTCTTTTTGACCCTTTTCCAAGCTTTTCCTTTCCTTTCTATCGTTTTTGGCCTTGATGTTTAAATTGTGAAATTTATAGTGGTTTGGTGAACAATTATTCTATAATTATACCAATGGAAGGTTTTATGCACAAATACCTCATTGAAAGCTTATTTAAGGATCTAAAATGCAAAATCACCACTTAAGTGGAACAATGGTAAATAAATTTGTGCTAGAAGTGCAAGGCCCCAAACCTTTATTAATGTATTATACAAGCTTAATTACCATTATTAAGTGTTATAAACATTAATATAACTTTTTATGTGTTTTAAAATCATAAAATGAGCCTAAGTTTCAAATTAGGTTCAATTTGGATGTTGTTTGTGCAAGTTATGCAATTTTAGGTACATTCTTGAGTTTTCTGCAATTTACCCAATTTGGAGGTTTTCTTTGCAAATTATAAGATGCATTATATTCCTTAGATATTCCCTTACCATTCTCAAGACTTTGAACTAGTTTCACCTTGGTTTGAAGGTGTTTCTCTCCAAGGGCATTTTAGGGATTACCCTCTTTATAAATGAGCTTATCTTTAAAAGCTATCCACCAATGGGGTTAATTCTTTGATTGGAGGATGGTGGGGATGGCCTAGAAGTCTCCATGGTATTTTAGGACTGAAATTTGATATATAAGAAGCTTCTATGAGTTGTCCTCTTGTATGTCCATGAAGCCCTAGGCTAAGGACACATGGAAAGTCCCGTAGACACCTCATGCTTGTCCCCTTCTTTATAAAGCTATATCTACCCCTTCCCACCTTCCAATTCGAAAACTCTTACTCTCCTTTCCTTTCCTCCATCTTAGAGCATCGTTCCTACTATTTTTGTCCATGAATATGTTGTCCCTATGTAAAAGAGAGTGCTTACCTTGGTGAAGAAGGCTTCTAGGGTTCCAAATTTGCTCTATTTAGGGTTTTCGAAAGCTCCTTCTTGGTGATTTCGACCAAAAAATGTAAGTTTCCTCCTTTCCTTCCCCTTTTTCATACTGTTTCACTTTATCCCACCTTATTACAGGTTGTAACCATGCCTTCCATCATGAAACCCCACCTAGAGCCTTAAACACCTCATCTCCATGTTCTTTTGCTAGGGGTTTTCACCTCCAAAGTGGAGAATGTACTTTTTTCTCAAGATAGGAGCTTTGTTGGAGAAACCAGCCTCTCTGGCTCGGTAATATTTCTTCTTAAACTTGTCCATCTTCCCTAGAGGTGAGTTTTATAACCCCCTTCTCATATATTTCTTACTACATGCTTAAAACTCATGCTTCTATGTTTAAAATTGATGATCTCCGTCTCTATTTACCATGTTCTTCTAGGGTTTTGGTTTCTTATTGTTTTACCTTCTCTAGTAGGTCTAGTTTGGTCACCTATGCAACTCCAAATCTAATCTTGGGTCAAATGGTGTTTTCTCCCTCTCCCTCTCTCTGCTTATCTCGACTGGTTTGATGATGTGGCAATCTCCTATTGGTCAGTTTTGAGAAATTCATAACTATTTATTTCCTTGTCCAAAAATAAAAAGAAAATATGTTCTAAACTCAGAAAAACGTGCTATTTCTAATAAAAATAGTTTTGATGTTTCATTTTGAGTTTTTTCATAAAGAGATTTTAGAAAATGAATTAAAACCCTAAAAACCACCAAAAATACACTTTAACCTTCATAACTCCAAAATATGCAAACTATATGTTTTCTTAATCAGAAGAACCTAAATAGATCAATGCTGATGTTTTCAAGGTTTGAATTGGAGTTTTGTGCAAAAATCCCAAAGTTCGGGTTTCTTTACTTTATTACATATGTACAACCCTAATACATGGTTATGTCTTGAAAATAGGAGAAGTGGACCCTGAACTCAACTAAAGTTTTTGAAAGTGGTTAACAAGGATCTAAAGAGGAGGTATGTGCATTCTTACACCCTAATTTGGGATGTTTGTAAAACAAACCCTATATTTTCCTAATGAGGCTTTAATGAACCCTATTCCCTCTATTCATGATTCTTTTGTTAAATTGCCTCAAAATTAGTAATGATATTCTTTTTCTTGGGTCTTGTACCCCACTGCCATGTTCTAATTGATATGATGCTTTTACTTTCCATGATTTCTTTTCTAGCATGTTGATATTATGGACTATTTTTCTATAACAATGGTACTTATGTACAACCACCCATAGATAGGGCATGCATTAATTTGCCCTGGGGAATGTCTTATTCTCCCCCATAAAAATATGTGTAGGTGACTGTGAATGTTTAAATTCTCCCCTCACCTATAGGCTGAGGTCTGGTGGGTTCCTCAACCCTACTTATTTAATGTATTCAATATTAATCATGCATGCAAATCTTATACTATTTTTTTGTTATGGCAAGCATCTATTTGATTATGCCTCATACTCTTGAAATCTATATCTTATGATGAAAACTAGACTTTATTTACATGTTTTCTTTTCCTTGATATCTTATTCATATTTGTTGATGCATACTTTGTTTTCCTTTCCCTTTTGTTGGGTGTTTTCCCAACCACCCAGGTTTAGATCGAGGTGTCGAACATGACCAAGGAGAGCACAACTTCCAACATGGACCTAGCTCTTGGAGATGTTGCTTGGAGACAGATATGGAGTAGTTTATACTTCCCTCTACTTAGATCCTTATGTTGTATCATACATGTAAACCCTTATGGGATATTATGATGTACTTTTGTAATCTTTTGTGAAAATTGAATATAGTCATTTGTTTCATTCCGTTGCTACACTTTGGTTGTTTTGAATACCATTTATTGAAATTTGAAATTTTTACACCTATTACAACGTACCTTTGATTGTGTTTGGAATGGATGTTTTATTCTTCAATTATTTTTAGTAGGGAGTGGATCCCCCCTCTTGGGTCCCACTCCTTACAATATACTTGTTGGATCACACTTCTTTGGAAGTTGATATAACTTTTTCTAAGACTTTTGGATTGAGAAATGAAAGAAATCATAATAAAATATAGTGGATTTTTCTAATGACTTAATTATTGTACAATTTGTCAATATTATTTTGTATGTCTCACCATGGACACTTATTCTTATAAATTATACTATATTATTTTTTACAATGTACCTATAAATTTGCAATGATGTTAAGTCTTGAATTTGGATTTTAGGCAATACAAGTGTACCCCTAGGATCGTGCTTCCGCATTTGACTACATTACTCTGATGAAAAAAATTGAATTTGTTCACTAGATCATGAGGGATGATTTCAAATGATTGGTTCTTTTTAACCTTTATGTTTTGATATTTTATTTCTTATTATATATGTTATTATGTTATTTCCTACAGGACACCCTGGGATGCTTCAATCCTTCTACCACTATCTAGGCACTAGGATTGAGAGGTAATAATGGTTTCATGACAATTGATATTAAAACCAACACACTCCCATATACATCAAGTAAATAATTGCTTGAACCTAGGAAATCCTAAAAGACCATAATGGTGAGAACTGAGGTGTCTAGGCTAGGTATCTAGCCAATAATCACCTCCTTTATCTATCTCACAACAATGGCTGAGGTTCCCCACTCTACCTGGCTTTAGTCGATCCAGAACTGGATCTGAAGGTTCTCCTTTGAAACCCTAAAATATCCTCCCTCATTTCATATTTTCTCTAAGGAACCATGAGACCATCCATTAGACTAAGGTAGGGTGACTCGTTGTCTTTTCTCTCTTCTTAGGTATCATGACTTGATATATATACTCTCCTTATTTTTGGATAGCATGGAAATCAATATAAAATTTGTAAAATATAGACCAATAACACACTATGATTTGATATACTCTTGTGTCAATGCATATGATAAAAGGACTCATACTAGGATGTTCCTTGTAGATAGCTCCACAAACCCACAACCAAGGAGTAGAACCCCATGGAACCAAGAATGATGTGAAGGAGAAGATGGATAAAAACAAAGGGGAAGCTAAGAAGAATAATAAGGAAGCCAAAATGAAAAATGAAAATAAAAAGGAAGTTGAAAAGGAAAAGGAAAAAGAAGATGAAGAAGAAAAATAAGTTTACAAGGACAAGGGAAAAGAGGTGGACAAGGGCAAGGGACCCAAAGGAGATAGGCCTGATGATGACAATGACGATGACGATGACGACGATGATGACGACGATGATGATGATGGTGATGATGATGATGATGATGATGTTACAACTCACACTTCAAATTCTTAGTAAACAAAGGTTTAAAGATAATCTTAGAGTTAAATATGCCTTTAAAGATGCTTTGAATTAATTGTATGCTTTGTGATTAATTCACTTTTGATTTGATCCTTGAATAACTAGTGATGAGATTACTTAACATATGTGTGAAGAGAAGTTATAAATAAAATATCAAAGAAAAAATCTTCATGAGAGATCTTGTCATATATTTATATATAATATAGATAATTCAATTGTGAATCCACAAAAACAAGAATGAATGAAATCAATTTTGAAATGGAGAAGTTAAAACCTTTTTAGTATCATGCAAAGTATCCCTCAATCAAAAACTGATGGATTAAGATTGAAGGTTTTACATGTCCCTAGATCAAAGGATTCTCTAAATTTAATAAAATGAAGGTTTCAATGATTGTACAGATCGATGGTTTCATAGAGTCCTTTAAATGATGGTTTAGAATCTAAGGATTTAAGTAGATGTGATAAAAGATGGTTTTACTAAGGTCTCACAGACCAAAGGATCTACAAATGATGGTTTTGCTTGACAGATGCCTACCGATGGTTCAATAGAAAAATGTCTTCTGAAGATTTTTCTACACACCATGTTCTGATGGTTTGACTGATGCACATCAACCAAAGATAGAGAATACCGATGGTTCTAGAAAGTGATGGTTGTGTTGATGATCATCAATGAAAGACTCAATAGTTGAAGGTGACAACCAACGGTTGTCCATATTGAATGTTTTCCTTCTAATGGTTCATTTGTGGTGTCGCCCAGTTTGTCAAATCACATAGATCTCATATCCCTATAAATAATAGATGAAATGAGATGAAAATAGGCTTCTTAGCTTCATTTTAATTTCTCTTCTTTCCTGAAAAACCCTAGAGCAGGGTATAGAGGACGATCATAGAGGCGGTCTAGGATGAAAGAGAGCAGCGACTGAAATTAGTTGATTCACCTATATTCATCTAGGTAATAGTTTTAATAGTATATCTCTTATTATTTTCCTATTCTCTTCCAAGAAAATCTCAATTTCAATAATTGAAGGCTTTACTTGACTTTTGTTTTTGGTCTTCTACCTCCAACTAACTTCTTTAGTGCTCATCCACCTTTCAAAAGACCATTTAGAGTTGGATTTTGAGGTTTTGAGTTAAAATTCGAGCTTGTAGACTAAGATCTGAAACATATCAAGTTTACACACAAAGATCTGTAAACTAGAACATATACAAGTGAGTGGAAAATCACATTTAAACCTTAATTTTTTACAATAACCAAGTTTAAATAATAATTTCTATGTAACAATTTGCCTGTTGATGAATTATTTGAAATCTATAAAGTCTTGGTGTGTGACTTCAATCGAAGTGTTAAGAGGCTCAATACACTTATGCTACAATTATATTGCTTGATTAATAGTTGTGTTAATCAATACATATAAATTCAGTGGATAGTTTGAACTATGGTTATTATGGTCAATTATCAATTAAAGTGAATTCTTTATTATTGCCAATGAAATATTCTATATTAAAATCCAACAAATGGAAATAGAAACCCTAAATATATATAAAAAAAATAGCTAGATAAGTATATTACTCGTGGAAACTAAAGAATTACTAAACATTAGATGTCATGAACATCATAGAATCCATCACTGAGGCCTGTGTCATGAAAGAGGAAGCGTGCTTACTGACTAGCAGAGTCCAAGATGAAGTAGCTGGAGTGTACTAGAGGGGTATGAGGGACCAATCCCAACGAGTATGGTCTCCTTAACTGAGTAAGGAACCCAACATTAACTGGAGATTTTAGTGGTATATAGTATAGTTCAGTTAGTTTAGTTACTTCTCAGTAGGTGAACCCGTGTTGAACCACTGATATAGGTAGTTAAGCCAAGTCTATTGACTCTATGCTTGTGTACTCATGTTTAAAAGGAGGAGTCTAGATATCCGACCACTCCCATTAGCCTCCAAGGCCAGACGTGGCAAGGCATGTTACAAATTGGATAGCTAGTTAGTAGACTTAGAGTCACAGATCTAGTCTAAGTCTTGTACGGTGAGATTGTAGCTTGATGTGATGCTTCCACATATTGTGATATACTTCATGTGAGTTTGGGGCATAATAAATGGGCTAAAAGTTTAGTGAATAGATTTAGTTTATTTATTTCCTATAGTCATTATCTGGTCAACTGCCATGTTGAATGATTTACAATTTTAAACTACTATGTGTGTATTTGTCAGTGTTTGGTAGAATTAATAATACATATGAAATATCATCATTTCTTATTGATTCTCTACGCATTGAGCCAATAGCTCATCAACCTACTGAAACAATTTTTTCAGGAAAATCTCCAGCACTACAAGAGGATTCAGAGGCTAAATATCATCAGGAGTTGATCAGTAGAGGTCTCAAGAAGAATAGTTGGCTTATTTAGATGGTCTCTTATCCTTACTCTAGATCTTGGAAATGAGAGAGTGAGAAACGAGAGCAATTTATAATAAGTTGTACTTGGTTTAGTATAAGCGAGAACTCTTACTTTTATGTAAAATTTGAACTTGTTGTAATCTTTCGTGTTTTTCATGAACAAGATGTTATCTTTTTAGGTTAACATTATGTTTTATTAGTTCCATGTAATTAAAGAAAGAAAAATTGAAGGCTAGTTTTCAGTTAGTAATTAATAGTGAATGGTTAGTATAATCCCTCTTTGGAAGACCTAGACCCTAGTTAGTGGTTTTGGGTTGCATAAACTATTGGTATTATAGCATTGGTTGAGCATATGTTGAACATAAATTGAGTTTAGGTTTGGGACAGGGGCCATAAGAGACCAATAGGTTAGGATGATTTCTTCTTTGAATTGTTATTTTATAACATATATTTATTGATATGAATATGTAGATGGCAGAAAGAGGACATGGTCATGGTGAGGAACAAGCTAAGAGCCATTATGGCCCTTACCCTTAGACAATGGCTCAAGGTGGATGTGATAGAAATGAGGCAACCAAGATGTATCACATCATTCTAGAGACAAAGGAGACATATAAGATGGAATAGGAGGTTTTCATCTTCGAGTAAGGACCTGATGAGATCCTATGTTTTGGTGAAGAAACTAGGTAGAATTGAGTTTTCTGGAACAATAGACCCAGTTGTGGTAGATGTGTGGCTTTGACAGTTGGAAAATGCTTTTTGCTAAATGGAGTTACCAAAGAATAAGCAGATCAATCATGGTGTCTATCTATTCAAAGGAGATGTTGAGTTGTAGTAGCGTGTTGTGGAAGATAAGAGGTGGAATACAGTGATTATATGGAGGGACTTTGTAGATGAGTTTCACCTTAAGTATTTTCCTCCTACCTTCTAAAGTGACAAGATTAGACTGTTGGAGAATATTATATAGTGCATCATGTAAATTGGCGAGTAGAAGGCATATTTGACAAGGTTGGCTAATTTTTATCTAAACTTGTACTAGATGGTGTAGAGAAATGTAGAGGTTTAAGATCCAAAATTAGACATACAATATCAACTATGTGGACAAGAGATAGATAAAATTTTGGAGAAATGTTGGTAGCAACAAGACATATCAAAGAATTTGTTAATGTGGATTAGCACTTCGAGAGCAAGAAAATATTTGGATATTATGGTAGAGGAGGACAACGTAGTATTGGATACAGAGGAGGTGGTGGATTTTTTTTTCCAAGATAGGATGAGATCTTGGTTCTTTTAGAAGGCAATGATCTGGTTCAAGTGATGTGGTATCTTCTCATAGTAAGGTAAAATCTAGCCCTAACATATGGAATACACCACCTAGGTGGGAACCTCCAGCAAGGCCTTTAGGATTATTAGTATCAGTGATAGGACCACAAAGGCATGATACAATTGTGTGTGATATTTTGGGAAGGTCACACTATGACTAGTGTTGGGGAACTGAATTTCAAGGATGTCACTATGGTGAGTGTATGAGACATTTTAAGAGAAAATGTCACAAACTCCAAATCACACCAGCATAGAGTTCACAACCTTTGTTTCAAACTCCTCAGAGATAGGCTACAACTAGAGGAGCAGGTTATTCAATAACTTCAGGGTCTAGGGGAGAGCACCTAGTACCAGTAATGGACAATGAGGACATCGTGACAGAGGGAGAGCTACTAGATGTTTCTTTTCTATGACTCCATATGAGAGAATAATCTCATCCAGAGTTGTTACATAGGAGATGCTTCTCTCTAATAATATTTCACTTACAATTTTGATAGATCCTGGTGCAACACATTCTTTTGTACTGAGATCTTTAGTAAGTGGATTGGATCTTTTGACTCAGGATTTGTATAATGAGTTGTTGTCAAGAGTGACGTTAGGTGAACCAACATTTCTGATAGAAGTATGCCCCATATGTCTTTTGAGTTTCAATGGATATATACTAGAGGTTGATCTCATACCCTTTAACATTAATTATTTTCAAATAATTTTGGGTATGGATTTCTTTGAGGCATACCATTTACATTTCGATTGTTGAAAGACAGAGGTTATCTTTCAACAAGGTGGATTTTCATGTATCTTTACTGAATATAGGAATGTCTTATCCACGTGCATGGTATGAGTTGTAGTAGCTGATAAGATGATGAGAAAGGGTGTGATGCCTTTTTAGCACATGTCGTAGATATAAAAGTAGAGAGAACAATAGTAAATATAGAGGATGCTCCAAATCAGTATGAGAGTACCTAGATGTCTTTCCTGATGAGTTACTAGGTCTACCTCTATAGAGAGATGTTGATTTTGAGAACATACCCTACCTCGTAGTCACCCAATAGCATTACCAGCCTATAGAATGGCATTTATAGAGTTGAAGGAATTAAAAACTTGGTTACAATAGTTGTTGGACAAGGGTCTCATTCAAGATCTAATGCTTTTTTTGAAAAAGAAGTCTAGAACTATGTGGTTATGCATAGACTATAGACAAATAAATAAGATAACCATTGAGAATAAATATCCTTTGCTTGTGATTGATGATCCATTTGATCAGTTGCATGGAGAAATAATCTTTTTAAAGATATATTGCAGTTTAAGTTATCTTTAGTTGAGGAAAAAAGGCATTAGATGCACCTAAGTCATCCTTCAGGATAAGATATGGACATTATGAACTTGTACTTATGTCTTTTGGAATGACAAATGCCTCTACAGATTTTACGGACATGATGAATAGGGTTTTTAGACTATATATAGATCATTTCATAATAGTGTTAATAGGCAATATACTTAAATATTCCAAAGATGCAAAGCAATATGAGCAACATCTGATGATAGCTTTGCAGTTGTTAGACAACATCAATTGTATGCAATGTTCAACAAATGTGAGTTCTGATTGTATAAAGTTTTCTTTCTTGAACATGTCATATCAGGGGAAGGAGTCAGTGTAGACCCTAAGAAAGTGAAATTTGTTCTTTGGTGGGAGAAACCCACAACCCCTACTGAGATCAAAAAGTTTCTAGGGCTAGTTGGATATTATAGAAGATTTATAAGGAAATTCAGTGTCTTAGAAACACCTCTTACACGACTAACAACACAAGATATCCCTTTTTTGGACCAAAACATGTGAGAAAAGCTTTCAACATTAAAGAATAAATTAACTACAACACTAGTTTTGATTTCACCAGAGTCAGATGAGGGATATGTGATGTTTAGTGATGCATCTAGGAGAGGGTTAGGATGTTCCTTATGTAGGAAGTAAGGGTGGTGGCTTATTCTTCTAGACAACTCATCAATAATGAAGAGAATTATCCAATGCATGATCATGAGCTTGCATTAATAGTACATGACTTAAAGTCATGACATCATTACCTCTATGTTGAGTCACGTCAGGTCTTTACTAACCATAAGAGTCTAAAGTACCTTTTTATGCAAAAAAATCTCAACCTGAGATAACATAGATGGTTACATCATATACAACATTATGATGTTACCATTGATTACGACCTTGTAAAGGCCAATGTTGTGGCAGATGCTCTAAGTAGGAAGTCTACGTCATCTACATGAATACTTTCTATGGCATGTGTAAAAGAGATTTACTAGTCAAAATGAGATAAATGAGTTTAAATTTGAGTGTGTTAGAACAAGGTGGGATGGTTTCACAGATGCATGTTAGACCTACATTCCACAAACATATTAAAGAGCTGTAAGATTAATGATAGTGAATTGAAGCAAATGATACATGACATGACATAATGAAAGATAATAGAGTTTATATATTCAGATGATGGGATATTGTATCAACATGATAGATTGTGTGTGCTACATGTCACTAAGCTAAAGATGCAGATTCTTAAGGAACCTCACTCTTCTATGTATGCAATGCATTCATACAACTCCAAGATGTACAACAACCTCAAGGAAATGTATTTTTGGTCAGGATTGAAGAGAGATGTAGCTAAGTATGGCCAAGTGTGGTGTTTTCCAACAAGTCAAGTTTGAACACCATAAATTAGCTGACACCCTACAACCACTCCCTATTCCAATGTGGATCTGTGATCATATTACCATGGACTTAGTGGTAGGGTTACCTAGAATGTCACATGGTTTTGAATCCATATGAGTGATCGTGGATATGCTAACTAAATCTGCTCATATTTTACCTATTAATTCAACTTGGGATGCACCAAAACTAACTAAAGTCTACATAGATGAGATAAATTAGATTGCATGAAATGCCAATCACTATTATATCTGATAAAGACCCTGATTTCACATCTAGATTTTGAAATCAACTACATCATGCCTTGGAATCAGGTCTACAATGTAGCACAACATTTTATACTTAGAAAGATGGACAATTAGAAATGATAGTTCAAACCCTAGAGAATATGTTGAGAGCTTGTGTATTATAGTTCATTGGCAGTTGGGATAATAATCTTAATCTAATGGATTTTGGATATAAAAATAGTTATCATTCTATTTTAGGTGTGGCTCCTTATGAATCTTTGTATGGGAGAAGTGTAGATCTCCTATTCATTGGTATGAAGTTGGAGAAAGACATATTATAGGTCTGGAGTTGGTCAAAGAGACAACAAAAGAGTTTGTGATTAGACAACAATTGAATGCTGCACATGATAGACAAAAAAATTATGTAGAGGAAAGATGTAGACCACTTCAGTTTGAGGCTGGGGATGAGGTTTACTTGAAAGTATCACCATGGAAAAGTCTACTAAGGTTTGTAAATGAGGAAAACTAACACTTAGATATAGGGGTCCCTATCCAGTCATTTTGAGGGTTGAACTAGTTGCATATAAACTTGAGGTTCCTCTTGAGACATCCAACTTACATGATGTGTATCATGTATCCATGTTGAAGAAGTGTCATCCAGGTATAGAGAAGATTGTAGACCCAGAACTAGTACATAAGAGAAGATATTATCTATGTTGAAGGTCCTATACAAATTCTAGATCATAAGATTCAAAATATTAAAAAGAGAGAGGTGCCCTTAATGAAAGTCCTTTGGAAGAACCATGGTGTAGAAGAATATACATGGGGGTTAGAATCATAGATGTTTAACAAGTATCCTTTCCTATTCTAGGGATTTCGAGATGGATTTTTTATTGGAGGGGGAGATTGTTACAACCAACACTTCAAATTCTTGGTATTAAAGGATTAAAGATAATCTTAGAGTTAACTATATCTTTAAAGATGCTTTGAATTATTGGAAGATTTGTGATTAATTCATTTTAGATTTGACTCTTGAATAAGTAATGATGAGATAACTTAATACAAGTGTGAAGAGCAAGTTTAAAGATTATTAAAGAAAATATTAAAGAGAAATTCATCATGAGAGATCTTGTTATATTTTTGATATAGAAATATAAAGAATTCAATTATGAATCCATGGAATCAAAGTTGAAATGGAGAGGTTACAAAATATTTAGTATCTTGTAGAGTTTCCATCGATTGACAAATGTTGGAATAACATCAAAAAATTTACATGTCACTAGATCAAAGGATTCTCTAAATTTAATTAAAAAAAGGTTTTGTAGAGTGTACAGATCGATGGCTCACAGAGTCCTTAAACCTATGGTTTAGAATAGAACGTTGTTACTAAATGTGCAATCTGATGGTTTTATTGAGGTCTCATAGACTGAAGGATCCACAACTGTTGGTTCTTCTTGAAAGATTTGTATTGATGGTTTAGTAGAAAAGTGTCTTCTGGAGGTTCTTATAGGCACCATATTTTGATGGTTTGACTGATGAACATCAACTGAAGATAGAACACACTAATAGTTCTAGAAACCGATGGCTGCATGGACGGTCATCAACCGAAGGCTCAATAACTGAAGGTGACAATGGATGGTTGTCCATACCTAAGGTTTTCCTTCTGATGGTTTCTCTGTGATGCCACCCAGTTCTTCAAATCACATAGATCTTATACCCCTATAAATACTAGATTAAACTGATGGGAATAGGCTTGTTAGCTTCATTTTGGTTGCTCTTCTTTCCTAAAAACCCTAAATAGAGGCGATCATAGAGGCAATCTTGGATGACAACATAGGAAGAAAGGGAGTAGAGATAGAAACTGATAGACTCGACTTAAATTCATCTAGGTAAGTAGTTTTAATAGAAGATCTCTTCTTCTTTTTATGGTCATTTGCACGAAAATATCAATTTCAACAACCAAAGGTTGTACTTGACTTTTGTTCTTTGTCTTCTACCTCCAACTGACTTCTTTAGGGTTTGTCTACATTCTAAAACATAATTTAGAGTTCACTTTTGAGGTTTTGGGTTCAAATCCAATCTTATAGACTAATATCTAAAGCATATCAATTTTATTCACGAAGATAAGTAAGACAGAACATATGCAAGTGAGTGGAAAATCACATTTAAACTATTTTTTTTCTAGTAATCAAGTTTAATAATCATTTCTATGTACCAATTTGCTTATTGATGAATGGTTTTAAATATGTAAAGTCTTAATATGCAATTTTAGTCAAAGAGTTAAACAACTCAATATACTTGTTCTACAATCATATGGCTTGATTGATGGTTGTGCTAGTCGATGCATATGAAATTCAATGGATAGTTGTAATTATGGTTATTAGTAATCTCAATTATCAATAAAGTGAATTCATCACCGAAGTAGTGAATTATTCTCTATTAGAATCCAACAACTGGAAATGAAAACCCTAAGTACAAAAAAAGGAAGAAATATCTATATGAATATATTACTTGTTGAAACTAAAGATCAGTAGACATTAGATGCCATGAACTCTATAGAATTCATCACAGAGGTATGAGTCATGAAGGAGAAAACATGCTTATTGACTGGAAGAGTCCAGGATGAAGTAGTTGGAGTGTACTATAGCGGTATGGGGGACTAAGACCAATGAGATAGTCTTCTTAAATGAGTAAGGTGCCCAACATTAACAGGATATTCTAGTAGGCATATATTATAGTTCAATCAGTTTAGTTACTGCTCAGTAGGCCAACCCTTGTGGAACTACTGATACAATTAGTTAAGCCAAGTGCTTTGACTCTCCACCCCAGTACTCAGGTTTAGAGGAGGAGTCTAGATATCTGGCCGCTCCCCCGCTCCCATTAGTCGTTGAGGCCAATTACTGCAAGGCCCGTTGCAGACTGGGCAACTAGTTAGTAGACTTAGGGTCATGGGTATAATCTAAGTCTTCAACGGTGAGATCATATCTTAATGCGATGCTTCCACATATTATGGTACACTTCACGTGAGTCCTTGGAATAATAAATGGGCTAAAAGATTAGTGAATGGATTTAATTTATCTATTTTCTACTGTCAGTATCAGGTCAACTTCCATGTTAAATTATTTATAGTTTTAAACTACTATGTGTGTTTGTTTGTGTTTTGTTGACTGAATAAAACACGTATAAAATATCATATTTTCTTGTTCATTTCCTACGCACTGAGCCAATAGCTCATCAACCTACTGAAACCTTTTTTTAGGAAAAACTCAAGCTCTAAATGAGGAGTCAGAGGCTAAATATCATCATGAATCTACTTTGGAAACAATCATGGAAGATGCAGATTCTCGAATCTAGTCTGTCATTACTATAAGAAATAGGGCCACTTTGGGGGTCAGTTGTCCAATCCACCTCCATGGGCCACCAATGTCAATCATCAATGAAAGAACCAAGGAAATCAAGACTAGATCTAGACTATGCTCTTTTGATTGTATAACCCCTTTAATTCTTGCAATAATCCTTGATACTTTAGAAACACAATTTCTTGAAATTTTGTTTTGGATGCCCTACTGTGTTGGGCTTGCTCCACTTATCAATGGCTTAGAAACTACCATGTACTATGAATAAGAAGTTAGTATCTTTGTGGGACAATTTTGATCATTTCATTCTAGAATTCTAAAAATCTAGTCAAATTTGTGACATAGTGATAATTATACTGAGAATCATGAGGTGTAATATGCGATCACAAAGACTTTCATAATATTGAGTTTTGGGGAAAAAATACCATTAAGGGGGGAAGGACGTGACAAAGTGCTATTTATCCCAATTATGACCTAATTATTCAATTACCCTTCAATTTTATTTGACTTCCTTACTCTTGCTATTTTCCATAATCGATGACACCAACTCTGAATCAGATTGATACACCTAATAACTGAAAACCCTATCTTGAGATTTTTTCAAATCCTTAGATTGATGTCTAAATATGCTACCCTCTATCCTTGCATTCTTGACTTTTGACTTCATTTTATCAACGTCTAATGAACTGACAAGTTTGTGACTCTTTATTGAGTATTTGATGCATAATTATACATTGTGTATATGGATATACACTTTTTTTTTTGAATTGATACTCCTTTAGATGATTTCCATTGGTAACTTTATCATATGAATCCTAAACTTTTTTATAAATATTATTTGATTTATTGCAAAATTTGGGTCCAAATTTCACTCCAATCAGAGTTTCCTAGCTCATGTTACAAATTCCCAAAGATACACCTTTAAATCAACTTTTTTGCAAAATGGGTCGCAATTGTGGCTTATTGGGCAGCACTCCAACCAACACGGGAGGGGTCATCCCCTGCCTTGGGCTGATATTATGGTAGTCGTGGGTAGGCAAAAACCCTTGACATTCAAGTATGCATATCTCCATAATCTTTTCTCTATTTTTCATATTTAAGGGTGTGTTGGATTTGTCTTGAGAATCCACAACATATTTCTGTGTATGCCCTCACATGTACTCAAGTCTTCATAAAGATTCAAATCTCTAAAACTTGCCACCACCATGGATCTTTTTGCCTCCAAATCACCCTACACCTATATCTAACCCTATAAAAAGACCCTCTTGACTTCATCTTGCTTCAAAACATCTGACCATGAACACCTTTATTTTTTTTCTCTCTATCCCTCTCTCATGGTTTTCCCCAACCTAGGGCTAGTGTGCACAACCATTATTTATGTTGTAGAATAACCACACCCCCTCTCTCCTTGTAGGTTTCCTCTTTCTCTCAAAACATATCTAGACCATAACTTTCACATCTTTTATCGAGAATGGCAAATCTATAGTTCATTTTGATTGTGAGAATGATCCAGACACAATGGGACTACCTTTAACATCAAATTAAAAACATTTTCTAAAAGTTCTCTTATAATGTTCTACAATTATGATTAGGAAATCAAAATTTGAATCTTTACATCAACTTGACCTTGACATTACAATACATATGACAATGGATACTAGATATATCAATATCTTGAACTTTGATGTATAACCTTAAAACTTGACCAAGATTAAGGGTCTATTGATGTTACAACATATATTAACATAATGGATCTTTCATCTATGCATGCATGTTTGATATTCGATATTGATTACTTGACTATCTTGAATGATCTAACTTTGATGATTAAGAATCCAAGTCACTAGATCTACCCTTTTAGTAACTGTTATTTCTTGGACCTTATATCTAGTCATGTTGATACATAGACTCAAATCTTTTCAACTTTGATGCTTGTGCTCATGAAAATCAATGAAATTTGATAATTTTTCTTTAATTAAAATATTGTGATAATTGACTCTAATAAAGATCAAGACCATATTATTTATCCTTCCAAGATCATAATACTTTCAAGAATATTTTCTGGGATCAATATCTTAATCTTGATCTCGAGTTGACAAGTTGACCCTTGGAACTATGTGACCCTCTTTGGCAACTCAAGGATTTGATCCTAAATGGACTAAGTAGTGAACATAATATAAGATGGTGATGAATATTATGTTGGATATGGATAATGACACCTCCAAATTCGTTTTTTTATCAAAGATGAGTAGGCCACCTAAAGTCTTAATAATGATTTAAAAACCTTAAAGGTTCGGTCATTATGACCTATAATGTTGAAAATCCCAGATTGACCCTTAATTTTGTGGAATCATGGTTTACACAAATCTTTTCACACTCAATCATACAAAGATTTCCACTATTCATTTAAGGTACACTTTCCTCATATTTTACATGACTACGATATTTATCATATTGTTTGATATGTAACTTTTGTGTGAATGTTGGCTACTATTGTTCCCAATGAATAAATTTCTATTATTTTCATATACATATGTTGATTGAACCTAGAACATAAGAAAATAAATGAACTTTTGTTATTGTCAAGGATCACACTTCCTATGGAAGTGGCAAGGTTTGCACTTCTTCTAGAAGTAGATAGTATCGCCTTCTTGATAAAGGGGATAACGATTGCTTATCTTTAAGAAGATGCCATATACTTTTTGGTTTGAACTTTTTTGGAAGTTGCTATAACTTGTTATGACACTTGTTGATTTAGAAATAAAATAAAACATTATAAAATATGGAGGATTTTTATAATGAATTGATTTTTGTACAAAATGTCGATATTATTTTATAAGTCTTGCCAAACACACTTATTCTTATAAATTCAACTATATTATTTTTGATGGTGTACCTGTGTGTTTTCACTAACCACGAGTCTTGAATTTTATGATTTTAGGAATCACATGTGGACCAATAAGATCATGCTTCCTCAGTCAACTACACGACTCTAATGAAAAAGACTGAATATATTCACTAAAACATGAGGGGTGATTTGGGATGATTAGTTCTTGTTAATCTTTACGTAAAGAGATTTTATTTCTTATTGTATATGCTAGTGTGTTATTTCCTTAGCGCCACTTACTTAAGGGTGATTCAATCCTTTACCACTCTCTAGGAAGTGGGATTGGGGTAATAACAGTCTTGTGATAATTGGTACTAGAGCCAACAAACTTGCATATGCACCAAGCATATAATTTCTCCAATCTCTTGAACCTAGGAAACCCTAAAGAGACAACTGAGGTGTCTAGGATTGGGGTTCTATCCAGTAATCACCTCCTACGTGTCTCACAATGGTGGCTGGGGTCCCCCGCTCTAGATGGCTTCAGTCGATCCAAAACTAGACCTAAAGGTTCTCCTTTTTAACCCTATAATGTCCTCACTCATCTCTTTTTTTATCTAAGGAACCTTGAGACCACCCATTAGATTGAAGTAGGGTGGCTCCTTATATCTTCTCTCTTGTTAGGTATCATGGCTTGATATACATACTCTCTCTAATTTTGGGTATCATGGGAAACAACTAAATAAAACTTGTAAAATATAGAACAATAACATGCTATGACCTAATATACTCTTGACTCAATCCACTGGATAAAAAGGACTCAACTATGATGTACCTTGTAGATGGATCCACGAACCCACAACCAAGGAGAAAGACCTTATTGAACCACAAATGATGGGAAGGATAAGACGGATAAAAATAAAAGGGAAGTCGAGAAGAAAAGCAAAGCTGAGAATAAGAAGAAGGAAGCCAATATGAAAAAGGTAGATGAAAATGAAGACGAAAAACAAGAGAAAAAGGAAAAGGAAAAAGAGACAACGATGATGATGAAGTTGATAATGATAAGGGAAAAGGGATGGATAAGGGAAAGGGACCCAAAAGATCAAGGCCAGAATAAGAGGATGAGGAGGCGGATGAACCAAGAAAGGTCCTCAAGGAGGATATTTGGGAGGTACAAAACAAATAACTTATGGATGCTATAATTTTTTTGGCAAAACACACATTCTCCTTAGTCCTTGAAGGTATATGAATCAATGACCCAAATCCTAGCATCATCACTTATTTTCTTAAATTGAATTTAAAATCATTCTATGATGAAGACAAGGAGGATGTGTTGGACAAAGTTGATGCATTGATTGTTTATATGGAAAATACCTTTAAAGTATTGGGATGCTCAGAAAATAATAAAGTGATTTTTCCACCTATAAAATAAAGGGTGAAACCAAAATATGGTGGGGAAATTACACCAACTCCCAGAAAATATTTTCCTTTGAATTGGAAAGCCTTCAAGCCTATCTTTATAACATGTTTCATGCGTAGCAATGAGTTCAAGGAAAAGAGAAGCAATTTCTGGCCCTGACTCAAAGTGACTCCTATGTTTCTGAATATAATCATTAATTTTGACTCTTATTACGCCATGTTAAGGACTTGACTTGGGAAGAGAAGTTGGATCAATATGTTGAATGATGGAATATGGCTCTACAAACTATGGTCACATCTTTTAGACCTACCACTTCATAGGATGAATTTGACCATGCTCTAAAGATGGAAAGAACCATGGGTTCAGGAAACAAATAACTAGGTCTTGGCCAATCTAGGGCTGACTAGTATTGATGGCCGATCTTAAGTAAGAGGAAGGACATCAAAATAACTCTAGTGAAAATCAAGGTTACCGAAACCCTAATCAAGGAAATGGTCAAAATCAAAGGATGAGATGCTACAACTGTGGAAATAATCATGGAGGAAAATGGAAATACCCAAATCTAGTTTGTCATTACTACAAGAAAAAGGATCACTTTAGGGGTCGGTGACCCGATCCACCTCCATGGGCCACCAATTCCAATCATCAAATAAAGAGCCAAGGAAATCAAGACTAGATCTAGACTATGCTCTTTTGATTATGTAAATTCTTTAATTCTTGCGACAAACCTTGATTTTTTTTAAGACTGCAACAAACCTTGATAGTTTAGAATCATTGTATCTCGAAATTTTTTCTTTGGATGCTCTAATGTGTTGGGCTTGCTCCACTTATCAATGGCTCAGAACCTACCATGTACTTGGATCAGAAGTTAATATCTTTGTTGTACCAGTTTGATCATCTCAATCTAGAAGTTAAACTATATAGTCAAATTTGTGAAATAATGATAATGATATTGAGAATGATGATGTGGATTACAAGATCATGGTTACTTTTATAATATTGAATTATGTGGACAAAGTTCCTCTTAAGGGGGAAGGATGTGAAAAAGTTCTCTTTGCCTTAATTATGATCTAATTATTCAATTATCATTTAATTGACTTGACTTCCTCATTCTTTATATTTTGCATAATCGATGACACTATCTTTGAGTCAATTTGATACAATGAATAACTGAAAACCTTAGTTTGCGATTTTTTCAAATCCTTGGTTGATATATAAATATTGTGCCCTCTTACCCTTGCATTCTTGAATTTGTACTTTACTTTATCAAGTTTTTATCAATTGACAAGTTTGTGATTCTTAAATACCTTGTTGATACAGAAATACACTTTGTTTTTGACTTGATAATCCTTTGAATTATTTACATATGTAATGTCATCCTATGAATCCCAAACTTTTTGTAAATATTATTTGATATATCATAAGCACAAGGTCCAAATTTCAGTCCATTTGAGGTCCCTAGCTCTCGTGTCAAATTCCCAAAGATACACCTTAAAATCTCCTTTTTTTGGCAAATAGTCCAAGTTTTGGGCTTATTGGGTCGCGCCCCAACAGCCTAGGTGGGGCCATCCCCTACCTTGGGCTACTGCTATATTAGGCGAGGGTGGGGGGAATCCCTAGACCTTTGGGCAAGTAGATTTCCCTCATATTTGCTCTGTTTCATGTGTTTAAGGGTGTGTAATATTCTTCTCGAGAACCCACACAAAATTTTTGTGTACTCCCTCTCTGATATTAAATTCTTCGCAAAGATTTAAATCTTCAAAACTTGGCATCGTTATGTATCATGTTGCTTCCAAATCACCCTACACGCTACACCAAATCCTATAAAAAGACCCTCTTTGACT
Source organism: Alisma plantago-aquatica (assembly GCA_963693085.1). Taxonomy (NCBI): domain Eukaryota; kingdom Viridiplantae; phylum Streptophyta; class Magnoliopsida; order Alismatales; family Alismataceae; genus Alisma; species Alisma plantago-aquatica. Next base: position 515,064,755 of record OY856411.1, read on the forward strand.
TTGTCTTGCTCCAATGCATCTGACCATACTTCATTTTTCTCTCTCTCCCTCTCTGGTGGTACCCCCAACCTAGGGTCGGTAGACAAAACCATTGTTAATGTTGTATAAGCTCCAAGCCCCCTCCTCATAGGTTATCCTAGGGGTGAGCATTCGGTTAATTCAGTCAACTGTTGTTAATATGGTTTGGTTAAATGGTTAATTATAGGTTTGAGATTTTAATCATTTACCTAGCCAAATTAGTGTGGGTTATTTCGATTATTGTTAATCAGGTTAACCAAACAACATAGTATAATAGTATTGTTTGAAAATACTCACAAAATTTTGAGCAATTGTGATATTATAGTAGTATTGTATACAAATATAACACTATATAGTTCATAAAACTTGATTAATATATAAATGTAGAGGTTTCTTGAAATCAAAGTACATATATGTACTATCTATGTGTATGATTTTTTTCTAATAAATTGTGGGTATCACTTGATTTGGATAACCCAAAAAAATTTTTAATTGAAAAATTAACCGTTTAACCAATTAACAGAAACAAATTGACAAAAGTTAACCCAATTAACCAATCGTCTAAAAAATTAATCATCAGAATTAGCTATTTGCTTAACCAACTATTAGCCAAATTCCACTCACCCCTAGGTTACCCTCTCTTTTTCTAAAAGCATTTCTTGATCACAACTTTCCCATCCTATCAAAAATACACACACACACACACACACACACACACACACACACATATATATATATATATATATATAATCAAAATTTTGTTGAATAATTGGGAAATCATCATGGGTGGTATTTTCCTTCTAGATCAAGAAATTATCCATGGAAAGGGTAGGGTGTTTTACAGTGGTAAGATTCATGGTATCCTAGCTAAGTCTACATATTGTGTTCAGTTAACCTCTTTCCCATAGGGTGATGCCAAGATTTGGGGGGGGTGCCCTTTCTATACTTTTCTTGGTATCATACACAATGTGGCATCACTCAAGCCTTAAGTCAATCTATTTCTAGTTTTTTCAATAATTCATGTCTTAGTCAGGGAAAGGTGGAAGAGGTAAAGGAGCATGGAGGCCTTTTTAAAGGTCAAAAGTTTGAGACTCATTAAAGGATATCTAGTTGAATCATGAATCAATAACTAGAAACAAATCTTAGTAAGTGATTGATTTTGATATATTATTGTCTTTTAGAATGAATCTGGTCAATCATAGAGGCATGATGGATGGACCAAATTAAAGCTAGATTCATAAACCTAATATGGTAAATGGGGGAGTCACTTATTCAAGACAAGGATTTTTGAATGCAAAGTACCTATTTAGGATATGGCTTTAAAAATGCAAAAGATGCCTACCGGATGCATGGATTTAAATGGAAATGAGTACATATTCTATGTAGGGTTTGGAATTAAAGGGCAATTTTTGAAGTGCATACTCAAGACTTGGGTTCATATGAGAGATTAGGTACTACCGGATGTAATATTTGAGTGATAAAGGGTTTTCCTATTCAAGAGAGTGCTTGAATGCTAAATAGTCTTCCTACTCTGGTGTAGGTCTTAAAAAAGGAATGTGAGGTTTTCCTACTTAGGGTGGGGCTTGAATGATGCAAGGTTTTCATACTCATTGTAGGGATTTGATGCTAAAGTAAAACCATTTCCTACTTATGGTAGGGCGTTGTGCATGGATATGGTAAAGGTTAATGTCATGATCCATGAGCAAACTAAATTACGTACCTAGAGTAGGATTTGAAATGCAAGGTGGATGAAGCACATATGTGTGGTCTAGTTTCAGGTATTAGTATAGGATCCTCTAAAGGTACTACCATATGAAGGGTTTTATAAGATGTGATGCATATTCTAGATAGGTAATGTGGTCTAGTTTAAGGTATTGGCCTAGGACCCTAAATGGCGGTCATCATTGAGAACCCATATGATGTGTTTTAAGGTCATGATCTTGGTACTAGATGGTAAAATTTAAGTTCATGATCTATGACATGTATGTTACTGTTTAAGATCATAATCCAAGATCTTAATGAAGATAATGTTACCTATCTGGTAATAGGGCTTCACATTTTAGATGAATCAAGGGTTATATCTAATTGGAAAGTTCAAAGATTAGATCTTGGTCGAGATCACAAGATTTAAACTTTGAGTAGTCTGGAATTTAGCATCCAAAAGGTGATTAGGCCTTAGAAGAGATCAAATATTTTATTGTCATTATAATAGTGATCTTTTAGATTTTAAGGAAAGATTTGAGATAGTCATATTCTTACAAATTTTTAAGTATTCTATTCCCCTATTTCTAAGTTTACAGTGATTTTTATGAGTTTTAGAAGGTATTTGAAATTTTTCTAAAAATAGGGAATTTTTGCATTTTCTTCAAGAACTTTGTTTTAAGGGGGGAATGAGGGAGTGTTGTGCATCACACTCATTTCCTGACATTTAGGAGGCAACAACAACACAAGGAGTTTTATTTTAGGACAATGATAATAGTTATATTAGGCATGCACATAGAGCAAGACATTATGTGGATGACTTGTCCATAGAAGTGGGCATTTTACGGTGAAGCTCTGAAAAAGTCTTCGAGATGCTACTTGTAGATCGTGGAGTGGAAGATCCATCATTATTTAGGTCACTTCTAGTGATTTTTAGACTTTACCTTCTCCAACAAGGTATATTATCTGACTTTTAGCCTTCAGTTCACTGTTTTTGGCTATTCAAGGCAATTCCCTATTTTTGGCTTCATGTTTTTTTTTGCATTCTTAAGGTTAAACATAAAAAAATACTCCTTGATTTCTCTTTTCTCTTTTTTCTTTTGTTTGGGTGTCTGACACCTAATTGTGGTGATTCAACTAGCACTGTGAAGTTGATATTATTGTAGGCTTACAATTTGAGCACATATAGAGAATAGTTGGTATAGTTGGGGCTAAGCAAACATCCCTTTGAGGATCCTAAGCAAGAATTTGCTGACAAATGTGTGGGAGTTGAGTCTTGTATCAAGTGAGTCTGGAATTTTGTTTTTATAAATGTATTTCCATCAAACTAGAAATTTGATTATCATTGTTTGCTCTAGACATTTATCATGCATGTGTAGAAAAGACTCTGGAGAGCTTCTTCCTACCGAGAACATCACGAGAGGGATGATCCCATTGTGGATGAATTTTCAACATCAAGGAAATCAAGTGGGAGATAAGGTATAACTTGAAGCAGTCAACCCTTATTATTCTCTATGATTGCTGGTTTTCGACCAAGATTGGAATTTTCAATGATTTTGATGCTTGAATTCTTGTTTCACCTTTGAAATTTAGCGGCTCTATGTCCAAAATGTTTTTTATATATCTCATTGGGATGAGTAAGGCACTTGCAAATAGAGCTAGTGTACAAGAGGAGTTTTAGAATAGACTAGCTTTGATGATGTTAGTAGGTGTAAGATTGTAGATAAGAGTTTTGTTGGCCCTATAATTGAAGATTTTTCCTCAAAATTAGTACTTTCCATTTCACATTTTATGAGTTATTCACTAGGATCACTAAGTTGGCTTCTATTGGAATCCTGATTAGTAGTTTCCTAATAAGGAAGTCATGGGGACGTAAGTGTGTTTCTCTGGTGTTGGGAGTGGACCCATATGTGGAACCTGTGACCTCTAAGTATGAGGTCAAATAGGCATGGTCGCACTAGGTCTTCTTTAAGAAGGTTTTTTGCGAGGGAGAGTGTGAACCTCAGTTTGTATCTCAACCCATTGTAGTATTTCTAGTTTTTATGGTCATTGATCATCTCTTTGGCAACAACTCTGGAAATAGAGTAGAGATCTATTGATTCCATCTTCTAATAGATCTAGATTTTTTCCCTTGATTGGGGAGAAGGTATTTATGCCTACTTACTAACTTGATTGAAAAGATATCTTGTTGATACTTCCCTTATGAGGGAACATGTTTGAGATTCTAAGAGTTGTGGTGGTTTTTATGGCCTACTAAAGGTATTTTTATTAGCATTTTGTCATTTTTTTCTACTTAAATTTGATGCTTTCTAACCAACTTCATTAGTCTTGACTTTATAGCTCTGGGGGTATGATCACTTCTGACTCAAAAAACTTGGGACTTAGTTTGGTCCACAATACCACTGATATTCTTCTCTCCCAAGATGTCACTACTGGTATGGGAACATTAGTAGGTCTACTTATAATAAGTAGATAGATTATTTGGAGAGAATGTTAATTGGAGACGTAAGAGTTGCACCTTTTAATAGTAAAAGATAATTACTCTTGTGCTTTATCTAATCCTCTACTTGTTTGCATTTTCCAAGTCATATTCAAGATATTTTCTATATATCAACTTGGTTGGGCGAGTACATCTTGAGCTGCCTTTTTCTGCTCCTTGGACTTGGATGATTAGATGATCCAATTCAACTCACCATTAGGGAGTGTACTATACATCGATGTGTGTGTTGTTGGTCAATGAACAAGAGGTTAGAATATCCCATCTAATTCTCCCATGGGGTTGATTCAGCTTGGAACTTGGATCAATCAATTGGTGTGCAACCCACAATGTGATCAAGCGAGCTATGTTGCATATGTGGAGTTGTATGAAGGATTATACTTTAGAATGCATAAATACTTAATGACGTAAGTGAATTCATGCATGTTTGAGTTATTTGGAGAGTTTCAAGTGTGTTGGTAAGTTTGAGTGTAGATATCATAATTAAGATCCCTAGGTTTATGACTTTTGAGGTATTTAATTGATTGAACATACAGTTGAGTTCTTGCACTAGATTTATGTATAATGTAGTTTGAGTTGTAATAAGGTTTTGTTTATAATTTTCAGACAGTTGGATACTCCCAAAGGAAGTCATTTAGGTTTGAAAATGATGAAATAATGTATATTTTGATTTTTTTAATTACTAAAGTTTGGATTATTCAACCTAAGTCATGATTGGCTGGATGCCACACACTCATTTAGCTCATTCATCTACGTTACATGCTCTTCTATTGCCATGGATAGGCTTGTGTGGAGGATCCATATCAGCCGTGAATAAGGAATCGATGTTCATGATTTTGTCTTCAACCTAGCGGTTGCACATTGGCCGCAGGCGGTGACCACACGCATCGTGCTTCCCTCTGATTGTGGCTCTGTAGTGGATATCATGTGAAAGAAGTTGAATTTCTTAGAGAGATGTTTCCAAATACCCCTCAATTCAATTATTTGAATGATGCTAGAGTGAGAACGGGCCCTCCATTGCCACTGGCTCTCCACCACACTGAGTAGATTGTGGGTGGGAGTAGAATATGGATATAGAAGGCAAGTAGAATCAAAATGAAGAGAGGGAAACAAAGTTGGAGGTCAAGGGAGTCGAGTAAAGGTAGCTTATGGATGCATTGTGGTGTTTTTGTTGGTTGATGAGGTCCTTTGTCTCCAAGGAAGAAGACCACCATCAGAGGTGATCCTCAATAGCTCTCACTACAAAAGGAGGTTGTGGTTGAGTTTGTAGAGGTCTTGTGAACCCTTTGGAGGTTTGGGCTTCATGGAGTTGAGGCATTCTACCTCTTTTTCTCCACCTTGCTAGGATCAGGTGGTGGCAAGCTCAAGGAAATAGAGATCCTTGAGTGTTGAAGCACTGAGACCATGCCTATAATGTACCAGTATTTGAGGCCTCAGATAAAATGATCTTAAAAGAAATAATTGGACTACCCATATGCCCAAGGTACACCTCTTTCAGGGAGCCCATCATTAAAGAAATATGTAGTTAGGTGTGCTCCCACATGAGTGAGGACAAAGCGTGCAATTAAGGCTAGTAATGGTCTGTGGATCCAGTCTTCATTCCTAAAACTCTACTAGAGTCTTGGGTGGTGGGCCCGAGTGTTACAAGTATCAGATCCAGATCCCCTCCAGTAGGTGGGGCCCACGTGGGCATGACATGCCAGTCTTAAGACATGTGGTACAAGCATGTTGGAAAGGGCTATCCTAGTTGATGGAGCCACCCATGCGCTGATAGACATGGATGGGAGTTGGGTATACATATTCCATTCTGGGTGTGCACTGAAATGGGGAGAGATTATGCGGCCATATCAGTGAGCCTTGACGAGGATATCAAGAGTCTAACCGGGGGAGATTGCAACGTCCCAAGATTTGAGGCCTCATACAAAATGATCTTAAAAGGAATGATTGGACTACCCATATCACCAATGTGCACCTATTTTTAGGGAGCCCATCACTAAAGAACTTTGTAGTTAAGCGTGCTCATCCCAGAGTAGTACTAGGATGGGTGACCAATAAGGAAGTTTATCCTAGCTTGTGTGTGAGTAAGGACAAAGTGTGCAGTTGAGGCTAGTGGCAGTCTGTGGGGCCAGTCTTCATTCCTAAAACTCTACTAGAGCCTTGGTGGTGGGTGTGGGTGTTGCAATGTCATTTCAATGAGGTATTAAGGCCTTGAGCTAAAGGAATAGGAGAAAGATAGAGAGCAACCTCAACATCATTGGGAGTTCACGTCGGAGCAGAGCCATGCGGTGGCGCTTGTTCTAGAAAAGGAATAGAGGTGCACGTAAGCATCTCCCTAAATTGTTCTCACGGGAGGGAGAGGATCAGACTGGGCCAAATCAAACCCAGGTTGTCCAGAAAACAAACCAAACCCATATGGGCCGGCCGGTTCAGCATGAGCATAGGAGGTGAGATTCACGTCCATCCTTAAAGACACGTGGAAACTCTTGATTGGCTGAGAGGTAAGAAAATCTTAGATTTTATATGAATCGCGGTAGATAGATCTTATGTAAGAAAAATAAAAATAAGATATTAAAATTCTAAGAAAAATGAGTACAACAAAAAGGAAGCATAATATTAGTCTTTAGTTGTTTACATATCAATGGTATCATGTAAGATATATTACACTTGTTTAATGAACAATAAATATCAATCCATGGCCTAAAGTTGTGTAAATATGTCACTAACTCCATAAACATGTTTAGAATCCATGACATGTCAGATGTCATCATGTTTGGACATGTAATCTTCTTAATTTAGCTATTTAGGGTTTATAAGTGTAAATAAAATGTAGAAATTACATGTTACATCAATAAATGATGAAATCTTCAAAATAACTTCATATCAGTGTCATTAACATCATGTAATATTATGAAATCAATGAATTAGTTTATATTAATGATAAAGTTATAACTAGTCTTAATGTGATATAAAACCCTAATTTGACTAATGTACCTAATATTAGGGGTTAATGCATAAATTATGGAAATAATATAATGTTATGAGAACCAATACTAACCTAGACCATAACATCAGTAAATTAACTATAAAATAATTTGATAAGAAATAATGAGATGTTCTAATGAACTAAGCTTAACCCTAAAATGGACATAGCTAGGGTTAAGATGATGAGAATCTAATGAAGTCATATATGATCTTGACTTAATCAGGGGATGACCAAGGTTGTAATTGAATTGAGGAATATGTCATGATTAGGATGATCTTGATTCAAGGTACATTTTACTTCTTACTTGGCCTATTATATAGTATGGTTATGCAATGTGTGTACAAAATACGTGGCATATGATATTGGATGAAATAATTGTTCTTGCATGATACCTTATATATATATATATATAATATATATATATAGTCTTGGACACATGAAACACAAAATATCTATTCCATTATATCTAAGCACTTCAACTCTTTGGTAGTAAAGTGTTGGAAAGTAAAGTACTTCAACTCTTTGATAGTAAAGTACTTTAAAGTGATCCAACTCTTTGGTAGTAGATCACATTACATAATAATCAAACTCTTTGATCATAAGGCCTTAATGCATTCAACTCTCAAGAAATAAATGTATGGATGATATAATGGAAAATGTGCCCAAAATATGTGTTCTCTTTTGTTAATAGATATCCTTGTTAAAGTATGCTTTTATTATATTTGCCTATTATCGCCAAGTTATTGTATTATGTTATTACCAAATCATAGTAATAATGTAACGGCACATCCCTCTATCATACAGACAATGAGACATCACGCGAAAACCCAAGAAAAACACCATAATCCACATGTTACTGAAAACACGGGTTAATTAAAACTGATTGCGGAAAGTAGATAAAAGAGAACTATTACATTCAGATCATCATCCTACAAGGAAACATGTTATATAAATATTAAAAGCCTTGATATATGTCCACAGCTTATCGAAACCAGCTGTACTGTCAGCACCAGAGTTCATCACCTGATTATATGTACATATCAGGCCACATATGGCCAACAACAAGATATACAAAATTACAACAGCTAGTCATCGTGAAATGTCTTCAAAACACCTCCGAGGACCTGAGAGTACAGGGATGACTCTAGGACTCTACTACAAAACCACCAAAATAACAACATGTCCATCTCTTGCCTTCTACTGCTCTTCCTCTAGCTTCTCAGCCGCAACCTCACGACCACCACCACGTCTAGCGCGACCACCTAAAAACACACAGTCCCAGCGAGCAACATAACTCCCCGCCGAAACTATAAAACCTCAGAAGGTTTAAAGTAGATAAAGCAGATAGTTGGTAAAGACATATAATAAGAGCAGCATATAGAGCAAGACTATTATTACCATCAATCTTACCAAGATATCCATGAGACCTATATCCAGATATTTCTTTATGGAACATGATTGACAAGATAATCTTTATAAGAACTTATCACAAGATTTCAAGATCGTACAAGTAACTATAAGAGATGACTAGATCATCTACATAAGCAAGGCCTCAACCAATGTCCCGTGTTTTACTCTAAGCAGTATATACTATTCGGCTGGATTATGTTTTATTATGCCCTGAGGAAGTGAGCTATCCCTGCTCAAATCCAACCTTCGGCTGCGAAGCCCAAAAACCGGTGCCATACAAGGTCAATGGGAGAGCCGGACTCCATGAACTCACCTCCTTGTGGTCAGTGCACGAAACCAAAGCAGGACTGCAGTCTCATGCTTATATGGCCTCAGCCTTAGGGTCAGCTCCGCAAGCTACCCATATCTCTAGCTCACCTTGACACAGGTACTAGTATACTTTTGAGCCACGAGCCTGATCATCGTGCTCTTGAGCCATGAACGCATTCGTGCTCTTGAGCCATGAACGCATTCATGCTCTAATACATTGAGTCATGGGCCTGTTCACCATGCTCTTTACCATACAGAGTCTACAACCACAGTTGCACTCTAATCCTCCTATTTTTGGCTAGGAGAAAACCCCACATATTCAACAATATGCGCTCCAGGTAATCCCGTAGGATAAACCTGTTTCACCATCACCAAATTCTGACGATGATGGATCTATGGCCAGGGCAAAATACATGATATGTTCCATTGTAATTAATTAGTTTATTTTAAGTGAGTTGTTGAGGAAACCAAGTTATACAACATCGAGTTACATTAATATTGTCACTATCATGGGATCTCAATCCATCCTCACAGATTGCTACTGCCTCTCAAGGCATCAACATCCTGCATCAACATCCTGGGATAGCAATCCCTTATCTCAACTAGGCACTCAGCCTTTATCAAGTCCTCAAACCTATCTCCTCATACTGGTGATGCATGTTATCTCATCAACAAGGATTATTATCATTTAGTGTTATTCAAAGCACATATACCTCATAGCTCTTACCTGGCTATGAATCCATTAATATACCTACATGGTTAGTATACGCAGCAAGAGAGATAACTTAAAATCACCAGACATAGAGCTCTACTGATTATCATGTCATTAGGGTTTGCAGTTACACATGTCATGATCAAGACTATGTGTGGCATACTGTATCAATTACATTACTGCTATCAAATCATGGGCATCCATTTGAGCTTATAAACTAGCATCTTATTTTCTTAATAGGCAACATCTTCACGCATTAAACATAACATTCCATAATCATCAAAGGTGTGAAAACATGATAAAGAACCACTAGCTAAGGTTTCTGGGTTGGTCATGATCCTCACCAAAGGTGCCCGCTACCCTCACTAGAAGTGTGACGGGTAGGACAACCCTCACCATAGGAGATATCGGGCAGGGTAACTACCCTCACCCAAGCATGTCGGCCAAGCACAACGGACAACCACATAATGGCTGATCCAAGGGCAAAGCATATCGGGCAACCACTTCATGGTGTGTCGTGCAACTAGAGAGCAAAGGTGCTATCGTGCAACTGGGTTCATGGGGTATATCGTGCACCCAAGGTGACAAGCACCCACTGAATCTGGCAAAGCCCTATCGGCCCACTTAGTTTAGGGTTAGGGTTATGTCGGGCGACAACTACCCTATCGATCAACTAAGTCAAGCATACCATATCGGTCACCATAGGGTCCATCACTCAACCCATGTCGGGCAAGAAACCAACCCAACTTGTATCACCCAAGATTCCAACCAGGGATATCCACTTAGGCACTCTGTCGGCCAAGGGGCAACATCTATTAGGTCAAAGGATCATTTAGACCAAGGCATATTGCCCAAGCTCACCATCAAGGTCAAGAGGGCCATATCGGGCATCAAGCCAACAACACTCAAATTGACCATATCGGCCAAGACTAAACCCAAGGCAAGGGAGGGGGTGTCAGGCAGCACTACTACAAGGTGTATCGTGCAAGGCACCAAGCTCATCCCGACAAGGTCATCATCAACCTCAAGATCACCATCATCAAAACCCTAAAAGATCAAGAGAATTGGCTCACCTCTCAACAACCAAGAGAGGGGTTTTGTACAACCTCCATCACCAATCGGGCAACATGATGGATCATTTCCATATCAACCTAAGGCTCAACCAAGGCTCACCTCTCAAATCCATGGTGAGAGAAGAGTGTTGCTCAAGGAACTAGAGTATAGACTCACCTCTCAACAACCAAGTGAGAGGGGTGTTGCCTATATCACTAGATCCAAACTCACTTCTCAAGACTAAAGGAGAGAAAAGGGGTGTTTCCCAAGAAACTCTACACATAGGATTCGGCCACCAAGATCAAAGCACATCCAACACATCCATTATAGTAACAAGATCATATATCCAACAAGATTAAAGGTGCAAACTAGAGCAAGAAACATATCTAGCAAGGAGTATGGCCGATCAAGATGAAACATATTATGCAACAAGAAAGGGGAGTAGTATAGATAAGGTTAGGAGTTATGTAACCCACCTTAAGCAAGCTCCAATCTCCTAGCACCAAGCAACACCTTTCGCCACCACAAGAGGAAGAAGAAGAAGACTCCAAAGAGAAGGATCGACCACCAAGCTTAGCTCCTCCAAGGGTATCGGCCACCAAGGTTGCAAAGGAGAGGTGTCGTTCACCAAGGAAGAGGGGAAACTAAGGAACTAAAGGGATCCTTAGCAAGAGAAAGGAGATACATATATAGAAGAGGGTGGAGGAGAAAACAAGGCAATGTGTCGCCCACCTAGGGACACTTGTCCATGGGAAATGCCACCTTCTCATCCCACCTCATACACATGTCCGAGGCAATTGCCACATGCAAGCATCATGCACCAAGTGTCCACTAGAGTGGTGACACAAACAAAGCTAAGAGTCAAAGATGGTCCATGGCCGACACACTCACTCCCTTTCCCGATACAGCCCCATGGGTGACACACCCATGGCCGACACAAGACACTCCTACCCGATACAGGGTCCAACAAGGAAAAGCAAGGCCCAAACAAGGCAAAATGAAGCCCAACAAAGCTCAACAAAGCCCAAGGCAACTCAAGAAACGAGCCCAAACCTTCCTCTCAACTCTAGAGGAAGAAAAAAGAGAGAAAACATCTCTCAAGGTGACAAACTTGCTCATCAACCCTAAACTTAGGTTATATGCAAGTAGCACCTCCACTCTCAACAAAGCACAAGCAAACCCTAATCACCACTTGAGGTGATTAGCAAGCAACTAAACACCAGGGGTTAGGCAAATCAAATAGGATAAGCCCAAAACAGAGGTCAGGGTCCTTGTAAATAAGGAGGTATATGAATCACATAGTGTACTCAACATAATATTTTAGTATATTGTGATGACATGTACCACCTATAATCTCTTGTTTAGAAGATGTGGATTTATGATCTTGAAGACCTTGATAGTTGATACTTGCATGTCGAAAAGATGTACAGGTGGACATGCTGTCTAAAGATCTTGCTTTGGAATGTAGTACATGCATAATTAAAAGTTTTCTATTCAATATGTAATATCAAATGTTGTAACAATTCATTTCATAATTATATGTTGAATGTAAGCTTGCATTGTTGTGGTTTGTTTATTGTTCATGTGGATTTGCTAATTTTGCTTCATCTGACTTCCTTACTTTTCTTTGTTGGTCTATTGTGTGAGTTTGAAGTGGGATTCTCTCTGAGGTGAGGGTTACGATTTGGACGTCACACACGTGGTCAAGGTGTTAAAAATTTGGGGATGTCACAAGTGATTTTCCATTTTGGTTAGCCAATATTATTCTATCAGGAAGCTCATCAATGTCTGGTATGTGATCCACCGACAAGATTTATCTTTAGTATACGCTTCTTTACTTGGTGAAGCAACTCAGTCAAACGTTTGAATCTTTTCTTGTGAACCTTATACTTTTTAATATGTTGTAACTGATTGAGTATGGTTCATTTGAGGAGCCAAAGGACACAAATAGTGAGTTACGACATCCTTGTTCTCTTTAGGAAGTGTGAAGTCATGCGACTCCTCCTCCACCTCCACTTGAGTGTGCTCAGGGCTTTGAAAAATTTATATGGTTGCAACCTCATCATGAATTTGGCTATCACGACCTCCTTTCTAATACCAAAACAACCTTAATAGAAGAATTTTATTTATTGGATATTGTTACAAATCATGAAATGATATCATTTACTAAGGAATAATCCACAAAATAACATAAACCACAAGGTACTTTATTACATGCCATAGATAAGGGACTCCAATTTCAACATAAAAGAGTTCAAAAGATAAAACTCCAACATAACAACTAAAAGGAAAGTATAATGATCTAGAATGACACCCCATCAAGTAGGATCTAGTAACTATCTTGAAGATCATGTCTATGACTTTACTTCTTCTCTTTCCCTCACCTACGAACATCTCATTCCCAACCATGCAAAGCCACATAAAAACTTCATGAGTGGAAACATGAAAATATTACAATTGAAATGACATGAAATAACTTAGAAACTTAATTACATAACATGTTTAACACAATCACATGAGAATTTGATTAACTTGACATGATTTCGTACTAGACGAGATGTTTACTTGAGTTGATATAGCCACTCTCCCAAATGCACCCACATTGTTGATAAGGCCAGTTAAGTCTCACACAAGGCCGATTAAGGCTCAATAATGCTCCCATAGAGCTCGCAACGCTAATTAAGTCTCACATAATGCTACTTAAGGCTCACATAAAATCATTGAGAGGATGATATCTTCATAACATGATTTTTTATACTTAAACCTGGTATCATGATAATATGATTAATTAATATGGAAATCATTCATAGATTCCAATTGAAAACATAATCATCAAATAAGTAGAAACATCGATTCATAGCATGTGCATGATTTCATGAGCATAAAACGAGTTATGCATGATTGCACTTTAATTGAGTTATCATCAATACATAAATGAATGATGTACACCCTCAACCCAAAAATTATACTTGGTGTGCATGATCCACTCATGTGATCTTGAGGAGATAAAATATTAGTAACTTGAATCTTGATTAGTCCTAAAATCTTATATGTAACATAAACATGAACTAATTATACTTGATTATCATAGGTTTAGGGTTTTAAATAAATTAGGGGAAGTGCGTTAGGATATATGGTCTGATTCTTGGTCAATGAGCTTCCTAGTTTCAACACGTTTCGAATGAGTATCTTTCCATAATTTTCTGATTAGTAGATAGCTAGTTATGGGGTTTAGAATTCTGACCAATAAAAATTAGTAAACTGTAAATGTGACATTAGTTTGAATGAAAAATGAAATTGATTTAAATAAAATGCAAAAAGGCAGAGAAGACTTTGTCAGGTTTTACATTTGACTAAATAGATGAGGGTAAGATTTTATTAAAACAAATCGAATCTTGTGTGGTTGGTAAAAGAGAAGGGTGTGTAAAAACCCTCAATTGCTCATGTGATAAAAATAAAATGATTGAGCTAGTAGGGGCACCAAGGTCATTTGTTGACCTAGTTTGTACCTATCGTAACCATGGAGAGAGCCTCCTTGACATGAGCTCTCTACTTTAAACCTGGGCAAGCATTGTTGCTTCTATCACACATCCCAAGCTTCTACGTGCATCAATTTGTGATGCCAACATGCCAAGGTTTAGATTCTGGGGGCATACTAGAGAACCCAACTCCTGGCCACGACCATGGGGTGGGAACAAATGATTGAAATTGAGAAAAAAAATAAGAAAAGAATCCACTGCCTTCCATAAAAGACTCATGAGGGGCAGGCAGATTCAAAGAAACAAAGCCAAATCTAGGAATACCCACATGTTTATGGAGCATACTAGAAAATAGTGAGAAACATGGGAAATAAGTAGGCTAATAAACCATAACTAGAGACTAGAAAAAAACTTAATAAAGGTCAAAAAATAAACCTTGAGGCATTCTGATGTCTAGGGCATCACTTATGTGAATGGAGGGCCACATGGGTAGCCCGACGATGATCACTGACGAACACCATAAGTTGGGCTATAGGGTGTGAATATTCAAGCAAACCCAAGGCAAGAAAGTGATATAAAAACAAACAAGGGAACCAAGGAATCTTACCATTGCTTCAATTTCACTTAAGGAGGTGGAGAAGGCTGGGTCTAGTAAGGTGGTTGTCGAAAATGAATGTTGAGTAGACTGAGACTCTTTTGGGCACAAAAGGTCAAATCAGAATGGAGGAAAGTTGATATGTGCCTGAGTGTTCTAATGATATTCTTATATAGAGGCGCGATGAACCAAAGGGGATCCAAGAAACAAGGGGAGATGAGGAGAGTCCACCCTAAAAGGGGATTTCTTCATTAGAGAAGGAAGTCCCATCAAATTGGGGATGGATAGGTTTAGGTGGTGATGAGGATTGCAAAGGTGAAGAGATTTTGGTAGGAGGGATTTGTGGAGGGAGATTGAGGTTGGAGAGGGAAATCAAGGTACTTTGGTTGCTTGTTCTCAGTCTCCTACCCAAGGTAGAAGATGACTGTTGAGCCCTTTGATGAGAATCCAATGGATTGGGGAGAATCCACGTCAAAGCAAATGTGCGTGATGCTGTAGATATATGCAAAAATAAAAAATACTCTAAGTGACATTTATCAAGATCTTAGATTGAATTGAAGTACAATTCATATATCCAATTAGTTTTTCATTTAAACTATATGCAAACTTCTGTAACTGATTTAGAGGGTCAAATGAAGTCCTACTGACTTCTAATTTGAAATTCAATAGGGGAGTCTAGAATTTCCAAATTTAATTAGATTTAGGTTTTGTTTAATTTTTATACATAAGACTCATATAGGTCATTATCCTCATATATATAATTAAACGATGAGATAAATGAAATATCTTTTCCTTGGTGAGTTAGTTTTGAATCAAATTCAGAAATTGAGAGTAATTATCTGCTCAATGAATTATTCATTATCTTTTTATGTATATTTGAAGGCATTATCATAAAAGAGAGAAAACGAAAGAGTTATATCTTATTTATTTTCATATTAAGATAATGGTGTGTTATTTAATGCAAAAAGGAACAAAATGTATCATTTTCATAATATAAATGAAATTTTATATTTTAGGGGGCTATCTCCACTAAGTCCATTACTCTACTTTTTCAATAAAATTCCATTAAGAAATCTAAATTAGATATGTGAAACTTTTCGGATGTTACAATTCTACCCACCTTAAATTTGGTCCTCGGAATTTTCATGTCTTATTAAGGTACCACTCACCTTAGGATTTCACATATATGTATACTAACTCATTATCTGGACATGATATTTCATAAGCCATCACTAACATAATCGTGATATGGAACCACTTATTTATATCTAACATGACTAGTAAAACTTACAAGTCCATGCGTCACCAATGTAACTTGAAATACTAAGTTGTATTGTTATCATCTACCATAGAGAAAATCCTAGCTTTCCTCTTCTCTTGGGACATGTGTTAGGGTTCTAACATGCACCCCTCTTTACAACTAACCTAGGGTAGTTGTCCTTGAAGTGCCCTTCTCCTACACATTAGAAACATACACCTAAGCCCAATCATTACAGCCCTATATGGGACTTGCCACACTTGGGGTATGCATCCCTTGTTGGAGGATACTATGCGGTCTTCCTCCATTCATCCCACATCATCTTGTAGGCATGAACAAAAATGAGTAGATGGGATCATCTTTCAGGCCTCAGATGAACTTTTTGGTTTGGTTTATCTCAGTCATCTTATCCCCATACTTCTGGGGGATAAAGAGCTTCATGGCATATTGGATCACAGTCACTTCATGATGCTAATGAAGGTAAAGGAACTCTGTCTCCTTCTTGTCGATCATCGCACATTTTGGCTCTTGAAAGCCTCTACAATCTCCTTCCACAGGAGGAACTCTTCATCTGGGTCTCTAGCATCGTAGAATTTCTCCCACCAAATTTGAACCAGTCCTCACAGTGTGTGCATCCCAAACCTGACACGAGAGTCCTTGAAGTAGTCAAAGTAATGGAAGCAATGCTCTAGATTGTGGATCCTGGCCTCAACCTTGCCCAAAAAAGTAAGTTCTTATTATCTCGTGAATGACTCATGCTCCAGTTTGAGGAAGTCTATCAAGGTGACTTCATTCCTCCTCCAATGATAGAATCCATCTCTTCCTCCCATTGCATAGGCTAAAGATCTAACCAACACACTACATGAGACGAGAGGGTCTGCTCCATGCAATATCTTCTCAATCCTACAATCATTATCACTCTCTCCACTAAAGTGTGGGGGTGACTTTTCATCCTCATGGTGACGCTTATGGACCATCTGGAAGAGGAAAAGAGACATTCATAAGTAGGTAGAATAACCTATAAGCTCCTACTACATCATCCATTCTAGGATTTTCTCTGATACCACTATTGTATCAACCTCATTTCTAATACCAACACAACTTTAGCGAATCAATTCATTTATTGGAAATCATGAAAAATCGTGAAATGATATCATTAACCAAGTAGAATCTGTAGAATAACATAAACCACAAGGTACTTTATTACTTGAGATAGACAAGGGACTCTAAGTCCAACTTTAAAAATTTTAATAGATGAAACTTCAACATAACATAACTAAAAGGAAAACATAACTATCTAGAATGGCACCCCACCAAGTAGGTTCTAGTAACTGTCTTGGAGCTCATGTCTATCACTTTGTTTCTTCTCTTTCTCCTCACACACAGACATCTCATCTCGAGCCATGCAAAGAAAAATAAAAACTATGTGAGTGACACTTAGTAGTCAAACATGAAAATACTACAATTGAAATGACATGAAATAACCTAGAAACTTAATTACATAACATGTTTAACACAATCACATGATAACTTGATTAATTTGTTATGATTTCATATTATATTGTGTTTTACTTGAGTTGATATATCCACTGTAACATCCCTAGAATATGCCTTCCTAAATCCCATGGGGATGAGAGGATAAACTCTGAAAACATTACTCAAATTATGTTGCGGAAGTAATATGTGCATACATGAACAAACAACCACAAGCCTACACCATTAGCATTCTCAACAATCAACACATACATATTACAACACATTTTACTACAACTTGCATTTACATATATAATAGAGAATTTATAAAGGTTGAACATGTATGCTAACTAGGATCTTAACATAATAGGTACAAAATGTACAACTACTCACTTCCCATCTTTGCTCCCACGCTATCTCTGAACCTAAAACATATATGAAACAACGGATCAAAACACAAGGTGTTGTGTGCATCAAAATAAGACACATATTTTTGGTTTTCATGACTTTTAAAAGATTTGCAGAAAGAAAGAAAGATCATAGAAAACATTTCTTTAAAAAGTAAAATACGCTGATTTTATTCATTTTTTTCTAGATGAGTTTAATTATCAAGATGGAATAGTACCAAAACATATATTTTGGGCCCTACCTTGTGTACCAAGTACTCTAGGGAACTCCATGTACACCATGTTCTCCAGGGAGGTGTAATAGTTAACATTAATCCATTCCTTATAAGGAGATAATGAGTACCTTAATAACTACAAAACATTTACTCATCATTTATGTTTTCATGTGACAAAATACCGAGTGTTATAATATACTAATATTTGCAAATAAAAGAACATACAAACATACCATGATTTCAACCAAGAAAACCATAGTCATATAATTAATAAACCTACATACATGAGTTTAGAGATTCCTATTTTTATTCTGGACCATCTACATCTCCAACCATCACCTAATTAATAACAATTAATCATTATTCATAAAAGTAGATCATATTATGGATAATTTAGGTCCAATTTAGGGTTTAGCCAATCCTAGGTCCAACCTGATATAAAATATGCCTCTGGTATTTTTATACCGACATAAATGTAATAGTTAAGGTCTTTTCAAGTTTCTTACTAAAGATTTATCTATTTTCTAGAATTTATATGAGGTTTAAAGCATCTAATTATACATTAGTGGGGAAAGACCTAATATTTTGAAATTATAATTATATCAGAGTCCATATTAAGTTTCCAAGTGATATTATGGTTCAATGGTATTTTTCTCATATTTGATCTCCAACATTGATTAATTATTCCATTCATATAAATTATAGAAAGAAGTATAATCATATTAATTAGATATTATCAATTGATATGCATAAAATGTCTGATCTAGGTATCTAGTATTACACATGATATTTTTTTAGTTCTGAGAATTTTATGGGAATTATATGGGAAATGGAGTTATTTACTAGGCGTTTTCTAAATTTGCATATATTATTGAAATTGTAAACTTGCATTTATCTCTTGGGATTTACTAGATCCATTGATTTGATCTTTGGGATCACCTGGATGCTCGCCACCTAGACTTTAGAGTGGGGCATGACTCAACAACTTGATCTACTCCTGGACCAGCTGGTTCTTGGATTGGTTTGGCTGGGAGCTAGACCGGTTAATCCACTCTCTCCTTCCCCCTCTCCAAACCATCATACCTCAGACTTTATCACCCTCTCTCTCACTCTTGCATCTGTGAGAATTCCCAAGGCTCGATCTCATCCTCCTGTTTGGTTAAAGGAGAGCCACTGTGAGAGCAGGAACTCTGACAAGGAGTCAAGCTAGATTCAAGTTGGATCACACTGCCTGTCTCCCTCTCTGTCTCCTTCTCGTGAGTCCTTGATCTCCCATCTTTGATGTATTTCTTCTATTGCTGATTTGCAACCCAATCACCGCAAGGAAAAGCTTTGGTGGGTTGGTTAGTGAGGAGTATAATCCAAATCAAGGCACTGGTTGAATAATTTCCTTCATGATTGTGGAAACAAGATTTTTGGTGGCCTCCAATGCCATGAGGGTTCCTGCATCCCAGGGACAGTGATAGACCTCTAGGTAGCGGTAGGGGAAGAGTGTGCAAGATGGGTATTCATGCCTTGAGCCCCAAGCTTTGCACAGCCTTCACAAACTTGATGAAAGTTTGGGAGTTTGGAACCTCTATTTTTTATCAGAAATTAAGCCTCGTTAGCCATCCTGCACTCCATCTCCAAGGCATCAACAATGGAGCTCGAAACCCCTCTTCAACCCAACACCAAGAGGGGTTCAAAAACTACTAGAAACCCAAACATAGAGGTATCTAGACCTACCTCCAGCTTCAGATAGATGGTTATATGGAAACCTTGCTTCTAGTACCCCCTCTTATAAACACTATCCCCTCTGCAAAATCTAGGTAGAGAGCACAGTAAAGGCGAAAGATGGAACTCTGGCATCCCACAATGTTGGTCTTACTATAAAGAGTTATTAGAGGTAGTTCTAATTATTGTGGATCTCTTCCAGCACTCAATTTATATTAGGTTCTCTATGCTCACGTTCTCATGTCGATGAGGATCACAACTAAGCTTTTCTTTCCTTTATGTCCTTGATGTTGAATTAGTGGAAATTATAAAGGATTGGTGTACATTTGTTCCCAATATTTTACTTTATAAGTAATTAAGCACTAATGCCTCAGTGAAAGTTTTCTAACGATTTTAATTTACAAAATGTCCACTTATGAGGAATGATGATAAAATTAAAATTGATCTAGAAGTTTCTATGGCTTTTGTGTGGGAAAAAGAAAAGAAAATCCTAAAATGAAGATAATGTGACATTAAATGAATTAGTTTTCCCATGAAGCAAATATAAGAGAAAATTTCCTAAAAATCATAAAAGTGTAACTTAAAAGATAATTCTGAATCTAAATTCATTTCCTTTGTGTACAAGTTTACTTGAGTGATAAGTTTTATAAATTTTGGAAAATTAGTAATTATAATTGTATTAATTGAAAAGGGAAATAGGAAATAAATTAAAAATACAAATTAAATTCTTTAATGACTCTAAAAGTAACAATGGATGTCAAATTCATGATCTACACATTAAAATATACCTTTGGGTAAATTTTCACTCAATTTGAAAGATATTTGAATAGAAGATAAAATAAGGAGAGAGAAAGTGTGTAGAACCTTCAAAATATTTAATTAAATGAACAAATAACTCCAACATGTAAAATTGATGGCACATTCATATCCAAGGCACTTAGGTCCCATTTGGATGGAGTAATTGACAGTGGGCTTGTATTTAGATGTTGTATTCTAAATACTAGTTTACATAATGTTGTCGTTTGGGTACTTAGTGGTAGTAGTTTATGATTACCAGTATTTTAGTAGTGGTATTTTAACAGGTATAAATGCAACATTCTAAATCATGCCAATATTGGCATAACTCGGAAAGTCCACGACCAAAAACAACCGACCGCTCGGGTCACACCAACACCCTGACTCCATCTTCTCCCTTTGTCAACATCGCTGCCACCCCCAGCCTAATTTTCCCGCTCCTCCTCCGGAAGTTTGCCCAGATCCATCTCTCCCCAATGCCCTTCTCACCAGTAGTCATCTCTCCCGAGCGGAAAGCGGCATTCTTCACACGCCATGGTTAATTTGTTCCCAGTGAAGGACGACTATAGGTTAGTGAGGACAACAACGTTGTTAATCTATTTTGGACAAAGCACGGTTGTTGGTTCCTCTACCACCTTGTACCTCGCCTCCACGACGCCCCTGATCTTCCTCCACTGCTTCACTTCTCTGTGATGCTCTTCCCCTTCCTCCATTACCTCCTACCTCCATGACACTCTTCCCCTTCCACCACTACCCCCTTCCCTCACATATCGTCCTCCTCCTCCTCCATTGTCATGCTACTCCTAAGCTCCTCCTACGCAGCACCTCCTCTGCCTTCAAACGCGACCTACTTCGTCTACACCTTGGATTCTACACAACACACCCTCTTCCTTCCTCCACCACCTCCTCTATATTCCTTGTATCATGTGTGCCTTGAAAGGAGCATGTCCATGGAAGCTTTGCGATGGTAGATAGCTTTGCCCTACAATGTTATTCACTGATCTGTTCTAAAATACATGCCACTGGAATCTTTGTTATCCAAACAAAATGTTTTAAACACCATTATTTTTATGTAAATCAGTTCAAATCCCAAGAGTTTCTAGTACATGTGTATTTTTTTACTATTGCACCCAAACGGGACCTTAATGTGACTTGTGGGTGAAGTTTCATCAAATTTGGAGAATCTTGTAACCGTTAATGAAAGAGGAAAGAGAAAATAAGTTTTAATTTATTTAACACATTAAAATTTCCCAAAAGGAAAAACTGATTGTATATTCATATTCCTCACATAAAAAGTAGGTTTGGTGTCAATTTTCATTTAATTTGGAGCATGTTTTCCCCTTCAAATGAGGAGAGAGAAAAAGGAAATTAATGCACATATACACTATATACTAATATGACTGGGAATTCATTTTATATGTCACACGTTGACATTTGACCCCCACAATTGTGACCATTGGATCTGCGATCCAACGGCTCACCCATCATCACTTAGCTTGCGCTGATCGGGAAACAGGGACAGATTCAAGTGGTATTTGTTTTCTTGATTTCTCATTCGTTTCTCAATCAAATCGTATGAAATCTTTTGCAAACGATTCTAAATAGGAAACCACATCCAATGATATCTTAATTTTGTATTTTCATGAAGAAAAGAGAAAAGCCCCAAACCTTGCTCTCCAAGAAAGTTTGGGTCACTTCCTTCTCGCTTTCCTATGCAACCTTGCCTATAAATATTAGTACCCGAGTCTTCCCCAACCCTCTTGCAACTCTTCTCACCCTTCAATTGCTCGTGTACTTGCATCCACATGTACCAGCATTCAAATTACGATACAAGCCTTGTAGCGGGTGGTTCTCCCTCTCCTCGGCACCTCAGTTTGAATTGTTTGGTCCTTCAGGTTTGTAATGCTTCTCTCTTTCTTTTTGTGTACTTATTTTCAAGTTTGGTCGCGTATAGCAAAATCGCTCAAAATCAGGGCTTGCTACTTGTAGCCCTAGCCTGTGACTCGAGGAAGGGGACAATCATCTTGGTTCTTTTACCATTCTGCCCTTCTCATTTTCTTTTTCCTTTATTTTCTGTGTAAGGGTAGTATCGTCCTTTTGTCTCTGTTTGCTTTGCTTTAAGCAAGTCAAAGCCATGCCTTTGACCCATGACTTGGCCGGCTCTGATTGGACCAAGTCAGCAAGGTGGGCCCGTTCTTCACTCTCTCTTTGCTCTTTTGCGATCTCTTTGATGATGTGTCACTCTCTCATTGGTTAGTATTTGAAAAATCATATCTTTTTACTCCGTTGTCCAAAAATTAAAAGAAAATATGTTTTGGAATCATAAAAATGTAATATTTCTAATAAAAATATTTTTGTGAGTTAGTTTTGAGTTTTATCAAAAGATGTTTTCTAAAAATGAATTTAATAGATAAAAATCACCAAAAATACACTTTTAACCTCATCACTCCAAAATAGACAAAAATATATGTTTTCTTAGTTAGGAGAACCTAATAAGACTAATGGTGATAATTTCATAGTCAAAATTGAGGTTTTGTTCAAAAGGTCCAAAAGTTAGGGTTTCCTTGACTTTACACATGTGTAAACCCTAATTCATGGTTATACATTGGAAATACGAAAGTGGCCTTTGGAATCGATTAAAGTAGTGAAGAAGAAGTAATTGGATCTCTTAAGAAAGGTATGTGCTTTCCGTACGCATAAATTGGGAAAATTTGTAACCCTAACCTAGTTTCCTTAACGAGGCTTCTATAAAACCCTAAATTCTCTTTTGATAATTTCTTTACTATATTTGCCTCAAAATTAGTTTTATTATTTATTTCTCGGGTCTTGTACCCCACTACCATATCTTTATTTACTTGATGGTTATACTTTGCCATAGTTATTAGTATGCTAATTTTATTAGACTATTTAACTAATGTAGTGGTACTTTTGTACAACCACCCATAGATAGGGCATGCGTAAATTCGCCCAGGGGAATGCGTTACTCTCCCCAATATAGAATATATGTAGGTGATTGGAATGTGTTACTCTCCCTCACCTATTGGTTGAGGTTAGGTAGGTGCCTCAACCCTACATAATTTAGGTAGTCAATATTAATCATGCATGCAACCTTTTTACTATTTTTGTATGGCAAGCATCTATTTTACTTATGCCTCATACTTTTGATCATATTCATCTTATGATGAAATCTTAGCCTTTATTTCCATATTATTTTCTTTATCTTTTGTTCTTGTTCATTTTCTCTGACACATACCTTGTTTTCTCCCCCTTTTGCTGGGTGCTTTCCCTACCACCCAGGGTTAAATCAAGGTGTTGAACAAGGTCAAGGTGACCAAGTTCAAGAGTAGTAGATTCAAGTTTTGCAATAAAGGATGACTAGGTTGCTTATTGCTAGATCCTATAGTTTCTTTTCAGTTTTTCCTTTCCAAAGAAACACATGTAGTGAACAAGAGTTCAAAAGGCAATGTAATAACTTAGTTTCTTTCCGCTGCTATTAACATTTTTTATGTATCTGAAACATGCTTATTTACTTGGATTATCATACATGCATTCCACAGTCTCTATTTTTCTTGGAAAAAGTGGATGTTTTGTATTACTATTATATTTTAGTAAGGAGGTGATCTCACCTATTTACACTTGTCTTCTCCAATATCACCCTCCTTCCTCTCTATTGTTCTCTCTGGTCAAAAAGCTCATCAAATAAGGAGTGATAATCATCCCATACGTGTCCTTTCGTATTTAAAAACGAGGGACAGTTTTCTCTAAAAACTCAACTGAAATCTTTGGTGACACAACATGTTGGTGAGTTGACATGGCATGTCATTCTCAGTAACTAAAGTGATAACCATCTAGCATGAAGGATGCATGGCATTTTACTTGGTCAACACATAGTGTTGATGCAAGTCCAGGAGATCTGGGCAAGTATAGCTTCAATGAACACATCATGTGGATTTAAGAGACACCGTGTTGCTATGTTACAACGACACGTGGATTGAAAGGACACGACATTACACACTATGTCAATGCTAGGAAGGGACTTTGGGGAATTCTTGATTGGGAGGACATGATGTGTTAGATGACCGACACACCATGTTTCTATTAGAAACTTCAGAAAGGTCATCAAGTTTATGCAATCCTTCAATCCTTTGGGGCATCCAAATAGAGTCAAATTGTGATCTGACTAAAACCATTTCCTCATCAACATAATGTACCTATGATTACATATATGGAATGAGTAAAGATAATCATAAAGTATATAATCTGGTATGGTTAGATGCAATTTGAAATGGAAATTAAATTGAAAATGAATGCAAAAGTGACCAAAAAGTTTATATAAATTATGCACATCAAATTCCCCACAGATTGAACTGTTGCTTGTCCTCAAGAAAAAAGAACATGGAAATACAATGAGAGAAAATGCCAAGTAAAAGTATTGATTAAATGAAATGGAGGAGGTGTAACAAGCCAATCCAACCATAATTAGTGGGTTATTTCTATTAGCCACGAGCTCAACTTAAACACCCAATATTGAAATTTAGTTCATCAAATGTGGCAAAAATCTAAATGGAAGAATCAATAGAATACCATTAAGTAGATATTAGATGACCAAGCCAAATAATAAGTGTATATGCAACCCGACTCTCTCAATTATTAAGGATATGAATGATGAAATATGAGTTAACTTATATAGTCTAGCAGTGTTCTCCTTGCCTTTTAGAATAAGATTAAGAGATGAAATATACGTTCTGACACTCGACAGTTAAAATAAACTTATGTGCACGTGGAATGTCGGTTGGGGTGATATACCCTCTTTTAGGATGTAACACCTAATCATCACAACCAGACCAGACTTACACTAGGCTAGCATGATAGGTGGGTGGTTAGCCATCTTTCATGGGGGTAAATGTAAACTCTTTTGAAGAACAATCCCAAATAATTAAAAGTGAGTTGGTTTCTGCTTGAGAACCATGTGGACTTAAACTAGAGTCTTTTCCACAAATCATAAAAGAATTAACTGGATTATTGCATAATCAACAAGATTTATTCATTTAAACTTTTTATTGAGAGGTTGGTTGAAAACACACTAAGGATTTGATAAGGCTATCTAGAATGCTAGACAACATCATGGAGTTGATTAATCTAAGAAGATTTAGTTGTTACATGTATTGGACAGTCAAAAGTGTGAAAATTGAACATGCAGGATAAAGGCAATAAACCAAAATGAAGTCAATGTGGTTGGAAAAAGATTCCACTTAATAAAATAAAAAAGACAAATTACATCTAAGAAGGAGAAAAGTGGGAATCAAGCTACGCCGCTAGTCCTTTATAGATGGAAAAACCAATCCTCTAGAATACTACATCCATACACTTGGGAGACATAATATTACTATTCATAAATTGTTGGACCCTCTTCAGAAGCTCCACAACTTCTAGTTCTAAGAATCCAAAAGTATCAAATCCAAAAGGGATGAAAGCATGTTGATTCTCAATTCAAACTTTCTCATGCTTAACCACTTTGGCTGGAGCAACTTTAAGGGCAACATGTCCTACTATAAAATCCCCAATCCTCAATCCCACCAGTGGAGAAACTCTTGTCAGATCAACACATGCTTGTTTTCCTCTGACCCATCCAAAAATCAAAACATCGGCAGGTCTAAGTGTCAGTCTCTCCTTTTGTGGATCCGTTAAAAAGTTCATGGGTGCCTTTTTGTTAGCAGCAACACATGCACATTTGAGTACATCAAAGATGGTATATCGAAGAAGATCATGTTTGTACTTAAACTTGGAAGCTCAATGCAATGAACTACATACTCCCCAAAAGTGTCCAAACATGACTTACAACAAACTAGATATATCTCATCGATAGGAAGTAATGGAATGAGACTATATCTGAGGATACTGCAGTGCTCCACTGGTGACATGTGTAGACCAAGTCCATAATAGGAATAACAAAGAGAAAATCTTGAGCATGATCAATTGTAGACACCAAAAAACTACTTTCTATCTAACGTTCATGTCAAACTTAGATTCCATGTTCTAAATTATTTTATTAAAAGGAGAACTTGTCAAATCATTTTGGACCTTTGGGGGGACAATGTCTTTTTTAAAACAACTGAGGTCGAATGATGGAATTGTGACACAAGACAATCTATGGCATAACCAAAGTCAGATTCCATATCGTGAATGTCATTGCCTCATAAGATATGATCTTGAAGCACCCACGATTGGGCTCTAGATGCCACAAAAGCATACGAGGAAGCCTCAACTGCTGAATATAGTCCCAAACCACCAAGGAAAATGGACAATGAAGCCATCCTCCATTGGAGGTCTCTTAAAAAGGGACCTCCAAAAACTATAATGTTTTTAATAGACCCTCGTAAGATTCTAACAAAACATGTTGTTGCCTCCTCTATGTACATAGGTTGACAAGTCCTCAAGCCAATAAAAGTTTTGCAATACCCATACATGGTTTGAGAAAAAGGAGCTCACTCTGGGTATCACCCAACTGAGGAAGAAGATGCATCAACTCAACAGCCTTAGAAGCCCTCTCCATAGCCAAACCCTCAATGAAATTTATATCTCTACTAACAACTCCTCCAAGCAACTTCACCCCTAACAAGGGTCTCCCAAAATCCATCACAAACAAATCTTTGTGAAGCTTTCAACCATCACACATAGGCCAGAAAAACTCAGTTTTATGAATATTTAAAATTAGACCCAGATCTGATTTAGAACATTGAATGATATCCAGAACCTTGGCCTCTTCCTCTCTGTCCCTGATGAATGTTCCATCATCAAGATACCATGCATGAAGAAGTAGCTTATAGTTGTCCCTGATATGACAGATAAGAGGATGTAGTATAAGGAGAAATATAAGTGGGCCCAAAGGATCACCTTGTTGCACCCTAGTGGTTGACTAGATATGTTTGTTCCCAAGGTATAACCTTGTTGCTTGGCCACACAAGAACTCCACCCACAAGGAAATAGATGGGTACCTCATCCTCACCTCATGGAGCAAGGCAGACCTATCAACTAGATTGAACGCAATAGAAAAACCCATTGTAAGCATGTATGGAGAACCATCGTCGTGTCACA
Organism: Alisma plantago-aquatica; assembly: GCA_963693085.1. Classification (NCBI taxonomy): domain Eukaryota; kingdom Viridiplantae; phylum Streptophyta; class Magnoliopsida; order Alismatales; family Alismataceae; genus Alisma; species Alisma plantago-aquatica. Next base: position 515,092,468 of record OY856411.1, read on the forward strand.
CGCTCAACACCTTGTTGACACTATGCAAAATAGCCTCTACCCCACCAGATACACTCACTCCAAACTAGAATTCATTGAGATACTTGGCCATATCTTTACCCACTCTTGCCATAACTATTTAATTGATACTAGGCTTGTACAATTTTTCTTCAGTTATATTTCTCAATACAAATTGGGACAAACAGTTCAACATGAAGGGAAATCAATCTAACAAAGAGAATAAGCCTCAGATCATACCATATTTACTACAGTATAAAACAAGAACTAATGCAAACACTACAAAAAAATGAAAAGGAACTAAAGCTACACTACCACTGGTTGCTCCCCCCTTAAGCTTGAATTTGCAGTCCACACTGCATAAATCAAACTCAAGTGGTTTGAAACTGGGTACCTACCATGGAATGAATAAGAGAGAGGGGGATGAATGCCCTCACCAACAGCAAAAAAATGATGCCTCAAGGTGTCATCATCAAGGATTTTGGTGAATGTAGGCTCCTTCTATGGTAGTGGTGGTTGTGGAGGCATAACATAGTGGAAGTGAGAGATGTGCCACATAACCATGAATCATGAAATGCATATCAGAGTATTGTTGGCCTAGCCGGTCCAAGTGGGTGTCATAGTGATCATTATTGGACATACATTGTAAAGATGTCTTATGTCTGATGTAGCCTAGCTATAATCATTATGCATGCCAGTAGGAGGAGGAGGTGGTGCAGACTCCTCTATTGCAGTGGATGTTTCAAGTGTTTCTCCACAATCATTGTCACCAAAATTGAACTTCCAATTATCTTTATTTGACAAAGTGACTCCCTCTAGATCAGGTAGCTCAATAAATTCTTCATGTCTGGGACTTGTTGCCATCATTGGTTGTTATCTGAATGCGCAAGTCTTTAAATTTATAACTCAAACACTACCCCACAAGTATACATGTGCATTTAATAAATTTGAGTCTGTATAAGGGAGCAAGGTAAAGCTAGGTTCAAGTGTGTAAATATTCAACAATCTAGATCAGTTTATAGAAATTGGTTTGGTTTATGATTCCACTAATTAGCAATTTAACGGAAAATATGAGAACTAAACACAACGAAGGATATAGACCAGATTTTAAGGGATCTTTGTCATAGGATTTCACTTCCATACCATTACTCACACAAATCCATGAAACTAACATACGAATTAACTTGCATAGGAGGTTGCCATCATCATACACCTCCTGATGATATGAGATGGCTCTAATCTCTACATAGCACTCCTGTGCTTATGTTAAGACTCGAAATGCAACCTTAGATCCTCAACATATCTCAACCACTCCCATGGTCAAGGATTTGTTTCTAAGAGAACCACTCCCTACTTCTCTACATATCTTTTTAGATCACATAAAGAAGCATAAAACATGGTAGCAAGATGGCCAAGCAAGCATACAAGAAAATCCATCATATAATCTCTTAAAGAAGCAAATTAAATAACATTAGTTGTGAAATACAAGTTCACATGAGAGCTACTCTTCCATGCCCAAGAAGAAGGAAACTACTTCTCCATAATGATGAAACACATGCACGTGCTACATATTTTAGAGTTTAACATGATTAGAGAAGAGAAGAACAAAGAAAATCTAAGGAATGAGAAAGAACTAGGTAGAACTTTGAGTGTGAGACAAAATTCCACCAGAACTGATGCTTCTTCTCCAGCAAACTTCTCTCCCGAGAGGCCTGAATGAGGTGGAGAAGCTCCTGCTACAATCATTGAAGAAGAAATGAGAAGTTCTCTCTCGAGTAATCGTTTCTTCCTCCCCAGAATTACCCTTCCTATGCTCTGGACTATTCTCTGGTCCAAAGTGTTTTCCAAAATAATGAGAGATAACCGTGTCATGCGTGTTCTCTCATATTTAATATGAGGAATGGTTGTTTTTCAAAATCTCTAGAAATCAACAAAGACACGACGTGTACAAAGAAAGACATGTCATGTCATTGTGTGTAATTGATGCAAGGACCACTTTGATGGGGTTATACATGACATGCACAATCCAACACACAGTGTGTATCTAGATTCGGTTGAGTTCTGGGCATATCAGGTTATGATGGACATGTCATGTAGTATTAAATTCACGATGTGTATCTTAATAGAACTTTTGGGTGTAGCTTTTGAATAGTGTGGCACACTATGTCATTGTGGAGACACGTCATGTTGCATCTCTTTAAGGGGAAGCATGGTCATCTAAAACTCACGCGGCGTGTGTAAATGAACACACGTGGTGTTCTCTTCAAAATCTTCAAGAATGGCTCTATCAAGTATGCAGACTCTTAGGGACTCCAACTAGGGACGAATTTGGGTTGGATTGACCCATTTCCATCATTATCATGTACATTTGATCACAAACATGAGACAAGTAAAACAACTAAAAAGGTGGGAAATCAAGTATCCAGAGGCAAATGAGATACAAAATGGACTAAAAGTGTGTGCAAAGGTGGGTAAAAAGTCTATATAAAATGTGTACATCAAATACCCCTAAGCTTGAAATTGCTTGTCCTCAACAAAAAGACATGGAAAAATAAATGAAGAAATTGTCACAATTAAATGGGATGGAAAAATTATATCAAGACAATTCAACCATAGATAAATTTTATTGCAAGTAGCCATGAGATCACCTTAAACACTCACGATTGAATTTTAGTTCAACAATAGTACAAAGGTCTAAATGGAAGAATCAACAAAATAACACTAGGTAGAAAGTGGATGACTAGACCAAAGAGTAGTGAATTTGCAACCTAATTCACTCATTTTTTAAAGATGTGAAAGGATAAAATGCAAATTAATAAAATAGTCTAGCAACAACCTTTTTGTCTTTGGATAAGAGATTAACTATAGGTTTTGATACTCGGTAGCTAATGTAGACTTATGAACATGTGGAATGTCGGTTGGGGTTATATACCCTCTTTTGAGACATAACACCTAACCATTGCAACCATATCAGACTTATACTAGACTAGCATGCTACATGGGTGATTTATCCATCTTTTATAGGGGTGAATGTAAGAAAAAGCATGTAATGATCATCAAAAGTGAGTCGGGTTCCACTTTAGAACTACGGGGCCTTAAACTAAAAACTCACCCCCTCCAAACATGAAAGAGTTGGTTGGATTGTCTAGTTAATAAGATTTTAGTCTTTTTCTATTTTTATTGAGAGTTTGGTTGAAAAGGCTACAAATTTGGTCATGTGAAGCTCTAAATAAGGTTGTAATGTTGATTAGTCCAAAGAGATTTTAGCCATTACATGTATTATAAAGGCAAGAATGTGAAAGGTGAACATTCGACCATAAGCAATAAGTTAAGATGAAATAGAGGTTGAGGCAAACATTACATTTAAATGATGCATGATTTGACTTTCCTTATTTAATTTATATTTCTCAATACAAGATAGGGCAAATAGTTCAAAAATAAAAGGGGTTTCCATCCAAACACAAGGAAAGAGCCTTAGATCATATTGGATTATACAAACAAGAACATAAACTAGAACAATAACATGAAACAAGATGATGAAAAGAAACTACAACTACACTACCTGCCGGTTGCTCCCCCCAATCTTAAAACTTGTAGCGTCCTCATTGCATCAATCAAACTCAAGTTGGTAGCAACTGAGTACCTGCCATGTTGAATCAGAGTGAAGGACCAATGCCCTCATCTCCATCTATAAAATGTTGGCTCGGAAGATCATCGTCATGAATGTCTCTAGTAGGTGGCTCAGGGTTTGGTGGTGGCAGTGGTGGTGGAGGCATGGTATAGTGGCCTTGATATATATCCCATGTATCCATCCTCTAAGCATGTTGTGCATGTCGAAGTATTATTAGGTCATCATGTCAAGTCAGGCATCTTGTTGATTAAATCTTTGCTGCACATAGACATAGAGATATTGGATGTTAGGAATTGCCTAGTTGTACTCTATCTATGTTCTGGTGGAGGGAGGTAGTGGTGGGGTTGCAGTATCATGTGGAGCTTTGAGCAATCTTCAGAATCATGCTCGTCCGTCAATGCACATTTGTAGTTGTTCTTGTGGTTAAGGTGACCACCTCTAAATTAGGAAGCTCAATGTATCCGTCATGATCTGTGAAGTACTGCCTGAATTTGTCATCATCATTGGGATCCCTAGAAATGAGGCCATAAGAGATAAGAAGCTTGAAATCAACTAAGTTCCTCATAAGGATAGCTTCTTATCATGTAAGTTTGACATTGACCTTGTGGGCTATGTGGGTTATAAATCCTTTAATCATAATGTCACCTGATTTGCTTCATCTGAGCTCAAAGAAATGAAAGAGGATATAATAACCAACACTGATTTTAAATCATGAAGCATTGCCCACATGAAGAACAGACCATGCTTCCCACAAACAACTTGTATCTCTTTTGTTGCAAATACACAAGTACTAAGAACCATGTGTATATAATGGAAATTAGGGTTGTGTATATGGGTTGCCCTAGCTTTTGTAGCCTCATGAATTTCATCATATGTGATTTCCCTCCAGAAATCATCACTTTTGAATTGGGTTGGATATGACATTGCCCCCCCCATAATGGCATTGAAAGGCATCACATAATTGCCTGAAAGAAATCTTATAGTGCACACAAGAAGTCAGAATGTAGTGATAGCAAATGGTTCAAATGGCTTCTTAGGGTTATCCTCAACATGCAATGTGGTCAAAAGCTTATAGGTTAATCTTGGGTAATTAGGGCATACAGTGCAACATGTATACCTGATCCCTAGTTCCTTGAGCAAGTTGAAGACCTCATCCTTGAAGCTAAGCGCCTTCAAAGTCTCTTCACAAACAAATCTTATAGGTAAGACCCTACAAGTGATCATTGTTTGATAGGTTTTGTGCTCCTCCTTTGTGACATTGAATTGAGTGGAGGAGACACACTCTAGGGCAGAAGAATAACTCTCCCCTCTATGGAACTTCCCCACTTGTTTGATGGGTTTTGTTGATGTCTTGTTGGGGTTTTATAACACTAGGACATGATGTGTACATGTCTAATGGGCTCAGAGAAGTTGTTGGAACCAAGAGATTGAATTGTCTAACATGGTGTGTCCTATGGAACAGACACCATGTTCTCGACATGAGGTAGATTGAAAGTCTAAGATGAATGAGAGGTCACAATGTGTTCACTCCAGACCAGAGTCTATTTTCTAAACTTTGCGGTGATCGCCGATCAAGGATGAATTGGAATGAAGGAGCGGGGAGGTGCTGGTGGCATGTAATGGAAGCGAGGATGATGAATCTGAGATTAGTTGCGGGTAGGTTGACGGTGAGGGAGGAATGAATGACATCTTAGAGGCTAAGCACAAGCAATGGGAGGTGCACGATGAAGAACTGGGACTGGATCTTGTCAGTGGCGATGAAGAAGACACACATGGTTGGTCACATGTAGGTTGGTTCATGTATGGAAACAGAGTCATATTCTCTCTCAAACACAGTGTGAGTGAATGATAGGGTGCAGAGAGATGTGTATTGAAATTGAGTTAAAAATCCTAGTTTGAACATCTGAACACGCCGTGTATGGAAACACACACGTTGTGCCTCCATGTTAGAAAACTTTGATGTCAACCCTCTTGAGAGACACATCATGTGTTAATCTACACACACCGTGTAGGATACCAACAACTTTTTCATATCTCCTGGTTGATGGGGATACATCATGTGTTAGCTAACACACCATGTGTAAGTTTCCAACAAGTCTATCAGCATTGAATGAACGCACAGACACACGGTGTGCTATTATGTGCATGCCATGTAAGATTCTAGTAGCATTATGAAAAGTTTTCTGGGATGATACACGTCGTGTATCAGTAGGGACATGATGTGTACCCTGGGCATTCTTTTGAGTACCTTCTTGACTGTGGAAATATGTCGTGTTCTATGTTGGACATGTCGTGTCTGATTGGATTTCTGTGAATCGAAGCCTTTTGCTTTGATCTATCTGTAGCACCTACAATGACGATGATATATGCTTCATAAGGGTCTAGATTATTACATTCATCCATGGAAAATTTATTTAGAAGAGGAAGTTCTTGATAAAAAGCTTGAAATAAATTCTATCCTAAATGTGGGGTCAACTCCCACAAGGTCCTCCATTTAGAGTCTACAATGAGACTTGAGTCAGCAACATCAAGCATCTGAGAGGGAGTAGGAGGATCCTAGGTCTATCTTCTCTCCCTTAGTGTATAATTTGTAGCATTGGTCGTTAACTATGAATGAAGCTTCTTTTCCTTGCAGCTCAACAGTTCCATAGGGGTAAACCTTCAACACTAGGAAGGGTACAAACCATTTAGAAAGCAACTTTACTGGAAAGAATTTAATCTTAGAGTTTTTTTTTGGTGAACAATTTAATCTTAGAGTTGAACACCAACATTCGGTGTCCTTCTTTGAAATCTTTGCTATGGATCCTTTTATCATGCCATCCTTTTGTTTTCTCCATATAGTTCTTGCCATTTTCATATGCATCTGATATGAGATCTTCCAGTTCTCAGAGTTGTAGCAACCTTCCTTCTCCTACTTTCTTCAAATCATAGTTGAGAAATTTGATTTCCCACAATTCGCTATGCTCAAGTTATACAGGTATATGATAAGACTTTACATAGACCAACTTGAATGGAGTTGTACTATTAGGTGTTTTGTAGGCTGTCCTATAAGCCCACAATGCATCGTCTAATTTCAGTGCCCAATTTGTTCTTGAGTTAGAGACTGTATTCTCTAATATTGCTTTTAATTGCCTACTTGAGATCTCAACTTGCCCTGAAGTTTGTGGATGGTATCATGTTGAGATTTTACGTTTGACACCGTACTTTCTCAGTAAGTTTTTGAAGTTTCTCTCATTTTAATGACTGCCTCCATCATATGTGACTGCCCTTGGAACACCAAACCTCAAAAAAATAGTCTTTTGGAATAGCTTAATCACTGATTTTGCATCTTGAGCTTGTATGGGAATTGCCTCCACCCACTTTGATACATAGTCGCATGCTACTAGGATGAACTTGTAACTACATGATGAGGGAAATGGGCCCATATAGTCTACTCCCCATACATCGAAGACTACAATCTCTAGAATCGAGTTTAGTGGCATCTTGTTCTTCGTTGAAATTTCTCATGATCTTTGACACCTATCACATGCTTTAACAAATGCATGCACATCATGGAATAGAGTCGAACAGTAAAAATCTACTTGTAGAATTTTGGTTAAAGTTGTGTCTCCTCCAAAATTTCCTCCATAGGGAGAGGAGTGACATTATGAAATCACACTTGAGATATCCTCGTTTGGAATGCATCTCCAGATCATCCCATCTACACATTGCTGAAACAATAGTGGATCATCCCAATAGTAAAATTTGACATCACGAAGGAACTTCTTTTCTGTTGATAAGTAATATCAGGAGGAAGGCATCTAGTGGCTAGATAATTTGCAAAATCAGCAAACCATGGTGTCACAAGTGAATTCAATGCGTACAACTTCTCAATGGGTAGATTGTCATCAATAGGAATTTTGTCTTTGGCACTTATGGATAGGCATGAAAGATGACCATTTACATTATTTTATGTCCCCTTCTTATCCTTCATTTCCAAATCAAATTCCTATAACAACAATATATAATGGATAAGATGGGGCCTGGCATCCTTCTTATTCATGATATGTCTAATTTCAGCATGATCTGTATAGACAATGACTTTATACCCCACAAGATATTGTATGGATTTATCAAAGGCATAAACTATGGAAAGCATCTCATTTTTAAGTAGTAGCATAATTGATTTGAGCATCATGTAAGGTTTTGCATGCATAATGAATGGCATGAAGCTTGATATCTTGCCTTTGCCCTAAAATTGTCCCTATGGAATAGTCACTGGCATCATACATTATTTAAAATGGAGCACTCCTGTAACACCCCTCCCTAGGGTTACATACATAACCAGCGGAAGCACAACCTAATCCCCAACATTATCCATAATGTGGGGTACTTGGCATTTCAGGGAGGGATTGTCACATGCATGATCTCATCTCAAGAAACAAATAACACTTGGCATTATTGAAACATAGATTCATACATAAGTTCTTGAAAAGAAAACTACATCATGATTCTAAAGATACACATAATATAGATGACATATGAAAGATAGGATCTCCATAGATGGATGTCCCACCAGGCAACAACTTCTAAGGTCTTGGATCCTTTGAATCTTCTCAAGATGTCTCCTTCCCTTTAGCTCCAACGTCTGTGGACATCTCGTCCCCAGCCATGCAAAGGAAAAACAAACATGGTAAGTAAGTGGCATTGGCATGTTATAAAGGATAAAAGTAAACTATAAAGGTGACTTGACATAAATATGGACATGCATTTAACATTAATCATTTCTTGAAATCTTTTATATAAGGAACTTGACTAGAAGTATATGCTCCTCTCTTAATGCCCCATAAGGAGCCCATAATGCTCGAAAAGCCCATAATTACTCGAAAATCCCATAATGCTCGGAAAGCCCATAAGAAGGTGCATATAAATATACATCAATTTCCATTAACCATGATCTTTCTTAGACTTAATGATCTTCTTAATAACTTAAACTTGATCTCAATTGGGATTTCTCCCTCTTGAACATAATTGGGATTTCTCCCCATGACCATAATAGGATTTCTCCCTCTTAAGCATGAATGTGAAATTTCTTCCCTCTTAACCTTGGTTTCATGTATCTTAATCATAATTCATAACATTAATCAGGTTTCTATACTTAGACTTGGATTATAGCAATCAACATCCAAATAACCATATACTTGAAGAAAACATGCATTAATCATGACTTTAATATAAGGTGCTTAACATAAATCATAAACATTCAATAAATCAATTATTATCTATGCCAAGAGCATGGCCCACTTACCTTGAACAAAAGCACCTAAGTCAAACCTTGTTTGGCTGATTGGATCCTCTTAATCACCTGAAATCAATGTGATTATCCTTTGTTATTCAAATTAAACCCTAATATGTGTCATATAATTATTGAGATGTGGAAATAGCAAAATAAGTCGATAAAAACCATAAAATCGGATTCCTCATCAAAAATCCTTTCCAAAACCTATTTTTTCATATTTTTTTGATAATCAGGTGATTTAATACGAATTTCCAAAGAACATGTCAATGAAAATCAAAGAAAAGTCATGTGGCATTTTGAAAACCCTAAAATACCCTGCACGATTTAAAGCGTCGAATTAAACCGATAGGGGTACCAAGGTCATTTAGTGACTTGGATTCTTCACTTCAGTCATGGCGTCGACTAGCGCAAGGAGCAGACCTGCGATGGCAGCATCAGGTGATCACTTCGATCAACTCTAAGCAAAGGAAGCCACCGAAGGCTCCCTTGTGCCAGGCCGAAGCCGATGAGCCATTGCTCGGGCTGTAAGGAGCACCAGGCCCCATGGTATAACCATGGCAGCTAGAAATAGGGTCAAGGTAGAACCACTGCTCGTGAAGCCTAAGTGCTGAAAAAATGAGCAATTCGGGACCAAAAGGTCCAGTAAAACCAAAGTGAGGTCGTGCGAACCTAAAGTCGTCATTTCCAGGGGCGAAGGAAATAAGAGGACCTTTGTGTCCATAAAACAGAGAATGGTGGCTTGAAACAGGGGCGGCGGTCAGGTACTAGAATCCAGCGAGAAATCACCCGCCAAGGCCATAAGGGTGTTCCTTGAGGCGCGTCGGAGTCCCAGAAGGCGGAAAGTGGCTCGAGAGACCACTGGGCAAGGACGATGGTGAGAAACCAAACCAAGGTTAGACACGAGGTTGTAGGTTTCTATAGGACCCATCGATTGGGGTGACTTTAAGGCAAATCGAGAACGTGAAAACAAAGGTTAGGTGCCGAGGATGCTCACTGTAAGAGCAATTTGGTCGGAGGAGTCGGGGAGAAGTTTCGATTGCCAGAGAAGGAGGAGGAGCAGGTAAGGAAGTGTCAGGGCTCTCTGGGCCAAATTGGTAGTGGAGGAGTGCAGCTCAGGGGCCGGTGATGCACTCGGAGGGTTTAGGTGGCAGCAGAGGAGGCTAGATGGCCGTCTGTGCAAGGGGGGGTGCAAGCCCTATATGGGCGTTTCTTGTATAGGGAGCGAGAGCACACGAGCAAGGGCTTGTTGGGTGAGGATTGGCCTGGTGGTTTATCAGGAGGAGAAATCTCGCAAAACGGATGCGAGGAGAGGGAGAATGATTCAAGGCAAGGAAACCGATGGAGTGGCTTTAAACTGATGAAACCGTCATGAGGTTGAAGACAAAATAGATGTCGTTGGATCCTGATCCAACAGTTGCAGACAAGTGCATTTTAGAAACCAGATTAAGTAACGTGTGACACTGAATAAATGACCAGAAACATAATTCTATTTGCATATTAATGATAATTTTGATTAAATGGTATTGAAAACTATATGTAACCCTTCCATAATCAATTATAAGGGTCAAACAAGGTCATAATGGGTTAAAATTTGAACCATAGGTGTATTAGAGTGTCTAGAATATTCCCCTATAATTAGATTTGATGCTTTGCACGTTTTTGGTCTAAAATAGCAAAAACCATTATGTGCACTTAAATGACCATGATGAATGTAAATAAAGCCATTAATTTCTCAAATAAGAATTTCAAGATATGAAAATGTGCACTCAACATTATTTATTTTCAATTAAAAAGATGGAGGCCATTAAGAAAGCAATTAAACATGTAAATCACTAATTACCATGTGAGAGAGAAAATTTGACATAAAAGCATTTATTCTCATTTTCTTAAACAAAAGAGCATATATATATATATATATGAAAACATTTTCTTTAAATAAAACAAGGATAGGAGAGTAATTGGACACAATAAAATGAATTTGCAAAACTAACATGGGCAATTTGCATTTAAGTCCTCAACAATTATCTTATTAGAAAAAGAGCATGCAGAGAATAAAATATTTTGGAAAAATGTGCATAGAAAGAGTGGGATGTTACAATTCTACTCACCTTAAATAAATTGCATCCTCAAAATTTCCTAGAATTTCTACACTCCTTAAGGGTTTCATATAAACTTGCAAATTTTCCATACAAATTTTCATTATAGGAGGCATATAAAATAACAAAGCATTATTATGATTCAACATAAATTACTTAACTACCCTTACCTTGATCATATTCCTCTTCTCCATCTGAAATTTGCATGGTGAAGAGCCTTGGTTTAACCTTGGGTGGAGGATTAGGGTTCTTAGCTTGGTTATGGTTGGGATCCTTCTTTGCAAGCTTAGGGCAATTGGGCTTGATATGCCCTTCCTCACCACAATAGTAGCAAACAGAAGTCCCAAACCTACAAGGACCACCGTGACTTCTCTTACATGTAGGGCATGGGGTTCTCCCATTCTCAGAAGAAGGTTCAGGGGCTTTTCTCTTGTGGTTGGAGGGTGGAGGGGGTTGATGGTGATGATTGTTTTGGGGTGCCTCCTTCTTATGGTTCCTCCCAAGGTGATCCTCCAATTCTAAGGCTGCTTCTAGGGCTAATTGCATGGTCTTATGACCTCTACCAAACAAGGCATAACTTAGGTCGGGTTTAAGCCCTCTAATAAACTTCTTAGCTCTCTTTTGCTCAGTGTACTCAAGATCATACTTTTGGAGCTTATGAAACTTCATGGCATACTTAGTGACAGTCATGTCACCCACTTTCTTAAGGTTAAAAAACTCATCCTCCTTCCTTTCTAACATGGCTTCATATACATAATGGTCGTTAAAGACTGCTACAAACTCACCCCAAGTGAAAGGAGGGTCATCTTCTTCCCTAGAGGCTAAGAGGTTTTCCCACCAAGTACGGGCTGCACCCTTGAGCATATGGGTTGCAAATCTAACCCTACTACGTGGGGGACACTCTAAGTCTCTAAAGCAATGTTCCATGTTGCTAATCCACTCCTCAGCCTTGGTTACCACATCAACCTCATCTTCACCATGGAAATCATTAGGTCTAATCTTCAAGAAATCTATGAGGGAGATCTCATGTACTCTAGGTGGAGCTCTAGGTTGGAGGGCATTGGTCAAGGCTACTACTAGGGCATCTAGGGTGACTTGTGGAGGGACTTGGTTCATGTCTTCAGTCTTATCACCACTAGAGGATCTTTGTGAGGGACTTGACTCACCAACCTTCTCCTTCTTCTTAGGGGCCATCTGAAAGGGTAAACATAACATGATATTAGAACATAATATGAATCTGTAGTGTTGCCTTAGTGGCCATATATTCCTTTCTCTGATACTATTAATGTAACACCCCTCCCTAGGGTTACATACATAACCAACAGAAGCACAGCCTAATCCCCAACATTATCCATAATGTGGGGTACTTGGCATTTCAGGGAGGGATTATCACATGCATGATCTCATCTCAAGAAACAAACTACACTTGGCATTATTGAAACATAGATTCATACATAAGTTCTTGGAAAGAAAACTACATCATGATTCTAAAGCTACACATAACCTAGATGACATATGAAAGATAGGATCTACATAGATGGATGTCCCACCAGGAAATAACTTGTAAGGTCTTGGATCCTTGGAATCTTCTCAAGATGTCTCCTTCCCTTTAGCTCTAATGTCTGCGGACATCTCGTCCCCAACCATGCAAAGGAAAAACAAACATGGTAAGTAAGCGGCATTGGCATGTTATAAAGCATAAAAGTAAACTATAAAGGTGACTTGACATAAATATGGACATACATTTAACATTAATCATTTCTTGACATATTTTACGTAAGGAACTTGACTATAAGTATATTCTCCTCTCTTAATGCCCCATAAGGAGCCCATAATGATCAGAAAGCCCATAATTGCTCAGAAAGCCCATAACAAGGTGCATATAAATCTAAATCAATTTCCATTAACCATGATCTTTCTTAGACTTAATGATCTTCTTAATAACTTAAACTTGATCTCAATTGGGATTTCTCCCTCTTGAACATAATTGGGATTTCTCCCCATGACCATAATGAGATTTCTCCCTCTTAAGCATGAATGTGAAATTTCTTCCCTCTTAACCTTGGTTCATGTATCTTAATCATAATTCATAACATTAATCAGGTTTCTATACTTAGACTTAGATTATAGCAATCAACATCCAAATAACCATATACTTGAACAAAACATGCATTAATCATGACTTTAATATAAGGCGCTTAACATAAATCATAAACATTCAATAAATCAATTATTATCTATTCCAAGAGAATGGCCCGCTTACCTTGAACAAAAGCACCTAAGTCAAACCTTGTTTGACTGATTGGATCTTGTTAATCACCTGAAATTAATGTGATTATCCTTTGTTATTCAAATTAAACCCTAATATGTGTCATATAATTATTGAGATATGTAAACAACAAAATCAGTCGATAAAAACTATAAAATCAGATTCCTCATCAAAAATCCTTTCCAAAACCTATTTTTTCGTATTTTTCTGATAATCAAGTAATTTAATACGAATTTCCAAAGAAAATGTCAATGAAAATAAAAGAAAAGTCATGTGGCATTTTTGAAAACCCTAAAATACCCTTCGTGATTTAAAGCATCGAATTAAACTGACAGGGGTACCAACGTCATTTTGCGACCTAGATTCTTCCCTTCAGTCATGGCGTCAACTAGCGCAAGGAGTAGACCTGCGATGGTAGCATCAGGTGATCACTTCGATCAACTCTAAGCAGAGGAAGCCACTGAAGGCTCCCTTGTGCCAGGCCAAAGCCGATGAGCCATTGCTCGGGCTGTAAGGATCACCAAGCCCCATGGTGTAACCATGGTAGCCAGAAACAGGGCCAATGTAGAACCACTGCTCGCAAAGCCTGAGCACTGAGAAAAATGAGTAGTTCGGGACCAAAGGGTCCAGTAAAACCAAAGTGAGGTCGTGCAAACCTAAAGTCGTCATTTCCAGGGTGAAGGGAACAAGAGGACCTTCATGTCCATAGAACAGATAATGGTGGCTTGAAACAGGGGTGGCGGTCAGGTACCAGAATCCAGCTAGAAATCACCCACCAAGGCCATAAGGGCGTTCCTTGAGGCGCGTCGGAGTCCCAGAAGGCGGAAAGTGGCTCGAGAGACCACTGGGCAAGGATGGCGGTGAGAAACTGAACCAAGGTTAAACACGAGGTTTCATGTTGCTATAGGACCTGTCGATTGGGGCGACTTCAAGGCAAACTGAGAATGTGAAAACAAAGCTTAGGTGTCGAGGATGCTCACCGTAAGAGTGATTTGGTCGGAGGAGTCGGAGGAGTCGGGGAGAAGCTTTGGTCGCCGAAGAAGGAGGAGGAGCAGGTCAGGAAGAGTCGGGGCTCTCAAAGCCAAATTGGCAGTGGAGGAGTGCAGCTTGGGGGCCAGTGATGCTCTTGGAGGGTTTAGGTGGCGACGGAGGAGGCTAGATGGCCGTCTGTGCAGGGGGGGTGTGAGCCCTATATGGGCGTTTCTTGTATAGGGAGAGAGAGCACACGAGCAACGGCTCGTTGGGTGCGGATTGGCCTTGCGGTTTCTCAGGAGGAGAAATCTCACAAAATGGATGTGAGGAGAGGGAGAATGATTCAAGGCAAGGAAACTGATGGACTGGCTTTAAACGGATGAAACCGACGTGAGGTTGAAGACAAAACAGACGTCGTTGGATCCTGATCCAATGGTTGCAGACGAGCACATTTTAGAAATCAGATTAAGTAATGTGTGACACTAAATAAATGACCAGAAACATAATGATATTTGCATATTAATGATAATTTTGATTAAATGGTATTGAAAACTATATGTAACCCTTCCATAATCAATTAGAAGGGTCAAACAAGGTCATAATGGGTTCAAATTTGAACCATAGGTGTATTAGAGTGTCTAGAATATTCCCATATAATTAGATTTGATGCTTGTGCACGTTTTAGGCCTAAAATAGCAAAAACCATTATGTGCACTTAAATGACCATGATGAATGTAAATAAAGCCATTAATTTCTCAAATAAGAATTTCAAGATATGAAAATGTGCACTCAACATTATTTCTTTTCAATTAACAAGATGGAGGCCATTAAGCAAACAATTAAACATGTAAATCGCTAATTACCATGTGAGAGAGAAAATTTGACATAAAAGCATTTATTCTCATTTTCTTAAACAAAAGAGCATATATATATATATATATATATGAAAACATTTTCTTTAAATAAAACAAGGATAAGAGAGTAATTGGACACAATATAATGAATTTGCAAAACTAACATGGACAATTTGCATTTAAGTCCTCAACAATTATCTTATTAGAAAAAGAGCATGTAGAGAATAAAATATTTTGGAAAATTGTGCATAGAAAGAGTGGGATGTTACAACTCCCGTCTAATGGTTGAATGTTGGGGGCAAAGTGAGAGCATCTTTCAATCTTTGTAAGGCTATTTTTCAATCTTCACTGAATATGAATTCTGCATGTTTTTCTAACAAGGAGCAGAGAGGCTTGCAATCTTTTAAAAATCTTTAATGAATCTTCTATACAACCCTGCATGTCCCAAAAAGCTTCGAACTTCTTTCACTGTAGTTGGAGTTGACATCTTCTCAGTGGCTTCTACCTTTGTTTTTATCAACATCAATCCCTTTGCTTGAAATGACATGACCAAGTACAACCCCTGGTTGCACCATAAAATTCCACTTTCCCAATTGAACATGAGTTTGGCATGCTTACATCACTGCAAAACTTGGGTTAGATTTGACAAGCAGTCATCAAAAGAATTACCATAAACAATAAAGTCATCCATAAAAAATTCCATGATGTTTTCTATGAAATCAGAAAATATGGTCATCATGCATCTTTGAAAAGTGGCAGGTGCATTACATAACCCAAAAGGCATATGCCTATAGGCATATATCCCATAAGTGCATGTGAAGGTTGTTTTTTCATGATCAGGCAGATAAATAGGAATCTGGAAAAATCCAGAATACCCATCTAAATAGAAAAAATAAGAGTGATTAGCAAGTCTCTCCAACACAAGTCAATGAAAGGTAGAGGGAAATGGTCTTTTCTTGTGTCTTTATTTAGTTTTCTATAATCAATGTACATACTTTTTTTTTAATTAAGCCAGGGGTCGCTATTATTCATCCCACCCCTCTGGTGGGCTAAAATCAGCAAAAAGAATACAACTCCCGCTCTTATAGCTCGGGTATCTTCCAAAAAAAAAACCCCACCAAAAACAATTGCACAAACACAGGACCAAACAAAATCAAGCCTCAATCACGTCACTCTTGACTGCAATGTAAGGAATCTTCCTCTTTTCCAATCTTGCCATACCACGAATTCTAGTAGGAATCCTATTCGAATCCGTAGTAACAACCAGATTGGAAGATCCTCGTCCAAGCTTGCCAATCTCTCGCGGTATGGAGTTAATCAGCTTGTGCACATAACCACCCGATATGCTAGCCATCCCTAGCTCCTCTCTAAGCTCATGCACATACGTTCTAGCTCTCCATGGCACGGGAGCATTGTTCCAAAGAATGTTATATATATTTTTATCATCCACTTCCATAGTAGAAATATGAAGCATATGATATCCAGCCAACTTTAGCCCTATGATGCACGCCTGAATGTATGTCAGCTTGTAGTCTTCCTTTTTGAGCCAAGTGCGGAAAATCAAGAAAATGTCAGCATTGTGATTACGGACAATGCCTGTTGCCCACCTTCTTTTGTTACCTTCCTCATCCAAGTCTCTTCCAATCGTCACATTTAGTTTGAGATTGAACATGTCAGGATTTGTCCACCTGATGAGACGAACCTTCCTCATCTTGAACCTAGGCTCGTTGATGCTTGCCATCTTCATCCTGGAAAGAAGATCCGGATTTGTTGTAAGAGGGAAAGTCTTTCTCTTAATCATCTGGTTCACATAGTCTATAAGACCGCTCCATTCACGCTCCACAGGTCTCTTATTATCAGCATACCGAGATGAACATCTCATTCTCCATATAGATAACGGAATATGACCAGCCATGAACCCGGCAAACCATTCAGTAACTTCATTAGACAAACCATCCACACAAATTCTAATCAGGGTCTGAACGTCAGAAGGCGGTTCCTTATCGGTCATCACGCCGAACTTGTCCCAAAAAAACCTCGCGAGCTGTCCTTGATAGAACAAGTGATTCATGTCTTCCTCCTTAGGCTCATCACAACAGTTGCATCGCGAAGCAAGCTGTATACAACATTTGTTGCGCACATTATCGTCAGTCGGAATGGCCGCCCTGGCAATCTTCCATATGAGAGCGCTGGCCTTTGGGGAATCCATCCTCCAAACCTTGCCCAGATCATCGGGTCCTTCCTGTTGCGCGGTCCGCAGCATAACCTTGGCTGATTTCATAGAGAAGTTGTCATTCTCCTCCACATCCCATATCAACTTGTCATACTTATCCGATATCCACACATCCGCCTATTTGATAAGGTCCATCCCATTGTCATCAATCACCTGACTCAAAGAACTCCAATCCCACCCATGATTATCAATCCAAAAATCCTTAACAAGGAAAGGGTGTCTTTTATCACTTGTATAAGTAGCATGGTCAGCGATCCTTTCTTCACACCACCAGTCATCCCAGAAAGAAATATCACCTCTCCCAATCGCCCATTTGCAATGCCTATAAATTTTTGGGAAGGTGATCCATACTTTTTTCCAGAAGGGGGAGGGTGAGCAGCTCAGCTTCAAATGTCCAGGATACAAGGCCGAACGACCAGGGGCATGATTAGAATACTTCACCCTACAGAACTCCGCCCAAAGGGAGTTATTGGAAAGGATTTCCCAGCACGCTTTGGCAGTAAAAGCTTCATTTATATTCTGTAGTTGTGGTAGACCAAGACCACCCTTATCAACCGGCGTTGCCACGCGATGCCATCCAAGCCAAGCTTTCCTGTGTATCTCGTCTCTTCCAGCCCATAGAAAAGAAGATAGCTTATTCTCAATCCAAGATATGATACCAACTGGTAACCCCACTGCTGCCGCTGCATGTATCGTAACCGATGAGAGGACATATGCTATCAGCAGGCGCCGTCCAACAAAGGATAAAAGTTTAGCCTTCCATGAAGCAATCTTGGAATTAATCTTCTTGAAAAGGAATTCATAATCAGCTAGCTTGTGTCTCCCTTTATAGATCGGTATCCCTAGGTATAGGAAAGAGTTAGACGCATGTTCAATCCTGAACTTCATAGCTATCTCATGTGTCCGTGAAAGGTCCGATCCCCCTGCAACACAGCCCGACTTGTTACGGTTCACCCTTTGACCCGTTGATCTCTCATATGTGTCGAGAGTGTTCAAAACCTCCTGAATCGAAGTATTGTCGGCTTCAAAGAGAACCAGAAGGTCATCAGCATAAAGGAGCATAAGAGGTGCCACCGCAGGTCCTCTCGTCTTGAATCTGGATATAGAGTGTGCGTCAGCCAATCTGCAAAATCTCCGACAAAGGACTTCTTCAAAGATGATAAACAAGAACGGGGAAATAGCATTTCCTTGCTTGAGACCTCTAGAAAATGAAAAGAATCATGCCGTGTGTTCACCAATGGTGACTGTAGCCCATGAGTGTACAAAAAAACTGAGACAAAGCTCTACAACCTCTGGAAGTAGACCAAAAGAAAGAAGGATCCTCCTGAGCACCTTCCAATCAACCCTGTCGTACGCCCTAGACATGTCAATCTTTATCATCACATTTGGAGCCAAATGGCCTTGATGATATCGTGCATGAGCTCCTTGGCAAGCTGGATATGATGAGTGATATCAGTACCTTTCATAAACGCACTGTAACATCCCAGGATTTGAGGCCTCGGATAACATGATCTTAAAAGGAATGATTGGACTACCCATATCACCAAGGTGCATCTCCTTTTCAGGAAGCCCTTCTCTAAAGAACTCCATAGTTAAGCGTGCTCAGCTTGGAGTAGTACTAGGATGAGTGACCATTCGGGAAGTTGATCCTGGCTTGCGCGTCAGTGTGGACAAAGTGCGCAGTTAAGGCTAGTGGTGGTCTGTGGGGACAGTCGTCATTCCTGAAACTCTACTAGAGCTTTGGGCAGTGGGCCCGGACGTTACAAATGGTATCAGAGCCATAACCCCTCCAGTAGGTGGGGCCCACATGGACATGGCATTCCAGTCTTGAGCCGTGCGGTCCAGGCAAGTTGGAAAGGGCTATCCGTAGAGACGAGATGGAGCCGCCCTTGCGCTGGTAGCCGTGGACGGGAGCTGGGTGTCCATGGGCCATTGTGGGTCTGCACTAAAATGGGGTCAGATTATGAGGCCATATAGTTAAGCCTTGACGAGGACGTCAAGAGTCTAAGTGGGGGAGATTGTAACATCCCAGGATTTGAGGCCTCGGATAACATGATCTTAAAAGGAATGATTGGACTACCCATATCACCAAGGTGCATCTCCTTTTCCGGGAGCCCATCTCTAAAGAACTCCATAGTTAAGCGTGCTTAGCTTGGAGTAGTACTAGGATGGGTGACCAGTCGGGAAGTTGATCCTGACTTGCGCGTCAGTGTGGACAAAGTGCGCAGTTAAGGCTAGTGGTGGTCTGTGGGGACAATCGTCATTCCTGAAACTCTACTAGAGCTTTGGGAAGTGGGCCCGGGCGTTACACGCACCTTGCGGTTTGGAAATAAGAGAGGGCATCAGGGGCGCCATCCTGTTATTCAGGGTTCTTGCAAGGATCCGTAGAGCCAAGTTTTTAATGGAAATCGGTCGGAAATCAGAAGGGAGCTGTTTAGGATTATCACATTTAGGAATCATAAGAATGCGGCAGCAGAAAAGGGCCCTATAGCAGGGATGACCTCTGAAGAAAGCTTCAGCCATGGCAAGGAAGTCCGCTCCAATAACAGTCCATGCTGCTTTATAAAACGGGAGGGTGAAACCATCAGGACCCGGGGCTGATGATGGGTCCATCTCTTTGATCGTCATAACAATCTCATCCAGGCTAGGAACCGTAGATATACCGAAGCTGTCTTTAGCCAAACAAACAGTCGGGATGTCTTCCAGCATCCCATCAAGCATCGTGTCATCAGTATGCACCTCTTCATTGAAAAACTTCTCAAAATGGTCAGATGCCTCCCTCGCCATCTCCTCTGGATCGGACACCACCGATCCATCGGGCAAAGATAGAGATCTGATTCTTCTATGACGATGTCGTGACTTCACCACCACGTGGTAAAAAGGTGTATTTCTTTCCCCGTCATGCAACCAGTTAATCATGGCCTTTTCTTTCCAATTGGCTTCCTCCAAATCCCTCAAGTGTTGAAGCTCCAATTCCGCAATCCTCAAATTCGCCTCGTTCGCAGCCGTGGGATTTTCGTCGAAGGCCATCTGAGAAGTGGAAATAACATCCTCCAGATCTTTAATCTTCTGACTAACATCACCGAGAACATCTCTACTCCACTTCTTCAAGGCAGCTCTTGCTCTCTTCATCTTGCAGAAGAAAATATAGGAAGGGTGCCCAACCACAGGAGAGTCCCAAGCTTGTTCAATTATCCTCAATCAATCATCATGTTCTAACCAGCTCGACTGGAAAGTGAAGAACTTTCTGCTTTTTCTATTAACATCACCATTCCCAAGAATCGTGAGGATCGGGCAATGATCTGATACTCTTGATCTAGTAAGGTGCAGAGAACGGAAAGAAGGTATGTCAGCTAGCCATGTATCATTCAAAAAGGATCGATCAAGATGCTCCCAAATAGTTGGAGTTAGGATTTGCTTGTTCACCCAGGTGAACCTGCTGCCTTCAAAGGGAACCTCATTGAGGCGAGCATCAGCGATAAGGGCATTAAAATCAAACAAGTCCTGGAATCTTGGGGGGTCACCACCTCTCTTCTCTTGTGGATTTTTGACCATGTTGAAGTCACCAGCTATCAACCATCTATCATCACCAATATCTCCGGACAAAGAGAGGATCTCATTCCACAAATCTTTACGATCATTACAGTCGCAGCTTGCATATACAGCAGTGACAAAAAAAGCAGTTCCATCTCCCTTATCGAGCTTGATAGTAACATGCTGCTTATGCTTCCTAAGGACCATTGGATTCAAATTCGCCTCTGCATAGAACCAGATTTTACCTCCCTCACCAAAGTTGTCTATCGCCCAATCCAATCGGACGACATCTAAAAGCTCCTCTGCAAGATTCACATGAAGGAAAGGTTCAAAAAGGCAGACGATCCCAGGTCTGTAACGGCTACAAAGTCTACTCAAGACTCTTCTTGTAGGGTTATTCACTGCTCCTCTAATGTTCCAAAAGATAGAGTTACAATCCATTAAGAACGTAGACGTACCGCTGCATCAAGAGAGCACCTCAAACCAAAGCCAGCTCAGCTGCTATATCTCCACTCATCATCATCAAATAAATTCTCAAATAATTCATCTTCACCCATGGGTGGTCTTCTTCTGTAGGAGTCCCTTCTTTCCACTGATCTGTGCCTGAAAGGCCGATGTTCTTCTCGCCTAGAGGCTGATCTACCTCTAACCCTGCTGTGTCTGCCTCGAACAAAAAAATGTTCAACATTTCTTTCAAAGAAGTCTTCTAGTCTCATCTGCGGGAGATGTCTTCTATACCCATCTCCATCCACGATCATTCTTCTCGGTGATTGCACAGGTCTCATCTACTGCTGCCTAGTCGGTGACGGGTCTCTTGTCATCTCTTCAGACGGGCAAGCCATTAGTGTAAGAGGTTCATGTGCCTTCTCTCTAACAGTAAGTGCATCACGAGGGATACCAGATTCTATTCCAACCTCTGTCATGTTAAAGGAGTTGGTACCAATCTGCCCTCTCGCTAGCATAAAGAGTTGAACATCCGTTCTTCTATGACCATAGGTTACTGAAATAAACTGAGGAACATCATTACTGAAAGCTTCGACCAAGATGAGCATGCCTGATACATCATCATCTTCTCTCTGTCAGTCAGATATATGTATAAGCTTCCCAAAAGGGCTAATAAGGGCGGTCATGGACTCATCATCTCTACATACTAATGGCATGCCCGATAACCAGAACCAGAAACATTCCTTTCGGTGGTGTTGTTCTCCCTCTTTCATGTGCCTGAGCGTGAGCTTGTGTCTACAGCCAGCCGGTAATCCCTTCTCGATCATATCCCGTGCCTCCTCCTCACAAGAAAAGAATGCAATAGCTTTTCTCGCGGCAAATTTGTATAGGTTGGAAGCGCTGGGCCACAAACCTTTCAGGAACAGAAGGATCTCCATCCACGAAGCCTCACTGGGCCAGGAGACCTCGACAGCTCTCATTAGGGCATCCATCTTCATCTTCCTCCTTTCATTATCCGGTCCAATGTCCACCGCAATCCTTCTGGGCACATGTTGTGGCGCGCCCCGAGCCGGAATCCCCGAGGGCAACGGGGGGAACAAAACCCTAGATTGGATATCAGGAGGTCTATGCGACTGCATTCTCTGCAATGGTCTCTGTCTGCATCTTGCCGCTACATGGCCTAGCCGCCTCCAAAGATAGCAGACCTTGTAACCTTTGCACTGTGCCTGCCAGTGTCCTTTACCCATGCAACGGAAGCAGGTATCATGTGGGATCCCGAATAGTGGTGTCTTCCTCGACTGTTGCACCACTGTCTCCTTAACCGGCGGAGGGGGAAGAGGCCCTGAAGGTAAAGCATCATTCCTCGTCGCGCCCTGATCAATCAACACCCTCATCGATTCCCCTTGCGGTATCTCCGTATGTGAGGTAATCGTCGGTGTTGTGTGATCTCCCCCAGCCGGAGAGGTCGACGGACTGCCTGCATCTAGTTGCACGTTTGACGTCACAGGGTTCTCCACCCTCGCCGTTCCAGGACTGCCCGAACCCCCGTCGTGCTGGCCTTCCTTCTCAGAAACCCTAGGTGACGGGTTGTCGTGTCCCACGTCATCATTATCCAGAACCGCCCTAATGTCCGATAGAACTTCCTCCGTTGGGACGATAGATGCCACAAGGTTGGATCTCCTCTCCGCAACAACATGTTGCGCAAGTGTTCCTCGCATGCTCTGCCGAGTCACCCGACGTAGGAGAGGCGACAGTAGCATCTTGGATAGGGACCTCAGCGAAAAAGGGACGTTGGCCCCTGACTGGCGGAGTACCAAGCCGGAGTGTATGGCGGCGGCGCCGCCAAGGGCACGAGCACCCTAGGGATCGCCCCGATCGCCCTCCCGATCGCCCTCACTCAGGTTGACCACCCAATTACCACTCTTGTTTGGATAAGTTCATCATAATCCCCTTTCATTACAGTGGTTCCTCCCTTTTTAGGTACAACATGTATGGCACTTACCTATGGGCTATCACTGATAGGATAAATCACTCTTGCATCTTTTAAATTAAAGATTTCTTTCTTTACAACTTCCATCATGTTTTTATTTAACCTTCTTGGTGGTTCTATGCATGGCTTAGAAACTTCTTCGAAGGATATGTGATGCATGAAAATTGAAGGATTAATTCTATTTAGATCATCAATGGAACAACCTATCACATCTGTGTACATTCTAAGTGTGACACGCTTGTTACATAAAAGTGAGATAACTCAAAACAAACGTGGAATAAACACTATTAAACCATGTTACGATAAAAGATAGGGAATTAAAACCATTTGCACATAAGTATAAAAGAATGTAACTTATTACATATGAGACCTCATGAAGCCACTTGTATCATTACATCATGTCTCAAGGATGTATACATATCACTGTTCACTGGCTCACAGGACACAACCTGTTACGAGAGCTAACATGTTCACATATATACATGCATGCCATATCTATACAACAAAGGCATGTAGACAAAACATCATCTCAATTTACAACATCTACAAAACTTCCCCCAAGGACTTGAGAGTACAGGGACAACACATAGGACTCTACTACAAAACACAAGAAGGATATCCAACCTTTCAATAGCCACTGCTTCTCTTACTACTCAGCCCCAACAACATGATCTCTACCTCTACGTGCTCGACCACCCAAAATATGTGGAAACCCATGGAGTGAGACCAAATGCCCCAGCAAGAGATATAACTCTATGCCAATGTCTATTAAAAGCACAGGTAGATTATATAGAGAAAATTAAACATTTTAAACAGACTCAACTCAATGATATGTATTAACAGATAACACGGGTTAAGAAGAATAGGGCAATTACCACTGAGAAATAGATCAGTTAATATTCTAAGAAGGAATATGAAGAACATGTATAACCATTGACTTCTCTTACCATATTATAATTTAATAAATAAGTATAAATGTCACGCTCGCATCCCAGGATTACCACTAATCATGAGATTAGGGCATGAATTTGATGATTGTACTTGATACAAAGCTCACTCCTGATTATTATAATTTTCCTTTTATTTCAAACTCTTTATTTTCTCACATCCAATCACATAAACAAACTTTATAAGAGAATTAAACTTTCATTATTCTAATATGATCTCAACATTAATGATACACATCCATACATTCATTTTGTTTCTAATACTTCCATGTACATATGACATGATAATCAGATGCATTCTCTCTTATTAAGGAAATAAAGATACAAAACATCATTTACTACTCTCTCACATCTATACAAGGACCTAGAGTGACAGTGACCGACAGAACTCAACTAATCTCATACTTAACTCCAGTGATAGATCTACTCTTATGCTTTGACCTTCTTTAATGTCCATGTGATTTCCCTAAAATTTGTGAGTAGAGGGGTGAGCCTACTCGCTCAGTGAATGAGTACTTCAAAGAAATAGTTTAAAACACTTATATAATTACAAATATATTGCCAATCAACTGATATCAATTATAACAACATCAAACTTTAAAGAGTCTAATAATTGACAATCATAAATATGTCATGACACTCTAGATATCTACAAGAGTGAATCAATATATGAACATGCTTGATTAATCTCAAAGAGAGGTAATAACTCAGAAACAACAAAGAATAATTGAATAACTGTGCACACTTGTTTAACTTCTCATTCATATTATTATGCCCTGAACCCACATGAGGAGTACCACAACATGTGAAAGAATCACAACAAGCTACGATCTCACTATACAAGGCTTAGAAGCATGCCCGGGTTCTTAAGCCTATCTCTTAAGTAAGACCTCATCTACAGTGGGCCTCGGCATGTCTGCCTCTCAGCGGCTAATGGGAGTAGCTAGATATATCAGACTCCACCTCTCAACCTAGGTACTCAGGCGGTGAGTCAAAGCCCTCAGGCTTATTGTGCATCAGTGGACCTACTGACCACTGATTACTCAACATGTTACACAGGTACCACTGGAATCCCCAGTTGGTGTTGGGTACCACACAACTGTAAGGAGTCTACCCTACTGGTTAAGACCCACGCACCCTACTTGTTACGACCCCACCTCTCGATAACCCCCAATTAAGGAAGACCGAGAGGTCGAAGCCGCATCCATAACTTCCGGATCAAAGGTTCGACATTTAACCAAGAACAATTATTAAATTTTAACAGACTAAACTGGAAAGTTGTAAGAAAAAAATAAACTTTTGCATACCTTTTTAAAAACTTGGATCTCTAAACTTCTATCCACTTATGGATTCTACTCTAACTAATCCTTCTTGTATTTTACTTCATGTATTTCACAATATGACGATTTACTGTTTGTCCTTTTGGCTTGTACCTAAAATGCCAACAAACAAAATGTCGGTCAGCCGAAGCTGGTATGTGGGGGAAACAATAATCGTGCAACTATGATAACAATGTATTGCAGCCAATTATCATTTAATAAACAATTTTACGTTTTAAATATAATTGCACAATCCATGCATCCCCTATCCTCTGCGTTGTCCCTGCAGTGGACCTGGATGCTACTTTCCTCATAGTAGATCCCCATTAAACCCCTCATGGTCCCACCCATAGGTGAACCAATTTCTAGGGTTGAGTCACATGGCACTACCTGTAAGTAGCGCACTCCTTAACTCATGGCATGCTAAAGGGTCTCATGGCACTACACTTGGTAGCCCAGTTTCTAACCCACGATAACCTAGACCTTACTCTAGGTTACCCCTTTTTAGCCTTTACAAGCCACAGAGGTGGACCCGGATCTAGCCAGTTATATATATGTTCATAGTGATAGTCATAGTCACTCTATATAGTTGCATGAAATAAAAGGCATCCAACAGTTAATTTCAAGCAACCGATAAACACGTTCGGAAATCACTGTGAAACTAAAGCGATTATTCATAAGCATAACCACATACCTTTTCCATGCAAATTATTCAATTATACTCCAAGCATAGTCCAATCAAGCAAGCAAACCAAGCAATCATCATATAATATGCATTACATAAATTCTAAAGTGTCACCAAACATATTAATCTCATTAAATCCTACTCGGTCCCAAACTAGGATTTATGTTTTCTTGTCATCGAGTTACCATTAGGGTTATGTCTCGAAACCCTAATTCCCATGATTCTCACTTTAATAATTTAAGAACCCTAATTCATCTAAGGGTTGTCATGACTATCAAATCTACCATATTCTTTTATTATGAACACTTATATCAGATTAATTTCATTAATCAAGATATGGTCTTAATTTCATAATCCTATTTATACACATGTATAGCTAACCACTTTGTTAGTCATAATTATCATCTTTATGATCATACTAATCAGATTATTCAACAAGGTCATGTAATAGCATAAAAGAAGGGCCTTTAACCTTTTTTTTCTTCACATGTTTAAAACTCAAACTAGGGTTTATAACATGTTTAAAATTCCCATGTATGGTTGTCCATCATGTGACATGTTGTGTGTGATTTAATGCACGTTGTGTCTGATTCTAGAGGAATTTCTCATAAATGAACTCTATTGTCGACATGTCATGTCATAAAAACCACATGGCATGTTTGCTTTTAGGTGAATCTTTGACATTTTTTCTTCAAATTGTGAACTTTGTGTGCAGGAAAGCACACATTGTGTTGCTACTTTACAGAACCTTATGCTTGTGTAACCTGTGTTGAACATGTTATGTTGGTTTTACCACACAACGTGTGTTCTGATCTGATTAGTAGATTTTTTTCTATCTGAGATTGACACAACATGCCATTTGATAGACACACCATGTTTGAGTCAGCTTGTTGCTAAAGTTTGATTTTTCTTCATCACCTGTAATAATTCAGGCATATAATCAATGAGGGTCTAGGTTTATTACATTCATCCACAACAAATTTTATTTGTAAGAATAAAAGTGCTTTGAGTAAATGCTTAAAGCAAATATATTCTAAGTGTGATTTCAACTCCCACAAGGTACTCTATTTAGAGTCGGGAGTGAGACATGAGTCTTCTCAACAAATGTCATTGAGGGAGCATGAAACTTCCTTATTGATCTTCTCTCCTTCTAGATACATTTTTCATCTTTGGTCATTAACTTTGATTGTTTATTTCTTCCCTTGGAGATCCATAGTCCCATATGGAAAGATATTTAGTACAAAGAATGGCCGCGACCACTTGGAACGTAGATTTCTTGAAAAAATCTTCAACATGGAGTTGAAAAGTAGCACTTGATCTCCCTAACAAACTCTTTTAAACTAATATTCTTATCATGCCATAATTTTGTTCTTTCTTTGTAGATTTTTGCATTTCATATGCATCAAGACAGAGATCTTCAAGATCCTAGAGTTACAACATTCTCTTTTCACCTACTTTCTTCATATCAAGGTTCAAGAACTTGACTGCCCATAGAGCTTTGTACTCTAGCTCCAGAGGAAGATGACACGACTTTCCATAGATCAACTTGAATGGTGTTGTTCCAATGGATGTTTTGAAGGCTTTTTGGAATGCCAATAGAGCATCATCTAGCTTGAGTGTCCAATCCTTTTTTGAACTAGAAACAATTTTCTCTAGAATACTCTTTAGCTACCTATTTGATACTTCAACTTGTTCTTTCATTTGAGGGTGATCTAAAGTAGATATTTTATGCTTGACTCCATACTTGTTAAGCATATTATTGAATTGCTTTTCATTGAAGTGTGTTCCTCCATCCGATATCATGGCTCTTGGAGCTCCACAATGGAGGAGATTATCTTTTGAAATAGCTTGATTACATATTTTGCATCTGGGGCTTGAGTAGGAATGGATTCTACCCACTTAGATACATAATCAAAGGTTACTAAGATGTATTTGTAGCCACAATAAGTAGAAAAGGGGCTCATGTAGTATATATCCCATACATCAAATACCTCTATCTCAAAAATGAAGTTAAGTGGCATCCATCTCTTCTTGATATACCTCATATCCTTTGGAATTTGTCACAACTTTGACATAGACATTAACATCTTGGAATAATGTTGTCCAATAGAAACTTGCTTGTACAATCTTTGTAGTTGTCTTCTCCCCTCAAAAGTGTCCTTCATAGGGAGAAGAGTGGCATTCAGAAATAATGTTAATAATTTCTTCATCGGATAATCATCTTCTGATCAACCCATCTGTCCCTTACTTGAACAACAACGGGTCATCCCAATAGTAGAATGTGACATCATGAAGGAACTTCTTCTTTAGTTGATAAATAAGATCAGGGGCGAGGTGTCCAGTAGTAAGAAAATTGGTGATATCAGTAAACCAAGGGGCCAGAAAAGAACCAATAGCATACAATCTTTCAACTTGTAGGTAATCATCAATAGGGAGAGAATCCATTGCATCTATGCTAAGTTGTGTGAGGTGATCAACAACATTGTTCTTTGTACCTTTCTTGTCACTTATCTCAAGGTCAAACTCTTGAAGCAATAGTATCCACTGAATAAGGAATGGATTGGCATCCTTCTTGTTCTGCAAATAAATTATTACAGCATGGTTGACATAGACCAAAACCTTGGATCCTACAAGATATTGCCTGAATTGAAGGCATATACTATTGCTAGATTCTCCTTTTCCTTGGTGGAATAGTTTATTTGTGCTCATCTAGGGTCTTGCTAGAATAATATATAACATCGAGTTTTTTGTCTTTCCTCTATCCTAGGGCTGCATCAATAGCGTAGTCACTTTCATCACACATAATTTCGAAAGGTGCATTCCAATACGGTGGTGTAGAAATAAGAGCATCCATCAACTTTCTAAAAGCGGTTTGGCAATCATCATTAAAAATAAAATCAACATCTTTAGCAAGAAGTGAGCATAAAGATTTTTATATCTTTGAGAAGTCCTTGATGAAAAGTGTGAAAAATCCTGCATGGACAAGAAAGTTGTGAACATCTTTTAGGGATGTTGGAGTGGACATTTTTTCAATTGCCTCTCCTTTAGCCCTGTCAACTTTAATACCCTTGTTAGATACCACATCACCTATTACAACTCCAGATTGTACCATAAAATGGCACTTCTCCCAGTTGTGTACTAGATTAACCTTTTTGCAATGTTGAAGAACTTAAGATAAATTCAATGAACAATTGTCAAGTGAATTGCCAACCATGCTAAAATCATCCATAAATTCTCCATTATTTACTCAATGGAATTAGCAAAACTGGACATGATACAATGTTGAAAGTTTATTGGATTGTTACTAAGTCTGAATGGCATGGGTCTATAAGCATAAGTCCCAGAGGTGCATGTAAATGTGATTTTTTCTTGGTCTGGTGGGTATGTAAATATTTGTAAAAATATAGAATAGCCATCAAGATAAAAAAAATATAGTGATTGGATAATCTTTCAAGCATCAGATCAACAAATGATCTTCATGAGTTGCATTGTTTAGTAACCTATACTCTATACAAATGTGCAACCCAGTGAGTACACATGTTTGGATCAGCTCACTATTATCTCCTTTAACAAGAGTTGCACCCACTTTTTGGGGTACTACATGAATAACATTCACCCAAGGATTGTCACTTATAGGATATATGATTCATGCATCTCTTAACTTGAAAATTTCCTTTTCTACTACCTCAAGCATATTTTGATTCAAGTGCCTAGGAGGTTCTATACATGGTTTTGCATCATCTTCTAAATTAATTTGGTACATGTAAATGAAAGGATTGATGCCCATCAAATCATCATTTGAATAATTGATAACTTCTTTGTGGATACGAAGTTCATCAAGCAATTTGAGTTCTTGATCATTGATTAAATCATTGTGTACAATCATGGGATAAGTATAATTAGGGTCAAGAAAAGCATACCTTAGGCCTGGTGAAAGGGATTTGAGTTCTAGATTTTTATCCTTTGTAAACTTGATGGAATCATCTTCCAGTGGTAAAAGTTCTTCATTACTTGGATGTGAATCAGGGATAAGAGTAGCATATGAAAATTCTAATATATTTATGATGTCCAGTTCATCTTCTTCATAATAGTTAGTGATGAAATCAAGAAAATCTTCATTTTCTTCTAGAAGCGTATCTACACAGTCAACAAGACACATATCTTCTCTTTTGTTCGGAGCTTTCATGGCATCCTGAAATAGAGATTTCCATAGTTTACTTTCCTACCCTAAGAGTGAGTTTTCCCTCTAGCACATCGATTATACAATCAGCAATTTGGAGAAAGGGTCTCTCGAAAAGAATAGGATCGGAAGGAACTTCATTCATGTCCAACGCAACAAAGTCACAAGAAATGTAAAATTTTCCAACTTGCACAAGCACATCTTCTACAGTACCTTGGGATACTTGATGGACTAGTCTGCCAATTAAATGGCCATTTCAGTTGGCTTCAAATATCCAAGATCATGTTGTTGCCACACTGAGAAGGGAATAAGGCTTATACTATCTTCAAGGTCTACTAGACATTTTTCAAAAGTAGTGTTCCCTATCTTACACAAAAGGGTGAAGGTTCCAAGGTCATCAACTTTATCTGCTAGACTATTTTGAACGATAGAACTCATCCTCTTTGATAGCATAACAATATCCACTTGATCTAACCTTCACTTTTTGGTTAATATGTCTTTGAAAAACTTTACAGATGATGACATCTCAACAATAACTTCAGCTAAAGGAAGGTTGACATAAAGATTTTTGAGGATGTCCATGAATCTTTTTAATTTGACATCGTCCTTATCATGTAAAAACCTATGAGGAAAAGGAATATTAGGTTTGTAAGAAGGTGGTGCTTTAGTTGCATTCTTCTTTCTTTGCTTCTCATTGGTATCATCTTCTTTGCTAGCAACATCATCAACTATATCCTGGTTTGGTGGTGAGGGTCTTTCAATTACAACTCCACTCCTTTAAGGAAGGGACTTACAATCCCTTGGATTCATCTCCGATTCACTTGGCAGTGACCCATAAGAAGCCCTTTGATTGGCTAGAGCTTGCTGTGAAATTTGATTCTCTAACATCTTTTTGTGGGTAACGATGATGTCTACTACAGAGGGGAGTTGAGTAATTGCATCTTTGAGACGTTGCCCGTGATTGTGAAATTCATCATTTGGATAAATCTGAGTTGAGACAAAGGTTTCCAACACGCTCTCTAGACTTGACTTCAGCTGGGATTGTTGTTGATGATTGTATCTCTGATTGTTGTTGTTGTTGAATCTCGACAGGTTGTTGTTCATGGGTTCATGGTTACCCATTTGATTTTGCTGATTTTGTCCTTGCTGATGATGTGGGTTTTGGGTATTTCTAGTTTTCTTGTAGGAGAAATTAGGATGATATCTCCATCCTGGCTTGTAAGTGTTGGAGTAGGGGTTGTAGGACTTCTTGTTCTAAAGCTCCCAACAACATTAGCTTGTTCTGTAATTTCACCAAAATTTGTTTGTGGGATAAAGAAAGAATAAGAATTATGTCATGCAACTCCACATGCATCATAGTCATGTTCGACTTCTTGAATGGAATGAGTACTCATCTTATCAAATTTCTTTAAAAGAGAGTCAAGCTTGGCTGCAATAAGATCAATTTCTTTCCACCTAACTTTTCAATAGAAGAGCTTGACGAAGAAGGTTGGTTGATCTATTCTAAGATCCATTGGCAATGGTTGACAGCTATGTCTTCAATAATGTCATATGCCTCCCTGTAAAAAGTTGCACATCAATATTCCATTCCCAGCAACATCTACTGTCATACGGGTGTTGTAGAATAACTCATTGTAGAATGTTTCCAATAACATCTAGTTGGTCAAACCATGGTGAGGTAAAAGATGTTGAATGTGTTTAAACCTCTCCCATGTATCATAATATGTTACACCTTCCTATTGTTTGAAATTGGTGAGCTAGATCCTCAATTGTGTGGTCTTACTGGGTGGAAAGTACTTAGTAAGAAAAACATTCAATAGCTTGTCCCAACTTTTGATGGAACTCTTGGGTAGTGAATAAATCCATGCCTTGGCTATATCCCTCATGGTAAAAGGAAACAATAGTAGGTGTACCCCATCAGTAGGAATGTTGTTTATCTTGAAGGTGTTCTTGTACTACAGAAACTCAACTATGTGAAGATTTGGATCTTCCATATAAGTTCCTTCAAACATGTTCTACTGGATCATATACATAATAATGGGGTTGATGGAGAAGTTATTGGATTCTATAGTTGGATGATCAATAGATCCACATGTGTTGATGGAAGCAAGTATAACAAAGTCCTTTAATGGCCAATTGTCTTCCGCAGTCAGATCTTGGTGATCAGGTGAAGATAGTGGTGAAGATGAAGGTGTTGAATGGGGGTGATGATGGTTGTGAATTCTCCAAGTTTGTAGAGTTTATGCTCCTCCTTTCTCTCCTTCGGCTTCTGAATGTAAGTTCAATATTTGGATCTAGAAAGATGGAAGGACGAAAGCCCCTATTAGAATGCCACATGCAACCTATAAAAGTAAGAATTAAGTGAGAAACACAAGCAAGAAATATCACAATTTGAATAGTGCAAAATGGTGATCTAATCTTTAATACCAATGGACACTTTTAAGTCTATCTAAAATTATTGTAATTCCCCAAAAACATATCTAAAAACTTGTTGGTCGTATTAACTAATGAGTTTTAATATTTGATTGTCTCAACTCATTTCTCCTTGACAATGATGCCAAAAACTTGTTGTTTGTATTAAAAAATGAATTTTAATATTTGATTGTCTCAACTCTCCCTTGCAAGTATACATGATCGATTGTAGTCAAGGTCATGTCCACAAGGAGCTAGTCTATCTAGGCACAAGTGTAAGGCCCCTAAACTTGCTTAATGAGTTGAACAAGCTTACTTATCATAATTGAATTATTATAACCCTAGTATAACCTTGTGATAAACTTTGAAATCATAATACAAGCTTAATTTTCAAATTTGGTCCAATTTGGACACTGTTTGAGCAAGTTATGCAATTTTATGCACATTTTAGACTTTTATGCAATTTACCCAATTGAGAGGTTTTATTTGCAATTTATCACTTACATTATGTTCCCTGGATATTCTCTCATCATTATTGAGCTTTTTTATCTATGGGAATCTATTTAATCCTTAATTTGAAGGTGTTTTCTCTAAGGGTATTTTAGGGTTTACCCCTTCACGGATGAGCTACCTTTAGTAGCTATCAACTAATGAATTATGTGATTGGCTGGGAAATTTGATAACGGAAATCTAAGCAGGTCTATAAGGATGGTGAGGGAGCTGGTTTTTTGTGTGTGCTTGTATATTCTTAATAGTTTAAGGCCATAGACACATGGGGAAGCTACTTTTACACCTCATGCTTGCTTCCATCCTTATCCATGGGCTATATTTACCTCTTCCTTGCCCAAGTACGAATCTATGCTTGATTTATCTTTCCTCTAACCTGGAGAAATGACTCCACTCTATTTTTCTGCGGAACTAAGTGCTCTAAGGTAGAAGACAACCTCTTTTTGGAGAAGAAGGTCTCCTAGAGCTCCATTTAGCCCTACCTAGGGTTTCCATGGCCATCTTCTAGGAATTTCGACCAAGGCAAGTTATTTTCTTCCTTCCTTCTCCATTTCTCTTTCTCTTCTACTTCCTTAGACCTTCCTCCAGGTCGGAACCTTGTTTTTCCATGGTAGAAATTGCTCTAAAGCTCTAAAACCCTACCTTTCTTGCTCCTTATGCTTAGGGTTTGCTCATTTGATGAAGAAAGGTGCTAGATGGACGAGTTCATAGCTTATGCTTGGATTTTCTACCATACCTGCTTGAGATTTCTTCTGTTTGGGGTTTCATTTTCTCATTAGAGGCAAGTTTTATAACTTGCTCTACATTTATTGCTTACCATAAGCTTTCTAGGTCATGTTCTTGTTTGAAAATGATGATCCATGCACTAAAAAGCTATGCTTGACTTGGATTTCAATTTTTATAATGTTCCCTATTCTGATTTTAGTTATAGATGAACATGTGATCATGTGTAAATTATTCCTAAGGTATAATATGACTTGGATCAGGTTGGTTTGACAACCTATGGTGCTAAGCACCTATCAACTAATGGTCAATTTCAGGGTTTTAAGCTGATTTCTTCTATAAACCCATGACTCGATGATGGTACCATTGCAACAACCCTATGGTGTTGTCTTCATGACAATGGATGGTGGTAACCAAGGGTGTCAACTGACGTTCACCCCTTAGGTCATGTTTTGGCCTAATTAGAAGCCTAGTGACTAACAACTAAGTACCCTAATGATGCTATCAATCAATGGTGATATTAGTTTGATATTTGATGTTGATTAATGAATATAGTGTTGATCTAACAACCTATGGTGACTTAATGGTCACTAATGATGGTGGATCAGGTCTCCAAAACCTATGGTGAGTTAATCATATAGTTGTAGCATCAATTAAGACTTAGAACAATGGTTTCTTGGGTAACTTGATGCAATGGTCGGACATATACTGTAATTGATGGTTTTAATATATGAACTTGACCCAATGGTCAAGATATAATGTTTATTCCTCCAATAAAGTGGAATGATGGCTAATGTAATATGTTGGTCCTAATAATGTGATTTATATGGTTTCCTTTATATGATCAACTTAAGGAGCTTACTTGCTGACAATGGATGGTTTGTTTTAAATGAAAAGTCGATTGTGGGTTTTACCCTACTTTCAATGGAACATTTTGTGTTGTTAATGAGGGATGTCTAGGGTTATATGGTGACTCTTTATAGAGAAAAAATCAAAGACTTCATAGGTGGTTTATCCAATGTGTTTACTTATGTAAACAACCAATGGTCTTACCTTTTAAACATCTAATGGTTCTGGGTGACATTGTGGTATGGTGATATGGGTTGAATGATGATGGAACAAATGGAGGGTTACCCTTAATAAGGTAGTCTTACCTATTCACTCATATGAATAGAAGGGATGATAGTCATATTGTGTTGATATGTAACCCTAATGAGGTATAGCTTGTTATACCTAGCTTTAATATAACTAAATGATAGTAATTGGGTATGAATAGTCCTTGAATGACTAATACAATCATGAAGTACTATGTTAATGTTGTTGAAACCCTAGTATGCTATAACTCAATGGTTACACCTTGATTTATGTGTGGGTTCATACTTGAGAATAGTATGGAATGTGATGGTGATGCTTCACCTTATGCATCCATGATCCAATGGGGATGTCGTGAGTTAGGGTTTAGGTATAAGTGTTGATTAGTAACATTAATATAATTTATCTTGTTGAACCCAACTCTAATGCAAATAGATAAAGATGAGTAATCATGTTTAACATTCTTATATGATGGCATGATGGTGAAATAACCTCCTTAACATGATCATAACCTTAATGTGTTAATTAGTGGTTGTCATAGCCACATGGTTGATACTTGCTTATGCGAAACATGTACATTATGAATATGATGAGGGTTAATCATATCTAGATTCCTTGCATGTTGATGTTATAAAGGGATGTTCTTAATGTTAATATAACCCTACTATGATTGTTTATGAATATCTCCTAGCTCATTTATGCAATATTGTGCTGATATGGTGTATTATATGTAAGTGATGTTGTTGAGCCTTGTTATAAGGCATGCAAAGATAATGATGATCTTGCAGGGAATAATATGATGGTCTTAATGACCTTTGGGCATAGTTGAGCCCTGATTGAGGTGTAATCCTATTATGTTGATAAGGGTTGATACCCTGTGATATTGTGAAAAGGATTTATATCTTATGATAGTATGATGACTAGTGTGGTCTCATGAATGGAAAGTGAATAGTACCATGTGATGATGAGATGAGAAATTATGTTTCACACATTTTATATCTTTTCAAAGTTGTGATATTTATATGCTTTCTAGAATTGAATTAGGGTTTGTATGTCCACTTGTTTGATCCAGCCTTAATTCACCCAATTGGCATAACTAATCAAGTGCAACTCTAATCATGTAGTGCTCTATGCCATAGAACCATCTTTAGTGTCAGAACTTGCTGAATGGTGAAACGAGTATTCCTAAGGGAAACTCAGAGCACATACTGTTGAGTATGTGGGGGTGGTAGGTTGAGGATATATCCTTGTCATCCACAATGCAGATTGTGGAGGTTGGCTATGGTCATGCCTCATACATATGATGTGATTGAGAATGGCTGCGGTCGTGTCTCGGTGATTATAACAAGATGTGATTAGAGGGCAACTGTGGTTGTACCTCAGTGATTGGGTTTGAATACCCTTGATTCTAGCGTCGTGACCTGTACCAAGGTGGGGTAGTTATAGGACTATATGTAGTTGTGGTGGTAGCTTTGACTGATATGTCACTACCTTTTACTCGTACTGACCGAGGGGAAGAGATCTTAGGATTCCAGCAGCTCCTAGATCTTATACGGAACCGAATAGCCCTTCGTAGGGGTCGGTTGGATTTTGAATGGTACAATTCAAATTCCCTAGGGCTTAATAAAAGATGTAATACATCCGAGTAGCATATTTGTTTAGGGTTATACTCAACATTTCACATTGGATGATAACCCTTGTTTGTTATCTTTACATAAAGATGATGCTTAGTGCAATTAAGAGATAGTAGATATACTTAGGTTGTGGATATGCTTAAGATTGTAGATGCGTACATACAATAGCCATGATTATGTTGTTAACTATATTACTACTGCTGATTATAATCATGATGCTAGTTATCTCATGTTGTTAGTTATGTTTAGCATGCTAGCCATGCCTTTGTAGCTAGAGATTCATATACTGCTAATCATTCTTATCCAGATAGTTGTGCTTATGTTGTTTGCTCTGACTTTTTTTATCACTCTTTCATGCATTTTCGTTCCATTTTCCATCTCAAATTGCCTTCCGTCATACTAGATTTCACACTTTACAGTTATCTTTACTTGTTCCATATTTTTTATCACATGTACATTATGTTGATGAGGAATGGGGTTAATCATATTACAATTTGACTCTATTTGGATTCCCCAAAGGATTTGAAAAATTTGAAGACCTTTTTGAAGTCTCTGACATAAATACGACGTGTTGACCATCTGACACTTCGTGTCCCCCATTCAAGAATTCATCAAAGTCCCTACCTAGCATCGACACAACATGTCTTAAATTCACATGTTGTGTGCTTTCAATCCAGGAGCCGCTATAACACAACAACACGATGTGTCTTATATGCACACACCATGTTCATTGAATCCAAACCTACCTATATCCCCTTGACTTGCAGAAACACAATGTGTCAGCCAACTGGCACATAGTGCATCCTTCGCATAGAGGACAATTATCACTCCAGTTACTGAGAGCGACACACTGTGTCGACTCACCAACATACCACATCTTTAGTGGTTTTAGCAAAATTTTGGGATAAAACCATCCCTTATTTTTAAATATGAAAGGACACTTATGAGTAGGTTATCACTCGTTATTTGAATAGCTTTTCAACCAGATAGCATAGAGGAGATGAAGGAGGGTGATTTTGGAGAAGACAAGGTGGTTACTCATGAGAGAACCTCTTCTCTATTCCATTTCTCTTCACCGACTGCACAAAAGGCATCCATTTTCTTTTCCAACCCATCATAAGAGAAGGTTTTTGGAGTGGAAGTAGTAGCAAGGAGGAAGCTTTGTCTTCTATCCTGAGTTCTTCTCTTGTTTCTTTCCTTCAACGGATTTCTTAGGTCTTTCTCTTCTCTAATCATGTTTATCCTCATAATTTTCCACTAGTATCTGTGCTTTACCGCCATGTGCAAGTAGGACTCCTTTCTGGGGCATGGGAGAGTAACTACCATGTCATAGCTTATGTGAACTCACATTTCTATCTTAATGCTAGTTGTTTACTATTCTAAGATTGCATCGATGCCTAATTTTCTTGCTTGTTTGACTTGCCATCTGCTTGCTTGTTTTATTCTTTTAATATAATATGGGAAGATGTATCTAGAACTACGAAGATGTGATCTTGGCAACACCTCCTTCACCACGGGAGTGGTTGGGAATGTGTTGAGGAATCAAGGTTTGTCGTTCAAAATAGATCATATGCAAGAGAGTGCTATGTGGAGTTAGATCTATCTCATATCACCAGGAGGTGTATGAGACACGAAACTCCTTTGTATGTTCAACAAGTATGTTGGATTTTCATTGTATTACTAAGTTATGATACGGAAGTGAAATATCATCCCCAAGATTTATTAAATATGTTTATAATCATCATTTAAATGACTTGTGTTACTTACATTGTCTTTTCTCCTAAGCTAGTTTATCTAATCAATCAAACTTGAGTAAATGATCTAGATTGTTGAACTTTAGTATTATTGATGTGAGAATCCATTACACTAAATGAGATTACTCAAAAGATAAAACACAATAAATCACTAATTAAACACATACCCAAAAATATGGGTAAATTAAATCCGATTTCAACATCAACACCCACTCAAAAACATTTGCATAAGAGTCTAACATCTTTCTTGTATCCATATTATGCCAAGAATTTGAAACAAATTGTTTTATCATCTTAGCCACAACATATATATACAGGAGAACAATAATCTTATTTGCCACACAAACAAGCATTAATATGCTAACAAAAGTCTGATTTATTTGAAACACCATATACAAACTTTTCCTGCCCGAACTTGAGAGTACAAGGACAACTCTAGGACACACTAGACATCTAATCAACTTTATCAAAGATTCATTATTATAGCTCCTCTTTGCTGCAACATGTTTGTTTTCGTCACTTCCGATTACCTAAAAAAAATGTGGTGAACCACAAGGGTGAGACCCATATTCCAACAAGAGATATAACCTCCAACAACGTTTATTGATTACAACATTTTTAAGTAATTAAACATTTAAGCAGTTTAATCAGATATAACAAATAAGATTAGCAGTACTGATGATTAACAAAATACATAAAGGAAGATTTTCAAACCCATTATGGCCACTATGAGTTTGTAGTTATGCCTTTCGGGATGTCCAACGCACCAAGTGTGTTTATGAATCTCATGAATAGTGTGTTCCATCCTTTCCTTGAATTGTTTGTCATAGTGTTTATATATGACATCCTAGTTTATTCTGATGGCCTAGAGAAACATCGTGACCACCTGGGTAGAGTCCTTGATATCTTGAGAAAGAAAAAATTCTATGGGAAATTTTCAAAGTGTGAGTTTTGGATAGACCGTATCATGTGCCTTGGACAAATCATATCCAGAGCCACAATCGTCATGGATCCATCTAAAGTGTCAGTCGTTCAAGATTGGCCTGCACCGAACAACCCCTCTGAGATCCGTAGTTTCTTGGGATAGGTCGGATACTATCAGTGCTTCATAAAAGATTTCTCAACGACTGCTTTGCCGCTCACCAAGCTTACCCAGAAAGATGAGAAGTTTGTGTGGTCCGACGTATGTGAAGCTTGCTCATAAAAACTCTTTACTTGTAGGATCATATAATGATGTTTCATTATTTATATCAGGATGTTAGAAGGGATGTCGAGTGATTCTGAGGTTGTTCCAGATTCAATGGTTGTAGTAATGCTGAAATTGACACCAAAAAACTCGAGTAATGTGGGGGAAATATGGTCCATATGGAGAAAAAGAGGGGGAATCATCCCACTCAATGGAACCAAAGGAGAAAGCAATCTCTATGAAGACATTCCTTATCCTTGGTCCCAATATCTTTAATGGGGAAGATGAACCAAAGAGGGTTGAAGAGTAACTCATAGATATTAAGGAAATTCTTTGAGTCCTTAGATGCCCAGATGATTAAAAAAGAGACTATGCTACCCACCACCTTAAAGGGAGTGCAAAAATATGGTGGGAGACTGAACGTACCACTAAGTTATCGAGACTAGATGTGGTACCATGGGAAACATTCAAGGAATCCTTCAATGATAAATATTTTCCTTCCCATGTCAGAAATGCAAAGGAACAAGAATTCCTTGACCTGGAGTAAAACAACTTATTTGTGCTTGAGTATGCTACTAGATTTAGAAGGCTAGAAAGATATGAATCTCATTTGATCCTTACTAAAGCTAAGTGGTTTTCTAGGTTCATACAACATCTGCACTGAAATGGGAAAATATTATGAGGCCATATAGTTGAGCCTTGATGAGGACGCCAAGAGTCTAAGTGGGGAGATTGTAACGTCCCAAGATTTGAGGCCTCAAATAACATGATCTTAAAAGGAATGATTAGACTACCCATATCACCAAGGTGCACCTCCTTTTTAGGGAGCCACCCTTGAGCTAGTATTCCATGATCGAGAGCTGGGTGTCCATGGGTCATTTTGGGTCTGCACTGAAATGGGGAAATATTATGAGGCCATGTAGTTGAACCTTGATGAGGACGCCAAGAGTCTAAGTGGGGAGATTGTAACGTCCCAGGATTTGAGGCCTCAAATAACATGATCTTAAAAGGAATGATTGGACTATCCATATCACCAAGGTGCACCTCCTTTTTAGGGAGCCCATCACCAAAGTTTTCCATAGTTAAGGATACTTAGCTTAGAGTAGTACTAGGATGGGTGACCAGTTGGGAAGTTGGCCTCGGCTTGCGTGTGAGTGAGGAAAAAGCACATAGTTAAGGCTAGTGGTGATTTGTGGGGCCAGTCGTCATTCCTGAAACTCTACTAGAGCATTGGGCAGTGGGCCAGAGCATTACATAGACCTCATGGGGATCTGAAAGGTCATGTGAGATGTTTATTTTATTATTTTTAGTTTCATGATGTCATTTTTCAATTTTCAATTCTTTATAAGATACTTATCTTGAAAATAATGGAAAATAAAATTTTAATAATGATGTTATAGCATGATGTATGGCATCGACTTTGATTACTTCCTCCACAACATTCATCATATGTGTCTCTTGGGATAATGGCTCAAAACCTGGTCAATATTGGGATCTTTGATTCTAAAATTCCTTTTGGAAGTCAAGAAACCTAGGTTAGTTGATACTTCTTAACTTATACATTTGAGATGTGAAGGGTTTTTGTATAAATTATCTAGCTTGGAGAGATGGAGAATGACATCTATTTGAGTCATCCTCTTATCCTTTTTCATTACTGGAGTTTGAGTGTTATGATCTCAAGCATATTTGAGGTTGTCCCATATCTCACTGTACTACTTGTAGGTTGATCCTCCCCGTAGATGTTTGAAAACATGTTCCTACACAAGAGATCCTTCAAGTAGGGGAGAATATAGATTTGGGGATCTGTTGACCCTAGATGTCTGGCTATGGACTACAGTTATGTCATGCAGAAGGTGTGTGGCAAACAACTTGATACCTAGTCAGGTTAAGGAACCTGGTGTTAGAGACACCCTGGTAGGTTGTACTCCTAACATGAAACTATGTGGCGACCGATTACAAGCATATTACAATTTTCAAACTTCCATTTTAGCAATTTGATTGGTAAGATCTTGTTATTTTCCTACACGAGGTAGGTTTTTATTACGATAGTCATAAGATTCTTACATGTAGGTGTTTTAATTTTAATATTTGAAGAGATTGATGTTGATTGTTCCAATATAGAAGTTTTGGTTTCATGGGGATATGGGATGAAGGGGGTTTTCTTGGTGAAGGGCTTCCCGATTTGTGGCTTCCAGATCGGTCCAAGAGAAGTTTGGTTCCACTTGATTTTAAAAGGTGAGGCATGGACAACCGCAAGGGATCTTAATCTCTACTCTAGTCCACTAAATGTTCATGTGTCTAGTGACTTGAGCAAATTCCATATTGCAACATGAAAGATTAGGTAAGTTACATCCTTGTAAAGGTGTTAGGATATCTCAACCATATAGCTCATGTCTAACTTGTTTCTAGGTACTTATAGCTTTAGTAAACCTCCTCTCTCAGTAAGCACGTGATGACCATATATAGATGGGTATTATCATCATTGCCCAATCTTTGGCAATTTCATGATCATAACCATGGGGGTTTTCTTTTCCCTAAGCCACAAACAAGAATTCTCATTTTTTAGTTAAGGTTGATGAGTTTTAAGGGTGGTTTTAAGTTGGAAAGACATTGGGGCCTCAGAATAAAGGTTTTCTTCCTTCCTTAACTGGCCTTACAATTTAGGTGTTGACCCTCACTACTCTTGGCATACATGGGACAAAATGTGGTATTTTAGTGGATTGGATGTATTTTAAAGTGGGATTTTTCTATCATACAAAACTAGAGGCTCATGGTCGGTATCAGATCGTCCATTTAACATAAGTAGTGTTTGATGAGGTTAGGTGTTAGTGTGATGTAGGTAAATGTCCTCATCCATGTCATTGTGCATGATATATATCTCTCATTCATCTTGTGCATTATGCATGATTTAGATCTTGATAAAATTGTGCCTGATTTAGAGCTCTCATTCATTTTCTTCAAGTGTTTTGAGGTAGTACATTTGGTCCTTTATCTATTCTGCTTGTGGGGTTTTGACTTATTACAAAACATGGAGGGATGGGAGTACGGTTGACTAACTCTATACCATATACAAGGGAGTATGGTGTGGCTCCTATAGATGTTCTGATTGATGTTTGATACTTCCATAGAGTAATCATGAGGTGCCCAATGGACTAAGTGTCTTTTTGAGGATTTTTTTCAAGTCCGTGTCCATGTCTCCATTCATCTAGGCTTGATCGTGTGACATTAGGTGATGTTTGATTCCTAATGAGCTTAGAGTCTACTCCAACTATTTTGCAATTAAGTTTGTATTATTATTAAAGATGATTCCATGCATGATTTCATATAGACTTATGATGTCTTTCTTGGGGAACTTGATCACCTATTGTTCTAAAGCATTGGTGATGGAAACAATTTCCACCCATTTTGTGAATTAGTTGATTATGACCAGTATGAAAAAAGTACAATTTAAAGCTTTAGTATGCATCTTTCTAATCACGCCAATTCAGAACAACAACTGCATGGCCATGCTGTAAAGTTGGTTAGCTTGTGTATGGATGTAAGCACATGGATTTGGCAAGCTCTAAATTTATGGATGATTGGCAACAATCCATATCAATGGTGTTCTTGTAATATACTAAAAGGTGTATCTTCTTTGCAAGCATGACTTCTCTCATGTGTGTACCACATGAGCCTCTATGAACCCCTTTCATGAGAGCTTCATCCCCAATCTTGTCGATGCACTTGAGGAGATTTTAGTTGTATGATCGATGATAAAGATGTCATGCTTCTAGGATTTATTGCATGTCTTATTGTTTAAGAACTTATTGCTCCCTTTTGAAGAGATTTTGAAGGATGACTTGGTTCTCCATATATGTTTTGATGTCATGGAGTCGAGTCTTTTCTTTGTTGATAGTTGCATTGTCTTAGACCATGAAATAGCCCAGATGAGAAGTTGTTTGAAATTCAATTATGAAACTCTGGTCACTTTTTATGTCGATCCATGAGGTGAGTGTGGTTGAAGAATTGACTAAGGCATTGTTCTCTCGTCTCATGAATTTCAAGGAGATTTTTTTGAAATCTTAGATGAGAGAGAAAAAAAGCTCTTGGTAGGGTCCAAGTTTTGATGGAATGTTAAAAAATTATTCTTGACTTAATAGATTACAAAATGAGAATCGTCATAGAGTTGAATGTGATGTTCCCCTTGTTGTGTGGCAAGTTTGACTCCCCAGATGCATGCTCTGTATTCAATCACCTTGTTAGTGGCCTTGAACTTGAGTCATCTTATCACAAGAAGATGTTCAC
The DNA here is from genome assembly GCA_963693085.1 of Alisma plantago-aquatica. NCBI lineage: Eukaryota > Viridiplantae > Streptophyta > Magnoliopsida > Alismatales > Alismataceae > Alisma > Alisma plantago-aquatica. The sequence goes on from OY856411.1 coordinate 515,136,489, forward strand.
CATTTTGATATTGAAGGACCATTTTGATACCCACTTCTTTGCAATTGATACCTTATTCAAATAAGATAGTCCACAAGTCTATAATGGGTTTTAAAATCTTTGTAAAGTGAGACAATGATGCCTTTCAAGTCCCTCTTTGCACCATTCATTCCACCCAGAGTCAAAGCTCTTCTTTAATAACTTGAAAATGGGCCCACATATAAGAGTGAAATTGGATATTGAGCAACTGATATATTGGAGATGACTTAGCAAGCCTGAATCTTCTTCTCTATTTTTCGCAAAGGCATTGACTAGATAATGCATGCCTTTCCATGGTTGACATCCATTCCCCTTTGAACGACAATGTATCCAAGAAGGTTACTAGATGTAACTCCAAAAGTAAATTCTTTGGGACTGAGATGTAGAGAGAACCACATTATTCATTGAAAAATTAGGTGAGAGATGTGATCCTCGAGATCGTCAAATTTTCCAACCATATCACCATGTATAACTTCACCTTTTTATACATCTCTTGGAAGAGGGAGGCCATCATCCTTTAATAGGTGGATCCATCATTTTTAGGAAAAAAAGGAATGACTCATTAGTACAACACTTCCCTTAAGTGATGAATACAATCTTCTTCATGTCTTCTTTAGTCCTTGATCTGATTACAACCAGAAAAGGCATCCTAGAAGATCAGCAGGGCATGACCATTTATGTTGTTGACTAGTACATCTATGTTCGGTAATAGTTTGTTGTCTCTTGAAGATGCCTTTTTGAGATTATAGTAGTCCATGTACATATGTACTTTGTCATCTTTATTTGGTACATGTACAATGTTGACAATCCATGTTGGGGAGTTGACTAGTTCTAAGAAACCATCATTGACTATAGGGTTTTGGTGGGAGGGGTGTAGTGATTATAAAAAAATTCTCTTGATAAAATCTTAGACGATGGATCCTTTCTGGCCATAAGTATCAGTATATTAAAGATGTACAAGGGATATATAACATACCTTCACACATGCTCGTTGTCCAACAACTAGACATATTTATTTTGATGTAGAACTTGTAGTTTTGGATCCAAATCTGATGTGGTTGTTGTTTTTGCTGCCTTGTCATTGCAACAACACCTATCTTCTTCTTGAAAAAGCCTCTTATTGTCAAGACTCCGCCCAAGGTCCTCAACCTCTACGTCGTCTATGTAGATGCAAGAACTCTTGGTGCACCACCTTGGTTGCCAAGAGTAGGTAGAACTCAGAGTTGTCGATGCGCTAGAACCGCTCACTCTCCTTCTCCTCATATTGTTTGTTGTTGTCCTTGGGGTGATTTTTTCTCTATCTAAGAGGATGAACTCTTAGACAACTTGTCTTACAATGTTTTTTATGTCTATCACCCCATGGATGTACACCCCATTATATAGAAGAGTCATGGGCTTAGATTTCCCAATAATCCAACACATTCCTAATCATAACTCAAAACAAACCCAAATAAGGAAAACTTAAACAATCACCCTAATATCCTGACTGGACTGCCCAATCGCCAGACTGTATTGCTTTCCCTAAGTAATAATCATTGATAAATTGTTAGTCAATTGTTTCATTGAACCAAACCATCTAATCAACTGGTTGGCTTAATCCATAGACCAATTGGGCAGGAGATCAACACGTACATGATTAGGAACCATTCTAATTACATATTGGATTATGAACTTCAATTCCCCTATGAATCTTTATGCATGTGACCATGTTGATGTTGTTAGCCTATCAAGAAAATATTGGTGTCTAGAAACGCATCACTGTTACCCAAGTAATTGGAATAAGTTGAGAATAACCTCAATTTGTAAAGTGACCAATGCTACCATGACTGTATAATCTCTTTGTCATAGATCTGCATATTGAAACTAAGGCATGGATTTGTCATCCTCTAAACATTCAATCTATATTCATTGAACTAGAAAAGACTATTGAGATTGTGTGAGATCAATATCACATATGAACTCACATGAGCATGCCCATGTATTTCATAGTCTCACTTTTGATTGTCTAGGATATCACTCCAATGAAGGGACAAATTTCATCTACATCACTCATAGTAATCCACAACTGTCACATTGCACCCAATCACCACATGTATGGAAACCCTTATTCAAAGTCACATTGGGTCAGTGTTGAAGTACATAGAACAACATGTGAATCATCTATAGTTACTTTAGGCCTAAGGATGATAATCACCAGTGTCACATAGAGATATGACTCTGACTTGCCATGACATGGCCTCCATGTGTCATTCTCAAAGTGGGCATGTCCAATACACCTTGTTCTATAATAAGTACCCATCTATAAGAGTTGATATCCAATATCATGACTAAAGAGATATAGTCATCACTCAAATTACACACTACTCTTACGTATTACTTTTGTCATATAATATCCACAGAAATAACTAACTAGGGACAGAACAAGAATGACTACTCGTAAGTATACATATGATCTCATGTTTAGTCCATGAACCCAAACCATGTGTCATTGAGTAAACATTCTCAGGACAATCTTACATTTATTCATTATCTCTCTATCAAGACAAACATAACAAGTCGAATTTACTTTATTAATATCAAATCATACACAATGTATCCCTATTAGAATCATCTTGTGATGGCTCTATGGGCATAAAACCAACAATCTCCCACTTGTACTAGAGTCCATCACCCATGAATTGAATCACATGTGAACTACCATGACCATTGTACTTCTACTATAAAAGTACTTCCGTCAAGAGATCAACAACTTTGCTTTCAATTGGTACTCTACAAATATTTACATCTTCTCTCTATATGGTCTCTCATATGAGATGATATCTCTGTAGTATGTGCTTGGAATGTTGATGAGATATGGTCTCCTTAGTCTATGTAATGGATCTATTATTGTCATAGTAAAGTTGTATTGCATCCTCAATGTTTGAAACCACCCAAAGTTCACTAATGAACTTATAATCCATATTATTTTCTTTGATGTATTGAATGCAAAAATATACTCAAATTCTGGTGTAGAGTCGGCTATTGTCTCTTGCTTGAAACTATTTTACCTTACAACTCTATTGTTTAGATAAAACACAAATCCTAATTGCAATTGGTAACCATCCTTGTTGGTTTGGAAGCTTGCATCAGTGTAACCCTATACAACTAATATATCCTGAAATCTATACATGAAGAGTTTATCCTTAGTTCTTCCCATTATTTCAAGATTTTTTTGCACGCAAATCCACTGACCTTCAGCGGGATATGACTGGTATCTTCTGCCTTGCTCAAATCATTCGAGACATTTTGGCATGCACATAATATCAAATATGTGATAGATCCAATTGCAATTGCATATGGAATATTACTCATGCATGCTTACTCTACAAAGGATATATGATACTAGGATTTAGAGAGACTTATTCCATGACAAATGGATAAGTTTCCTCTCTTAGAATCCTACATGCTGAACTACTACAACACCTTGTCAATATATGTACTCAGTCTTAGACCAAGAATCCTTATGGATCTATCTCTATTGATCTTGATTCCTAGTATATAGGAAGCCTCGCCAAAGTCCTTCACTGAGAAGTATTACATAACCAAGTCGTAACCAGTTATAAAGTAGGTCAATCATTTCCGATCAATAGTATGTCATCTACATATAATATGAGAAATACAATTATGCTCCCAATAACCTTCTTGTATGCACAAGGTTTCTCTTCAATTTTGATATAACCAAACTCTTTGACTATCTCATCAAAACAAAGATTCTAGCTTCTAGATGCTTGCTTCAATTCATAGATTAACCTTTGAAGTTTACAAACTTTATTGTCTTTATTTGGAGCAATATAACCTCCTAGTTGTGTCATGTACACATCTTCTTGAAGAATCATATTAAGGAAAGTTGTTGTGGTGTCTATTCCCCACATCTCATAGTCATGATAACCTACAATGGCAAGAATGTTCCTGATGGATTCAACTATGTCAATTGGTGATAAAGTTTCATCATATCCAACACCTTGAACTTGTCTGAAACCTTTTGCAACCAGTCGTCATTCATAGGTTTGTACATTATTATCCATGTCAGTTTTCTTCTTGAATACCCATATACAACCTATGGGTTTTATCGATTCAGGTGAATCCACATGAGTCCATACTTTGTTGAAATAAATGGAGTCCATCTCATATATCATGGCCTTAAGCCATTTAATAGATTATGGTCCCTTGATGGCCTCGTAGTAGGTTTTTGGGACATCATCTTTGACCATAAAATTGTCTGATTGAGTCATGAGAAATTCAAATATCTCCACCTCTAGACATATCCTAGTAGACCTTTGAGGTTCTTGTGTTGTATGAGGAATTTGAGATTACACAATAGATTGTGATTCTCTTTGTTCCTCATCTACCTCTGTAGGTTTAAGGTTACTTTTTTGTCCTTGAACTTCTTCAAGATCTATTTTCCTCCCACTAGTTCCTTAGGAAATGAATTCCTTTTCAAGGAATACAATAGTTATGGAAACAACACTTTGTTGTCAAATGGAATGTAGAAGTAATAATACTTAGTTTCATTAGGGTATCAATAAAGAAACATTTATCCAATTTGGGTCCAAGATTTCACAGAATGGATTCTTGAGATAAGATTCATATCCACAAAATTTTCATAAAAGAAGTATTGGGACATTTCTCATCATCTTGTATTGTGCCTTATGAACAAATTTGGAAGGTACTCGGTTAACTATAAACACAACCATTTCATGAACTTGGCCCCATAAGAAAGTTCGAAGATTAGATAAACTCATCATTGATCATACCATATCCAACAGGGTGAAATTCCTTCTTTCTGATGCACCATTATGTTGTATTGTTCTAAGTGGAGTCAACTATGATACAATACCACGTCTCTCAAAAGGTCCTCAAACTATTGGCTTATATATTCTCCACCACAATCATATCATAATGATTCAATATTCTTGACAAGTTGGTTCTGTACTTCAATCTTGATTTTGCTAATTTTTTAAGAGATTCTAATTTGTGTTTCATAAGATACAAATATCCATATCTATTGCACCAATCAATAAATGTGATGGAGTAATAATACCTCCTCTAGTACTTGTGTTAAAAGGTCCACACACCTTAGAATGTATGAGTGCTATAAGTCACTTACCCTCTCATTATTACAAGTGAAGGGTGCTTTTATCATCTTTCCCAATAATAAACATTCACATGTTTCTATCAAAATCAAAAGAGTCTAGATAACCATCTTTATGGAGTTAGGAAACGTGTTTCTCATTTTTGTGCCCTACACAAAAGTGTCATATGTAAGTTTTGTTTGAGTCTTCGAGTTTAACTTATTGGTATTTATGTTACATACATGTGTCTCAAGTTATAATAAGTTGAGACCATAAGACATTGGCACCACTATAAAATATCTCACCTCTTGAAATAGAAATTCGACCATTCATTATTAGAAATTCAAAACCATTTTGTCCAGTAAGATACAAAAATAATGCTTCTATTCATAATAGGTACATAATAGCAGTTCTCTAACTCTATTACAAGCCCATTGGATAGAGATGAATTATATATACCTACATCTATGTAAGCAACTTTTGCTCCATTAGAAGCCCATAGATCCACCTCTTCCTTCAATAGGGGTTTAGTTCTATTAATATCCTACATATTAGAACCTATGTAAGATCCACATCCGATATCAAATACCCAAGATGAAGAAGTATGTAAGTTTATCTCTATAACTAATATGCCTAAACTAGAGATCCCTATCCCACCCCTCTTTCTCTTTAGTTTGTCAAGGTATAGAGGGCAATTTCTTTTCAATGTCTTGACCGGTGACAATTGCCTTCCTTGATTACTCCTCCTTTAACTTTAGGTACAAAGACTTGGAATTTTGGATATATTTAGAACTCTTCACAGATTTTCCTTTAACCTCTCATTCACCCTTTCCTTAGTTGACCATCAACACCAAATTTGGCTTGTCTTTCTTCATACAAGTCTCAATTGTTCTTAACATGCCATACAACCCTAACAACAATTCAACAAAATTGTTCATGTTGTATTTCAAGATAAATTGAGTGTAAGGTTCTTGTATGATTGTCAATGTTAAATCATTAGAAAAATCTTGGCATGAGGTGAACTTGCAGTCTTTGAAGGGTTTCCACATACCCAATCAACTTGAGTACATGTGGCCCTGTTGGATCTCCTTCAATCATGTTTCCCTTAAATAGGGCCTTTGAGACATCATACCTCCTCTTATTCTTTGAACATATTCCTAAGGAATCCTTTGGATTCAAAGGAGGACCTTTTTTTTGCTTTCCTTGTACACAAGGTTGGCATTCCTAATTCTTCTCAAAGTCCAATTTAGTAAGTCCTTTGACTAGTTCTTTTTTCTCAACTTCTTCAATCGATGCATATTTACATGACCAAGCTTACACTGCCACAAAAATATATCATTCTTATCTACAACTAGGCATTTACCAAGAATACAATTAAGATAACTAAGAACAATAGTATATAGATTTCCAACTCTAGTTCCCTTACATATGATATGGGAAGTGGGGTAATCTAGAAGTAAACATTCTAGAGAAGTAAAAACAACAAGATACCATTATCATAAAGTTGACTAACACTAATAAACGGTGATGTAGGCCATCCATGGGAAGAACGTTCAATATGCATAGTGAATCACCTACATCACCCTCACCTACCACTTTACCTTTCTTATTGTCCCCAAAAGTTATTGAAGCTCCTTTACTTCTTATAAAGGTGTTGAAGTGGCTCATCTCACCGGTCATGTGCTTGGTGCAACCACTATCAACAATATGTTTTTCTTTTTCCTACAAGAAAAGGAGAGGCCAGTGTTCAATTCAAACTTTGGGATATAGGGTTAGCTTGGGGACCCATTTCATGTTTGGGTTGGTCCCCTTCTTCTTATAAGGACAAAAAGTAGAGTAACGATTATCACTCTTGCAATGGGCACAAACCATTGAAGCCTAAGAGCCGGAAGTCTCTTCATGGTATTTTGGAGATTTGTTGCTCTTTTTCTTACCTTTTCCCTTGCTCTTTGGGCCTCCCTCTATCCCAAACCATTACTACCCACTTATCGAGTAGAGTGTTCTATGAATTCATTTAGGGAATTCTTCCCATTGAGGAATTTTTGTAACTATGTTCTTTTTGGTATTTATGCCCAGAGAGATAACCATATGATGATTGTAATGGGGCATCATATACTTGATTTGATATTAATAAAGGTAATTATGTCTATATGTTTGTCTTAGTCATGAGATGATGACACAAACATGGTAGATGTTCAAATAATCATTGCATGTTGTTCAATGTGCTTTAACACTACTCAACATGACCTTGAAAAGGGTTGCTACACAGGTAGTTCTTAGGTGCATCATGACACATGTAGATTATTGTGAGTGATGTAGATGGAATTTGTCCCTCCCATTGGAGTGATATATTGACTACTTAATGAGTCATACTATGAAATGCATGGCCATGCTCATGTGAGTCATAATATTACATTGAGCTCATGTATATCTCTCTCTATATCAAGAGATAAAGATTGAATGTTAAGAAGATGACATTTCCATGCCTCAAATTCAATCTGGATATTAGTGACAAAGGTATTATACAATCACTGTAACAATGGTCACAATACTAGGTTAAGTTGTTCTCTAACTTCTCCAAGTACTTGGGTAGCAATGAAGTATTGCTAGATACCAGTGACTACTTATGAAATCATAATTTGATTATGAATATCACTATCAATGTAATTTGGAGCCTACAGGGTCATACACATATGATGTATCGGTATAGGACTATAAATGTGGACATAATTGGAAATGTTCTGAGTCAAATTGATTAATAAAATGATTTGGTAATCTAGTAGAATAATATTAGAATATTGTAGGGAAATATGACATCAGATAGGCAGTGAAAACAAAAATTTTACAGACATATTTCCCATTAACCAGCAGATCGCATCAATAATTATGCAATGTGAAGGATGGTTTAACGATGATATACCTGGTCCTGGAGAAAGTGCAATGACAATCCTTATTGATGTAGATGCCCACTCTTGGATGGTGTTTATGCAGCTCCTGCTTGCAGTGGGCCTTGTCTAACTACTCCTCCACGGACAGCAAACTTGAACGTCGTCGTCTGCAGCAGCTCCTCTTATCATGGACCGTTGGGTGATGTCCTCCTCCTTAGTGACTGACAAATGACACCTCACCTCTAGAGAAGTTCACATGGACCAACTAGAACTCTTATCATCCTGCTAGAATGGACAAGAAGGAGTTGTGCCTCATGTTTGTGTACTAGTCACCAACCTGCTCTCCCACAACAATGATCCTCAGTTGTTCTCTCCCACTAGCAATCCCTCCCCTGGCAGGTAGGACTTGCTTGGGCTCTCTTGGTTACCACAACCAGAGAGGACAACAATTATCAAAGCAACTGATTCTCAATTATTTGGGTTGTACTCTGGGAAGCCCCTAGTACCCCTCTATTTATAGTAGAGGTCATAGTCAGGGTTCCTAGTCTATGTGGGAGGGAGGGGACCAGAAGATCTTGAATTTGCATAACATGCGTCATCTGAAATGATCATCTGGAAACTCAGACGATCATCTCACAGTGCAAGGCAGTTGTCTGATAGTTTCCTAATCACACATGAAATTAGCAAATCATTTGCAATTAATGTGAAACATTGATTTCTTACATCAACAGAATTGCCCAATCGAAAGGATCAAAGTTTCTCACAAATTCAGGAAAGTTGCTAGAACCTTCCACCAACCCAACTGAGCTGATTAGTTGACCAGGTGAACTGGTCGTATCGCTCTACCTGATTCGATCAATTCACTTAGTGAGTCAATCGGTTGGAGCCAGTTTTGTGCAAAACTTCACCAATTTAGTTCCAATCAACTAGACTCACCAAATGGCCGTCTTAACACTTGAGCTGATCGTCTGGAACTCCAAAAATATCATCTCACTCAGTGAGTCGATCATTTGGTAGTGTTGTTAGTTGATTTGTTGTGTGAATTGAATACCTAAACACTTTAGTAATCAATCCAATTGTCATTCAATATCAAACTTGTCTTCAAGATGAGTTCTTATGTGTGTGACCATATAGGTCCCATTTTATGTTGACAGTGAATGTCCATAACAACTTATTACATCACAAGAAATGAGTGGTACCTAGTCACTCTTCATTACTACCCAAGTAAATGGAAAGTTGAGAACAACTTCAACTTGCAATCTATGTATGGTGTTACAATTTTTGTATAGTTTCTTTATCACTGATATCTAGATTGAACTCGAGGCATGGATTTGTCATCATCTTCAACGTTCAATCTATGTTTCTTGCTATAGTAGACTATATGAGATATGTGTAAGCTCAATATTATATATTGACTCACATGTATATGGCCATATATTTCTCAATTTTTCTAACTCAAGTGGCCTTGGATATCATACTCCCATAAGAGGGACAAATCCCATCTCTATCACTCACAGTCAATCCCCATGTGTCACGGTCACCCAATCATCACCTTTATAATAATTCATGTTTCAGGATTGCATTTGATGATGTCAAATAATATCGAATGACATGTGATGAGTGGAGTGATTTCAGGTCTAGGAACCACAAACACTGCCACCACTATGAGAGCTAACTATGACTGCCATGGTAATGGTTCCATGTGTCAGTCTCATGGTGGGTATACACTGTTCTCTAACATGTATCTGTGTTCTTGGTTTGATATCGCCATATCATGACTAATGAGATTCTGTCATTAATAAACTCACACTTTGATCTTATGTGTTATTGTTGTCTATGTACCTTCCACAATAACAAGCGATCAGGGACATAATGATAATGTGTATACTCTTAACATTTGTATGATCTCATTCTTCCAAGTAACATACTTGAAGACATATGTCTTTGAGTAATATCATTCTCTAGACATTTATTATGTTATTTCATTATCTCAAAACTGAGCAAATAGAATAAAATGGAAGCTTGCCTTTATTAACAATAAAATCATTTACAAGTTATGCCATTACAATCATCATATGATTGGCTCTTTGGGAATACATACCATCAGACTTCCACTTGCACTTAGAGACAATCACCCATGAATCTTATCTTGAGTGACCTAACATGGCCATCATGCTTCTGCTATGAAAGTGCTTTAGTCAAGGTATCAACAATGTTGCTCTCAGTTGGTACTATGCAAATCTTTACATCTCCTTATTGTACGATCTCTCATATGAGATGGAACTGCCTTGTGTATGCCTGGAACACCGATGTGATTTGGGTTCCTTAGCTTGTGCTATAGCTCCATTGTTCTCTCAATTCATCTCGATTATGTCACTGATGCTCAGAATCACTCCAACTTTAGAAATGAACTTCTTGATCCATACAACCTCCTTTGTTGCATTGACGCATCAACATACTTAGACTCTGTTGTAGAATTGACAACTGTCTCTTTATTGGAACTCTTCCAATTTACAACTTTGTTGTTTAGGAAAAACATAAATCTTGATTGTGATTTGTAATCATCTTTGTCAGTCTGGAAGCTTGCATTGGTGTAACCTTTTACCACCAACTCTTCCTCTCCACCATAGACTAAGAACTAATCCTTAGTCCTTCTCAAGTACTTCAGGATGTTCTTGACGTCTGTTCAGTGAGCATCACCTAGATCTGACTGATATCTTCTTGTCATGCTTAAAGCATATGAGACATCTAGACAGATGCACAACATCACATACATGATGGATCCAATTGCCGACGCATATGGAATCATACTCGGGTGCTCCCTTTCTTTACAAGAATGAGGACATTAAACTTTAGAGATGGTAACTCCATGCAGCATGGGTAGGTTTCTTCTCTTTGAGTTCTCCATGATTAACCTCTTCAACACTTTTTCGATATATGTGCTTTGACTTAGTCCAAGAATCCTTCTTGATCTATTTCTACATATCTTTATCCCCTAGATGTAGTATGCTTCTCCCAAGTCTTTCATAGAGAATGTATTTCCAAGCCATGTATATACCTTTTGTAAAGTAGGGATGTCATTCCCCGTTAATAGTATGTCATCCACATACAATATGAGGAATACTACCATGCTCCCACTAACCTTCTTGTACACACAAGGTTCATCTTCATTTTAAACAAAGCCAAACTCTTTGACTGTCTCATCAAAATGAAGATTCCAGCTCTGAGATGCTTGATTCAATCCATAGATTGACCTTTGTAGCTTATAGACTTTATTTGCATCCTTTGGATTGATAAAACCCTCAGGTTGTGTCATATACACATCCTCAATAAAATTCCTATTAAGGAATGCATTTTTAACATTCATCTGCCAAATCTCATAGTCATGATAAGATGCAATAGCAAGCATGATCTTGATGGACTTAATCATGACCACTGGAGAAAAGGTTTTGTCATAGTCAACACCTTGAATTTGTCTAAAACTCTTTGCAACCAATCTTCCCTTACAGGTTTTTACTTTACCATCGATGTTTGTATTCTTCTTAAAGACCCACTTGCACCCTATGGGTTTTACCCCTTCAAGTGGTTCCACCAAGGTCCATGCCTTGTTGGCATACATGGATTCCATCTCAGATCTCATGGCTCAAGCCATTTCTTAGACCGTGGTCCCTCATCAGCTTCTAGATAGGTTGTTGGCTCATCATCTATGACCAACTCACCGCCTTCCTGAGTCACAAGATATCCAAATCTCTTAGTTTCAAGGCATGTCCTACTAGATCTACGACGTTCTTGTATCACATGAGAAACTTGAGAGTCCACAACAATTTGTGAGTCTCCTTGTTCCTCGTGTACCTCAACTGGTTCAATGTTTTCTTATTGGTCTCAAACCTCTTTGAGTTCTACTTTCCTCCCACTGATTCCTTTAGAAATAAATTCCTTATCTAGGAATACAACCTCTCTGGCAACAAACACTTTGTTGTCAGAGTGGGAATAAAAGTAATATCATTCAGTCTCCTTAGGATATCCAACAAAATAACATGTATCAGACTTAGGTCCACGCTTTTCAGAAAACATTTTTCTAACATAAGAGCTTCACATTCCCAAATATTCATAAAATACACATTGGGACGCTTCCCATACCATATCTCATATGGTGCCTTTTGAACCAGTTTAGATGGTACTCAGTTTAGTGTATACACAGCAGTTTCAAGAGCATACCCTAGAAGGAAGTTGGAAGATCAACAAAACTCATCATAGATTGCACCATAATTAGCAATGTGTGATTCCTTCTTTCTGATACACCATTATGTTGTGGTGTTCTAGGTGGAGTCCATTGTGATACAATACCTTGGGTTCACGGAAGGTCCTCAAACTCTTGGTTCAAGTATTCTCCACCTCGATCAGAATGAAGTGTCTTGATACTCTTACCAAGTTGGTTTTGTACTCCATTCATGAATCTCTAAACTTTTCACAAGCTTATGACTTATATTTCATTAGGTAAACGTATCCATACCTATTGAAATCATCAGTAAAGGTAATGAAGTACTGATACCCACCTCTAGCGGTTGTTCTAAAAGGGCCACATACATTAGTATGTATGAGTCCTAATAGATCACTAGTCCTTTCACTGTTCTAGTGCATGGAGTTTTGGTCATCTTTCCTAACAAACAAGACTCACATGTCTCTATTGATTAAAAATTAAAAGAGTCCACATAACCATATTTATGGAGTCTAGATATGTGATTCTCATTTATGTGCCTGAGATGACAGCCAAAGGTATGTTTTGCTTGAGTTGTTGAGTTTTTGTCTTTTGGTATTTACGTTATATACGCTTGTCTCTAGATCTAACAAGTATTAACCATAAGACATTGGGGAACTACCATAAAAGATCCCATCTTTACAAATAGAACATCTTCCATTCTTTATAAGAAATTTGAATCCGTTCTTGTCCAAAAAAAGATACATATATGATGTCCTTATTAATGGAAAGTACGTAATAGCAATTCTCTAACTCTACTACTACTCCACTTGTCTGAGATAACTCATATGTTCCAACTGCACTGGCCACAACTCTTACACCATTTGCAACTTGCAGTTCTACCTCACCTTTCTTTAAAGGTCTCTTTCTTTTTAGATCCTTCACATTTGAGCAAATGTGTGATCCACATATGATATCTAATACCCATGATGAGGAAGTAGTAAAGTTAACCTCATTAATGTATATACCAGAAGTAGAGATCTTAATCCCTTACTTCATCTTCCTAGGCTCCCTTATCCTTCTCCATATTTTGAGTGTAAAAGACTTGAACTTTAGCTTAGCCACATAACGCTTCTTGACTTTGCCTTCGTCCTTGGACTCAACTTCGTTGATCATCATAACGGGTTTGTCCATATTCATTTGTGCTTCGACACTTATCAAAATGTCAAGAAACCCTAACAACGGCCTAGCCATGTTACTCAAGTGATAACACTCGATAAACTGGCTATATGATTTAGGCAACAATTGTAAAATCATATTCGTGGCCAACTCTTAGCCTAAAGGAAATCCCAGACTTTCAAGATTCTTCATGTGTCCAATCATATTCAACACATGAGGTTCTACTAGATCCCCCTCTATCATTTTGCATTCAAATATCACCTTAGAGACATTATACATTTCATTCTTATCATGCTATTTATGCAACTCATAGTTCATACAACCCAACATAAGGTTCTTGATGTTTACAACATCATTGGCTTGCTTCAAAGAAGCATCCATGTTAGTCTTAGGAAAATGTGGAGTGGATACTGGCACTGGTGTTTCAGGACCATGTAGACCACTTCTCAAGGTCCTAAACTAGTTATGAAAATAAATCTTATTTAATTTGTTTGATTGCAATGATTGAGTGTTTTCCACTTGATTCTACAAGAGAAATTTTGCATTTGTCAAAAACAATTTTTTTATTTCATTTGATTTGAAAAGTCAATATTAGTCAGGGCTTTAATTAACTATCACTCCCACTATTTTATTCAAATTAACAACCCTCAATATCAATTCGAGAGATTGCAGCATATAATCTTCTACTGGGCCAAGATCCAACACAATCTCATCAATACCCAACCAACACTGACACTCATGACCAATTATTAAGGTAATCAACATTTGCCAATTGCATCTTATGCAACTCTTGGATAGATGATATGCACAACTTCTTGCCATAATCATATGCATACTTCTGGGCTTAAACTCTCTAAGAATCACCAGCTAAGCCTGACCAAATAGCCAACATGATGATAATGCACCCTACTTGGTAGGCCCACATTATTACCATCACACTTCCATGAGATAAACGTCGTACCATCCTTGGGGTTCCCAAGCTTGGTTGATCAAGCTTTTCATGTGTGTTGATAATGGAAAGCATCTTAGTCTTAATATTTTATTGAGGGAGTTTGTATAATACATATACATTAACCAATCACCACATATATAGTACGTATCATATACATGCTATAACCCACAACGAAAAATGCAATAAACAAAAAGCGGTGGTTATGGCCATTCTAATGTAATTCCTTGGAGCCACAAGAAATTACCACAACCTACGATCTACATCACATGTAGAAACTTGTTGTTGAGGAAGATTTGTGCTTGCCAATCGAGGTCGATCGGTTCAACCCTTGAGCTGGTCATCTCGCCTCCTAGATGGTCGGTTGGTCTTCACACCGGTCATCTGGCCATCGGCTCCACCATCTTCTAGATCCTCTAGTCGATCGGTTAAGTCTGCCAGTCGATCAGGTCGGCTCCTCCTCCTCGCTCCTCTAGCCAGTCAGTTTTCCTCCTGGACGATCGACTGGCCTGATGCAGAGCGTCTTCTTCTTCATCGTAACAAGAAAGTAAACTATCCTACTATTACATGATTATAGAGAAACCTCGAGTTACATTCAAGGGGAGCAAAGGTAGAAGAGAATAATACTTTTACACTGGGAAGATAAGAGAGAGTCTCGATTCGGAGACTAAGATATCAAACACACAACCACCATGTACAAGTTAAGGGTATTGGCCACAACCACATGACACATCCACCATCAAAACTCATTTTTGGGGCAACACGTGTAATATATATATATATATATATATATATATATATATATATATATATATATATACACATACATATATATATGTGTGTGTGTTTGTTTGGGTTCTTATGTCATGATTAGTTGGACATGCACATCAACCAGTTTAAATATTCACATCGTATGCAATAAATAAACATGATAAAACCAAAAATCTGATCATATCGATTATCTAAAAACATAATTGATTGATATGGATCTGATACCACTATAAGGAAATACGACATCAGATAGATAGCAGAAACAAAAGTTTTATAGTTTTTATTTCCCATTAACCATCAGATCGTGTCAATAACTATGCAATGAGAAGGATGGTTTAATGATGATATACTTGGCCTTGGAGAAAGTCCAACGATAATCCTCGTCTATGTAGATGCCCACTCTTGGATGGTGTTTGTGTAGCTCCTGGTTGCACTGGGACTAGTCTAACTGCTCCTTGATGGACAACAGACTCGAACGTTGTCATCTGCAATAGTTCTTCTTATCACAGACTAATGGCTGACATCATCCTCCTTAGCGACGGGCAAAGGCCACCTCGCCTCTAGAGAAGCCCACACGAACCAACTAGAACTTCTGTCATCCTGCTAGAATGGATAGGAAGGAGTTGTCACTCCCATTGGTGTACTAGTCTAGAAGATGCTCTCCGACAATAATAATCTTAATTTGTTATCTCTCGTAGCTATCCCTCCCTAGTCGGGTAGGACTTTCTTGAGCTCTCTTGGTTACCACAACTAGAGAGGATAATAATTGTCAGAGCAACTAATTCTTAATTGTTTGTATGGTACTCTAGTAAGCCCTCTGTTACACCCTGATCTCACAATTACCATTAATCATGAGATTAGGGCATAAAATTGAGGATTTATCGTAATACAAAGGTCACCCTTAACTTTTTCTTCTTTTTCAAACTATTTGTTTTCTCGCATTGAACCACATAAACTAACTTTACACAGGAATCTAAACATTGATTTCTCTAATCTAATTTCAACAGTAAAAATGCATGTATGAACATTCATTATGTTTCTCATACTTTTAAGCACATAAGACTTGATTATTTGCATATATTGCTAAAAGAGGAATAATGTTATACATCATCATTTACAACTCTCTCTTATTTCTTTACAAGGACCTAGAGTGACAAGGACCGACTGAACTTAACTATACTCAGACTTAACTCTTATGAAAGATCTACTCTGATGTAATGACCTTCTTCAATTCCATGTGATATCCCTAAAAATTGTGAGTAGAGGGGTGAGCCTACTCACTTAGTGAATGAGTACTTCAAAGAAACAGTCTAAAACACTGATATAAATACAGATATACTTTTGAGCAACTGATATCAATTATAACAATAGTAATATTTAAAGAGATTGATCATTGACAATCATAAATATGGCAGGATACTCTAGATATCAACAAGACAAAATCAATATATGAGCATGCTTGATTAATTTCAAAGAGAACTAATAATTCAGAAACATACAAAGAATAATTGCTGAGAAAATGTACTCAAATCTTTCTTAACCTTTCTTACTTATGAGAAGCTCTTTAAACCTATATGATCATATTTTAGCTTATGCCCTGATCATATACAGTGTACTCTACATATGAAGACTCGTAGTGAACTACGATCTCACCGTACAAGACAGCTTAAAACCCGGGAAGCTAAGCCTAGAACTGAATCTAGGTCTGCTTGACTCGAACCGTCACGTCTGACTAAGGTGGCTAAACAGCTGGCCTTTAACTAGACCTCTCCTTCTAGGCTAAGTACACAGGCGGAGGGTCTGAGACGCTCTGTGGGCCTCATCTTGGTACGCTCTGTGGGTACCTCTGGGTTACCACCAAGATCTCCGGTTCATGTGGGTGACCTATCTTCACTTAGGAGACTTCCTCAAGGGCTTCGTCTCCCCGCACGCTCTGTGGGTGCGATCTGATCCCCGTATACTGGTCGCTGCTAGGGTGGATCATTTCCTCCCTACAGTGCAGACATCCATAGGGAATCTACAGTGTTCAGGGCACCTATGTCTATTATTTTATTATTCTTAGAAATCTCTTTCTATATTGTACCTTTCTCTTACTTATACTTGACTCTGATATCTCTATGGTACTGTGTCTATTTAATTGAAGTTTATAATATAACATGTAAATCATTCTAAACTTGGTAGAGCAGTATATTTAAAACATTATAATTTACTGAGAAATCAACATACTGTAAATGCAGGCAGACTGAAATACTTAAATAAACATAATGCATGTCCATTTGGCACTTATACACTAGAATCATGCAATTAAATATCTTAATATACTGATAAGAGCTAATTACTTGGCATAAGAGTAATCATCATTTGCACCCATGAATTATTTGCACTTTCTTGGAAAACGTGCACATCGACCCAAATCCTGGGTTATGCATCTCATACTGAGAACATGGTAATCAAAATGCTTAATTCATTGAACACCCTATCCTTAGGGTTTCATTTACCTCATTCACGTATCACATGGCTCTCATAAGGATTTAATATGTCATAAACATCCACTAAATACATATTGCTTTAAATAAGTCATATACAATCAACATATGTATGAAATCCTCGAATTGAGCTAAATTAGGGTTTTCCATGCCATTAATTGAGATATTATGAATCAAGAATAACATTGCATAAATAGAGTTTATGATTCCAAGAAAAACACTTCAAATGGATTTCATCATATTTATTCACAAATTTCCAACTTTCCACTCATATAGAGCTTCACCCTCAAGAAAAAACAATTCACATCACATGAAATCCAAAATAGTATCTGACATATATGTACTATGAATTTAGATAAACAATCATTCATAACCAAGGGAATCCAAATAAACAAATTTCTCTATTTAATTATATAGCAATTTCAGTCATAGACAAATTCCCTATATTTCAGTTTACTCTTATAACCTCTGTGAATACTTAGGGAATTCTCATTAGGATGTATTGTATACATATCTAATATAATTTTATCATCTGAAATTCATCCAAATAGAGGAAGAATCCATTTCATATCATTTTGCAACAACTTAGATCAAACACACAATTCAGGGTTTGTAGTCGCATACTAAGCAATTAAAGATTATGGATGATTTAACCAATTTTCGTGCAATATACTATTTAAAGGAAGTTCCCACTCACCCTAAGGTGTGAAAACACCTTAAAAACACATCTCATCCCTAAAAATATCGATCTCATATCAAATCCCTAGCAATTCACCCGATTCTTCTTCCTTTGAACCCGGAAACCCTAAAAATGAGGGATTATGAAGAAAGAGTGAGAAAAGGGGAAGTTTTGATACCATTTTCGATCAAATCAGAGGAGGGATGGAATCTTGACATGTGATATAAGATTCACCATTAAAATCTATGTAAAGAAGCTCAACTTACATGATTTCATCATTCCTTGGACCGTAAAACCCTAGGTCAGCATCTCCATCACTTTCTCCTCTCAAACCCTAACTCTCCCTCTCTCTCTAGGATTTCATTTCTCTGGATTGAAATATCTCCTTGTGTGTTAGGTTGACCATATAGAGAAATTGAGCTGCTTGGGTCAATTGCACATTGACCCCTCACTATACTTTCTCTTATTTCAGCTGAATTTTCTGTCATAAAAATATTATTGTAATTCGTCTACTCATAAGGTCTAAACACATCCAAAAATTATGAAAATGTTACATGTTGTTTATGATTGAGTTTTAGATATCCGGTTAAAATTTTAGATCATTTTGATTTACCAATAAATAATTAAAAATAAAACACTACATTGCTAAAAAGTACTCTGTCAGCATTTTAGTCGAAGTATAGTTTGACTGAGAACCACATTCAAAGAACACTAAAATATTCTAAAATTCTTCTACAATATGCATGATTGAGTTATCCATATCATATCCAAAATTCAATTAAATACAAAAATTTTAGAAAATAGAAAAATCATTTACCACACTACTATCCTGATCAAATTCCATATTCATGTACTATCAAAACCCTAATTTTTGCCGATTAGGATTTACATTTCTCAAACCCTAATTCTTCAAACTAAAATCATAGTTAGAGTTTATTATTAGGTTTGAAACATCACAATTGATCTACTTATCATTAATCAAGTCCAAACGATGTTCAATCTAATCAAGCATGTAATCATTCAGGTAAACCCTAGTTTACCAATTAAGCACAAATGTGGTCATTACAATTCTCACCCCCTTAAAAAGTTTTGTCCCCAAAACATAAATATGCAAACAAAGTATATTCAAAGTTTATTTTAAGCTTCTTCAATCTTACATTTCATTACATTCTTGTATTTTATAATTGAATGTATTTTTCAACGTTAAGTCCTTTATTTCTTTTCTAATCACAACATGTTAAAACAGTTCTCAATGATAACAAACAAATTCTCTATGCAACAATCAATCATAGAGTAGATAGAGAAGCAACCATTTCAATATTTTCATACACCTCAACATTGATAATCTGATCCAACCATCTCAATTCATACGACTCAATATGTACTATTGTTTTATATTACCTATGAGTCACAAAAGAGAGTTCACCATGTTGTTTTGAATATTACTATTGTGCTACTCAAATAGCAAAGCACTCTTGATTTAGAAGACTAGATTCGACAGCAATTGTACAATATCACTCACAGCATCCCCATTGTATCATGGATGCATAAGGTGAAGCATTACCATCACATTCCATACTATTCTCAAGTATGAACCCACACATAATTCAAGGTGTAACCATCGGGTTATAGCATACTAGGGTTTCAACAATAGTAACAAAGTACTCCATGATTGTATTAGTCATTCAAGGACTATTCATACCCAATTACCATCACTTAGTTATATTAAAGCTAGGTATAATAAGCTATACCTCATTAGGGTTACATATCAATGCAATATGGTTATCATCCCTTCTATTCATATGAGTGAATAGGTAAGACTACCTTATTCAGTGTAACCCTTCATTTGTTCCATCATTATTCAACCCATATCACCATACCACAATTGTACAATACTAAGATGGATAACTGGTATGAATGACTACAACTATCAAACACCTTTAATTAACATATTGCTTGCACATGTACACTGAAATCATACGTAGAACCAATTTACATCCCTTAATATACCTTCAACAAATTATACTTCTAAAAACAAATTCACATATCACTAAAAGCCATTGTTTTCTCTGATCTCTCTCCTCATTCACTACTACTTAATTTTTTCTACTTATCCTTCTCATTTTAATCATGTAGATTAAACATTCCTAAAATTGAAACATACAAGGTACACATCGATTATTCATCATTCTTGCTATCACTGCAAGAATTTATCTCATATCACACTTCACTCGTATTGTATTTATCCTTTTATTCAAAACACACTTGTTACATTTCAAATTTATATCTTACTCTTTACTTCGAATCATTTCCATATTGTTTATCTACCTTTCATATTAGTTATCTTTAAACCCTGGATTAGTATCAGTGCTAGTTTACTTCTCATAGTGCAAATCTCATGATCTTGTTTTATAGAGATTCTAGTATTCAAGGTCAAATCACTAGTGACATCCCTTGAACTACTACAACTCTAAACATTCTAGGGTTTGGTCCTTATCAGTAGCATGATGTTATTGTGATGTGACTTTGTTCGCTTAATTTGAAATTCAAACTTTGGATCTCACGAGTTTTACTAAAGTCTTCTTTATCTTATCGATTGAATTTCCTTTCTCTAACTTGGCTATTCAGATATATTACATTCTCAATTACCCTGCTAGGGTTTCATCATCATATTGTGCGTCATTATTACATTCACTAGATGTATCTACCACGGTGGTTATGCATCATATATGATTCATTTTCTTATCACTTCATTCCCACATTGCTCTCATTAAAAAAGATATGAAAGAGAAGATGATTTTGAGACTTAGAATTCTTATCATCAAACATTCAATAATACATTTCTCATATGTAGGTTTAATTAATTATCAACAGGGATACTTGACTAATTAGCACTCTCTTGAATCTCACAACCTCTTTCTTTTATAATCTATAATACTCCATTATGTTTCAAACCCTTCTTTACTTTCTATAATCCCCTTACCATATACTACTATTCCACATGTCATCTTTAACTTCTAGTTTTCTCTTATGATCATTTTGCTTCTTTTATGTGTATGATTATGTATACCATGTTGCATATATTTTCTTTTATCCTTCTACTAATGTGAAGTTGAAATTCTAAATCAATAATCTCTCTACTGGTATCACCTCATGTTTAATACATTACATATCCTTCATTTTATATCAAACGGCTCATGCATGGGTGAAACAAGTTTCTCTTTCAATCAAGTTTTTCCTTCTTAAATATGGTCTACCCTTGTATGACTTATTCATTTATTTAGCTACACTTTTGTTCTTCTTTTAGAAACTAGTTTGTTGTTCTATAGAGACTTAGAATCCAGAGGCGGTAAGGATGAATGTATTAAACTTATTAATAAAGGTATACATTCCACGCTCTCAATTATATCACAACCCTCATTCCTTAATGAAGCTCA
Source organism: Alisma plantago-aquatica (assembly GCA_963693085.1). NCBI lineage: Eukaryota > Viridiplantae > Streptophyta > Magnoliopsida > Alismatales > Alismataceae > Alisma > Alisma plantago-aquatica. The sequence continues at coordinate 515,158,205 of OY856411.1, forward strand.
TTATTTCCAACATTTCTCTTTGTTTCAACTAAGTTCCTTATCCTAGTTTTATGATTTACATGCTCATCTAGTTCTCTTCACTTTAACTCTTCTGAAGACTCTTCACTTCTATGTACTTATTGTATACTTAGCTCTTTTCTTCTATTTTCCTTTTGCTTTAGAGTACATAAAAACATTGTACTCGGTTATATAATCCATTCCTCATATTTGATTCTTACTATCTTGGCCCCTTACATACTTTTCTCATATCTTTTCCATATTTCATATTTAGAGTTCATATAATACTAATGATTAAACTTAATCTGAACCTTATGTCGTGTTCCTTTATTCCCAATGAAGGGTTTCTCATATGAGGCTCCAAAGTTGGATCTCAGATATTAGTTCCAACTGATTCTTAGTTATCCCAGTCTTTCCCTTATACTTTAAAATCTTAGAGTATATACATTCATACTAGAATTTGGATCTAATCTATCCAGAATTTACTCTTGTTATGTTACTAATACGAGTCATTAGATCCCAGTAATGCATCCTGCCATACGGACCAGACCGAACCTGTAGTCCTGAAGCCAAGAGCTACTTAAGATTAACCAACTCCTATTAATCTCAAACATGTGGAAAGAATATCCACTTAGGAAAGTTCATTTAAAGATCATTTCTAGTCTACTTGATACAAAGAATGTAATCAATAAATGCTACAACTGCATAGCGTACAACAAATCTTAAAGACCCATATATATTTTAAAATACTAAATATCTGAATTCAAACATATAAGAGCATTTCTATTCATTTCCAATAAAACAAAAATATGAAATGAAAGTTCTATCTCATTTTATATTTATGCTCTTAATTCATGTTACTTATCTTGTTTCTAACCCTAATATTTCTAGGGTTCCTCTCTAGCCCATCCTTCCACTATATACCTGGCCAGGGTATACATGAAAGAATAGACAGATTATCTTGATACTGGTTGATCCAAGTACTCAGATACTGGGACAAGATATACAAATACTCAAATCCCCAGAGCTAACATCATAACATCTCCTATCTGCCACACTTATGACTCTAACTTAATAACTTAATGGTCCCTGATGACTCATCCTAGGCTCTGATACCAAAGCTGTTACACCTCGATCTCACAATTACCATTAATCATGAGATTAGGGCATAAAATTGAGGATTTATCATAATACAAAGATCACCCTTAACTTTTTCTTCTTTTTCAAACTCTTTGTTTTCTCACATTGAACCACATAAACTAACTTTATAAGGGAATCTAAACATTGATTTCTCTAATCTGATTTCAATAGTAAAAATGCATGTATGAACATTCATTATGTTTCTCATACTTTTAAGCACATAAGACTTGCAGATTCACATATATTGCTAAAAGAGGAATAATGTTATACATCATCATTTACAACTCTCTCTTATTTCTTTACAAGGACCTAGAGTGACAAGGACCGATTGAACTTAACTATACTCAGACTTAACTCTTGTGGCAGATCTACTATGTTGCAATGACCTTCTTCAAGTCCATGTGATATCCCTAAAAATTGGGAGTAGAGGGGTGAGCCTACTCGCTCAGTGAATGAGTACTTCAAAGAAACAGTCTAAAGCACTGATATAATTATAGATATACTTTTGAGCAACTGATATCAATTATAATAGCAGTAAGATTTAAAGAGATTGATCATTGAAAATCATGAATATGGCAGGATACTCTAAATATCAACAAGAGCAAATCAATATATGAGCATGCTTGATGAATTTCAAAGAGAACTAATAATTCAAAAACATACAAAGAATAATTACTGGGAAACTATACTTGAATCGTTCTTAACCTTTCTTACTTATGAGAAACTCTTTAAACTTATATGATCATATTTTAGCTTATGCCTTGATTATATGCAGTGTACTCTACATATGAAGACTCATAGAAAACTACGATCTCACCGTACAAGACTTAGCTTAAAACCCAGGTAGCTAATCCTAGAACTGAATTTGGGTCTGCTTGACTCGAACCGTCACATCTGACTAAGGTGGCTAAACAACTAGCCTTTAACTGGACCTCTCCTTCTAGGTTGAGTACACAGGCGGAGGGTCTGAGACGCTATGTGGGCCTCATCTTGGTATGCTCTATGGGTACCTCTGGGTTACCACCGGGATCTCCGATTCATGTTGGGTAACCTATCTTCTCTTAGGAGACTTCCTCAAGGGCTTCGTCTCCCCGCACACTCTGTGGGTGCGATCTGATCCCCGTATACTGGTCGCTACCAGGGTGGATCGTTTCCTACATATAGTGCAGACATCTGTAGGGAATCTACGGTGTTTAGGGCACCTATGTCTATTATTTTATTATTCTTGGAAAGCTCTTTCAATATTGTACATTTCTCATACTTATACTTGACTCTGATATCTCTATGGTACCGCATCTATTTAATTGAAGTTTATAATACAACATGTACATCATTCTAAACTTGGTAGAGCAATATATTTAAAACATTATAATTTACTGAAAAATCAACATACTGTAAATGCAGGCAAACTGAAATACTTAAATAAACATAATGCATGTCCATCGGGCACTTATACACTAGAATCATGCAATTAAACATCTTAATATACTGATAAGAGCTCATTACTTAGCATACGAGTAATCGTCATTTGCACCCAAGAATTATTTGCACTTTCTTGGAAAACATGCACAACGACCCAAATCATGGGTTGTGCATCTCATACTGAGAACATGGTAATCAAAATGCTTAATTCATTGAACATCCTATCCTTAGGGTTTCATTTACCTCATTCACTTATCACATGGCTCTCATAAGGATTTAATGTCATAAACATCCACTAAATATATATTGCTTTAAACAAGTCATATACAATCAACATATGTATGAAATCCTCGAATTGACCTAAATTAGAGTTTTCCATGCCATTTATTGAGATATTATGAATCAAGAATAACATTTCATAAATAGAGTCCATGATGCCAAGAAAAACACTTCAAATGGATGTCACCATATTTATTCACAAATTTCCAACTTTCCACTCATATAGGGCTTCACCCTCTTTACAAAGATATCAAGAAAACACTATTCACATCACATGAAATCCAAAACAGTATCTGACATATATGTACTATGAATTCAGATAAACAATCATTCATAATCAAGGGAATCCAGTCTCTATTTAATTATACATCAATTTCAGTCATAGATAAATTCCCTATATTTCAGTTTACTCTTATAACCTCTGCAAATACTTAGGGAATTCTCATTAGGATGTATTGTATACATATCTAATATGATTTTATCATTTGAAATTCATCCAAATAGAGGAAGAATCCATTTCATATCATTTTGTAACAACTTAGATCAAACACACAATTCAGGGTTTGTAGTCGCATACTAAGCAATTAAAGATTATGGATGATTTAACCAATTTTCGTGCATTATACTATTTAAAGGAAGTTCCCACTCACCATAAGGTGTGAAAACACTGTAAAAACACAGCCCATCCCTGAAAATCTCGATCTCATATCAAATCCCTAGCAATTTACTCAATTCTTCTTCCTTTCAACTCGAAAACCCTAAAAATGAGGGATTACGAAGAAAGAGTGAGAAAAGGGGAAGTTTTGATACCATTTTGGATCAAATCAGAGGAGGGACAGAATCTTGTCATGTGAGAGAAGATTCACCATTAAAGTCTATGCAAAGAAGCTAAACTTACATGATTTCATCATTTCTCGGACCGCAAAACCCTAGGTCAGCATCTCCATCACTTTCTCCTCTCAAACCCTAACTCTCCCTCTCTCTCTAGGATTTCATTTCTCTGGATTGAATCACGAATTATGAGAGCTCTTTGTGTGTTAGGTTGACCATATAGAGAAATTGAGCTACTTGGGTCAATTGTGTATTGACCCCTCACTATACTTTCTCGTGTCTTATTAAAGAGACCCTATGTCCCAGTCCAAAAATTGAACCTAGAACTCCCATATCTTCAGCAAGACATCATGTCTTATTAAAGACACATCCTGTAACTTTCCAGAACTCAATCTAGACTTCAATTATCACGTCAAACATGTCATGTGACCTGTAGATTTCACTCAAGCACGAATTTCACTATCGCACACTTACACATACGACCCCAATCCATCTTGACATGGTTACCACATACTATTTTGGACCTTTTGGAGTGGGATTAAGGGAGAGATAGGAGGAGTTGGAGGCATTCCAAGGGAGAAAAGTTGGTTTCTTGGGGGGACTTCTTCTTCTTCCTTCTTCTCCAACAATTGCAGCAAGGATCTCTCTGTTCTCTTCTCTCCACTCAAAAGTGAAGCTTTCTGGAAAGTTTCCAGAAGTAAGGATAGATTTGTGACTCCTTGACAGGAGTTCCAAGTCTATATTCCTTCTTTTACAGACATCCAAGATTATTTCCTTTTGTTATGATGTCTAACACTACTTTCTATTTCTTGTATCTACTTTCTATAGCCATGGATAAGTAGATCTCCTTTTCTTGGGAATGGGGGAGTAACTCCCATGTCATAACATTGTTAAACAAAAATTTCACATATAATGCTAGTTGTTTTGTTGTTCTAAGGTTCATTAGTGTTTAATTCTTCTTACATGCTTTGTTCACCACTTTGCATGTTTGATTTCTACTCTTTGTATAATCGGGGAATATATGCATAAGAGTAAGGAGATTTGCTTTAACTACATTACCTTGACCACATGAGTGGTTGGGATGTGTAGGGGAGCAAAGGTTAGTAGTTCGAATCTTAGTGTATCCACGGGAGTGGTATACAAAGTTAGGACTATTCTACACTATCGGGAGGTGGGTGTAGGATACTAACCTCCCTTGTGTCATTTCTAGCATTGTCGATCATCGTTGTTCTTCATTTTATGATATGGATATCAAACCTTATTCTCAAGAATCTCCAGTCCAATTTGATCCTTAATACAAATGATTTATGTTCTAACTCTTTTCCTTTTGATTGCTTAGTTGACTAAACAAAACCTCTATTGTTAAAAAGATCTAGATTGTTGAAGTTTAATACTCTTGTGCCTAACAATACCCTGCTCCTTGGATGACCTCAATAATAATACATGCACTCCTATACTTGCGGGGTAGTGTTTGAGTTTACAAATATTAAAACTTTTGCATTTAAGCCAACACCGGTTTATGCGGGAGTGGAAGGGACCGGAAGATCTTGAATTTTCACAGCCTACCACATCTGAAATCATCATCTGGAAACCTAGATAGCCATATGCACATGAGAAGGTCATCTCACATTGCTATATGGTCGTATGGTAGTTTCCCAACTGCACACAAAATTGGCAAATCGTTTGCAATAAATGCTAAACATTAATTCCTTGCATCAATAGAATTGTGCAATCAGAACAATCAAAGTTTCTCAAAAATTTGGGAAAGTTGCTAGAACCTTTCGCCGGCCCAACTGAGCTGACCGGTTCACCGGGTGAACATGTTGTATTGCTCTCCATGAGCTGATTAGTTCACCTAGTGAGTTGATCAGTTGGAGCCAATTTTGTGCAGAACTTCACCAATTCAGTTCCGATCAGCTCGACTCACCAAACAACAATCTCAACACTTAAGCCAATCGTCTGGAACTCCAAACGGCCGTCTCACTCAATGAGTCAATCGTTTGGCAGTGTTTTCAGCTGATTTATTATTTGAATTGATTACCTAAACACTTTAGTAATCAATCCAATCATCATTCAAGATCAAACTCCTCTTCTAGATGAGTTCATATTTGTCTGACCCTATTGGTCTCATATTACGTTGATAGTGAATGTCCATAACAACTTATGACATCACTAGCAACGAGCGGTACCTAGTCACACATCATTGCTATCCAAGTAAATGGAAAATTAAAGAACAACTTCAACCTACAATCTATGTATGGTGTTATAATGTTTGTATAGTTCCTTTATCACTAATATCCAGATTGAAGGCATGGATCTGTCATCCTCTTCAAGATTCAATCTATGTTTCTTGCTATAGCAGACTGTGTGAGATATGTGTAAGATCAACATTATATATTGACTCACATGTACATGGCCATATATTTCTCACTCTTGCTAACTCAAGTGGCCTTGGATATCATACTCCCATAGGAGGGACAAATCCCATCTATATCACTCCCAGTCAATCCCCAAGTATCATAGTCACCCAATTATCACCTTTATAATAATTTGTGTTTCATGATTGTATTTGATGATGTCAATGCATACCGAATGACATGTGATGAGTGTAGTGATTTTAGTGTTGGTATATATGCCTATAGAGCCATCCTGAGCGATTGCATGGAGTCAGATATTAATTAATCAATTAATATGATTATTTGGTTAATTAATTAATTTCAAAATATTCTAATTAATCTACAAGCATTTTAATTAACACAGTCTTTCTATTTATCGATGAATTTAGGAAACCCTGATTCCTTTCATCTCCTATTTAAAGGGGCTTGATGGTTGATATCTAAATAAGATATAGAGAGAGTCTTTTTAGTTTACACTCACGTACGTAAACCCTAGTTGTCACCGTCCTTAAGAGAGAAAGGAGAGTAATGTGACGCTAGCATGTCGCTGCACAGAGGCTACTCCTTCCCGCCAGTTAAGGAAGCACGACATGGAGTTCCAGTCCATCTGCATGGATGAAGTAGAGATGCATACGCTGAGACACCTGCATTCAGAGGACATCAACGACCATCCGTACGCGCTACGAGTGGCGTACATCACCACACAAAAGGAGCGCCACTGGATCTTCCCGTGATGCACTCAGTGAATGGGAGAGAAGTACCGTCTGTGTAGGCTAGCAACATTGCACACCATCGTATAGCGGGACATCACCAGACTTGCTTCGCTATAAGGTATATCCCGTGAACACTCTTTCTGAATACGTTGTTGTCGACGAGGTCCTATTTTGGGTTGTGTGGAAATTTACTTTGTTGCTTCCACCGCGCATGTTTTCTCCATAAAACCCAATAGTGGTATCAGAGAAGTGTCGATCTATGGCCTATTTGGATTCATTTCGATATGATCAAATCACTATATATTGTTTTCTATGTTGAATATGATGCAAATTAAAACTGCTAATGTGCAAATCTAAACCCAATTCCACATACGCCACAGACTTCTATTTTTGACGTTTCGGACGGGGTCGACTATGGAAAATATTGATTTTACTAAGTGCACGGAAGTAAAATTCCGTAGACCTTTCAGGGGCTCTTCCCTTGAGACCCCACGAGGGGCGGCCTCCCCTCGACCCCCACCCCCTGCACAGGGGCGCTGCCCCTGTGTACTCCGCATAGTATGTGTGGGAGTTGAAAATTTATTTAATGGGAAATGTCCCACATTAAAAGTACTACAATTTTAATATGTATATATTTATATGTAGATATACTTATGATATCATACATGTAGCCTTTAAAATCTATTTTATGTGGTGAATGCATGCATGGTTATGGCCTAGTATCCCCTTTTTTGAATGTTGTGAATGAATGTGGATTTCAATTTTGTGGATATGTTTGTTTGTGAATGCTATGGATGTATAATGGTTGTACGTGGATCCTTTGTATAAAGTATTCATCTTGCATGTCGAGCCTCAACTATTATTTCAAAGTGTAATTAATTCTTTCCCTTTATATTTGTACTCATATGATGTAATAGAGATAGGATTAGTTTTAGTATTTGTAAACTTGATGTAAGGAGTCCATTTGAAGATCCAAATCCAATGAGCGTCCATAGAGAAACACCATGAAGATCTAATTCCAAGAAGCAACCTAAAGATCCAACTCCAAGGAGCATCCATGGAGAAGCAACATGAAGATCCAATTCCAAGAAGCAACTTGAAGTTCTAACCTCACGGAGCATCCATGAAGTTGTTCATTGTAATGTTGATCCTTACAGGTTGATTTACAGGTGTTGTTGCATGAGATGCATAATACCATAGGTGGACAGTAATCCTTTGTTGCTCCAAAGGATTACAATAGTATGGCCATAACCGGTGTATTTATGTTTGTTATTGCATGTCTATCATTTGTGGTTGTGGATATAGTAGTATATGATACATATTATAAGTATGTGGTGTTTGGATATGTATATGTATTAATAAAACCCCTCAATTAATAATATTAAGTTTTAGTTGCCTTCCATAAAGCAACACACATGAATAGCTTGATCGACTATGTGTGGGCACGCCTCCACGTTGTACATTGTCTATCTCGTAGAAGTGTGATGGTGGGTGTATGGGTCTGCCTCCGCAGGGTGCACACTCATCATGTTGGCTTATGGGTTGGATTTAAATAGGGAACCTTGACAAGATAAAGTACCTAGAGGCACACATATGCATCATGGCAAGGAGTTGTGCGTGATCATCTATCCAAGAGTTGCATATGATGTAATTGGCAAAAGTTGCCTACCTTAGTATTTGGTCTTTGACACTGACGTTGGCTGGGCATTGATCCAATTATTTTGGATCTTGGCTCACTAGAAGGTTGTACGCTGTGATCTTTGGAGTTGATAGTGAGGGCTATCTATTTGAATAAAATAGTGAGAGCATAATTAATTAAAGGCCTAATTAATCGCATTTATCAAATATTTACAAGTCAAAATGTTTTGGACTAAATGCAAACTTTTTCTTTTGTAGCAATCAAATGGCAAACAACACTCACACTTTCTCGTTGCGATCAGTCCTTGAGAAGGAAAAACTTACCGGAACCAACTTTCAAAACTGGTTTAGGATGTTGAGAATTGTTCTCATGCATGAGCGTACGCTCTATGTCCTTAAAATACCAGAGCCAACAAAACCCACCTCAAATGCGCCCAATGTTGAAAAGGATGCTTATAAGAAGCACCTTGGTGATGTCGTGGATGTCAAGTGCCTGATGTTGTGCTCAATGAACTATGAGTTGCAAGAGCAGCATGAGAACATGAATGCCATGGAGATGGTAACACATCTCAAGAACATGTATCAATATCAAGCAAGATAGGAGAGATATGATGTCTCCAAGGCTTTGTTCAAGAGCAAGATGAAAGAGGGAGACTCAGTTGGCACCCATATACTCACTTTGATTGGGTACGTGGAAATCTTATACAAGCTGGGATTTCCCCTAGGTCAAGAGTTGGCCACTGATGTGATTATGCAATCATTGCCTAAATCATATAGTCATTTTGTCATGAACTACAACATGAACAATCTTGACAAGCCGTTGTCAGAATTATGGGCATGTTGAGGACAGCTGAAGCACAGATGAAGAAAGACAAGCCCAAGTCTGTGATGATGATCAACAAGACAAAGGGAAAGTCAAAAGGCAAAGGCAAGGCTAAGAAAGGTTCTAAAGCTGGGCAGAAGCCAAAGTCATCCACGCTCAAAGCTAAAGGTGGGATCTTCAAAGAAGGTAGTTGTCACCATTATCACTAGGTTGGACATTGGAAAAGAAGCTGTCCTCTCTATGTGGAGGAACTGAGGAAGAAGAAGTAGGGGATAGAGATCTCCACTTCATGTATATACATTATTGAGATAAACATAAATACTTCTTCATCATGGGTACTGGATACCGGATGTAGATCTCACATATGTTTAAATATGCAGGATCTGATAAGAAGTAAGCCTTTACAAAAGGGCCAAGTCGAGTTGCGGGTCGCCAATGGAGCAAGAGTTGCTGCCATCACAGTTGGAGTTATTAGTTTATCTTTTACTATGAGCTTTGTAATAGAATTAGAGAATTGCTATTATGTACCTACCATTAATAGAAATATTATTTATGTATCTTGTATGGACAAGAGTGGATTTGAATTTCACATTAAGAATGGAATGATTTCTATTTCTAAAGATGAGATCTTTTATGGAAATGCCCCTATGTCTTATGGTATCTACTTGTCAGAACTTGAGACTAGCATATACAACGTAAATACTAAAAGGCTAAAACTTGACAGCTCAAATAAAACTTACTTATGGCATTGTCATCTTGGGCACAAAAATAAGAAGCGCATATCTAGACTCCATAAGAATGGTTATCTAGACTCTTTTGATTTTGAATCATTAGAGACATGTGAGGCATGTTTATTAGGGAAGATGACCAAGAATCCTTTCATTGGACACCATGAGAGAGCCAGTGATCTGCTACGACTCATACATACTGATGTATGTGGACCTTTTAGATCAAATGCCACAGGAGGCTATCAATACTTCATTACCTTCACTGATGACCTCAGTAGGTATGGCTATGTATATCTTATGAAACACAAGTCAGAAACTCTTGAAATGTTCAAGACTTTCATGAATGAAGTAGATAAGCAACTTGGAAAGAGTATTAAAGCACTCCGTTCATATCGAAGTGGTGAGTACTTAAGCTAAGAGTTTGAGGACCTTCTGAGAGACAGTGGTATTGTATCACAATGGACTCCACCTGGTACACCACAACATAATGGTGTGTTAGAAAGAAGGAATCATACATTATTAGACATGGTACGATCAATGATGAGTTCAGCCGAACTTCTAATATCGTTCTGGGGATATGCTCTTGAAGCCACAATGTTTACACTTAACCGTATACCTTCCAAATTGGTTCAAAAGACACCATATGAGATATGGAATGGGAATCATCCCAATTTGTCTATGTTAAAAATTTGGGGATGTGAAGATTATGTTAGGAAACTATTTCCTAAAAAGCTTGGACCCAAATCTGAAAAATGCTATTTTGTTGGATACCTCAAGGAAACTCGGGGATACTACTTCTACACACCAACTGACAACAAAGTGTTTGTTTCTAGGGCTACTGTATTTCTTGAAAAAGAATTTATTTCTAAAGGAATCAGTGGGAGGGATGTAGAGCTTGAAGAAGTTCTAGATCAACAAGAAAGAAGAGAACCTGAGGAGGTACATAAGGAACATGAAGACTAAAAAACTATTGTGGAATTTCAAATTCCAAATGTAACACAGGAACCTCATAGGTCTAGTAGGACACGACTTGAGCCTGAGAGATTTGAATTTCTCGTGACTCAAGACAGTGACGAATTGGGCATAGCAGATGAGCCAACTTCCTATCTAGAAGCTACTAAGGGACCATAATCTAGAAATGGCTCAAAGCCATGAGATCAGATATGGAATCCATGTACACCAACAAGGTATGGACCTTGGTGGATCCACCTGAAGGAGTAAAACCCATAGGGTGCAAGTGGGTCTTCAAGAAGAAGACTGACATGGATGGAAATGTTCAAACCTATAAAGGTAGATTGGTTGTGAAAGGATTCTGTCAAATTCAAGGTGTTGATTATGACGAGACCTTCTCACCGGTTGCCATGGTTAAATCCATCAGGATCATGCTTGCCATTGCAGCTTATCATGACTATGAGATTCGGCAGATGGATGTTAAAACAACATTCCTTAATAGGAATTTATTCAAGGATGTGTACATGACACAACCTAAGGTTTTTATTGATCCGAAGGAAGCATATAAAGGTCAATCTATGGATTGAAGCAAGCATCTCAGAGTTAGAATCTATGTTTTGACAAAGTAGTCAAAAAGTTTTGCTTTAATCAAAATGAAGATGAACCTTGTGTTTATAAAAAGGTTAGTGGGAGCACAATCGTATTTCTCATATTGTATGTGGATGACATACTATTGATGGGAAATGACATCCCTACTCTTCATACAATAAAAGGTTGGCTGGGGAAGACCTTCTCTATGAAGTATTTAGGCGAATCATCATATATATTAGGAATCAATATCTATAGAGATAGATTTAGAAGGCTTCTAGGCCTAAGCCAGAGCGCATACATTGATAAGGTGCTAAAGAGGTTTAGCATGGAGGGTTCTAAGAGAGGTAACTTGCCCATGTCCCATGGGGTTACGATCTATAAATCCCAATGTCCTAGTTCATGTGATGAATGGGCACACATGAGTAAGATTCCATATGCATCAGCAATTGGATCTATCATGTATGCGATGTTATGTACTCATCATGATGTGTCGTATGCTTCGAGCATGACGAGCCGGTATCAGTCAGATCCAGGTGAATGTCACTAGACAACTGTAAAGAACATCCTAAAGTACTTGAGAAGGACTAAGGATCAATTCTTGGTATACAGTGGTGAGGAAGAACTTGTGGTAAAGGGTTACACCGATGCTAGCTTCCAAACTGACAAAGATGACTACAGATCACAATCTGGATTTGTGTTTTTCTTGAACAACGGAGCTGTGAGCTGGAAGAGTTCCAAGCAAGAGATGGTTGCAGATTCTATAACAGAGGCTGAATATATTGCCGCATCTAATGTTGTAAAGGAAGCTACGTGGATCAAGAAGTTCATTTATGAACTTGGAGTGGTTCCAAGCGTTAGTGATGCAATTGAGTTGTTTTGTGACAACAACAGAGCAATTACACAGGCTAAAGAACCAAGATCGCACCAACGTTCCAAACATATTATATGACAGTTCCATCTCATATGAGAGATCATACAATGAGGAGATGTGAACATTTGCAGATTACCTATAGAAAGCAATGTGGCTGACCCGCTCACAAAAGCACTTTCACAACAGAAACATGACAGACATGTTCGATCACTTAGATTGAGATTCATGAGTGATTGGGTATAAGTGAAAGTGGGAATCTGTTGGTATGTATGCCCATAGAGACTATCATTTTATGATTGTAATGGGATACTATGTAAACGATTTGTAATACTACATTGATCATATCAATAAAGGCAAGTTTCCAATCTGTATGTTTGTGTTTTATATTGTGAGATGACCATAAAACTTATAGATGTCTACAGAATAATATACTCAATGACATATGTCTTCGGGTTGATGACCTGAACAATGAGATCATATGTATGCTAAGAGTATGTATTCTTGTTTTGTCCCTAATCGGTTGTTATTGTGGAAATATCCATAGACATCAATAACACATAAGATTAAAATGTATGTTGGTTGATAGAAGAATCTCATTATCCATGATATGGAGATATCAAACCAAATACATAGATACTTGTTAGAGAATAGTGTATCGGATAGACCCACCTTGAGAGTGACACATGGATACCATGATTGGTATTTAGAGTCACATCTCATAATGATGGTGGTGATTGTGGTTCTTAGATTTGAAGTCACTACACTTATCACATGTCGTTCGGTGTACTTTGACATCATCCACCATGGTACTGAATAAGGATTGCCATAAAGATGGTGCTTGGGTGCACTATGACACATGGGGATGATTGTGAGTGATGTAGATGGAATTTGTCCTTCCTATGGGAGTTTGATATTCCGGATACTTGATAAGTGAGATTGAGAAATGCACAACCATTCTGATGTGAGTCTATATGTGATATTGAGCTTACATATATCTCATATAGTCTGCTCTAGTTCAAGGAACATGGATTGAATGTTGAAGACGATAACAGTTCCATGACTCGAGTTCAATCTGGATATCATCGACAAAGGAACTATACAATCATTGTAATACCAATCATGAATGATAGGTTAAATTGTTCTCCAACTTCTCCAATTACTTGGGTGGAAATGAAGTCTTGCTAGATACCAATCATTGCTTGTGAAATCATAATATGATTATGGATATCACTACCAACGTTATTTGGAACCTATCGGGTCACACACACAGGATGTGTTGGAATAGGAGTATAATTGTGGATTTAATTGGAATTGCTCTAAATCACATTGATTACTAAAATGTTTATGTAATCCATTAGAATAATATTGGAGTGACTGGCTCTAAGTGCAAGTGGGAGTCTATTGGTATATATGCCCATAGAGCCATCTCGAGCGATTGCATGGAGTCAGGTATTAATTAATCAATTAATATGATTATTTGGTTAATTAATTAATTCCAAAATATTCTAATTATTCCACGAGCATTTTAATTAACACAATCTTTCTATTTGCCAATAGGTTTAGGAAACCCTGATTCTTTTTGTCTCCTATTCAAAGGGGCTTGACACCGATATCTAAATAAGATATATAGAGAGCCTTTTCAATTTATGCTCACGTACATAAACCCTAGCCGTCACCGTCCTCAGGAGAGAAAGGAGAGTATTGTGACGCTAGCACATCACCGCACAAAGGCTACTCCTTCTCGTCAGCTTAGGAAGCGTAACGTGGAGTTTCAGTCCATTTGCGTGAATGAAGTAGAGACACAGACATTGAGACGCCTGTGTTCAGAGGACATCAATGACCATCTGTACTCGCTACGAGCAGCGTACATCACCGCACAAAAGGTGCGCCACCAGATCTTCCCACGATGCACTCAGCAAACAAGAGAGAAGTATTGTCCGGGAGGCCTGTGAGCCTGGGAGGATCAGGAGGACGACCCCCAACCTGTTGGTAAGCTTCTTGACCTTGGTTCACCATGATTTCATGGTAGAAATCACAAATCAATGCATGCTTTCTTCCTATTTCGATCCCCTCTTCAATTCTAACCATTCCTTTTCACTCAAACCTTGAGTACGAGCCTTGGAATGGTGAAAGGAGTTGCATCCACCATTTTTTCCATGAGCATGGAGCTTTGGAGCTCAATTGGAGGCGGGTTTTATAACTTGAACCCTTGATTTTGTTATTGCATTCAATTCCATACCAAATAATGATCTTTTCTACATTAACAATAATTGATTTGGTTGATGGATGCAATTACCATGGAAACCACAGCATGTTTTGTGAGTTCAGAGGTTGAAGATGATAAGCACACACCTCTCTAAATATCTAAGGCAAATGATATTGTTTGGGATGCTCAAACGGTTTCCCAAACCGTTTGGGAGCAAACGGTTTCAAACCGTTTAGAAGCAAATAGTTTCACCAAACCGCATGAGACCAAACGGTTTCAAAACCGTTTGGGGGAGTTGACCAAGGGTTGACCGTTTGAGAATCCTGTTCCTAATTATGTTGGTTGATGACCCACCAAATTTGGTTAATTAATTCCAAAGGAATCATTAGTTGAAGGCTAATCAATTAGGTAAACCCTAATTGATTTAAGTGCTGATTTTCAACTTGATCGATTTGACTTTTTGGGTTGATTAGCCCAAACGGTTTCAATACCATTTGGGGATCACCCAAATGGTTTCAAGACCATTTGGGGATCACCCAATACCGTTTGGAGGTCTAGGGTTAAGTATGGTTGCCTATTTTAAGGTCCAAAGTTACCAAGTTACAAAGCAATCAATTGATGATTTGTTGATCGACTCAATAGACCAAACCTTGATGAAATTTCACTAGAATCCAAGGGTTGGATGAACCAAACGGTCTCAAGACCATTTGGAGGTCACCCAAGACCGTTTGGAGGTCTAGGGGTGAGTATGGTTAAGCAATTGATGATCCAATGATACTAAGTTAAAGTGTAATCAATTGCTGATTTGGTGATCAATCCAATGATCCAAACCCTAATTGGTTGACTTGGATTTTGATGATGTGATGGGAAAACGGTCTCAAGACCGTTTTGTGGTCATCCAAACGACCTCAATACCGTTTGGGGTCAGGTCATGTTCAATTTGGATGATGGTTCAATGGTTTCAAAGTAACTAATCTTGCATTGATTAGTGTTATCATCGATTCCAAACCTTAATTCAATTGATTCAAACCCTAATTGAGGACTAATTGAGGGTCAATTGAGGGTCAAATCAGTTGAAGGTTGACCTATTTAACTCAATTGAATTATGAGGATAGGTCCAATTGATGATTGGTTCCATGAATTCAATGATTGAAGGAATCAATTTTGAGAACCCTAAACTGATTGGTATAGTTGAGACCATCTTTGGTCCATGCGGTTTTGAGGAGGTTTGGACCAAACAGTCTCAAGACCGTTTGTGCCCATGCGGTTTTAAAAGTCAAACTTGGGCAAACGGTCTTCACCTACTTGCTTGGGCAAACAGTCTCAAGCACCACCTTTACCAAACGGTTTCAAACCATTTGAACCTTGAAGGACCAAGACAGTTTGGGGCTCAAGTAGTCAAAGTTGATTGAGGACTCAATTGGTTAATCCACTTAGACACTTGTTGTAATTGAGGACTCAATTGATCAATTCAATTGGATACCTTATGTAGTGGAGGTCCAAGGTGATTGAATCTCTTGAGAATAGAGATGATGAATGATTCATTGATCCAATGATGATTAGTAATGATAATCAATGAAGGTACAAAAGTTGAAACCCTAATAGTACATAAGTGATTAGTGCCAATTAAGGGATGAACCCTAATTGCTTATAGGATCAATGACTTGGTACACTATGTTAATCATAGTTGTATGTGCTTGATTTAAGGGTTGATATGACCTAATCAAGTTGAGAAATGATAACATGAATTCATACATGAATATGATTCATGTGGTGATCAAGGGTATGATCCTTAAGTAGAGAGATCATGAAACCCTAATCATGAACATAAACCCTAATTGACAGGGTTATTGAATTCTAACCCTAATTGAGGGCAATTCTAGATGTAACCCTAATCCAGGGTGAGGATATAACCCTAATCTAGGGTAGTGATGTGTGAAACTCCAATTTAGGGAAATGAGATGTAAAACCTAATTGGGATGAATAGTGAATCTCTAATTATGGACAATTGAATGAAATCCTAATGGAGATGAATAGTAAACCCAAATTGTGGGAAACTATGGTGGAAACCCTAGTTGAGGGTGATTCCATGTGGAAACCCTAGTTGAGGGTGATTCCATGAGAAACCCTAGTTGAGGGTGATTCCATGAGAAACCCTAGTTGAGGGTGATTCCATGTGAAACCCTAGTTGAGGGTGATTCCATGTGGAAACCCTAGTTGAGGGTGATTCCATGAGAAACCCTAGTTGAGGGTGATTCCATGAGAAACCCTAGTTGAGGGTGATTCCATGTGAAACCCTAGGTGAGGGTGATTCCATGTGAAACCCTAGTTGAGGGTGATTCCATGAGAAACCCTAGTTGAGGGTGATTCCATGTGAAACCCTAGTTGAGGGTGATTCCATGAGAAACCCTGACTAAGTATTAACACCACATGATGTACTAATGTTATGTTGTGATGAGAGGCCCTAAGAAGCGTGAAGGCATGTGAGACTCTAATGAGGAGTCATAATACATAAATCCCTAATCTTGGACAATATGACAATGAATCATAATTCTAATCTTAAGTAAGGGTATAAAGAAAACCTAATGATGATATAGAAGGAATGGCCTTATAAAGGTGAAACATTTCATGTGGTTGATTATAAGAAACCTTATTGTAAACAATATCTTTATCATTAGACAAGTCCATATCATTAAAGATAGTTGGAAAATTCTAATGTGTGTCCTATGCATTATATGCTATAGGTGAATGATTAGTGATGGAATGTATTAAGAAGGGAAATACCTTAATACAAGATAAGATGGATAATTCAAGAGAGTCTGAAGTGATGAGAAAGAGATACATCAAAATATGATAGTTATCACATTCAACACTTCAGGGTTTATATACCTTGATGTACTCCAAATCCAATATAATTGGGTAAGAAACATATGAAGTGTGTTATGCAACTATTACAATGAAATGTAACGAGTTGTTGCACTTGATGAGTGTTAATTAATGTACCTTGAGAATGGGGTTAAGCCCAAATGATGTGTATGATACAATCATACCATGATGAGGATGAGAAATGAACTCATACCTTGAATTGATGATCATTAATGCTATATGATGAAAGTAATGCTCTTGAATAATCAAATATGATACCTTTGAATGCCCCAGAGGTATGGATTAATGAATTAAGGGTTGGATAGATTATATAATCATGAAACCCTAATTAATGAGAAAAGGGGAACCCTAACCCTGACTTGGGTAAAGGGAATGATAAGCCCTGTTTGATAGTAAACCCTAATTCCTGGAAAAGGAATAATGGTGTTACTATTGTATCACATGATGTGATGAATATATTGTATGACTATTATCATGCCTAATAACCATGCAGGTATGATGAGATAATGAACATAGCTAGATTTGAGCTGTGACATTTATATATAAATGTTGATTGGCATTATGAGCCTTAATGTTGTTGTTGCTTAGTAAAAGTAACAATGTGTAAGGATTCTATGAGTCATATGAGCAAGTTGTTTCCTAGAAAGAGGTGACAAGATATTTCATGGCCTTGTGAGCCAGGTGTGATGCTTGTATAACAAGTATCATGAATGCCTTGGTCAGATGACCTGAAGGTGATAGTTACCTAATAAATGGTAATGATGCTCAATGATGAGTTAAGGGTTTGAATACCTAGAACCATATGATTATGGTGATGAGAATGTGAAGGGATGAGAATCCCCAATTTGAAATGAGGAATTGAGTTCCCAAGGTCTTTGAAAGACTGATAATTATCTGATGAAAGTAGTACATGTCTCTTTATAGCATTGTTGTAATAAGTCTTGTTTGAGAACTTGGCTGATGTTAAAAGAATATGAGAATGTAGTTAATTAATCAAGTGAAATATTTTCATGTAGAAGCCCTGACCATAGATCCATCATCGTCAGGAACATGTGATGGTGAAATGGGTGCTTCGCGGCAAAACCCGAAACACATATTTTGAATATGTGGGGGTAATGGGCAAAAAATATCCTTACATCCGGTGAAGTGATTTGAGGGAAGGTAAACACCAAACCTCTCAATCCTTCATGTCTCTGGGATGGATGTATCACAAATCTTCCGATGATTGGGATAGATGTTGTACACATCTCCCAATAATATTTAATGTCGGGTCGAGGAGATAAACATTAAATCTCTCGATGGCCGATGGGAGTGCAGTTGATGCTGTAACTCTATAGCGAAGTTCCAGTATACCCTGGAAAGCTATCTTGAGAAGTTAACACAGTCCTGCTTGTTGTCCCGCACTGACCGGGATGTGTGAGGTCATGGGAATCCCACTCTTCCATTAACCTATGTATGATATCGATTTCGACTTCGCAGTGGTCGGTTGGAGTATGAGCGGTATACCTCATATCCTCAGGGCATAAGTGTGTTTGTAAAATGAAATCAGCCGTATAGCATATTTTTTTAAGGATTGAATACGAAAATTCATTGGTTGATGTTACATTTATGTTATATATTTGTAGTTGATTGATGATATTCATATATGTTGTATTCATTACAAGTAGATGGATGAACTATGAGTCTACCAAGAGTAGGTGCAAGGTTATCCTTGAAAAAGGAGTTTACTTCACTTTGTTCATACAAGTGACTTACCTGCTGTTGATTATATATATAAATCCTTCTGCTCAGTTTATTTTAATAAGCTACTATAAAAATGTTTTGGCAGAGAGTTATATCTCCCGCTGGGGCAATTTACAATTGTCTCACCCCCGTGGGATCCAATTTTTTAGGTGGACGTGAACAAAGAAGTAGAATCCCATTGTAGGGAATGGACAACATCAAAATCAGCAAGGACAATAGTAATATCTCAGGTGGAGATACTACCTATCAAGTCATGTAGTTAGAAAGTCCTATGTGTCGTCTCTATACTCTCAGGTCCTCGAAGTTTTTAGTTAGTGTTTTTGATAAATCGATTCGAGGTTTTAGCTTGATGCCTCAAGATTCGTATGTTGTCTGTATATAATGTTTATAAGGTAACTGATGATGTAGTCTCTGAAAAGAGATGGTATAGGTTATGTAAGTTTGAACCAGAATGTAAATGTTATACAATGGTTTTTGATGGAAAAGATTTCCTATGTGTGGATATCTTTGCAAAAAGTTTTAATTTTTAGTGGTTTTCAGTAATCCACTGCAAATAATTCGCTTCCGCTTAAGTTAATCTTGTTTTTGTGAGTTGGATGCCACAAATTAGTGGTATCAGAGCTCTAGGTTCGCTGAGTCTACAGAGACATAGGACTAAGGTAGTAGAGTCTGTTCTGGTGTCATCCAGTGTATCTGATAGTGTCTTCTACTCGTATAAGAGAAGAAGAACTTAAAGATGACTGGGTCACATGAGGGGGTTGCTGCTGAAAGTAGCAATGTTGCACCAAGAAGAGGTGCATGGGAGCAGGCAAGAAAGAGATAATTGCCTGAGAATCCCCTAGTTGATCCAACTATAATAAGAAAATCATTCTTTAAGTGTTATTGTTGGAGAATTTAGGGCAACAGTAATGTATATAGTGGATCAAGCATTGGCAGTGTAACCTAGATTACCAGCCCCAATGATGATCTTTTAGATATCAACAGGATTTGTGATCAACATCAGTAGGTTGAAGTAAAAGGAAATGATGAATTTCTAGACTTAAATTGAGTTTGTGCTCAACCTTAGCCTGTTGAATCAACCTTTGAGGTAGAGTTAGCCTGAGACAGTGAATAATCCATGAATTATGACAAGTTAGACAAGATAATGTCATTGAAATATGTCATTTTATGAATTCCTAGATTAACTGAGAACAGAATGGATTGAACTTTCCTTGTTTAGTCCTATGAGGACTTATGTTTTGCATAGTAAAACATTACAAATGTTTTATGTTGTTCTTACCTCCATAAGAAAAGATGAGGTATAGAAGAGATGCCTGGATAAAAATTCAGGGATGTTAAACCTTATGCTTGTGATAATATGAAAAGAAGGAATATGATAATATACAAAGTGCATACCACTTAATCTCAGTATTTATATACCCTGGCCAGGTATACAACTATTGATGATAAAGTGGGTATGGAAACTCTTGGATTGTTGTCTTTTTGATTGCTCTGATCAAGTAGTCACTCTGAGACAATCTAATGAGTATCATGAAATCAGGAATATGGAATGAATAAATGTGTCATATCCTAAACATAAGAAAGAGAAGTCTGAGATAATCTCATATGAGCATGTTGTATGAGGAACTAAAAGTGTACTCCTCATAAGATAAGAATGTATGATGTCTCTCTGAATAACAAAAGTGTTTCTTGACACAAAAGTTGACTCCATAGTCAATGATGAGGGACAGTGGAGCATGTGCCTTGTGTGTTGATTCTATAAGAATCATGTATGAAAACACTTTGTGCTGATCAAAGCTTTATGGTGTCTCAATAATAAGGAGATGTTATGTGAAGACAAGGTGGTATAATGATTGAATAACATCTATCTTCCTTTATCTGGGATTTTGAGGACGAAATCCTTGTTAGGGGTTTATAATTTGTAACATCCCTGACCTGGGTTATACTTTAACCCTAGGTGTTTTGATTAAGAAAGATGATTAAATGCTTAATCTCATCTTGTGAAAAGTAATTAGGGATCAAGAGGAACTTATATTGCAATTCTAGTCCTTTTTGAACATTGTTGAAATCAATGTTTTGGACTAAAGTGCAAATTACCCAATTTGAGGGGTTTAAGTGCAATTGTGCATGATAATATGTTACTCAGGTGTTGATACATCATGAGAGTGAAAATGATGTAGAGGTATGGCTTATGGAAGCCTAGTACCAAGAAAGAGCTGATAAAGCTATGTTTGTGCATGAAAACCTAGTTTTGGTGTAATGTGCAATTTACCCGAAACTTAGGGTGCAATATGTAATTTATCACTTCAATAAGGTCCCTAATGTTTCTTGTCATCATTTAGAGCAAAGAAAATGATAGGGGCGCCTCATTTGAATTAAGTTGGAGGAGAGAGAATCTTGGTATTAAAATAATCAAGATTTAATCCTAATTGAAACCCTAATTCGATTTAGGGAAAAAATAAATGTATTAATTAAAGGGCCTTCAACCAAAATTAAAATAGTTGGATTCAGATGTGTGTGTGACATCCTTGATCTTTGCAAGGACCACGAAAATATCCAAGGGAGTGGATAACTCACACACAATTTTATAAGAAAAAGAAATATCCACTCACATATGGATATTAATATAATATGATTTAAGGTGCTTGATTTGATTTTCTTTAAATCATGGATAATTGAGAGGGATAAGAGGCAAACAATATAGCCTCATCCATAAGGAAGATGAGGGGGAAGAGGCGGCTACATATTTGGGATTAATTGGATTTTTGCAAAGTACATTCTCTCTCATTGAATTTTTATAAAAGGACCTTTTACAAGCCAAATGAAAGGCTTTTTCGACCCCACTTCTTCTCCTTTCTTGGGAAACGGCCAAGGGAGCCTGGGAGGATCAGAAAGACGACCCCCAACCTGTTGGTAAGCTTCTTGACCTTGGTTCACCATGATTTCATGGTGGAAATCACAAATCAATGCATGATTTCTTCCTATTTCGATCCCCTCTTCAATTTTAACCATTCCTTTTCACTCAAACCTTGAGTACGAGCCTTGGAATTGTGAAAGAAGTTGCATCCACCATTTTTTCCGTGAGCATGGAGCTTTGGAGCTCAATTGGATGTGGGCTTTATAACTTGAACCCTTGATTTTGTTATTGCATTCAATTCCATACCAAATAATGATCTTTTCTACATTAACAATAATTGATTTGGTTGATGGATGCAATTACCATGGAAACCACAGCAGGTTTCATGAGTTCAGAGGTTGAATATGATAAGCACACACCTCTCTAAATATCTAAGGCAAACGATCTTGTTTGGGATGCTCAAACGGTTTCCCAAACTGTTTGGGAGCAAACAGTTTCAAACCATTTAGAAGCAAACGGTTTCACCAAACCGCATGAGACCAAACGGTTTCAAAACCATTTGGGGGAGTTGAACAAGGGTTGACCGTTTGATAATATTGTTCCTAATTATGTTGGATGATGACCCACCAAATTTGGTTAATTAATTCCAAAGTAATCATGAGTTGAAGGCTAATCAATTAGGTAAACCCTAATTGATTTAAGTGCTGATTTTCAACTTGAGCGATTTGACTTTTTGGGTTAATTAGCCCAAACGGTTTCAAGACCATTTGGGGATCACCCAAATGGTTTCAAGACCGTTTGGGGATCACCCCATACCATTTTGAGGTCTAGGGTTAAGTATGGTTGCCTATTTGAAGGTCCAAAGTTACCAAGTTACAAAGCAATCAATTGCTGATTTGTTGATCGACACAATAGACCAAACCTTGATGAAATTTCACTAGAATCCCAGGGTTGGATGAGCCAAACGATCTCAAGACCGTTTGGAGCTCATCCAAACAGTCTCGAGACCGTTTGGAGGTCACCCAAGACCGTTTGGAGGTCTAGGGGTGAGTATGGTTAAGCAATTGATGATCCAATGATACTAAGTTAAAGTGTAATCAATTGCTGATTTGGTGATCAATCCAATGATCCAAACTCTAATTGGTTGACTTGGATTTTGATGATGTGATGTTCAAACAGTCTCAAGACCATTTTGTGGTCATCCAAATGACCTCAAGACCATTTGGGGTCAGGTCATGTTCAATTTGGATGATGGTTCAATGGTTTTAAAGTAACTAATCTTGCATTGATTAGTGTTGAAGGATCATCGATTCCAAACCCTAATTCAATTGATTCAAACCCTAATTGAGGACTAATTGAGGGTCAAATCATTTTAAGGTTGACCTATTTAACTCAATTGAAGTATGAGGATAGGTCCAATTGATGATTGGTTCCATGAATTCAATGATTGAAGGAATCAATTTTGAGAACCCTAAACCGATTGGTATAGTTGAGACCATCTTTGGTCCATGCGGTTTTGAGGAGGTTTGGACCAAACAGTCTCAAGACCGTTTGGGACCAAACGATCCCAAACCGTCTGTGCCCATGCAGTTTTAAAAGTCAAACTTGGGCAAACGGTCTTCACCTACTTGCTTGGGCAAATGGTCTCAAGCACCACCTTTACCAAACAGTTTCAAACCGTTTGAACCTTGAAGGACCAAGACCGTTTGGGGCTCAAGTAGTCAAATTTGATTGAGGACTCAATTGGTTAATCCACTTAGACACTTGTTTTAATTGAGGACTCAATTGATCAATTCAATTGGATACCTTATGTAATGGAGGTCCAAGGTGATTGAATCTCTTAAGGATAGAGATGATGAATGATTCATTGATCCAATGATGATTAGTAATGATAATCAATGAAGGTACAAAGGTTGAAACCCTAATAGTACCTAAGTGATTAGTGCCAATTAAGGGATGAACCCTAATTGCTTATAGTATCAATGACTTGGTACACTATGTTAATCATAGTTGTATGTGCTTGATTTAAGTGTTGATATGACCTAATCAAGTTGAGAAATGATAGCATGAATTCATACATGAATATGATTCATGTGGTGATCAAGGGTATGATCCTTAAGTAGAGAGATCATGAAACCCTAATCATGAACATAAACCCTGATTGATATGGTTATTGAATTCTAACCCTAATTGAGGGCAATTCTAGATGTAACCCTAATCCAGGGTGAGGATATAACCCTAATCTAGGGTAGTGATGTGTGAAAATACAATTTAGGGAAATGAGATGTAAAACCCTAATTGGGATGAATAGTGAATCTCTAATTATGTACAATTGAATGAAATCCTAATGGATATGAATAGTAAACCCAAATTGTGAGAAACTATGGTGGAAACCCTAGTTGAGGGTGATTCCATGTGGAAACCCTAGTTGAGGGTGATTCCATGAGAAACCGTAGTTGAGGGTGATTCCATGAGAAACCCTAGTTGAGGGTGATTCCATGTGAAACCCTAGTTGAGGGTGATTCCATGTGGAAACCCTAGTTGAGGGTGATTCCATGAGAAACCCTAGTTGAGGGTGATTCCATGAGAAACCCGAGTTGAGGGTGATTCCATGTGAAACCCTAGTTGAGGGTGATTCCATGTGAAACCCTAGTTGAGGGTGATTCCATGAGAAACCCTAGTTGAGGGTGATTCCATGTGAAACCCTAGTTGAGGGTGATTCCATGAGAAACCCTGACTAAGTATTAACACCACATGATGTACTAATGTTATGTTGTGATGAGAGGCCCTAAGAAGGGTGAAGGCATGTGAGACTCTTATGAGGAGTCATAATACATAAAGCCCTAATCTTAGACAATATGAAAATGAATCATAATTCTAATCTTAAGTAAGGGTATAAAGAAACCCTAATGATGAGATAGAAGGAATGGCCTTATAAAGGTGGAACATTTCATGTGGTTGATTATAAGCAACCTTGTTGTAAACAATTTCTTTATCATTAGACAAGTCCATATCATTAAAGATAGTTGGACAATTCTAATGTGTGGCATATGCATTATATGATATAGGTGAGTGATTAGTGATGGAATGTATTAATAAGGGAAATACCTTAATACAAGATAAGATGGATAATTCAGGAGAGTCTAAAGTGATGAGAAAGTGATACATCAAAATATGATAGTTATCACATTCAGCACTTCATGGTTTATATACCTTGATGTACTCCAAATCCAATATAATTGGGTAAGAAACATATGAAGTGTGTTATGCAACTATTACAATGAAATGTAATGAGTTGTTGCACTTTATGAGTGTTAATTAATGTACCTTGAGAATGGGGTTAAGCCCAAATGATGTGTATGATACAATCATACCATGATGAGGATGAGAAATGAACTCATACCTTGAATTGATGATCATTAATGCTATATGATGAAAGTAATGTTCTTGAATAATCAAATATGATACCTTTGAATGCCCCAGAGGTATGGATTAATGAATTAAGGGTTGGATAGATTATATAATCATGAAACCCTAATTAATGAGAAAAGGGGAACCCTAACCCTGACTTGGGTAAAGGGAATGATAAGCCCTGTTTGATAGTAAACCCTAATTCTTGGAAAAGGAATAATGGTGTTACTATTGTATCACATGATGTGATGAATATATTGTATGACTGTTATCATGCCTAATAACCATGCAGGTATGATGAGATAATGAACATAGCTAGATTTGAGCTGTGACATTTATATATAAATGTTGATTGGCATTATGAGCCTTAATCTTGTTGTTGCTTAGTAAAAGTAACAATGTGTAAGGATTCTATGAGTCATATGAGCAAGTTGTTGCCTAGAAAGAGGTGACAAGATATTTCATGGCCTTGTGAGCCAGGTGTGATGCTTGTGTAACAAGTATCATGAATGCCTTGGTCAGATGACCTGAAGGTGATAGTTACCTAATAAATGGTAATGATGCTCAATGATGAGTTAAGTGTTTGAATACCCAAAACCATATGATTATGGTGATGAGAATGTGAAGGGATGAGAATCCCCAGTTTGAAATGAGGAATTGAGTTCCCAAGGTCTTTGAAAGACTGATAAGTATCTGATGAAAGTAGTACATGTCTCTTTATAGAATTGTTGTAATAAGTCTTGTTTGTGAACTTGTCTGATGTTAAAAGAATATGAGAATGTACTTAATTAATCAAGTGAAATCTTTTCATGTAGAAGCCCTGACCATAGATCCATCATTGTCAGGAACATGTAATGGTGAAACGGGTGCTCCGCGGTAAAACCCGGAACACATATTTTGAATATGTGGGGGTAATGGGTGAAAAATATCCTTACGTCTGGTGAAGTGATTTGAGGGAAGGTAAACATCAAACCTCTCAATCCTTCATGTCTCTGGGATGGATGTATCACAAATCTCCCGATGATTGGGATAAATGTTGTACACATCTCCCAATAATATTTAATGTCGGGTCGAGGAGATAAATATTAAATCTCTCGATGGCCGATGAGAGTGCAGTTGACGTTGTAACTCTATAGCAAAGTTCCAGTATACCTTGGAAAGCTATCTTGAGCAGTTAACACAGTCCTGCTTGTTGTCCCACACTGACCGGGATGTGTGAGGTCATGGGAATCCGACTCTTCCATTAACCTATGTATGGTACCGATTTCGACTTCGCAGTGGTCGGTTGGAGTATGAGCGGTATACCTCATTTCCTCAGGGCATAAGTGTGTTTGTAAAATGAAATCAGCCGTATAGCATGTTTTCTTAAGGATTGAATACGAAAATTCATTGGTTGATGTTATATTTCTATTATATATTTGTAGTTCATTGATGATATTCATATTTGTTGTATTCATTACAAGTAGATGGATGAACTATGAGTCTACCAAGAGTATGTGCAAGGTTATCCTTGAAAAAGGAGTTTACTTCACTTTGTTCATACAAGTGACTTACCTGCTGTTGATTATATATATAAATCCTTCTGCTCAGTTTATTTTAATAAGCTACTATAACAATGTTTTGGCGGAGAATTATATCTCCCGCTGGGGCAATTTACAATTGTCTCACCCCCGTGGGATCCAACTTTTTAGGTGGACGTGAATAAAGAAGCAAAATCCCATTGCAGGGAATGGACAACATCAGAATCAACAAGGACAATAGTAATATCTCAGGTGGAGATATTGTCTGTCAAGTCATGTAGTTAGAAAGTCCTATGTGTCGTCTCTGTACTCTCAGGTCCTCGGAGTTTTTAGTCAGTGTTTTTGATAAATCGATCTGAGGTTTTGGCTTGATGACTCGAGATTCGTATGTTGTATGTATATAATGTTTATAAGGCAGCTGATGATGTAGTCTCTAAAAAGAGATGGTACAGGTTATGTACGTTTGAACCAGAATGTAAATGTTATACAATGGTTCTTGATGGAAAAGATTTCCTATGTGTGGATCTCTTTGCAAAAAGTTTTAATTTGTTGTGATTTTCAGTTATTCGCTACAAATAATTCGCTTCCGCTTAAGTTAATCTTGTTTTTGTGAGTTGGATGCCACACTACTTCCTTTCCTCTCCTTTTATAGGGGTGTGATAGGTGGATGTTAGAGACAAACTCTTGTATGCGAACCATATCCATCATCATCTCCCATAAAGAGAGAGAAGGAAACTAACCATGATGCTAGCACATCATCAAGTGAAAGGTTGCTCCTTCCCTCTGGCTTAGCCAACACGACGAGGAGTTCTAATCCATCCACATGGACTACTTAGAGACGTAGATGATGAGCATTTGCATTAGGTGGATGTTGTTGAGGACCGTGCATGCACGTAAGGAGTGACAAGCACCACCACACAAAGGGGACACCACTAGACTTACTCTGCAACAAGGTATACACCGCACATCCTCTTTCCGAATACATCGTTATCGATGAGATATGCTAGTAGGATAAGTGGAGATTTTTTTTTATATTTCTTCTGTGCTTACTGCCTCTGCAAATCCTAAAAACTCTAACGGCATGTTTGGTTCGAAGGAATGGAGTCGAATGGACTGAGAAGGAGGATAGGATGGGCAAGTATACGTGGAGGTTGGGATGCTGACTATCCTATCTCACGTTTGGATGAAACTTGGGATGTGATTAGCTTTTGATACAGATGTTGTTGGTGGGCAACAATTTTTGATGTCAGTGGGAAACATATTGGAAGGGTACCTCATCAATGGGTTTTTTGGGACAAGTTCACGTATCCGGATGGGGCCATGGCGGCTGCAGTGAGTTGTTGGGGTCCTTTCTGTTTGAAGTGAAGCGTGGGAAGATGTACTTGCTGTAGATTGTGAACGTGATGTTGAAATCGCCGCCAAACACATGCTTACGGTCATGGAGGTCTCGACCAAGCCGTTCGTCACAGGCGTCATGTTCATTACCCAGGGACAGACCACTGCCGTGCTTCTTAAAGCGGACGATCAACGTCGTGTTCATTCACCAGGGACATACCATGTGATCACTATTGACAACACCACGGCAATTGCTCTACATCTCTGTTGTGCCCGATCATCATTCATCAGTTCCAGTCCCCCTCAACCTGCAGATGTACCAACAACTACACCGACGTGGAACGCGACGCCCGTAACTACCGCCTTCAAGGGCTCGCCGTAGCCTCGACTCACTGCTTGAGGAAGCCAGAGGCGGCGGCCGATGAAGGAGGCTGTGGTGCGTGTGGAAGCATGGGGACAACAATCATGAAGGCGGAGCGGAGGCTGGGAACCGCCGCACCCAAGGTGTTGGCAATTTTTGTGGACCGAGTGTCGATCGGGAATTGCTGCAAGGGGTCGGGGATTTATCCCAAGCGAATACTTGGGGGGGAGCCAGGATTGAGAAGTCCCAGCTGCTTAGGATTCCAGTCCGGTTTACTTCCTATCCCTATGTTACTTTTGTTGATCCAAACATAGGATTTAAATATTTATGGGATTATGAGTCCTATCCTTATCAGGATCCCTTGAACCAAACATGCCGTAAGGATATGATTATCATATCACTAGTAGTTATTATAGTAGAAGAAAGACTAGCAAGATCATCTTGAGCATGCGACAAGTCGTCCACCAAATAGAGGGATTTATTTAGATAAGAATCATTTTTAGAAGTAATACTAGCAACTTGATTACTAGGAAAAATAGGTTTAGATTCTAAATCATTAACCTTAGCAAGAAGTCGAGCACTTTCAGTTCTAAGCAATACAAGCTCATCAAGATAAGTTTGGTTTTCATCTTTAAGACCATCAATTTTCTTAAGATAAACACCATTTTAAATTTCTACATCATTGTATTAGAGTTCAAGATTAAGAAATTGCTCTTGTAAAGATTCTATGCTAGCATTGTAAGTTTTCTCATTTTGTTCAAGCACTTCTAATTATAGCATATAAATCATCAATGATTTTCCCTAATATCTTGTTTTTCAATTTGCACTTTGAATAAGAAGAATGGGAAGTAAGAATCATATTAATAAGAGCATCTTTTGAAAGTTCATTGAAATTTACTTCATTTACTTCCTCATTTGTGCTAGCCATGAGTTCCATGTGGCATTCTTCTTAATTTGAACTATAATCATTAGAGGAAGACTTCTTCCAAGCGACATGGGCTACATCTTTGCCTCTTCTTTCTTTCTTTTCTTTCTTCTTGAATCTACCCTCTTTATTGTAGTCCTCCATCTTCCTATGGCTGTTCTTGTGGTGGGACTTCTTGGATTTTAAGCAGTTATTCTTGAAGTGCCCATTTTGACTACACTCATAGAATCTAGGAGTGGAGGAGGAGGGCTTACCCTTGAAGTGATTTCCCTTTAAGAAATGAGCTTCAATATCAGTAGGGGTGTCATCTTCACTTGAGGATGGAGAAGCTTGACTACTGACATGTTGATGCACAACAACTTCAACTTGAGCTTTGAATGTAGCCTCCTTCATCTTCTTAGAGTCTTTCTCTTCTTGTTTTTCTTCGTCTTCTCACTTGTCAAGTCTCATTTCACAGGCATGTAGATTTCCTATGAGTTCTTTAGTAGAAATTTTGGTGAGAAACTATGTTTCTTCAACAGTATCCACCTTTGCTTACCACCATTTAGGAAGAGATATAAGGATATTTGATTTATCTTTCCTTGATCCATAGGGTGATATAAGGCGGTAAGCCCATTCACAATAGTGTCGAGCCTTGGGTACATTTCATCTACCCTTTCCCTTACCCATTTTGAAGTTTTCAAGAAGACCATTGAGCATATACATCTTGAATTCTTTGACTTGATTGGAACCTTCATAAGTCGTGAAAAGATTGTTCCAAATATCATAGGTTGTATTCCAACATGAAATTTGGTTGAACTCAGTTGGAGTAAGGGTGGAGTAGATGATGCTAATGGCTTTAGCATTGTGTGAGCTTTCTTCAAGGAAGACTCATTCCATACATCAACTTCTCCTTCTAGATCTTTGTAGGGAAAACCAACAACCTTCCACATATAATAGCTCATGCCTTGCATGTAAAATTGCATCATCATCCAATATAGGAAGTCAGTGTTGTCGAAGATAGGTGGACGCATGGAGAAGCCACCCTCTATGTTGAGAGATTTTAGGAGATTTTTTCCCATCTTCTCTACTCGTTGGAGTACTTAGTTGCATAAGACCAAGATCTGATACCAATTTTTGTATCTATGGGCTCTATAGGGGGGTGAATGGAGCTAAAACAACTTAAAAAATACATATTAGACCTTCAAGATATTTGCTAAAAGATATTGCAATATTGAAAAGCAAGGGAGAGAGAGTTTGATAAAATTCCAATAGTTGCATAAGACCAAGCTCTGATACCAATTGTTGTATCTATGGGCTCTATAGGGGGTGAATGGAGCTAAAACAACTTAAACAATATACATTAGACCTTCAAGATATTTGCTAAAAGATATTGCAATATTGAAAAGCAAGGGAGAGAGAGTTTGAGAAAATCCCCAAGGGAAACTAATATGTATAGTGGTTCCAACCTCCAAATTAGGAGACGCACATCCACTATCTAGAGGGGTCACTGTCTAGGATTTTCAACCATCCTACACTCCTTATATTCCAGTATGAAAGTTACAACATATAGACCACCCTTTTCAAGAACAAGGGAAAAACTAGCATTCCTTTTCGGTGAAGGAGCCAATTAAAATTACAAAGTTCTTATCTACCTACCTACCAAGAATATTCCGTCTTCACCAAGGACTTATCCATTCTTGTAGTAGATCTTTAACCTTTGATCAAACCTTACTTCTTCAAGGAAATCACCTTCAAACCACCAAGTTTCTAGAGGAAGTTTGGGAAGAACATAGGAGAGCTTCATAAGATGTACATTGGAGCAACTCTCTTACAAAGATCCTAAGTCACTCAGATTGGATATAAAGTAGTAAACAAGCTTGAGGGAGATTAGGGCTCTTGTAGGCTAAAACACTCAAAATATACCAAGGGAGCATAAAAGGAAAACTTGGAATGAAGTCTATGGGCCCCTTTTTGTAGTTCAGGTTACCTACTAGCCAATAGAGACACTGAATTCTACTTGTTTTGGGTGTTGCAACATATCTATTTTTGAGTTTTGCAACCCGCTAACAACTAGAAACACTTTTTTGCACTTTATCAAACAATATTGTCGGTTAAGTTACCTTTTGGGAAACTCGACTGATATCACTACGTTAAGTTTGTTTTGGATAGAACTTGACCGACAACTGTATCTGATTTTTTCAGTATAGGGTGTCAGTCAAGTTGCCACTAGAACAAACTCGACCGACCCTGGGTATTGCCAAAAACCAAGTTGGATGTCAGATGAGTTTCCACCAAGACAAACTTGATCGACAAGCCAGACTGTAAGAATTTATGATAAATGCCTAAAAAGTGCTTAATATACAAATTAATTGCTCTAAAGTTTCCATTAAGCTTAGTTACAAATAATTCCTTCAATAGAATGATTTACAACATGATTTTTATAGAGATACTATTTAATCTTCAAAACTTGCATTTGCATTGAATTTGACTTGATTTCTGGAAAACTTGGGTTTTCGAATTTCATCCTCTTTATGTACCTAATACTCGAAATGGATCTCAAATAGACATATTACATACATATGAATGGAATGGTTAAGTCATCATCAAAATATGGACAATATATAACTATTAGGTCAACACCTTCTAGTCTATTCCGGGCTCGTTGTGCCTTCTTGAGAGTCTTCCTCAGTCGTTGGTCTCCTTCACCTTTGATTCCTTCTGAGAAGTTTATGTCTTGTGGATCAAGACGTCATTCCTGATGTATTTCCACATCCCGCATGGGTGAACGACATGTATTCCCTCGTTACTATGATCAATCACATAGATGGTAACCCCACCGGTACCTGCATCCACGATCCATTTATACTGTGACATGAATATATCTACTTCTTGTTCATCTAGGGAGTCTGTGTCTGATGGAAGAGATTATGGAACCATAAGCAATGTGCCAGTGTCTCACCTCCTATTCTGAGTGGGATTTTGTCCTCTATTTTGCCCCTCCTATCACAGAGAGTTCTCTTCACATACCCTCCTTGTCTTCTGCAATTGACATCTATCCCTATTTTGATATTCCGTCAAGCCTCCATTCACCACCACCCGTAAACGCTCTGTCGTGGCTTGTTTTATGCAGATGTATCCTTTCCTACTATTGTATCTTCACTGCTCCCTTGATTACTCGTGCATGTAAGACCTTGGCCGCCCCCGTAGGAACTCCTCTCTCTGACCCATCACCACTAGCCCTTCAGAAACTCCACTTCCTCTCTTCATCCATCGCTGCCTCAGAGTGTACCCCTGACTCCCCCAAGGGAGCCCAAATGGGTAAGACATTCCCTTCCTCCACCTGCTTGACCCCACCACCCCCAATAACTTTCATTGCACACATGTTTCTCGGTAAAAGTGATCTGCCTTTGTGTGTTATGTTTCATGAATAACTCCTCTTTTAAAGGGGCCATTCATCTCTTCAAAGGTGAAGCTTTAACCCACAATCCTCACTTGTGTGGTTTCTCCGTGTCCTCTTATTATTCTTTACAATCCTTTTTCAGTGTGTGCCCTATTAAACCAAAGATGTAGCAGTACGATGATAACTTCTCATACTTTAATTCGGTCAACATTATGCGCCCATCCTCGTCCCTGATCTTCTGCATCAACTTCACCGACCGAAATATATCCACCTAGACCTTAGCCACGCAATAAGCATCCCATACAAGGTTCATTTGATCCACGGAGACCACCTCCCCAACTTTCCCTACTATTAGCCTCACTGCTTTCTCTGATCGATACCACATCGACAAGTTATATAATTGAACCTAGAAACAATTAGTAAGTTAGTGCCACCTTTGTAGGAATGTCTCCCACAAAAATTCTTTACTAACTAGAAGGTAATTGTCAAAATTCCATGGTCCTTCCGACATGATTTTCTCTATGTCGCAGTAGTGGAGGAACTATATTACAAACAAGTTTCCAACCACCTAACTAAACGTGGCCTTTCTCTTCAATGGCCACGCTAAGATTAGCGTCAACTTCATCACTGAGAAATTATAAGGCCCTTCTGTCCTAATCTTGCTTACTAGTGCCAACTCAAGGTGCTCTCCCACTTTATGCACATTCTCTGTTGCGAAGTCGATGATCTCCTCTCCCTCATCCTCCACGCTTTGCGTACCACACACTCGGATCATCCGCCATGCCATGGCGAGAAGAGGAGATCTGCAAAATAGATAGGGGTTAGTCCAGGGTTACCCGTGGAGTAAGAAGCCGCTGTTGCTCGAGGAGGAAGAAACTGCGGTGTCCCATGGAGGAATAAATCATATGTCGCCAAAGCGGTCGCCTACGAAACCCTAGACATGCACCACACAACGAGAGTTGTTCTTTGTCTCATGTCGCCCTTGTGTGTACACAAACCAATACGAACAACTTCAAACTGAATGGGCCCACAAAAGGCCTAATGGAGCTGAATTGGAATTTCAAAATGGGTTTAGGTCCAGCCATATGGACCATGTGTGGGTCCATTGAGTTGGAATTTTGAAATAGGTTTTGGGTCCAGCCATATGGGCCATATGTGGGTCCAATCTGGAATGGGTTCACGGGCATACCGGCCTTATACGGTGATCGTCGGCAGTAAATTGATTCCGTCATCCATTTATGCAAATATAAATATAAAAACATCAAAATGGCTACAATTAAAATGAAATATCTGGAAATGAAAAAAAATGTGGAGAGAGAGAGGGGGAGGAAGCTGTAGCGCTTTCCGTCTGATCTGAATTCCGAAAGTCGCGTTCGCATCAATCGGGAGGGGAAATTGAGGGAAGGAAGGAAGGAACTGGAGGACGGAGGAGGAAGAAGGTGGAGGCACAGCGGCTCCAAAGGGGAAGAAAAATCTATAGGGATTTGGAAAGTTGTGAGCGATGAGGAAGAAGCTCGGCACACGTTTTCCCGCGGTATGTTTGTTCTATACTTTGTTGCCTTTTTCCGTACAATCATGCGCTTATC
Source organism: Alisma plantago-aquatica (assembly GCA_963693085.1). Lineage (NCBI taxonomy): Eukaryota > Viridiplantae > Streptophyta > Magnoliopsida > Alismatales > Alismataceae > Alisma > Alisma plantago-aquatica. The sequence continues at coordinate 515,192,797 of OY856411.1, forward strand.
TTGCCGAATTATTCACACACGACTTGGTTCCCCCCAAACCGAGGCTCTCCTGATGAGGTTCCCGGATCTGTAAAATTCCTCGGCGTGCTAGTGACATTCTTGCAATTTCACCTATGGAAATTCCGTTAAACTTGTAATCAGACGAAAGGTAAGTCGAAAACTTGTGCTGAATGTCATAGAGAAATACCTCACGACTGTCGATCCGACGTAAACGCTTTATCGTTGTACTGTAGCTACATCTGACATTTACTCAACCTTCCTTGTAAATTCTGTCGTCAAAAGGCAGATCTGTTTGTTTCTTGCTAATCTCTTAACCAGCTTTTTACCTCATTCATTCTAAGGGCCTTTCGAATTATGCCGTAGGCAGCTGCTTGTTATGTATGTCTCTTGTTTTCATACTCTTATACACCGTCCGTTACGTCTCGGGCATCTTAAATATGTAAGGCATTGGTGCTATACATTCAGGCATCAGTCTTATATAAACTAAGAAAATGATATGAAAACTGTATATCATCTTTTATGATTATCTTATTAATAGTTATTATATGATGATGCTATTTGGGAATTCTAGTTAATATATTCACATAAAAACGAATCCCATATTAGATCTATCTTTATACGCAGATGCATCCCCATCTCAAACCTGCCAGTACACTCTGATATATGGTATGGCAAGTTATATGAATAGGTCTAATGCTGGCATATCATCAAGTGATCGCATGCACAAGTGACTCCAATCCTAAGGTTTGTAATAAGCTATCTATTGTCAGTCCGCTGTCTGGCTTCAGCAGCTTTTGCTAAGCATAAGCGCTGACATGGCACGAGATGACTATGTGGTGTGCTGATGTGGAATTCTTCTTCTGAGAAAAAGATAATCATATATTTTTTGATGTAGGAAAGCGCTGTGGCATGTCATTTTTTTTGCTGATGTGACGTGGTGAGGCATGATCTGTCATGCTGACTGGACAATATTTTATGCATATGGGATCTCTTTAGGGACATAGGGGGTCGTGGCCCCACTAAGAATTCAGAAAAAGTATACTGTGCATTTGTATCAATTTACTCAATTAATGGTGCATCAAGAATGTGACAATCGCAAGTAAAAGGAAACCACCGTGTTAATCGTGAATGATCTATGATAGGCGACAGTCTGTCACCACTTTACTTTTTACCATTTCTTCCAAATGGTAACTAACAAGAAATGTACCCGGTGCGCAAACATGAATATGCAAACAGTGAATGCATAGGGCGGGATAGGCAGGATGGATATGATTAGCCGAATCAGGCGTCAAAAACTCTAGATCAATGGAGTCATCCAGGTCGCTAAGAATTTAATCGACCCAATTACCAAATCTGATGGAGGTCATAATGTATAGATTTGGAAATTAGAATAAGGAAACAAATCCTTATAGATTTCTGATGCATTTTCACATTAGGAAACCAACTACACACTCTGAACTATTTAAACACTACAAATCCATCTTGACACTCATAACCACAACCAAACGTGAAAACATGGTGGCTTGACTCTCTATATTCTGAATTGGCCAGACATTTTACCATTGAAAATTTTTAGGAGCATGCATAGAAATTACCTGTTGTATACCTTTTACAGTTATATAATCCAGCAAGGCACAAACATTCTCCCAACCAATATTAGCTAAATCTTCACATACGGCATCATACATGTACCGGCTATGGTGCAAGGTCTTTATGCCACATTATTGATCACCGACTAGGATTAGTTGCTCTTTCAGCAACTTATTGCTTTTTGTTACTGACATATCATATTGTACTTATACTCCTTAATCTAATCTAAACGTACGTGAAGTTATTTAGTATCGTTGCATTATCTGAGTATGGCTATGGCAAAGGAGAAGTACATTGTCTCTTAAATTTGATCAAATTCTGCCCAGGCACATCTTTGCCGCTCTCCCTGACCGATTATGTTGTCAAGATCTGCCATTGATTTGAATGTTGTATTTGAGGTGGTTGTGAAAAGTTTGGATAGTTTTGGACAATTTACAATTTCTTCTTTTTATACATTACATGATTCACTACAAAGTAACTTGACTGCATAAATATTTAACCTTCTCTCTCAAATTGATGTGCCTAAGCTGATGAGAGCAACAAAGAGGCAATCAGTCTTCTTTTTGTGCTGATTACGTATTTGATTAGTGTTATCCACCGAAGTGATAATCTGCATAAGGAAAGCACCACTTCAACAATTCCTTTATGTTTTTTTGGCAAAAGAATGCAACTAATACCATTTATATTAGCTTGACTCAAAGCAGTGGCTGTAATATACCATCATGTCCATTGAACTTGTTATCTTGGTCCTAGAGCCTTTTTTTTGCTTGTTATTCTTTAGCTCTTTTTATGCCTTGCCATTTCAGCCAATCTAGAGCTCTGAATGGTGCAGCCAAGTTGGATGGAGTGGATGTACCAAAAGGTGACAAGTATTGTTACTTGCGTTTTATTATTCAATTGGATTGTGGTATCCAAGATGATGTTTATCACAAGATCACACAAGATGGTTGTAATGGAGGATCGCGACTGGCGTAGTATGTGACCGAAAGATTCCTCTCAAATTAATAAAGTATGTTTTATAAAAGAGCTATACGACCAATCGACCAACCATGCAATATGGGAACGACTGTTGGGCGGTGGCGGAACAAGGTCGTAACAAGATGCATGTGGATGAAATGCGTACACTGAGAAGGATGTGCGGGAAGACAAGTAAAGATCCCTTGAGAATTGACTGTATTTGGACAGTGGGGGTGGTGAGTATCGAGGACAAGTTGATTGCCTGAGATGGTTTGGACATGTGCAACACAAACTGACTAATGTGCCTATTCAAAGCAATGCTATTGAGCGATTAAAAGAAGAGGCATGCCTAGATGAACTTGGGAAGAGCTCATAAGGAGATATTTGTAATCTTTACATCTTGATCAGAATATAACCCATAATAGAGTTGATTGCAAAACAATGATCCATGTAGCTGTCCTCAATATGGTTGCGATTTAGGCTTAGATGATGACAATGAAGCTTTAACAAATTTTGTAACTTGATTGTAATCTCTTTGCTCACTTTTTTATTAAAACTTGGGTTAGCATGGACATTAGCATTCGAGTAACCAACTTGTAAAGTTGTAAATTCCAGATCTGTGGTACAGTGACGTAGAATTGCTGCAGATAAATGTCTCTTTTTCCTACCCAATACTCTTAAAGCAAGGACACAATATTTTTTTTCATAGCAATAGGGAAGTTTGGACTATCACTTACTGAGAGATCTCAAATGAATCTCTCCTCTGTGTCAGATGGCCATTAGTGTCCACCGTCCTAAAATAAAAGTAGGAGTAATGAACATAGAGGATAACCTTGTTTTGTTAGATAAATTATGATCTATTAGTGCTGTTTTACTTCTATGTAATGGCCTTTGTGCCTTTTTGGGTTATCTCTCTCCATCTATAGAGGTAATATCCACTAATTAAAGGAAAGTGGTTTTGTCAATTTGGTATCAGAACTGACGCTCTCTAAGGGCTAATTGCTATATTGACCTAACTCAATCCTCTTTCTTTGTTTTATACCTTGCTTCCCTCTCTTCCTTTTCCATTGCTTCGTCACCTCTGTTGTTGACCGATGCTTAGTCAGTACTGCCAATTGATGTTTCAAGCGCTGTCATCCTTAGTGAACTGTGCCGCATACAAGTCTTCTGCTACTTCGACTCAGCTCAATTGCAGCGAATTAGATCTAGCTCCGCCACTCAGGTTGGCTTTAGATTCTCTAGGGGTTGCCTACCCCCTCTCTATTGGAGGGCGCTTTCTTTGAGAGTGCCAACAGAACTTCCTCGTCATCATCCAGTGACGACCGTCATTGAGCAATTGAGAGCCAGCCATAATGATATATAGTAAAAATCTACAGCTACTAAATCAATTTTTCGACCCACTGACCACTGTGGAGTTCATTAACCAAGAGAGATGCTTTCAGGCCAAACTTGTGGGATGATTTTGTAAGCTGAAACAACAAGAAAGTTCAACAATATCTGTTTGGTCGAAATATCTCTATTTTGAGAATTTGACAGAAGAAAAGTTTTGAGCTTTGTGATTGCCTAGAGATAAATGCTCCATTTACACTACTGATCTCAACTGGAATTGCAGTTCGCATAATTTTTATTGAGAATGTCGTATGCTTTCTCAAACTGATTCAGTTGTAAGTCCCTCTACATCACGAACGTGTCTTTATGATTAGTTGATTAGCTTGCTATGAGCTTTAGATTTCATGAAGTCCAACCACATTGTGCATGAGATATGCATCGAAGTAGAGTCCGCTTTGATTGAGATGTATTCAACTTTGTTGTGAAATTCATATAGTTTAAATTATGATCACCAATATGAAGATCTTTGGACGTAGTGTTACATCTGCAATTCCTCTTCGCAGTGATTGTGCATTTATTTTAATCGTTCAGTACATTCATCAATGTTAGTTCTTGTTTATGAGTGTCATTCAATGATGATGTATTATTGATAACTTTAGTTTGAGCTGTTGGTTATAATTTTGAAGTTGCGCATAAAATCATTATGGACTATTTTGTTTGGCATGTCTTTATGACGTTTGCTTAAGAAAGGAGTTTTAATCTTCCCGATCTGTTATAGAGGACCCAGGCTGAAAATGTTATTCTCTTTGCCTGAAGCAAAAGTGACATTCATATCCTTCTCTCTCGGTGTAAATACGTTCTCTATAAATAGTTCTTACCTTAGATTGGTTTCTCGTGTAAAATGCAGTTTCTACTGTTTGAGTGATGTCCAGAATGATTAAGGAGGGAATAAGCGGACCAAAGATTGGCGGTTTGCGAGAAAGGACATGTGGATTTTAAACAACACCATAGATGACAAAAAAAGTAGTCTTTTCCAGCCTCAACATTTATGGGATGTGAGGCTGTAAGCTCAAATGTTTCTGTAAGATGATTTGTTTGCTTTACAAATCCCAATAATATCATCCCTGATGGACTAGAACACACAAGAAGTATTCGTGTTCCTAACCCAACATTATTTGGATTTAATCCTAGATGATTGTTAGCTAGTACAATCGATGTTAAGCTGTCACAATATTTTAGGAATCTTTCCAAAAGCACAGAAATAGTATTTTTGAAAATGTCATGTTTTCATATTTATTTCTTTTCGAATTAGATTGGAGTCCCTGGAGAGGCTTGCTCAAGCCAAAACTAATTATATGGTTCGAAGATTGGGTTGGGCCTGTTTAGAGGATAATCTTCATTCTCTTGTTACAATCACTATTGAGTCTTGATCAAATTTCAACTAAAATGCTTATGTCTGGAAAGTAAAACAATGACTAAGTGTATTGTTGTTTTGTGCCATTGCAGTCAAGGATAAAAAAGATAATGCAAGCTGATGAAGATGTTGGGAAGATTGCATTAGCAGTGCCACTTTTAGTTTGTAAGTAGAAAAGTGATTACTGCAACTTTAGTAATGTTTCTTCTTTTTATCCAGAATAACATTTTACCCATATTAACACAGATTTGGCCGTTTTGTATCAAAAATATGCTAATGCGTTCAGGTAGTCATAGACAATGCACTTTTTCGGCTAAAAGAAAGAGGGTTTCAGGCTGAGAAAACATAATGGCCTTGTCGGTATCCTTCTTCTGTGGGATCCAAGTACAAACTAGTGAAGTGCTCAAAACGTAACTAACCAAATGCTATATTGAATTATCAGTGCCACGAAATTTATTAGTATAATGGTTAAATTATAAAGCCATAACATATAAGCAATGCCAACCATGTTGTGGCGGGGATAGAAAGCCCCAGATCTTAAACAGGAATCCTTCCTTTTCAGTCAGCTCTAATTTGTAGCATATTGGAAATTAATTTCAATAATGCAGTTACGAATTTGATTTGATAATTCAATTCTGACACAAGGATTCAAATCAATATCCTTAGGTCGACAACTGCATACAGAATTGTATGCTTGGCACAATCTTTTGGAAATTCACCATTGTTTGAAAGCCCAATTCCAACAAGACCTTGACATATATAATATACCAATTATCAAGAATCAAATTAAGTTTCTAATGGACAAAGGAGCTTCTGAAGATAAAGAATAAGATTAAGATCACTTTGAACGGCAAAAAATATGTTAGTAATTATAGTACTACTAACAAAGGGCTGTTTGAAGACTGAAGAATGTGCAATCATGTTTTATGTCATTTATAATCCTTAACATGCTACGAGAACACAAGTTTGGTGGAAAGCTTTGCAACAAAAGTCTTCAATTTATACGAAAGATCAGCGATTTTTCACGATTTTATATGCTCCCCAATATTCACCACTATTAATACGTTGGTTGCTGAATTTTCACAGCTTTCCTCGATTTTTCGCGATCCCTACGGGTTTTCACGATTTTTTACAACTTCACTGTTTTTTCACGATTTTTCTTTTAAAAGTGTTTTTTTTAATATTAAAATATTGCAAAACAATGTACAAAGAACTCCCAATATACACTGAACCCCTAAACCCTCACTCTCCCGACAATCCATGTTGCTTCATCGTCCTTTCCCCCTTCGTCCTCTTCTATGATGTTGTGTTTGCATTCCCAAATCAGTATTCTTCTCTTTAAGCAAAAAAAAGCAATCGCTTCATTTTTTTTATTTGCCTCTAATCTGTAAATATCATTACCACGCATAGTCACAATATACTCCGTTTTTTTTGAAAAAAAAAATGCGTATTATTCACGTGCCGTATATGACAGCCGTTTTAAACTTCAAACCGAATGATACGTTTTAAACGCGTTTAATTCACATTTTATTCACGTACTGCGTTTTAAACACGTTTAATACGTTTTTTTGCCGTTTTAAACAGTTCTGTACTTTTGCTTCACATTTGTTTTTTCCATGTCTTTTTTAACTTGTAGCAAGGTTCCACTAAACCGTCCAACCTTCCTCCTCTATCCCCCGACACCAGGAGGAGTAACCCTCGACATTCTACATGTATGCTCCATCTTTCTCCTCCATTCTCCCCCTTTCTTCCCTAATTTGTGCCTGCTACTTGCTGCTCCCATTTCTTCCCCTTCTTCCAATATTAGAGTAATCAGTTCGATGTTTAGTCATTTTCAATCATTATATGTGTGGGTGTATATATATGTTTGTATGTGTTTATATATATATATATATATATATATATATATATATATATATATATATATATTGCATGTCTAGTAACCTTAATAGTTACATATATATATATATATATATATATATATATATATATAGAGAGAGAGAGAGAGAGAGAGAGAGAGAGTCAAGGTAGAATACACTCGAGTGTACAGATCGCACGAATCCACTCAAGTGTGTTTGCATATCAAGACTATTTTTTGCAAAATGTAAACCATTGATCTTCACCGTTATACTATAACTAGGCTACATACAAATTTTGAGCCAATTTGGATGAGTGTAAGTCACTCATCCAAGGGCAACAAAATCGATGTGCGAAACTAATTTGAAATGCATAATTTTAGTGGTCTTTATAACACGACCTATAAATGTCCAAATGTGCTCAAATTTTGCGTATGAGCTATTCACAAGATGTTTAAGAAGATCAACGGATTAGATTTTTTGAAAAAAATATTGCATCATGAAAAACTACTTGAGTGTATTCTAGCCTGACTCTCTCTCTCTCTCTCTCTATATATATATGTATAAAAGTATATATATATATATATATATATATATTATATATATATATATATATATATATATATATATATATATATATATATATATATATATATATATATATATATATACATATAAGTATATGTATATGTGTGTATGTATATGTATATATATATGTATGTATATATATGTGTGTGTGTGTGTGTGTGTGTGTGTGTCTATACACACACACACAGAGATTGACTTATTCCCGATTATTTCTGAATAGTTGAGCGAACTTTGAGCAAAACTTATCGTCTTTTTCCCAAATTTCCCCGATTTGTTTTTCAAATTCTGATTTTTCCCAGCCTGCCAAAAATTGCTGAATCCCGAATTTGTTACTATGGTGGAAAAAACCACTATTTCAGCCAATAGTATTAATCCTCTAAGATGTGGAAACTTGTAGTGTAGTGCAGGGTTTATGCTTTCTCTCTCAGAATATGTATATCACTTGTGCCACTGGTGATTATTTAAACTATGCGCTAACATGAATGACTGGACTTGTTTTCACCTAGCCTCCCACCAAGCAAGCACTAAAATTATAACTTGAAGCTCTAATAGAATAATTGTCTAATTTTAACAATCGTGTTTATTTGCAGCAAAGGCTCTTGAACTTTTTCTGCAAGATCTGTGTGATAGAACTTATGAAGTGACCTTGCAAAGAGGAGCAAAGACAGTGAGCTCTATGCACTTGTAAGTAGCTTTTATCTCTTATCAATTAATTTGCAAATTGATTGCCCTAGTATTCCTTTCCACCTTTGTAAATAGTTTAGTATGCTGCGTACTATACAATCACAACGAAACTTATTTTGTATACTTTTTTTTAGATAGTAGTTGTGACTTTTGTAATTCTTAGAGTTTGCAAATTGGTTATAAAGAAATGCAGGGGAACCTCAGGGAACTTCTTATATTTGAATCTTTAATTAATTCCGAAACGGTCTTATGCTCCTATGGTTTATTTACCATATCAGAGCATCAAGTTGATTTCATACAGGATAAACTCAGTTATTGGTTGATTTCACAGAGTGGACACTGTAGCATCTTTTAGTTGAACGACTGACTGATACTTTTTCTGCACTATTGGGTTCTATAGATGCTTGAGATTCATTTGTTTTTCTTTGGGGGTATCATCTAAAGTACTGTAATTATATGTAAATAAATGATTGGACTAATGGTTATAAAATGATTCGGTATTTGGTTCTGTATTTAGTTCTAATAAATACGAGACTCTTGCAATCCCACCATGCACAGCGGTGATGCGAACTGGCACACTGTGCCCAGTTTCCAGCATTTGAGGTAGCTAACCTTAATCAGCCAGAGCTCAAGGTGGTCCGGGTATTGTACAGACTCTTGCCTGCAAGTACGGGGTTTTGAGAAGACAGGGGGCTGAACGGCCCCTTAATGTCTTGACAATTTTTTAATATGAAGCAATTAATTACTTTGATACTGAATGTTAGTAGACTTAATTCTATAAATGCATCAATGCATCAACTATTTGGTATCACTTTCAAATCCATGAAACCTGGAGCTTTGGAGCAAATTATTGTAGGAGCCTAAGTATGAAGTAGTCAAGTTTATTTGCTTTGATTAAATAGGTAACGCGAATAGAAGTTATCATATGTGATAATCCTCTTGCATAATCTAACTTTAACTAAACAACCTACCAAAAATACGAAACAATTCTTTGATTCCTGTCTAGTTATATCAGTTTTTCTTTCTGTAGACAAACTTACCTAACATTCGACAGGAAAAGCTGGTGGTATTCTTATCTTAGAACACTTGTGTTCTTTTACGAGTAACCCATAATCAATATCCTCAGTCCTATATATGTTGAATAATTTATGGATTTATCACACATTTGTCTCATATTAACTGTTTTCCTTAGTTTTGATGAATTTAATCTGACACGTTTTGAAGTGAAGTTGATTGATTGAGATGTATTTTGGCTTGGTTTGGGTTGAAAAAGGTTTCAGGTTCCAACTGATCTTCAACTTCAACAGTTAGGAGGTGTTTCAGTTAAGCTGAACCAAACTGATGCAGATATATAAACACAATTTTTGTATATATTAACAAATATATCATGTTGTCTCACTAAGTACGCCGTCATACATGGTTTGCCTTTTATCTTTTCATTTATATCAACTATTAACACTGCTAAGACTCCATTTCACAACTTACACATTTCTCTACCCCCAACCACCGTCTTTTATTTCCTGTAATTCTCAACCTCACCCATCTGCCTTAATCCCCATATAATCATTCCCCCTCATCCTGTGTTTTCTGTGGCCTCCAGCCCCACCCATCTGCCATAACCCCTTATTTAACCTTCCAAAAAAATCTTGCGTCTTCGGTTCTCTTCTGTTGCCTTTGGACTAGAGCAGCACTGTGCAGACTTAGGTAAGTGCTTGCAGATCCTGTTACTTGCAGGTGGTTGACAATCTGTAAGAGGGGCCAGTCATGTCCACACTGACAAGATGTTTTGGTGGTTGACATGGGTCAACGGCAGCAAGGTATCAACCATGCAGCTTCAGAGAAAATCCCGTCATTTCCCATCCTTGGAGGGTATTTCCCCATCCTTCCACCTCTGGCCAACTCCACTGTGCTATTGAGAATGGCGTGGCACCTAACCTTCACTCTTCTAGCTGCATAGGGTGGTGTGCTGCACTGATATGTTGGTGAATGGATTCTTTTTTCTCTTGGTGACAGCAAACAGAACTTTCATGGTGTGTGCGTTTTGCTAGAATAGAGAAGATATGCCAGTTATGTGTATAACAGTGTAATTAGTGAAAGATCATGATATATTTGTTAAGATAGACAAATGGTGTATATTTTTATGATTTTCCTTCATATAAATGATAAAATATAATGTTTTAGTGCATAATATATACTGTAAAAAATGAATTGCTAATTAAGTACTAATCTGTTTGTTTTAGAGCATAGTTGTGCGGACGTTCGCCTAGGCGCTGCCCAGACACTAGAGGAGGGTCCCAAAGCTGGGCGCCCATCTCCTCAATACCTAGGGCCTTTCAAGCCTACTTTTAGACATTTTAAGGGGACACTAACTTACTTTAGCTATGATTTCACCTAATGTTGATTTTAGGGTTGAGTGGGGTCCAATTAAGTCTAATTTAGGTCAAATAAGGTCTGATCATGTCTTATTTTATTGAAAATCTGAATCAAGTTGGATTTGGCCAAAAGTAGGTGTGATGTAGCTCAGATTAGGTCAGGCCAGGGCAAATTAAGAAAAAAAAGTCATATCAGGTCTGATACTGTCAAATTGGGGTAAGCAAGGTCTCATTTAGATTAAAAATTTAAACCAAGTAATGGCAAGTTAAGTTGAATATGGGTCATTTGAGGTGCGGTTGTGGTGCATTTAGAATTGATAGAGATTATAGGAAATAATTTATATGAACTTATTTAAACATATATGTGAATTTATCTGTATATTTGTGTGTAAATTTAAACATCATAATAAACAGAAAAATGCCTAGACTGCCTAGGCCCTAATGCTACGGAAGAAGGGCGGCCTGTGACTAAAGGGGAAAGAGGCGACCCTAGTAAGCGGGACAGAAATGACTTGAAGGATGTAGCAGCGCCTTGAAGGGGAACGGGCAGGGAAAAATAACACAAAATGCCTTGGCAGTACTGACTGGAGGGAAATAACACAAAATGCCTTGGTGGTACTGACTGCAGGACGAAGGGAGACTGTGGAGCTAACTTTGTTCTCTGGTGCTGGATGAAAGTGTGTGGTGTGTCACAAGACAGGGGATAGCAACCACTGTTCATGATGACGGTGTCCATGGAGTAGGAATCTGTTGAGAGAAAAAAAAAGAATAGGAGGGGAAGGGCCAAATCCTATTGGAATTAGAGTTGCGCTTCGATACCAACTGATGGTATCTATAGCTAATTGTCTCAAAGCCTCAATACCGAAGGCAATTGCATAAATTTTCAAAATAAAATGTAAAACTCCTACAACTGGAAATAAATCGCGAAAGCTGAAAAAATTGCCAATAAATTACGACGTAGACCAATTGGGCTATCTGGATGTTCTTGGTGCCTTCTATATCTGAACAGGAATTGCTTATGAGTCTCTTCCTAAATCAGGTGGGGCTGCAGGTGTATAGGGCATCATCTTCACGCATGGTGGTAGATCACAACAAATAAAAACGCAGACAAATGCCCCTAGAACTGACTGGGAAGTAATGCCAGAATCAAGAAAGGAAGCGAAATAAAGAGACAGTAGAAGATTACCACATAATGATGTGAAGAAGAATCCTATTACTTTAAACTCTCACATCAACAGAGCCCCTATCATATGGGCACTCAACCACATTCGAGTGGCACACGGGGAGAAAAGAGTTATTCCATTTAGTAACACGGTTGGGGTTTAGTTGGTTACAACTTCTTTCTTCATCAAACCAGTGTTTTAGCCTCAAGGATGATCCACGAGCATCCTCTTGGACCCCAGGTATCTCACTGGGCTCTAGGTGCCGCAATGAAGTCACATACGAAAAGGCATAATTCATTTGTGTTTGGCAGCAGATGCCAAGAGTTTGGTGAGATCCTTGCAACCCTCACAGATCCACCCATAATGATGCTTCTCTCTATTACTATGTACACTAAATTAGACAGAAGTCAGAAGGTAATCGGGTGGCTTTAGTGATCTTTCCATGTTTCCATTGCCAGCAACTGTGTTGCACCAAAAGTACAGAATAAAATACAAATAAAAGAAAACAACAAATTTACATAAAACACTGTTTACATTTATTTTTTAGTTATTAATAATGATGAAATGCAATTTTTTAATGTTATTATTTACGAATCACATTCTGTGTAAGTTTTTATCTGGGCCGTATTACGTCCATTTTACTGAATAGATAATGAATCTTCATTTTGGTTTTGTATCTGTATCTAGATTTGAATATGTAAATACTACAAAGTCCGATATGGAATCAACTTTATTTTCTGGTATCTTGTTATGCTTTACACTGCTAGAGGATCATGCAAGGATATATTGTAATATGTGTGGAGTGTGTAATGTTTTTCTGCCTTGGATAGTTTACTACAAATAATTTATCATCTTGGCATGTTCTCGCTTGCCCTTGTGCAGAAAACAGTGCATAAAAAGCTACAGTGCATTCGACTTCTTGACTGATGTTGTCAGTAAAGTGCCTAGTCTTGGGGGTTCCGATGGGTATGGAGATCAGAAAGGCATTTCTAGACGACGGTAGTTTTGCCAAAATTATGTCCAGTGATACTGCATCAAAGTTCTTTAACCGCACCTTGCCTTATTTGTAAGAATGTAGTTTGCATCCTAGAATCACTGATTTTGACTCTCTTCTGCTACATGCAGGAAGACATTGAGTGATGACCTCGGCACAGGGGTCAGAGATGAAAGTAAATATGCCAAGATGGTTAGTCTACCTTTTAAGGTTTCAATGTCTTGTTTTCTTTCCCCATTTGTGAGAAATGATCTGTTATGCAGGAATCACGAGATGCAAGTATGAGTTATAGAGGACGTGGCAGAGGTAGAGGAAGAGGTAGAGGACGGCCACCTACAAGATTTACTGAAAGGGCTGTGGAGTGGGGTAAATATGAAGATGACGTCTGTATGTCTCCCGAACATGACCACCTGACTGAATCTCGAGATGCTGTTAAGGATAATTTGCCACATGAAAACATCGCTAGTGCGGTTCCTCCTGAAAGTCTCTCGGTCGATACAACTAATCTAGGTGTGACAAAAGAGCTAGAAGAGTACGCTGGTTGGCCTTACACGGAACCTAGTATCTTGGGCACAGAACCTATTGTACATTTAACCATGAAGATAGACGAGGACGAGGATTATGATAACGAAGAATGATTCGTCGTCTGTGAAATTGACTCTGCCATTTCCCGTGCAAGCGTCCCGGTGTGTAATTGCTGTTGTATACTAACAGCATCTGTTTGCTTGAACTGGTGAATGTAAAGGTTGAGATTAACTAACGTAGTGCATTTCAGAAATGTATCTAAGATGTAGCACCTTTAGTGTCTTATGGAACGATGATAGCATCACCGAAGATTATTAGGTTATGGGGTTGACACGTCTGTATCATGTCCAAAATCTGTTTGTGCAAATTGCGTTGCATCGCTGCCCCAGGCCACGCCTCTTCTTGTGGACTTGTGCTCCACTTTCTTCTTCCATTGAATCCAGGCTGGGCTGCAAACCAATTTTAAGATTCGTGGGTGTTCTTGGAGACTGATGGGGACACTGCATAGCTCTTCTTGCTCTCCATGTTTATTTATATTTAGGTATTAAAAAGTGAAAGATATAGGTCGAGATTTACAAAATGCTTGAAAGGGTAGTTGTATGGGGGCGTTGCTTTTCATTCATTGGTTTTGTTACAACTGTGCTCGAGCTTAATGAGTAACCCAGGTTTTGCAAAACTGTTTCCGATAAATATCATCGTGCATTCATAAACGCTAACATGACGAGGTACTAGAAGTATCAAGTAAGAAAAAATCAGGAGCCAAAATAACATACGGGGTAGTGAGTCCCTTCTACATCCCGCATCATCAAAACAATCTCAACAAAGGATAACGCGACAACAACATACAAGACCTATCAACAAGCCACGAACTTTGCCTCAAAGCATCATCACTGAAGTCTCTACAAGGGATTCAAAGGACAACCTTTGGAAGCACCAGGTCCTCCACCAAGCTAAAAGTCAAAAGATCTAGACCATTGGCCTTATCCTTCTTCGCCGAGGCGGGGTCACCTGAAATAAGAGGAGCATAGAGAGTAAGAGAAAAAAGTTTTATACAAAACGAGGCAAAACTTAGAGAGCATTGTAAAATCAATCGTTCTTTTCACATTATCTGTCCAAAGAATAGTGCAACTTAATGAAGATTAATAAACAACAACATCATAGCTAACAAACGATAGTAAAAGCATACTTGAAGAGAATATGTTGGATATTTCCTGGTGATGAAAAAAAAGTAACAAATATAAGGGCCACACAAACCTCTAGAACACTAGTATAAGTCAACCAACAGTTATGCCAAGAGCCAAGTGAAAATGCTAATAGAAACATGACATTTAATTTTCCATATAGTGGACCAAAAAGATAAAAAATATCAAGGTCTATGAAAAATTTGTGAGCTTTAGTAACTTGGAATGTTTGACCCCATTTTTATGTAACATGCTATGAGGAATTGAGGGTGATGTAGTTTGCATATTTAGAGACACTAGTAGTGGAAATGCTACTATCAAGGAGCATCCATTTGACCTTATTATTCCTAGAGGATGCTAGCAAATGCCTTCCATCATAGAAATATACATAAAAAGAAGCTGAGGGAATAAGAAGACTGGGGAAAGGTCTAGTAGAGGACTATTTGGGAACGAATGATCTAGTTAAGAATTAACTTTTGGAAAAGAACTCAGAGGGGAGATGATCAAATGTTGGATGATATATGAAACCTTTTGAAGATAAGAGCAAAAACAAAATAATGAATTACTTCTCAAGGCGTGCAATCAATTTCTACTCAAATAATATTTTTGAATAAATAATTAGAGAAAATAGTTTGTCTATTATTGCATAAGACAACAATCACTCTACTAAAAGGCACTAGAAATGCCAGTTGAGGTCTAAGATACCCCAACCATCCAAACTATGAGGATAAGAAACCGTTCTCCATATGGATATATCTTTCACTAAAGTGTACCCTAGAGAAACATCCTACACATAGAGTCAATTTTGTCAAGAATAGTGCAGTGGAGGGGAAAACAACTCAAGTAGTTGGAGAAGATAGGTGAAAATGAAGCATCTAGAAGCATTAGTCTGCCAACCCAGTTGAGAAATCTAGTGTTTCAATGTTTGAGAGTCTTAGAGGTTTTAGCAAAAATAGGGTCACAAACTTTAGCATAAAGCTTATAGGGAGAGAGAGGAAGATCAAGATATTTTATGGGGAAGTTCTCAATCTAACAACGAAGAGATAATTAAATACTGAATTGACAATATCTTTAATGCAAATACCAATGATAGTAGATTTTGGAAGTTTATTCTCAAACCAAAAATATGATAGAAAATACTAAGAATCATGATATACTTGATCACATTTTTTGTTAGGTTTGGGGAAAACAATGGTGTATTCATCAAATTGGATAATATTGTCTTTAGTGCACTCTTGAAGGTGGACTATATCTAGATGTCAGTATCCAAAGTAAGTTTAGTCATACATACAAGAATGGATTTATCTATGACATGGAAAGAGGGTGACCTTGTCTATTACCATTTGTACTAGTGAAATAATGAAACTTTGAACTATTAATTAAAGTCAAGAAAGTGACATGTTTTGATGAAAGGATGTGTACACTCAACCAATTGATCTACAACAAAAAAACCATTACATGTTGTATTTATGATATTCCGATTGATATTGTCAAAAGCTTTCTCAAAGTCTAATTTTATAGTGACAAGGGGGACACCCTCTAAATGACAAGTGAGGATGAACTCATTGACAAGAATACATGCATCTTCAATTTGTCTTCCTTGGACAAAAATGGAATATTACATATCGATGATCGAATTCAAGTGAGGCTTGAGAATATTGTTTAGAATTTTGGAGATGATTTTATAGGAAGAGTTGATATGGTTGATGGGTCTAAGTGTTCAATGTCAGAAGGTTTTAAACTATTTAACTTCAAAAGGATTCTCTTATTTTTGGATGAGTGAAATATGAGTGTTGTTAAACACCTCAAATTGAGAAGTAATGCTGTTGTGGTGTTGAATATATAAAAAGGATTCAAGAAAGAAGACTTGATAAGACCCCACACAGTCTGATAGAAATCTATACTGATGCCATCCATACCTAGTGATCTATCTAGATTCATCTGAGACATTGTTTAATAGCTTTCTTCCTAAAAGACTAAACTGCCAGAAGATGTGAGTTCACTAAGTGGGAAAAAGAAGGTCCCTAGTTGTAACCTCCCTGACCTGGGTTTAGGGCTAACCCTATTTGTTTGGCTTAAATAAGTTTCTTAGAACTTTAATATAATTCTCTAAAGTATTTTGTTATCAGTTGAAAAACTTATGTTTCAAGTTTGGTCCTGTTTGAATGATGTTTGAGCAATGTTCTCTTGTTTTGGACCCAAATTGCAATTTACCCAAGATGAGGGGTTATGTTGCAATATGTCACATGTTGAATGCACCTCATGTGTTTTAGAATCATAATAAAAAGAATGATGCCAAGGGGCGGCTTGTGGAAAACCTAAGTTCCAAGTTTGAGCTTGTTTAATTAATGATAGTGCCTTGTGTACCAATATTGGTACAAATTATAATTTACCCAAAATGTAGGGTTGATATGAAATTTAAACCCTCTAGAGTGTCCCTAATCCCTCTATGTATCATTTAGAGGAGAAAGAAAGAAGGAGACACCATGTTTGAATCATATTTGAGTAATGGTACTCTTGGTGATGGTAAGACCAAGAAAGGGTTGAACGTGAAACCCTAATTTGAGTTATATCGGGTTGTAGAGTTCATATGAGAGTGCCTATTGGCCAAGGAGCCATAGAGGGAGTCTTATATCGGTTTTTTAACTCTTGGCCTTGTCCATGATGGGCTAAGAACCTAAAGGAGGTGATGGATATCAGCTTGCAATTTTCCTTAGAAAAATTATATCGAGTTGTGAATAAAGTGATGATTGAGTTGAAGTATCTTATCCAACAAGATAAGTGATGTCCGAAATTTCATCTCTAGATTAACTTCAAGTGTTTTGCATGTCAAGATAAATATGCATGCAATGACACATGTCAACCATGCATGGACACGTGACACCTAGTAGTGTAAAATGATGACACCTCATATACACTCTCTTTCATGAGCCTCAACTATATATACCATTCCTTTCACCTACTAGAGAAATTTTTGAATCTTACCAACCTCTTTCTTTTATATATCATGCATAAGTGAAGAAGTATCATGCATAGAGCCTTGGTATCAGCCATATTGAAGTGATATCGACCATATCAAGGTGATATCGGCCATAGCAAAGTGATATCGGCCATAGCAAAGTGATACTGGCCATGGCAATGTGATATAAGCCATAGTGAAGTGATATCGGCCACAAGTAAAGGGATATCAGCCACAAGTAAGGGATATCATGAATGAGTGAGGTATCATGCATGGTGCTAAGGAATAAGAAGGAGCTCAAGCCTTAACCCTAAGAGGAGTTGTGAAGATCATCTTCAACCTTGGGAACGAGAAGCTTTGGAGCTTGAAGCTTTGAAGTTATTCTTGAGGCATGTTATATAACTTGAACCCAATTATGTTATTATTGACCTTCAAGTATTTTATACTTGTTGATCTACTTTTAATTTTGAATTCTCTTGAATAATTGATAATCCTATGAGTTCTAAAAGTTGTTTATGACTGTTGTCCATGAACTAGAATAGTAAGAACAAGAGTCTAGAGGTTGATGATGATGATATCATCATGGTCCAACCCAATATCAGGTTGAAGCACATCTAACCCGATATGGTGATGTGAACACACCACTAGCACAATATGATGATGAAGCATATACTTTATGCACGATATGATGATGAAGTACACATCTTATGCATGATATGGTATGAAACATACACCTTATGAATGATATGGTATGAAACATACACCTTATGCACGATATGGTATGAAACATACACCTTATGCACAATATGGTGCTAGTACCTCTAACCCGAGATGACAAACCCTAAATTATGAGCAACCCGATATGAGTGATCTAAGTACCCACCTCAAGCACGATATAGTAATGAGTTTATACCTCATGGGTGATATGAGTAATATATACACACACCTTGAGCATGATATGGGGTCAAGCATTCACCTTATACAAGATATGGTGTCAAGTATATACCCTAACCCGATATGGTGTTGAAACCCAACATGGTAATGTGAAACATGATATACATTGGAACCCAAAAACCTTATTGACTTGAGTTGGTTTAGAATAACCTGATGTCTAGCCTATCACTTATCATATGGTGAAGGTAGGCTGATACCATGAATGTTTGAAAAGTAATGAGCATAAGGGTCTAACCCGCTATGCAAACCCTAATGTTGAGTAACCCAATGTCGATGCACGATATGGTGATGAGGATACACCTCAATCACGATATGGATGCCCGATATGGTGGAAGCACCTCAATCTAATATACTTGATTGAGTGACACATGTAGTGTTTTATGTCAAATGATACATTAAGATGTAAAGAGGCTAATGCATTTTGATAAATATAGGTCAATGCACCTTGAGAGAAGGATTGAGCCAACTTAATAAAGTATGATGTAATATGTATCCTAGAAAGGATGAGAGACAAACTCACACTCTGTGTGTTAATCATGTAATGAGCATACATTGATACTCCTAATATGAGTGGAGTATGAATTCGGGTTTGATCCTTTATGATATGATCTTGAAACCCTAATCAGTTAATAAAGGGAAATCCTAACCCTAATGAAGGGTGATGATATGATTTGAAACCCTAATCGGTTAAAATGGGAAACCCTGACCCTAATAATAAGAAGGATGCATTTCTCTTGTATTACATAGTGATGATATGAATCTGAAACCCTAACTAGTTAGAATGGGAAACCCTAACCCTAATAATGGGAAGGATGCATTTCTCTTGTATTGCATGGTGATGTTATGTACTTGATATTATTTTTATCTAACCATGCAGGAATCATGAGATAATGAGCATAGCCAGGTATGAGCTATGATGTTTCATATAATACAGATTTAAATGGGCCTTGTGATCCATGCTAAATACTTGTACAACAAGTATAATGTTTATATAGGTCTTAAGACCTAGTGATGGTTGTTGCCTAGTAAGAAGTGACAAGATGTTTATATAAGTCTCATGCTTTAGAGATTGTTATAAGAGATGGCAATGCTCAAAATAAATCATAGGATTGGTAGAGTCCAATACCTGGATGTAGGATTGACTGAGGTCAATACCTACATGTCAAAATCACATGATTGGTAGAGTCTAATACCTGGATGCAGGATTGACTGAGGTCAATACCTATGTGTCAAAATCATAGGATTGGTAGAGTCTAATACCCGGATGTAGGATTGACTGAGGTCAATACCTACGTGTCAAAATCACAGGATTGGTAGAGTCCAATACATGGATGCAGGATTGACTGAGGTCAATACTTACGTGTCAAAATCACAGGATTGATAGAGTCTAATAACTGAATGCAGGATTGACTGAGGTCAATAACTACGTGTCAAAATCATAGGATTGGCAGAGTCCAATACCTGGATGCAGGATTGACTGAGGTCAATACCTACATATCCGAATCACAAGATTGGTAGAGTCCAATACCTGGATGCAGGATTGTCTGGGGTCAAAACCTATGATGTATAATCACAGGATTGGTAGAAACCAATACCTGGTTGGCGGATTGGCGAAGTCCAACAACTGGTAATGTGAATGATTCACTAATATCATACCATGATAATATTATCACATGATAAGCTCGAGATGTTGGTATAGCATGATTGGTAAACAATATACATGTTCTTCATATTCCTTATAAAGTGAATAGATGATTTACTGCTCTATCATAGATAGCTGTAATGCTTTAACAGATGAGATTGTTCTATTCTGCTTATCAATAGTGATTAATCTTGCTTATTAATATAAATGAACCTGTGTTCAGTTTTATACTGTTTACCTGTGATAATAACACTGTTGGCAGAGAGTTATATCTCTCGCTGTGACTTGTGTCTCACCCCGTGGGATCCACAATTTTTTTAGGTGGACGTGCATGAGGAGGTAGAGACCATACTATAGAGGAAGGACATCAACAACAATAGCAGTAGTAGCTCAGGTTGAGTGTACTGCCTGTCATGTCTTGTAGATAGAAGTCCTATGTATCATCTCTGTACTCTCAGGTCCTTGGAGTTAGTACATAACGGTTTTATAAATGATATGATATTTTATCTTGTATGCCTCAAGGTTTTAAGTTGCTTATGTATATGTTTTGGGCAAAGCAACTGGCATATGTTATCCTCGAGATGAGATGGTACAATATATGTACAATGTGAACCATGATGTATATAAAGTTTGGTTTCTTTCTTTAAGAGTTTCCTAGAAATGGATCTCTTTGCAAAATGGTTTTAATTTTGAGTGATTTTGTAATCCACTGCTTATGATTATTCTACAATTTTTACTAGTGGAAATTTGGCTTGATTCGATGTCGGGTCGTCACAAATTTTTGGTATCAGAGCCTAAGGTTCGCTAAGTCTACAGAGACATAGGACTAAGGTGTTGAGTCTGTTCTAGTGTACTCCAGTATATCATATAGTGACTTCTGCTTATGCAGAAGAAGGGGTAAAGCTTAAAGATGTCTGAAGAACATGAGGAACACGTTGCTGAGAGCAATGCTACTGCTCCAGTAGGAGGTGTAAGGGATTAGGCAAGAGATGAATCCGTGCCTAACAATCCCCATTTTGATGAAGCCATGCTAGAAAACCCAACCTTTCATGCTCTTTTTGGGCAATTCATGACCACAATAATGCATATGGCAGACCGGATGCCACCACCAGCACCTAGGGCACCAATTCCCAATGAGGGACATGGGTCTGGTAAAACTTTTGAATGGCTACACCGTGTAGGAGCTATAGAATATGCTGGAACAACTAACCTAGCAGATGCTGATCTGTGGCTCACTGAGTTAGAAAAGGTTTTCAAGATCCTTAGTATCCCAAATACTGACAAAGTCAAACATACTGTATACCTTTTGAAGGGTAGTGCTGGCCACTGGTGGGCTATAGAAGAGGTAAAAAGGAATGATGAAGAGGTTGGTTGGGAGGAATTTCGTCAAGAATTCATCAATAAGTATTTTCCACGAACATACTTAAACAAAAAGATCTCATATTTTGAGAAGGTTAGGCAAGGAACCATGTCAATTAATGAGTATGAGGCTAGATTCATGGAACGTCTGTGGTTTTTTCCTCAAATGGCTGCTACTGAGTAGGAGAGGATCCGTCATTTTGAGAAGGGACTGAATGCTAAAGTGTCTATCTCGACATATACATTAGAAAGTAGAGAAAGATTCACCACATTCGTGGAATATGTCTGGAGGATAGAAAGGTCTGTGACAAAGAAACATGAGGCAAACCTCAAAAGGAGGTCTACACAGTCACAAGAACAGTTGTTTGGTGGTACTAAACAACCAAAGTTTTTGGTACCACCGGTTCAACAACAATGTAGTATACCAATGCAGTGGTCACCTAGTAAGGACCAAGGTTGGAGTATACCTCTAAGAACTCCAAGTGTACCTTTAGTGTAAGGCCCCTAAACTTGCTTGATATATTGATTAAGCTAAGTTAAGTGCTTAAGAAGCGATTAGTATTTTGATTAGCTGAGACAAGCTAATTAGCATAATTTTGTGCCTTGAGAAGGTAGAGGACCTCGTGTTTGCAAATGTGTAAAAGGAATCATTTCAATCGGACCCCCGAGGCCATAGTTATGGCATTTATATATTCCTTGGACCATTTATGCAATTTTCCCATTTAATAGGTTATTAACCTTTTTCCCTTTCTCCCTTATCCCTTTCTTTCACGATCGATTCCAGTAGCTACGTCGGTACTGTAGCTACGCGAATTTGCAGCAACAGGAGGCGAACGACAGGGCGATCTTGGGCGCAATTTTCTTGGCCCTAGCTCTAATCTAGCTTGGTGCCCTGCTTCCTCTTCTTCCTCTTCCATTTCCTTCTTCCTCGACCCCGCCCTAGCAGCAGCCCGACCTAGCAGTAGCATCGGTGGCTTGCAGCAGCAGCTGCAGCTGCAATGACGCCCGATCAAGAGCCCTATTGGTGCGACCAGCACCAAGGATCGTCGCCTTGAGCTCGGCTTGAGGTTTAGGCAAGAAAACAACAACATTTCTGCCCCATATTGCTCCACCTGCACTTCATTTTAGCAGGGGCGACACCCCATCTTGCTAGAGCAGCAAGAGCTGCAATGATGGCCAGGGGCCATCTTGACGCAACTAAATCACCGTGGGCGCACCTAGCAGCAGGGGAGCTTCCTTGAGCTCCGACTTAGAGGTCCAAGCGTGAAGCTGTAGTTTCCATCCATGATTCGGCCATTAATCAAGCTTGTCTTCAACCTGCCGTGCGTGAAGGAGGTTATTCTAGAGAAATTCAAGGTAGAAGAAGACCCAGAATTTGCTCGGAATCTGGTCTCTAGACACAATTCCAGACGAATCCGGACATCCCGAACCACTGTGAGTAGGGTTTCACTCACCTATCATGAATTAACTCTGGTGTTTGGAAATTTTTGGTTAATTGCACATTTTTCCGCTGATAACAACAATTATCAGGCGTTGGGCAGTATTTGGTGTCGCCCGACTTTTTATTTCATAAATTGCTTCATGAACTAAAAAGCTATGCTTGACTTAGGTTTCGATTTTTATAATGTTCCCTGTTCTGATTTCAGTTATATATGAATCTGTGATCATGTGTGTGTTAGCACTAAGGTATAATGTGACTTGGATCAGGTTGTTTTGACAACCTATGTTCACCCCTTAGGTCAGGTTTTAGACCAATTAGAAGTTTAATGATCAACCATTAAATGCCCTACTGATGTTATCAATCAATGTTGACATTAACTTGATATTTGATGCTGATTAAGGAATACAACGTTGATCTAACAACCTGTAATGATTTAATGATAACTAATGAGGGTGGATCAGGTCTCTACAATTTATGGTGAGTTAATTATATATTTTAGCATCAATTAATTCTTAGACCAATGGTTTCTCAGGTCTTGATGCAATGGTCGAACATATACTGTAATTGATGGTTTAATATATGAACTTGATCCAATGGTCAAGATCTAATGTGTATTCCTCCAATAAGGTGGAATGATGGATAATTTAATATGTTGGTCCTAATAATGTAATTTATATGGTTTCCTTTATATGATCAACTTAAGGAGCTTACTTGTTGATAATGGATGTCTAGTTTTAACTGAACAGTCGATTGTGGGTTTTACCCTACTCTCAATGGAACTTTTTGTGTTGTTAATCAAGGGATGTCTAGGGTTAGATGGCGACTCTTTATAGAGCACAAATCAAGGACTTCGTAGGTGGTTTATCCAAGATGTTTACTTATGTAAACAACCAATAGTCTTGCCTTTTAATCATCCAATGGTTCTGGATGGCATTGTGGTATAGTGATATGGGTTGAATGATGGTGGAACAAATGGAGGGTTACCCTTAATAAGTTAGTCTTAGCTAATCATTCATATGAATAGAAGGGTTGATAAATATATTGTGTTGATATGTAACCCTAATGAGGTATAGCTTGTTATACCTAGCTTTAATATAACTAAATGATGGTAATTGAGTATGAATAGTCCTTGAATAACTAATACAACCATGGAGTACTCTATTATTGTTGAAACCCTAGTATGTTATAACCTGATGGTTACACCTTGATTTAAGTGTGGGCTCATACTTGAGAATAGTATGGAATGTAATGGTGATGTTTCACCTTATGCATCCATGATCCAATGGGGATGCCGTGAGTTAGGGTTTGGGTATAAGTGATGATTAGTAACATTGATATAATTTATCATGCTGAACCTAAATCTAATGCAATCAGATAAAGATGGGCATTCATGTTTAACATTCTTATATGATGGAATGATTATAGAAAAACCTCCTTACTACGATCATAACCTTGACATGTTAATTGGTGGTTATTATAACCACATGGTTGATACTTTCTTATGCTAAACATGTGCAGAATGAATATGATGAGAGTTAATCATATCTAGATTTCTTGCATGTTGATGTAATAAAGGAATGTTCTTAATGTTAATATAACCGTACTATGATTGTTTATGAATATCTCCTAGCTCATTAATGCAATATTGTGTTGATCTGGTGTATTAAATGTAAGTGATTTTGTTGAGCCTTGTTATAAGGCTTGAAAAGATAATGATGATCTTGCAGGGAATAATAATATAATGGTCTTAATGACCTTTGGGCATGATTGAGCCCTAAATGATGTGTAATCCTCTTGTGTTGATAAGGGGTTGATTCCTTGTGATATTGTGAAAAGGCTTTATATCCTGTGATAGTATGACGGTCTTAATGACCTTTGGGCATAGTTGAGCCCTGAATCAGGTGTATTCCTCTTCTGTTGATAAGAGTTGATACCCTATGATTTTCTGAAAAGGATTTATATCTTGTGATAATATGATGACTAGTGTAGTCCTGGGAATGGCAAGTGAATAATACCATGTGATGATGAGATGATAAATTATGTTTCATACATTTTATATCTTTTCAAGTTTTGATATTTATATGCTTGCTAGAAATGAATTAGGGTTTGTATGTCCACTTGTTTGATGCACCCTTAATTCACCCAATTGGCATAACTAATCAAGTGCAACTCTAATCATGTAGTGCCCTGTGCCGTAGAACCATTTTCAGTGTCAGAACTTGCTGGATGGTGAAATGAGTATTCCTAAGGGAAACTCAGAGCGCATACTGATGAGTATGCAGGGTGCTTGTCATCCTGAATTCAAGTGTTTAGGGAGGATGACTGCGGTCATACCTAGCCCTTATTTGAGAACGGTTGCAGTCGTGTCTCGGTGATTATAACATGATGTGATTAGAGGACAACCAGTGTTCTGAAAAGCGGTAATCGGTGTACGGGCGGAGAGGGTACCAAATAGAGTATATACGGTATGCGGGAGTATAAGCTGGAGAATATTCAGTTTTAATTGGTTTTGATTTTTTTAATATTAATCATAAAGATATGTAAATTATATATTGACCATATAATAATGACAATGATAAGTAATTAGAAACATTTATAAGTAATAGACTAATATTGCATTCATAAGTAGTTGAAACATTGATGAAATTAGAGAAGAAAACTTTGATAAGTAATTACAAACATTGATAAGTCATAGACTAATATCACATTAATAAGTAATTAGAAACGTTGATAAGTAATAGACTAATATTGCATTAATAAGTAATTAGAAACATTGATAAGTCATAGACTAATATTGCATTAATAAGTAATTAGAAACATTGATAAGTGATAAGACTAATATTGCATTAATAAGTAACTTGAAACATTGATGAAATTAGGGAAAAACATTGATAAGTAATTAGAAACATTGATAAGTCATAGACTAATCTTGCATTAAGAAGTAATTAGAAACATTGATGAACTTAGAGAAGAAAACATCAATAGTAAGGATCAGTTCAAGAAACACTAACTATAAACTTATAGAGAAAACATGAGGAGAAGACCAAATATGTAAATTGGAAGAAGAGAATGTAATTGTAATGACCAATAGTAGTATTAGAAAAAATTAATGTAAAAAAATTATTACTAGCATTTGATTTTGAAAATCGCCGATTAATCGGCCAATTATTCCCCCGATCGGCCGATTAATCGGTCCTGGACCGATTATAGGCCGATTATTGATAATCGGTTCGGTAGACCCCCAAAAAGGAATATTCGGCCGATTATTCGGCCTAAGCGGCCGATTTTCCGAACAGTGAGGACAACTGCGGTTGTACCTCAGTGTTTGGGTTTGAATACCCTGATTTCTAGTGCCGTGACCTGTACTAAGGTCAGACTAGTGGTTTTCAGCTTGACTATATGTTGCTGTGGTGGCAGCTTTGACTGATATGTCACTGCCTTTTTACTCGTACTGACGGGGGGGGGGAAGAGATCTTAGGATACCGACACTCCTAGATCTTGTACGGAACCGAATAACCCTTCGCAGGGGTCGGTTGGACTTTAAATGGTACGATTCAAATTCCCCAGGGCATAATAAAAGATGTAATACAACCGTATAGCATATCTGTTTAGGGTTATACATGACGCTTCACATTGGATGATAACCCTTGTTTGTTATCTTTACATAAAGATGATGCTTAGTGCAATTAAGAGATAGTAATTATACTTATGTTGTGGATATGCATAAGACTGTAAATGTGTACATACAGTAGTCATGCTTATGTTGATATCTATACTGCTACTGTTGATTATAATCATGATGCTAGCTATCTCATGTTGTTAGTTATATTTAGCATGCTAGCCATGCCTCTATAATTAGAAATGCATATACTACTAATCATGCTTATGCAAATACTCATGCTTATGTTGATATATTTGCTTATGATATTGATCTGTTCAAACTGTTAGACATGCTAATGTTGTTAGATATGCTTATGATGCTAGACTTATTCATGTTAATGGAGATAACATGCTACTAGACTTGCTTATGCTAGTTATGCATATGCTATTGAATCTCTTATACGGTTAATAAGGAAAATGATGATAGTCAACTTGATAATGATAATTGTTATCTGCTCCTTTATGTATTTTGTTAATCATCAGTACTATTGATCTTATTTGTTATATCTGATTAAACTTCTTAACTATTTAATTACATAAAAATGTTGTAATCAATAAACGTTGTTGATGGTTATATCTCTTGCTGGGACTGTGTCTCACCGTTGTGGTTCGCCATATTTTTTTTAGGTAATCGACAATGACGACAACAGAACCATGGAAGTAAAGTGTAACTACAATAATGAATCTTGGGAAAAGTTGATTAGATGTCTAGTGTGTCCTAGAGTCGTCCCTGTACTCTCAGGTCCGGGCGAGATAATGTTTGTATATAATGTTTCAAATGAATCGAACTTTTGTTAGCATATTAATGCTTGTTTGTGTGGCATAGCATGGATACAAGAAAGATGTCGGGATCCTTCAAATGTTTCTGAGCGGGTGTTGATGTTGAAATTGGTTTTAATTTACCCATATTTTTGGGTATGTGATTAATTAGCGATTGATTGTGTTTTACGTTTTGAGTAATCTCATTTCGCGTGACGGGTCGCGACAGTTTGGTATCAGAGCTTTAGGTTCACTGAGTCTACAGGGACACTAGGACTTAAGACTAGGATGATGTCTAAGTCAGGAACATGACACAAAAATATGGTGCATTATGCCTAATCTCAGTATTTGGGTGCCCTGGCCAGATATTCAATTATTGGAGAAAGGTAAGTATGGAACTCTTAGATTGTTATCTTTTTGATTACTCTGATCAAGTAGTCATTTTGAGACAATCTAAAGAGCATAATGAATAATAAATCATGGTGTGAATATCTCAATCCTACCTTAAAGAAGATGAGAATTGCACATAATCTATCAAAACTTGAATGTTTGGTAACTATAAGAGAAAGATACAACACCATGAAATCTAAATCTGAATAAAATAAGGAAAAAGGAGTTTTTGAAGATGTGATTCAAGAAGATAATAAAGTAAAAGATAGATAAGTCTATGCTTATAAAGTGATTCAAGGTATGAAATCCACATAAGATAGAGAGAACTCCTATAACAAGTACAAAATAAGAAGATGAATGGGAACAATGACAAAGAAATAAGGTGGAACCTGATTTAATCTCAGACCAACCTATGTGTGTAAGAAAGTGTTAATGAAAAATCAGCATGGCATGTGAAAGAAATTAAGGGAGATGATCCAGATTTAATGAAGAAAATGTGGAATATGATGATTTGCCTGTCGATAAGTGGTTGAAAAATATAATAAAATAAGTGAACATACCCAAGTGTGATAAATAGTCATCAAGGAATGAGAAATGAGATATGTTAATTATTATGATTCCTATGCTAATGCAAGGAACCAAAAATAAAAAGGTGAAATGATACATAAGAAGTTGTAATATGCATAATGAAATAGAATTGGTTACCTTTTTGCTAGTGACCTCTGAACAATGTTGCTATGATGTGGGAAGTACGATTCCCTTTTGTCTTTTCTTTCCAGGGCACATATTTTAAGTGGATCATTGCCACTTGGTATGTGTGGATTCATTCTAAATATGAGGATGGATATCTTACTATAGAATAAGGTTGTTTGGACTATGGTTCCACGATCATAAAGATTGTGATGATTTTGCTTTTGAGCCTTCCAATAATTAGGAAGACTCCTCTTATATGTCTTGATATTTGTTATGTCGGTAAAAGTAGATGATATAAGGATGTGAGTTCCTTATAGAACATGAGGTGGATACCAAGGTAATGAATCCTAGTATCCAAGATGTATCAATAATATGAGAAATATGTGAAGATTGGAGATGTTTATTAAATGAACACTCCAAGTATTCATCTCCTATAGAGGGAGAGAGAGAGAGAGTTGATGATGATCCTATAAATGTTGTTTGAAAAAAAAAGTGATTCTATAATGTTGTGTATGGTTCAGTGATAGCTGGACAAGACCACTATCAAGGATAGATGGTTTGTTGGTCAATAGATATGTGATACTGTGTTCCTTTAAGATAAACCTATGATCAAATATCAATGCATAAGATTTATATTGGATGACATAATTCACATGACCATGATGAGTTTAGAGTTATATCCTATAGACTAACCAATGTACAAATAGAGTTTATGAATAGGAGGAACATAGTGTTCCAGTCATGTCATACAAGTTATATCAAGCTTTAAATGATGAATTGTCAAAGTATTTCAAATATGATCAATATTTATTCAAAAACCTTAGGGTTGCCGAAGAAGTAACTGCTTTGAGAACAAGTTGAATAAGAGTGAGATGGGGTTGATTAAATTTCTTAATGGGATCATGATATGTCTTCTTATGTTGGTGTTTTTGTGCTGACCCAAGATGAGATATGTATGAATGATGTGACATCACCGTGATATGTAGGAAACCATGTGGAGGTAATAGGATGAGGTGCAAAAGAAGTACCCATCTTTATTTACCTTGGATTTCGGGGGCGAAATCCCTGTTAGGGGTTTATAGTTGTAAGGCCCCTAAACTTGCTTGATATATTGATTAAGCTAAGTTAAGTGCTTAAGAAGCGATTAGTATTTTGATTAGCTGATACAATCTAATTAGCATAATTTTGTGCCTTGAGAAGGTAGAATACCTCGTGTTTGCAAATGTACAAAAGGAATCATTTCAATCGGACCCCCGAGGCCATAGTTATGGTGTTTATATATTCCTTGGACCATTTATGCAATTTTCCCATTTAATAGGTTATTAACCTTTTTCCCTTTCTCCCTTATCCCTTTCTTTCACGATCGATTCCAGTAGCTACGTCAGTACTGTAGCTGTGCGAATTTGCAGCAACAGGAGGCGAACGACAGGGCGATCTTGGGCGCGATTCTCTTGGCCCTAGCTCCGATCTAGCTTGGCGCCCTGCTTCCTCTTCCATTTCCTTCTTCCTCGACCCCGCCCTAGCAGCAGCCCGACCTAGTAGTAGCATCGGTGGCTTGCAGCAGCAGCTGCAGCTGCAACGATGCCCGATCAAGAGCCCTATTGGCGCGCCAACACCAAGGATCGTCGCCTTGAGCTCGGCTTGAGGTTTAGGCAAGAAAACCGCAACATTTCCGTCCCTATTGCTCCACCTGCGATTCATTTTAGCAGGGGCGACGCCCCATCTTGCTAGAGCAGCAGGACCTGCAATGATGGCCAGGGGCCATCTTGACGTAGCTAAACCACCGTGGGTGCACCCAACAACAGGGGAGCTTCCTTGAGCTCTGACTTAGAGGTCCAAGCGTGAAGCTGTAGTTTCCATCCATGATTCGTCCATTAATCGAGCTTGTCTTCAACCTGCCGTGCGTGAAGCAGGTTATTCTAGAGAAATTCAAGGTAGAAGAAGACCCAGAATTTGCCCGGAATCTGGTCTCTAGACACAATTCCAGAGGAATCCGGACATTCCGAACCACTGTTTTCACTGACCTGTATTTGGAAATTTTTGGTTAATTGCGCGTTTTTCTGCTGATAACAGCAATTATCAGGCGTTGGGCAGTATTTGGTGTCACCCGAATTTTTATTTCATAAATCACTTATTTACGCTTTTATATGATTTAGTTTAGCATCTGATCAGTGTGGATTGGACCAGTGAATTTATATGGTTCATCAGAACCTAAATTGCTCATTTGATGAAGAAAGGTGCTAGATGGACGAACTCCTAGCTTACTCTTGGACTTTCCACCCTACCTGCTCAAGATTTCTTCTGTGTGGGGTTTCATCTTCACATTAGAGGCAAGATTTATAACTTGCTCCACGTTTATTGCTTACCATAAACTTTCTAGGTCATGTTCTTTCTTGAAAATGATGATTCATGCACTAAAAAGCTATGCTTGACTTAGATTTCGATTTTTATAATGTTCCCTGTTCTGATTTCAGTTATATATGAATCTGTGATCATGTGTGTCTTAGCACTAAGGTATAATGTGACTTGGATCAGGTTGTTTTGACAACCTATGTTCACCCCTTATGTCAGGTTTTGGACCAATTAGAAGTTCAATGATCAACCATTAAATACCCTACTGATGTTATCAATCAATGTTGACATTAACTTGATATTTGATGCTGATTAAGGAATATAGCGTTGATCTAACAACCTATAGTGATTTAATGATCACTAATGAGGGTGGATCAGGTCTCTACAATTTATGGTGAGTTAATTATATATTTTTAGCATCAATTAATTCTTAGACGAATGGTTTCTCAGGTCTTGATGCAATGGTCGAACATATACTGTAATTGATGGTTTTAATATATGAAATTGATCCAACGGTCAAGATCTAATGTGTATTCCTCCAATAAGGTGGAATGATGGATAATTTAATATGTTGGTCCTAATAATGTAATTTATATGGTTTCCTTTATATGATCAACTTAAGGAGCTTACTTGTTGATAATGGATGTCTAGTTTTAACTGAACAGTCTATTGTGGGTTTTACCCTACTCTCAATGGAACTTTTTGTGTTGTTAATCAAGAGATGTCTAGGGTTATATGGAGACTCTTTATAGAGCACAAATCAAGGACTTCGTAGGTGGTTTATCTAAGATGTTTACTTATGTAAACAACCAATAGTCTTGCCTTTTAATCATCCAATGG
Organism: Alisma plantago-aquatica; assembly: GCA_963693085.1. Classification (NCBI taxonomy): domain Eukaryota; kingdom Viridiplantae; phylum Streptophyta; class Magnoliopsida; order Alismatales; family Alismataceae; genus Alisma; species Alisma plantago-aquatica. The sequence goes on from OY856411.1 coordinate 515,224,499, forward strand.
TTCTGGATGACATTGTGGTATAGTGATATGGGTTGAATGATGATGGAACAAATGGAGGGTTACCCTTAATAAGTTAGTCTTAGCTATTCATTCATATGAATATAAGGGTTGATAAACATATTGTGTTGATATGTAACCCTAATGAGGTATAGCTTGTTATACCTAGCTTTAATATAACTAAATGATGGTAATTGGGTATGAATAGTCCTTGAATAACTAATACAACCATGAAGTACTCTATTATTGTTGAAACCCTAGTATGTTATAACCTGATGGTTACACCTTGATTTAGGTGTGGGCTCATACTTGAGAATAGTATGGAATGTAATGGTTATGTTTCACCTTATGCATCCATGATCCAATGGGGATGCCGTGAGTTAGGGTTTGGGTATAAGTGATGATTAGTAACATTGATATAATTTATCATGCTGAACCTAAATCTAATGCAATCATATAAAGATGAGCATTCATGTTTAATATTCTTATATGATGGAATGATTGTAGAAAAACCTCCTTACTATGATCATAACCTTGACATGTTAATTGGTGGTTATTATAACCACATGGTTGATACTTTCTTATGCTAAACATGTGCATAATGAATATGATGAGAGTTAATCATATCTAGATTTCTTGCATGTTGATGTAATAAAGGAATGTTCTTAATGTTAATATAACTGTACTATGATTGTTTATGAATATCTCCTAGCTCATTAATACAATATTGTGTTGATCTGGTGTATTAAATGTAAGTGATTTTGTTGAGCCTTGTTATAAGGCTTGAAAAGATAATGATGATCTTGCAGGGTATAATAATATAATGGTCTTAATGACCTTTGGGCATGATTGAGCCCTGAATGATGTGTAATCCTCTTGTGTTGATAAGGGGTTGATTCCTTGTGATATTGTGAAAAGGCTTTATATCCTGTGATAGTATGACGGTCTTAATGACCTTTGGGCATAGTTGAGCCCTGAATCAGGTGTATTCCTCTTTAGTTGATAAGAGTTGATACCCTATGATTTTCTGAAAAGGATTTATATCTTGTGATAATATGATGACTAGTGTAGTCCTGGTAATGGCAAGTGAATAATACCATGTGATGATGAGATGATAAATTATGTTTCATACATTTTATATCTTTTCAAGTTTTGATATTTATATGCTTGCTAGAAATGAATTAGGGTTTGTATGTCCACTTGTTTGATGCACCCTTAATTCACCCAATTGGCATAACTAATCAAGTACAACTCTAATCATGTAGTGCCCTGTGCCGTAGAACCATTTTTAGTGTCAGAACTTGCTGGATGGTGAAATGAGTATTCCTAAGGGAAACTCAGAGCGCATACTGATGAGTATGCAGGGTGCTTGTCATCCTGAATTCAAGTGTTTAGGGAGGATGACTGCGGTCATACCTAGCCCTTAGTTTGAGAACGGTTGCAGTCGTGTCTCGGTGATTATAACATGATGTGATTAGAGGACAACCAGTGTTCTGAAAAGAGGTAATCGGTGTACGGGCAGAGAGGGTACCGAATAGAGTATATACGGTATGCGGGAGTATAAGCTGGAGAATATTCGGTTTTAATCGGTTTTGATTTTTTTAATATTAATCATAAAGATATGTAAATTATATATTGACCATATAATAATGACAATGATAAGTAATTAGAAACATTTATAAGTAATAGACTAATATTGCATTCATAAGTAGTTGAAACATTGATGAAATTAGAGAAGAAAACTTTGATAAGTAATTACAAACATTGATAAGTCATAGACTAATATCACATTAATAAGTAATTAGAAACGTTGATAAGTAATAGACTAATATTGCATTAATAAGTAATTAGAAACATTGATAAGTCATAGACTAATATTGCATTAATAAGTAATTAGAAACATTGATAAGTGATAAGACTAATATTGCATTAATAAGTAACTTGAAACATTGATGAAATTAAGGAAAAACATTGATAAGTAATTAGAAACATTGATAAGTCATAGACTAATCTTGCATTAAGAAGTAATTAGAAACATTGATGAACTTAGAGAAGAAAACACCAATAGTAAGGATCAGTTCAAGAAACACTAACTATAAACTTATAGAGAAAACATGAGGAGAAGACCAAATATGTAAATTGGAAGAAGAGAATGTAATTGTAATGACCAATAGTAGTATTAGAAAAAATTAATGTAAAAAAATTATTACTAGCATTTGATTTTGAAAATCGCCGATTAATCGGCCAATTATTCCCCCGATCGACCGATTAATCGGTCTTGGACCGATTATAGGCCGATTATTGATAATCGGTTCGGTAGACCCCCAAAAAGGAATATTCGGCCGATTATTCGGCCTAAGCGGCCGATTTTCCGAACAGTGAGGACAACTGCGGTTGTACCTCAGTGTTTGGGTTTGAATACCCTGATTTCTAGTGCCGTGACCTGTACTAAGGTCAGACTAGTGGTTTTCAGCTTGACTATATGTCGCTGTGGTGGCAGCTTTGACTGATATGTCACTGCCTTTTTACTCGTATTGACGGGGGGGGGGGGAAGAGATCTTAGGATACCGGCACTCCTAGATCTTGTACGGAACCGAATAACCCTTCGCAGGGGTCGGTTGGACTTTAAATGGTACGATTCAAATTCCCCAGGGCATAATAAAAGATGTAATACAACCGTATAGCATATCTGTTTAGGGTTATACATGACGCTTCACATTGGATGATAACCCTTGTTTGTTATCTTTACATAAAGATGATGCTTAGTGCAATTAAGAGATAGTAATTATACTTATGTTGTGAATATGCATAAGACTGTAAATGTGTACATACAGTAGTCATGCTTATGTTGATATCTATACTGCTACTGTTGATTATAATCATGATGCTAGCTATCTCATGTTGTTAGTTATATTTAGCATGCCAGCCATGCCTCTATAATTAGAAATGCATATACTACTAATCATGCTTATGCAAATACTCATGCTTATGTTGATAGATTTGCTTATGATATTGATCTGTTCAAACTGTTAGACATGCTAATGTTGTTAGATATGCTTATGATGCTAGACTTATTCATGTTAATGGAGATAACATGCTACTAGACTTGCTTATGCTAGTTATGCATATGCTATTGAATCTCTTATACGGTTAATAAGGAAAATGATGATAGTCAACTTGATAATGATAATTGTTATCTGCTCCTTTATGTATTTTGTTAATCATCAGTACTATTGATATTATTTGTTATATCTGATTAAACTTCTTAACTATTTAATTACATAAAAATGTTGTAATCAATAAACGTTGTTGATGGTTATATCTCTTGCTGGGACTGTGTCTCACCGTTGTGGTTCGCCATATTTTTTTTAGGTAATCGACAATGACGACAACAGAACCATGGAAGTAAAGTGTAACTACAATAATGAATCTTGGGAAAAGTTGATTAGATGTCTAGTGTGTCCTAGAGTCGTCCCTGTACTCTCAGGTCCGGGTGAGATAATGTTTGTATATAATGTTTCAAATGAATCGAACTTTTGTTAGCATATTAATGCTTGTTTGTGTGGCATAGCATGGATACAAGAAAGATGTCGGGATCCTTCAAATGTTTCTGAGCAGGTGTTGATGTTGAAATTGGTTTTAATTTACCCATATTTTTGGGTATGTGATTAATTAGCGATTGATTGTGTTTTACGTTTTGAGTAATCTCATTTCGCGTGACGGGTCGCGACAGTTTGGTATCAGAGCTTTAGGTTCACTGAGTCTATAGGGACACTAGGACTTAAGACTAGGATGATGTCTAAGTCAGGAACATGACACAAAAATATGGTGCATACTGCCTAATCTCAGTATTTGGGTGCCCTGGCCAGATATTCAATTATTGGAGAAAGGTAAGTATGGAACTCTTAGATTGTTATCTTTTTGATTACTCTGATCAAGTAGTCATTTTGAGACAATATAAAGAGCATAATGAATAATAAATCATGGTGTGAATATCTCAATCCTACCTTAAAGAAGATGAGAATTGCATATAATCTATCAAAACTTGAATGTTTGGTAACTATAAGAGAAAGATACAACACCGTGAAATCTAAATCTGAATAAAATAAGGAAAAAGGAGTTTTTGAAGATGTGATTCAAGAAGATAATAAAGTAAAATATAGATAAGTCTATGCTTATAAAGTGATTCAAGGTATGAAATCCACATAAGATAGAGAGAACTCCTATAACAAGTACAAAATAAGAAGATGAATGGGAACAATGACAAAGAAATAAGGTGGAACCTGAGTTAATCTCAGGCCAACCTATGTGTGTAAGAAAGTGTTAATGAAAAATCAGCATGGCATGTGAAAGAAATTAAGGGAGATGATCCAGATTTAATGAAGAAAATGTGGAATATGATGATTTTCCTGTCGATAAGTGGTTGAAAAATATAATAAAATAAGTGAACATACCCAAGTGTGATAAATAGTCATCAAGGAATGAGAAATGAGATATGTTAATTATTATGATTCCTATGCTAATGGCAAGGAACCAAAAATAAAAAGGTGAAATGATACATAAGAAGTTGTAATATGCATAATGAAATAGAATTGGTTACCTTTTTGCTAGTGACCTCTGAACAATGTTGCTATGATGTGGGAAGTACGATTCCCTTTTGTCTTTTCTTTCCAGGGCACATATTTTAAGTGGATCATTGCCACTTGGTATGTGTGGATTCATTCTAAATATGAGGATGGATATCTTACTATAGAATAAGGTTGTTTGGACTATGGTTCCACGATCATAAAGTTTGTGATGATTTTGCTTTTGAGCCTTCCAATAATTAGGAAGACTCCTCTTATATGTCTTGATATTTGTTATGTCGGTAAAAGTAGATGATATAAGGATGTGAGTTCCTTATAGCACATGAGGTGGATACCAAGGTAATGAATCCTAGTATCCAAGATGTATCAATAATATGAGAAATATGTGAAGATTGGAGATGTTTATTAAATGAACACTCCAAGTATTCATCTCCTGTAGAGGGAGAGAGAGAGAGAGAGTTGATGATGATCCTATAAATGTTGTTTGAAAAAAAAAGTGATTCTATAATGTTGTGTATGGTTCAGTGATAGCTGGACAAGACCACTATCAAGGATAGATGGTTTGTTGGTCAATAGATATGTGATACTGTGTTCCTTTAAGATAAACCTATGATCAAATATCAATGCATAAGATTTATATTGGATGACATAATTCACATGACCATGATGAGTTTAGAGTTATATCCTATAGACTAACCAATGTACAAATAGAGTTTATGAATAGGAGGAACATAGTGTTCCAGTCATGTCATACAAGTTATATCAAGCTTTAAATGATGAATTGTCAAAGTATTTCAAATATGATCAATATTTATTCAAAAACCTTAGGGTTGCCGAAGAAGTAACTGCTTTGAGAACAAGTTGAATAAGAGTGAGATGGGGTTGATTAAATTTCTTAATGGGATCATGATATGTCTTCTTATGTTGGTGTTTTTGTGCTGACCCAAGATGAGATATGTATGAATGATGTGACATCACCGTGATATGTAGGAAACCATGTGGAGGTAATAGGATGAGGTGCAAAAGAAGTACCCATCTTTATTTACCTTGGATTTCGGGGGCGAAATCCCTGTTAGGGGTTTATAGTTGTAAGGCCCCTAAACTTGCTTGATATATTGATTAAGCTAAGTTAAGTGCTTAAGAAGCGATTAGTATTTTGATTAGCTGATACAATCTAATTAGCATAATTTTGTGCCTTGAGAAGGTAGAATACCTCGTGTTTGCAAATGTGCAAAAGGAATCATTTCAATCGGACCCCCGAGGCCATAGTTATGGTGTTTATATATTCCTTGGACCATTTATGCAATTTTCCCATTTAATAGGTTATTAACCTTTTTCCCTTTCTCCCTTATCCCTTTCTTTCACGATCGATTCCAGTAGCTACGTCAGTACTGTAGCTGTGCGAATTTGCAGCAACAGGAGGCGAACGACAGGGCGATCTTGGGCGCGATTCTCTTGGCCCTAGCTCCGATCTAGCTTGGCGCCCTGCTTCCTCTTCCATTTCCTTCTTCCTCGACCCCCGCCCTAGCAGCAGCCCGACCTAGTAGTAGCATCGGTGGCTTGCAGCAGCAGCTGCAGCTACAACGATGCCCGATCAAGAGCCCTATTGGCGCGACCAACACCAAGGATCGTCGCCTTGAGCTCGGCTTGAGGTTTAGGCAAGAAAACCGCAACATTTCCGCCCCTATTGCTCCACCTGCGATTCATTTTAGCAGGGGTGACACCCCATCTTGCTAGAGCAGCAGGACCTGCAATGATGTCCAGGGGCCATCTTGACGCAGCTAAACCACCGTGGGCGCACCCAACAACAGGGGAGCTTCCTTGAGCTCTGACTTAGAGGTCCAAGCGTGAAGCTGTAGTTTCCATCCATGATTCGGCCATTAATCGAGCTTGTCTTCAACCTGCCGTGCGTGAAGCAGGTTATTCTAGAGAAATTCAAGGTAGAAGAAGACCCAAAATTTGCTTGGAATCTGGTCTCTAGACACAATTCCAGAGGAATCCGGACATTCCGAACCACTGTTTTCACTGACCTGTATTTGGAAATTTTTGGTTAATTGCGCATTTTTCCGATGATAACATCAATTATCAAGCGTTGGGCAGTATTTGGTGTCACCCGACTTTTTATTTCATAAATCACTTATTTACGCTTTTATATGATTTAGTGTAGCATCTGATCAGTGTGGATTGGACCAGTGAATTTATATGGTTCATCGGAACCTAAATTGCTCATTTGATGAAGAAAGGTGCTAGATGGACGAATTCCTAGCTTACTCTTGGACTTTCCACCCTACCTGCTCAAGATTTCTTCTGTGTGGGGTTTCATCTTCACATTAGAGGCAAGATTTATAACTTGCTCCACGTTTATTGCTTACCATAAACTTTCTAGGTCATGTTCTTTCTTGAAAATGATGATTCATGCACTAAAAAGCTATGCTTGACTTAGATTTCGATTTTTATAATGTTCCCTGTTCTAATTTCAGTTATATATGAATCTTTGATCATGTGTGTCTTAGCACTAAGGTATAATGTGACTTGGATCAGGTTGTTTTGACAACCTATGTTCACCCCTTATGTCAGGTTTTGGACCAATTAGAAGTTTAATGATCAACCATTAAATACCCTACTGATGTTATCAATCAATGTTGACATTAACTTGATATTTGATGCTGATTAAGGAATATAGCGTTGATCTAACAACCTATAGTGATTTAATGATCACTAATGAGGGTGGATCAGGTCTCTACAATTTATGGTGAGTTAATTATATATTTTTAGCATCAATTAATTCTTAGACGAATGGTTTCTCAGGTCTTGATGCAATGGTCGAACATATACTGTAATTGATGGTTTTAATATATGAACTTGATCCAACGGTCAAGATCTAATGTGTATTCCTACAATAAGGTGGAATGATGGATAATTTAATATGTTGGTCCTAATAATGTAATTTATATGGTTTCCTTTATATGATCAACTTAAGGAGCTTACTTGTTGATAATGGATGTCTAGTTTTAACTGAACAGTCGATTGTGGGTTTTACCCTACTCTCAATGGAACTTTTTGTGTTGTTAATCAAGAGATGTCTAGGGTTAGATGGTGACTCTTTATAGAGCACAAATCAAGGACTTCGTAGGTGGTTTATCTAAGATGTTTACTTATGTAAACAACCAATAGTCTTGCCTTTTAATCATCCAATGGTTCTGGATGACATTGTGGTATAGTGATATGGGTTGAATGATGATGGAACAAATGGAGGGTTACCCTTAATAAGTTAGTCTTAGCTATTCATTCATATGAATAGAAGGGTTGATTAACATATTGTGTTGATATGTAACCCTAATGAGGTATAGCTTGTTATACCTATCTTTAATATAACTAAATGATGGTAATTGGGTATGAATAGTCCTTGAATAACTAATACAACCATGGAGTACTCTATTATTGTTGAAACCCTAGTATGTTATAACCTGATGGTTACACCTTGATTTAGGTGTGGGCTCATACTTGAGAATAGTATGGAATGTAATGGTGATGTTTCACCTTATGCATCCATGATCCAATGGGGATGCCGTGAGTTAGGGTTTGGGTATAAGTGATGATTAGTAACATTGATATAATTTATCATGCTGAACCTAAATCTAATGCAATCAGATAAAGATGAGCATTCATGTTTAATATTCTTATATGATGGAATGATTGTAGAAAAACCTCCTTACTATGATCATAACCTTGACATGTTAATTGGTGGTTATTATAACCACATGGTTGATACTTTCTTATGATAAACATGTGCATAATGAATATGATGAGAGTTAATCATATCTAGATTTCTTGCATGTTGATGTAATAAAGGAATGTTCTTAATGTTAATATAACTGTACTATGATTGTTTATGAATATCTCCTAGCTCATTAATACAATATTGTGTTGATCTGGTGTATTAAATGTAAGTGATGTTGTTGAGCCTTGTTATAAGGCTTGAAAAGATAATGCTGATCTTGCAGGGTATAATAATATAATGGTCTTAATGACCTTTGGGCATGATTGAGCCCTGAATGATGTGTAATCCTCTTGTGTTGATAAGGAGTTGATTCCTTGTGATATTGTGAAAAGGATTTATATCCTGTGATAGTATGATGGTCTTAATGACCTTTGGGCATAGTTGAGCCCTGAATCAGGTGTATTCCTCTTCTGTTGATAAGAGTTGATACCCTGTGATTTTCTGAAAAGGATTTATATCTTGTGATAATATGATGACTAGTGTAGTCCTGGGAATGGCAAGTGAATAATACCATGTGATGATGAGATGATAAATTATGTTTCATACATTTTATATCTTTTCAAGTTTTGATATTTATATGCTTTCTAGAAATGAATTAGGGTTTGTATGTCCACTTGTTTGATGCAGCCTTAATTCACCCAATTGGCATAATTAATCAAGTGCAACTCTAATCATGTAGTGCCCTGTGCCGTAGAACCATTTTCAGTTTCATAACTTGCTGGATGGTGAAACGAGTATTCCTAAGGGAAACTCAGAGCGCATACTGATGAGTATGCAGGGTGTTTGTCATCCTGAATTCAAGTGTTTAGGGAGGATGACTGCGGTCATACCTAGCCCTTAGTTTGAGAACGGCTGCGGTCGTGTCTCGGTGATTATAACATGATGTGATTAGAGGACAACTACGGTTTTACCTCAGTGTTTGGGTTTGAATACCCTGGTTTCTAGTGCCGTGACCTGTACCAAGGTCGGACTAGTGGTTTTCATCTTGACTATATGTCACTGTGGTGGCAGCTTTGACTGATGTGTCACTGCCTTTTTACCTTTACTGACCGGGGGGAAGAGATCTTAGGATACCGGCACTCCTCGATCTTGTACGGAAACGAATAGCCCTTCGCAGGGGTCGGTTGGACTTTGAATGGTACGATTCAAATTCTCCAGGGCATAATAAAAGATGTAATACAGCCGTATAGCATATCTGTTTAGGGTTATACATGACGCTTCACATTGGATGATAACCCTTGTTTGTTCTCTTTACATAAAGATGATGCTTAGTGCAATTAAGAGATAGTAATTATACTTATGTTGTGGATATGCATAAGACTGTAAATGTGTACATACAGTAGTCATGCTTATGTTGATATCTATACTGCTAGTGTTGATTATAATCATGATGCTAGCTATCTCATGTTGAGTACCCGCCCACTGGAGCATCTGAATGGACTTACCCGAGTCCTTAAATTCACGAGCTTCAACCGGAATAATTAGAAATGCATATACTGCTAATCATGCTTATGCAAATACTCATGCTTATGCTGATTGCTTTGCTTATGATATTGATCTGTTCAAACTGTTAGACATGCTAATGTTGTTAGATATGCTTATGATGCTAGACTTATTCATGTTAATAGAGATAACATGCTACTAGACTTGCTTATGCTAGTTATACATATGCTATTGAATCTCTTATACGGTTAATAAGTAAAATGATGATAGTCAGCTTGATAATGATAATTGTTATCTGCCCCTTTATGTATTTTGTTAATCATCAGTACTATTGATCTTATTTGTTATATCTGATTAAACTTCTTAACTATTTAATTACATAAAAATGTTGTAATCAATAAACGTTGTTGATGGTTATATCTCTTGCTGGGACTGTGTCTCACCCTTGTGGTTTGCCACATTTTTTAGGTAATTGGCAATGACGACAACAGAACCATGGAAGTAAAGTGTAACTACAATAATGAATCTTGGGGAAAGTTGATTAGATGTCTAGTGTGTCCTAGAGTCGTCCCTGTACTCTCAGGTCCGGGCGAGATAAAGTTTGTATATAATGTTTCAAATGAATCAGACTTTTGTTAGCATATTAATGCTTGTTTGTGTGGCATAGCATGGATACAAGAAAGATGTCGGGATCCTTCAAACATTTCTGAGCGGATGTTGATGTTGAAATCGGTTTTAATTTACCCATATTTTTGGGTATGTGATTAATTAGCGATTGATTGTGTTTTACGTTTTGAGTAATCTCGTTTCGCGTGATGGGTCGTGACATTTAGTATCAACAAGGATCTTATCTAGGACACAATGTGGGGTCTGAGCTTTGAGGTGGAAGTATCCAAGAAGAAATAATGAGGTGACGCAACAATCAAGGCATAATCGACAAAACTCACAAGGACCAAAATTTAGTGGAGAAGAAGGACGAGGACGATGACAAGTGTCACAGATTGGTCCATCTACTTCAGGTAGTAGAGGACAAAGGCAACAAAAAATGACAACTAGACTCCACGCGTTGAGTCAGCCAAGACACTAGATAACCTATAAGAGGTAACATGTCAGATAGAACTTTTCATTCTGAATTATCTTTCCTTTTCTTCTCTCTGCCTACTAATTATAAGAAAGCTAGTTGTTGTTGAGATTCCTTTGATTAGTCCTATGAGGACATGAGGTAGAGATAAAAAGGATAAGAACTTATATTCTGTCCAGTAATATTTAAAATGCTTTGTAATTTCATGTGTCTGTATAAAAGAGGATGAGGTGTAAAAGAGATGCCTGGAGAAATCTAGAGATACTAAGCCCTATGATATGGATGATATGAAAAGTATAGTATATGATATAAAACAAGGTGTATACTACCTAATCTCAGTACCTGTATACCCTGGCTAGGTATTCAACTATTGAAGGCAAGGTAAGTATGAGACTCTTAGATTGCTATCTTTCTGATTACTCTGATCAAGTAGTCATTTGGAGACAATCTAAAGAGCAGAATGAAACTGAAAATATGGCATGGATATTTTTATCACATCCTAACTGCAATGAAATAGAAATTGAGTTATCTCAAACCAGTGTGTGAGTATGAGGAAGTAAAAAGTACATTCCTCATGATAAGAGAAAGGGAACAAGGGAGTTGATCCCTATTCAATAAAGAATTTTTGAAGAATAAATATCTTTTCCATGATGTGAATATAAATAAATAAAAATAAGAAAATGTTCATGAACATACTAGACAATAACAAAGAAAGGAAGGATGACATGTAATCATCTTTATAATTCCTATGATGATGGCGAGGAACCAATGATGAAACAAGATTGAATGACACATGAACAGTTGAAAGTTCATGCAATAATCAAAGGAGGTGATAATATCTTTTCTTTGATAAACAAACCTGGATAATGATGGGGCGATGAAAAGGAATATGTTTCCTTGTGTTCTTTCCTTTCAGGGACATGACAATCAAGTAAGTCTTATGACACTCGATGTGCATGGGTTAGAAGTAATCCATAGATGGGTACTTTGAAAAGTATCAACTAGTCTTGGATTTTGGTTCCAAGACAAAGTTATATGTGATAAATAATGTCCCAAGATGAAAGAAAAGGTCCTATTATATGTTTGGATTTGGTAATAAAGACAGAGAGATGGAAATGATGAGGATGTGATGTGTTTTTGGCACATGTAATGCATACCATGGTAAAGAATCCTTGTATCCAAGAACTTTCAATGGTATGAGAAAATGAGAACATGACTTCTGATAAGGTGATTAATGTTTGGTTACCTAAAAGGACCAACTTTGAGATTAGTCTAGTTATATATTATAGTATGGATCTCATATGTTAGGGGTTTATGATCTGCATAAACATAACATCGATAAGGATGTATTAATTGAAGGAACAGTTGTAGAATCATCTTGGGAAAAGCTTATCAAACTAAATATAATTCCTTAGAATATCCCTAACTAGATCTGTTGAAGCAGCTTATACATATAACATCTAGAGTCACCTCTGAGATAGTTCTTCTTTGATAAGTAGCCTCTCCTCATGACAAGAAAATAAACAACTAACAGGATGGTTGGTACAAGTTAGAAGTAAGTTTAGTGTTGTGTCAATAGATTGGAGTGGCACAACAGAAGTATGATAAGACTTGTAGTCCCAAATGGGTAACAAAATGTAACTCTAGTCTTTCCTTGGAGGAGAAATGCTAAACTAAGTGAGGGGTATGGAAGACTCCCAATGTCAAGAATCTTATTACATAAAAGATGTAAGTTGAGTAGGTGACAAATCAATGATGTTTGACACCCAAATTATTTAAAGTATGAATATTACTTCTCTGACTTAGAAAGTGTTACCTGACACAGAAGTGACACTACTGTCATTAATAAAAAGGATAATTGAGTATGTGTCCTGTATGATAGATCCTATGATGACCATGAATGGAAGGACTTTGCGCTGGTCAAAGTTCTATGTAATATCCATGACATCAAGACGTTATGTGGAGGCTTGATGATATGATGCATGAATAACAATTGTTTTCCTTCATCTGGGATTTCGGGGACAAAATCCTTACTAAGGGTTTATAACTTGTAACATCCCTCATCTGGGTTTTGGGCTAACCCTATTTGTTTGGCTTAAATAAGTTGCTTAGAACTTTAATATAATTCTCTAAAGTGTTTTGTTATCAGTTGACAAACTTATGTTTCAAGTTTGGTCCTATTTGAATGATGTTTGAGCAATGTTCTCTTATTTTGGACCCAAATTGAAATTTACCCAAGATGAGGGGTTATATTGCAATATGTCACATGTTGAATGTACCTCATGTGTTCTAGCATCATAATAAAAAGAATGATTCCAAGGGGCGGCTTGTGGAAAGCCTAAGTTCCAAGTTCAAGCTTGTTTGATTCATTATAGTGCCTTGTGTACCAATTTTGGTACAGATTGTAATTTACCCAAAATGTAGGGTTGATATGCAATTTACACCCTCTAGAGTGTCCCTACTCCCTCTATATTTCATTTAAAGGAGAAAGAAAGAAGGATACACCATGTTTGAATCATATTTCAGTAATGGTACTCTTGGTGATGGACAAACCAAGAAAGGGTTGAATGTGAAACCCTAATTTGAGTTATATCAGGTTGTAAAGTTCATATGATAGTTCCTATCGGCCAAGGAGCCATAGAGGGAGTCTTATATCGGTTTTTGAAATCTTAGACTTGTCCATGATGGGCTAAGCACCTCAAGGAGGTGATGGATATCAACATGCAATTTTCCTTAGAAAAAGTGTATCGGGTTGTGAATAAAGTGATGATTGAGTTGAAGTATCTTATCCAACAAGATAAGTGATATCTGAAATTTCATGTCTAGATTATCTTCAAGTGTTTTGCATGTCAAGATAAATATGCATGCAAGGACACGTGTCAACCATACATGGACACGTGGAACCTAGTAGTGTAAAATGCTGACACCTCATATACACCCTCTTTCACGAGCCTCAACTATATATACCATTCCTTTCACCTACTAGTGAAATTTTCGAATCTTGCGGCCCTCTTTCTCTTAGATATCATGCATAAGTGAAGGAGTATCGTGCATAGAGCCTTGGTATCATCCATAGTGAAGTGATATCGACGATAGAAAGGTGATATCGGCCATAGCAAAGTGATATCAGCCATAACAAAGTGATACCGGCCATGGCAAGGTGATATCAGCCATAGTGAAGTGATGTCGTCCACAAGTGAAGGGATATTGGCCACAAGTAAGGGATATCGTGCATGAGTGGTGAGGTATCGTGCATGGTGCTAAGGAACAAGAAGGAGCTCAAGCCTTAACCCTAAGAGGAGTTGTGAAGATCATATTTAACCTTGGGAACAAGAAGCTTTGGAGCTGGGAGCTTTGAAGTTATTCTTGAGGCAGGTTATATAAATTGAACCCAATTTTGTTACTATTGACCTTCAATTTTGTTATACTTGTTGATCTACTTTTAATTTCGAATTCTCTTGAATAATTGATGATCCTATGAGTTCTAAAAGTTGTTTAGGACTGTTGTCCATGAACTAGAATAGTAAGAACAAGAATCGAGAGGTTGATGATGATGATATCATCATGGTCCAACCTGATATCGGGTTGAAGCACATCTAACCTAATATGGTGATGTGAACACACCACTAGCATGATATGATGATGAAGAATATACTTTATGCACGATATGATGATGAAGTACACACCTTATGCACGATATGGTATGAAACATACACCTTATGCACGATATGGTATGAAACATACACCTTATGCATGATATGGTGCTAATACCTCTAACCCGAGATGACAAACCCTAACTTATGAGCAACCCGATATGAGTGATCTAAGTACCCAACTCAATCATGATATAGTGATGAGTTTATACCTCATGGGCGATATGAGTAATACATACACACACCTTGAGCATGATATGGGGTCAAGCATTCACCTTATACATGATATGGTGTCAAGTATATACCCTAACCCAATATGGTGTTGAAACCCAACATGGTAATGTGAAACCCGATATACATTGGAACCCCAAACCCTTATTGACTTGAGTTGGTTTAGACTAACCTGATATCTAGCCTATCACTTATCATATGGTGAAGGGTAGGCCGATACCATGAAGGCTTGAAAAGAAATGAGCATAAGGGTCTAACCCGATATGCAAACCCTAATGTTGAGTAACCCGATATGGATGGATGATATGGTGATGAGGATACACCTCAATCATGATATGGATGCCCGATATGGTGGAAGCACCTCAATCCAATATAATTGATTGAGTGACACATGTAGTGTGCTATGTCAAATGATACATTAAGATGTAAAGAGTCTAATGCATTTTGATAAATATAGGCCAATGCACCTTGAGAGAAGGACTAAGCCAACTTAATAAAGTATGATGTAATATGTATCCTATAAAGGATGAGAGAGAAACTCATACTCTGTGTGTTAATCATGTAATGAGCATACAATGATACTCCTAATATGAGTGGAGTATGGATTAGGGTTTGATCCTTAATGACATGATCTTGAAACCCTAATTGGTTAATAAAGGGAAATCCTAACCCTAATGAGGGTGATGGCATGATTTAAAACTCGGTTAAAATGGGAAACCATGACCCTAATAATAGGAAGGATGCATTTCTCTTGTATCATATAGTGATGATATGAATCTAAAATCCTAATCGGTTAGAATGGGAAACCCTAACCCTAATACTGGGAAGGATGCATTTCTCTTGTATTGCATGGCGATGTTATGTACTTGCTATTATTTTTATCATGAAGTGCTAACCATGTAGGAATTATGAGATAATGAGAATAGCCAGGTATGAGCTATGATGTTTCATATAATACATATTTAAATGGGCCTTGTGAGCCATGCTAAATACTTGTACAACAAGTATAATGTTTATATAGGTCTTCAGATCTAGAGATGGTTGTTGCCTGGTGAGAAGTGACAAGATGTTTATATAAGTCTCATGATTTAGAGATTGCTACAAGAGATGGCAATGTTCAAAATAAATCACAGGATTGGTAGAGTCCAATACCTAGATGCATGATTGACTGAGGCCAATACCTATGTGTCAAAATCAACATGATAGGTAGAGTCCAATACCTGGATGCATGATTGACTGAGGTTAATACCTACGTGTCAAAATCACATGATTGGTAGAGTCCAATACCTGGATGTACGATTGTCTGGGGTCAATACCTATGATGAATAATCACATGATTGGTAGAAACCAATACCTGGTTGGCGGATTAGCTAAGGCCAACAATTGGTAATGTGAATGATTCACTAATATCGTACCATGATAATATTATCATAGTATAAGCTCGAGATGTCGGTATAGCATGATCGGTAAACAATATACATGTTCTTCATATTCCTTATAAAGTAAATAGATGATTTACTAATCTATCATAGATAGCTGTAATGCTTTAATAGATGAGATTGTTCTATTTTTCTTATCAACAATGATTAATCTTGCTTATTAATATAGAAGAATCTCTGTTCAATTTTATACTATTTACCTGTGATAGTAACACTGTTGGTGGAGAGTTATATCCCTCGCTGGGACTTGTGTCTCACCCCGTGGGATCCACAATTTTTTTAGGTGTACATGCGCGAGGAGGTAGAGACTATACTGCAGAGGAAGGACAACATCAACATTGATAGCAGTAATAACTCAGGTTGAGTGTACAATCTATCATGTCTTGTAGATAGAAGTCCTATGTGTTATCTCTATACTCTCAGGTCCTTGGAGTCAGAACATAACTGTTTTATAAACGATATGAGATTTTGTCTTGTATGCCTCGAGGTTTTAAGTTGCTCATGTATATGTTTTGGGCAAAGCAACTGGCATATGTTATCCTCGAGATGAGATGGTACAATGTATGTACAATGCGAACCATGGTGTATATAAAGTTTGGTTTCTTTCTATAAGAGTTTCCTAGAAATGGATCTCTTTGCAAAATGGTTTTAATTTTGAGTGATTTCATAATCCGCTGCTTATGATTATTCCACAATTTTACTGGTGGTGATTTGGCTTGACTCGATGTTGGGTCATCACACTAGTAATCTAGAAATGTTGGAAGAAGTCATTATTATGGTCTTAAATATTCTTCAAATGATGAAAATGTGTGAAGTGAAGAGGTGTTTATTTGTAGTAAGAATAGTCAATCATAAGACTAAAAATAAGTGTGCTGCATCTTCTATTGTTGTAATTTTGGTGAAAAAATTGGTATTCCCATCACCTTCTTTCATCCTCTGAGCTTTAAATCTCTATTTCCAAAGGTATACCACTACATATTTATTATTTTTTGAGGCAACAACCGCATGATCATATTTGTGGTGTGTACCAATAGAATAATTCTATTGAAGGGAATAAATTTTCCTATGGATGTTACTAGAGGTGGAATTACTCTACATTCTCAATTTAGACCATAAGTATCTAATGTTGTTATTCAAGTAAAAACTGGGCTTGGAAAATGACAAGTGACCTAGAAATCCTTAACGAGTTTGGAGAAGGAAGGGTGTTGGTTCGAGAGCATTCAAAATGGAAAGGTTTGGGGCCCTAGGATTCTAATATTGTGTTTAAGATGATGGGAAAGTAGTAAGATTTAACTCTATAGAGAGATTTTATAGTGTGAAAGAGGGTGAATCATGTTCCACTCTAGTGAGACAAGAAATCTATCTAGATGAGACCAAAAAGCACCTATTTGCCAAGTGAGTTGGTGCTTATTGCAGTATTATCAACAATCGAGTTCAAATGAATAGTTTTTCTAAAAAGATCACCGTTGTGGACATGGGTACAAACAATATAGGCATTGTGATATCTTCAAATGGGAATCATGTAAGATTTAGATCATGCCTATGACCCATGAGTCATGGTTGTAGAAGATAGCTAATGACCGTATCTCCTGAATGAACTCAACTTTGGGGTTCTATGATCCCCATAAATTGCAGTAAAGAAGAAGATAAAGTTATCCACATATGCACAAAAGTAAACCATGATGGGGTAGTTAGCCTAGTTAGTGGATAAATGGGTTACTGATTGAGAATTCCAGCCAACTAACATGCCACCACTAAGGCCTACAACCATTTTTAGATATTGTTGGTGATATATTAGCAGATTAATAGATCACTTTGGAATGGCGTATACATCACATATCTTGGATCAATTGAAAACTCTAGGTTTTTAGCAAGCTACTGCTACATCTATTTCATTAGGAATTGATGATCTTTTAAGAATACCTCAGATAAAACAACCTTAGTTTCTTGAATGGTTATGACATTAGTTTATTATAAAGGATTACTGAATGAATATTCTACACTCATTTATAAGACACCGTACTAAAAACATCCCAAGTCCCAAAAATTATTGGCAAATTGTATTGAGGACTAAGAAGAAAGAAATAGAGAAATTAGATCATAGGATAGTTGATAAGCTTGCTTGCCAACTGAGTGGGCCTGATATTATTTGAAATCACATATTTTTCAATCTTGGAGAGGGTCAAATTAGCATAAAGATAGTTATTGGAAAACAATCCCATTTTTATTAGTAAAAATTGTGAAAGTCCTCACTATTATTCCAATAAATGAGATTGTTAACTAGAGGCCCATCATCTCATGCTGATAACAGTTGTATCAAAAAAGTAAAAGGCAAATTATGAATAATATTATAGGAAGAGGAACTACATTGAGATAGATAAGCCATCGATGTACCGGTAGAAACTATCTTGTTTTGAGGAAAAGACAGAGGATCAATGTTGGCAAAGAGTGAATCATTGGCCGAATGTTGGAGGTTGGTCATGGCATGAGTGAACTTATTATTTCCAAGCTCCACTATGACACCAAAAGTGATATATCAATCATCAAATCCATATTTATTCCATTTAGAGAATTGATAGGGTTCTCAACTTGGTGATTGTTAAAGACTCCTAGTATACTATCATTGTTGGACAAGGACTAAAGTTAGGAATTGTTTGAAGAGGGTACGGGGATGGAAATTTGGATTTTTTGCTATTTGTGCTCATTTGAGAATCTTTCTCTCTTGTTGAAACCATGTTATAAAGATTTGGTGCCATTTGATTGAGTTAAGGGTTCTAGTTAGCATAATGGGAACAATTGTTGTTAATTTTCATAATTTATAACCTAAACATTCCCTTTCTTAATGACATTATCCGGATTTGTCTTCTTTGATTCTTGTGTGGTTTTAGTTGTCCATATTGGCCTTACGAGCTAACTAGGGGTATGATGTTCTACAAGTTTTTGAAAGAAGGAGATGAAATGTGATTCTTCATATGATAGACAAACAAGGTAAATATGGTGAAAAACACAAATCTTAAGTTTACAGTTGAATTTGTGTGTTATTAAGAATTGTAATAAGATAAAAAGCAATGGAGTAATTAGAAGGAAGAATGGTATCTTGATGGATAAATTGAATCTTTTCCCCCAAAACAAAGGTGATAGCCTTGAAAGTGCATCATCCCGCTAAAAAGGCAGAAGATGAAATATGGAAATCCAACCTGAGGAAATACAGGGAGTTTCTAAAACCCTAACTCAACATACCAACATGTGAGAGAGGCATGCAAGAACTCATCTTACCCATTAGGAATGGCCAAAGGTAGACATCACAAATGTTGGCTCAATATTCCCTCAAGAATAGTGTATACAAGTTAGTTTTGAGAGAAAATCTTAGGTCTAGGGATAAAACTAAAAGGCAAAATGTATGTTTAGGATCTGGTAACATCAATGGTATTGATTTTAGAATAATTATTTATTGTGAGAAGGTTGCTTCTATTATCCAACACTTTACTAAGTCGCATGGAATTTGTATATAGATCAATAGCCGTACATTCCTTAGAACTAGAATGCTCCAACTCCAAAGAAGGTGCAACAGAGGAGAGTAAACTAGAGATCTCAAACCACTATAATACAAGATTGTCAACTGCTATAGAGAATTTGAGGAAAGCTTAACCTTAAAAAGATAAGGATCAAGATTGTAGCAATATTTTGTAAAAGACATTTCCAAACTGAGATAGTGAAAGGGCAACCCTTGGGATCATGACCAACCATCTCTATAAGTGAGAGGTCAGAAAGAGAGAGTAGTTATTTTTGTAGATATTGGTTACACACTGGTTCAAATTGACATGAGGCACTAAACATTTTAGAAGAGATGACTTTAGAAAAAACAATATCATGGTTTATAATCCTCTACAGAGGATTTCAAACTTCCTGCTTAGGCATTTTTTATCCAGACATTGATCAGACAGATGTCCTAGACCTTTACAGTGCTAGCATAATTAGGATATTGACAACCATAATGTTTATGCCCCAATTTGTTGCACCTCTTATACTTGATATTTCATTTTTTTCCTTTAACTTTTTATGGGTTACTTCATCCCATTTCGTTGACAAATAGCTTTATAACTTGATATTTAACTAAAAATCCCTAGGTTCAACTGAAGGGAATTAAAAGGAAAATAGATAAAATTGATGGAGACCTAGATGACTCATGGCAACTTGTGTCAAACTATACTCTAACATTATCAGAAGCACACACCATAACATGGTTACAAGGTGTAAGAATAAGATCTTTTGTGCGTCCTTGATTAGATCTAGCTTCATTAAGTGAGGGCTTTAAATCTAGACATAGATGAATTTTAAAACCTATTCCTCTTTGACTATCAATAAAGGATCCACCTCTCTTTTGTAGTATTCCATAATAGGGACACATAGGGTGGTATCGCATCATATTAGATGGTGATTAGATATGATTACTATCTTGGTCTCAATCATAGAGTTTGATCTTGTTCCAGTCACTAGGGTAGAGTTTTATAGACTAACTAGAAAGAATATTAAGTTTTTGTGTGAGCCTATTCCAGCCCCAAGCTTAGGGAAGGCGGTGATGATGCTCATCGTATAGGAACAACACCATGAAGTCTGTATTGTAGCATTGAAAACTTTGGCCCAATACATATCGTTATTAGGTGGGAAGTGGTGCCAAGTTACTAGCAAGGTTATGCCACTGAAAGGTAGGGGTTAACTTTGAGGAAGATTCAATGTGAGCTACTGTCAAAGTCCATGGAAGAGTCTAGGGTTTGGATTCAGACAAGATGGTTCTAGTTCTCTCTAAGTGGTAATAAAAGATATAAAGGTAAAGAAATAAGGATTTCATCCGAGACATCCTCTAGATTACAAGATTAGTCGAATTGCCAACCACATGCATATATAGGGTGCCTTCCCAATAGGTTTTTGGGGTTTTGATATCAAAACATGTCCTAACAGGTGCATGCCTACTGAATGCTTTACTTGAATCACTAGAAGCTATAAAATGCATATATGCGATGTGCATTGAGAATAAATAAGAAGCACCCACCCTTTCCCATCATCTAAAGCCTTAAAATAGTCAGTGGTAGGATATGGAGTGAGAAGAATATTCATGGTGGTGATGGTGATAATCCCAATCTTGATAAGGATCAAGGAGAAAGAGAATTAGATACATATGGAGAAGGCTAACTCAACAACAACTTTTATGTTAATTAAGATATATATAGGAACAAAAACCACACTAGATTAAGAAAAGTGTATTACCTTAGGTGCATCTCATTGTGACCAAGGTTAACTAGAATAGAGGTAGGACAGGTGATGATCTGATATGATAGACTGCCACTAGATTCATTATAAACCCCTCTACCTCTCTGCTAGGGTTTTGTGAGAGGTATTATCTTATGTAAATATCTTTCAAGTTTTTGATACCTCAAAATGATAACTACTATATGGTGTCATATGGAAGAGGAGAGGTCCAACCCTATCACAACAACACGTGAAGGGACACCTTTAGTGTTGCATAAATGTCCCCTCCTCTGGTTCTCTAGCTAGATATCGAGCCCGCAACCTACCACTAAAAAACTGACTAGGCTTACCAGTTGAACCAACTATCAAGTGAACAAATGAAAATTATTATTTGGCATCATGTGGAGAGGAGAGGTCCACCCGCATCAAAACAATATGTGAAAGAGAGACTTTATATGTTTCTATAAACCTTACCTCCTCTGGGTTCTCTACTTGGCATTCAGACCTACAACCTACTGCTAACAAAACAACCAGGCTTACCAGTCAAATCCCCAAAAAGCATCAAAATATGATAATTATTATTTGGTGTCATGTGGAAGAGGAGAGGTCAAGTCGTATCACAAAAACACATGTGAACGATATCCTTGAGATGTTTATGTAAACCTCCCCTCCTCTAGGTGGTCCAACTGGGTACCAAACCTGCTACACGACTAAAAAATAATGTAAGGTTACTTGTTTCAATTTAAGAATTTCAACAAAATTGTTTACTTTTTTTTCCTTGATTCGTTTACAAAAAATTTTTAGGGTTTCTAATTAATCCTAATCGAGTAGTTTCAACATAACTTAGCCTAAGAGCAATAAATTCCACTCATTTCTTAATTTAGATTTATGCTTCATTAATAACATAATTAAGGATACGTGTTGCGAAATCTTAATTTCTATACATACAAGTGAATGATCTTATATATGTTGAATGTAATATAGATAGAAAAAACACATCATACACATATAATTTCACACATAATGAGTTAAACAAGGCTGTGATTGATTTGAATGCATGGAAATGCATTCGAGAATTGGACTAGCAAGTCATCTGGGCTTGGAGAGTTACTAAATTGTCGAGTTTAGTGTAAGGGCTTGTGCCAATGTTGATGTGATGAAGTGAGTTGCTACAAATTTGTTCAAATTAATATTTTACCCTTCATGATGTTCACTCTTAAACTCACTTCATTTCATCAATGCTTGATTAATTGTGAAATTCAATTTGAGTCATGATGTTCAATTTGAATAATGTGTTCTTTGTGACATAAAATGCAACTTCATTAAGGTTATTAACCAAATTGATTAAATTGAGATCTATTAAAGTATCTAGACAACTTTTTATATGGCTTGAAGATACTAATATGAGATAATGGTTAAAATTGCATTAATTTTGAATATTGGATTACAGAGAAACAAAATTTGGAAGTTAATTTATCAATCACCTAATTATATAATATCTATCTAACTTCCTTGACCAAGAAAATTTGTACCCTGGGGTAGGCTAGACTATGCACAACGGATCACCTTCCCTGCCCAATTATTGTAGGAGTGATAGTGCATCGTGGCTCTCATTTTGAGTCCTCCACAACTCTCGCTCCCTAATTTCTTGAAAGATCAAAATTCATTGATTATATCCACCTTCTCCTCCTCTACACAAAAATCCCTAACAAATCTCCGCTCGACTGCTATTTTGATAACACCCAAATCTTCTATGCCCTAGACACATGGACACCCTGTGTGTATCTTCCCCACACCTCGTTACTCCTATTTGAAACCTTGAAAACCTTCCTTGAAACCCTTAATTTCCAACCTTAGTGCCCATTTAACTTGAACCACAACCGTATTATCCACCCACCTCCATCTCTATCCATATGAACCACAACACCCTATTCTCTCGACTAGCTTCCTCTTCCCAATTCCCCAGGCTAATACCATCAAGGAATGCAGGAGGAGCTTCCTCAACTTTTACAAGGAGGTTATGTCAAGAAGAGATCTCCCCAAAGATATCCTCTTAAAACTCCTTCTCTTGTGCTAAAGAGCATCACCAACCCCCCTATAGAATCTGAATATCACAAGTGACTCCATAAAGGATTACAAAGCTCACATGAACCCAAAATATTCTAAATTTATTGGTAAATCCTCAAATATGAAATCATTTCTTCTCGACATATGTTTCTTGTGCATTCTTAATCACCTTTATCAAGCCAAATGCCTCTATATATTGTCCAAAGTGATTTGACTCCCCAATGGATTGCATTACAAGTATGTAGGCATAGCGTGCAGAAAGGCACTCTTCTCTTCATGCACTCAGGGTGGTGTAATCCTAGATTTTCCTTGGTTAAGTAGTTCCTCCTTTTCTTGCACCTCATCCTAAGAGAGAGACCTTGGGCATCTTCCTCTACTACTTCATTCAATCCACCTGTAGTTGAGATACCACATCTAGTGCCTCATCTTCCACTTCTTCATCATCATAAAATTCCTCTTGATCTTCATACTTTTGTGATTTAGAGGGACATTGATGGACTCTCCCCTCTCAAAATTGTTATCTTCCTCCTCTTTGAGCGTCAGTGGTTTCCTTTCTAATGGTGGTGTAGTTTGTCAAGGGATCTTTTAGGAGTTAAATCCCCTTCCTTGTGTTGTCAGTGTAGGCCGAGGTGAAAGAGTTGATATAGATTGCCTAGCTGCCACAAAAGTGTTAATTGAGAAAGAGCATGTGGTGAAGATGGAATGAGTTTCTTCTCCTCCCTTTGTGCCTGTGTTATGTTAATGTTTTGTTATGTTTATTTTTATATTTATGTTTATTTTTGTTTATGTTTATGTGTATTCTTATGTTTACATTTATGTTTATCTTTAGATCTATCTTTATGTTTATGTTTATGTTATGATGTCATGTAATGTCATTAGGTCAACTAGTTGATCTGATAGTTGAAGTATAAACCCAAGACCTAGATGCTTTGTTGGGTGCAATTTGGAAACCTTTATTTAAACTTTCCTAGATCCTTGGTCACAAGGTGATTCAAGAAGTGTTTTTGTATGTATTACACAAACTTTGTCACC
This sequence comes from Alisma plantago-aquatica, assembly GCA_963693085.1. Classification (NCBI taxonomy): domain Eukaryota; kingdom Viridiplantae; phylum Streptophyta; class Magnoliopsida; order Alismatales; family Alismataceae; genus Alisma; species Alisma plantago-aquatica. The sequence continues at coordinate 515,249,056 of OY856411.1, forward strand.
ACAACCATGAATAATATCATCATTATATACAATCAAAATAACAATCGTCCTAACTATGTGCTGATCGATCAATGGTATATCAAATTCTTGACGTTAGAGCTATTCATTATGTAGTTTTATATGTATATAGACCTAACTATTTTGATCTTAGTATGGTTTGAGTCCATGCTTGTATTAGTCCCATATCCTATATATACATGTCAAATGGGTGGGTAAGTTGGGTTTTGGGATGGGTCATTGCGGGTGTGGGTTTCACGACAGGTAAAAACAACCCAATTTTAGATAGGTGGAACAACATCTCACTAAAACCTGACCTAGCGGGTTGTAGGATATCTACGGGTGGCAATGTAATATGTGCTCAATAAAAAAAGACATTACTAATTGTTTCTCACAAGAGAATAGTTCATTGCTACTTTTTGACGTTAAACATAGGAAAAAGAGAACAATCTACTATTGTGTTTCATGACAAACACAATGGAGTAGTTATTGATTAGGTTTTATGTGAAACTAGAAGAATCAAATAACAAGAGGTATACTAGAAAAAATAAATAATATAGTTTTTTCAAATTAGTATAATGTACCAACAACAACATTATATCTTTCCATTTAACATTAGGAATTTTAATATGATAAGTACTTATGGTAGCCTACTGCAGTAGTGCCTAAAACAAAATAATAGAATATATTAGTCATAATAAAAAATAAAACATGTTTAAGAAGTTAACTATCTACTCATAAACATATGACAATATATAACACCACCATGATGTTTTATTGATCTAAACTAAAAAAGTATATCAAATTTGTTCAATGCAAATATAGCTATAACTTTTATATAATCTTGTACACATGTTAATATACCAAACATGTTTTATAAACATAACAAACATTAGCATAATACACATGTCTGACAAAGCTAGAACTTTTATATTATCTGGTAAATGTGATGAAATGCTCAATTGTAAGTATTATTACTTCAATTGAAGGTGATAAGTATTACTATAATTATCTAAGACAAATTCATATATTTTATTATAATTTATGAAACAATCAATAAACCCCGCATGAATGCAAGTTTCTTATATATGTGAGATAAATGCAAATTGGGGTGATGAATAGTGACTAAGAAGTTAGAAAACTAACCATAATGTGTTTTACTTCTTAAATGAAGTGTTCTACAAGGAAGAAAGGAATTTCCTTTAATGACCAAATTGCTACTAGGAATTCGATAACATGGTATAACTATCCAAATACAAGGATAGGGAGTGGAAAAGGGTGAAGTGAATTAGGACGATGAGTAATGGATAAATAATAATGAAATGAGTGGGGGGAAATGTTTAATTGGTTTATATTAATTATATTAAGTTGAATAGAAAGAAATGCATTTAGATTGGAGTATGAATTAGTTGAATGATTAAATATATTATATACTAAGTGAATAGATAATGATAAATTCTATGAATAGTAGTGAACAAGAAATGAAGATGTTAAGAGTAATGAATCTATACTGAAAGGTAAATGAAGAAGTTAATTGGGTAGAGCTAAGAATCTAGCTTTATCCTAATATGATGAGATATGTGATAATCATAAGTAATGCTCTCGAATGAAGGGTTATAGAATATTTATAAGTATAGTTTAATTTATTTAAAAGATGGAAGTCTAAATATGTAAATCATACATTATTGGGTTGTAATTTTTTGCTAGAATGCCTATATTCTGAGAATGGTCCATGCTGATGGGTTTCAAATGAGATAACATGTGTCAAATACTAACATAACTGAACAATGCCACTTAGTAAAGGAGGATTAATGAGTGTGGTATGCATTTTTATGCATTGATAATTATTTATATATATTGAAATTGGATGAAATACGTATATGTTGTATGATAAACCTGCTCTGAGCATGATGAATGATACAAGATGTCTATATTCTTGCTAGTTCTAATGTTTGTGGAAATTTGATGGAAACCGTGATATTGAATGATCTAATGAGAAATATGTTGGAATTGAATTAACATGTGATGATTATATTTGAGAAATCTTGATTACGATTTTTTTTTGGATAATGAGATGATGTCTTGGATGATGGCCCATTGATGATGACTGCTATGAGATGATACTGAAATGGAAAGAAACACACATCTTACAAATTACAAACTTTTTGTACTTCTTGTTTCAATCATTATCTTTCTTGTTAACCTTAATCAGTTATATATTATTCTAGTTGTGTGAGAATACACATAGTTGATAAATGATTTGAATTATTTTCAAAGATGAGTAAATGGATTAAATGAAAAGCAAAATGATGGCAATATAGTTAGGGCCCCAAAACACCATGAGTTTCACCCAAGGTACATATTGGTGAAATGAAATAATTCTCCTTGTAGCAATAAGAGAATTATTAGAATGATTTCCAAAGTGTGGACCGAGACCTTAAAGGTTTGGCCACCATGATTTAGGAGTGATTCATCTGGCGTGACTCTAGCCCTAAATATTTTTATGCAAAAGTCTATGTACATGAGGAATAAACTCTAATGAAATGAAAATTGTGAAACATGATGATATGAGATATGTTGTTATGTTGCTTCCTATCTCATGTACTTGAGATGAGGAAATGAGCCTCTTTAGGCAACCCCGAGGTGGACCAGGTTCTGTTGTTGTTATCTTAGGGTGGCTGATTAAACCCTAAGATAGTGATAGTAAGTTGTTGACATGAGAATCATGCATGACGACTTCTACTTAGTGAGGTACAAGTCAAGCAGTTCCTGGGCAAATGAATAAAATATGACAAGCCATGTAAAATATGAATTGATGTTTGTTACATGACTTTTAGTGCTTGTTGATAATTCTGATGATGTTGAATATGTTTCCATATTCTTATTTGTCTAATTTAGAATCTAAACTTAAATGCTGATAAGTGCTTGATGTTGGGATTGAATATCCATTTTGAATATGATTTGGATTTGCTTGTCATTTGAATAGTTATATTTGGTAGACAAGTCTTTGTGTACTTTAGCTGAAGGGTTGTAGGATGTGTTCCTAAACCGAATGATGGGGTGTCACAAAGATGATTTTATTGTTATATCCTAATTCTTTTTATTTAGATATTGATTTGTTACTCCTACAATTAGATTGTAATTATCATGTATCTGTCATCTAGTGATATGTTCATAGACACACAATTAAACATGTTTAATGTTGAAGTTTGCCTATGTTAATATCTGATATGAATTATTAGATTATTGTCATAAAATAGAATTTCCAAATGCTAGAATTATCTATTATACTTAGTAATATATTTAAGTCTCTTTTAACTTTAATATACATAATCTGATGTTGATTCATGTACTCAACTTGAGTGGAAGGTATCCACTCACTAGGGCCTTATATGAGTCTCATGAGGTTGTTGCATAAGCTTTTAGGTAGTATTACATCTAATGGAGAGCTCATGATGAAGAAGATGTAAACATAATAATCTAGATTAGAATGTCCATGTACTCTCTCTATGGGTAGTATACCGAGTTTGTTCTTTCAAGTACATGTAAACGATGTAAATTAATATGCATATGAGAAATTAGATTTGTTCATGGGTACAATGTCCCTATAATATCTCTTTAGTAGATGTAAATTAAATAGAATAATCTGGATTAGAATTTCCATGTACTCTCTCTTTCCTATGATTAGTAGTATATCGAGTTTGTTCTTTCATGTACATATAATAGATATAAATTAAAATTCACACGAGCAATATAATTTACAACTAGCTTTTATGGATTGGAATAAGATTTGTGAAAATGGAATATGTTGTCCCTGATGTGATATTGTTTATGAGGTTCTATTGGTGTTTATCGTGTTTGTCAAGAATGAAGCATTTTATGTCCTAATCAAGGTTTATATTTAGGATTTCTATCTAATTGTTGATATATATGATGATAGAAAGAAAGGTCTTGAAAAATATAGTTCACAACATTCTCCAACTCCTCCAATAGGACTTATTCCTCCTAATAATTGGAATCATCCATTTTATATCATATGAGGAATGCTGGGAAGAGCGAGTGTAGGAGTCTTTTTGGGTGTTGGAATCAGAAGGGAAAGGAGTTGTGTTGGGAGAGGGTGAAGTTATCTTGGATGCTTTATAGGTATGAAATTTGTGGTGGATGATGTTCTTCATCCCTCCTTCATGTTCTTCCCATATCCCTTCATATTTTTCTCAATAATGGAGGAGATATGAAGGTGTTCAAGGTTTTACAATATATAATAATTTGGGATGGGGGTGGAGAAATAAGGATGGGGGAGGGTGGAAAATGGTTAATAGAAGTAGAGGAAGGCTCATTGAAGGTTGAGGATGCTTTACTAGAGCTCAAAGTAGGAAGATCAAAGCTTGGATATGAGTTGGAGGCACTACTTGGAAAAGCCTTACGTGCAGAATGAATGTTCTACTATTTGCAAATGGGGAGAGGCGAATGGTGACTCCCCCCTAAAATCATATACTTAAAATGGTGGTCCCTAGTCCAGAATGATCATTCTAGGTAAAATAGTTGTTCTCGAGCATTGCGACCACACTCATTCTTGGTAGAGTGGTCACACTAGGCCCCTTCTTTTCTTCATTTTCCTCTATAAACTGACCCTTCCCGCCATGTCCATTCTATGGTACCACAACCCTAGTGGCTCGATGATGACACAAACATTACAAAATTTTTCTTAATAGATTATAAAAGCTCAAGTTCATATGTTGAAACCACATCCCTTCTTTATGTAGAATGTCCTCTCTCACGTTTATTCAAAAATTTCTAAATTCAATGACCACAAATCAATCAAACTTCAATTCCAATATGACTTCTATGTAACTTTGCCACATTGGGGGCACTTTCTATTCCCTTACATCCTTGTTATAACCAACAGAAACTATTAAAAAATGTGTGTTTGGAAATAATGAAGCAAAAATATAAGTTACATGCAAGGTATAGGGTCAAAATATCACAAACTAATGTGGGTTGTCTTCCACTAATACTAAATTTTATGCCTCTAGCCATATGTAGTGTTTCTTGAAACATCAACCATTTGAAGCTTGTGTCAACCCTTTTGAAGTAGATGGATATCCCATTGGCATTCAATGCATGATCTTCATTCCACTAGTCTTGTGAGTCTTCAAAACTCTCATCTTTGGCATTTCCACTCTTGAAGTGATCACTGGGGTCTTGAAATTAACAATTCCCAACATTCTCATATGGTTCCTTTTATGAAGAGGTCTTAAACACATTAATATTTAACTTCATGCTCATAAAAGAGAATGTAATGGTACCAATACACACATGTATCTTAGCATCAACTATATATAAGAATGGCCTTCATAAGGTAATATTAATTTTCTTATCCTTCAGCTCCATGTTTAAAATAATAAAGTCTATCGTGAACACTGCTTCCATTTCTTGGTCTGTCATTACCAAAAAATCATCAACCCTTCCCCTTAGAACCTTGATAGATCGATTAGCCAATTGTAGAGTACAACTGACCGGTTCCAATTTTCCCAAGTTGACACTACATGGCATGATATCTACACTCGATTCCAGGTCATGAGAAGAACTCTCAGTGTGGTAACCACCAATTTCTTTATAGCATCTGAACTCTAGTCTCTTCTGTTGGATCGTGCTTTTGACTAGCTATCGAATCATGTTTCTCGGTTGGACTCCCTTAAGGGAGGGAATTCTCAACTCTAGAGTTTGGTCTGATCCGGGTGTACGAGAGTACCCAGGATTAGGGCTGCCCCAATTTATCTTTCCACTCTGGTCTATGTTCAGTACTATTGAGAGAGAGAATTAGTGCATAGCCAGAGGCATCCCCTTTAAGAGAAGAGGGTGTAGGATGTATTCCGCTGCCTCTTGTTATGTTTAAGTTTTCTTCCTTTGTACTTTACCTTAACATTGGCTTTATCTCCTCAGTTTATGATATACAAAACCTCTATAAAAATGCTAACCCAAAACTTTAATCTTTCTGGTAACTCCCTTTGGAGACAGGCTTTTAGTTTAATTCTTTAAGATTCTTTCATATTACAAAAAATCTACCTTTTTACCCCTTTTGATGTGCTTAGACAAGTAAAACTTGAGTTCCGAAGCACCATTCTTCATATCCCTGTGTTCGACCCCGAACTACTTCGACCCTGTGTTAGTTGCAGGCGTCTTAAACATTCAGGTTTTATAATTTTAAAAGTCCGATAACCTAGAAATGACTCCATTCTTGGACCCACGTTTAAGGCTCGTCATCTTTTTTGGCACCGTTTCTGGGGATAGGTAATGGAAACCATTCTACAAACTTGGGTTTTGCTTGCACTTTGCCAAAAACTTACACATATGCATATAACACTGCAAATATTTACTGTACATAATATTTACCGCGCATAATATTTATACGACACACTAATACCCTTTACATCTTCCTTGCTTTCCAGGTACTTCTCTTCCTTTTTCCTGGTCATCCTTGCCTCTAGCAAGTAATGGCTAACCAACCTCCCGAAGCCCGCTCTCTGCACTCATTTGTCCAAGTTTGGGCAAATGAGGAAAGGAATCCCGTTGTTATGCAACCCCTCAACATAACCAACTTTGAGCTGAGGCCTTCTTTCCTCTAGCTTCTCCACCACAACAGGTTTGGCGGGAACACCATCGATGAGGACCCGTACAACCATCTGACGAAGTTTAAAAGGACATGCAACACTTTCAAGATTAATAGGGTTCCGTTAACACATATCTACATCCAGTGCTTCCCCTTCTCGCTGAGGGATAAGGCGTTGGAATGGTACACCAGTCTTCAGGATGGAAGTCTTCCCGACTGGGAGCATCTTGCTAATGCATTTATCTCTAAGTTCTTTCCTATTGAAAGGACAATCAAATGTCAGAACAAGATTACAATGTATTCCCAGAAGCCTTAGGAGAATCTTCACGAGACTTGGGAAAGGTTTCTGAGCTACCAGCGTGAATGCCCACATCATGGGTGTTTTGAACCTAAGCTTATCACCACTTTCTATAATGGGGTGTGTCCTGCCAAAAGGAAGTCCTTGAACGCTGCAGCTGCAATGACTTCTTGGTACATAGTGCTCAGAGGGACAGAGAAATCATCTAAAAGATGGCCACAAATTAGTAGGATGGCGAGTACGACCGCGAGTCGATGAGCCATACCACTCTGGGAGAGTCCAAGGCAATGGAAGCCCTTGCAGCTAAGCTTGACAAAATAGTAACTGATGTTCAGACCCTCAAGGAATAGGGATATAAAGGAAAAGTTCGACAAGAAGTTGTGAGAAGCTACGTCACATGTGGAGAACCAGACTACGTGTCTGACTAATATCCACACATAGCCGTTTAGGGAGATCTTGATGAGGACAATACGAAGAATGTAAGCTTTGTTCAATACCGACGACCTGATCACCCTAGTTTCTCTTACGGGAATACCAGTGCTGTTGAGAACTCTCATCAGCTGGTGAGCAGAAATCCTTCGGGAGGACCATCGAATCAACAACGTCAGGCAGAGTTCCAACAACAGCGGGCTTTCCAACAGAACCAGCCGCAAAGACCGTCTATGATGATGGAGTTGATGTCCTTTGCAAAAAGGCAAAATGACCTCAATGAGAAGATGCATAAGAGTTCTGTAGATAGCATGGCCCTATTGAAACTGATGCAACATCAAATGGGAGGATTTTCAACCCAGATTGGGGATCTCCAACAACATAATAAACAGCCTGATCAGTAGCTTGCGAGTCTCACCCAAACTATCAAACATCAAATGGGGCGTTTCCCCTCCAACACTGAAGCCAATCTGTGAGGACATGAGTCTGCAAAAATGGTCATTCTAAGGTCAGGCACCGTAGTACAACCATCCTCGGAGAAGGAAGCAACATCAACAACGACACTGGCTGAAGAAGCTAGACCACAAGAGGTTGAGGAAGAAGTCCTAGCAAGGGCAAGAAGAGTGACTAAGGAAGGAAGCAAAGACATCTCTTTTGAAGAGCGCCCCAAAAAGTACGCACCTCACGTACCCTTCCCCCATAAGCTGGTGAGGGTCCATATAAAAAAGAGATATGAGAAGTTCATGGCCGCAATAAAGAAATTGTACCTTGACGTCCCTTTTCTAGATGTCATTGAAGAGATGCCTATCTACACCAAGTTTCTAAAGGATATGATATCAAGGAAGAAGAGAGGCGAGGATATAGAGACAGTAAAGCTGGAATAGATGTCTAGTTCCTTTGTCACAACAACTATGCCATCGAAGAAAAGAGATCCTGGAGCCTTTGTCATCCCCTTTCAAATCAAGGATAGCATAACCCGTAAAGGTTTAGCAGATCTGGGGGCAAGCATCAACTTGATGCCCTTGTCCCTTTCCAAAAGGATCAGGCTCACGGATGTGGTGAGCACCAATATGCGAATTCAACTGGCGGATCACACCTTTACCAGACCAGTTGGAGTAGTAGAGGATGTGCCCATTCGAGTCGGGTGATTCTTTATTCCATGTGATATAGTCTTGATCAACACCGTAGAAGATCCCAGCTGCCCTATCATCTTTGGGTGACCTTTCCTAGAGACCAGTCGGGCCCTCATCAATGTGGAGGTGGGTATGATTACGATCTGGGTTGGAAGAGACCATATCAACTTCAACATCAGAGATTGTATGAAAGCCCCTTCGTTCCTTGAATCCTCTTATTTTTCTGAAAGCTATCAACAACTATGCAATGAAGTAAAGGAGGAGAAGGCCATCATGGACCCACTTATGCACGCCTTATCTAGAAAACCAGAAGAGGTCGTAGACCTGGAGGTCAAGTAACTGCTGGCTTTCTTGGAAGTTGAGGGTACGTCCGAAGATGAAGATTCCGTGGAGATGGTCATTTACGCTGCTCTCCGAAAAGACCCCGCCAGTGAACAAGAAAATGACGCCCCGTCTGAATTGAAAGTTCTACCAAGAGGCCTAGAATACCACTTTTTAGATGAAGAGAAGATGAATCCGGTAATAATCAACTCAGAGTTGACCAATGGTCAGAAAGATCAGTTGCTTGAAGAAATGAGGTTACGGAGGAAGGCCCTAGGGTACTCCATTAGAGACCTAAGGGGGACAAGTCCCTCTGTGTGCATGCATAAAATCCAACTAGAAGAGGACTCCAGGCCATATGCCCAGCCACAGAGAAAGTTGAACGAGAAGCTCTGAGAAGTAATTAGTAAGGAAGTGGTAAAGCTCTGAGATGCTGACATAATCTATGCCATCAACGATAGTACGTGGGTAAGTCCCATCCAAGTGGTTCCAAAGAAGGGAGGTATGACGTTGATCAAGAGAGATGATGGAGTTGAGGTCGCCACCAAGATGGTTACCGACAGGTAGATGTGCATCGATTATAAAAAAATCAACGCCGCCACCTGCAAGGACCATTTCCCCCTTCCGTTCATTGATCAGATGCTGGAGCGCCTGGCCCATCATTCCTACTTTTTTTGGTTGGATGGGTACTCAGGGTTCTATCAGATCCCTATCCACCCCGATGACCAGGAAAAGACCACTTTCACCTACATTTACGGAACATTTGCCTCCAGGAGGATGCCTTTCGGGCTTTGTAATGCACCTGTCACTTTTCAGAGGTGTATGAGTGCCATCTTTATGGATCTACTCGAGGATAAAATGGAAGTGTTTATGGACAATTTCAGTGTATATGGCTGCTCCTTCGATGACTATCTGAACAACCTATCCCGAGTGATGAGAAGGTGTGAAGAGCAGAGCCTCACACTCAATTGGGAAAATGCCATTTCATGGTTCAGGAAGGTATTGTTCTTGGACACATAGTGTCCAATAGAGGTATTGAGGTTGATCCGTCCAAGGTTGAGGCAATTTCCAAGCTCCGTCCACCCACACCAGTTATGGGTGTCCGAAGTTTCTTAGGTCATGCCGGTTATTATAGGAGATTCATTAAAGATTTCTCGAAGATAGCCAATCCCCTATCCAACCTTTTGATGAAAGATGTGAAGTTCGATTTCACAGATGAGTGCATGAAAGCGTTCTCCACTCTGAAAGATGCTTTAGTTTCCACACCCATTCTTCATATCCCCGACTGGAATCTTCCTTTCGAGCTCATGTGCGACGCCAGTGATTTTGCTATTAGTGCGATTCTTGGCCAGAAGAAAGACAAAAAGTACCACATGATCTTTTATGCAAGTAAGACCCTGCACGAGGCACAACTGAATTACACTTCTACTGAGAAGGAGATGTTGGCCATTGTATATGCTTTTGACAAGTTTTGGTCCTACCTTGTGGGCTCTAAGGTGACAGTTCACACCGACTATGGGGCCATCAAGTACTTAATGCAAAAGAAAGATATGAAGCCCAGATTACTACGTTGGGAGTTGTTGTTGCAGGAGTTAGACCATGAACTAAAGGATAAGAAAGGCTATGAGAATGTGGTCACCGACCACCTCTCAAGGATTAGGGTGGAAGATGACCACCCACTCCCAATCAATGAAAGTTATGCCGATGAATCCATCTATGTTGCCCAGATAGCCAATCCTGAGGAGCCGTGGTATGTAGACTTCTACAATTACTTGGCTTGTAAACAACTGCCACCAGATATATCCTACAATCAAAAGAAGAAATTCTTCTCTGATTTAAAGAACTACTACTGGGATGACCCTCTACTGTTTAGGCACTACACCGATGGGTTATACAGAAGGTGTATACATAAGGAGGAAGTCCCCAAGATTCTTTTTGAGTGTCACTCCTCTCCTTATAGAGGACACCTGGGGGGCAAAAGGACTGATGCTAAGATCCTCCAGTCAGGTTTTTACTGGCCAACTCTATTCAAAGATGCACATGCTTTTGTGAAGTCTTGCAATGAATGTTAGTGAACCGGAAACATTTCTCACCGAAATGAGATGTCACTTTTGGATTGGATCGAAGTTGAAATTTTTGATATATGGGGTATAGATTATATGGGACCCTTCCCTTCCTCCTATGGTTTCAAATATATCCTTATTGTGGTTGACTATGTATCTAAATGGGTTGAAGTAGTGCCCACCGCAATGTGTGATGCCAAAGCAGTAATAAAACTTTTTACCAAGATTATCTTTCCAAGATTTGGAGTGTCGAGAACCGTCATTAGTGATGGCGGTTCTCACTTTGCAGAGAAATAATTTGAATCCCTCTTGCATAAATACGACGTACGTCACAAGGTTGCAACGCCATACCACCCACATACATCTAGACAAGTTGAAGTCTCTAATCGGAAGATCAAGCACATTTTAGAAAAGAAATTTGGCAAGTCCCGCAAGGATTGCTCAGCTAAACTAGATGATGCTCTTTGGGCATACAAAACGGCATATAAGACGCCACTGGACACCACATCTTACTGCTTGATATATGAAAAATCATGCCATCTTCCCTTTGAATTAGAGCACAAAGCGTTTTGGGCGATCAAGTGCCTCAACATGGACCAAAAGCTGGCTGGAAAGAAAAGGTTTCTTTAGCTTCAGGAACTCAAAGAGCTGAGACTCCATGCCTATGAAAATGATAGGATCTACAATCTATGAACAAAAGTCTGGCATGATTCCCATCTACGAGCAAAGGACGTCAACGAAGGTGATAAGGTTTTATTATTTAAATCTTTTATCCGCCTTTTTCCAGGAAAATTGCGGACCAGGTGGTCCGGACCATTCACAGTCACAAAGATATACCCGTATGGGATGATGGAGATTTATGATAAAGAAGATCCGATGAAAGTCTTTCCAGTCAACGAACATAGAGTCAAGAGGTTTTACGAAGATGAAGCCTTTGTAAGGAGGTCCAAGATGACCCTGTAGGATGCTGAAGCTACAATTGCCAGAGCAGGGTAGAAGGTTTTGAAGATGACGCAAACCACAACGCTCTTCGGGAGGCAGCTCGAGTCTTTATTTTTCCTATCATAGGATGTTATTTCCTTTCCTAGTAAAAGAAAATTATAAACATTATCATTGTAATAAGGCCCGAGTCTGTGCTCACGTCACGTGGGCAAACTCTATCGTTTTATGGGCCACCGACTTAGTTTTTATCACCTTGGTGAGTAATACTAATTGAGGCTGGATGTTTACTCTTAGACCAATGATGTTTTACCCATGAAGTGCTTTCTAGTTTTAGTTTTTCTATCCTTGTTTTTCTTTAGTTTTAGTCCTTTCTATTTCATATCGGGCATGCATGTTGATGCCCTCCTTTGCTTTATGCTCTGCGTGATAGGCTTTGGGAAAGCAGTATCACCCAGCTCATTTTTATCCGTATCGGGCGACACCCTTGTCTCTTTGATTGGCGTATCAGGTAAGGAAGGCACCTGCCTTATCGCGCGATAAAGCACATCGGGCTAACCTATCACCCAGGATATATTAGCCCGTGCGTCCGCACGTGACAAGGATAAAGACTCCTATCGGGCAAGCGTGCCGCACGGCGCATCGTGTACGACGCGAAGTGGATCAGTCATATCGGAAAAAAAGGGTGTACCGGGGAGAGCGTATCGCCCGAAATGCCTTTTCCGAGTGACATGCGTACCATACAACACAAGTGTTCTTAAGAAGATAAATATCTTATAGAATAAGTTTGAACACGCTTACATTGCCCACCCGATGCTGTTCAATGATCTCTTCCTAGTTGATGAGACAGGAGCGAGCTGACTGTTCCTACAACAGATATAGAAGAGCATGCCACACATCATCTTCTTCCCAATGTTGCATGATAACCATTGGATGCTCCTAATGGTGTACACCCGTCTGTGCGTCAGTTTCTTCTACAACAACTCTGACGCCAATAACAACAACCCGACAGAGTGTACAACCACGCCGGTGACATCCCTCGAGCACTTAGCAAGGAAATACCATCTCGAGGTGGCGTCTTTGATCAAGTCATATCTAGAGAACCCGACGACTAAATGGCACGATCTACAATTCTGCCACCGCAGTCCACAATAAGTTGCACAATCAAATAACTACAACATCTACGTGCTACATTAGATCCACGGTGCAGTGGCCCTCAAGAAGATGCCAGATAAGCTCCACGACGTAGCCTACCACAGCCAACGTGGAGAGTACATCATGGAAATATTATCTGCTAAGGGAGCCCTCCACTGCTGAATCCTCACCGATCTATGCTTATCCTTTACTATTCACCTCACTACTCTGGGATAGAGTGTGGGGTAAGTTTGGGGGGGGGGGGTACTCCATAACATCAGTGAGGGAGGTACTCAACATTTTCCTTTTTTTGCTTTTCTATTTTTCTTACCATACTCTGTATATACACACATACAAATGTTTGATAGAGAACAATACATACACAACTTCTTGTCACTCGAAAACTGTACAACACTCTTTATAGTAAAAATTTGGTACGACTTCTTATAGTTCATTATCTCCGTATCTAAGGTGGTGCATATTTCTGTTTTGCCCTTTTTAAAATGAAGTCTCAAACGAAAAAGGCTACTACTTTTCTAAGCCAGTTTTAAAAAATAATCTCACAACAGCTAAGAGATGTGCATGTGAAGGAAAAAGCTACCCAAACAGTGAACTTTTTTCCCCCCTACCCATCAAAAACCCCAAAAAGAGAGGAAATCCTTATGAGAGTGAATAAAAGCATGAGAGTTGTGCCTAAAAAAAAATCCCACACTTGTCTTTCCAAAAGTACCATCTTTAGGCATGGTAGATCTGGGATAGTGATATGTAGGATGTAAAATCACTGCTCTAAAGCCAACTAGCTTGGATTGTAGGGACCACTTGCCCGCTAATGGACCCTTACCTGGATAGACCAATGGAAAGCAAGAAAAACCTAAAAAGTCGTAAGCCTTCCCAAAAATCCCACCTTCCACTCCCAAGCTGTTTGGTGTGAAAGCTAACTTTGAAATCATGCATCAAAAGTCTCACCGAAGCTGAACAATTTTTTTTTGCTTAAATAAGGCAAGAAAAATAAAAGCCCGTTGCTCGTATTAGACATAATTTTCCTCAAGGCATCTCAAAAATTATTTTAACCCCTTGTCCGAAGACTACGTCTGGCTTTGAAGAAGTATTACAAACAAAGTTTTAAAATAGATACAGATTGATTGAGGATAAACAAAATGCTAAGTTTGAGGGAGTTGATAACACCCATTTTATGGCTGCTAGAGTCTATATTTTACTATCAAAGCTGCCTCCAAACCTGACTTCCTCTCCGTTTTATCCTATTTTTGTATAGAAATAACCCCCACTATGCTCCTGATAATATTTCCTATCTTTTGCAGAAGTTTCTCTTGTTTTTCAATGAAAAGAATCCCAATGGGCCCGTCCCAGCCCATCCGCAAACAACTATCCTATCCCGGCCCAGTAAGCAACACGAGGCGACACGTCTTTTACCCATCACAATTGCCGCCCGATACGGCAGCAACTCGGCACAGGCGTGTTGCACGGAAGCTCTGAAGGACTAAAAGTAGTTACCCAACAAGGATCCTTGCCCGTCACGACCCGTCGGCCGACAGAATCTATAACGTGACATGGCCACCTCCCGGTGCAGTAGCCCGCTAGAGTTCTACCCGACACGATCAAACGCGACTTACTCGTCACCCGGCACGCGTTGACCAGCCGTGTCGGGCGACGGACGTGTCAGCCCTCTCTCAAAGCCACATTAACGGAGCAGACGAAGGACACATGGCCCAACGAGGGCCGCAACCCCCACCAGCCGCTGTCTATAAATAATAACTACATGACTTCAATGGGACGGGTCAGAACAGGAGGAGAACTAACTTCGTGAGAAAAAAGGAGCTAGTACCCCAAGTTTCCAGGCGTGCCGAGCGATACTAGGTGAACACACCCCCAACCTAAGAGGGGTGTGAGGAGTTCACTTAGATTCTCGTCTTGGTAGCCGCAGTAGCACGATACGACTGTCTGGGCCACCTCCACATGCTGGATTCTTAGGTAGTCCTCAACCCGAGACGGCTCACGCTACTACCCCCAATACAAGGAACCTGAGAACCTAAGTGACGCTAACCCGACACGTGTATTACATGACACGACACCGAACTCGATATGAACTACCCATCACAGTGTGTCGTGCGACAGGGCTGGCTGCCCGACATGACCATATCAGATATGGAGTCCTTTCCCGATATGCCCTTACTATTTGCAGCTCAAGACCCGACATGGTCGAGAGCTCGACACAGGTGTATCCCGATAGGGCTCCTGCCCGGTACCAGGTTAGCCATGCCTTAGGGGTCTGCTGCTGTATTTCAACCTCCTACATCAAGGAGGCCGACACCTATCTTCCCTTTCTCAACATTTTACTTTCATTTACTTATGCATTGTAACTGAAACCTCTTCATATATCTAAGCTTATTGGAATCTGTGGAGTTTATCTCATATTGTTCTGTGTATGGTTCCTTTTTGTTGGATGATTTCTTTATAACATCTGAACTCTAGTCTCTTCTGTTGGATCACGCTTTTGACTAGCTATCAAATCGTGTTTCTTGGTTGGACTCCCTTGAGAGAGGGAAGTCTCAACTCTAGAGTTCGGTCTGATCCGGGTGTACGAGAGTACCCAGGATTTGGGCTGCCTTGGATTATCTTTCCACTCTGGTCTATGTTCAGTACTCTTGAGAGAGAGAATTAGTGCATAGCCAGAGGCATCCCCTTTAAAAGAAGAGGGTGCAGGATGTATTCCG
This sequence comes from Alisma plantago-aquatica, assembly GCA_963693085.1. Classification (NCBI taxonomy): domain Eukaryota; kingdom Viridiplantae; phylum Streptophyta; class Magnoliopsida; order Alismatales; family Alismataceae; genus Alisma; species Alisma plantago-aquatica. The sequence continues at coordinate 515,264,712 of OY856411.1, forward strand.
CTGCCGCTTGTTATGTTTAAGTTTTCTTCCTTCATACTCTATCTTAACAATGGCTTTATCTCCTCAGTTTTTGATATACAAAACCTCTATAAAAACTGCTAACCCAAAAACTTTAATTTTTCTGGTAACTCCCTTTGGAGATAGGCTTTTAGTTTAATTCTTTAAGATTCTTTCGTATTACGACAACTCTACCTTTTTACCCCTTTTGATGTGCTTAGACAAGTAAAACTTGAGTTCCAAAGTGCCGTTCTTCCTATCCCTATGTTTGACCCCGAACTACTTCGACCCTGTGCTAGTTGCATGCATCTTAAACATTCGGGTTTTATAATTTTAAAAGTCTGATAACCTAGACATGACTCCATTCTTGGACCCACATTTAAGGCTCGTCACATGGTGGTTGTAGTGCAGAGGTATGTAAGGATGAGGTGGTCCTTATTGTTTTACTTGATACACTAGAATTTGTGGTGGGAAATAGGTGTTTTGAGGAGCACCCATTTGACCACTAGCATTTTTGGGATTAATTGTAGTTTGAAAAGGATTCCTTCCTTCTTCACAAAATAGATGTGTCAATGGCAACTAGTGTGGTCTTTTCTTAAGTCTATTGATGTTTTGATCTTGAGTGGACACGTCCTCGTTGACCTCATCAATATTTTAAATTGACCAAACACTTCATCCTTGAAATTTGAGCTTAACTTTTGGATTTGATATTCTTAGCATGGTGGCCCATCGGAGTCATCCTCTTATACTCCACAAGAAAACTTGGGATGATTCCTTCACTTAGGATTGTAGGATTGAGACATGGGGGTATTGGAATTTTTGGTGATAATGGATTGAAGAGATTTCACCTCTTCATCAAAAGTTTCAATTCAATTGAAATTATTGATTGAACAACCTACTTTGGTTCTTATTTAAGTTCTATCACATCAGATTGAATCTTTATTAGTTAAGGATTTGAGTCATTTGAGGGTAGAGGTGAAAGACTAGAAGGGGTACAACCAATATTTATTTCATAATCATTTGCTTCACTATCTTCTCAATGTCTATATTTTTTCAACAATTTCTCAGAAAAGTGTTCATGATTCTTTAGGATTATTTTCCATAGATGTTCCACTACAAGAGGAATCTACCATAATTTTATTCATTTGAGACAGCCTGAATTAGAATGATTAAAATAGTTTCCATATGGGAACCTCGTGGTGAGGGTCCCTTAGAAGCTTTTGAAAATCTCCCAACTTTCATGAAATTCCTTGTGTCCCAATTGAGTGAATGAGGTAATGCATCCCATCATCCATGTAGGCTTGGCTATCAGATATAATTTCTTGAGGAATTCATTCTTCACAACCTCCCATGTCATAATCTCTATCTTTCAGGAGTACCAATCCTTTTATATGTCTTTGAATGAGAAAGGAAATAAAGTAAGACATATAGAATCATCCATGGTTACCAATGTGTGAAAAGTAGAGCACGTCACCGACAAGGCATCTACATGTTTATGAGGATATTCATTCCCTAAGACATAATATGTAGGAATAAAATACACTAAAGATGGAGGAATAGTGAAGCCCGACCATGTATTTTATCTATTCTTGTGGTAATAGGTAAGTGTAGTTGTCTGGAATATAGTAGTTATGGAGAGGTCTTGGAGGTTAAGGAGAGATGCATGCTCTGCATAGTATTCTTCTTCTTCACCATCAGGTGGTGGGATTGTAATTTTGTCTCCCATATCCTCTACTTCCACTTGGATGTGCTAGTATCATCACATTCTCCTACCTATGTAAGGGTCTTCAAAGAAAGAATCAATAGATAAGGAACAATTGCAAATACAAACTATCATTTGCATGAAGGACAACCAAGAAAAGAGAATCAAGTAAAAAATATGATCCAAGAACAACACAAAGAATAGATAATAGAAATAGTGAAGGCACTAGAAAAAGTCAAAAGTAATAACTAGATAGGTCTAAACCACTTCTTTCTGGAAATGATGCTAGAAAGCTTTATGTGTATACACCAGGCTTAAAAATGTAACCCTAAAATCACACTCTATTTCAACACTATCAACGAGCGCACATGCTCAAGATGTAGCAGTAGAGGCATGTAAGGGGTTGAATCCATAGGGAGTAGAGAAAACACTAGAGCTAGGTTAGTTCTTTGGGTTCCTACTACATAGTGATAGGGTTTTAATGGTTTAAACTTGGTTGGGTTGATGGTTAAGAAATTAAGAGAGAAGTAAAATAGAAATATAAGTTAGTTTTAGAAATAGGGTAAATTAGAAATCTAGGAGAGCAACTAAAACTACACTAATCAAGAGCAATCAATTGAACTTAACTAGTGAGTGAGACAACTAATTACCCCTGACTAGCAAGAGCAATCCTAAATATCAACTATAAAGGCAATTGACTACAAGAATAAAATTAAGACTAAGATAAACAACTAACCAAGCAACCAACTAAAGTAACTACAATTAAGGCTAAGTTTACAAAAGGAACTCACTATTCACTCAAACAATTAACACTAAGTAAGCTGGAAAGTGAGCTAAGCTAACAATCAATAAACAACTAAGGTTTTACCAAATGATTAATGAAGAGGGACGTTTGGGTGTATGATACTGATATACTATGTATTTGGGGTTTATATTCATTCACACATCTAAAAGAAATTCATCGTTCACTTAAACAATTAACACTAAGTAAGATGGAAAGTGACCTAAGCTAAAAAGCACTAAATAATTAAGGTTTCAACAAATGATTAAGGAAATGGACTGTTTGGGGCCATGTTACTAATCTATTATGTAATTGGGGTTTATATTACACACATGTAAGAGTACTATCACTAAACCAAACAAGAATAGGGAGATGAGGTTAAGAGTCATCTCCTACTAGACAACCATGGGTAACATAGGGTGTGAATAAGAAAACTAGTTGCCATCACCTCCTATCCAACCTTACAAGGAACTATAGTCTAGGGTATATTCTATATTTGGCCTAGTTAAACCCTAATATAGGTTTCTAAGCATGAGTCTCTTCACCTAATTGATGGCATGGGTGCTATAAGGGATCAGAGGAGGGTGTTTTGCCATCTATTTTTCCTTATCCAACCTCTAGATATGATCCTTCCAATAGAGATGGGAGATCCATACGTAGATACTTAGATATAATACATAGGGTTAGTGGAATGAAGGGATACTAGGAAGGAAGGAAAACTAGCTAATGCTCCTCTAGGGAACCTAGGGGTTTTCCCCTCAAAAGCTCAAAATTACTCTTTTCTCTATGCCTTATGCAGTTTTATATATCAAACAAGCAAAGCAAGATATTAGGAGTGAGAAAAATCATAAAATGGTAGTAATAAGAATATATAAAATTCCACAAGAATAATCCCCAATAACATGGTATCAAAGTACCACATTTCCTTCAAAGCACCCACCAAGGGGACTTAGCTACACATAGTCAAGGAAAAAGCAACAAAGAGAGAATATAGTAGAGAGAGAAGCCATGAATATTGAGGTATATTACTTATAATCCTTCTCTAGAAGAAAAAAGCTCATCCTCTTCACTCCTACAAAGGTGGAAAGCATGGAAAGTGGAAGTGGAATTGAAAATAGAACTTAGAAAAACTAGGGTTATGAAGGGTATGCATTGAAGTGGTAGGTGGGAGTGGGTAGGGTGGCATCCAAGGGGAATAAATGAGGTGAGTTAGTGCTAATCACCACCCCTTGCTTCCACTAAGGCTTATATATTGGTCTAGGGGGTCTAGGGTTAAGTTGAGGTACTATAATAAAGTAGCATTGGGAAGTGATGCAACCCTATTTTAGGGCTTCATATTGTGTTTTATTGCTCTTGAATCACATCTATACCTATTAGATTACATGTTTTTTCCCCTAATATGCATATTTGTGTAAAATGCACTTACGGACAATATTTGCATGTTTTTTAGGTATTTGGACCATGCTTGGAAGGAAGAGAGAGAGAAAGAATGATCCTAGGGTTTTTGTACCCCTAGAGAATCCCAAAGTGAAGTCCAAGGCTCCCTCAACCTACCCCTAGTGGCCAAAGATCAATTGAATCAAAGATGTCCAAGGGTGAACCAAGTACAAGCTCAAAGTACTGTTAGAGAGAGCAACATGGCCGTGGTACCACAGAACAGCTGTGCTCACTCACTCAAAATCAACAGAGTCAAGCGTGAAGAACCATCTAATAAAATAATGGTCGTGCCACATAGAATGGTTGTGCCATCAGGACCAAGAATGGTCATGCCATGCAACACAACCATGTAGCAGTTCAGCCAACACGTTCATTCCTCAGAGAACATGTAGCAATCCTCCAAGACACTACAGTCGTGATGACCACCATGACCGTGCCACCTTCAGTTTAGAAACATAAAACTCCCTATAACTTGTGCTATTTTCTCACCATGGTCATTCCACTTCACTATGCCCTTGCTGACCCCAATCCACCATGGTCGTGCTGCTCAGCACAATCGTGCTACATACAATTTTTCCACTGCATTTCCCACTTTACCCCCCACTTGACCTAGTGCTTCCCCACCACCTATATATGCATAGGAGGTGGTGGGGCACAAGGTTAGCTACCTTCTACCCCCTCTTATCTCCTCATTTTCACCCCTTAGCCATTCCACCTCATTTCCATCTCCATCTCACTCCATTTCACCATTTCCACTACTAAAACCCTAGTTTCTTAGTGCTTTGGTCACTTTCCACCTTCATTCCATGCCCTTGCACCTTGGAGGAGGAGGGAGGATGAACTTACATATAATGCAGAGGAGTCTTCCATCTACACTGAGCTCAATGGCCACTTCTACATCTTTCTCCTTTCTTTTTGTATTTTCCATTTCCATGAGTAGCTAGGTCCCTTCGGTGGGATGTTTGGGGCTAAAAATGTTACTTTGATACCATGTTGGGGGAAAATTATATGTAAACATTATGATTTTGTTTGCTAATGATTGTTTTCTATTTCTATCTCATTCTTCATGAATTTCTTTGTGGTTTGTTCTTGAAATCACCTAGGAACTTAGGGAATTTGGTTATATGTGAATTTTAGGATTTGCTCCTAGGTCCAATCCATGAATCCCTAGCTAGCTAACCATCCTCCTACATGCTAGTCAATTCTCCTAACCCTATGTGAGAGATCTAAGTAGCTAGTTTAGATGAATTAAGTGTGATTAGCTTGGAGCTTTCTCAAGGCTAGAATGTGGGGGATGGGAAGCCTAAAACCTCACTTCCACTCCCATTACTATCCTATCCATGGGCAGTTAGTTGTTTAGGGCAATTCAATAGATTTTAGCTTGTTGTTTGGTTTGGTAATATAAATGAAAGAATAATTTTCATATGTTATCAGCCTCAACCTAATTGATAAGTGCATCCCCCAAACAACCCACATTTTCCTTTATTACATTAAAAACTTAATTGCCTACTTGCTTAGCTAGTGCTAATGTAGTTAGCTCTTTACTTGCTTAGTTAGATTCTTGACTTATTCATGCTTTTATCTTGATAGTTTAGGTATTTAATTGCTTTTGTTCTCAATTTTCTATCTTAGTGTAGTGTAGACCTCTTCTTTCCTATCTTAGCATAGCTTGTTCTTTTCTTACTTTCCTGGTCTTTTCCCACTCAGTAGAATTAACTATCTAGGGTAACTTAGGTTTTGGTTCTTGTTTGTTCTACTTTGCTTGCTTGTTCACCATTAGTGTAATAAAAAAATAACATTTAAACCCTTTAATCCTAGACTCCACAGTAGGAACCTAGACCAAAACTAACCTAGCTCTAGTGCCCCCTTTTCTCTCTGTGGATTGACCCTATACTTGTAACCTTCCTATACTATGACACGATCCCGTGCGATTGTAAGTGTAGTGTTTTAGTGTATGTGAGTGTGTACGTGTAGGTCATTTATAAATTATAAAGATCCCAAGTGTGTTCCGAGCTCATGGGGCGCATCAAGTCAAGTCCAATTGATTAGTGTGTGCACCTTTGGCGAGACACGCCAAACTTTCTGGAACCGCTTCTGGGGAAAAGGCGCTCGACCTAGCTAGCTAGTTTTGCTTTCATCTTTTCCTACTCCTCTCATCATTGATATTTTTTATTCTTTATTCTTTGTATTCTTTTTGCATATTGGTTTTCTAACTTGCTTTCTTTTGTTTGATTGTGCATTGTACATGCGACAAGCCAATTGGGGAAAACAAGATGGAAGGCTAAAATGCACCTCAAAAGGCACTTCAATATTACTTCATGCCTAGAAACTACAAATAACCAATTTCTAGTATTGTTGATCAAATGCCAGGGGAGCAATTCTCCATCCCTCCAAGTCTTCTTGGACTCTTGCCCACCTTTTACAGCTTGGAGAGTGAGAACCCCTACAAGCACTTGGACTCCTTTCTTGAAGTATGCTCCACCTTCAGGACGTCAACAAATAGTGATGACACAATCAGGTTGACCTTGTTCTCTTTCTCCCTCAAGGACAAAGCCAAAGATTGGTATGATTCAAGGAGGGACATGATGAGTTGGGAAGAGATGAAGAACGCTTTCTTAAGGAAATTCTACTCTATTTCAAGGTTGACACAAATGCAGCGTTCCATAGTTGGTTTTAGTCAAATGGGAAATGAGTGAATTCAGGATGCTTGGGACATATTTCAGAATATGTTGAGAGAGTTCCCGCACCATGAGATCCCTTTGTGGCAGCTAGTTCAGTCCTTTTACTAGGTCTATCTCCAATGGGTCAAGCTACAATATATTCTTCTAGTGGAGGATATTTTATGTCTAGGCCACCTGAGGAAACATGGCCATTGGAGAAGTTGAAAAAAGTTCAAGGATCTGAGATTCTAGCATGATGAATGACGATGACCACCCTTTGATGTGACATCTCTAGTTCATAGTGATTCAAGCCCACAAGTGATGAAGATCCTTGGTGACATGATGAGTTTCATAAAGAACCAAGTGACAAATGTTCCTTACCATTCTGTGAATTATGTTGGTTCCTTTGATGAAGAAAAGAAGGCACCTCACTCCTATAGCTACCCAGAACAACAAATCCCAAGATACAACTCAAGGTTTGAGGAAGAAGTTCTATCTAGATTGAAAATCTTTGATGATGTCCAGAAGAATGTTACAAGGCTTGAGGAAAGGATAGAACAACTATCTTCCATGCTCTCGAAGAGAAAACATTGTATTCAAAGCCCATAATGAGTTTTAATGAGGCAAGTGGACACATGCATTCCACTCAAGTTCTCTATAGTCCACCTCCAATGCAAGTACAACCCATATACCACTTCCAAGGGCATCCAAAGCCTTATACACCTCCTCTCCCTCAATCATCATAACTTTCTCACCAATTCACCTTCCAACATCAATTCTCCCCTCCACCTCAATTTCAATACCAATGGCCACCTTCACCTCCTATATAGCTACAACATGCTCCCCTTCTCCACCATGAGAAAGGTAGTGCTGTGATAGTTCTAAGGAGTGGAAAATCTCTTGAGAAGCCCGCAAGTCAAAGAAAGGTTGATAAAGCAAAGCAAAGGTAGCCAAATGGTGATACTATGTTTGAGATTGCCGAAGATGATTCTATGATGCCTCCTTTTGAGCATGTGATACTAAATGTTTTGATTTCTACTCCATTTACATCTCCTACCACCCCTAATGTCCCACTTCATGGCATGCCACAAGATAACCATGTTGGTTCAAGCCAGGAAGAAGCAAGTAGGCCGCCATTTATTGAAGCATTGGATGAGCCCCTGAAAGTGAAAAGGAGGAAAAATCACAATGTTGACATTATAGAGGTGTTTCACCAAGTGAAGGTCAACATTCCATTGTTGGATGCTATCAAGAAAATTCCATCCTATGCCAAGTTCCTCAAGAACCTATGCACTGTGAAGAGAAGGTCGATGGGGAGAATACCAAAGAGAGTCAAGTTGACTGAATAAGTGAGCTCTATCACCCAACATTCACTTCTTGTGAAGAGGAAAGACCCAAGAGCCCCTCTCATGCCTAGTTACTAGAGAGACATTGTATAGACAAATCCCTACTTGATTTGAGATCTAATGTGAATTTGATGCCATATAGTGTCTATGTGGAGTTGGGGTTAGGCAAGTTGAAACCGACTCATTGCACTCTCCAATTGGTGGATCATTCCATCAAAGTTCCTAGAGGAAGAGTGGATGATGTTTTGGTGATGATAGATAAGGAAACAAGAACATTATTTCTGGCAGATTTCATTGTTCTTGACATGGAGCCAGAGGATAGGAAGATTCCCATCATCTACAACTGATGCTGAGATACATGTACGTAATGACACAATGGTAGTCTATTTCATGGACATGAAGATAAATATCAACATGTACAAGACCCCAACCCAGCGAACCTGAGATGAGGATATTGGACACAGTCACTTCAAGAGTTTGATTGGTCATTTGAGAGAGGGAGATCCAGAGGAGAGAACTAATGATAGCTTTTGTGATCAAAGGGATGAGGAACATAGGTTGAATGCAAGTGAGAGGTGCATTTATTGCATGAGTGGGCACCCAAAAATTCCAAATGGATGAATTATGCAATAATCATCAAGAAGCCCAGCTGAAGGCATGAAATTTGGCACATATGGGAGGCAACCCACCTAGGTTTGGGGAAATTTTCACCCAACCTCTCAATTTTGATACTTTTTGTTCATTTTGCACTTTTCTAAGAACACACACACACACACTTGTTTTTAATAGTTTTTGTTTAGTTTTAAGATGTATAGGTGAAAATAGGGTGAAATGAGGAAAATTAGATGAAATTTAGATAAAGGATTCATGAAAAATAACTCTGGATCAATGATTTGATTTTTTGATGAAGTTCAAGTTGAAATGACCTAATTTAGTACTCACCGTTGCTGTGGTATCATGGAACGGCCGTGGTGACACACTCAAGTCAAGAAGAGAATCTAGAAAATGCAAGAAAACAAGAACAGTCCAGCACAGCCATGAAATGCATCACAATCGTGTGACACCAAAGTAGAACGATCCGTGTTAAGCAAAATGACCGTGTGGCTAGCAACGTAACATGGCCATGCTACACCCTGATTGCGACACTTAACCAGCCCGACCCAAAAATTTCATTTCACTTGCTCATTTCATTTTGTGAACAGAACAACCTATGCGACCCAGACATCGTGCACCCACCACCAGCCCTCTTCCACCTCCAATCCTCCACCAAACCTCCCCCAATACACTTCAAATCATTTCCCTACCATTTCCCCTACATCTAGCCACCACTTATACCTGATTTCATCCACAAAATCTACCATTTCTCTCCATTCCGCCTCAAACAACATGTTCTTTGAAGAAATTTGAAAATCCCTAATTTCTCCACCAAAATTAGTTCAAAATGAAGAAGATCACCAAGAAAGTGGTGTCCAAGACCAAGTAGGTCATCTCCTACAATCATCAGTCCAAGAATGCCTCTACTTCAGCCCTGACAACACCCCTTGCCCCTCCATCACCACCGTCCGCCTCTGGCTATGAAGAAACAGTCTGTCTCTCAGAAGTCGAGCTAAATGCCTTGGTGAATCTAACTATAGAAGAAGCCTCTCCTCAACCGCAATGCACATTATTAGCACCACCTTCATTGGATTGACGATCTGTCTCTTCAGCTCAACCGTTGGTTTCGGCCCATCCTTCGACATCCACAACACCACAACCACAACCGTGGGCACAAAGGCAACTACTACTAGATAAGGATGAAGTGATACATTTAAGGCTCGTCACATGGTGGTTGTAGTGCAGAGGTATGTAAGGATGAGGTGGTCCTTATTGTTTTACTTGATACACTAGAATTTGTGGTGGGAAATAGGTGTTTTGAGGAGCACCCATTTGACCACTAGCATTTTTGGGATTAATTGTAGTTTGAAAAGGATTCCTTCCTTCTTCACAAAATAGATGTGTCAATGGCAACTAGTGTGGTCTTTTCTTAAGTCTATTGATGTTTTGATCTTGAGTGGACACGTCCTCGTTGACCTCATCAATATTTTAAATTGACCAAACACTTCATCCTTGAAATTTGAGCTTAACTTTTGGATTTGATATTCTTAGCATGGTGGCCCATCGGAGTCATCCTCTTATACTCCACAAGAAAACTTGGGATGATTCCTTCACTTAGGATTGTAGGATTGAGACATGGGGGTATTGGAATTTTTGGTGATAATGGATTGAAGAGATTTCACCTCTTCATCAAAAGTTTCAATTCAATTGAAATTATTGATTGAACAACCTACTTTGGTTCTTATTTAAGTTCTATCACATCAGATTGAATCTTTATTAGTTAAGGATTTGAGTCATTTGAGGGTAGAGGTGAAAGACTAGAAGGGGTACAACCAATATTTATTTCATAATCATTTGCTTCACTATCTTCTCAATGTCTATATTTTTTCAACAATTTCTCAGAAAAGTGTTCATGATTCTTTAGGATTATTTTCCATAGATGTTCCACTACAAGAGGAATCTACCATAATTTTATTCATTTGAGACAGCCTGAATTAGAATGATTAAAATAGTTTCCATATGGGAACCTCGTGGTGAGGGTCCCTTAGAAGCTTTTGAAAATCTCCCAACTTTCATGAAATTCCTTGTGTCCCAATTGAGTGAATGAGGTAATGCATCCCATCATCCATGTAGGCTTGGCTATCAGATATAATTTCTTGAGGAATTCATTCTTCACAACCTCCCATGTCATAATCTCTATCTTTCAGGAGTACCAATCCTTTTATATGTCTTTGAATGAGAAAGGAAATAAAGTAAGACATATAGAATCATCCATGGTTACCAATGTGTGAAAAGTAGAGCACGTCACCGACAAGGCATCTACATGTTTATGAGGATATTCATTCCCTAAGACATAATATGTAGGAATAAAATACACTAAAGATGGAGGAATAGTGAAGCCCGACCATGTATTTTATCTATTCTTGTGGTAATAGGTAAGTGTAGTTGTCTGGAATATAGTAGTTATGGAGAGGTCTTGGAGGTTAAGGAGAGATGCATGCTCTGCATAGTATTCTTCTTCTTCACCATCAGGTGGTGGGATTGTAATTTTGTCTCCCATATCCTCTACTTCCACTTGGATGTGCTAGTATCATCACATTCTCCTACCTATGTAAGGGTCTTCAAAGAAAGAATCAATAGATAAGGAACAATTGCAAATACAAACTATCATTTGCATGAAGGACAACCAAGAAAAGAGAATCAAGTAAAAAATATGATCCAAGAACAACACAAAGAATAGATAATAGAAATAGTGAAGGCACTAGAAAAAGTCAAAAGTAATAACTAGATAGGTCTAAACCACTTCTTTCTGGAAATGATGCTAGAAAGCTTTATGTGTATACACCAGGCTTAAAAATGTAACCCTAAAATCACACTCTATTTCAACACTATCAACGAGCGCACATGCTCAAGATGTAGCAGTAGAGGCATGTAAGGGGTTGAATCCATAGGGAGTAGAGAAAACACTAGAGCTAGGTTAGTTCTTTGGGTTCCTACTACATAGTGATAGGGTTTTAATGGTTTAAACTTGGTTGGGTTGATGGTTAAGAAATTAAGAGAGAAGTAAAATAGAAATATAAGTTAGTTTTAGAAATAGGGTAAATTAGAAATCTAGGAGAGCAACTAAAACTACACTAATCAAGAGCAATCAATTGAACTTAACTAGTGAGTGAGACAACTAATTACCCCTGACTAGCAAGAGCAATCCTAAATATCAACTATAAAGGCAATTGACTACAAGAATAAAATTAAGACTAAGATAAACAACTAACCAAGCAACCAACTAAAGTAACTACAATTAAGGCTAAGTTTACAAAAGGAACTCACTATTCACTCAAACAATTAACACTAAGTAAGCTGGAAAGTGAGCTAAGCTAACAATCAATAAACAACTAAGGTTTTACCAAATGATTAATGAAGAGGGACGTTTGGGTGTATGATACTGATATACTATGTATTTGGGGTTTATATTCATTCACACATCTAAAAGAAATTCATCGTTCACTTAAACAATTAACACTAAGTAAGATGGAAAGTGACCTAAGCTAAAAAGCACTAAATAATTAAGGTTTCAACAAATGATTAAGGAAATGGACTGTTTGGGGCCATGTTACTAATCTATTATGTAATTGGGGTTTATATTACACACATGTAAGAGTACTATCACTAAACCAAACAAGAATAGGGAGATGAGGTTAAGAGTCATCTCCTACTAGAAAACCATGGGTAACATAGGGTGTGAATAAGAAAACTAGTTGCCATCACCTCCTATCCAACCTTACAAGGAACTATAGTCTAGGGTATATTCTATATTTGGCCTAGTTAAACCCTAATATAGGTTTCTAAGCATGAGTCTCTTCACCTAATTGATGGCATGGGTGCTATAAGGGATCAGAGGAGGGTGTTTTGCCATCTACTTTTCCTTATCCAACCTCTAGATATGATCCTTCCAAGAGAGATGGGAGATCCATACGTAGATACTTAGATATAATACATAGGGTTAGTGGAATGAAGGGATACTAGGAAGGAAGGAAAACTAGCTAATGCTCCTCTAGGGAACCTAGGGGTTTTCCCCTCAAAAGCTCAAAATTACTCTTTTCTCTATGCCTTATGCAGTTTTATATATCAAACAAGCAAAGCAAGATATTAGGAGTGAGAAAAATCATAAAATGGTAGTAATAAGAATATATAAAATTCCACAAGAATAATCCCCAATAACATGGTATCAAAGTACCACATTTCCTTCAAAGCACCCACCAAGGGGACTTAGCTACACATAGTCAAGGAAAAAGCAACAAAGAGAGAATATAGTAGAGAGAGAAGCCATGAATATTGAGGTATATTACTTATAATCCTTCTCTAGAAGAAAAAAGCTCATCCTCTTCACTCCTACAAAGGTGGAAAGCATGGAAAGTGGAAGTGGAATTGAAAATAGAACTTAGAAAAACTAGGGTTATGAAGGGTATGCATTGAAGTGGTAGGTGGGAGTGGGTAGGGTGGCATCCAAGGGGAATAAATGAGGTGAGTTAGTGCTAATCACCACCCCTTGCTTCCACTAAGGCTTATATATTGGTCTAGGGGGTCTAGGGTTAAGTTGAGGTACTATAATAAAGTAGCATTGGGAAGTGATGCAACCCTATTTTAGGGCTTCATATTGTGTTTTATTGCTCTTGAATCACATCTATACCTATTAGATTACATGTTTTTTCCCCTAATATGCATATTTGTGTAAAATGCACTTACGGACAATATTTGCATGTTTTTTAGGTATTTGGACCATGCTTGGAAGGAAGAGAGAGAGAAAGAATGATCCTAGGGTTTTTGTACCCCTAGAGAATCCCAAAGTGAAGTCCAAGGCTCCCTCAACCTACCCCTAGTGGCCAAAGATCAATTGAATCAAAGATGTCCAAGGGTGAACCAAGTACAAGCTCAAAGTACTGTTAGAGAGAGCAACATGGCCGTGGTACCACAGAACAGCTGTGCTCACTCACTCAAAATCAACAGAGTCAAGCGTGAAGAACCATCTAATAAAATAATGGTCGTGCCACATAGAATGGTTGTGCCATCAGGACCAAGAATGGTCATGCCATGCAACACAACCATGTAGCAGTTCAGCCAACACGTTCATTCCTCAGAGAACATGTAGCAATCCTCCAAGACACTACAGTCGTGATGACCACCATGACCGTGCCACCTTCAGTTTAGAAACATAAAACTCCCTATAACTTGTGCTATTTTCTCACCATGGTCATTCCACTTCACTATGCCCTTGCTGACCCCAATCCACCATGGTCGTGCTGCTCAGCACAATCGTGCTACATACAATTTTTCCACTGCATTTCCCACTTTACCCCCCACTTGACCTAGTGCTTCCCCACCACCTATATATGCATAGGAGGTGGTGGGGCACAAGGTTAGCTACCTTCTACCCCCTCTTATCTCCTCATTTTCACCCCTTAGCCATTCCACCTCATTTCCATCTCCATCTCACTCCATTTCACCATTTCCACTACTAAAACCCTAGTTTCTTAGTGCTTTGGTCACTTTCCACCTTCATTCCATGCCCTTGCACCTTGGAGGAGGAGGGAGGATGAACTTACATATAATGCAGAGGAGTCTTCCATCTACACTGAGCTCAATGGCCACTTCTACATCTTTCTCCTTTCTTTTTGTATTTTCCATTTCCATGAGTAGCTAGGTCCCTTCGGTGGGATGTTTGGGGCTAAAAATGTTACTTTGATACCATGTTGGGGGAAAATTATATGTAAACATTATGATTTTGTTTGCTAATGATTGTTTTCTATTTCTATCTCATTCTTCATGAATTTCTTTGTGGTTTGTTCTTGAAATCACCTAGGAACTTAGGGAATTTGGTTATATGTGAATTTTAGGATTTGCTCCTAGGTCCAATCCATGAATCCCTAGCTAGCTAACCATCCTCCTACATGCTAGTCAATTCTCCTAACCCTATGTGAGAGATCTAAGTAGCTAGTTTAGATGAATTAAGTGTGATTAGCTTGGAGCTTTCTCAAGGCTAGAATGTGGGTGATGGGAAGCCTAAAACCTCACTTCCACTCCCATTACTATCCTATCCATGGGCAGTTAGTTGTTTAGGGCAATTCAATAGATTTTAGCTTGTTGTTTGGTTTGGTAATATAAATGAAAGAATAATTTTCATATGTTATCAGCCTCAACCTAATTGATAAGTGCATCCCCCAAACAACCCACATTTTCCTTTATTACATTAAAAACTTAATTGCCTACTTGCTTAGCTAGTGCTAATGTAGTTAGCTCTTTACTTGCTTAGTTAGATTCTTGACTTATTCATGCTTTTATCTTGATAGTTTAGGTATTTAATTGCTTTTGTTCTCAATTTTCTATCTTAGTGTAGTGTAGACCTCTTCTTTCCTATCTTAGCATAGCTTGTTCTTTTCTTACTTTCCTGGTCTTTTCCCACTCAGTAGAATTAACTATCTAGGGTAACTTAGGTTTTGGTTCTTGTTTGTTCTACTTTGCTTGCTTGTTCACCATTAGTGTAATAAAAAAATAACATTTAAACCCTTTAATCCTAGACTCCACAGTAGGAACCTAGACCAAAACTAACCTAGCTCTAGTGCCCCCTTTTCTCTCTGTGGATTGACCCTATACTTGTAACCTTCCTATACTATGACACGATCCCGTGCGATTGTAAGTGTAGTGTTTTAGTGTATGTGAGTGTGTACGTGTAGGTCATTTATAAATTATAAAGATCCCAAGTGTGTTCCGAGCTCATGGGGCGCATCAAGTCAAGTCCAATTGATTAGTGTGTGCACCTCTGGCGAGACACGCCAAACTTTCTGGAACCGCTTCTGGGGAAAAGGCGCTCGACCTAGCTAGCTAGTTTTGCTTTCATCTTTTCCTACTCCTCTCATCATTGATATTTTTTATTCTTTATTCTTTGTATTCTTTTTGCATATTGGTTTTCTAACTTGCTTTCTTTTGTTTGATTGTGCATTGTACATGCGACAAGCCAATTGGGGAAAACAAGATGGAAGGCTAAAATGCACCTCAAAAGGCACTTCAATATTACTTCATGCCTAGAAACTACAAATAACCAATTTCTAGTATTGTTGATCAAATGCCAGGGGAGCAATTCTCCATCCCTCCAAGTCTTCTTGGACTCTTGCCCACCTTTTACAGCTTGGAGAGTGAGAACCCCTACAAGCACTTGGACTCCTTTCTTGAAGTATGCTCCACCTTCAGGACGTCAACAAATAGTGATGACACAATCAGGTTGACCTTGTTCTCTTTCTCCCTCAAGGACAAAGCCAAAGATTGGTATGATTCAAGGAGGGACATGATGAGTTGGGAAGAGATGAAGAATGCTTTCTTAAGGAAATTCTACTCTATTTCAAGGTTGACACAAATGCAGCGTTCCATAGTTGGTTTTAGTCAAATGGGAAATGAGTGAATTCAGGATGCTTGGGACATATTTCAGAATATGTTGAGAGAGTTCCCGCACCATGAGATCCCTTTGTGGCAGCTAGTTCAGTCCTTTTACTAGGTCTATCTCCAATGGGTCAAGCTACAATATATTCTTCTAGTGGAGGATATTTTATGTCTAGGCCACCTGAGGAAACATGGCCATTGGAGAAGTTGAAAAAAGTTCAAGGATCTGAGATTCTAGCATGATGAATGACGATGACCACCCTTTGATGTGACATCTCTAGTTCATAGTGATTCAAGCCCACAAGTGATGAAGATCCTTGGTGACATGATGAGTTTCATAAAGAACCAAGTGACAAATGTTCCTTACCATTCTGTGAATTATGTTGGTTCCTTTGATGAAGAAAAGAAGGCACCTCACTCCTATAGCTACCCAGAACAACAAATCCCAAGATACAACTCAAGGTTTGAGGAAGAAGTTCTATCTAGATTGAAAATCTTTGATGATGTCCAGAAGAATGTTACAAGGCTTGAGGAAAGGATAGAACAACTATCTTCCATGCTCTCGAAGAGGAAACATTGTATTCAAAGCCCATAATGAGTTTTAATGAGGCAAGTGGACACATGCATTCCACTCAAGTTCTCTATAGTCCACCTCCAATGCAAGTACAACCCATATACCACTTCCAAGGGCATCCAAAGCCTTATACACCTCCTCTCCCTCAATCATCATAACTTTCTCACCAATTCACCTTCCAACATCAATTCTCCCCTCCACCTCAATTTCAATACCAATGGCCACCTTCACCTCCTATATAGCTACAACATGCTCCCCTTCTCCACCATGAGAAAGGTAGTGCTGTGATAGTTCTAAGGAGTGGAAAATCTCTTGAGAAGCCCGCAAGTCAAAGAAAGGTTGATAAAGCAAAGCAAAGGTAGCCAAATGGTGATACTATGTTTGAGATTGCCGAAGATGATTCTATGATGCCTCCTTTTGAGCATGTGATACTAAATGTTTTGATTTCTACTCCATTTACATCTCCTACCACCCCTAATGTCCCACTTCATGGCATGCCACAAGATAACCATGTTGGTTCAAGCCAGGAAGAAGCAAGTAGGCCGCCATTTATTGAAGCATTGGATGAGCCCCTGAAAGTGAAAAGGAGGAAAAATCACAATGTTGACATTATAGAGGTGTTTCACCAAGTGAAGGTCAACATTCCATTGTTGGATGCTATCAAGAAAATTCCATCCTATGCCAAGTTCCTCAAGAACCTATGCACTGTGAAGAGAAGGTCGATGGGGAGAATACCAAAGAGAGTCAAGTTGACTGAATAAGTGAGCTCTATCACCCAACATTCACTTCTTGTGAAGAGGAAAGACCCAAGAGCCCCTCTCATGCCTAGTTACTAGAGAGACATTGTATAGACAAATCCCTACTTGATTTGAGATCTAATGTGAATTTGATGCCATATAGTGTCTATGTGGAGTTGGGGTTAGGCAAGTTGAAACCGACTCATTGCACTCTCCAATTGGTGGATCATTCCATCAAAGTTCCTAGAGGAAGAGTGGATGATGTTTTGGTGATGATAGATAAGGAAACAAGAACATTATTTCTGGCAGATTTCATTGTTCTTGACATGGAGCCAGAGGATAGGAAGATTCCCATCATCTACAACTGATGCTGAGATACATGTACGTAATGACACAATGGTAGTCTATTTCATGGACATGAAGATAAATATCAACATGTACAAGACCCCAACCCAGCGAACCTGAGATGAGGATATTGGACACAGTCACTTCAAGAGTTTGATTGGTCATTTGAGAGAGGGAGATCCAGAGGAGAGAACTAATGATAGCTTTTGTGATCAAAGGGATGAGGAACATAGGTTGAATGCAAGTGAGAGGTGCATTTATTGCATGAGTGGGCACCCAAAAATTCCAAATGGATGAATTATGCAATAATCATCAAGAAGCCCAGCTGAAGGCATGAAATTTGGCACATATGGGAGGCAACCCACCTAGGTTTGGGGAAATTTTCACCCAACCTCTCAATTTTGATACTTTTTGTTCATTTTGCACTTTTCTAAGAACACACACACACACACTTGTTTTTAATAGTTTTTGTTTAGTTTTAAGATGTATAGGTGAAAATAGGGTGAAATGAGGAAAATTAGATGAAATTTAGATAAAGGATTCATGAAAAATAACTCTGGATCAATGATTTGATTTTTTGATGAAGTTCAAGTTGAAATGACCTAATTTAGTACTCACCGTTGCTGTGGTATCATGGAACGGCCGTGGTGACACACTCAAGTCAAGAAGAGAATCTAGAAAATGCAAGAAAACAAGAACAGTCCAGCACAGCCATGAAATGCATCACAATCGTGTGACACCAAAGTAGAACGATCCGTGTTAAGCAAAATGACCGTGTGGCTAGCAACGTAACATGGCCATGCTACACCCTGATTGCGACACTTAACCAGCCCGACCCAAAAATTTCATTTCACTTGCTCATTTCATTTTGTGAACAGAACAACCTATGCGACCCAGACATCGTGCACCCACCACCAGCCCTCTTCCACCTCCAATCCTCCACCAAACCTCCCCCAATACACTTCAAATCATTTCCCTACCATTTCCCCTACATCTAGCCACCACTTATACCTGATTTCATCCACAAAATCTACCATTTCTCTCCATTCCGCCTCAAACAACATGTTCTTTGAAGAAATTTGAAAATCCCTAATTTCTCCACCAAAATTAGTTCAAAATGAAGAAGATCACCAAGAAAGTGGTGTCCAAGACCAAGTAGGTCATCTCCTACAATCATCAGTCCAAGAATGCCTCTACTTCAGCCCTGACAACACCCCTTGCCCCTCCATCACCACCGTCCGCCTCTGGCTATGAAGAAACAGTCTGTCTCTCAGAAGTCGAGCTAAATGCCTTGGTGAATCTAACTATAGAAGAAGCCTCTCCTCAACCGCAATGCACATTATTAGCACCACCTTCATTGGATTGACGATCTGTCTCTTCAGCTCAACCGTTGGTTTCGGCCCATCCTTCGACATCCACAACACCACAACCACAACCGTGGGCACAAAGGCAACTACTACTAGATAAGGATGAAGTGATACAGGATGCACTCGAGGCATAACATGAGAAAAAACCTTAGGCGAAGAGAATTAAGGAAAAGAAGACAAAGCACCCAGAGTGCTTGATGCATATAGTGATAGACACCCACTATGCGTGCCAAGCAACACTGGAGGCCCTAGGTTTCTTTGAATATTATCAGGGTGTGATGGAAGCCATGGGCTTGTTTGGGATCTTGACTATAGTGCATGAGACCTACATCGATCTCATGCAATAGTTCTTTGCCACTTTGGAGAAGGTCTTCGAGGATGGCGAAGACGCCATCAGAGTCATGATTGGGGATAAATGTTGGGTCATCACCTCATCAATGTTAAACATTTTTTTTACTCCAAGTGAAGAAATGGAAGCTCCCTTAGATAATGGCAAGACAGATAAGAGCTCTAGTGCTTTACACTTCCATGTGGAAAGCATTCACCAGCCACAATGATTTTGTAGCGGGGAAGTCAAAGAAAAGTTTTCTCCATAATCTCTTCTCACGCTATGTTCAGAAGGTTCTCACAAACAATATTTTTGGCTGATATGAGAATCGGGGGAGCTGCAAAAAAAAGAATTTGTGTGTCCTGGAATGGATGACGAAGGGAAAGCATGTAAATCTAGGTGCACTAATGATTGATTATCTGGGGATAGTCCCCTCCAAGAGAAAGAATCCAGTCATTATGGTAGGAATTGTGACGTTCATTGCTATTTCCTGAGGTCATGATGTTACTGAGTATGCCAAGGCAGGGGGGAGCTGGTAGATTTGCAATATCTCATTCGTTCTTATATTTTAAAAGTTTTAGATCAGAAGATCATATATTAGGTCAACCCCCGTATGCAAGAATATCACTAGAGATCCCATACCATACTACACCTATCCTAGAGGAGTATGGACTCACTCCAAAATTCTTAGATACAGGGAGGAGATGAGAGGAGGAGCACCCTCGGGACACATTCCCACATCCAGAGATCATTCCTGAGGGATTAGGAGAGACTTAGGAAGCTACTGAGAGGAGGAGGATAACTAAGGAGAGAGAGGCATGCAAGGTCAGGAGACGGGAGGCGGAGGTGACACAACAACCACAATAGCTCTCAGTGAACACATATGACATGGCGACTATACATGCACAACTGGAGGGTATTCAGAGTACATAGGATAGCATTCTAAGGGCACAAGAGAGATTTCAACGTACATAGGATGCATTATGGTTGGATAATCAACAGATGTACGATTAGATCAATCACATGTATCGATTCCAACATGCCCAAGCCCCGAGGAACCCCCCAGGTGGACTAATGGGGCAACTACTATTAGTACCCTCCATCATAGGGAGAAGCACCACCAAGCCACCACAAGAGCCAGGATCATCTACCCTATCACTCCTATACTTTATTGTCATGCCGAGGACACCATGATTCAAAAGTTTGGGGTGGTAGGTCAGTATGCCCTATTTCTCATTTCACTCTTTCTGCATTTCACCTGCCATTTACTTTTTCTATCTAGGTTAGATTTTACCTACTTTGCAAACTTGCATGCCATGTAGTTTAATTTCTTTCAATTTTTGCACAATTTTTAGAAATTTTGCTCCTTTTGCCATGCATTGCTTATGATGTAATTTTTTGTGATTTTTTTTATGTTTTAGCTAGGATTTGTTTGTTTCCTACTTTATGTTCCATAATGAAGGTTTAGATGTGATTGAAGGTGATTTTCCACCATTTTGGCCAATTTTTCCCAAATTTAGAATGTTCTATCCAAAGTGTTTTGAACCAATCTATTTTGGATTGAAAATGATGACCTTTGACAAATGCATGTGAATTATCATGGTTTATTGCTAAATGGTATCAATGCTTGACTTTTTACATATGCATCACCTCTCTTATGTTTGTGAATGTTTTGGTTGAATTATAATTTGAGCAAGCTATGAGCAATTAATACCTATGGAATCACATGATAGAAGTATGAATTTCATGTTTTTCATTCACGTGGTGTGATATTATTTGATGAAGTGTTGGAATAATTTTCAAGTAGGAGATCTTATTTATAGAACCACACTAGTGAACCCTCTTTGACTGACTTTTCATTCATAATCTTCTCATCCCTCCGCCTCATGAAAATATGCCAAAGTGCACATATTCAACATTGGCCACCTCCAAAATTTTGGGATGTCCATATCTATATGTCACCGCTTCACTCTCACCACCATATGCCCCACCTATACCAAGGGAAAAGAAAATAAAAAGAAAAGACAAAGCAAAAAGAAAATAAAAGATGCTCCTGTTTAAGAGCATCTAAATAAAAAAAGATGAGTGTTATAGCACCTCAATCTCTTACCATAATCCTTCTATTTTCATACCCATTGAGCTAGGAAACATCAAACGTAGCTCACTTCATCTTTTTTGCACAACCAAATGGGTCACTTAGTGTGGTTTGAAGCATAAGATTGAATTCATGAAAGTGAAGAAACACTCCTAGTCATAATGAAATGGTCTACCCGGAGCTACATGAAAGCCATATGAACAACTTGTGTGTTCTATGCCCTATATTTGAACTTTGTATGCTTAGTTTTCTTTTCATGATTGTTTTGTGAAAGAGGAGAGGAGAGAAGTGGAATGCATGTACCTAGTCATCGTTGATCCCATTTAATCAATATTCATCTATTGCATTGCACTTGTCATTTCTTGATTGTGGAAAAATTGTAGAGAGATTGAGTTGGAGCAGACTTGAGAACAAGTATGTTTTAAGTTTAGGGTGGTGATGTAGCCTTACTTTAGGGCTTCATATTGTTTCATATATTACACTTAAATCACATCTATACCTGTTATATTCCATGTTATTTCCCCTAATATGCATATTTGTGTAAAATGCACTTATAGAGATTATTTGCATGTTTTCAAGTATTTGGACTATGCTTGGATGGAAGAGAGAGAGAAAGAATGATCCTAGGGTTTCTATACCCCTTGAGAATCCCAAAGTGAAGTAAAAGGCTCCCTCAACCTACCCCTAGTGGCCAAAGATCAATTGAAGAAAAAATGTCCAAGGGTGAACCAAGTACAAGATCAAAATGCTATTGGAGAGAGGAACATGACCGTGGTACCACAGAACGGTCGTGCTCGCTCACTCAAAATCAACTGAGTCAAGCTTAAAGAACCAATGAGTAGAACACCCATGCCACATAGAATGGCCATGTCACCAGGACCCCGAACGGGCATGCCATGCAATACGACAATGTAGTAGCTTAGCCAACATAGTCATTCCTCAATGAACAACATCAATCCTTCAAGCCATTACGACTATGTGACCACCATGACCGTGCCACCTTCAGTTCAAAAACACCAAAATCCCTATAACTTGTGCTATTTTCTCACCATGGTTGTTCCACTTCACTACTCCCGTGCTGACCCCAATCCACTACGGCCATGCTGCTCAACACGCCCGTGCTACATACAAAATTTCCAATGTATTTCCCACTTTACCCGCCAATTGACCTAGTGCTTCCCCACCACCTATATATACATAGGTGGAGGATGGGGCATGAGGTTAGATACATTATACCCCCTCTTAGATCCCCAATTTTCACCCCTTATCCATTCCACCTCATTTCGATCTCCATCTCACTCCATTTCCCTATTTCCACCACCAAAACCCTAGTTTCTTAGTGTTTTGCCCACTTTTCACCTTCATTCCATTCCCTTGAACCTTAGGGGAGGAGGTAGGAAGAACTTGCAGCTACTGGAGAGGAGAAGTCTTCCATCTACACCTAGCTCCATGGCACCATTACCTCTTTCCCCTTTCTTTTTGTATTTTCCATTTCCATGAGTAGCTAGGCCCCTTTGGTGGACTGTTTGGGGCTAAAAATGTTACTTTGATACCATGTTTGGGGAAAATGATATGTAAACATTATGATTTCATTTGATAATGATTATGTTCTATTACTATCTCATTCTTCATGAATTTCTTTGTGTTTTGTGCTTGAAATCACCTAGGAACTTAGGGAAATTGGTTATATGTGTGAATTTTGGGATTTGCTCCTAGGTCCAATCCATGGATCCCTAGCTAGCTACCCATCCTACTAAATGATAGTCAATTCTCATAACCCTATGTGAGAGATCTAAGTATCTAGTTTAGATTAATTTAGTGTGATTATCTTGGATCTTTCTCAAGGCTAGAATGTGGGTGGTGGGAGGCCTAAAACCTCACTTCCACCCTCATTACTAACCTCAGCCCCTAATCACCCTAATATACTCTAATATAGAAACCTAGTCTTGATAAGACTCTAATTGAATTCCACCTAAACCCTAACTCAATTGGGCCTCGTATGGGTAGGTAGGGGGTTTTAGGGACTAGTTCCCCTATACACAACCTATCCTATCCATGGCCAGTTAGTAGTTTAGGGAAATTCAATAGCCTCTAGCTTGTTGTTTGGTTTGGTAATCTAAATGAAAGCATGATGTTCACATGTCATCACCCTCAACCTAATTGATAAGTGCATCCCCCAAATAGCCCACATTTGCCTTTATTGTGTTAAAACCTTAATTTCCTACTTGCTTAGCTAGTGTTAGTGTAGTTAGCCCTTTACTTGCTTAGTTAGCTTCTTTCCTTGTTGTTACTTTTCTCTTGCTAGTTTATATATTTAATTACTTTTGTGCTTAGTTTTCTAGCTTAGTGTAGTGTAGACCTCTTATTACTTGCCTTAGCGTAGCTTGTTCTTTTCTTGCTTGCCTTGTCTTTTCTTTCTCAGTAGAATTAACTGTCTAGGGTAATTTAGATTTTGGTTCTTGTTTGTTCACCATTAGTGTAATCAACAAAACAAACCTTTAAACCCTTCAACCCTAGACTCCACAGTAGGAACCCAACCCAAAACTAACCTAGCTTTAGTTCCCCCTTTCTCCCTGTGGATCGACCCTATACTTGCCACCTTCCTATACTATGACATGACCCCATGTGCTTGCGACTGTAGTGTTATAGTGTATGTGAGTGTGTTCATGTAGGTCTTTTCTAAATTACAAAGATCCCAAGTGTGTTCAGAGCTCGTGGGGCACATCTAGTTAAGTCCAATTGATTAGTGTGTGCACCTCTGGTGGGACAAACTAGGAAGTACTAGGTTTTGGTAGGTAGCATGGCCGTTCTAGGTAAAACATCCATGGTGTGTGATATAAGAACGACATAGTATATAGGGACGATCATGGTGGAGTGGAGTAAATATTAGCTCAAATGGGGAATCTGGATGGTAGGTAACATAGTTGTGATGAGTGGAACGACCATGGTGTGGAGGATTCTAAACAATCATTCTAGGTACAACTGTCATGGTGTGTATGTGAAGAGGAGTCATATCCTACAAATGGTTGTGGGGATCCTGTCTTCCATAATCGTGGCTAGTGGAATGACTGTGATTGCCACCACTTTCCACAATCATTCTACTAGGAATGCTCATGCTACTAAGAATGTTCTCTTCTAAGATTTTCTTATGATTTTCTATGATTTGGATGTCAGTAGTATGACCTCAGTGACATTCCACATCCGTATTGAGGGCTTTTGCTTACACATGTATCTTCAACTTGATCATTAATGGAGCTCTTTGCTTTAATGCATTCATTGATCACTAGGGGTTGGTGGCGATGTTCTAAACCCACTTTGGACACCTCCCAACCCAAGGATGTCCTAGAAATAACCTCCATCTCTCCTTTCTCAAAGTAGTGGTCAAAGTACCTAATAAACATATAGAAATCATCCATAACTACATGTGTTGTAAAATAGAATATATTGGATAATTAACATATATTTAAGGTATTTTGATGTAAATAAAGAGAAAAATGACATAAGATGAAGACCCAATTAAGCACCCATCATCGATGACAACCACATAATCAAGGGGTATGTGGGTCTTTGGGCCTTGATGGGTTGAACACGATAGAGACTCAATGAGAGCCTATCAATGGGTGTCTTGATGGGAGGCCGTTGGAGGGGGTGCCTTGATGAGAGGCCGTTTAGGAGTGGACAACACTAGGAGGCCTGGATGGATTGTTGGGGTCAATGGATGTGGAGTTGTCGATAACTGCTACTTCAATGAGTGTAGAGTGGGAAGGCATAGGTGGAAAAGACATCAAAGGAGACACCTTAATGGGAATCTAGGGCCTCAGTCATCCATGTAGGTGTGTCTTGATGGCATCCATGCAGACACACCTTGATAGGTTGTCCAAGGCATCTTGGTGGGTTAGTGAAAATGTAATTGATTGCTAGATCTTTGATGGGAACTTTTGAGAGCATTTGTCAAAGGAAACAAGATTTAGGGCTAAAATATTGGTTGATTTTCCATTTGAAAATGACCAAATTCAATTTCAATCTAGGGTGATGCCCCACACCTCAGAAGAGGTAGCCTCCTCTCAACATGTGCATGACCCCCTATGCTGCATTGGTATGTAGAGACCATGCTTTGATGTTGCTAAAATGAAAATCGAAGAATTACATAAAAACTTAATAAATTAGCATAAAACAAAATAAACCCAATGGAAGCTAAATAAAACTAATCTAAATAAAAAACAAAGGTGGAAAATTATAAAATTGGGATGAATATGCATCCATCAAATAACCATGATTAAAATTTTCTCTTCCTTGAGTAACACAAAATTTGAAATAATAACCAAATGATTGCTTTCAAACCATGAAAATTACATCATCTCACATCATGCTAGTTTCCCTACCATCTAATATGGCCAAGCTTCCCAACTTTTTATCATCACATAACACATCTAGCTATGTCTCTGCTTCTATTTGCATTTCCCAAAAACATTTCTTCACCACTATCCCTAATATCAAGTATATCTAAGAGTTTTTTACAAGTTTAGGGAGTCCTTTAGATCAATAAGTATGCCTATGATCCAACACTAGGGTGTGTTAGAAGGATACTAAAATTCTACATTTGTTGTGTCCCTAAGTGGAAAATGGAGAGAAGGGGTGTTTGGAAGGAAGATGTGGATTTCTCCTCTATTTAATTTGAGATCACATTTTTTTATTTTTTTTTACCTTGAATGGTGTACACTATTTGGTTTTTATGTACATTGGAATCACTTATTACTTTTTGGCGGTACACAAATATTACACAAAAAGGGGTATGGAAAAAATGAATAGAGTAAGGTGAAGAGTGTGCCACCCCAAACTTAGAGTTTGGAAATTTTTGTGTCCTTTTCTTTTCTTTATGGTGGATGGAGGGTATGGATATGGATGAAGAAGAATGGAAGTGGTTTTAGAACATAATTCATTGTCAAATAGAAACATGAAAGGATGAACTGATGATTCCATGAATTTATTTCACTTCATAGTAACAATGTGTTATCTCTCTCAGTTCCTTAAGTATTTGGAATCTTTTTCAGGGAAACACGATGTTAAGGTTCCTAGTACACATCTGGTGCTTTCTAACCACTGATTTGTTTAAAAAACTTGTCACTCTGTGGTGTTTCTTTGAATAATATGAGTTCAATTATAAAAAGTGCGTATATGAATATAGAGAATTTGAATCTCGTCCAACTAAACAGTGTCTATGTTTTCTCTAAAGAACATAAAGTTTGAAGAAAAATAGCAAAATGCAATGCAAGAATTATGTTAATGAGATATCAAGTTAAAAAATAGACATGTGTGTATGGAAAATAGAACATCTATTACCCACCCTCCAACCATTACTTTGATATTTACTTGTTCCTAGGAAAATAATAAACCAAAGATGGAAGGGAAGAACCATGCGGGTCACATCATGAGTCGTGGTTGGTATCTATTTAGTGAAACAACATCCACCTATAATAGAGTTTTTTTATAACTTATGGCCTTATGATGATACTTACTATACAAAATGCAAAGATGATTCAAAATGGCAAAAAAGCTAATCTAACATATAAATACGATTAATGAAAATAATGATCGGGTTGCAACCCAACAACTTCCTTTGTTTTATGTCAATAGCTTGATGCCTATAGCAAAATTTTCAAATGGAGGTGAGGAGAGCATGAGAGGACAATCAACTTGCATGTCGGCCATCATAAGATTGTAATTTAGATGCTGACATTTTGTCACTCCAGATAGTTATATCTCCATGTGGAAAGATGTGCTTGATGGTGAATAGTTATAACCATTGGGCCATGTGTTTTTCCAAGAAGTATTAGAGATGGAAGTTGTGTATTAGAAATTGGTCCATGACTTGTAGATCTTTCTTCTTTAAGTGATCATCATGACAAATCTTTGTGCCCTCCTTATAGATGCGTGTATTTTCATAAGCTGTCAAACTCATCTCTTCTAGTGCTTGTAGTTGTAGCTGATGGTTGTCTCTACTTGCTCAAAGTTCAAAATTGAGCTATTTGATGTCCCAAAAAGCTCTGTACTCATGTTCCACTAGTAGGTCACAAGATTTTCCATTATCATACAAAAGGGTGTAGTGTCCAGAGGAGTCTTATAAGAAATTCTATAGGCCCAAAGTGCATCATTTAGCTTGTGAGCCTAATTTTTCCTTGTTCTGGCACTATCTTCTCAGAATGGATTTATTTTGGAGATTGGAAACATCCACTTGACCATTGATGTGTGTCTAGTATAGAGCAGCCACATGGTGTGAGACACTTTTAGAGAATATCTTTGAATCTACACTTGAAAAAAATTAAATCCTCTGTCAAAAATAACAGTGCAAGGTACTCCATAGCATGGAAATGATGTCTCTAAATAGCTTGATGACCTAGCTTGGAGTCATTGGAAACTATGGGGATGTCTTAGAACCACTTTCAAACATAATAAAAATCAAATAAGATGTATAAGAAGCTATAAGAGGAGGGGAAATGACCTATGTAGTCCACACCCCAAGCATCCATATTTCCACTTCTTGAAAAAGTTGAGTGGCATCTCATTCTGCTTGCTAATGTTCCCAATTCTGTATCACTAATCACATGACTTGATGTCGTTGTGGGCATCCTTGAATATAGAGGTCTAAAATAGAACATCCTTGGCAGCTATATTGTTCAAACTCATGTGACCCCCAATAAGGGCCAGAATTGTTCAAGAATGAAAGGAGCTCCTCCTAAATGCAATTTTGGTGAATTCCAGGTAAAAATAGTCAGAAAGATAGGGCTCATCCAAATAGTAATAATGGATGTTAGACATAAACTTCTTACTTTTCGTCCTGGTTCAATCTAGATGAAGGACTTCTGCATCCAGATCCTTTAGAAAATCACAATACCATATGGAAGACTTGGTATCCTTTAGTAACTAGTCATCATGCAAAGAGTCATGACATGGACTAGGTCATTGTACCAGATTTGCAACCAATTGAGATGATAAAAAAAAATTTAGTTCCCCTTTTCCCCTGGATTATATGTCAAACTCTTCCAAGAATGGTCCACCTGATCATCCTGGGATTTGAATCCTTATTAAATACTTAACAACAACATGATTAGTGGAGACTATTACTTGTGAGCCCACTAGATAGAAACATAATTTAAAAGGTGTAGATAATAGAAAGAAGATCCTTTTTAGTGGATTCATAATACACACATGTGTCATCCAAAATCTTACTAGCACAGTAAATGATGTGATGCTTATTGTTAATGTGTTTCCCTAGAACAACACCTATGACTTAGTCAATGACATAACAAATGATCTCAAAGGAAAATACCAATCTAGGGTACAAATGATGGGGGTACAAACAAGATATTCTTTGGGATTGGTAATTCTCTTCATGAATTTAGAGTTGAAGATGAAGTCTGCATACTTCTATAGAATATTCATAAGAGGTTTAGTGATCTTGTTGAAACTGTGAATGAATATCATGTAGGAGCTGGCATGCCCTATAAATTTTGAGTTTTTTGATAGTAGTTGGGGGAAATTAATTGGAAATCATCTCCATATTTTCCATGTTGATGTTGACACTTTGGGAACTTACCCGATGACCTTGAACAATGTATTCCTTCACCATGAAGTTGATTTTTTTTCTCAATTAAGCACTAGATGTGCTTCTTCACAACAATCTAGGACTAGGGAGAGATGATGTATGAATGCATCAAATGGATCTCCATAGAAGGACAATTCTTCCATGAAGAATTCCATTATTATCTTGGAAAGGCCTGAGATAATGGTTGACATGAAACATTAGAAAGAAACATGTTGGTTACATAGTCTGAAGGGCATCCACTGGAAAGCATATGTGCCTAAAGGACACATGCATGTCATATTTTCTTGATTGATGGGGTGTAGGGGGGCCTAGTTGAATCCAATATATGTGTCTAGGTAGTATAAAAACTCATTATGTACCTACCTCTCTAGTACTTGATTAAGGAATTAGAGTGGACAATTATCCTTCTTTCTATTCTTTGAGGTTCTGATAGTCTATGCACACACTCCACCCCATAATAGTGTGAGTGCATATCAGTTCATCTTCTCATTGAGGATGACTATCGTGTCTACTACTACAAAAATAGCTTATAACGTCACTTTTAAAGGCGTCGGTTGTATAAATACACCGACACCTAAACAATACATCGTCGGTTTATAAAATAAACTGACATCAATTTGTGAAGGGTGACCAGATACGGGTATCACTTTTATTCAGTGTCGGTTCCTTAATAACAAACTGACGCCTAAAATTAACTGCCAAATCCAAAATTTCCAGCGAAAAAAATTCCTCCAAAATTTAACATATGGCGTCGGTTATTAACTAATAAACCGACGACTAAAGGTTTTTCGCGAGACATAAATTGGGCACATTTTGGTCGTCGGTTTTACAATAGTGACTGATGCTTATGGGTTTTCCCGCGCTGTCCACGTGGAAATTTTTACACCCCCTGTGGCGTCGATTTTTCTATGGTAACCGACTACTATTGTTATTAGCATCAGTTTTTTTTAATAATCGACACTTATGGTTAACTTTATAATGTCACACAAAGCCGACTGCTCCCCTTTCTCTGTTTCATCCCCGCAAAAATAGGTCTGGTGATTTTCTCTGTGCTCTACCGCCCGCCGCTGCTCCGTGCTCTGCCACCCGCCGCTGCTCCGTGCTCGCGCCTCCGCTGCTCCGTGCTTGCGCCTCCGCTGCTCCGTGCTCCACCGGCGTGCCGCTCCCTACCCTCCATGCTCACGTCGCTGCTCCGTGGTACCGACTCCACCGCTCTCCCTCTCTTCTCATCAGCCCTCTGTGCTCACCGACGACTTTGTGCTCACGTGCGGCTCTCTACTTGCAGGCCCTCTCCCTCTTTGGTCTCCGGCGCTCCGTGCTCACCGACCCTCTGTGCTCACCGGCTCCCAGCTGTCCTTTCCACCTACTCCCTGCCCATCCTTCTCCGTCGGTTCCCTACCCTCCGCCGCCCAAGGTCAGCCCCCTCTGCTAAGTGATGGACTTTGTCCTAAGTTGCTGATTTCGATCAACTGATTAGTATTTTTTATCTACTGATTTGTATTTACTTATCTACTGATTCATATTTACTTCTACTAATTTGTATTTACTTATCTACTGAATTGAATTTATATATCTACTGAATTGTATTTACTTATCTACTGATTTGTATTTACTTATCTACTGATTTGTATTTACTTATATTAAACTTGTCCATTCTAGCATCATAATTTGATTTGATTATGTACTTTGAACCTTGAAACATGCGTGTTAAAGATACATTGATGTCTCAAACTTAACTCACATGTGAGTCTTCAATTTCTAAATGATTATGTGACCTAGTATGTATGTTGATATATGAAGCTCTAGTTAAAACTTCAAGATTGACCCCTAATTAATACATTATAACAGTATTGAATTGTGCATTTGTGTTGTTGCAGGTGCTATTGACTTGCTGTTGACTTGCATATATTTCTTCTTACTGTTTAATTATGTGTGTCTTTATCTTGACGATGAACATGCATGGACACTCAAAATGTTGAAATCAATGTTATAGGAATATGATACCTAGATTAAATGATGTTACATGAAACCTAGGATATGAATGATGAAACTAGGATTGTAGGTATTGGAATGACAACATATATACATGTATTTGTTGGCCTAGAAACCTGTCCAAGATTTACTCATTAGGAGTAAATCTTGGATAGTCCCCAGTTTGGGACTGTTGTTGAACACCTAATCTCACTTAGGATGTAAGTGTATAATGTGTATTTGGTTTTCAAGAAAATTCTGGTAGCATTTCCCCGTTTGTTCTCTAAGTACATATGTACTTGGAGAACAACGGGGAAATGCTGTCGAAATTTTCTTGAAAACCCAATACACATTATACACTTACTAGTGAGATTAGGTGTTCAAGAATGGGATAGGTGGTACACATTTATTATATATAAGAATGACATCACATGTATAAACCCTAAAGTTTTAACCATAAACTCTAATATGTTTACACTAGACCCTAATCTTGTTGTAATATATACTTATTTTCTCTTTGATCATAGAATGGATAGATCATGGATGTCCATTCACAATCGCTGCACCCCAGATTTTATTTCTGGTCTTATTTAGTTTATTAGATTTTCCGAGGATAGGAAACAACCTGGAGATAAGTTCTACTATCCATGTAGGCATTGCGGTAACAACTTGAAAGTCAGTACTGGTGACGAAATCAAAAGTCATGTCATGTGCAACAGGATTGTACAAGGCTATACAGAATGGCACTGGCATGGAGAGATTTCAAACCAAACCAGTGGATGTTGATAGCAGTGTTTGTGTGGAAGAAGAAATTGCCTTTGATGACATAGATGTGAACGAATCAGTTCCAGTAGACATCGTTGATGCGATTCTGGATAGTTGTGGGGTAGAGCACACCAAAAATGATCCACCTCCCATGTTTAGAAACATTGTGCATGATGCTGAGATACTGTTATACACGGGTTGTAAGTTTATGAAGCTTAGCGCTGTGTTGAGATATTATAAACTGAAAGCTGACAATCGATGGAGCGACAAAAGCTTCACGTCATTTTTGTCTTTGTTGAAAGAAATTGTTCCTGAAGGAAACGAGCTGCCGATCTCAACATACCGGTTAAAGAAATTGTTGTGCCCAATGGGAATGGAGGCCAAGAAGATACACGCATGCAAGAATGATTGTGTATTATTTCAAAAGGACAATGTGGATTTGAAAGATTGTCCGAAATGTGGTGCGTCAAGGTATAAATTGATGACTTCGGGGGAGTCCAAAACTGGTTCTCCCGCCAAGGTGATGTGGTATCTACCTATAATACCATGGTTTCAATGCTTGTTTGCTAATCCTATAGATGCGAAGAATTTGAGGTGGCATGCAGATGTTAAGAAAAATAATGATGGAATCCTACGACATGCGTCTGATTCCCCACAGTGGAAGAAGATTGATTTATGTTACCCTAAATTCGGTGAAGAGGATAGGAATCTAAGACTTGGGCTTTGTATAGATGGGATGAATCCATACGGGACATTGAGAAACCAACATAGCACTTGGCCAGTTATGCTTGTTATATACAATCTTCCTCCCTGGTTGTGTATGAAAAATAAGTATGTTATGTTGTCGTCTTAGATATCGGGCCCTAAACAACCTGGAAATGATATCGATGTTTATCTTGAACCTATGATTGATGACTTGAAGAAGCTCTGGGGTGAAGGTGTGATGACCTATGATGCTTCACGAAGAGAGACATTTTGCTTGCCCACTATGTTGTTTTGCACTGTGAATGACTTTCCAGCATATGGGAATTTGTCTGGATATAGTGTCAAAGGATCTAAAGTGTGTCCTATATGTGAAGAGAAAACTGATTCAATACGACTAAAACACAGAGGCAAGACTGTATATCTTTCTCATCGAAGGTTTCTTCTAAAATTTCATCCATATCGTAGGTTGCGCAAAGTATTCAATGGACGGAATGAGGAACGTAGTGCACCTAAACCTATATCAGGGGAGGATGTTTATGAAAGAGTGAAAGACATCACCAATGAATTTGGTAAGAGATCACAATGTACGATGGCCACAAGGAGTGACAAGTCTTTATTCAAGAAGAAGTTGATATTTTGGGATCTTCCTTATTGGAGTTCTTTGACAGTCAGGCATTGTATCGATGTCATGCACGTTGAGAAAAATGTATGTGATAGCGTCATCGGTACTCTGTTGAATATACCAGGTAAGACTAAAGATGAGATAAAATCCAGAATGGACCTATGTGAAATGGGAATAAGGACAAAATTAATAGAAGTAGTTAGTAGCGACCGGAGAACATACTTACCTCCCGCTTGTTACACATTGTCTAGAAAGGAGAAGAAAGCATTTTGTGAATTCTTGGTAAATGTTAAGGTGCCACATGGTTACTCATCCAACATCCGTACATTGGTATCAATGAAAGATCTGAAGTTGATAGGTCTTAAATCTCATGATTGTAACACTCTAATGCAACAAATATTGCATGTGGCAATTAGATCTATATTTCCGAAGCATGTAAGGTTTGCAATCACCAGACTTTGTTTCTTTTTCAACAGTCTGTGTAGTAAAGTTATTGACCCTGATACTCTCGATAATTTGCAAAGAGAAGTGGTTGTTACCCTATGTCAGCTTGAGATGTATTTTCCTCCGTCGTTCTTTGATATCATGGTACATCTTGTTGTCCACTTGACTAGGGAAGTGAAAATGTTGGGATCAGTTTTCTTGCATTGGATGTATCCCTTTGAACGATACATGAGCATTTTTAAAGGTGATGTTCGAAACCGTTATCGGCCTGAAGGGAGTATTATTTAGGGTTATGTGGAGAGAGAGGTTATGGATTTTTTCAATGACTTTCTGAGTGGTAATGACACTCTTGTGAATGACAAGAATATTGAGGAGCATTTTGGCAAATGAGTCTTGGGATCACGGGTGAAAGTAATCATCCGTGAGTAGTTGGAGCAAGGTCACTTGTATATTTTACACAACATCGACGAAGTGAGTGTTTATATCGAGGAACATACCAATTTCATCAAGAGACAATATCCTCGATCCAATTCAATGTGGCTTGCTAGAGAGCATAACGAGTCATTTATTAAGTGGTTTGAAGATAAAGTCTTACATCAACTATCTCAAACACCAGATAATCTTACTGAAACCATCCAATGCCTCGCCTTTAAACCAAAATTTATTAAGTGGTTGCCAACACCACCAAACATTGAAGCTGGGGATCACAATGACTTGTATGTTCGCGGGGATCATAATGAAGGATTGTTAATTGATAAAAGATCACAATATTAGAGGCATGGATGTTTATATTTTTATTATGTTTTATTTTTCTGAATGTGAAATTTACAATGTGAATGTGGACTTTACAATGTGAATTACTTTACAATGTGAATATGAACTTTATAATGTGAATGTGAACTTTATAATGTGAATTACTTTACAATGTGAATGTGTACTTTACAATGTGAACTTTACAATTAGTGTTACTTTACAATGTGAAATTTATAATTTGAATGTGAACTTTCAGATGGCTGAGCATTCCCATGATGACTGTGCTGATGATCACCGTGAGGGTGAGGATGTGATTGCGCCGCCTGACAATGTTAGTTAATTTTAATTATGAATATATCCCTGAGGTTTCTATCTATATGTTCATTTATAATTATATCATGTAAGTGTGTTTTTTTATCAAATTTTAGGCTGGTGATGTACCCCCTGAAGTTGTTACAACACTTGATGAGCAATAAATGAAAATTGAGAAAGTGAGGGGCATCACAATGATGAACAAGTTAATACATCAAAGGGGCAATGGACCCAAATTGGCTGTGGATTTCGATCAGGCAAGAAATCCATATGGAGTGAACCACAACTCATTTGTTTCATATCTTGGGGTTCTTACTCACAGCCATTGCAGTTCTATCCTAGAATCATGGCATAAAGTTCCTAAGGGGAAGAAAGACCACATATGGAAGGAACTATGCGTGAGTTATTATTATTTGTAATTCTATTTGTGTAGATTACTAATTTTTAGGATACTAGTTAATAGCAATTCTATTTAATTTGCAGAGCATATTTGATCTGGATGAAAAGCTGCATCGTAAATGTGTGATGCAATGTTGTGGGAGGGTCCTAAGGAACTATAGGACCAATCTCACCCGAGATTACATACGCGATGCTGAGAATAGGTTCTTGATTGATTCCAATTCTAGACATTGATAAATATTTCACTAACTCTACACTAATAATTTTTGTTTGTATTCTCTTTGAAAAATAAATATAGGAAGAAGGAAGCCACACATCAATGGAACTACTTGGACCCCAAAGACTGGGAGGAGTTTGTTACCCAAAGAAAAATAGATGAATTCAAGGTATTAAGCACCACTCCCAATTTAATTAATATATATTTTTATGTATTCACCTATTCAAGATTAACCTTTAGTGTTACTAACCAAATAAATGTGCTAACTAACTAGGCTATTAGCGATGCTCAATGAGCAAGGTGTGCAATGAATGTGCACGACCACACAATGGGTCCAAGAGGATATGCAGGCGTTCGCCAAAGACTACAGGCTGAGTCTACTCAGCCTACTGCTACTCAGGAGACTGCAGAGTCCTCTACTGCTGCTCCCACACCTCTGCCTCGCCATGCTATATGGATAGCTGGGAGGCAAAACAAGAAGGGAGAGATACTGAAGCCCGCAACCGCTGAGGCGGCTGCAAAAATGGTAAAAATCAACTCTTAGAGCAATCTATCGATATTGATTATTGTTATGTTTACTTACGAATTTTTGTTTATGGTGATTAGCGGGAGCTGCACGAGCAGAGGAAGGAAGGCAAGTTCATCCCTCAGGGCACAAGGGATGAACTAACAGTTGCTTGGGGTAACCCAGAGCATCCTGGATGTGTAAGGGGTGCAGGCACTGGTGTGGGCATCAAAGTGTTCTTTGGGCCATTCCAACACAAACCTGTCCCAAAAGCGGGACTTTCACAAGTCGAGGTAACTTATTCTTATTTTAGAATGTTATTGCGAAAGGGAATTCAATAATCAGAAACTAGCATTTCTTTTATCCATGTATAGGTAGATTCCTTAATTGATAGGAGAGTCGAGGAAGTACTTGATAAAAGACTCCATGAAGCAATTAACAAGTGGCAGGCGTCTCAGACTGCCACTCAGACAGTACCTGTGGTGGACCTCTCTTCTCCTACTGCTCATACTGTAGAGGTTGGGAGTAATCCTATAGACCCACAACCTAGCACATCCTCTGTAAGTATTTTTATGACATATATAATAACTAGTCTGTTCAAGATGATATGTTTGTGTATATATGCATATAACATTCTATACGTAAATTTGTAGGGGTTGAAGCCATGTTGACTAAAAAGTGAAGGATATGTCGTTGCAGAGGCATCGACTTACCCACCCCTTAAAGGGTGCATGTTTCATGGGAGTCCAGTACCAGATGGCATGGTACGTGTGAGCCCGATACATGTACTCCCTGGCTGGAAGAATCTTACACTGCCTCATGCACACCCAGATGCTGAAACACTTCGTGAGGCAGTATGCGGAGTGATACTGTGGCCCGAAGCGGATGTCCTCTATACTGATATTGTATGATAAATTTTCATTACTTTAATTTGTTAGTGTGTATATATATGATTCAATTGATATGAAATTATATATACATGTCAAAAAGACGAGACCCGCTACATCTCAGCCTCCATCTCCTCGACTACCAAGTTGGCTTCCAGGGGACCTACACGCCTCGATAGGTCCTAATTGTAGGAGTGTAGCAGTATGGATTGGCGAACATAATCCAAATTGCCCTATAAATGTTACTATTTCGGAGAATGCTGCAGGTAAATCATACAATAACAATCTATTTATACAAGTTTAGCATACATATTAATGCATACGTAATAGAAGTTCTGGATACGTATTAATGGTGGTCAAACATTCGGAAACCACATATTTATACAAGATATTTTGGAGTTGTTTAGTTATGAATGGCTGAACACATCTATGATAGAGCTATGGATATGGTGAGATTAATGTATACGACAATCTGGTTTATACATCCATATACCTTGTTTTATATACGACAATCTGGTTTCTTATATATTAATGCATACATAATACATGTTTTGCAGCCACTTACACAAGACATGTACAGATTTTGGGTTTTTCCATGTGGGATTTTTGGTTCCATCTTTGATTAGTCTTGTAGATACAAACCCGTATTTAGTTACTTCATACCGCTGTGATTCTTTTGAATATTTTGGTAAAAATAATAAGACGGTGATAATAGCTCCATTCAATGTCGAGTAAGTTTACTTTGCTTGTAATTTGGACTTAAGCAAATTACATTTTTATTGCGGATATTGAGTTATTAATTCTATACTTTCTTACCTGTAGTGCTAAGCAGTGGGAGTTATTAGTTATTGTCCCCAAGACATTCACCATCTATTATCTAGATCCTGCGGGGAGTGAGTTGGATGTATTATATGGACATGCAATTAAAAGGTCATTATTCTCGTGAGAAATATTTTATGTTTTTATATCTGTTAACATCTATTACTGCATTACTATTTAATTATGCAATTTAATGTGTTATATTAACATATATAGGGCTTTACAAGAGTACAAAAAAGCTGGAGGAAAGGTCCCCAGGAAAAAAATCTGACACTCATTTGGGAGAATGTGAAAGTAATTTCCTAACTCCAATGTATATATTATTTATGTGAACTGTGCTTATTTGTATTTTTGAATATTTTGTATGTTTCAATTTATAGTGTGCTACACAAGACAACGACTGGGCATGTGCCTACTATGTGATGCGATTTATGGACCTAATCATCAAACATGTCGTATTGGAAATCGATAACATACAACATGTATTATACATAGTCTCGTTAGATAAGATGAAATATATGAATCTTATTGTATATTATTATAATTATGTATATATGTCATTCTCTTTGTAGGTCTTTAAAACTGAGGACTTCAACACAGGTGCAAAGTGTTTCGATGTACATGCTCCCTATACGAGAGATGAATTAGATGTTTTAAGAGAAGATTGGGCAAAAGCCCTACAAAGAGTGGGAATTTTTAAATATAATTTTGTTGACAATGATGACAATGATGAATAAAGAATAACTTTGTTCTCATAATTAATTTTGTGTGAATGTGAATGAATTTTTATGAATTGTCATATGTGTGTGAAAATCATGAATACATGAATGTTTCTACATGTGTCTGAATGTGAAAAGAGATGAAATAAATAGAATTGCAGGTTGCTACTGGTTTCTACATGTGTGTGATGAAAAAATAATATGAATGAAATGTTCTTATACATGAGTGTGAATCACATATATATAATATTGTCCATCATGTTAATTTTGTAGGTTTGTGGCCTGTTGTTGGTTGATATTAATGGATGTCGTAAGCCTACAGTTCAGTTCCACTAAACTATAGGTTCTCATCCTGCGACCAACCACAGCAAGCCTGCAAATTGATAAGAAAAAAAAATCAAAACATAGGCGTCAGTTATTTGAATAAAACCGACACCAAATACATATCGCGACGGTTTTGCACTTAAAACCGATGTCTATTTGACCGTGTTGTCAGGGGATATGACGTCAGTTTCTTTTCGAAAACCGACGACAAATGGTTACAGTGTCGGTTGCCCTACTAGTAACCGACATCGATTTCCCTAATGAGGCCAGACACCACGGACGTGGCAGCGGGCCAGACACCACGGCCGTGCTGGCCAGCACGGCCGTGGCAGCAGACCAGACACTACGGCCGTGCTGTCCAGCACGGCTGTGGTAGCGGGTGAAATGGTGTCGGTTATCACTAATGAACCGATGCCGATAGTACCCCAGATGGCGCCCTTTCTATGGCGTGAAGGTATATGGCGTCAGTTTCAAAGCTAATAACCGACGCCTATACCCCCCTTCTGGTATGTTTTCGGTGGCACACGAAGGGTTGTGGCGTCGGTTTGAGAACCGACGCGTAACAGTTGGGCTTTTAGTGGTGCCCACATAGGTGTCACTTAAAAACTGACACTAAAGGCCTTAAATAACTGACACTAAAGGCTGGTTATGTACTAGTGGTCGCATTTCTTGGATACAACCTATACGAGTTTCAACCGTGGTGATTCAGAGATGGGAAGATGATCTCAATCATCAATAACTTTATTACTTACAAACAAACTTATTCATAATCTGTTTCATCTTATGTTGGGGGTTTAATAAAGGAATTCTATTTGTTTATCATATTAATTTGTCGCACACACAATTTTGGCTAACTCAGATGAGATCTGTCAGTTTACAACCCATATCGTTTTGTATCTTCCTTAATTTAATCAACATTCTATGCTCTTTCTCAACAGTGTATGCATAGATGATGAATGGGAGACCTTTTTCTCATCCAGAAAGACATACTTTCTGTACCAGGTAGAGGATTCGTTTTTGGTGCAATGAGTTCCTTGACTTTGTCTTAAAAAATGAAGACATATTTGAGCTCTTCAAATGGTTTTGGAGGGTCTTACTCTACATTGCATACATGAAAGAGAATTTGCTTCACATTTTTTTATTCAAATCTTGAGCACTAATGTTGATGGGCGTTGTCTCTAGAGGGTCATCTGAAGTAGGCATAGATTATGCAACTATGTCATTTTGATGGCACACTCTAGGAGATATTTTTTTCTTAGAAGGTTGGACTGTTAAGATTCGTAAAGACTTTGAAGCCAAGCATGTCTAAGACAAGCCTTAATGTTAAAATTTTGGCTTCGACATTGATTATAGCTCCGACTATTACAATGAACAATAATTCAAAGATGAGGGGGTATCAAAGGCCTTCCTTGATGTCCATGATGACAAAATCACATGGGACATAAAAATCGGGTCCTACTTACATAAGGACATCTTCTAAAATCTCCATAGGTGTGTTTGAAGAAAATGTAGGAAGTTTTATCACTATTCTAATGGGAAGGATGTCGACATAGACAATTATTTTGCATTAAGTTGTAGGGCATGATATATATATGTCCCAAGGTCAGCTATACCTCTTTGTCATGTGGAGTATCCAATGAAGCATGCGATGGAAAAGGATCCTAGGTCTTGTGATACCATGATGTTGATATTTCCTTCCAAATTTGAGGTTCAGGGTTGATTCCTGATGAAATGTTGATACTATCGACACCAGGGTCGATGGTATCGACTCTGGATGCCGAAACATGTGCATAAGTCCGGGTATTATATAAAATCATATAAATTTAATAAATAAGTATAATTTGATGCAAATAGAGTTTAAAGGCCAACTATAGTGAATTATACAAATATAATCAAGAAAATGACAAATACATGCATAAAACAGATATAAAATAAGCCTGTAAAAGTGACTCAAAACCCATGCATCAAACTCCCCTAAGCTTAAACCTTGCTCATCCTCGAGCAACAAAACTTTGGATCTAGTTGAGATAAGTCAGCATAAGGACATAAATACATGAAATGCATCTGCATCATCCCCACTTTCTTTCCATAAACCAACCCTCCTTGACCACTGAATAATAACTGCCCTCCAGGCGAACAAAGACCTATGTAAAATATGTCCGTCCCCAAATCAATGAAACACTATCAATTAAAGCAATTAATATGATAAACTCATCCGGTCCAAACTTGATGCATCTTGTCATCTCCTATCTATGTTGCTCATTTCCTAACTACCATCTAAATGGAAGCAGATCTCCTGATATTAATGAATGAGGAGAATATCATGGGTGGCCTACCGATTAGAGCAATGGGTGGATGGGATAGGTGGTTGTGGAAGAGATGGAAGCACATAACAGTCAATCATGCAATACAAAAATTAATGATCTATCATGATGCAAAATGCAAGTGAAAATGTCCTAATGCTACATTTTTGGTGGAATGATGCATGCACTATCATTCCATCTCAAGGTGAGATGGAATATCTAAGAAAAGTACACCATGTACTTATTCTTCTTAGTATGTAAGTGAGAACATGTTCCTTTCTCCCTCTCATTCATACTTACTTCTCAATTCTTTTTTTTCTTTCTTTTCTTCTCTTTTTTTTTCAATTTTTTTCAAGCCCTTATTTTCATAGATGACAATGAATTATTTGTTGGGTTCACTTCTTGTTACATAACTTGTACATTTGAAGCATTCGGAAGGTATGGAACAAGTTTAACACTTTTCATGTTTTCACAAGAACATACAACACATGATGTACAACTATATGCTCAAAAGATGTGAATGCACTACAAAATGACAGTTATGCAATTAAATGACACATTCCTAAGGATAATGTGCATGTATGATTACTCTATCCTTTTTTTTCATTTTTATGCAAAAATGTGTGAAAATAGTTGTAATGTAAGACCTATCTACATGAGATGCAATCAAAAAGTGAAAGACAGTAATGTGCTCCCATTTCTTATGGTGGAGTGTGAATGAGATTGCGGTGGATCAGATCACAAGACTAATTGATAGAACCTTTTGCACAGGGTAACTAAAGGATTTCTCTCTTAAACTTTAGTCTAAGGTCATGTTAGTATTGGATCGGTTCAGGCTCAACAACCTTGTCAATCACATTTCCTTGGACAATAAAGATGGTCATTCATGTCCCCATGTCCTGAAGCTGACTCACCCAAACACTTCCTCAGTTATGCAACTCAATTACTCACAAGAATAAGCTCAAAAAGTTTACAATATGCTCATTTTTTCATGTGCACACAGCCCAAGAGTAATACTCCCAATTGAAACCGTGCATTTATTGCTCCACATATTACACTAGATAGATGTGGATCCTACAAAAGTGGTAAAACTAGAAATAAATACAACTAATATTTAAAAAGTAAAAGAAACATAAACAAGTAAATAAAAACTAAGATAGAGGGTTGTTCTAACACCCCCCTAAGCTTGGATATGACTATGGCCTCATAGTCAACATTCCAACTTAAGAGGTAGAACAGTGGTACCATTCGCTTTGAAGTGTGGTGAAGAAGGACGGTTGGACGCTCAAGTGGACAAAGTGATGCTTGCTATCTCCCTCTTTTTGGTGGCCCATTTTTGTGTCTTAGTGGTTCTAAGACGTGATTTGCTTCATCCTTCTTTGCTCTGCAAAAAACAGTGTGAAACAATCTCATTTCAACACCTTTTACGACCTGTTTTATGTAGCTGTCCTGCAGGTGTCGATACCATCGACACCAAGGTCGATGGTATCGACTTAGGATCAGCAATTTTGGTGTACCGATGTATCTAAAAGCCTGGGAAATCAAAAGTGTCGATACTATCGACATGGGTGTCGATGGTATCGATATCTCTGCTACACATTTTTTTGAAAATCTTCAGGCATCTCAATACCATCGACACTAAGGTCGATGGTATCGACTCTTTCTCAGCGTTTACTGATCCAAAATCGATACTATCGATAGGGGTGTCGATAGTATCGACCTTAAAATTCTGCACACTTCAAAACACGAGTTAGGGTACCATTTTTACAAAAAATATCAAAACCTAAGCAAAAACTAAGTACATCAACATAAAAGATCATAACCAAAATAAAATAAACCTAAAGTTGGGTTGCCACCCAACAAGCGCCCTTGTTTAATGTCCTAGGCTTGACATAACGATACCTTTAACCTGTGTTGTCAAGGGATGTCTCTAATGATTCATTTGGAATTTTGAATTCAACTCTATCATCACCAATCCTAAGTGTCAAGTAACCTCGCCCAATGGCAGTGATTACATCAGCCGTAGCTTGGAACAACCTTCCCGATATCATCTCACCTCCTTCCAGCTCATCCATGTCTATGACCACAAAGTCAATAGGGAAGATGAATTTTTCAACCTTGATTAGCACATCCTCGCATATACCTTGTGGCTTTACAATGGATCCATCCGCCAACTCAATTGTCATGGAAGTTTGTGTTGGCTTCTTCAATCCCAGCTTTTGAAAAGTGGCAAGTGGCATAAGATTAATGCTTGCCCCTGAGTCATACTGTGCTTGTGGAAAATTTTGGCAACCTATGGAACATGGGATGTAGAAACATCCTGGATCTTTCCTCTTCTTTGGCAGCCTTATTTGGATTATAGAACTCACTGTTTCATCAACACACACAACATCTGTATCTTTGATCCGCCGTTTCTTGTTGATGATGTCTTTCATGAATCTTCCATATGAAGGAATTTTTTCTATGGCCTCCACCAATGGAATGTTAATGTGGAGCTTCCGGAAGATCTCAAGAAATTTCTTGAAGTTCCTTTGCTCTTTCCTCGGCTTTAGACTATCTAGGAATGGCACGCTTGGCTCCTTTATGCGCTTGTGCAGTGGCACATATGGGCTATTTGGGGTCTCCTCCCCTAAGCTTGCTTCAATGTCACCCTCTGGTGTAGGCTTTGGCACGTCATTCACAGTTGGTGTGGCTCGTGTCTACTCATCCTTCTCGGTGGTAGTAGCTCCACTGCGAAGTATGGCCTTCACCTACTCCTCTTTCCTAGGTGTGGGCATGGCTATGATGGGTTCTTGGTGGGATTTGCTGAATGGGCGACATCCTCCTGGTAGTCCATATAAGCTACGGGGGTATGACACACTGGGTTTAGCCTCCGTTTCAAAATGCATTTTCCCCTTTTCATGGACCTCCCCCATCGGGGGCTCTGTCTCTGTAATCACAGATATATACTTCACTTAATGATGTACTTGAGCAACCTCTGCATTCCCAGCTAGTTTTTGTTGAATGATTTGCTTCATGGCATCCACCTCAGTTGCAATTTGGGTTATGGACGTCTCTAGCATCCTCAGTTGTGCACCATGGCTCTGTATCTGCTGCCCAAACTGGTTCAAGTACTCACCGTGTGACTGTACTGTCTTGGCGAGTGAGCCCATCAATTCCTGATTTTTCTTCACCACTTGACTAAGAAATTCATTATTCTATTCCTCTAGGCTAGGCTGCTGCTTCTGAAAATTTTGTTCCTTCCTCCAATCGTAATTGTTATTTCTATATCCCTGTTGATGCATATACTTTGCATGTGCTTCATCATCAGACCCATTGTCCTCTTTCTCTAGGAGCTTCTTGGCTATAATATCCATCTTGTCATTAAGCACTTTGATGGCCTTCGCTTCATGTGTCACGCCGACCTGCTCGGGTGCATCTCTTTCACCCCAAGACTACTTTTTGGACATGTTCCTTAGAATCTCCCATCACCTTGTGCCTGTGTTGTTAAAAAAGAAACCAGAACCCGCTGAGTCCAAATTGCTCCTATCATGTTCATTTAGGGCGAAGTAGAACATTTTATCTTGCTTCTCCTTGTCTAAGCTGTGATGTGGACACTTCCACAACATTATCTGGAAGCGCTCCCAAGTTTCAGAATAAGTTTCATCGGCTCGCTGGCTGAAGTTGTGTATCTTCCTCACTAGATAGTTCATCTTTTCAGGCAAAAAAAACCTCTCAAAGAACACCTCAACCATGTGATCCCAAGATTCAACGTACTCATCATCCAAATTGTATAGCCATTCCCAAGCATTTCCTGCTAAAGAACTGGGAAAAAGTTTCTGGTAGAGTGTCTCTTGCAGGAACCTGTCAATCTTTATCATATCGTAGTTTTCCACGAACGTGCTGATGTGGGTCACCGGATCTTCATTCTTTAGCCCATGGAATGCATTAGATTTGACCAAATTAATTAGCCCTGGATCAATTTTGTAGTTAGGAATGTTGATGGCCAGCCTCTTGATTGGCCCCTTAGATGTAGAGGAGGAAGAAGACTTGATCTTCTCCCAGATCGTCTGCTCCTCATTTGCCGCTCCGTCACCCATTATTACTTTACTAGTACCTGAAATTTCAAATGGTAGTGTATAAACTAGTACTAATAATTAAAACAATTAATAATATTTGCAATTCAGTTCAAAAGATTAAAAGAAAAATTACAGGAATTAAAAGTGGTCTAGTGTGGCCGCTCGCATCACTC
Source organism: Alisma plantago-aquatica (assembly GCA_963693085.1). Taxonomy (NCBI): domain Eukaryota; kingdom Viridiplantae; phylum Streptophyta; class Magnoliopsida; order Alismatales; family Alismataceae; genus Alisma; species Alisma plantago-aquatica. The sequence goes on from OY856411.1 coordinate 515,309,682, forward strand.
GTAGTGCTAAAATTCACCGTTTTCCCGGCAACGACGCCAAAAACTTGACATGATTTTACCGTATGTATAACGCAAGTGCACGCGTCAATGTAATATAGGCCTTGTGAGGCCCGAGTCAAACTCAGGGAAACATGAATTTCAGTAGACTACTACTAACTGGTTGCGACCAGCTAAACCGATTAAAAGAGTTGATAGGTTTGAAAAAGAAAATAAAAAAAGGAAAAAAAAAGAGCGATGATTAAATGTTGGTTTAATCAAATGGAATGGGATTCTTTAGGATTTCCGATTTCACCACAGGGTATCGTTATACCTAATATCTTGCATAAATAACATATATTTTATCGAATCTTGGATAGAGAGCCTGTAATCAAAATTGCCCGCTTCCACGGTACAATCCACTACCCAAATATAAGACAATTCTACTTCCATAGCAATTTATATCTTAGATTAGGTGTATTAACGATGACTCTGGGTATCTCTCCACTATCTGTACGTCGCCTAGTCTAAGGAACATATAAGATGGTGTATAAAAGTGGGTTTTCTGACCTTTAATCCATTTTCCAAAGTAATTATTAGTCTAATTATTTACCTATGGTCATGAATCATAAGTAAATCAAGCAATATCCACAATTATATATCCAAGAAATGAGAATTCTATATTAATTCATGCAAAAATTCAATATAACGGTTCCCCGGGCTACTCCTGGGTCCTAAGGAACGATGGGGATTAGCCCCACATGGTTGAAAATGGAGAATACATAGGAGTAGAGAATAAAAACGTGGGAAACATGGAGAAAACTCGTGTAATCCTTGATACGAAGGTGTTCCTGGAGATCCTCCTCGAGAAACTTGCATTTTACAGTCTTCCGGCAGCAAAATCGCCCGTCGGAGGTGCCCAGATCACCCGGTTGCCAACCTTTGACTCTCGTCTCCTCTCTCTATCCTTATTGGATGTCGTGCGGCCCGATATCGAATCTCCCCTAGGGCTGACTGTGCTCTCCTTAGGTCATAGGACCACTTTACGGCCCTGAAAAAGCTCAACCGTCGGATTAGAATGCTCTGTTTTAGTGTAGAAATTCGGCAGATCCCGACACTGTCGATACCATCGACACCCAGGTCGATTATATCGACCATGATGTTGATATTTCCTTCCAAAATCGAGTTTTAGGATTGATTCCTGATGAAATGTCGATACTATCGACACCAGGGTCGATGGTATCGACTCTGGACAGTGTGAAAGTACCTGAAAAACTGCCAAAATATGTGCATAAGTCCGGGGATTATATAAAATCATATAAATATGATAAAATAAGTATAATTTGATGCAAATAGAGTTTAAAGGCTAACTATAGTGAATTATGCAAATATAATCAAGAAAATGACAAATACATGCATAAAACAAATATAAAATAAGCCTGTAAAAGTGACTCAAAACCCATGCATCAATGGCACACTCTAGGAGATATTTTTTCTTAGAAGGTTGGACTGTTAAGATTCGTAAAGACTTTGAACTCAAGCATGTCTAAGACAAGCCTTAATGTTAAAATTATGGCTTCGACATTGATTATAGCTCCGACTATTACAATGAACAATAAGCCAAAGATGAGGGGGTATCAAAGGCCTTCCTTGATGTCCATGATGACAAAATCACATGGGACATAAAAATTGGGTCCTACTTACACAAGGACGTCTTCTAAAATCTCCATAGGTGTGTTTGAAGAAAATGTAGGAAGTTTTATCACTATTCTAATGGGAAGGATGTCAACATAGACACATATTTTGCATTAAGTTGTAGGGCATGATATATATATGTCCCAAGGTCAGCTATACCTCTTTGTCATGTGGAGTATCCAATGAAGCATGCGATGGAAAAGGATACTAGGTCATTGAGTTTCTATAGAATATTATTTGGGATAATTCTAGATGTTGTCTTTGCTAGCTTCATGGTCTCGTACTCCTCTATTGTGTAGAGCGGTTGGCAAATTTTGGACCAAGAGTGGATCTTTGACAAACATTTATGAATGTGATATGAATGTGTGGTGCGTTCCCGCTAGTGGTGCTTTTACACCCCACGAGGTTGGAGCGCACGGGATGTGGGATCTTATGCTTTTGAAATTTATAAACATAAACTAGCTACCTACGTCTACTAAAACACTACACCCGCAAGTGCACGGGGTCGTGTCGTAGTATAGGAAGGTGGCAAGTAAAGGGTCGATCCACAGGGAAAAGAGGGGGCGCTAGAGCTAGGTTAGTTTAGCTAGGTTCCTACTGCGGAGACTAGGGTTAAGGGTTTTAAGGTTGTTTTGATTGTTAACTAAGGATGAACAAGAAAGCAGTTAAAGGCAGGAATGAAATCTACGTTAACCCTAGACTAGATTAAGACTAAGCAAGCAAGGAAGGACTAAGCTAGGTATGAAAAGGCAAGTTACACTAAGGCAAGAAATTGAGAAGCAAACGAGTAATTAAAGAGCTAAGCTAGCATGAACAAGGCAAGAGCAAAGCAAGAAGCTAACTAAGCAAGAAAAGAACTAACTAAGCTAAGCAAGCACAAAACTAGGGTTTTAAGTAGCAAATAGATGTGTGGGCTGTTTAGGGGTATGAACTTATCACTTAAGTTGGGGGTGACATATGAACATTATGATCTCATTTAGATCATCCAAACCAAACAACAAGTTAGAGTCTAATGAATTAACCTAAGCTACTAACTGACCATGGATATGCTAGGTTGTGTATAGGGGAAGTAGTCCCTAACACCCCCTACTACCCTTACGAGGCTCAATTGGGTTAGGGATTAGGTAAAATTCAATTAGAGTCTAATCAAGTCTAGGTTTCTAGATTAGGCATTCCTAGGGCAATTAGGGGCCGAGGGTAGTAATGGGGAGGTGAGATTAGGGTTTTGGACCCCAATTCCCCCACATTCTAGCCTTGAGAAGGCTCCATGCTAATTGCACTAGAATTATATAATATAGCTACTTAGATCTCTCACTTAGGTTTAGGGAGATTGATTAGGATGTAGGAAGATGGGAGGCAACCTAGGGATCCAAGAATTGGACCTAGAGGCAAATCCCAAAATTCACACATATAAACAATTTGCCTAAATTCCTAGGTGATTTCACACACAAACCAACAAGTAATCCATGGAGAATGAGATAGAAATATAATATAATCATTAACAAATGAAATTACAAAGTTTACATGTCATTTTCCCCCAACATGGTATCAAAGTAACATATTCCCCCCAAACAACCCACCCAAGGGGCCTAGCTACTCATAGACATGGTAAATACAAAAAGAGAGAAGATAGAGGAAGAAGTAGCCATGGAGCTCGGTGTAGATGAAGGACTCCTCCTCTCCAGCAGCTGCAAGGTCATCCTCCTCCGTCTTCTTGGATGGAATGGTGTAAAATGGTGTTGGGAAGTGGATGGAAGGCTTAGATATGGGGGGGTTATGTGGTGGAAATGGTGAAATGGAGTGGATTTGAGGTGGAGGTGAAGTGGAATGGAGTGGAGGTGACAAGGGAGTGAAAATGGGAGTAGAAGGTAGCTAGCCTCGTGCCCCAGCCGCCACCTAGGTATATATATGTGTGGGGAGGAAGCACTAGGTCAAGTAGGGGCAAAATGGGCAAAACAGTGAAAACTAGGTGAGTTTTGTGAGTAGAACGGCCGTGGTGGGTCACCATGGTCGTGGTGGGTAGGGTAGGCCATGATCGTGGTGTGTGGGTATGGTTGTGGGAATTAAAATGGCTAAATGTCAGGCTGGTGGTCAAATTTGGGCTGAAAAGGCCACGACCGTGGTGGTTACCACGGCCGTGGTGGGTTGAGGGTAGCACGACCGTGGTGGGATCTGGTAGCACGACCGTGCTGTGTGGCACGACCGTGGTGGGTGATGGTAGAACGGCCGTGTTGTGTGGCACGGCCGCGCTGCGTGGCACGACCATGGTAGAGTATGCTCTGCAGCTGCTTCAAAATTGAGTTTTTTCCTGTGATTTCTTCATTTGTAGCACGACCATTCTGTGTTACCAAGGCCGTTCTGGGGGCTTTTCTTGCACTTTGAGCTTCAAACTTTGTTATCCATGGACTTCTTTGCTTAAGATTGACTCTTGGCCACTAGGGGTAGGTTGGGGGAGCTCTGGGGCCTTCTTTGGGCCCCTCCATCTCTCTCGTCCATCCAAGTGTAGTCCAAGTACCTAAAAAACATGCAAATAATGTCCATAAGTGCATTTTACACAAATATACATATTCAGGGAAATAACATGTAATCTAATAGGTATAGATGTGATTGAAATGCAAAATGCCACAATATGAAGCCCTAAAATAGGGCTGAATCAATGTGTAATTTCTTCATCACTTCCTTGAACTTCATTAATCTTATGACTACCCGTGTCTAAACTAGCCTTCTTTGATAGGGAGATGTAGCTCATAGACAACAACAACATGGGTCACATGCAAGGTTATGCTTGGTGAAGCTACTTCTGGGGTCTTATTCGGATTGGCAGTACTATCATGCTTTGTAGTCTCAACACATGATTATCTGGTATAGGTAAACCCCTAGGGTGAATTCATAGTCATTGTTGTTGTCAACAATCAACATGTTTGTGTTTGGGGCTGTTGGTTCTAGAAATACATAACCCCAATACATGTGATTGCTTGTAATTGTTATAAATGTTTTTAGTTGTTTTTTAGATGATTACAAAAGAACGTACTGGATGGTGATGTCAATCTATGCTAAATAGGCTCGATATCTTTTTTGTAATCTTGATGTCTTTATAACATCTTTTTGATGGTATCAGACAACCTTGATCATTATAGGTTAGAGGGTTCTATTGGTTCCTTTATCCTTGAAGATCCAGTCTTGAATGGAAATCATTGTTGCATTATTCCTAGCTGATTTTTTTTCTTGAAGAAGTTCTAATTCCGTTGAAAACCAGGGTGACCCTAGACTTGGCTTTGATTTTATAGCTACTAAAACTACTATGTGTTTTTAGCTCCATCTAGATTCTTGTACTAAAAATTGGGATAGTCTCTTGGTTGTTTGGGATTGTAGAAACCTTGATAACAGATAGAGTTTATATCATTGACTCCTTCAATTGATCTATTATCATATTGTGGTTGGTGCATGTTCATCGTGGTTTGGTAGAGGTGGTTGCAATCTAAACTAGTATGCCACTCTATGCTATAGACCTAGAAGACCTCTTGGGATGCCCTGACTAGTTGAGAGGATGTCTCTCTAGCCATACCATTAAAAAGATGATTCATGGTTAACCTATTCTAACAACAAGTCATTTTAATGATTACACAATTGCCTTTAGCTCTAATATATCTTCAAACCTTGAGAACTCCTCCTTGGCATGATATACCCTGGGTAGACTAGTTTTTGTCCCCCATACTCACAATGTTCCATGCATTGTCAAAACTTTGTTGTGATAAGTTTCCTTTTGAAGAAACACAAGGAACTTCTTTATACCATCATTGATTGTTGTGTGAAAGGTTTCAATATTTCCCAGAAGAGATGTCATGTTGAGGACATCAATATAGAAGCTCCTTGACCTACTCTCAAGATTCAAAGATAGATGCATCTAGGAGTTGTGCAAATTGGGTAATATTCCTTCAAATTAGGTAAGTGAGTGAGGGTATAAAGAACTTATCTAGAAACTTGATTTGAAGTTCCTCCCAAGGGCTTATTCTTCTAGACACTATGGATATGTAATCCACACTAGATTTGTCTATAAGAAAGTATAAGAAAATACACAACCTTATAGCTACTACACCTATTTGTTTACTCAATACACATATGTCGATGAAATTCCGTAGGTGATCATGCTCTTCGCTACCTACTCTCCATGCAACAATCTTGTTTTGCATCATTTGCAACCACTACATCTTGTTTTTGTAATTTGTTTTTGCAACACTTGGATGATTGGATATAAAACATATGCATCTTTAGGAATACATAACTCTCACAATTCCCTTTGTATTTCTTCTTCATTTTCTCATATTTCCTTAGGTGCAACTAATCCAACATCTAACATGAGCCTTTCTTTCCGTGATTCAAGTGCATCCAGTACTTTGCGGTTAGTCTCATTTTCCACCATCCTATCTCTACTTTCATGGAGCAACTTATGGTAGGTTCACTCAACCTTGATGCGAAAGTCCATAGTAGAGTTGAAGTTTAAAGAACATTGTACACACCAAATATGTATCCTGAGAAAGGAGAACAACTCCAAATATGTTGGTTGGAGAAGAGTTGAATACATGTATATTTTTAGTTTCACACAAAGCAAAATCCTCACTAATCCAAGTTAGTTAAATATATTAGAAAATTTCATTATCCCCAAAAACGTTGCAAAATTTGATTCATGATTTTATCAACAACAAATTCTCTAGATATGAAATCCATAAATTTTACCTAAACCAAGTGTACGATAATCCCACCCACAAGTGGATGTATTTTGGTGTAGTATGGTTAGGATTAAACCAAAAGGACAACTTGATTAATAAATAACTAATTTATACAACATGCAGGAACCATTATTTATGAAAAAGGTTGATTGTTTATTGAATATGCTCATATTGCAATTAAAAGGTTGAATAATTTTTTTGATCTATCTATGGATGTAAAAACTAGGGTGGATGGATTCACCATCACCACCTATGCTCTCTCTCTCACTACATCATATTCAAGCATGGAAAAATAACATTGACTTCGAGTAAATCTAGTCCTTTTGGAGGCAAGGATTTGATCGAGACATATATCACTCTAGGATCATTGTCAAGTTACCTAAAGGTCATGTACCCATCTCCTAGGTAAATATCAAAATGAAGTTCTTATCCATGATTCCCAAGAATTGGATGTCATCCTCAAGAATTGGCTAGAATTTATATACATCTAAGTCCTTATAATCATGAAAATATGTCATGAAAACACATAAGCAAGGATAAACAATATATTTAAAATGTAAAATGGATTGTACAAGCATGGACATAGTAGATAGAACAAAAGTGGAAAGTAGGGATAATCCCCAACCCTAGGGAAGGGGCTATCAATCCTCAAGATAGTAACAACTTTCACAAAATAAAGGAAAAAATAACCATCATCACTATAAGTGGAGTAGGTAAATTTGTGGTGTGTGACAATAGCCTTCAAGCTCGATAATGAGGCAAACCAATGCAACAACAGAAAAATTTTGGATGTTCATCAGGGCTTGCTTGCAGGAATAGTTCTTCTTTCTTTGATTTTGACTCATCCTGGTGAGGCAGAATAAGTGGGTTGATGGTTGCAATGTGGAAGCATGTTGTCTTGCCTCTTTTGAGATCAAGCCTCGATGGAATTAAAGTATCGATGGTTGATGGCTTCTCACTTAAGTTTGAAGTGTTGTATCCTGGGGGCATCAATAATCATCCCTTCCAATAAATGCAAGGGGGTTAATATTTATAGGTGGACGAAGGATATAGGTCTCCCAACCACATCCTCTTGTAATAATTGCAACAATGGTGATGGAGGATGTGAAGCATCAATGAAGAAGGAGAAACATTGTAGGCTATTAGAAAAGTGGTTGTTGGCTTGACTGGATGAAACCTATAAATGATACATGGTTGTTTATCAAGGGACAAGGTAGATGGGTACATGTCTTCATGGCTTAAACATTGATGTGCCTTAATGGGTGGCTGGTGTTGATAGTCAATGATGCACTGCATGAAGCGGGGGATTCAATGAATGCATAGTTGATGGAAATCAATTGTCGATCACAATGCATATCATTGAGCCTTGATCAGTTGAGTGGGATAGAGCCTTGATGAGAGTCTCTCTATGGGTAATTATATGGGATGATACTAAGATATGCTTGATGAGCACAAATCATATCATATTTTCATGACATTTTAGTTGCACATTTCACTCAATTTAACCATAATTCTACACCATTTCATGCTAAGATGTTTGTTTGTATTGATCTTACTCATGTAACAGTTTGAACTGCAGGTACACTACATTCCACTCATAATGAAATAAAAATTCCCAAAATCTGATCTTTGGGAACTTTTGGAGTTTCCCCAAGTCTTAGAGTTAAAAACTAAACAACAAACCAACAACACGGTGTGTGGAACACTCCATACAATGTGTCACTCTCTATCATCCAATTCTTGAATTAAGTGCTATCACAACGTGTGTCTGAACCACACAGTGTGACCCAGTGAAGCTAGAATTCGTCAAGAAGTTTTTCTTATTCCGTGTGGTCAAATCACACAGTGTGTTACTTGCGATTGTGGCCCATCTTATTTGGAAAATTGGCTCTGACACGGCGTGTGACATGAAAACACAGTGTGCCATGTTTATTTTCTACAATTTTTTTTAAAAGAGAAATTACTCATTTTTTCTAAATATAATGAGCCACTTCACTATGTAAGCGTACCACATACCATTTGGAGTAGTTAGAGGCCATAGACAAGTCCAGAGCTTTGGAGGGTTGATTCCCTGAGAGAAAGCTAGGGTTTATCAGGAGAGGACCCATTGTTAGCGCTATTTCTCTTTCCTTTTCCTTCCAAAGATGTAGAGAGGAGGTTGCTGAAGCAAGACAAATTCTTAGAGATGGATCTCCACCTCTTGTCCGAGGATCTTCATATGTTCTTCACTCCCACAAATGTATTTGTTATTCCTCTCTCTCTACTCATGTTTCTTTCAATGACATATCATTTATGCCTGTATTTCTCACCATGAGTGAGTAAACTCTTTTTCTTGGACATGGGAGAGTACTCCCATGTCATAACTCATGTGACTCAATTTTCATGTTTGAATATTGGTTAATCTTCTATTCTAAAATGAGTATGTTGGTTGTCTTCTTGTATGCATGGTTGGCCACCATATTTACATGTTTTATGTCTTTTATTATTTCTGGGAATATATATTAAAAGGTAGGGAATAACCATTTTGACAACATGTCCTTGATCATGGGAATGACTTGGATCATGTTGAGGGTTCTAGGTTGTAATTAAAAATCAAGTATATGCATGGGAATGCTATGCGAGGTCAGGACTGTCCTTTATCATTGGTTGATGTATTGGATGAAATCAACCTACCCTTTGAAGATAGACTAATATAAGTGAGATTGTGGTTCTATTTGAGTTATTATGTCGAAGTGAAATCCCATATCCAAGACTCTTGTGATCTGATATTTAATCATTCTCCAAGTGATTAATGTTCTTAATTTTCTAGTTAGATTTTAAAAATTGATTCAATCCAAACCAATCTTTTAATTGAAACCGACTTAGGTTGTTGAATTTAATAGTTTTGCGACTAGCTAGCCTAACTCCCTATGGTTTAGCCTTGACTACAATTGATCCCATATACTTGTGGGTGATTGACAAGTTATCATTTGGTATTTAAACTGGCTTGCTTTTGGAAATCAACAAGTTTTTAGCACCGTTGCTGGGGAGATACGATAACTTTTAGTGAGAGTAAAAGTGTTAATTAGTATTCAAGACTAAGCATCAATTTCTGTTATCCATATTTTAATACCTTTTAGTCTTGCAATTCTCACTTAATTATTGATTTTGTAGGTTTCATGCATCATTCTAAGAGGGGTTTTGCGACATCCATTTTCTTAGACCCAGAAATTGAGCAAACTTTTTGCAGCCAAAGGAGAGCAAAGAAGGGTGATAAATCCTCAAGCTTGGGGGTATCACAATCATCATTGCCTCATCAACACTTTCACCTGATCATTATCAAGAATCGGAGATGGAGGACAATTGCTTGCTAAAGGAATTTCCTGAACTGGCTGCCATCAACATATGTGGAGCTATTGATCATCCAGCTATTGAGGCCAAAAACTTCTCTATCAGCCCCAACATTATGAAGATGATCCAACAAAACAAATTTTGAGGAACTCCTATGGAAGATCTGAATCTTCACATAGCTAAGTTTTTGTAGTAAATGAACACCTTCAAGATTAATGGTGTTCTAGCTAAAGGAGTATGTCTACTCTTGTTTTCATTTACACTACGAGACCAAGCCAAGGCATGGCTCTCCTATTTGCCCAAGCGATCCGTCAAGACTTGGGATGAATTACTGAATGCTTTTCTTACTAAGTATTTTCCTCCTAGAACGACCACCCAACTGAGAAGCCAACTCACCAACTTCAAGAAACAAGAAGGTGAAACACTTTTTGATACATAGGAGAGATTTAAGGGTCTACAATCCCTTTGTCCTCACCACGATTTGACCAACTAGATGATGTTACAAACCTTCACAATGTGTTATTCTACAACACCCGAATGATAGTGGATGCCGCTACTTATGGAGCACTTATGAATATGTCCTATAGAAAGGCAAATGACATCATAGAAGGTATGACACTCAATCATTGCTAGTGGAGCTAAAAAAGAATAAGCCAACCCTACTCATCAAGTGGCACAACTGAGAGGTCAAGTGGTAAACACAATATTGATGCAATTCATCTTATTGCAACCAAACTTGATGCCTTGTCATAGAAGTTTGAAAAGATGAGCGCACACTCCATCCAAGTAACTGAGTAAGTGTGTGATGCATGTGGATCCCCCGAGCATGACTTTTCTTCTTGTCTGGCCCCAAAAATGAATGTTGTATAAGTGCTTGAGAAGGCTAATGCATTAGGGAATTTTCCCAACAAGAAACTCTACAATCTTTACTCCAGCACCTATAATCCAGGATGGAGCGATCACCCAATTTTTTTTACTAAAACAAAAATCCTCGGAACCAACAATCATCAAATCGACATCAACAAAACCAAGGCCAAAATCATCAACATGAAGTGGGCAATCACCAACCCATGAACACCAACCGTTGGGATTTAACAACAACTGAAACTACAATCAACCTAAACCTAAGTCAACTTTGGTAAGCATGCTAGAGACTTTTGTATCAACACAGATTCATCAAAATGATGAATGTCATGCACATGGGTTACTCTTGAAAGATGCGATCACCAACTTTCTTCTAAAGTAGACGACATTTCTACTCATGAGAAGATGCTAGAAAATCAAATTGTCCAATAGGATCTAGCAAATAAAAAAGCCACTTCTAGTTCACTACCAAGCCAAATGCAGATGAATCCATCTGAAAACAAGTCCATTTGTTTAAGGAGTGGAAACATTATTGAAAGACCCTTTCCGATAGATTAGAAGAGAGTTGAAGATGATAAAAAAGATGATGCCGAGAAAAAGTAAAATAAGAAAGATGCGACTGAAGAGCAACCATCTTACAAGCATACTGCCCCCTTCTCTGAAAGGTTTTCATGCCAGAAAGCAGATGGACATTTTCACAGTTTTATGGATATTCTCATCAAAATGTATGTTAAGCTTCCCTTAGCAGAAGTCATTGCTAAAATGCCTACCTATGCAAAGTTATTGAAGGACCTATTAACCAAAAGGAGGACAAATCAAGTGGAAACCATTATGATGTCTGAAAGGATGAGTTCCATCATTCAAAATAGATTACAAGAGAAACTTGACGATCAAGGTTCTTTCATGCTACCGTGCAAGATTGGTGATACACCATTTGATAAAGGTTTAGTTGAACTTGGGGCCAACATAAATCTTATTCCACTTACATTATGGGAGCATATTGACATTTGGGACTTGAATCCAACCAAAATGTCCATTCAATTGGCAGATCACACCATCAAGTATCTAAGAGAAATTGTTTAAGATTTACCTATACAAGTGGGAAAGTTCTCTATCCCTTGTGATTTTGTTTATGATAGATATGAACGAAGTTTCATCCAATCCTATCCACTTTGGAAGAACCTTCCTTCACACCGATGATTGCATAGTCAATGTACAAGAAGGCAAGATCACCCTTAGAGTAGGAGGGGGAAATTATGGAATTCTCTATTCTATATGTAATGAAATCTCCAAACAAGATGAAACATATCTTACTGGTTGATTGTATTGACAAGTTCTTGGAGGAGGACAAAGACTTTTCAAATTTCATTGTTGACTATTGTGAGGAAAGTGAATCGAACACCACCATGGATATAGAAAATTTAGATTTTGTTACTAGTTCTAGCCCACATCTATCACACAGAGACATTTCATCATTGAAGGATGACTCTTGCAAGCCCTCCAAGGAGAACAAGGTAGAACTCAAATCCCTTCCACCGGGGATAAAGTATGCTTTTATTGACCCTAATTCTACATCCCCTGCCATCATAAATGTTGTTTTAATCGATGAACAAAAAATCAAATTACTAAATGAATTGCGTTTGCATATAGAAGTAATCTGTTATTTGATCGACGATTTGAAAGGCATAAACCCCTCCATTTGCATGCATAGAATAAATCTAGGGGAAGATGCAAAGCCTTGTGCAGAACCTCCTAGGCGTTTAAATCAAAATATGCTTGAAGTTGTTAAAAAGGAAATTTTCAAGTTGAAAGATGCATGGATCATTTACCCCAAAAGTGACATCCCTTGGGTGAGTTCTATTCATGTAGTACCCCAAAAGGGGAGTGCAACTGCTATCAAGGGGGATAATGATGAATTGCTTTGAAATCGTGTAGCCACAAGATGGTGCATGTGTATTGACTATATGAGGTTGAACAAAGAAACCTGTAAAGATCATTTTCCATTGCCATTCATTGATTTCATGCTTGAGAGAATAGTCAATAATTCTTATTTTGACCATCTTGAAGGTTATTCTAGATTCTTTCAAATACCAATTTATCTGCTAGATCAGAAAAAGATGACTTTCACATGCACCTATGGCACATACACCTATAGATGCATGCCATTCGGTCTTTGCAATGCATCAATGACTTTAAAACATTGTATGATGGCTATCTTCTTTGATTTTATTGAACGAGCAATGGAAGTTTTTATGGATGATTTCAATGTCTATAGGAACTCTTTTGATGATTGTTTGTCTAATTTATCTAAAAGTCCTTGAGCACTGTAAGAAGGTTAACCTAGTACTAAATTGGGAAAAGTGCCATTTTATGGTACAATCTGGAGTAGTACTAGGCCATGTGATTTCTAACAAAGGTATTGAAGTTGACAGGGTGAAAGTGGAAGCAATAGAGAAAATGTCTTCTCCTCAAATGTCAAAGGTGTTCGAAGCTTTCTTGTCCATGCATGATTTTACAAAATATTCATTATAGATTTTTCCAAGATAGCTAAGTCCTTATGCTCATTACTTGAAAAATATGTTGAGTTTGTATTCAACGATGACTGTCAAACTGCCTTCAAGAAGCTTAAGGATAGTCTCATTCCATCTCCAATCATTCAACCATCAGATTGGGATGCACCCTTTGAGATGATGTGTGACACAAGAGACTACGCCATTGGCATTGTACTTGGTCAATAGAAGGACAACAAGCTACACACTATCCACTATGCCAATAAGATGCTTGATGAAACCCAGATAAACTATGCCACAACTGAGAAGGGGATTCTAGCCATAATATATGCCTTCAACAAATTTTGTCAATATCTAGTGGGTTCCAAGGTTGTGGTCTATACTGATCATGTTTCCATCAAGTATTTTTTGAACAAGAAGGATGCTAAACCACGCTTGATTCACTAGATTTTGCTGTTTCAAGAATTTGATATCGATATCAAAGATAAGAAAGGACTGAAAACAATGTTGTTGATTACCTTTATAGAGTGACTACATGTGCACATGATATGTTTCCTATTGATGATTACCTCTCCGTATAGATATTATATGTTGTTGATACACCACAAGCACCACTGTTTGCAGACATCACCAATTTTTCTTGCCACATGACATCTTCCTTCTAATCTCACTTATCAACAAAAGAAGAAATTTCTACATGATGTCAGATTTTGGTATTGGGATAACCCAATGTTGTTTAAACAAGGAGCCGACATACTGATCCAAAGGTGTGTAGCTGAAGAGGAGATACCAAACATCATTTCTAGATGCCATTCTTTATCCTATCACTTTAAGGGAGAAAAGACAACTACCAAAATTCTTCAAACTGGATTCTATTAGCCAACCTTACTTCGAGAGGTCCATGCTTATGTCAAAGCATGTGACAAATTTTAGAGGACATGTGGGATATCAAAGCGAGATGAGATGCCCCTCAACTCTATCTGGAGATTGAGGTGCTTGACGTATGAGTTGTCGACTACATGGGCCCCTTCCCATCCTCATGTGGTTACAAATACATATTGGTCTCCTGTGATTATGTTTCAAAGTGGGTAGAGGCCATCCCTAACCAAGCTCCCAATGCTAAGTCCATGCTGAAGTTGTTTTAGAAGATTATTTTTCCTCGCTTTGGAGTTCCAAGAGCCGTGATTTCAGATGGTGGAACACATTTTAGTGAGAAACAATTCAACAATCTTCTCACTAATTATGGGGTGACACATAAAATCTGTACTCCATATCACCCTAAACGGCTGAACAGGTTGAAGTGTCAAATACAAAACTGAAGAACATTCTTAAGAAGACAATTTCAAGCTCAATGAAGGATTGGGCACTCAAGCTAGATGATGCGCTTTGGGCATTCCGAACAACATACATGACTTCCATTGGGACCAAAATATTCTAACTCATCTATAGTAAATCTTACCACCTTCCTTTGGAGCTAGATCATAAAACTTTGTGAACTATCAAATTCCTTAGTTTTGACATGAAGAAAGCAAGTGAGAACGACTGTTGCAACTCTAAGAGCTTGAGGAGATGAGGCTTGACACACATGAAAATGCAAATATCTATAACGAGCAAAGAAGGCAAGGCATGACAAAAAGACTAGAAAGAGAGACTTTGTTGAAGGAAATCAGGTGGTGTTGTTCAACTCAATTGAAACTTTTCCCAAGGAATCTTAGATCTAGGTGGTCTGGGCCCTTTCTGGTCTTGAAAGTTTTTCCATATGGGACAATAGAGATTCAAGGTAAGCAATTGATATTCAAGGTTAACCGACAACACTGAAAGCTCTACATGGAAGGAGGAAAAATAGAACTAGAAGCATCATGCTCCCTCACTACACCTTACTGATGAAGAGTGAAGTCTACTTCCAAAATCTGAACGTAATTCCTTTGTGGGAGACATCCCCAAATTTAAATGGTTTCTTTTGATTCGTTATATGGTGACTTAAATGAGACAACCTACATGCACCAGCTGCCAAGATTTACATATCCATCCAATCTTCGACATGTCTTCTTATCATACAAATAACTATATGGTTTGAAGTAAGCACATTGTGCATGGTATCAACAATTTTCTACCTATATTATGTGGTTGGGGTTTCCAAGCAATAGTAGTGATTCATCCCTCTTCATTTACCAATACTATGGAGATACAACTTATTTATTATTATATGTGAATGAGATTGTTTTAGCTGCGCCTTCTACATTCTCCTACGTTATACTACATATTTTCTTGGACACGAGTTTACCATGACAAGTTTGGGTATCATACATTATTTTTTGGGTATTTATGTTACTCATGACGCCATTGTCCTTTTATATCTCAGCGGAGTTATGCCTAGAATATTTTGGCATGTGCTTCCATGTCATGATGTAGTCTGGTTGCTACCCCGTAGATACCCATTCAAACTTAGTGCCACTTTTGAATCGTCTACATTTGATCCTACTTCATATTACAGTCTGGTAGGTGCCTTCCTACGATACTTTTAGGGAACCTTGGATCGTGGTATGTACCTATCTACTACTCCCATCAATGATCTTATTGCTTATTTAGCGCCGATTGGGGTGGTTGTCCTGATTCTCACCACTCTACTTCTAGTTATAGTGTCTTTCTAGGCATCCTCTAAATAGCAAGCTACTGTCTCACATTCTAATGCTAAAGCTGAGTATCGTGGTGCTACCAATGTTGTTGTTGAGTCATGTGGTTTATTGTGACAATGTTACTAGAGCTTCACATCCCTTTACATTGCACCATTGTGGTTTATTGTGACAATTTTAGTGTCGTTTATTTATCTAATAACCTGGTACTACATCACACACCAAGCATGTCAATCTTGACATACACTTTGTGCATGAAAAAAAGTACAGATTGGTCACATTTGCATGTTGTATGTATTCGCTGAATTTTAGTATATCAATATTTTTACAAAAGGTCTTCTTCGCCTCTTGTTCCTACGTTTCTAATCCAGCCTAAGTGTTAGTCCTCTTATTCCGACCGTAAGGGTGCATGAGAGCGTGTAAAAACATATTCTTTGTAATTGTAATAAATATAGATATAATTTGTAGAAAAAGTATTTTGAAAATATCATCTGCAAATAAAATACTCTAAAAATATATTTTGTAGAAATAATTATTCTCTAAATATCCTTCTCTAACACTTGTATATAACGATCGACAACTATTCAAAGGTTCAATAATGCCATAAATGAAACTAGCGGAAGTAAAGAGCTGCCTCAAAACTGTCAAGGTAACCATCCACTACAACTGTACATAATTACCCAAGCAAAGCAGATGGACGCTGGCAAAAAACACTATATCCTATCCGGATAATTTTAAAAACATATGACTTGAACTTTAGAGGCTCTGAGATTACATTTAACCGCCTCAGAACTTCCAAAACATCAACCAAATCTGTAAATTCAAACATATATATTCTGGAACTTCTGTCAGGTATACTAGATTTAACGGTCCTTTTTGTTGTTAGAAAGCGTACACAAACAAGCAAGAATTAAACATTAGTGAAAGGATCACGTTCGGTTGTTTTGTATATTAAAACCCGATTTTGAAAAACATTATATGATCTTTGTATGGACTCTAAAAAATCGCTATATTGATCAGGCTCCAAATTTTAGAGAATCCAGATATATTTGGAAACTTATTTTGAAATCTTAAAACCGTACAACATATAAAGTTGATTTACGCTGCAAACTGATTTATTGCAGAAAACTCGTCTTGCAAATAAAGACTCTAGGTAAATCCCCAGTGTATCTAGTTGGACCAGTAGCCACCCAGTTCGTGTGGACACTCTGGTCTACAAGGAAAACAAAAAGACACTGCCCCACTGTCCTGTTGATATCGTAAAGAGTTACATGAGCTTAAAAGGGAGAAAAATTTCTGGTTCCTAACAACATAGAAACTAGTCCTTTTGGAGGCAAGGATTTGATCGAGACATATATCACTCTAGGATCATTGTCAAGTTACCTAAAGTTCATGTACCCATCTCCTAGGTAAATATCAAAATGAAGTTCTTATCCATGATTCCCAAGAATTGGATGTCATCCTCAAGAATTGGCTAGAATTTATATACATCTAAGTCCTTATAATCATGAAAATATGTCATGAAAACACATAAGCAAGGATAAACAATAGATTTAAAATGTAAAATGGATTGTACAAGCATGGACATAGTAGATAGAACAAAAGTGGAAAGTAGGGATAATCCCCACACCCTAGGGAAGGGGCTATCAATCCTCAAGATAGTAACAACTTTCACAAAATAAAGTAAAAAATAACCATCATCACTATAAGTGGAGTAGGTAAATTTGTGGTGTGTGACAATAGCCTTCAAGCTCGATAATGAGGAAAATCCAATGCAACAGTAGAAAAATTTTGGATGTTCATCAGGGCTTGCTTGCAGGAATAGTTCTTCTTTCTTTGATTTTGACTCATCCTGGTGAGGCAGAATAAGTGGGTTGATGGTTGCAATGTGGAAGCATGTTGTCTTGCCTCTTTTGAGATCAAGCCTTGATGGAATTAAAGTATCGATGGTTGATGGCTTCTCACTTAAGTTTGAAGTGTTGTATCCTGGGGGCATCAATAATCATCCCTTCCAATAAATGCAAGGGGGTTAATATTTATAGGTGGACGAAGGATATAGGTCTCCCAACCACATCCTCTTGTAATAATTGCAACAGTGGTGATGGAGGATGTGAAGCATCAATGAAGAAGGAGAAACATTGTAGGCTATTAGAAAAGTGGTTGTTGGCTTGACTGGATGAAACCTATAAATGGTACATGGTTGTTTATCAAGGGACAAGGTAGATGGGTACATGTCTTCATGGCTTAAACATTGATGCGCCTTAATGGGTGGCTGGTGTTGATAGTCAATGATGCACTGCATGAAGCGGGGGCTTCAATGAATGCATAGTTGATGGAAATCAATTGTCGATCACGATGCATATCATTGAGCCTTGATCAGTTGAGTGGGATAGAGCCTTGATGAGAGTCTCTCTATGGGTAATTCTATGGGATGATACTAAGATATGCTTGATGAGAACAAATCATATCATATTTTCATGACATTTTAGTTGCACATTTCACTCAATTTAACCATAATTCTACACCATTTCATGCTAAGATGTTTGTTTGTATTGATCTTACTCATGTAACAGTTTGAACTGCAGGTACACTACATTCCACTCATAATGAAATAAAAATTCCCAAAATCTGATCTTTG
Source organism: Alisma plantago-aquatica (assembly GCA_963693085.1). Classification (NCBI taxonomy): domain Eukaryota; kingdom Viridiplantae; phylum Streptophyta; class Magnoliopsida; order Alismatales; family Alismataceae; genus Alisma; species Alisma plantago-aquatica. The sequence goes on from OY856411.1 coordinate 515,328,055, forward strand.
GGAATTTTTGGAGTTTCCCCAAGTCTTAGAGTTAAAAACTAAACAACAAACCAACAACACGGTGTGTGGAACACTCCATACAATGTGTCACTCTCTATCATCCAATTCTTGAATTAAGTGCTATCACAACGTGTGTCTGAACCACACGGTGTGACCCAGCGAAGCTAGAATTCGTCAAGAAGTTTTTCATATGCCGTGTGGTCAAATCACACAGTGTGTTACTTGCGATTGTGGCCCATCTTATTTGGAAAATTGGCTCTGACACGGCGTGTGACATGCAAACACAGTGTGCCATGTTTATTTTCTACAATTTTTTTTAAAAGAGAAATTACTCATTTTTTCTAAATATAACGAGCCACTTCACTATGTAAGCGTACCACATACCATTTGGAGTAGTTAGAGGCCATAGACAAGTCCAGAGCTTTGGAGGGTTGATTCCCTGAGAGAAAGCTAGGGTTTCTCAGGAGAGGACCCATTGTTAGTGCTATTTCTCTTTTCTTTTCCTTGCAAAGATGTAGAGAGGAGGTTGCTGAAGCAAGACAAATTCTTAGAGATGGATCTCCACCTCTTGTCCGAGGATCTTCATATGTTCTTCACTCCCACAAATGTATTTGTTATTCCTCTCTCTCTACTCATGTTTCTTTCAATGACATATCATTTATGCCTGTATTTCTCACCATGAGTGAGTAAACTCTTTTTCTTGGACATGGGAGATTACTCCCATGTCATAACTCATGTGACTCAATTTTCATGTTTGAATATTGGTTAATCTTCTATTCTGAAATGAGTATGTTGGTTTTCTTCTTGTATGCATGGTTGGCCACCATATTTACATGTTTTATGTCTTTTATTATTTCTGGGAAGATATATTAAAAGGTAGGGAATAACCATTTTGACAACATGTCCTTGATTATGGGAATGACTTGGATCATGTTGAGGGTTCTAGGTTGTAATTAAAAATCAAGTATATGCATGGGAATGCTATGCGAGGTCAGGACTGTCCTTTATCATTGGTAGATGTATTGGATGAAATCAACCTACCCTTTGAAGACAGACTAATATAAGTGAGATTGTGGTTCTATTTGAGTTATTATATCAAAGTGAAATCCCATATCCAAGACTCTTGTGATCTTATATTTAATCATTCTCCAAGTGATTAATGTTCTTAATTTTCTGGTTAGATTTTAAAAATTGATTCAATCCAAACCAATCTTTTAATTGAAACTGACTTAGGTTGTTGAAATTAATAGTTTTGCGACTAGCTAGCCTAACTACCTATGGTTCAGCCTTGACTACAATTGATCCCATATACTTGTGGGTGATTGACAAGTTATCATTTGGTATTTAAACTGGCTTGCTTTTAGCAATCAACAAGTTTTTAGCACCGTTGCTGGGGAGATACGATAACTTTTAGTGAGAGTAAAAGTGTTAATTAGTATTCAAGACTAAGCATCAATTTCTGTTATCCATATTTTAATACCTTTTAGTCTTGCAATTCTCACTTAATTATTGATTTTGTAGGTTTCATGCATCATTCTAAGAGGGGTTTTGCGACATCCATTTTCTTAGACCCAAAAATTGAGCAAACGTTTTGCAGCCAAAGGAGAGCAAAGAAGGGTGATAAATCCTCAAGCTTGGGGGTATCACAATCATCATTGCCTCATCAACACTTTCACCCGATCATTATCAAGAATCGGAGATGGAGGACAATTGCTTGCTAAAGGAATTTCCTGAACTGGCTGCCATCAACATATGTGGAGCTATTGATCATCCAACTATTGAGGCCAAAAACTTCTCTATCAGGCCCAACATTATGAAGATGATCCAACAAAACAAATTTTGAGGAACTCCTATGGAAGATCTGAATCTTCACATAGCTAAGTTTTTGTAGTAAATGAACACCTTCAAGATTAATGGTGTTCTAGCTAAAGGAGTATGTCTACTCTTGTTTTCATTTACACTACGAGACCAAGCCAAGGCATGGCTCTCCTATTTGCCCAAGCGAACCGTGAAGACTTGGGATGAATTACTGAATGCTTTTCTTACTAAGTATTTTCCTCCTAGAACGACCACCCAACTAAGAAGCCAACTCACCAACTTCAAGAAACAAGAAGGTGAAACACTTTTTGATACATAGGAGAGATTTAAGGGTCTACAATCCCTTTGTCCTCACCACGATTTGACCAACTAGATGATGTTACAAACCTTCACAATGTGTTATTCTACAACACCCAAATGATAGTGGATGCCGCTACTTATGGAGCACTTATGAATATGTCCTATAGAAAGGCAAATGACATCATAGAAGGTATGACACTCAATCATTGCTAGTGGAGCTAAAAAAGAATAAGCCAACCCTACTCATCAAGTGGCACAACTGAGAGGTCAAGTGGTAAACACAGTATTGATGCAATTGATCTTATTGCAACCAAACTTGATGCCTTGTCATAGAAGTTTGAAAAGATGAGCGCACACTCCATCCAAGTAACTGAGTAAGTGTGTGATGCATGTGGAGCCCCCGAACATGACTTTTCTTCTTGTCTGGCCCCAAAAATGAATGTTGTATAAGTGCTTGAGAAGGCTAATGCATTAGGGAATTTTCCCAACAAGAAACTCTACAATCTTTACTCCAACACCTATAATCCAGGATGGAGCAATCACCCAATTTTTTTTACTAAAACAAAAATCCTCAGAACCAACAATCATCAAATCGACATCAAGAAAACCAAGGCCAAAATCATCAACATGAAGTGGGCAATCACCAACCCATGAACACCAACCGTTGGGATTTAACAACAACTGAAACTACAATCAACCTAAACCTAACTCAACTTTGGTAAGCATGCTAGAGACTTTTGTATCAACACAGATTCATCAAAATGATGAATGTCATGCACATGGGTTACTCTTGAAAGATGTGATCACCAACTTTCTTCTAAACTAGACGACATTGCTACTCATGAGAAGATGCTAGAAAATCAAATTGTCCAATAGGATCTAGCAAATCAAAAAGCCACTTCTAGTTCACTAACAAGCTAAATGCAGATGAATCCATCTGAAAACAAGTCCATTTGTTTAAGGAGTGGAAACATTATTGAAAGACCCTTTACGATAGATTAGAAGAGAGTTGAAGATGATAAAAAAGATGATGTCGAGAAAAAGTAAAAGAAGAAAGATGCGACTGAAGAGCAACCATCTTACAAGCATACTGCCCCCTTCTCTGAAAGGTTTTTATGCCAGAAAGCATATGGACATTTTCACAGTTTTATGAATATTCTCAACAAAATGTATGTTAAGCTTCCCTTAGCAGAAGTCATTGCTAAAATGCCTACCTATGCAAAGTTATTGAAGGACCTATTAACCAAAAGGAGGACTAATCAAGTGGAAACCATTATGATGTCTGAAAGGATGAGTTCCATCATTCAAAATAGATTACCAGAGAAACTTGACGATCAATGTTCTTTCATGCTACCGTGCAAGATTGGTGATACACCATTTGATAAAGGTTTAGTTGACCTTGGGGCCAACATAAATCTTATTCCACTTACATTATGGGAGCATATTGACATTTGAGACTTGAATCCAACCAAAATGTCCATTCAATTGGCAGATCACACCATCAAGTATCCAAGAGGAATTGTTGAAGATTTACCTATACAAGTGGGAAAGTTCTCTATCCCTTGTGATTTTTTTATGATAGATATGAACGAAGTTCCATCCAATCCTATCCACTTTGGAAGAACCTTCCTTCACACTGATGATTGCATATTCTATGTACAAGAAGGAAAGATCACCCTTAGAGTAGGAGGGGGAAATTATGGAATTCTCTATTCTATATGTAATGAAAGCTCCAAACAAGATGAAACATATCTTACTGGTTGATTGTATTGACAAGTTCTTGGAGGAGGACAAAGACTTTTCCAATTTCATTGTTGACTATTGTGAGGAAAGTGAATCGAACACCACCATGGATATAGAAAATTTAGATTTTGTTACTAGTTCTAGCCCACATCTATCACACGGAGACATTTCATCATTGAAGGATGACTCTTGCAAGCCCTCCAAGGAGAACAAGGTAGAACTCAAATCCCTTCCACCGGGGATAAAGTATGCTTTTATTGACCCTAATTCTACATCCCCTTCCATCATAAATGTTGATTTAATCGATGAACAAAAACTCAAATTACTAAATGAATTGCGTTTGCATATAGAAGTAATCTGTTATTTGATCGACGATTTGAAAGGCATAAACCCCTCCATTTGCATGCATAGAATAAATCTAGGGGAAGATGCAAATCCTTGTGTAGAAACTCCTAGGCGTTTAAATCAAAATATGCTTGAAGTTGTTAAAAAGGAAATTTTCAAGTTGAAAGATGCATGGATCATTTACCCCAAAAGTGACATCCCTTGGGTGAGTTCTATTCATGTAGTACCCCAAAAGGGGAGTGCAACTGCTATCAAGGGGGATAATGATGAATTGCTTTGAAATCGTGTAGCCACAAGATGGTGCATGTGTATTGACTATATGAGGTTGAACAAAGAAACCTGTAAAGACCATTTTCCATTGCCATTCATTGATTTCATGCTTGAGAGAATAGTCAATAATTCTTATTTTGACTATCTTGAAGGTTATTCTAGATTCTTTCAAATACCAATTTATCTGCTAGATCAGAAAAAGATGACTTTCACATGCACCTATGGCACATACACCTATAGACGCATGCCATTCGGTCTTTGCAATGCATCAATGACTTTAAAACATTGTATGATGGCTATCTTCTTTGATTTTATTGAACGAGCAATGGAAGTTTTTATGGATGATTTCAGTGTCTATAGGAACTCTTTTGATGATTGTTTGTCTAATTTATTTAAAAGTCCTTGAGCACTGTAAGAAGGTTAACCTAGTACTAAATTGGGAAAAGTGCCATTTTATGGTACAATCTGGAGTAGTACTAGGCCATGTGATTTCTAACAAAGGTATTGAAGTTGACAGGGTGAAAGTGGAAGCAATAGAGAAAATGTCTTCTCCTCAAATGTCAAAGGTGTTCGAAGCTTTCTTGGCCATGCATGATTTTACAAAATATTCATTATAGAATTTTCCAAGATAGCTAAGTCCTTTTGCGCATTACTTGAAAAATATGTTGAGTTTGTATTCAACGATGACTGTCAAACTGCCTTCAAGAAGCTTAAGGATAGTCTCATTCCATCTCCAATCATTCAACCACCAGATTGGGATGCACCCTTTGAGATGATGTGTGACATAAGAGACTACACCATTGGCGCTGTATTTGGTCAATAGAAGGACAACAAGCTACACACTATCCACTATGCCAATAAGATGCTTGATGAAACCCAGATAAACCATGCCACAACTGAGAAAGGGGATTCTAGCCATAATATATGCCTTCAACAAATTTTGTCAATATCTAGTGGGTTCCAAGGTTGTGGTCTATACTGATCATGTTGCCATCAAGTATTTTTTGAACAATAAGGATGCTAAACCACGCTTGATTCACTAGATTTTGCTGTTTCAAGAATTTGATATCGAGATCAAAGATAAGAAAGGACTGAAAACAATGTTGTTGATTACCTTTATAGAGTGACTACATGTGCAAAGGATATGTTTCCTATTGATAATTACCTCTCCGTAGAGATTATATGTTGTTGATACACCACAAGCACTCTAGGATGCAGACATCACCAATTTTTCTTGCCACATGACATCCTCCTTCTAATCTCACTTATCAACAAAAGAAGAAATTTCTACATGATGTCAGATTTTGGTATTGGGATGACCCAATGTTGTTTAAACAAGGAGCCGACATACTGATCCAAAGGTGTGTAGCTGAAGAGGAGATACCAAACATCATTTCTAGATGCCATTCTTTATCCTATCACTTTAAGGGAGAAAAGACAACTACCAAAATTCTTCAAACTGGATTCTATTAGCCAACCTTACTTCGAGAGGTCCATGCTTATGTCAAAGCATGTGACAAATTTTAGAGGACATGTGGGATATCAAAGCGAGATGAGATGCCCCTCAACTCTATCTGGAGATTGAGGTGCTTGACGTATGAGTTGTCGACTACATGGGCCCCTTCCCATCCTCATGTGGTTACAAATACATATTGGTCTCCTGTGATTATGTTTCAAAGTGGGTAGAGGCCATCCCTAACCAAGCTCCCAATGCTAAGTCCATGCTCAAGTTGTTTCAGAAGATTATTTTTCCTCGCTTTGGAGTTCCAAGAGCCGTGATTTCAGATGGTGGAACACATTTTAATGAGAAACAATTCAACAATCTTCTCACTAATTATGGGGTGACACATAAAATCTGTACTCCATATCACCCCAAACGGCTGAACAGGTTGAAGTGTCAAATACAAAACTGAAGAACATTCTTAAGAAGACAATTTCAAGCTCAATGAAGGATTGGGCACTCAAGCTAGATGATGCGCTTTGGGCATTCTGAACAACATACATGACTTCCATTGGGACCAAAATATTCTAACTCATCTATAGTAAATCTTACCACCTTCCTTTGGAGCTAGATCATAAAACTTTGTGAACTATCAAATTCCTTAGTTTTGACATGAAGAAAGCAAGTGAGAACGACTGTTGCAACTCTAAGAGCTTGAGGAGATGAGGCTTGACACACATGAAAATGCAAATATCTATAACGAGCAATGAAGGCATGGAATGACAAAAAGACTAGAAAGAGAGACTTTGTTGAAGGAAATCAGGTGGTGTTGTTCAACTCAATTGAAACGTTTCCCAAGGAATCTTAGATCTAGGTGGTCTGGGCCCTTTCTGGTCTTGAAAGTTTTTCCATATGGGACAATAGAGCTTCAAGGTAAGCAATTGATATTCAAGGTTAACCGACAACACTGAAAGCTCTACATGGAAGGAGGAAAAATAGAACTAGAAGCATCATGCTCCCTCACTAAACCTTACTGGAGAAGAGTGAAGTCTACTTCCAAAATCTGAACGTAATTCTTTTGTGGGAGACATCCCCAAATTTAAATGGTTTCTTTTGATTCGTTATATGGTGACTTAAATGAGACAACCTACATGCACCAGCTGCCAAGGTTTACATATCCATCCAATCTTCGACATGTCTTCTTATCATACAAATAACTATATGGTTTGAAGTAAGCACATTGTGCATGGTATCAACAATTTTCTACCTATATTATGTGGTTGGGGTTTCCAAGCAATAGTAGTGATTCATCCCTCTTCATTTACCAATACTATGGAGATACAACTTATTTATTATTATATGTGAATGAGATTGTTTTAGCTGCGCCTTCTACATTCTCCTACGTTATACTACATATTTTCTTGGACACGAGTTTACCATGACAAGTTTGGGTATCATACATTATTTTTTGGGTATTTATGTTACTCATGACGCCATTGTCCTTTTATATCTCAGCGGAGTTATGCCTAGAATATTTTGGCATGTGCTTCCATGTCATGATGTAGTCTGGTTGCTACCCCGTAGATACCCATTCAAACTTAGTGCCACTTTTGAATCGTCTACATTTGATCCTACTTCATATTACAGTCTGGTAGGTGCCTTCCTACGATACTTTTAGGGAACCTTGGATCGTGGTATGTACCTATCTACTACTCCCATCAATGATCTTATTTCTTATTTAGCGCCGATTGGGGTGGTTGTCCCGATTCTCGCCACTCTACTTCTAGTTATAGTGTCTTTCTAGGCATCCTCTAAATAGCAAGCTACTGTCTCACATTCTAATGCTAAAGCTGAGTATCGTGGTGCTACCAATGTTGTTGTTGAGTCATGCCGGCTCCGCAATTTTTTACTAGAGCTTCACATCCCTTTACATTGCACCATTGTGGTTTATTGTGACAATGTTAGTGTCGTTTATTTATCTAATAACCTGATACTACATCACACACCAAGCATGTCAATCTTGACATACACTTTGTGCATGAAAAAAAGTACAGATTGGTCACATTTGCATGTTGTATGTATTCACTGAATTTTAATATATCAATATTTTTACAAAAGGTCTTCTTCGCCTCTTGTTCCTACGTTTCTAATCCAGCCTAAGTGTTAGTCCTCTTATTCCGACCGTAAGGGTGCATGAGAGCGTGTAAAAACATATTCTTTGTAATTGTAATAAATATAGATATAATTTGTAGAAAAAGTATTTTGAAAATATCATCTGCAAATAAAATACTCTAAAAATATATTTTGTAGAAATAATTATTCTCTAAATATCCTTCTCTAACACTTGTATATAACGATCGACAACTATTCAAAGGTTCAATAATGCCATAAATGAAACTAGCGGAAGTAAAGAGCTGCCTCAAAACTGTCAAGGTAACCATCCACTACAACTGTACATAATTACCCAAGCAAAGCAGATGGACGCTGGCAAAAAAACACTATATCCTATCCGGATAATTTTAAAAACATATGACTTGAACTTTACAGAGGCTCTGAGATCACATTTAACCGCCTCAGAACTTCCAAAACATCAACCAAATCTGTAAATTCAAACATATATATTCTGGAACTTCTGTCAGGTATACTAGATTTAACGGTCCTTTTTGTTGTTAGAAAGCGTACACAAACAAGCAAGAATTAAACATTAGTGAAAGGATCACGTTCGGTTGTTTTGAAAAACATTATATGATCTTTGTATGGACTCTACAAAATCGCTATATTGATTAGGCTCCAAATTTTAGAGAATCCAGATATATTTGGAAAGTTATTTTGAAATCTTAAAACCGTACAACATATAAAGTTGATTTACGCTGCAAACTGATTTATTGCAGAAAACTCGTCTTGCAAATAAAGACTCTAGGTAAATCCCCAGTGTATCTAGTTGGACCAGTAGCCACCCAGTTCGTGTGGACACTCTGGTCTACAAGGAAAACAAAAAGACACTGCCCCACTGTCCTGTTGATATCGTACAGAGTTACATGAGCTTAAAAGGGAGAAAAATTTCTGGTTCCTAACAACATAGAAACTTTACATTGCCTCTCAGAAAACGCAAGTCATCAGCTAACCCCAACCATAAAAAAAGAAAGAAGAGAAAGGAAGAAGAAAAGAATAATGGATCTTGGAAGTCGTCCAAGGTCTCAAGATACATAGGATGTTGCTACTGAGGATGGATCATTTCCTGCCGGGCGGTTTGGGAATGTGGCGGTTGTTGGCGCCAGATCCTGGGTAGTCGTTGAGCTCCAAATCCATCCTTCTCCAACCCGCCGTTTCTTCCTCTTCCCGTGGGGATTCGACCACGGCTGTCTGCATTCAGATTGGGAAAAAGTTATAGGCTGCGATCTGAAATTGTATTATAGCAGAAAGTGTGACTAGTGTAAGGGGAAAGGAAAGCCAGTTTCTTGTTCTAAAGGCAAAGCTCCTGTTTTGAAACAGGCGGTAATCAGCAAACTAGGTGGAAAAAGGAAACATCGCATTTAGACAAGACATACCTGACCAATAGAGCCCAGATGCTGATGAACTAGAGACTTTTGCGCCAAACCCTGGGTCCCTGCTGAAACATACAAAATCCGTTCTAAGGATGGAGGCCAAAACGGTACAAATTGGATGCAACAGAAGCAACAGGTGAAAGTTGATTACTTGTGCAAGGGACAGCCCTTGAGCAGACGATCAGGTGACTGATAATCAACACAGTCAGCAGCAATTTGAATCTTGAATAGCGGCTCCTCTCCATCCTTCTCAATTTAAGCTCCTCAATCAAACTCACTCCTGTATCTGTGTATGTCTGATGCCTACCTCTGGCCTGCCTGAGCTGCTCTCTCCGCCCTTTCTCGCTCTAGAACTCTCTCTCTCTCTCCCCCTGCTCAAAAGTTCCCCCTTTCTTCTGGTTTAATGGTACTTTCCAAATCGCCGACCTAAGAAGAAATCAACGAAATCACAACCCGCTTTATCATGCCATAAGATCCGTGCACACCGCGCCTACCTGCCTTTTGCCTTACTTTAGGAGCTTGTTAGGTGGTCATCACATGGTGGCCAAGCTCCCAAGCCCGCACTTTTATGTTCACATTCAGCAAAAGTCAAAGGGAGTTATCATCATCTAGGGGGCAGCTTGACTTAGTTGGACTGAAGTGGACATCTACCGAACCCGTGCGCACGCAGCACCACAACCGTATCGGACACCTCGCTGTTGGGAATCTCTATGCGGGTGCTTGCCGACCCAACCCTAAAGCTAGCATGCAAGCACAACATGGGAATTAATTAAGAAACGGAGAAAGGGAGGTTGGTAATGGTCTGTGGTGTCCGGATACAGTATATGTGCGTATTTTTTTTCGAAGTTGTCGTTGATCTTGATCTTGGAATTAATAGCTAAATCCCATGTTTGCGTGAGCCAATCTACTGAGAGAAGAAACCAGAGAGAAACCGGTCGCCGCCCACTTTATGTTCCGTAGAGGAGCCCCCTACATCATTAATTTAGAAAGAACGAAGATTAGGAAGAAGCCTAACATTTAGAAGTACCACTTGTTATAGATGCTAGACCCTAAGCCTTTGACAATTAGAGATTCAGCACCAACTAAGCTGCTACGATGAAGAAACAGCTTCAACTTGGAAGTATGTATGCCCGTAGCTACCCGAACAAAGGTCGACCTTGTCCGCACGTGTCCCGTTTTTTTTGACCCCAATTTGGAAAGCAGTACGGACTTCAAGCTTAAGTGGGCCTGTGCAAAAGGTGGAAACGCATACTTCTTTTCTTAATATAGTAGTTCATCTTGCAGCATTAGGATAAAAAAGTGCATGACTTGCCCATGTTACCTTATAAGGATAGAAATGTAGGAAGCTCGATGTAGCCATTTTGAAGCTTATCGGAAATAAACTTGTGCAAAGAGGCTATGTTAGAGATATGACTGTTACAATCATATTTCTAGTATGGGTTAAGTCCAATGTAGTGCATCTTGTACATGTGAGAGAGGTAGTTTTGTCTCTAGTGCAAATGAGAAAGTAGTTTTATCCACATTACTCAGTCCTAGAACTTTTTTGGTCCTTACATGTAGGATCACATGGGACACTAGTGACCAAGGGTCCTAGGAGGAGGGTATGCTCACCTCCTTGGTGGGTATGGTGACCACAATAAACACACACGCGCGCAAGCGCCACGTCTCGCCTGGCCGGGCCAGACACGGGCTTGTGGATTGTGGAGAATGTCTTCTTTCTTCCGTCTTCTTTTGCACTAGGATACAACTACTTAATTAATTATTTTTTTCTAATTGGATTTATTAATCCTAACTGAAGAATGTCTCTTTTGCGGAAGAATATGATTTCTGGGGCATGTAAGGCTATAAATAAGCCTCCAGTCATTAGGATTAAACACATCTTTTCGAACACAACCGTCAGCCGTTCGAGTAAGTGTTTGCGAATCCTAAAGCCAGAGTCTTTCTGCCGTCGTCCATTCTGTGGTGCTACATGGAGATCTTCTCCTAGACACAACAAGTTCGTCCATCCTTCTCTTCTGAGACGCAACCTGTCATGCGGTGGTTCCTGCAGTTGCTGAGTTGCACTGGTGGTACGCTGGTTCGCCTGCAACATTCATGAAGATTCGGCCCCTTCAATTGCACATAATCACCAAGTGTACAAATTAATCTTGGATCTTATACTTATGTGTTAAAATAAAGAGAGATAATCTCATTAACCATATTCATAATGAGACCATGGATTTTGTTCTTAAACTATTTGAGGTTCATCACATTTAGGGCGTTACTTTCCAAGATGATTTATTTATCTTCGTCTGTGCAGCCAGTTCGGCACCAAGGAGCACCACACAGAGCTCATCCGCTAACAACTGAGAGCTGTGTATGAAACAACCATTATAATCTTGCGATTATGATATCTAAAAATTAGTTCATCACTGATACAATTGCCATTGATATTGGCAACATCCATATTCATTTTGACAACCGCTACTCCAGGTTTTTCCCAAGAGCACTATGTCATGTTTTGTCTCTGCAAAGAGAAGGGATATGTATAACTATTAGAAATCTCCATGTCCGCCATCAACAATTGATTCAAATTTCTCTTAGTTTTCAGCACATCTGGTGTCAAGTAGTTGATGATGACAGCATTTCTGCATTTCCAAAAAATAGTGCACAAGGCCATAACTTCAGTAGCATTAACCATAGTAAGTTTTGACAATATCTACACCCATGAATTTCATTCAATGTATAACACCAAGGACCTGAGCCCAACACCTCTTCTGCAAAACTACAATGAAACAACGTGTGAAAACAATTCTCTAGACTTGCCCAAAAAGCCAAGCGTCTAGTATCATCTGTGATGTGATTTTTATATAATGTCTTTTGTTGCTGGATTCTCATAGAAAATACGCCATATACTGTGCTTGAGCTTGGGTGGAGCATATAGCTTCCAGATACTTCTCCATATCTACTCGTGCTCTTCCATGTTAATCTCCCTATATTAGGACATGTTCTGAATGCCTAGCCAATAGGCCAATTGAACTGTAAAACACCCATGAAACGTGGGAATCTAGTTGAGTGAATCAACTTGATCATCATAGATAGGAATCTAGTAGATAGCTTCAATATCCTTAGAGCAAATTTTTTTGCCTGGATCCCAACAATTATCATGAGGTACAATCAGATAAGCCTCTACAAGCTCTATGTTGTTAGTTATGTAATCCATCTTTGTAAAGTAACCCATGTTATTTGGAAGCAAGCATTGTTGTATGACTGCTCACATTGCATCTGATCCCAGATTTAAGGAGACATGCAAGTGTGAAAGACTCCTTATAGCTATAATAATAACATTTGTACGCTTGAAATATCTATCTTTGAGTATAGCATGTACATGTGTCTCTGTGTTGGAAAAGATATTTCCATGGTTGTTTAGCAAGGCGAGCAATTTTAAAAGTTGTAAGGTCCCAATAACCCAAGCCACCCTCCTTTTTTGTCTGCATACTTCCTCCCAAGTTTCTTAGTGTACCTTTTCTCTTCCCCTCTATAGATTCCCTTTATAAAATAGCTACCGTATGGTTGATATCAATAGAAAAATTTATGGGAAACTAAATGAACCCCATCGCGTGAGTGGGAATTGAATGAATAACTAATTTGACTAGCACCTCCTTCTTGCTTGACTCAATAGTTTCTATTTCCATCCTTTCATCTTTTTCCACAAGCTTCCTTTTAGAGCTTTAAATGCCTCCTTTTTTGATCCAGCTATGATTGTGGGAATCCATAAGTACTTGTCATTTTTTGAACTTGCCGCATCTGTATAATGTCTAGTTTCTCCCTCTTGTTATCATCTTTGATGTTCCTTCTACAAAATATCTCCAATTTAGTGTAATTGATGTTCTAGTCCTAATGCTCACTCATAGAAAATGCTAACCACAAGTATCATGAAAACCTTAATTGGATTTTTTTTAAGGAACTGATGTGAACAAATCATATCATCTTTTGGATCATATTTAGTTACATATCCATATTTTTTTTGACTCAATTATCACTCTCATTCATGCTAGATTCTATATTATTAGCTATTCTTACTTGTCTCATGGTTTAGATTGTAGGTACTACATTTTGTAATGAAATGATGAGGAATATATCATATTATCATTGGATCACTTCTCAAGTATCTACATATTTTGGGGTTCGAAACTACGTAAATACCACTTTTACGACATGGAAAACTGACCTACACATCGTAAGTTATGAGCAGAATACATAGCAGCCCAGAATAGCCCAGAACAGCCATTGACACGTCGTGTCTTAAAAAGACACCCCGTCTTAAAAAGACATGACATGTCTTATTAATAACACCCTGTGACTTATTAAAGACACCCCGTGTCTCAGTCCATAAATTGAATGCAGAACTCCAGATTTGCAGCAAAACGTCGTATTTTATTAAAGACACATCGTGTCTTATTAAAGACACGCCGTGTAGCCTCTCAGAACTCGATCCAAACTTTATTTATTGCATAAGACACACCGTGTATTATAAAAGACACATCGTGTAACCTGTAGATTTCACTCAAACACGAATTTAACTGTCTCACACTTATATATATGACCCCAACTCGTCTTGGGACAGTTACCATGGCTTAGGACGGACCTCTTGGAGGGCAACTCGACTGGAGGGAGTCTAGGAGAAGTTTAAGGAGGCCAAGGGAGATAGGAGGTGGTTACTCGAGAGAGAACCCTCTTCTTCTTCCTTCTTCTTCACTATTTGCAGAAAGGATCTTCTTCTTCCTCTTCTATCCGCTTGGGAGTGAAGAAATCTGGAGAAAGTGCAACAAGCAAGGACGGATCTTGACTTATAGCCAAAGTTCTTCTTCGTTCTACTACTTCTCATGGACATATTAGTTCTTTCTACTCTTTTACTATGTCCTTTGTTGTTTTTTTTCTGCTTGTACCTTCTTTATCTAGCCATGGATGAGTAGAATCCGAATCTTAGACATGAGAGAGTAACTCCCATATCATAGCTTGTATGAACATATGAATTTCGTACTAAATGTTAGTTTCTTGCATGTTTCAGGAGTTGTTTCAGATCTAAAATGCTTGTTTGTGTGATTGGCCATCATACTTGTATGTTTTATGCTTTCTTTCATAATATGAGAAGATGTGTTTGAGAGTATGGAGTTACTCTTTTGGCAACTTGTCCTTGTCCGTGAGAGTGGCTGTGATTAAGTTGAGGAGCAAGGTGTGTGATTCGAAATGAAATACATACATGAGAGTGATGTATGGAGTTAGAATCGTTATTACTTCACCGGGAGGTGAGTGATGGCTACAAACCTCCTTTACACGTTAATTAACATGTTTAAATTCATATTCTAATATAAGCTATGATGTGATAGTGAAATCCTAAGTCTAGGATTCTCCTAAATTTGAATCTTAACCTTTCTTAGGTGATAATTTACTATTTTTTTAATTTGTAATTTAGTTGTTCTAATCCAATCATCTTGTGTACAATGATCTAGATTATTGAAAATCACAACTCTTGTGCCTAGCTAACCAACACTCCTTGTGTTCGACCTCGACTACAATTACTCTCGTATACTTGCGAGAAATAGCTAGTTGAGTAAAAGATCATTATATGATTGAAACTCATTAGTGTAACAAACCAACAAGTTTTTGGCGCCGTTACCTGGGAACATTGGTATTTCTGTTAGAGTAAGAGTTATTGATAAGTAAATGAGACTAGATCATAACCTTCATATCCACCATCATATCCATAAATCATAATTCATAATGATAGTCATAATTTGTTGTATCTTTCATGTTTGTTTTTGTATCTCACTCACCTTGTTTATTTACAGGAGCTTATGGGGTGTTCATAAAAGGATCCTTGAATCGTGCATATATCTACATATAGAAAATGATCACATCGTTTGCAACCCTCATGGATCAAGAAGGAGTGAAAACCAAATATGTATGGAGGAATCACAACCCACACAACCATCATCCATGTCACCATCATGAAAATGACATTCACCCATGCCACCTTCATCCACATCACCTTGATATGCACCTAATTCACCACCATCATATACATCACCAACACCCATACTACATTCTTCCACACTCTCATATCCTCCACCTTCATCCATACCACATACACCACCACCATCTACGCCACATCCACCTAATCCTCCAGATCCACATGAAAAGCTAGTCAAGGAGGATGACCTTCCTCTTGAGGACTACTTTGGTACAAATGCAATGCACATGAGTGGGCCTATTAATATTTTAGAATTTGAGGCAGAGGAGTTTTCTATTAGCCCAACCATCATACAATTACTATAACTGTATGCATTTGGAGGGACACCAATGGAGGATCCAAACCTCCACATTGTTGAACTTCTGCAGTTGCTAAGCACCATAAAGATAAATGGCGTTCCTACTGAAGGGATCCTCCTAATCCTTTTTCCATTCTCTCTTAGATATAGAGCCAAGGCATGGCTCTATACTTTGCCAAAGAAGTCAATCGAAACTTGGGAGGAGCTTCTAAAGGTCTTTTTGGCAAGATATTTTCCACCTAGCAAAACTTTACAGCTGAGGAGTCAACTCATAAATTATTCTCAAAGGGATGGAGAGACCTTGAATGATACACGTGAGAGGTTTGAAGATCTTCAACATCTTTGTCCACATCACGGTCTAAGCAACTGACTTCTATTAATTGCAATCTTTCTATAATGGTTTGTGCTACAATATAAGATTATCTATTGATGCAGCTGCAAATGGAGCTCTAATGAACAAATATTATGGAGAATCTTATGATATTATTGAAGATATGGTAGCAAACCATTTCCAATGGAGCTTGAATACAAGCTACCATCCATCTTATTCAACTACTACATCTGAGATACAACTGGGGAGTCACATGGTTGATGCTATAGACATAATTGCAGCAAAGCAAGACACTTTATCACAAAGGTTTGAGAAGCTAAGCACACAACCATTTCAAGAAGCCAATATTATTTGTAATGCATGTGGGTTTCTTAGACACTCATATTCTATATGTTACACTTCTTCTATTTATTCTCCAATGGGATACACTTCACCGGGCTTCTACAACAATGCGAACCTGAGTTCCATGCAGCCACAACAACCACAAGTAACTTCTATATTAGAGTCCATGCTTGCAACATTTATTTCAACTCAAATGTAGCAAAATGAGGAGTTCCATCAACAAAGACAATCAACGAAGAGTTCCATTTGCCAACTCTCTTCTAAGGTGGACGACATTGCCACTCATGCACACATCTTGGACAAACAAATTGCCCAGCAAGCTCTTTCTAGTAAAGAAGCATTTCCACCTTTCTTGCCTAGTCCACCGGAGATGAATCCTACATATTTTAGGCCGGTGACATTGAAGAATGGTGTTGTCATATAAGTATATCCTTCAAGGTATGATGATGTTGATATCTATGAGGATTATGAAGCTACAAATCAAGGGGAGAAAGCTACAACACATGATCTACTTTTAGATTCTTTAAGCAAGCCACATGTCCTTCCTCCTCACACTCTGGATGACACATTGCTTTATAATGAGAACACTCTTCCCAACTCATATTTTGATGATGCTTAAAAGGAGAATGAAAAGACAAATAGTATTGGCATACAAAAGACTATTCTTACTGCAACTCATAGGTGCTTTCGCTTGCCCCAAATCAAGGACATATTTGCAAGGAGGCATCAATCTTTAGCACAACAATTTCCAGCCTCAAATTAAAACAATGGACCTCCATCTTCATCATTCACCATGACAAGTATCTGGTTGTAATCCTCTTGAGTTTGTAAAAGCAGTGAGGACACTGCAAATTTCAAGCTTAGGGGGAGAGCAACCGGCTGGTAGTGTAGTTTTATTTCCCTTTTATCATCTTTTTCTTAGTTGTTATTTTCAGTTCTACTCTTCTGGTGGAAAATCTAGTATGATATGATGTTTATCTTTTATATGTGGATATAACTCATATGCTTAACTGATTGTCCTCTTTTGATTAGAAATATCATTTGGAGAAACTGTAAAAGGCATGCATTAATCAAATGAAACCTTTTGGCCATCAATACATACTTAATTCTAGTTTATGCTTCTAGCCTGAACATTCATCTTTCACATCCTTGATTGCTTAAAACATGTAATGGTTCCAATTTTTGTGAGTAAATCAACTTCAAAACATCATTTAGAATATGGGATGCCCTTGCCAAGCTCTTAGTGCATTTTTAGCCACTCTTTCAGTGAAGTTTTTTTTCAAAACAAATGAATAAAATCTAGCTAATGTTGCAATTTAGTTGACTCTCCTATTTTGTGGATTTTTTAAAATTTCTTTTGTCTTATTTCACCTTCATACTCCATAAAAGATGGCTAAACCACCCATATATCATGCTAGCCTAGTATAAGTCTGATCTGACCACAATGGTTAGGTGGTATGTCTTAAAAGAGGGTAAAATACCCCAACCAACACTCCACATGTGCATATGCCTACATTAGCAGCCGAGTACCGGAACACATAATCCATTGTCACATCATTTTTGGAAAGAAGGAGAGTACAACTAAAATTGTTAATTTAACTAAGATTTCATCATTTGTATCCTTAATAGATGAGAGTTTGAGTTGCACATCCACTAATTGTTTGGCTTGGTCATCCAAATTCTACTTAGTGTTGTTTAATTGATTGATTCATTTAATTGTGACCACCCCTGCTGAACTAAAAATCTCTTTCTTGGGTGTTTAAGTTGAATTGATGACTATGAATATAAACATGTTGATCATGGTTGGCTTGGTCTTATACACATCTTTCTTTTCATTTTATCTATGCATGAACTTGACAATTCTTCATTTGTGTTTCTATGCTCTTTTTGCTTAGGACAAGCAATGGTTTAAGATTAGGGGGATTTGATGTTCACAAATCATATCATCTTTTGGATCATGTTTGGTTGCATATCCAAGTTGTTTTGACTCAATTATCACTCTCATTCATGCTAAATTCTATATTTTTAGCTATTCTTACTTGTCTCATGGTTTGGATTGTAGGTACTACATTTTGCAATGAAATGATAAGGAATATATCATATTATCATTGGATCACTTCTCACGTATCTACATGTTTTGGGGTTCGAAATTGTGCAAATATCACTTTTTACGGCATGTAAAACTGACCTACACGTAAGTTATGAGCAGAATACACAGCAGCCCAGAACAGCCATTGACACGTCGTGTCTTAAAAAGGCATGACATGTCTTAAAAAGACACGACATGTCTTATTAAAGACACCCCCTATCTCCATCCAGAAATGAATGCAGAACTCTAGATTTGCAGCAAAATGCCGTGTTTTATTAAAGACACGTTGTGTCTTATTAAAGACACGTCGTGTAGCCTCCCATAACTCGATCCAAACTTTAATTATTGCATAAGACACACTGTGTATTATAAAAGACACATCGTGTGACCTACAGATTTCACTCAAACACGAATTTAACTATCTATTAATTATATATATGAGCCCAACTCGTCTTGGGATAGTTACCACGGCTTAGGATGGACCTTTTGGAGGGCAACTCGACTGGAGGGAGTCCAAGAGAAGTTCGAGGAGACCAAGGGAGATAGGAGGTGGTTACTCGAGAGAGAAACCTCTTCTTCTTCCTTCTTCTTCACTATTTGCAGCAAGGATCTTCTTCTTCCTCTTCTATCCGCTTGGGAGTGAAGAAATCTGGAGAAAGTGCAGCAAGCAAGGACAGATCTTGACTTCTAGTCGGAGTTCTTCTTTGTTCTACTACTTCTCACGGACATACTAGTTCTTTCTACTCTTTTACTATGTCCTTTGTTGTTTTCTGCTGCTTGTACCTTCTTTCTCTAGCCGTGGATGAGTAGAATCTGAATCTTGGACATGGGAGAGTAACTCCCATGTCATAGCTTGTATGAACATATGAATTTCATACTAAATGTTAGTTGCTTGCATGTTCTAGGAGTTGTTTTAGATCTGAAATGCTTGTTCGTGTGATTGTCCATCATACTTGCATGTTTTATGCTTTCTTTCATAATCTGAGAAGATGTGTTTGAGAGTATGGAGTTACTCTTTTGACAACTTGTCCTTGACCGCGAGAGTGGCTGGGATTAAGTTGAGGAGCAAGGTGTGTGATTTGAAATGAAATACATACATGAGAGTGATGTATGGAGTTAGAATCATCATCACTTCACCAGGAGGTGAGTGATGGCTACAAACCTCCTTTGTAAGTTAATTAACATGTTTAAATTCGTATTTTAATATAAGATATGATGTGATAGTGAAATCCCAAGTCTAAGATTCTCCTAAATCTGAATCTTAACCTTTCTTATATGATAATTTTACTATTTTGTTTTGAATATGTAATTTAGTTCTAATCCAATCATCTTGTGTACAATGATCTAGATTATTGAAAATCATAACTCTTGCACCTAGCTAACCAACACTCCTTGTGTTTGACCTCGACTACAATTACTCTCATATACTTGCAGGAAATAGCTAGTTGAGTAAAAGATCATTATATGATTGAAATTCATTAGTGTAACAATTTAACAGGAACATTGTAAAGCCCCATGCCACAGACCATGAGATAACTCAAAACTAAATGCGGAAACAAAACTAAACAAAAAGATTACCAGAAAATATTGGAAATTAAAACCAATTTCATTAAGCACCAACTTTGCAAAACATATACATATAAGTCCTTACAGGACACTTGCATCAGATATCATAAGTTACAAGGTGCTTACATTTATCACATATGTCATCATCTTGCTAAAAGAGAAACTTGTTCCAAAACATATACATATATATACACATCTACCATATCTTTACATGGAAGGGGCGCATGAGCTAAAAACACATATCGATAGCATGCCTACAAAACACACCCAAAAAGCATCCCAAAGACATGAGTGTATAGGGACAACTAAAGGACTCTACACCAAAAGATGAACAACACTTCCAACCTTATCAACTACTGGCCTTCTTGTTGCTACTCTGCCTCAGATGCACGATCTCTACCTCCTCATGCACGTCCACCACTAAGATGTGGAGAACCCACAGGTGAGATCCATATCTCAACAAGAGATATAACTCTCCACCAACACTATTATTAACACAACTAAGGTAAGTAAAGGACAGAAGTAAAACTACAACTATGATAAGAAGATTCAACTAATGATATCAGCGAGGCAGTTATTGTCATCTAACATTTCAGAAGGAATATGAAGAATACACACACACACACACCTATATATATATATATATATATATATATATATATAGACACACACACACACACTACCAACTATACTATACAAAGGTAAATTAAGGCCTCATCTAATATTTTCATATTTGATCATAAGAAAGTACACTACACGGATGGTTACGTATTTTATTATGCCCCGAGGATTTGATTGGTACCACCCAAATCCAACCGACCACTACTAAGTAAAAATTGGTGCCATACAAGGTTTATGGAAGAGTCAGAATCCACGACCTCACCAAACCTCATGGTCACTATATGAGTACACATCAGAGACATACCAGTCAACTACAACCTATGACATGTAGTCAATAGTGAAAGTCCTAGACCACCTTGGTACAGGTCACAACGCTAAAACTAAGCTACAGCCCGCAGCCGCACTCCTTCCAGGGTATGACCCATAGCCAATCCTATGAAACCTCATAAGCATCAAATCACTGAGCTACGATATGTAGCCACACTCCTTCCAGGGTATGACCCACAACCAATCATGTGAATGCATATACACAACAATAAATGACTCCAAGCTTTCACTAGGGGAAGCCCATTTCACCATCTAGCAAGTGATGACACTGAGATGGATCTATGGAACATGGAAAAACTAAATGATTAAGTTCCACTTAATTAGTTAGGTTAATTAAGTGCCTTTTAGCATCAATCAAGTTACAACATATAAAGTCATAACAAACTCTACAAAGATAAGGGCATAGTACACTTTAGAAAACATAAATGTATAGGGTGTGAACTTGTCACACTATCACCACATGATGCCTGCATCATTTCCATTCACCACATCATCAATGCCAAAGTCACATGCTATGTGATATCAATTCCTCAACTCATCATTCATGTGTCACAAGTATTTCAACATGCCTATTGAAGGCTCATTCAACCTGTATCATGTTTAATCACCATAGCATACACTAGCTATGATCATCAAGCTCATATCACATGCATGGTTAGAAGTTCATAAACAAAAGAGATAACCACATAACATCATAACCATTCTAGGAGAGAGAGAAACAAGAAAGTCTCATTGCACATTATCAGGGTTAGGGTTTCTTCTTATCCGATTAGGGTTTACAAAGTTAGATTCAACCATCAACCCTAGATTCACCACCTCCCATCATCTTGGAGTATATTAGGATTAAGGAACTTCATTAGGGATGATTAGATATTATTACAAACAACACTATGCATGGCATATGCATCACACGTACAAGCGTATCATTAAGTGTCCACGCATACCTCTCAACCACCTACCATCACCATGTGTTGACCACATAACAACTAGGTCGCGAGCACCCAAACTGATCCATGTCATGATCACGACACCTATGGTGTCTCAACCACTCATACCAATAGGTTGCGACCTATTCCACCTAGACCATGTCACACCCACGACATCTAGGGTCGAGGTTCTAACCTTCCACAAATGTCTCGTCTCAGAAGTGTCTCGATCGCATGGCTGTCTCGACCATAGCTAGCAACATGTCACGACCCAAGACCACCTAGTCGCCACCTCCCACTAGGGTATGTATTGACCAAGACAAAGGCAAGACCAAGACGCAAACACAAGGGCAACCAACCAAGCAAAATAGGGGTTAACTAGTCCACTAACATCAAGTGTCCTGACCTAAAGAACACTAGTTCCAACCCATCAACAAGAGGGATATCTCGACACAAAACTAACCATGGTTGTGACCATCAAGGGGAAGATGTATCAAACAGACTAAGGGATAACATCTTGGTCTCAAAATGGAACCAAAAACAAGGAGAAAACCATGGTCACCATGAAGGAAGGGATCAAGCAAACAATCACCAAAAACCCTAAGACATGGGTCAAGAAACCACCAAGAAAGAACATTTCCAAGGAAGAGAAACCATGATCAAGGTACCCAAAATAGAACCTAGCCTCTCTTAAACATCTAGAAACACATCCACCATGCATGAGAGTAAGAACAAGATCAAAGGATAGGGAAGAACCTCCATAACATGTCAACCATCAAATCGGTGCATGTAGATTAGAGTTTCAAATTTCTACCAAACCAAGCAAGATATCTCCACTAAACAAGTTCTACAGTTATCATTATCTACTAGCATGTTAAGGGAACATTTTAGAGAGAAAAGACAGTAGAAAACATGCATAAAAGAGTGCAATAATAGAGTATTTTGAGTGAAATATAGCCCGCCTTAAGAAGATCATCACCAAGGATTCCAAGCTCCATGATCAAGAGCTCCAAGCACACAATCCAAGGGTTGAAGAAGCTCCACCAAAAGATCCACTCTCAGCCACAAGATCACCTCAATAAGGATAAAACACAAAGGTCAAAGACCATCCAAGAAAAGAGAGCCAAATAGCTCTAGGCCAATCTAAAAGAGAAATGGAGAAAGAGAGAAGAAACCCTCCTCACACTTGGGTCTGCCTTGTCAAAACATGGTCTATGACCCTTGTGATGAGGAGTTTCTCTCCCAAAATGACCACCATTGAGGAAGCATGGTCTAGGGCTGAGAAAAGAGAGGAAGGTGAAGGCAGGAGATCAAAAGAAACATCATCAAGGAAGATAAACACTTACTAAGGTTGAAGATGAGCTGTGATTCCCACAAATACCACATGCAAGAAGAGATTGGGACACCAAGCTCCAAGGACAGATCTCCTTGCTCAACCAAGCTCTAAGAACAAGCAAAAGAGAAGGAATAAGGTGGAGGGCTAAAAGGGTTACACACATGAAGAGATAAGGGGTCATATATGTGGAAGATGAGAGAGAAGGCAAGGGAGGATGTGTCAACACTCCAAGGTAGCAAAGGGACACTTATCCACTCAAAAGACCAATGTGCACCCACATGCAACCATCTTAACCATACATGCAAGACATGGTGATACACTCTAGGTTGGGTCTTGACCACCTTGGTCACCCACATGATCACGGTCGCAACCCTCCCATGGTGTACCATCCATGGTCGTGACACATACTCCACCATAACCACTTGGTCGAGACAAAGGACCACTTCAAACCCTAGGTCAAGACATCCTATAATAGGGCAACCATCTCAACCCAAGACCTCAATGGTCACGACCCCACCATATAGAGGAGGTGTATTGACAACAACACCCTCAAAACCAACCCTAGGCTACGACCTAGGTCAAGACAACACATCATATACACATAGGTCGAGACATGCAATACTAATAGGAACCCTAATCACCACTAAGGGTGACACTCCTCAAACAAGGCCCAAACAAGACTCCCAAATATTTCTCTATCCTATAGGTGATGTCAAGAAAGAGAAGGAACACTCTAGCAGTGACAAGTTGCACATTAACCCCCTACTTTGGATAAATTACAATTTGCACAAAAACTAGCACATAAAGTACAAACAACATCCAAACAAGCTCAAACTTGAAACTTAAGCTTTCCATATGCCTTACTTACATATCAAAAGATGATAGAAAGGTTCTAAGAACATGATTAAGCCAAAGCAAACAGGGTTACCCCAAAACTCATGCCATGGGTCTTACAAACATGTTACTATTATTAGCAAATAATAAATGAGGGAAATTGGGGCCATGTTTCCTCACCTTTGCTCCATGTATCTCCCCCATAATAACAACCATGTTGATGAGGTTAGAGAGCACATTCACACAAAAAATAAGAGTTAGGGGTATAATGGGTCCCATTGACGCATACCACTTTTTGGTTTTAGAAAACCCTCTTTTTTCCATTTATAATGGAAAAGAACGATAGTACTATATAACTCCCTATCTTTTGTCCGTTGAATTCTACAAACCCCCGTCTGCTCCATAACTTTATTTATAATAGACCACTCCACATGACTATAAGATTATATCATGTCTACATTGATGGTCATAGTTCCTATGCTCGCTTTGAACTTTCTCTTCATAGCATGGAAAAGTTCAAAATCAAAGAGAACATTGCCATTAATCATTCTACCCAAAATGAAGGCACCTTGATTGCAAGATATAATTTTTTTAAAGAACAAATTCAATATGTTCTTCAATAGCTTTGATATAATTTCATACACTTTATTACAAAGGATGTTTGGTCTAAAATCTTCCATAAAAAAGAATCTTTTCACTTGGGAATTAGCATGATATTAGAATCATTAATATTTGATACATCTTTGTGTCATTCCTACCACTTAAGAGTAAAAATCACCACATCGTTACCAACAATGTCCCTGAACACTTGGAAGAACCCAACATGAAAACCGTTAGGATGCGTAGGTTTCATGGAGTGAGTATAGGATAGAGAAAAATGAATATGTTCCTTGTTCGGTTCTCTTTGTATAGATCTATTTATATCATCTATAATAAATTCCTATGTGACTCATAATGCATCGTCAAAATTTTGAATTCTTTGTATGGAAATAACTTTTTATAAAAAAAATGATAATATTGTTGATCCCCTCACCCTCGCGCCACACACCCTCCTTGTCTTTGAGTATTTAAATGGAATTGCATATTGTCCATTGTGAGGTCTTTCTATTGAAAAACCGTGTATTCTAGTCCACACCCCACATTTCATTTTCTTCACATTTTATTGAGTTATTAAAGCTTAATACTTCCTCCACTAGGTTATTGTAGTTGGAAAAAGTTTCATTAGACATCATATTCATTGGTTCCTTCTCCATTTCTACTCCGTCTCTTTGTGTCTCTTGCTGATGTTGCTAAATTTCCCTTGAGTTTGGTTGCTTAACTTCATTGCACAAAGCTTAATCTTCTCTATTAAATTAATGAGAAACTATTCACCCAAGTATCATTTACCACCTTCTTACATCCCTCATCAGATAGACACAATCATTCACATATGTAAATTTTGTATGGTTTTAAGCCCTTTCCTTATGACTAGCATTCACTGGAATAGGAGAATGATCAGTCTTGTTCCTGAACAAACTATTCACTTTTCCTTTTGGACATATTTGAGACCACATAGAGGACATTGGTGCTATGTCCAAGTGCCTTCTAATAGTAGTACTAATATTACTTCCACTATACTATGTAAACATGTTTCTTATGAAACCCAAATCAATTTGGCCACACACTTCCATCACATCCCTAATTTACTGAATATGTCAAACTCCATTCTCCTCTACATAGTTTTTATCCAAAAAGCTTCAAATTTCATTAATGTCCCCACAAAGAGAATATGTATGATGCACTTCACTTGATACTACACCTTAGATCCCATGTTTTGATTTCTTTTTTGTGGTCAGACCACCCATATATGCCAACACACTTCCACTTCCCTATCTTCTCCCCACCATCAACCTCCACAAGAAAATGGTGTTGAGAGTACAATATAGTATTAACAACACTATCATTCAACCAAAAACCCATTACTCCATACCTCCCGATAATAGTTATGCAAATCCCATTGATGACGCCACATTTTTTGTTTGGTATTTTAGAGATCCTCTTTTTGAATCATGGTCTCCATCAATAATACCAAATCTAGGCACTCCTTCTAGAAAACTGATGTGGTGATTATCAAACTAACAAATTATCTAGGGATGAAAGTCCTAGGTTTTACCGTAACCAAACATACAGTAATACCACCCACAAGTGGATGAATCTGATCATAGTATAGTTTATGATAAAACCTAGAAGATAACATATTTAAGAATGATCTGGTCAATCGAATAGAGTGAAAACTAGTATTTAACACAAAATATGGTTGCTATTTTATTACAATAAGGGTTCAGTTAGTAAAAGGTTGGATTCAAATTCTAATTTACCAATGGATAGAAACATTAGGGTGAATGGGGTCTGTGACATCCCCAGATTTTCTAAAGCTTAATCTGATGTGTGACATCCAAATTGAAACCCTCACCTCAGTGAGAATCCCAATTTAAATGCCCCACACTAGGCTAAGAAGAAGAAAATCAGAGGAAGTCGTAAGGAAACAACAGTAGCACATGTACATGAAAATAATAAAATCATACAACACATGTTCACCATTCAACACATAATTACATAATGAATTGTTAAATCATTTGATATTAAATATTGAAAAACAAACTATTACATATACATGTACTACCACTAAACTACAAGATCTTAAGACAACAGGTCCACCTGTACATCAGCTCGCCATACAACTCTCAACTATCCTGGATCTTCAAGAGCATAACCACAACCTAAACAAAAGATTACATGTGGTACACGTGAGCACAATATTCAAGAATATTGTACTGAGTACGCCTACGTGTCTTTTATATACCTCTCATCATATCTTGGCAATAAGATAAAACTAATACTTGGCATTTGTAAAGAAATATAATAAAAAGCATATACTTGTACAAAGATGTTCATTAACAAAAGAGAACACATATTTTAAGCACATTTTTTATTATATATCCATGAATTGACCACCGAGGGTTTTGATGCATTCTCTTGACTCTCAAGGTGCTCAAGATTAAGGCCTTTATGATCGACTACCAAAGAGTTAGATCATATGTACAATGTGACTGACTACCAAAGAGTAAGGTCACTTCCAAGCACTGTACTACCAAAGACTTTAGTGCTTTCATATAATGGAATAGATATATTATGTTTTACGTGTTCATAGCAATAAGTATGGAAAATCATGCAAAATATCATACAAGAACAATCATTTCATCCAATATCATATGCGGTGTATTTTACTACAGATTTAACATAATCATATTATATAATAAGCCAAGTAAGAGGTAATGGCGTACCTTCCAAAGAGATATACTAATCACATATTCCTCATGTCATGTATATATTTGTTAAACCTGATCAAGACAAGATCATATGTACCATCATTAGGTTCTCATCATCTCAACCCTACTTATGATTCATTTTAGGGTTTAGCTTTGTCATTAGGGTATTCTCATAATTACTTGTATTCTTGTCTTAGATTTATCTTACTGATGTCATATTCCAGATTATTGTTCATTATGAACATTATCTTCCATAGTATTTTTGTGCAAAAATTAACCCTAGGTTACATCATTAACCTAAATTAGGATTTTATGACATGTATCAAGGTTCATATTCATATAATATGGATTTTATGCATCATCATGATCTCATAATTAAATATGAGGTTCCAAATAATGATATGATCTTACTATGTAAATTTCATCATTTATTGGGCATGTATGTATTTTATTGTATTTTATTTAGGGTTATTAACCCTAATTAGCATCATGAAGCAAATTACATGATTATGTGTCATAACATGATCATATCTGATGTCACATGGATTCTAAAACACATTTCAGAGTTACTGATGCATTCTCATAATTTTGGGTCATCGTTTGATATTTATTATCCACTAAACAAGTATATAGAATATTACATGATAGTACTAACATTATTTCATGAAAAGTGAGATATTATAGATCCATGTTGTTCTATTCATTTTTCTAAGAAAAACGGTACCTTGTTTGTAATTTTCTGATAACCAGGCTAATTATTATGAATTATACAAGAACTAAACATTATTTGGATTACTGACCTTTCTGGTGAATGGGAGACTGCCACGTGGACATAGGCTGGCACTGCCCCTTGCTTGGACCGGCTGGTTCTGAAGATGAATCCACAGATCCATGGATCCATTAGCCCAGGTTGGGGCTCTGCCCCCATCTTTCTCACGCGTTCGCGGAGTCCCAGCGGGACTCTATTTCTCGTGATGCAGCCGCCGCCGCCTGGACTAGCTCTGGCGAGAAAGATGATGGAATGAGGATGCTCCCTGTCATATCCTTCGGCCTCCATCAGCTTCAGCAACCTTGGTTAGATGCTCTCGGCATCTCATCTCCCTTGCTCACGGCTCCATACCTATTGTTCACCAACTCGCCGCCATGGCCACCGTCGTGGAGGAGAAAAAGGGGAAATGGGGTATCCACCACCGCTCTCACATCTGGGGCTTCCAAAAGCATTGGAGCACCTCCACGAACTCATCTGTGCCCTCTGATTTTAGTTGTGATCACCTACTACCAGCCTCGAGCTCTGCCTTCATCTCTGGATAACCAGAGTTTGTTAGCCATGGAAGCTTAACGACATCCCTTAGAACCTGACGCCTTGGATTCCATTGACCTTAACCCTTCTTTCCCTCTCTTATATTCCTCTTATCTCCTCACTAACTCCATGTTTTACTCATGGCAGCCACCTGTAGGTTGCAATGGAGAGTCAGTGGGTAAGGAGGGATCTCTCTATATGCACAGAGAACCAATGGCCACGACTAAGGGGTCAGGTTGCTCCTTAAGACGAGTCGAGACTAACTGTTCGGTCATCTCTTCTATTCAATGCATGTTCGGAGATCATGGTGGCGTGGGTGCTTGCATGCCTCACTGCTCCATGACTCCTCAAGATCCAGAGCTTGGAGTTGAGCTGACTGTCATTGAATCTGCGTCCAACGACTGTGACATGTCACTCATGAGACCAGGTCCGCATCTCACTCCTTAAGGCTGACAGCCACTGGATCGAGAAGAATAAAGGGCCAGGATTCGGCCACGTGGCCTGGATCAACTAAGGAGCGTGACACTGATATAAAATCACAAACTTAGGTATATGAACATTAAATATGCACATTATTGCATAAATTTCAAACCTAAATATCTCTCTCTAGGAGGACCCAATTGCCACCAAATTTTAACCATAGCTTCCTCACTACTCAACCTTCCTTGTGTACGAATTTGGTGTCAAAACTAAACTGTTAGACTAGTCAATTAAATTCCTCAAATAGGTGTAACTTATGGATCCAAAACATTATAAAAACCTCAATCAACACTCCAACTTTACTAGAACACTTGGGATTCTCAAGACAACTCAACATGCATGACTCCACTTTTGTCATTGGACATTTTAGGATTCCAAAAGTCCACTCCATCATATACTACACACCTTAAAAGAAATTCTGTCCTCAGAATTAAGCCAGAATCCACTTCATCACAAACATATACATCTTAAAAGAAATTTTGTCCTCGAAACTGAGCCATACTCATATTCCAAGGAAAAACTAAGGATCTTATTTCAGATGTAGGAAACTTTCTTAGGTGCAACATATCCAAAAACAAGGCTCCATAATCATATCCACACCACTATTAGGAGGTTTTAAAACATCTAAGGTGAATCACCCCTTCATAAAAGATTGAAACAAGGGTTTAGAAGTTTAGGTTATTTCATGACGTCATTCATATTTTAGGATTTACATCCTCATATTTACCCTTACATTAGGGTTTCCACATCATATTACCATGTTCTAAAGGAGTTAACTAAAGTTAACCCATTGTATGGAGGTGTCATCAAAATATTTTCGAGCTAATTGTTCTAACATGTTCAACATTAACATATGCCTTTTTAGGAGGGAGTTAACTAAGGTTAACACACTTTATCCATATAGATCATATCAAGGAGTCATAAACACTATGTTGTACTAATTGTCAAACTATATTTTTAATCTTTATTAAGCACTAAGATTAACACCTCATGTAACATGTTCCATTCATATAATCTTATTTCATTGCTCATTATAAATTGCAACATTTACTAGTGATTTGATCACAAGATTAATCAACAATTTCACATTATCATCATTATTCATGTATATGGTTAACCAATTATACATAAAGATCTATCAAACCATCTCAAGGTTTTCCCTGATCTAATATCCATATATTAAATCTCAAGGTTAGGTCACGTCCTTACATATATTATATCATGGTTTTGCTAAACAAACTTACATGAATGGCTTGTTAAACATATATAAAAACTTTATCTAGCCCAAATGAGGTTCTCTGACCCATATCATGAGGGTAGTGTTATGCTCAGTCTCTTTGAGCTAACTCAACTCTATGAGTATCTCATATGCATAAAACTGTATCCTTCCTCTTTGGTCTAGGGTTCTCAGGTCTACCTCATTGGCACTAGTGATAGCCTTACAAGCTCAAGCCACATAAGCACAAACCAAAACATGCTATGACATACTCTTATCAACTCTATACCTATGAAAACTATTTCTCAACTCTCTTTCTCTTATATACACACCACTAGATTCCTATATGGGAACCACCAACCCGAGCATGAGGTTGTACAAAAACTAACATAGCTACCTCCTCCAGGGTCTTAGGCTCTCTCCCTCACCCAGATGGAAGGCACTCATATTCATGCTCACATATGCACACATATAACGAGCCTCTCTCTATCTCTAGGGTTTGGTCCTCCCAAGGACATCTAGGGTTCAAGAAAACTATAGGAATCATACATAGAGAGACTCAACTCAATCACTCAGGAGTAGTCTAGTTTAGGACATATCATATCACATATCTCATAATTCTCATACTTCTCATATCATGGAGTTTAGGTTCTCTGGCCTTCTCCCTGTGGGTCTCACTCTCTCTAGAGTTAACCCCAAAACTGGTCCCAAAACTAGAGGTCATCCTTTGTAAAAGATCTTGAGGCTCATGCGGACTCACAACCTTGTCTTAACTTAACATATCTTATCTCATAAAATCCTAGTTACTTGCATCATCAAAACTTATCTCAAAACCTCAAAACTGAACTTAAGTCCTCGAAGACAAACATAGATCATCATAACCATCTTATGTTATCTATGTAAGACTTACATCATATCATAAAAACTTATATCATCTATTCCATCTATCATATATATCAAAAAGACTCTAGACATCTAATCTATAACTACTCTCTCTTCTAGACTGATGTCATACACTTTCACTAAGGTTGCATGGTCACCTCATACTCATACATGTGTTGGGACACATTTTTATAATGCATATATATAATAAAATATTATATAGTTTTTCTCTGATAAAATAGGCGTCAGTGAAAACTATCAAGGTTCGATCCGATTGGAATAAAAAACCAAATCCAAAAAATGAGTGTCCCACATATAGTAGAGAGTACAGTGTCATGAAAACTAGTGAAAAGGGTGAGAACAAGGAGTAGACTAGTGTAGCTACCCAAAACATAGATGCATCATATGCCAAAGGTTTCTCTTCCCTTGATGCACATCATTTCCAAATAATGCAACGTCCCATACTGCTACACTATAAGGAAATAACGACATCTAAGGACTTTCTATACAACAAACACCAGTCTAGACCTAGTTCTCAGACATCTAGGTGCTAAACTAGAGGCTAGGTCAGATCTAGTCTCCAAAAGATGACTAATATAACCCTAAATATTATTAAGTTCAAGGTTCTTTGGTATTGAGTTGCATGATGAGCAAATGTTAGGCTTTGCTATTGTTCATGCTCTGATACCATCTAAAACTTAATCTGATGTGTGACGTCCAAATTGAAACCCTCATCTCAGTGAGAATCCCAATTTAAACGCCCCACACAAGGCTAAGAAGAAGAAAATCAGAGGAAGTCGTAAGGAAACAATAGTAGCACATGTACATGAACAATAATAAAACCATACAACACATGTTCACCATTAGACACATAATTACATAATGAATTGTTACATCATTTGATATTACATATTGAACAACAAACTATTACATATACATGTACTACCACTAAACTACAGGATCTTAAGACAACAGGTCCACTTGTACATTAGCTCGCCATACAACTCTCAACTATCCTGGATCTTCAAGAGCATAACCACAACCTAAACAAAAGATTACATGTGGAACATGTCAGCACAATATTCAAGAATATTGTACAGAGTACACCTACATATCTTTTATATACCTCTCATCATATCTTGGTAGTAAGATAAAACTAACACTTGGCAGTTATAAATAAATATAAGAAAAATCATATACTTGTATAAAGATGTTCATTAACAAAAGAGAACACATATTTTAAGCACATTTTCCATTATAGATCCATGCATTGACCGCTGAAGGTTTTGATGCATTCTCTTGACTCTCAAGGAGCTCAAGATTAAGGCCTTTATGATCGACTACCAAAGAGTTAGATCATATGTACAATGTGTTCGACTACCAAAGAGTTAGGTCACTTCCAAGCACTGTACTACCAAAGAGTTTAGTGCTTTCATATAATGGAACAAATATATTATGTTTGATTTGTTCATAGAAATAAGTATGGAAAATCATGCAACATATCATACAAGAACAATCATTTCATCCAGTATCATATGCCAAGTATTTTACTACACATATAACACAAGCATATTATATAATAAGCCAAGTAAGAGGTAATGGCATACCTACCAGAGAGATATACTAATCACATATTCCTCATGTCATGTATATCTTTGTTAAACCTGATCAAGACAAGATCATATGTACCATCATTAGGTTCTCATCATCTCAACCCTAGCTATGATTCATTTTAGGGTTTAGCTTTGTCATTAGGGTATTCTCATAATTACTTGTATTCTTGTCTTAGATTTATCTTACTGATGTCATATTCCATATTATTGTTCATTATCTGAACATTATCTTCCATAGTATTTTTGTGCACAAATTAACCCTAGGTTACATCATTAACCTAGATTAGGGTTTTATGACATGTATCAAGGTTCATCTTCATATAACATGAATTCTATGCATCATCATGATCTCATTATTAAATATGAGGTTCCAAATAATGATATGAGTTTACCTTATAAATTTCATCATTTATTGGGCATGTAAGTATTTCATTTAGGGTTATTAGCCCTAATTAGCATCATGAAGCAAATTACATGATTATGTGTCATAACATGATCATATTTAATGTCACATGGATTCTAAAATAGATTTTAGAGTTACAGATGCATTCTCATAATTTTGGGTCATCGTTTGATATTTATTATCCACTAAACAAGTATATAGCATCTTACATGATATTACTAACATTAGTGGATGAAAAGTTAGATATTATAGTTCCATGTTGTTCTATTCATTTTTCTAAGAAAAATGGTACTTTGTTTGTAATTTTCTGATAATCGGACTAATTATTATGAATTATACAAAAATGAATATTATTTGGATTACTGACCTTTCTTGCGAATGGGAGACTGCCACGTGGCCGTACGATGGCGCTGCCCCTTGCTTGGACCGGTCAGATTTGAAGATGGATCCACAGATCCATGAATCTATTAGCCTGGGTCATGGCTCTGCCCCCATCTTTCTCACACGTTCGCGGAGTCCCAGCGGGACTCTGTTTCTCGCAATGCAGCCGCCACCGCATGGACTAGCTCTGACGAGAAAGATGATGGCACGAGGATGCTCCCTACCATCTCCTTTAGCCTCCATCAACTTCGACAACCTTAGTTAGATGCTCTCGGCATCTCAGCTCCCTTGCTCGTGGCTCGATCCCTGTTGTTCACCAACTCTCCACCATGGCCACCGTCGTGGAGGAGAAAAAGGGGAAATGGGGCATCCACCACCACTCTCACATCTGGGGCTTCCAAAAGCTTCGGAGCACCTCCACAAACTCATATGTACCCTCTAATTTTAGTTGTGATCACCTGCTACCAGCCCCAAGCTCCTCCTTCATCTTTGGCTAACCAGAGTTCGTTAGCCATGAAAGCTTAATGATAGCCCCTAGAACCTTCCACATTGGACTCCCTTGACCTCAACCCTTCTTTCCCTCTCTTATCTTCCTCTTATCTCCTCACTAACTCCATGTTCTACTCATGGCAGCCACATGTACGTTGCAATAGAGAGTCAGTGGGTAAGGAGGGCTCTGTGATGGAGTGGACTTTTGGAATCCTAAAATGTCCAATGACACAAGTGGAGTCATGCATGTTGAGTTGTCTTGAGAATCCCAAGTGTTCTAGTAAAGTTGGAGTGTTGATTGAGGTTTGTATAATGTTTTGGATCCATAAGTTACACCTATTTGAGGAATTTAATTGACTGATCTAACAGTTGAGTTTTGATGCCAAATTCGTACACAAGGAATCTTGAGTAGTGAGGAAGCTATGGTTAAAATTTAGTGGCAATTGGGTCCTCCTAGAGAGAGATATTTAGGTTTGAAATTGGTGAAATAATGTGCATATTTGATGTTCATAGACCTAAGTTTGTGATTTTATATCAGTGTCACGCTCCTTAGTTGAGCCAGGATACGTGACCGAATCCTGGCCCTTTATTCTTCTCGATCCACTGGATGTTAGCCTTAAGGAGTGAGACGCGGACCTAGTCTCGTGGGTGACATGTCATAGCCATTGGATGCAGATTCGACGGCAGTCAGATCAAATCCAAGCTCCGGATATTGAGGAGTCATGGAGTAGTGAGGCGTGCAAGCACCCATGCGACCATGATCTTCGAACATGCATCGAATAGAAGAGGTGACCGAACACTTAGTCTCGACTCGTCTTAAGGAGCAACCTGACACCTTAGCCGTGGCCATTGGTTCTCTGTGCAGATAGAGAGAGCCTGTGACGTCCCCGAATTTTCTAAAATGTAATATGATGTGTGACGTCCAAATTGAAACCCTCACCTCAGTGAGAATTCCAATTTAAATGGCCCACACTAGGCTAAGAAGAAGAAAATCAGAGGAAGTCGTAAGGAAATAACAGTAGCACATGTATATGAATAATAATAAAACCATAAAACACATGTTCACCATTCAACACATAATTACATAATGAATTGTTACATTATTTGATATTACATATTGAACAAAAAACTATTACATATATATGTACTACCACTAAACTACATGATCTTAAGACAATAGGTCCACCTATACATCAGCTCGCCATACAACTCTCAACTATCCTAGATCTTCAAGAGCATAAACACAACCTAAACAAAAGATTACATGTGGTATACGTCAGCACAATATTCAAGAATATTATACAGAGTATGCCTACGTGTCTTTTATATACCTCTCATCATATCTTGGCAATAAGATAAAACTAATACTTGGCAGTTATAAATAAATATAAGAAAAAGCATATACTTGTACAAAGATATTCATTAACAAAAGATAACACATATTTTAAGCACATTTTCCATTATATATCCATGCATTGACCACCGAAGGTTTTGATGCATTCTCTTGACTCTCAAGGAGTTCAAGATTAAGGCCTTTATGATCGACTACCAAAGAGTTAGATCATATGTACAATGTGACCGACTACCAAAGAGTTAGGTAACTTCCAAGCACTGTACTACCAAATAGTTTAGTGCTTTCATATAATGGAACAAATATATTATGTTTGATGTGTTCATAGCAATACGTATGGAAAATCATGCAACATAGCATACAAGAACAATCATTTCATCCAATATCATATGCTAAGTATTTTACTATACATATAACACAAGCATATTATATAATAAGCCAAGTAAGAGGTAATGGCGTACCTTCCAAAGAGATATACTAATCACGTATTCCTAATGTCATGTATATCTTTGTTAAACCTGATCAATACAAGATCATATGTACCATCATTAGGTTCTCATCATCTCAACCCTAGTTATGATTCATTTTAGGGTTTAGCTTTGTCATTAGGGTATTCTCATAATTACTTGTATTATTGTCTTAGATTTATCTTACTGATGTCATATTCCAGATTATTGTTCATTATCTAAACATTATCTTCCATAGTAATTTTGTGCACAAATTAACCCTAGGTTACATCATTAACCTAAATTAGGGTTTTATGACATGTATCAAGGTTCATCTTCATATTCCATGGATTCTATGCATCATTATGATCTCATAATTAAATATGAGGTTCCAAATAATAATGATATGAGCTTACTTTGTAAATTTCATCATTTATTGGGTATGTATGTATTTTATTGTATTTTATTTAGGGTTATTAGCCCTAATTAGCATCATGAAGCAAATGACATGATTATGTGTCATAACATGATCATATCTGATGTCACATGGATTCTAAAACACATTTTAGAGTTACTGATGCATTCTCATAATTTTGGGTCATCGTTTGATATTTATTATCCACTAAACAAGTATATGGCATCTTACATGATATTATTGACATTAGTGCATGAAAAGTGAGATATTATAGTTCCATGTTGTTCTATTCATTTTTCTAAGAAAAACGGTACCTTTTTTGTAATTTTCTAATAACCAGGCTAATTATTATGAATTATACACGAACTAAACATTATTTGGATTAATGACCTTTCTGGCGAATGAGAGACTGCCACATGGCCATAGGTTGGGGCTGCCCCTTGCTTGGACCAGCCAGATCTGAGGATGGATCCATGAATCCATAGATCCATTATCCTGGGTCGGGGCTCTGCCCCCGTCTTTCTCATGCGTTCGCGGAGTCCCAATGAGATTTTGTTTCCCATGATGTAGCCACAGCCGCTTGGACTAGCTCCGGTGAGAAAGATGATGGCATGAGGATGCTCCCTACCATCTCCTTTGGCCTCCATCAGCTTCGAAAATCTTGGTTAGATGCTCTCGGCATCTAAGCTCCCTTGCTCGCGGCTCCATCCCTGTTGTTCACCAACTCACCACCATGGCCACCGTCGTGGAGGAGAAAAAGGGGAAATGAGGTATCCACCACCGCTCTCACATCTGGGGCTTCCAAAAGCTTCAGAGCACCTCCACAAACTCATCTGTGCCCTCTGATTTTAGTTGTGATCACCTACTACCAGCCCCGAGCTCTGCCTTCATCTCCGGCTAACCAGAGTTCGTTAGCCATGGAAGCTTAACGACAACCCCTAGAACCTGCCTCCTTGGACTCCCTTGACCTTGACCCTTATTTCCCTCTCTTGTCTTCCTCTTATCTCCTCACGAATTCCATGTTCTACTCATGGCAGCCACCTGTAGGTTGCAATGGAGAGTCAGTGGGTAAGGAGGGCTCTCTCTATCTGCACAGAGAACCAATGGCCACGACTAAGGGGTCAGGTTGCTCCTTAAGATGAGTCGAGACTAAATGTTTGGTCACCTCTTCTATTCTATGCACGTTCGAAGATCATGGTGGCGTGGGTGCTTGCACGCCTCACTGCTCCATGACTCCTCAAGATCTAGAGCTTGGAGTTGATCTGACTACCGTCAAATCTGCATGCAACGACTATGACATGTCACTCACGAGACCAGGTCCGCGTCTCACTCCTTAAGGCTGACAACCCTTGGATCAAGAAGAATAAAGGGCCAGTATTTGGCCACGTAGCCTGGCTCAACTAATGAGCATGACACTGATATAAAATCACAAACTTAGGTCTATGAACATCAAATATGCTCATTATTTCACCAATTTCAAACCTAAATATCTCTCTCTAGGAGGATCCAATTGCCACCAAATTTTAACCATAGCTTCCTCACTACTCAAGATTCCTTGTGTACGAATTTGGCATCAAAACTCAACTGCTAGACTAGTCAATTAAATTCCTCAAATAGGTGTAACTTATGGATCCAAAACATTATACAAACCTCAATCAACACTCCAACATTACTTGAACACTTGGGATTCTCAAGACAACTCAACATGCATGACTCCACTTGTGTCATTGGACATTTTAGGCTTCCAAAAGTCCACTCCATCACATCCTGCACACCTTAAAAGAAATTCCGTCCTCGTAATTAAGCCAAAATATACTTCATCACTAGGTCTACCACCATACCTATCAGTAACTTTTTTACTACATTACAAATGGCATGAAAATACATACGTTGACTCAGGGTAAATCCCCTTTTCGGTGATAGGATTAAAACTGGCAGTATTCTTAACTCATTGTCACTTTATCCAGAGATATTTAACCTATCGCCTCATACAACACCTATCCAAAGTTCTCATCAAGGGTTTAAGATGAAACAAATGATATCTTTTATGTTAGGTTGAAAGTTCTTTTCAACCAATAT
The DNA here is from genome assembly GCA_963693085.1 of Alisma plantago-aquatica. NCBI lineage: Eukaryota > Viridiplantae > Streptophyta > Magnoliopsida > Alismatales > Alismataceae > Alisma > Alisma plantago-aquatica. Next base: position 515,366,563 of record OY856411.1, read on the forward strand.
CTAATAAACATGCACAATAGTCAGACAAAATATATTTACAAAAACAAAACATTTGATTTAAAAATACATATTGGTTTGTACAGAAATAGATGTAGTAAAGAGAACAAAAATAGACAACACAGATACTCCTCAACCTAGCAAGAGGTATACTCACTAATAGTAGTGATAAAAATATTAACTTAATAGGAAAAGAGGAGAAGAGAGTCATAGTAATAGGACATGATAAAGGAAAAGCCATGGTGTGCAAAATCCTATCATCATGCTAGAAACTAATGATGGACAATGCAACATCATGTCTTCCCCTTGACGTTCATTGAAGGCAGATTTAGAGTGTCATACTTCCTTCTTTAAGAATTGGACCTATCATCACTAGAGAAGAGCAAATGGGTCAATAATGGGTGGGTGGAGATCTCATCTAATAGGAGTGGGGCATTGTTGGTCATTCCTATTTATAGGTTATAACCTTCAAGCTTTTAGGGAGGTGGAGGTGTTGTCCACCAATGAAGATGAGAGATGGAAAGTGGAGGTGGATGCTCAACATAGATTTGTGTAGCTTGGAGGCAATGTTTAAAAAAAAATGCCGCACGGGCCACATAAGCAGCCCACATATACTTGGTCACTTATAAGGCCAATTAGTCATTTTTTTAGATTGTTATTTGTTGTCTCTGTCCAAACTAGATTATAGTTTTATTGTTAACATTCTCTTAATGTACTATTTTGTTGATGTTTGTTACATGAGTCACATGCTCATTTAATGTTTGCTATTTTGGATCTCTAGGACATGTAGGCATCTTTTTGTATGATTTTGTTAGTCTTCATTGTTATATACTTGTGTTAAATCATTTCATGCATGCTTCATTGAAGTTAATGATTAAATAATTCTAGAATACATTCTAAATAGTTCTTAACTTTGAATTTAACCTTTATATATAAATCTATCTCAAATTTTAGGGTCCAAATATGTAATTATAGAAATTAAATATGAAGTTGTGTGATTAATTTATATAAAAGAATTAAATTATATAAAAAAATTGCATATACTTCCACATATACTCTAGCATACTGCATATACTCTACCTAGTGACCTCTCAACACCCAACACATACCACTTTTTAAAACACTACTTGGAGGTATTGAGAGTGTATCCTTTCAATGGAGGCATAGGGCTTGTATTAATATATGTCAATTAGGGTTTGGTACCCACCCATTTGCCTCTAGTAAGGTCATTGACTGCCGTGGATGTGAAGAGACGACTACTCAAGGAATATGAGAGGTCTTGTGTCTCTTATAGTTTGCATCAGTGCATGGGTTATTTAGGTTGGAGAAACATACATATATACCATCACTGGGCACATACAATGTCTTCATCAGTTAGAGATCCATAACCCACATCAGTTAAGGAGTGTAGAACTCCCATCCTAAGGCTACAATAGAAAATCAATGAAAAACACTAGAGGGGGCGTGAATAGGGTTTTATATTAATTTTTAAAATAATTCAACCTACAAACAACCTCAAGGATGTTGAAGAAGGAGAAAAGGGTTTAGAGTGGTTCCACCCTTAGCAAAAACTAAGGGAGTCAATCCACTACCCAATTGTTTCCAATTGGGATTTTTAAAGTATTTGAATTTTATTACCTTCTCAAGGATGTTACACAAAATTACAAATACCTTCCCAAGCCCTTTGGACAACCTTCACCCGAATCATCTTACCAACCTTGAAGCAGCCTTCACTTGAAGTAACTCCAAGCTCCCCCTTGAAGTAGCCTTCCTCCTTGAAGTAGCTTCCCGTTGAGACCTTCTAGAAGTAGTTCAAAGTCCTCCTTCTCCACATGAGAAGATTTCACCCTCTCCACTCCGCAGCCTCCAACCTAGGAGTAGCAAGGAGAGTACAATGCAATAAGAAAGAACAAGAAAGGAAAAAGGAAATTACAATTACCACTTAAGCACAAGGATTGAATCCTATATCAAGCGCTTTGATCTCCTATACAATGTGTATGAAATTTGAAGTATAGTGGGTAGAAGATTCTAGCCTATAGGACACAAAATGCCAGCAATGGAAATGATTAGCAAGTGTTGAAGTTGCCCAATTTCTCACAAGAATTGATTCTCAATTGCAAGTATGTGTACTCAAGTGAGTTTAGGTGTCCTAAGGCATATCCTATTTATAGGAATTGGCCTACTAGTGCTTCGGGACGTTCTAGACACTTTCTAGGGGGTTCTTAGTGCTCAACTAGCCGTTAGATAGAAACCTTCTCGGTCGAGAAGTTTGTCGACCGAGGGTAATTCTGGAGCAACGTTCAACTCAACTTCCAACCACCTTTTTCCCACTAAGTCTAACGACTATAGAACTAAGTCTAATGACTATAGAACTTGCTCGAGACACAGTCTCGGTTGAAGTAAAGTTTGACCGAGCCTTTCTCTATGATGGCTTTTAGCAGGTTATGCAAAGATGTTTGTGCTTTAGACTTGGGAGTTTCTCGGTTGAGAAAATGTTTGACCGAGAGTATCTCGGTCGAGAAGTGTGTCGACCGAGACAAACTCTGTTTCAAAACTTTAACTCATATGATAATTGTAAGAAATGAATATGCAATTGTGATGCTCACTTAGGGATGACCTATCTAAGTGTTGTGTGTGGATAGGGAAGATCTAAACACTTGATTTACCTGATATCTAAGTACTTGTACATTATATATTTGTACAAGTTTACATTTGATTACAATCATGAAAATAAAGCAATTTAAGCATGTAGATCTTCCAAAACTTTGCCATCCACCTTGTTCTTGAAATACTCAAGTAGCACGTTAGATCCACAAGAATGAAATATTTTTCATTTTCAAAATAAAGGGATTTTTATGATGCCCATTTAGCCAACAATCTCCCCCTTTTTGAAGATGACAAACATTTCTAAATATAACTCAAATAAGATCGAATAATATTGAGTTGAGTTTCATACCTAAAATTTACCTTGTGCATACCTTCTCTTGTATATGTTATGTGTGCTTATTATTCCCAAAGAGGTGTGGAACATAAAATCCAACTCTTTAGGGAATATATCAACATTTGATGTGAAGCCAATAGAGAGTATGTATGAAACTCATTGATTGAGTATTTAAGATTTATATTATTTCTCCCCCTTTTTCATTTCAAAAAGATAACCATTAAAAGCATTTGTTCAGACTCCCCCTTAATTGATTCTCCCCTTTCAAAAAGATAAACATGCTAAAAGATGTCCATTTACAGCCAAAATATAAGGATCAGAGAAACCAACCGATTTTAAGAAGCACAAATGTCAAAGAAAACATCTTCTAAGGGAGTGATAAGTAATTTCTTCCTTATGTTATTAAGTTGATCTAATGGAAGTGGTTTTGTGAAAATATTAGCCAATTGATCTTCCGTATCAACATGATGAAGGGATATATGTTTTTTAGAAATACGATCCCTTAGAAAATGATGACGGATTTCAATATGTTTGGCACAGTTGTGTAAGATAGGATTATGTGCCAACTTTATAGCACTTGTATTGTCACAAAATATAGGCATAGATGAAATTATAAAACCATAATCATTTAAAACTTGTTTCATATAAAGCACTTGAGCACAACAAGATCCGGCTGCCATATATTCAGCTTCAGTGGTAGAAAGGGCAACCATATTTTGTTTCTTGCTAAACCATGATACTAAGGCTCTTCCTAATAAGAAACAACTTTCGCTTGTACTTCTTTGGTCAAGTCGACAACCAACGTAATCGACATCGGTATAAGCTTTCAAATCCAAAGATTGTCTTTTAGGATACCATAAACCATAGTTTGCGGTGCCGACTAAGTACCTTAGAACCCTTTTGATAGCTTGAAAATGAGTTTGCATGGGTTTTGTTTGAAATCTAGCACAAAGTCCAATGGAAAACATGATATCTGGCCTAGAAGCAGTTAAGTAAAGCAAACTACCAATCATGGCCCTATATAAGGAATCATCAATGGGTTCCCCATTTTCATCCTTGTCAATTTTAGTAGAGGTAGCCATTGGAGTGGTATCATGTTTGCAATGTTGCATTCCAAAATTTTTTAAAAGTTCATTTGTATACTTCTCTTGGCTTATAAAAATCCCAGTAGGCGTTTGCTTTATTTGAAAACCAAGAAAGAAAGTCAATTCTCCCATGAGACTCATTTCAAATTCCTTTTGCATAATATCACTAAATTGTTTACATAAAGATTCATTTGATGCACCAAAGATAATATCATCAACTTAAATTTGAACAACTAGAAAGTCAGATTCATATGTTTTGAAAAATAAAGTGGAATCTGAATTTCCAATTGAAAAAATGTTATCAAAGAGATAATTTTTGAGCCTTTCATACCAATTTCTAGGTGCTTGTTTTAAACCATAAAGTTCTTTCTTAAGTTTGTAAACATGATCATCTTTGCCAGGAATTTCAAAACCAGGTGTTCGGGCAACTTATACTTCCTCTTGTATTATTCCATTTAGAAATGCACTTTTTACATCTATTTAGAATAGTTTGATTTTTGTGGGAAGCTATAGCTAGTAGCATTCTAATGGCTTCAAGTCTTGCCACTGGTGCATAAGTTTCATCGAAGTCTATTCCTTCTTGTTGATTATACCCTTATGCTATCAACCAAGCTTTATTTCTTACTACTTGCCCGACTTCATTTAACTTATTTCAAAAAAACCCACTTAGTTCCAATAATGGTTTTATCTTGAGGTTTAGGAACTAAGTCCCATACATCATTCTTGGTGAATTGGTTTAATTCTTCTTGCATTGCCATTATCCAATAATCATCTTTTAGAGCTTCAATCACTTTATTAGGTTCAATTATAGATACAAATGCCGTATTTGCAACATCTCTAAAAGATGATTGGATTTTTACTTTATCTTTAGGATTTCCAATGATTAGTTCTTGAGGATGATCCTTAATGAGTCTAGTGATGGGTTGTTGTGTCTCAATTTGTTGATCATTTTCAGCATTTTGATCATCTTTAGTTGATATGGTTAGATCTGCAATTTGATGAGTAATATCAACTATGTCATCACTTTGTTTTAGTCCTTCATGAAAAGTAATGTGAATGGATTCTTCAACTTTTCTAGAGATGGTATTGTAAACTCTAAATGCTTTTCTAGAAGTTGAATATCCTAAGAAAAAGGCTTTTTGTGATATAGAGTCAAACTTTTCTTTATCATCTTTTGTGTTTAAGATATAGCAAGTTGAGACAAAAGTATGAAAATAATCAACCCTTGGTTTCTTATTATAAATGAGTTCGTATGGTGTTTTCTTCAAATAAGAGTGTACAATTACTCTATTTAGCACATAGCAAGCTGTGTTTACTGCTTCGACCCAAAACATTTTAGATGTATTATGTTCAAGCATCATAGTCCTAGCCATTTCTTGTAAGTACCTATTCTTTCTTTCAACTATGCCATTTTGTTGTGGAGTACGTGGAGTTGAAAATTTGTGAGTGTAGCCTTGAGATGTGTAGAATTCTTCAAATATATGATTCTCGAATTCTCCTCCATGATCACTTCTAATTGTGCATATTTATTTTGTAATTTATTTTCAATCTTTGAGCAAAATTGTATGAAAACTTGAATGGTATCATCTTTATTTTCAAGGAAATGAATCCATGTATATCTAATGTAATCATCAACAATAATAAAGCAATATATTTTTCCACCAATAGATTGTGTCCTCATAGGTCCAAATAAATCCATATGAATAAGTTCTAGTGATCTACTGGTGCTAAGAAAGTTTTCGGGTTTAAAAAAGTTTTAGTTTGTTTACCCAAAGTACATGGTTCACAATTTTCAGATTGATCAAAAGATAGCTTCGGCAAACCACGAACAAGATCATATTTAACTAGCTTTTTGATAACATGTGAACTAGCATGACCTCATTTTCTATGCCATAATTGGAGAGAATTATCTTTTGCCAGTAAACATTTTCCAACTACAAATTGCATAGAGTTAGGTCTAAGAATATATAGATTTCCAATTCTTTTTCCTTCATACACAACATTTGTAGTGTTCTCTATTAGTAACTTGCAACAATTTTTATTGAATAAAACATCATATCCAGTATCACATAGTTGACTGACACTTATTAAATTATGTTATGGACCATCAACAAGTAAAATATTTTTTATTTCAAGGTTTGTACCAATATTACCTATTCCAACAATTTTACCTTTGCCATTGTCTCCAAAATTGACTGTTCCACTTTTCTTTTCTTCAAAAATTTGAAAAACATCCTTATTTCCGGACATGTGTTTGGAGAATCCACTATCAACCACCCAATCCTGCAACAAAATATGGAGTTTGGTACCCATGTGATGGTCCATTATGGTTAGGTACATTTAATAATAAACTGATCATGATTACATAATTTAAGCTTATCAGAACTTCATTCGGTCGATGAATACTTCAGCCGATCTTGTCTCAGTCGACAATTTCTTGACCGGTATTATTACCGTTTTAACTGAAAATTTCAGATTTGGTACAAGAATTCCTTCGGTCGAATAATTTCTCGACCGAGAAATGTATCGGTCGAACTATTTTTCGACCGAGGTTGTTTCTGTTTGTTTTCAACAATCTGTTTATGTTAGTTTGGGCTTTAATTGTTGTAATATGCTAAGGTACCATTCTATTTAGTTGAGATGGTATATTAAGATATTCATATGAAGTGTTAGGTCAAATCTCAACTTAATCATATTAAATTTTCTAAGTTTGGGGTCTTGGAACCCATACTAACTCAACAACCTTTTTCATGTAAGAACATGAGAAGGAATAATGTCCAAGACGCAAGCAATAGTGACAACAAATAGAATCAATTTCATTTCTTTTTCTAGGATTTTGAGTTGTGTTCTTGGGTACAAACATGATCTTGGTCTTGGATGCTTGAGTTCTCCTAGGTTTGGGTTGATAAGAGTTTTCTTTTGGAACATATCCTAAACCTCTTCTTCCACTATAACCAGAAGAGTTCTTTAGGATCTTATCAACAATACCATTATTTCTCAAGATACTAACTTCTTTTTGTAACTTGGAAATCTCATCCATTTTCTTTTTTATATATAACTTTGCTTGATCTCGATCAGATGATAAATCATCTCTTTCTTTAACAACAACATCATAATCTAGATGAGTACATAGGATAGGTTGAGTCTGAAAATTATTTAGTTTTGCAAGAAGTTCAACCTTTTCTTGAGAATGAAGATCATAGTTTGTTTCTAAAGTTAGCAACTTCATATTGCAATCATTTAAAGATGATTTCAAAGTAAGTTTTTCAGAAATAATTTTGTCCTTTTCAAAAGAAAGATTATTTAATTTAGCATATAAATCATCATTAGTTCTAGTAACTTTCTTTAGTTTCTTTTTGCAATCAACATATTTGTCATGAGTATCTTGAAGACTAACAATTAGATCTTCTTTTGGAAAATAAAGAAGGCTTACCTCTTAAGAATCATCACTATCATCTTCTTTGGCCATGAGACACTCCACATTCTGTTCTCCACTCTCACTATCACTTGACTCATCCCATGCAGATTTGTATGCTTTTTCTCCCTTCTTCTTGGATGAGCTTTTCTTCCCTTTCTTTGCTTTAGGACATTCATTCTTAAGATGTCCCTTCTTTCCACATTCAAAACACCTAGGAGAGGAAAAAGAAGAATAACCAATAGCTTTGTTAGATTTAAATCTTCTATATTTCTTACCATTTACAATTAGAGCTTCTTCTTCCTCATCTCCATTACTTGTCTCATCACTTTCTTGAGTGATGACCTTTATAGCCTTGAAATACATGTCCTTCTTTCTTCCTTATTGAATATCACACTCTCGTCTTTCTTCCTCCTCCAAGGTTGCCTCATGTGCTTATAAGTTGCCAATGAGTTTCTCTATCCTTAGTCGGGTGAGGTCATTTGCTTCTTCAATTGTGACACCTTAGGCTTGTACTTAGGAGGAAGAGACCTAAGAATTTTTGAAACTTGATCTTATTCACTAATGGATTTCCCTAATGCATTCAAACCATTAACAATAGAAGAAAACATTGCATACATTTCACTAATAGACTCATTTGGTTCCATATGAAACTGTTCAAACTTTTGTTTAAGCATGCCAATTTTGGAATTTTTTACTTGAACAATTCCTTCATAAGTAATAGAGAGTCTATGCCATATCTCATTTGTAGTTTCACAATTTGAAGTTCTATTGAACTCACCTACGGAAATTGAACAATAAAGGATACTTACAACTTTTGCATTTAATTGAGCTAATCTCACCGTGTTTGCATCTCATGTAGCATATTCAGTTTGAGGAAGATCATAGGCATTTGACACCATTCTCCTGAGATCCCAGCTGATTCCTTGAAAGTAGAATTGCATTCTCCTTTTCTAATAGGTGTAGTTGGTGCCATCAAATGGTGGAGGCTGAGCCACAAGTGTTCCTTCCAAGTTGAGGTTGTTTAGTACCCCATCACCCATTTTCTTTAAGACTTTGTTAAAGTTCCTTGAAGCCTACTTTGATACCAAATGAAAAACACTAGAGGGGGGTGAATAGGGTTTTATATTAATTTTTAAAATAATTCAACCAACAAACAACATCAACGATGTTGAAGAAGGAGACAAGGGTTTAGAGTGGTTCCACCCTTAGAAAAAACTAAGGGAGTTAGTCCACTACCCAATTGTTTCCAATTGGGATTTTGAAAGTATTTGAATTTTATTACCTTCTCAAGGATGTTACACAAAATTACAAATACCTTCCCAAACCCTTTGGACAACCTTCACCCAAAGTTGTCTCACCAACCTTGAAGCATCCTTCACTTGAAGTAACTGCAAGCTCCCCCTTGAAGTAGCCTTCCTCCTTACAGTAGCTTCCCATTGAGACCTTCTAGAAGTAGTCCAAAGTCCTCCTTGTACACCTGAGAAGATTTCACCCTCTCCACTCTGCAGCCTCCAACCTAGGAGTAGCAAGGAGAGTACAATGTAATAAGAAAGAACAAGAAAGGAAAAAGGAAATTACAATTACCACTTAAGCACAAGGCTTGAATCCTATATCAAGCATTTTGATCTCCTATCCAATGTGTATGAAAGTCAAAGTATAGTGGGTAGGAGATTCTAGCCTATAGGACACAAAATGTCAGCAATGGAAATGATTAGCAAGTGTTGAAGTTGCTCAATTGCTCACAAGAATTGATTCTCAATTGCAAGTATGTGTACTCAAGTGAGTTTAGGTGTCCTAAGGCATGTCCTATTTATAGGAATGGCCTACTAGTGCTTAGGGCCGTTCTAGACACTTTCTAGGGGGTTCTTAGTGCTCAACTAGCCGTTAGATATCCACTAATTGCATTTGTAACAACTAGTTAATTAGTTCTGAAAAGTGCAGACAGAAACCTTCTCGGTCGAGAAGTTTGTCGACCGAGTGTCTCTCGATCGAGGAATTTTTCGACCGAGGGTAAGTATGGAGAAACGTTCAACTCAACTCCCAACCACCTTTTTCCCACTAAGTCTGATGACTATAGAACTAAGTCTAACAGCTATAGAACCTGCTCGAGACACAGTCTTAGTCAAAGTAAAGTTTGACCGAGCCTTTCTCTGTGATGGCTTTTAGCAGGTTATGCAAAGATGTTTGTGCTTTAGATTTGGGAGTTTCTCGATTGAGAAAATATTCGACCGAGAGTATCTTGGTCGAGAAGTGTGTCGACCGAGACAAACTCTATTTCAAAACTTTAACTCATATGCTAAGTGTAAGAAATGAATGTGCAATTGTGATGCTCACTTCGGGATGACCTATCTAAGTGTTGTGTGTGGATAGGGAAGATCTAAATGCTTGATTTACATGATATATAAGTACTTGTACATTATATATTTGTACAAGTTTACATTTGATTACAATCATGTAAATAAAGCAATTTAAGCATGTATATCTTCCAAAATTTTGTCATCCACCTTATTCCTGAAATACTCAAGTAGCATGTTAGATCCACAAGAATGAAATGCTTTTCATTTTCAAAACAAAGGGATTTTGATGATGTCCATTTAGCCAACAATCCATTGGTAGAATTGTATGCAACATCATAGGTTGACATGGAAGGAATCTCACCGGTTGATACGTGTAGTGATTTCATCAGCAAGCATCATGCTCAATTTTAACCAGTCTTTAGCCATCGATGGACAAATGTAGTAGTTTTATCGGTTGTTGGCTTTGCACAAACTTCATCGGTAGATGCCCGCCCAAGTTTTCATTGGTGGGCAAAGCTGAGATCTCTTTGCTAGATTGTGTAGGATTTTTATCATTAGGTGAATACTGCCTTTTCATCAGTAGGCTAAATGCACATACTGTTGTTATGTATGCCCTGAGAGCCAATCATGGGATGATTGGTGGGATACATTGATATTGATTTCATAAACATGAAAGGCAAGCTTCAATTCTTTCTGGTTTAGTCATTGAGATAGTGATAGAACAGATTGAAAGTCTAGAGGATGACAGTACTCAATGACGTATGCTTTCAGGTTGAGGACCTGAACGATGAGATCATACAGATGCTAAGAGTTTGTACATTCTTGTTATGTCCCTAGTCAGATGTCATTGTGGAAGGTAGATAGACATCAATGACACACAAGACTAGATTGTGGTGTTGGTTGATGACAGAATCTCATTTGTCATGATATAGAGATATCAAACCAAACACATAGGTACTTTTTAGAGAACAAGGTACCGGACAGACCCACCGTGAGTTTGACACATGGAACCATGACATGGTAGTCACAGTCAGTACTCACAGTGATGGTGGTGAGTGTGATTCTTAGACCTGAAATCACTACACTCAACACATGTCGTTGGGCACACTTTGACATCATCAAACGCAGTCATGAAACATGGGTTGTTATAAAGGTGATGATTGGGTGGCTTTGACACATGGGGCTTTTGAGGGGTGAGTGATAGATATGGGATTTGTCCCTCCTGAGGGAGTTTGATATCCATGGCTGCTTGATGAGTAGGATTGAGAAAGGCGTGCATGCATGTGTGAATCAGTATGTGATATTGATGTCATACATATCTCTTCCAGTCTACTCTGAGATCAAGAAAGTGAATGAACGTTGACAGGATGACTATTCCATGCCTTGAGTTCATTCAGGATATCAGTGACAAAGGAATTATACATTCACTGTAACACCATTCACGGATTGTAGGATTGAAAGTTTTTCTCCAACTTTCTACTTTCACTTGGGTAGCACTGATGTGTGACTAGGCACTGCTCTTTGCTTGTGAAGTCATAAGTGTTATGGACTTTCACTGCCAACGTGAAATGGACCTGCAGGGTCACACACATAGGATTTGACCTGGAAGAGGAGTTTTGTCCACAAGCAACGTTTAGATTGATTACTAAAGGAGTTTAGTAGTTAAATTAAACACTTAGTTAATTGATAGCTCAATATCATATTGTTCAAGGTGTTGAACATATTGATTGGAGTATCGGATTGATTGAAATCGCAATTGACTGATTCTGCACAACCTGCACTCCCAACCGATCGGTTCAAGGGTTGAACCGGTCGGCTGAGGTTGCTGAACCGGTCGGCTCAAGTGTTGAGCCGATCGGCTCAAGCCCGGGGTGAACTGATTGCTTCAAGTGTTGAAACGATTGGTTCAACTGGTGCAACCGAGCAACTTGGGAAAATAGGATTGGTGAGAATTTTCCTTGTGTTTCAATTTCCCAATTTGATTGAGAATAGGATTGGTATTCGATACCAATTAGAAACAAAAGAAGGAAAGTCAATCGGGAACCAACCTGGAATCCCAACTGACCGGTTCAGGAGTGAACCAATCGGTTCAAGGGTCCCAAACGATCAATTCAGTAGTGAACCGATCGGTTCAGGTCCCCAACCGACCGGTTCACTTGTGAACCGATCGGTTCAGGCTGCGAGTTGGTTGCTTTTGTGGAAAATCTCGAACCCTTCTACTCCTGATTTTAGTCCCGCATTTCCCGGGATGGAGAACCCTGTCCCATGACCCTCCTATATATATAGGGGTATTGGGGGCTTCTCAAAGAACAACTCAGTGCAACCAGTTGCTCTGCAAAGTTGTCGTTCTCTCTGGTTTTGGTAACCGAGAGAGAGCCCGAGCAAGTACTTCCCGCAAAGGGAGGTGCAGCAAGGGAAGGACAACTGCAGTTGCAACTGGAGGCAGGAGAGTGTGTTGGCGACTAGTACGTCAACAGAAGGGTGCGACTCCTTCCACTTCCTTGTGGGACAAGGAGTGTGGAGTTCCAGGTGGTCCGTGTGGACTACTTCAGAGGCGGGAGGATTCTGCCGCTCAGGAGGACAACTGTCATCTGACAGTCCGGTAGGAGGAGGAGTCGTCAGTCCCGGTGCGACCAGGAGCTGCACAGACGCCGTCCAAGATCGGAGTTGAAGACTGCGCATAGCGTGAGGTATTGTCGCCAAGCAAGCCTTGGGACAAGGTATGATTCCACAAACCATCCTTTCCTATTATATAGACGTTGACGCGTTTCCTTGTTCCAGGTTTGGGGGAGAAATTTTTTGTTTCCACTGCCTTCTCTGCCTCCCCTAAAACCCAACAGTGGTATCAGAGCCACATCAACTGTTCTATATTTTAGGAATATCGATATGATCGATTTTGGTTTGTCACCTTTACTTATTGCATACGATGCGAATAAAATTGGCTTTATGCATGTCCAATCCTAAATCCACAAATCCCAATTACATATATGATATGTATTATTAATGCACTCGATACGCGTCGCCCTTAAACGAGTTTTGTGGTGGATGTATAGCGTGGTTATGGCCAATAAACCCTATCTGTGTGTGGTTGTTTGTGGTTGCTTGCATCTCGGTCTGCGCACCGATCTTCCTTCTCCTATTCCTGATGTAACTCGAAATAATTCGAAATTCTTTCCTACCTTTGCTCCCCCTGAATGTAACTCGGGGTTTCCCTTTTATGCAATGTAATATTAGGATAGATTTTATTTCCTGTTATGTCAAAGAAGGCGGATATCCAGACGACAGCTGAGACGATCAGTTCAAGGCGTGAACCGATCAGTTGACGTTTCAGACGATCGGTTCAAGGAGCAAACCGATCGGTTGATGACCGGTTTGAGGAGCGAGACGAGTGGGTGGCGGCCATGGAGAGATGCACGACGACCAGGCGAACCGATAGGTTGGAGGAGCCAACCAATCGGCTGGTGGCACCCAGACGACCGGCCAGAGAGAGCAGATCATTCATATGATGAGTTGATCAACTCGAAAGTCAAAGCCACAGATTTCATCTTGTACAGGTTGCATGTGATGTAGACCTAGATGACCATGATTCCTCTTGGCTCGAGGAATCACATTAGGATGGCCATAATCATCGCTTTTTGTCATTTGTGCATGTTTTTCTATGGGATATAGCATGTATATGATACATACTATGTATTGTGGTGATTGGATATGTATATGTATATAAATACCAAATCCATCATTAAAATATTAAGTCTTATATGCCTTCCATTAGCGGCACACATGAAAAACTCGATCGACCAAGCGTAGGTTACACCAAAGCGTGGTGCGCCGTCTATCTTGTGGAAGTGTGAAGGGTAGACATGTAGGTTCTGCCAAAGCAGGGTGCATGTTCTACCGTGTTGGCTTTTGGGTTAGACTTAACTGGTGATTCTTAGAGCGTATAAGCCCAGAGGCAAGGAATGTTCATGGCAAGGTGTTGTGCATGTTCATTCAACAAGAGTTGCATATGATGCAATTGGCAAGGGTTGCCTACCTGAGAGATCTAAGTTGTGGGCGATCAGCCAAAGCTGACTCATGACTTAGAGGATTTCAGGATCTTGCCCACTAGAAGGTTGTACGCTGCAATCTTCCAAATTAATGGTGAGGGCTATCAATTTGAAGTAAAATAGTGGGAGCGATAATTAATTAAAGGCCTAATTATATCGTCAAATTTTCAAATCAATCAAATAAGTCAAAAATGAGTTTTTGGACTAAAATTGCATATTTCCTTTTGTAGTACAAATGACGACAAACAACAATCACTTCTCATTGCGATCAGTCCTTGAAAAGGACAAGCTAAATGGGACAAACTTCCACGACTGGTATCGGACATTGAGAATTGTTCTCACTCAAGAGCGTAAGCTCTATGTCCTGGATACTCCAATTCTAGAGGAACCCGCTCCTAATGCACCAAAGGCAGAAAGGGATGCTTACAAGAAGCATGCTGATGATGCCATTGATGCAAAATGCTTGATGTTATGTTCAATGAACCATGAGTTGCAAAGACAGCATGAGAACATGGGTGTCATAGAGATGATTCAGCATCTCAGGAACATGTATGAGGATCAGGCATGGCAAGAGAGATACAATGTTTCTAGGGCGCTGTTCAAGTGTGTCATGACAGAAGGAGATCTAGTTGGTCCTCACACACTCAAGATGATTGGGCATGTGGAGAACCTACAGAGACTGGGATTTCCACTGAGCCAAGAGTTGGCTACTTACGTGATACTGCAATCATTGCCAGAATCTTACAGTCAGTTTGTGATGAACTACAACATGAATAACTTTGATAGGCCACTGTCAGAGTTGTTGGGCATGTTGAGGACAGTCGAGATACAGATGAAGAAGGACAAGCCTAAGCTTGTGATGGTGATCACAAGCAAGAAAGGCAAGTCCAAGCGCAAGGGCAAGGGCAAGGGCAAAGCAAAGAAAGGTTCTGAAGCTAGCCAGGAGTCCAAGCCATCTTCAGCTCTCAAGGCCAAGGGAGGTGTGACCAAGAAAGGAAATTGCCACCATTGTCAAAAGCTAGGACATTGGAAAAGGAATTGTCCTCTCTATCTGGAAGAACAAAAGAAGAAGGAGGCGACTGAAGCCTCTACTTAAAGGTGTCATGAAAGTAAACTTGTAACATTTTTTGAGGTATATGATACCAAGATGTAAAGTGTAAAGCACTGAATAAATGGGGCAAGTGTTGCCTCCATAGATAGGAGTACTTTAGTTTATTTTCAGCCTATAAGGCATGTAATACAGTTATGAACTGCTATTTCATTTTGCCAATAGATAGAAACACTTTATTTTGCATATTGTATGACAATGATGGCAATCAATAAAGTTGATGTTTCAATCTTAAAAGATATGATCTTTGTGGCAATGCCTTGTTTATCTTGTGGTATTTGATATGCATGAGATAAAATGATACCTAAAAGTTATAGATAACTCAAACAATCAAATTAGCATCAATCATGAGAAATTCATTTCTAGTTTCCATATGATGGATAAACCTAGACTCTTTTGGTTAGAGAACCAGTAAGAGACATGAATATCTTAGACATGATTAATCAATCTTCACTAAAGGTAGTGGGAGAATGGTTATCCTATTAGGTATATACATGTGATGTATTTACATACCTATTGAAAAAAAATGCTAATACTTCAAATGGTGTTTAGAGAAATACCAATATGAATATCTTGAAGTGTTCAAGATTATCATAGATGAAGTACAAATTTGGTAAAGTACTAATTCTTGATGGGATCAATGAATGAAATACTTGGACCAAATGTTTGAGATCCTTATGAGTGATTATGATAATGTATCATAGTGAACTCATGATTAAGGCATGGTGATGTCTAAATCAAGAAGGAATCATACTCTAAGGAGTTAGAGAATGATTATCAAATAATTGAATTCTTCTTAATAAAAGAATACCCCATAATAATAAAAGAAATTAAGAATCACAAGGGTTGTGAGTTCTTATATCTTTAACAGATACACCTCAATTATCTATGTGATGAGTTGTTCATGTGATGAGTCAACTATCTAGATGAATATGAGGAACCAAATTTTGAGTTATGGTATATGACCATTACATCCTAAATGACATCCATGTGAACCATAAGGTATGACCTTGATGGTAGCACCCGTTGGATGAAATCCATAAGTGCAAATGAATCTTAAAGGTTAAGATACATGGATATCATTTTGAGAAGGATGATGCTTGTTGATTGTAACTTAAGGACTAAGGCATTTGGCATATGGATACTAAAACCACATTCCTATGAGGAATAAAACAAGGATGTGTACGTGACACAATCTATAAGGTTTATGAATCCACTAATGCAAATGAAGTCTATAAGTTACAATGGACTAATCAATGTGATTGATTGAGTATAAGCAACTCAAAATCGGACCTTTACTTTGATGATATAGTCAAAGGGTTTGACTCATATGTCAAAGATAAAGAAGGGATCTGTGATTTAGTGGGAGAATGTTCACATTTCACATGTTGATGTGAAATGGAAATGTTCTAAAATGAAAATCCAAAAGTGGAAATTATCTTTAAGGAAGATAGAGATGTTTCCTATGTGATAGGAATAGAGATCTATAGAGATAGTTCTCAAAAATCTCTTGACCTGAAAAAGAGAGAGCATACATTGGCAATCTGTACTGAAGTGTTCAGTGTGCACAGAATAAGTGGGAGAAAACTTGCCTATGCTACATGGAGTTAGTATCCCAAGGACAAGTGTCCAATTCTTATGAAGAATGTGAACACTAAGAATAGATATGGATCTATCATGTATGTAATCATCCCATTATCTTGCATGTATGGACATGGCAAGAATAAAATGCATTCATCATCTTGTATGTACGACATGACAATATGATGTGCTCATCCTGATAACTCGTATGTGGGACATGACGAGTGGATGTCTGTCTACTTCCAGTAAGGGTTACTGGAATACCATGAGAACTTGATAAGTACTTGTGAAGTACTAATTCTATGGTGATAAGGAAGAGTTCGATGTAAAGAGTTACATTGATGCGAACTTCCGAAAGGACAGAAAATTAATCGCAAAATATAAATAGGATGTATAAAAGTGAAAGTTTGTTGATAATTGGAAGTGTTCCAATAAAGCCACTTAAAAGGAAATGCTGAGTATCCATGTGTTAGAGAACAACAATGGATACTATATGGATCTGGAAGTTCATGAGATGAACTTATAGATATTCCACTCATTGATGACAAGTATGGAATCCTTGATCATGCAATGTGGCTAAAGGTTAGCAAAGGAATACTAGATCGCATATTACGGCAAATCCATCTCATACGTGTGACGTACATCGAAGAGATGAGAGACATGCAATTTATACTGACTTTGGCAAGGTGTTTCCATTACTCACTATGTTGGCGCTAGAGCACAGTAACATGTGGGACATGTTTGAAGATCACTATGAATATGATTCAATAGTGATTGGCTCGCAGTGCAAGTGGGAGTCTATTGGTATGTATGCCCTGAGAGCCAATCATGGGATGATTGGTGGGATACATTGAGATTGATTTCATAAACATGAAAGGTAAGCTTCCAATTCTTTCTGGTTCAGTCATATGAGATAGTGATAGAACAGATTGAAAGTCTAGAGGATGACATTACTCAATGAGGTATGCTTTTAGGTTGAGGACCCGAACGATGAGATCGTACGGATGCTAAGAGTTTGTACATTCTTGTTATGTCCCTAGTCAGATGTCATTGTGGAAGGTAGATAGACAGCAATGACACACAAGACTAGATTGTGGTGTTGGTTGATGACAGAATCTCATTAGTCATGATATAGAGATATCAAACCAAACACATAGGTACTTGTTAGAGAACAAGGTACCGGACAGACCCACCGTGAGTTTGACACATGGAACCATGACATGGTAGTCACAGTCAGTACTCACAGTGATGGTGGTGAGTGTGATTCTTAGACCTGAAATCAATACACTCAACACATGTCATTGGTCACACTTTGACATCATCAAACACAGTCCTGAAACATGGGTTGTTATAAAGGTGATGATTGGGTGGCTTTGACACATGGGGCTTTTGAGGGGTGAGTGATAGATATGGGATTTGTCCCTCCTGAGGGAGTTTGATATCCATGGCCACTTGATGAGTAGGATTGAGAAAGGCGTGCACGCATGTGTGAATCAGTATGTGATATTGATGTCATACATATCTCTTCCAGTCTACTCTGAGATCAAGAAAGTGAATGAACGTTGATAGGATGACTGTTCCATGCCTCGAGTTCATTCAGGATATCAGTGACAAAGGAATTATACATTCACTGTAACACCATTCACGGATTGTAGGATTGAAAGTTGTTCTCCAACTTTCTACTTTCACTTGGGTAGCACTGATGTGTGACTAGGCACCACTCTTTGCTTGTGAAGTCATAAGTGTTATGGACTTTCACTGCCAACGTGAAATGGACCTGCAGGGTCACACACATAGGATTTGACCTGGAAGAGGAGTTTTGTCCACAAGCAACGTTTAGATTGATTACTAAAGGAGTTTAGTAGTTCAATTAAACACTCAATTAATTGATAGCTCAATATCATATTGTTCAAGGTGTTGAACATATTGATTGGAGTATCGGATTGATTGAAATCACAATTGACTGATTCTGCACAACCTGCACTCCCAACCGATCAGTTCAAGGGTTGAACCGATCGACTGAGGTTGCTGAACCGGTCGGCTCAAGTGTTGAGCCGATCGGCTCAAGCCCGGGGTGAACCGATTGCTTCAAGTGTTGAAACGATTGGTTCAACTGGTGCAACCGAGCAACTTGGGAAAATAGGATTGGTGAGAATTTTCCTTGTGTTTCAATTTCCAAATTTGATTGAGAATAGGATTGGTATTCGATACCAATTAGAAACAAAAGAAGGAAAGTCAATCGGGAACCAACCTGGAACCCCAACCGACCGGTTCAGGAGTGAACCGATCGGTTCAAGGGTCCCAAACGATCGGTTCAGCAGTGAACCGATCGGTTCAGGTCCCCAACCGACCGGTTCACTTGTGAACCGATCGGTTCAGGCTGCGAGTTGGTTGCTTCTGTGGAAAATCTCGAACCCTTCTACTCCTGCTTTTAGTCCCGCATTGCCCGGGATGGAGAACCCTGTCCCATGACCCTCCTATATATATAGGGGTATTGGGGGCTTCTCAAAGAACAACTCAGTGCAACCAGTTGCTCTGCAAAGTTGTCGTTCTCTCTGGTTTTGGTAACCGAGAGAGAGCCCGAGCAAGTGCTTCCCGCAAAGGGAGGTGCAGCAAGGGAAGGACAACTGTAGTTGCAACTGGAGGCAGGAGAGTGTGTTGGCGACTAGTATGTCAACAAGAGGGTGCGACTCCTTCCACTTCCTTGTGGGACAAGGAGTGTGGAGTTCCAGGTGGTCCGTGTGGACTACTTTAGAGGTGGGAGGATTCTGCCGCTCAGGAGGACAACTGTCATCCGACAGTCTGGTAGGAGGAGGAGTCGTCAGTCCCGGTGCGACCAGGAGCTGCACAGACGTCATCCAAGACCAGAGTTGAAGACCGCGCATAGAGCGAGGTATTGTCGCCAAGCAAGCCTTGGGACAAGGTATGATTCCACAAACCATCCTTTCCTATTATATAGATGTTGACGCATTTCCTTGTTCCGGGTTTGGGGGAGAAAATTTTTTTATTTTCTGCTGCCTTCTCTACCTCCCCTAAAACCCAACACATACTTCTCATTGGTTGGTGTGTAGGAGTTTCTATCGATGGTCAACTAATGGAAAATCCGAGTTGAGAAAACTAATGAGATTCCAATAAGATACAAACCCACTCGGGTTGTATTGGTGTGTAGAAAAGGACCTACACAAATGAAGCTGCTATCGAGGAAAACATGAACCAGTGAAGAGACATATCAAAGAAAATCTAGCCCATTTTCTTGTGCATAGGATATGAAACTTGAACTTTCTATGGAAATAAAAAAATTGGATTGAACCTTTAAAACTAATATAAAATTAATAAAACCAAAATGCAAGCTATTTCTAAAGAAAATGAGGAAAGTGAACAAAAAACTAAGCTAAAATGCAACTAAAGTAGGATGAATATGCATTTGTCATAATATTGAGGGATTGGACTGTGTCAAGCTGGCCCAGACCTTAGTAATTCTAGCTCAAATATTTCATTGTCCTTCATAGTGATAGTCTCCCCCAATCACCATTACTTACGTGTAATACTCCCACACCATGCTTGTTCCTTTAACTCTCCTAAGTTTCTTTTTTCTACCCTGCCTACATTCAATTCCTATTTGCCTTCACATCTTTTGTTTGATTTTCTATCTAGATATTCAATGGTGATCTTGTACCTCCACTTTTATGAGGTCTAGAAATCCTCCTTTGGGGTATGTTTATGGGGAATCTTAGTTTTTCCAACCTTGGCTTTGCATTCTACTTGAATAGGAATGTTTCAAACAATGTTTTTGGGGATTTTGTCTGGTTGTCCATCATTTAATCTGCTAAGATAGTAGTTATAGAGACCTTTTTGAAAGCTACCCCCATACTCACATGTGCAACAATCATATGTGGGGTTCTCATGGTAGATGTGCTAGTATTTTATTTATCTCACGTAGTGTTCTATTCCACACACTCATGGTTAAATTTACTTTTCTCCACCTCCTCCCTAATAGAAAATACTCTTTCATTATTTCCACTTATTGTATTTTGTGCTTTTCAACTTTTCCTCCTGCCTTTTAATCTTCATTTGAGATACTTTTAGAAATTGGTTGTGCGCTTATGTGCGGATCATTCACTGGTGTAGACCTTTACCATATACTATACTATTTTTTTGTTTTAGTAAGATTATTCCCTTGAGAAGAATTTTCAATCCCACCATGTTTTACATGCCATTCTCTTTGGAGAATAGCTTCTTTCTTTTACCTTTGTATGATATATCAACATGTTCATACTTTTGTATACTTATTGGTGATGCTCACATCCACTTTCTTTGTTTCTAAACACCTTCACAATGTTTATCCCTCTTTATTTTTCCACTCTGTCATAATGTGCCCTAGTCTCTCGCATAACAACAAATTTGGGGAGTCTCTCATATCTTAGTTCGAGTTTAGAAAGAACACCTCTCACATATTTCATTATTTGGATATGTTTGAGTGTCTGGTATACATATAGGATTGTCCTTGTCTATCTAACCTTAGACCAACATATTTATTCCTTCTCAATTTCCACCACCTTACCCACTTTCTCCACCACTCTACTAAGGGCCTCATCGGTCGTATACCCCAAATGGTAAAATGTGGAATCTTACCCAAAAATGGCATTAACTAAATCCATTTCCGATGGTTCAAAGTTCAATGAACTTTGCATGAGTACTCATTCTTTGTTCGTGGTCTTCTCAGAGTTTATAATTAGGACTTTGTGTGCCATATTCTGTTTATCACTGCACTAGGCAGTCCTCAAGCATGAATTATCATTTGTTGTAGTGCTTAGGAGTTGTATGGCCTCCCTATTAGTAGCTTAGCAGTCAAATCCCTTACCAATATCTCTTCCATCATAGATCCCCTTTTGTCCATGAAATCTACCAAGCCGTCATCATCAGTCGTGATCTAGAGAGGTCTACATCGATCACCAATAGTGCCAACCACCCCAGTAGAAGACAAGCCTCACTTGGAGGTGGAGAGGAGCCCATAGAAAGGGGTGGTGGTAGAGCCTCTACAACCAATGTGTCTCTAGAGTCACAAATGTAGTATGAGGAGTATTCATCCTTAATATTCCATAGTAGAGGGTTCTCCCATTCTTTCATACCCACGATAACCCTCTTTTCTTCCCTATATAGTAATGTAGACTTGCTGATCTTCAACAAATGCAACTACCTCCTCCATTTTGAGTTGTCCTTGCACCACCACCACTATTTTTCACTCTCCTATATTCTGCAATCCTCCAAGGAAGTTTTATCATCCATATTGTTGTTTTTGTGACTAGCTATTCATGCGAGTGACTTCATAGTTGATGCTGCCAATTTGTTTGAGCATGCCTCCATCGTGCTCCTTAGTGTTGCCTCATATGAGCTCCTATATGATTTGTAATTACATATATTGTCATCAATTGTTGTTTCTAGCATTGTTATTGTTGTAGAAACTATCACTGCCTTGAAATTCAATCCTTCTTCTTCGCCTCACTTCTTCTTCTTGTTGCATTTCCTCTCTTTCTTGTTTATTCTTGCATTTTCTTTCTTGCTTGTTTATGACTACATATTTTCTTAGTTTTGTGCTTAATAATTGACTATTTAAATGTAGTTTTGAAATCTAGGATTGATGAATATTGTCTAAATTATGTAAATCAAATATGATGAATACTAAATTTTACTAATATATATATATATATATATACATATATATACATATATATATATGAAAAACTAATAATAGATGATCTTATACACCCTCAATCTGGTCTATCAGTTATATATAAATACATATATGACCAACACACATTTATTTCTAACTACCTGATATATAGGATGGTGCATCTAGTCATACATATTGGTCACTCCAACAACTTGCGGAAGTTTTGTATGAATTTTTCACACCAACTATGGTTCTAACTAGAAAGAAGCAATATCAAAAATGTGAAGAAGAAGATGATGGTGACTAAAAGAAAATTGACTGATGTTCTACTATTTGTGACCTATGTATATGTTGGTATATGTATGCCCATAGAGCCATCCCAAGCGATTGCATGGAGTCAAATATTAATTAATCAATTAATGCAATTATTTGGTTAATTAATGAATTCCAGAATATTCTAATTAATCCACGAACATTTTAATTAATGCAACGTTTCTGTTTATCGATGGGTTCAGGAAACCCTACTTCCCTTTGTATCCTATTTAAAGGAGGATTGACGGCTGATATCTATATAAAATATCGAGAGACGCTTTTAGTTTACGCTCACACACGTAAACCCTAGCCGTCATCGTCCTTAGGAGAGAAAGGAGAGAAACGCACCACTAGCACGCCGCCGCAGAGACACGACTCCTTCCCGGCGGCTTGGGAAGCACGACATGGAGTTCCGTCCATCTGCGTGGACGAAGTAGAGATGCAGATGCCTTGACGCCTGTGTTCAGAGGACGTCGACGACCACCTGCACGCGCTATGAGCGACATACATCACTGCCGCAAAGGAGTGTCGCCGAATCTTCCTATGACAGTGAATGGGAGAGAAGTTCCATCCGTGTAGGTCAGTAGTGTTGCACCTTCGTGCAGCGGGACATTTCCGGACTTGCTCCACGATAAGGTATATCCCAAAAACACTCCTTCCAAATGCGTTGTTGTCGACGAGATCCTATTTTGGGTTGCGTGGATTTTATTGCTTCCGCCGCACATGTTTTCTCTATAAAACCCAACAGTATATGTATGCACATAGGTCAATTTCTTCCGATCATCAACATAGTATTCTTCTTCACATTTATTTCTAATTATTCTCCTGGCAGGAAAAATTGTTTTATACAAAAGCTTCATAACTTCTTGGAGTGTCCAATGTGTATCAACCAGGGGCACCCTACTGTATATCATGTAGTTAGCAATATATGTACGTAATTTACATTGGGGATATAATTCTTGTAGGAAACCTTCCTGTACTTCTTGTCTATTGATGAAATTGTTTGTTTGATTTGTTGAAGAGTATTTGTCATGTTTATCTTAACCCTAGAAAATTCTTTCTAGTGATTAGAATGTTGTATGTGATATGATTTGTCTACCCTGATAGTTTTGTATCCTGACACCACAACCACCACCAACATTAGTATTTTATCTGTCACCACACCTAAAACCAGAGGTGGTTTTGTCTACCCACTCACCTCATCATCTTCCATTGTAGTGGTTTCCGCATCAACCTACTCTTTTCCTTTCATATAGTCCTTCTAATGTTTTTTCTATTTCAAACTTTATGACATGTACACTCCCATGGCTGATGAGAAAAAATGATTATTGACTCAATTTTGGTCACTTATTGTTAAACAAGTCACGTGGTTACTGTTTCTTCAAGTCTTCATCTTAACTAGACATCACTACCCTTTCTCCCTCTTCTAAAACCCTGCCAACACTCATCCTCTTCTCTTTGTTCAACAAGAATGACCTTAATAAAAACAACATTTACTGGTGATGTAGGGATTCAAAAATGTGATAATAGTGAATACAAATTCATTTACTCCGCAAATGACTTTAAGTAAGTTCCTTCTACACACTCTATCCTAATGATTAGAATACCATTCTTAATTTTTAATGGTTTGTGGTTTTGGTTTCAAACGTGTGTTGCATAGTTAGTAATTAAATAGCCGCTTGTACTAGAAACCACAAGACTAGTAACAAGAAAACCTATTCTTTTACTATAAGGATATGTGTTATAATCCACTTACTTCAAATCTATTGGGAGGTAAATGAAGTTGTATTTATTATGTTAATTTTTTTTATTCTATTACATAGATTTTCAATGATGTTGTTGCTCAGGGTCGTCCTTATTGAAAAAAAGAAAGAGATGCTAGCATTGGTAAGATTCCAGGAGTGGGAGAAGGGAGAAAGCCTAGACGATCTTTGGCTAGAAAGAAACTTTGACAAAAACACCCACAACGTGATTCATTGAACAATAAGTGCCTAGACACGAGTTGACAATTTGTTGTTTCTTAGTGGTTGTAGGAGCATGCATGCACAAAGTTTGAAATAGAAAGAAGGACAACACAATGAATCAACTAAGAAGAAAATGACATGCTATTGTGAAACTAGTTCTAGCGACATATATTGAAGTGTGTAGGAAAGAGAAACTGACTATAATTGTGGATGTAGCATTGAATAAATTGCTACTGATGGTGGTTAAAGACATCATAACTTCAAAGGATGTCTAAAATAAACAACATGAAATATAGAGATAACTTTAGGGTTATGACACTCAATTTTACTCACTAGAAACTCTTGATGTGCAAATGTATAACTATTTTGTGAATTGGTGTATTATTTAGTGAACATGTCATGCAAATGAAAATAAATGAGTATTGTGTGAATGAATAAATAGAATACAAGTGACTACGAATATGCCTTTCTATAATTGTGAATGGAAATGAATTACTAATTTTATTTATTTTTTATTCTAGGATTGCAAATGACCTACTAAATAGCATATCAATAATTTGTTCTTTAGTTGTTATATATATATATATACATATATATGACATAAATTATTTACAAAAATTGAGACGTGAACTCTAAAACTTCAGTTTCTAGTTATAAAATCAACACTATAGACTTCTGTAGAAAACAAAAAATCTGTTGCACAATTGAGTCTATGGTATCAGTTTTTGTTATGAAACTGACATTGTTAGTAACTAGTAGAATTGGTTTATTTCAAATTCTATAATGAACGCTAACTTACAGAATTGGTTCTTAAGTTTTACTAAACTGACACTATAACTTTGGAGCTATAGGGTCACCTAATTATGCACGTCTTTTGTCCAATGATATATGCCATATTTGATTGATGTTGTAGCCTATTTTTGCAGTTAGTTAAAGAAACTGACTTAAGCATTGTCTTGCAAAGATGAAAAGTTGGAGGTGATAGGTGATCACCTTGTGACGATACATCTTATCTTATGGAAAATCCATGGAAAGCAATTATAAGGAACAAAAAGGAGGTAGTGGTAACACATGATTTGATCCAAACGATCCATTTGGAGGAAACCCATGACCAGACATGAATTTACATAGGAAATTCCATTTGATATGGTAAAAAAACTTCTTAAACTCAAATTTGAGAATAGATAAGGGTATGGGTCTATGGTGGTGTTATTATATTATTTCATTGTTTTATATGAAGGTGTAGTGAATTTTTTGGCCCTATACAAAGGCAGATTTATTAGGAATATGATATAATCCATCTTTTTGGCTAGTCTAGACTTGAGGTTATTTAGCAATAATTGTATAGGTGAAATTAAGTAATATGATATCTCTTAATTTTGTGATGAGAAAAAGGTTACATTTTTATTTATGAGTACTAGGTGTGTAGCATTAATTTTCTATGTACGGTGTTGCAATTATGTCCGGAATGTGAGCAAGTGAAGACATTGAACTTATTTTTTTAGGAGATCTCAATTGGAGGTGTGTATGCATTAGAGAAACTGTAAGATTTAAAAGACTTGTTATTGTTTATATTTTTGGGGTTTATCATATTACATTTAAGGAAAAGGTCAATACAAGGGATGAGGGCTCCTGTATGAGAGGATACTTGGATGGAGATCATAAGATATGTTATCTTGTATGGGCTGGTGTTGGTTTAGGAGCCTGAAGATGAGGACACCAAATGTAGGATCATGACTTAACACATTCCAAGTGTCAATATCACAAGAAGAACACAAAAAAATCATCCTTTTACTTATTAGGTAAACCACACATAGTGTTTTTCCTTTTTTTAAGATAACTCCATTCGCTAATAAAACTAAAAAGTAACTATAAATATGAACTTCATGTGGATATTAAGTTGTATAAAAAAATCACATTAGTATATACATCAATCTAGTATTACCCTACTAAAATGATATTTGCAACAAATAGTTCCCATTATAGCTAAAAAGTACACATACAACATCATAAAACTGAGTTGTCTAACAGATACTAGCGAGTACAACATCAAACATATAAACAACCAAAAACTCCCAAGGATTTGAGCAAATAGAGACATCACTAGAACTTCTACTACTACACCCAATGCTTCCACCTCATAAGAGGGAGTCCATACCTACTATTAAGTATGACCCTATGGAGATTTGTCTCTGAGGTATGTCAACTATTGTTGTGAGTCTAAAAACATGTGAAGCTAAAAACGTGAGGTAAAAGTCCCATTGAGTGATAAAGAACACACAATTCAAAATTATTTTCAAAATTAAACAATTATGGATCAAGACTAAAATATAATAGAATTGTCAATTTAGATATAAATGGCAATTCAAGAAAACATAAATTGTATTTGAACAACTCAAATATAATTATAAAAACCATAAAGGTTAACATAAATTAAGTAAGTTGAAATATACATATCAATCTAAATGGATCATTAACATATTTGACTTTGCCCCAATTGTCTTGGGCTATACCCACAAAGATATAGATAAGCTAAACCAGGTAAAATAGTTCAATGTAAGATCTTAGGGTTTACTCGTACCACTAAGATCATCTTACACTACTTGTCTATGGACGTAAACACCGTAGGGGAACAACAACATGTGAACTCAGACTGAGTCTCACATCCTGGATACCCAATTTTGGATCCTAACAAGAAATATGTAGAAGGGTGAAACTAGGGTTAGTGATATCATACACCACACTCCATGATGTATAGATACACGGAAGGATGAAATATTGCACACACTCACTACAATAGGACAACTAAATTAAGTTACCATTATTCCAACAAAATGGAATGTCGTACAATCACACTACTAATCCAAGATGTTGTGGATCACTCCATCGAGTGAAGCATCACAAAATCTATATGATGTCATAACTCAGCAATTTTGGTAACTTCTCAGAGCTCTCTAGGTTGTTATAAGAGAAATTGTATCCCTTTCCCATGATCCACACACTTGGAAAATTCTACAATGATTTGAACATCCTAAAACTAATTAATGAAGATACACTTGATATCCACGATACTAATTTTCAAAACATCATTTACCCAAATGAGTTAATAACAAAGATTGACCAGCCGCTTAGCCATTTTTAATTGTAAAACCCTTATTTTAAGTTTAAACTGCATATATGAGGTATTTAATTGCAAAACATGGTAAATCATGTATTTGCAGTCTTTAAACATTATTTTATATTGAACATACTTCATACAACAAGCATATACAATGTTCTACACCACATGATCTAAGTAGGACTCATAGATACTATTACTTTGATCCCAAATAAGTGTCATAAAATAATTCTAGTAGGCCTCATAGATCCTAAATGCTAATCGAAGTAGAACAATCCTTGTGGAAGCCCTTATTGTAGAGAGTGGAGAGAATCAATCCTTCTCAATTTCATGGCTCCCCACTACTTACTTTAGATAGAATCTAGAAGGGGATCCTAGAGAGAACATTTTGGGTATTTGGGTGGAGTAAAACTCTCTATAGAGTCACCTCAAGCTAGTTTTAGGGTCCTTCACCACCATCAGTGCATCACAACGGCAAGCTTCACCTTTTGGGTGGTCATAGATGGCCTCACATGTGGATTCTTAGCCTAGACATTGCTTCTGGTGGTGATCCTAGACCTTACTTGTACCACAAGTATTTCCATTGTAGAATGGGATCCTTCCACCCTCTAGAGGACTTTTCCCAAGTCACGCTGATGCCCTCGGATCAGGTTCCAAACCTTGAGAATGGCCAATGACCACAACTTTATCTTTCTTGGGATGAACACAATAGAGGACTGAGGGTCCCTATAAATCTTTCTATGCACCCCAAACTTAAAGAGATGAATGAAAGACATCTATGTTCCTTGATGGAGATTTATAGGTGTAGTAGCACTCACACTCACATAAGACTAAAATCTTGAGGCTCACACAACAAGTTGAAGGTGGACTAATAGGGTTGCAAGAACAAGATGAGGGGTGGTCCAACCTTCTGATCACGCCCAACAGGCTTGTGAACTAGTCAACCCACCTAGGGAAGAAAGTCGAAACAACAACCCAAAGGGGAACATGTAAGAGATCTAGGCCCAAGGGACAAGATCTGACAGTTAGGATAATTCTCATCTAGGTGAATCCCAATCGATTTCGTTGTATACTACATCTTAGAAATGGAAATAGCCCTCGAGTTGATCCCCCAAAAATACACCTAGACTCAGAAAAATGCCAAGCTTATTATGAGAATATTTCTAATTTTAGATGATAATACTTCATTTGGGGTTCATATAATTGTATTTATTAGCATATGATGGATATTTAATCTATGTAAATTAGTTTTGAGTATTATTTGGATACCAAATGGACTCTAATCTAAGTATTACACCCCAAATACTAAGTTTTTCTTATGAAATTTTGAATGTGTGCTTTCGAACCCCATACTAATTCTAGAAAATATTGAAGCAAACTATGATTCTAATATATATGCCAAAAATATCTGAGACAAGGTTAAGAAAGATATGAACCTTGGTTTAGCTAAAACCCTAAACTAGATCTAACGATCAAGAATAATAAATACCACATATTGATGTTGGTTAATTGTTATTAATAAGGTGATGAACAAATACCTATATGCTCCATGATATTAGGAATCTCTGAATCAAGGTACATGGGTTTTGTTTAATCATCTAACGATGGTTCATGATATATATGTATGCTCTTCTATTACAAATATTGGCATGTAGTACTCGATGTTTTGACACTTGAAACACAAATTATGAGTAGATGTTTTGTAGTCACTAAGGCACATAATAATCTTTCTCTCTTCCTATATTTATGGTCAACACACTCCCAAAGCCAAAGGGGTCAAGGGGATCCCCTATGTACAAGAGGAGGGCGCAATATGTATGTTTATGGTGTTGATACATCTTAGTAATGCAACTCATGTAGAGAAATGACTAAAATTGATGTATTTAACTTATCAAAGAACTATTTCTATGTTTTTATTACTTTCTTTCCACAATTTTTTTAAGTTATACAAAATATAAATATAGTTGATTTTCTTATTTGATGTATGTTTTTGGTACATAGCTAGTATGGAAGGAAATATGAGAAGTGAGGAAGTGTACATGTTGTACTTATTGTGTTAATATCTTAGTAAACATACTTGGTCATACAATTGTAAATTTCTCTTTTCCATGTGTAAATATAAGCTATAAGAATTCATGTTGTAATAATATACATGTTGAATGTTGGCAATGTCTTTGTTGTATGCAATTAGTTGTGTGTTCATGTTTGCTTTTGCTTCTGAGTTGTACTCTAATATGATTTCCTAATGTTTACAATTTTTGGAGTCCATCCTTTTGACCCCTCAGGGTTTCGGGAAGGAAAAATCTAGGTATAGGATACTTTTATCCAAAATTTGTATGATGAATTTCAGTGAAAGCATGAGGAAATTCATAGCGGCTAAATAATGTCCCTTTAACATTATTTTTTATGAAGGTCATATATTTGTACATGTATATCAACAGAAAGGAGATTCAGATGATCATTGAAATGTATCTTATTGGACAATTCGTAGGTTAATAAATTCTCTTTTGCATTGCAATTGATGTGAGTTTCAATTGTGGTTTGACTTCTGATTTACAAATTCATCATTTCTTTTTTGGTCTCAGAAATGCTTATGTGTTTCTTAAGCTTACTTTAATCCCATAAAGAAAATAAGTTATCTTATATATTGTGGATTGCATAAAAAATGATCCTCATTTATCTTTTGGTGTATCCTATTCTATGACCAACTTTTATTTCAATTAAGGATTTTAAAACCAAGTAAAGGTATCCATACATTCAACCAATCTAGAAAGAGGATTAAACCATTTTCAGGGGTGCATGTTTTCTTCTCACATGAAATGATTCTTCATTTAGTTTGTATGGGGTTAGATTATATAAGAATGATAGAGGGGAATAATATTCATGGGGAACATGTAAGTCTATTTTCTTATGTATGACTTTACTTCACCTTGCGGTTCTAACCGTTGTAGTTGGTTCCTGGGACTAGGAGAGTGAGAGGATTCTACATGTTTGGTCATCCTACCTACCCATGATGTTGATACTCATACTTGTCACCCCTAGGAACCTTTTCTAGTTTTACTAAAACTTAATACCCATTATTAGATTCTTTATCATTTACATCACATGAAAACATTTTTGCATTTCATAACATATGTTTAGAATAGCATAGGTAATGATGTGGTATTTTCATATATGTTTAAGAATCCTCTTAAAATTTTTTGGTGATAAACAACTTTTTATATTGAATGATATATTCTGAGTGTCATATTTTATCATGTTCTAAATATTTACTGTAGTGTAGACGTGTCACACATTTTTGCACACTCACGAACACACACAAAGTGAGAAGAATTGGAGGTTAATGATTCAACTTTTTGTATAAAATAAATAGCATAAATTAATTCATTTTTCCTTATATTCAATTTTCCATACTTATTGTTTGAAATCTAGACATATTTTTACATTTTATGGTTATATGGATGTTGATATGTATGCCATGTATAAATCTAGTTATAACGTCATACATAACCATAGTTGTATTCATAACCTACACCAATAATAGCATACCTACTGTGAAGTGAATAGTCTTATTTTTAACTTTACATGTGAAATGAATATACAAAAATATCATTTTAGTTTTTTTTACTTCCTCAACCAAAATTTCCTATCTCAGTATATAGTAATATGAAACTAAATAGCAATATGATAAATAACAATTTTGTTTGATTTGATTAGGAAATATTTAGCATTATAGTTTGAAATGGTTTGGAATTTCTCCATTATAATATAATAGATTTTATCTATTCCACTGGGGTGAAATAAATAGAGACATACCTACCAAAAAAACTCATATAGATACAAACATAAAAAATACCCGCTTCATATATAGATTTCCATTTGAGTTATTATAAGGTCAAAACTTTAAATATGTACATTTGACTTCCAAGATTGCTATTTTATTGTGTTTCCAAGATTTTATGAAAAGTTTTACCTACGATCCACAAAACTTCCATCTACAACCTAACACATATTTTTATGAGCTCTACTTCATCCCAAGGAGGTTATTTTTACTTTTGTCAAATGTATG
Organism: Alisma plantago-aquatica; assembly: GCA_963693085.1. Lineage (NCBI taxonomy): Eukaryota > Viridiplantae > Streptophyta > Magnoliopsida > Alismatales > Alismataceae > Alisma > Alisma plantago-aquatica. The sequence continues at coordinate 515,398,170 of OY856411.1, forward strand.
GGTAATGTGGTGGTCAAGGTTCCCAACTTTATATATATACCATCCTTGTGCTATCTCAACAAAATATTTATCTTATACATGTTTCTATTTTCCCTTTCCTTGCATAAAAAACAAAATACTTCTATAAATTCTCATTTACCACTATTTATACAAGTGTATGTATTGTATCTCTATTGCTTACACAATAAGAAACTTAATTAGTAACATGTTGGAGTTCCCTAAAGATAATAAGATTGTTGATAAACTATTATATGTGTCTTCTTACTAGGGCCATTCTGAGAGATAACGGTGATAGAAGTATTAGGACCATATGGACCAAAAAGGTTCTACATACAAGTGTCTTACTATCTCATTATTCCCTATTGTATTTAGCTAATAATCCATGTATATTATGCCCTATCTAATGATTATTAATATTTACTACATCATTGTTTACTTTAGGAACAAATAATGACATTAAACATGGTGAGTGGAGCAAAATGTGTGGACATATATCTAATTGGATAGAAATTCTAATATAAATTAGTTATAACCTTTATCAAACACCTAATACTCTTGCATAAGTAAATGCTAGTTATAGTAAAATTAGAACACAATATATGCATATATAATTATGTCAAAACTTGGGTCTTTCGATTACTATTAGGAGCATGTTCTAAATGATCACTTTAATAACAATTGATATGCTTCAACTTCTATTAATTGGTTCTATGTAAACTACTATGTGATAATGTAATTTTGTATAGTTGAAAATAGAAAATGATTCAAATTATATTCAATACCCTAAAATGATTTCTGTAATAACAGATAGCAATTATAAACAATGAATGAAGTACACATCTTTTAGCAGTGAGCTTCAATATTATTAGTGACCTCTAGAAGATTTGCATACTCAATATAAGGAAATTTGTGATAACTATTGATTTTCCTCCAAAACACCATACTAACAATTGGTTACAAAAATAAAATAAGAAAGAGAGTAGAACACCTAAAATTTCTATGAAGTAATATAATCGAAATATCTTAAATGAGAACATATTGTTAGTGTGCAATGTTCTTTTTTAATATCACATTACATTTTCCTTAAAAAATTTGAATGTATGTAACATTTCATGTCTTTTAGCGACTAGTATATGCATACTACTAGTTTATTCATGTTATATGAATTCAGGATCCCATGAATAGAGATTTTGGAAGGTAACATGATTTTTTTGTTTTAATGTGTGAGGAGATAAAAAAAATTAGGTCACTATCTCTACTTCTTGTAATTGTTGTCAGTATGCCATGGTTTCCAATTTATATGGCCCCATGGGAATTGACTTGTAAGATCTACAACTTTTTTAAAATTCAAACGACACAATATAATTCACTTATGAGATACACCACTTTTTATAAGATACAAGTGTTGAAAATACTATATTATGACAATATTAGAGATAATTTTACACCATCTTAATGTTTCCATGTAAGTGGAGTCAATAATTTTGTACATTTGCGAATACAAATATGCTTTTTTAAAGGTCACATTTATTTTCATTTAAGAGGAATACATGGAATTAGTTATCTTGGCAACAAATTTAATATTCTTAAGGTATTATGACTCTGCATATTTGAATGTTGATCTTCCTCTTGGTTAAAAAATAATTGGACCTTTCACCTAGCAAGAACACAAACAACTACTTCGTTATTATTTGGCTTAGATAAAAGATATAGTGAGTTGGATTCTGACATAAAGTTGAGCGTATAAATGCATAGACGTATTATTTGAAGAATAAAATGAGATATGGTAGATAAAAAGGAGTTCATTTCACATGTATTGAAGTTTCAAATTATTGTCTTTTTGTTAAATTATCATTATTTATGGGTAAATATCTTTGGACATTAGTGGAAAGCTAGAAACCAATAGTTATAAAATATGTCATTCTGAGATATCCTAACCAGTATTGACACCCAGGTTAACCACTTCAACCACCATGACACAATTATGATATACATAGTATATTTTCCTCAATAACATATTTTAGATTTCAAAACATCATTTCTATTTTTCAAATTTATACATTTTTATCATACATAGAAAAAATGGAAACCACTGCTAGATGATGGTAGGTCAAACTAGTTTGCAAATGGGCCACATCTTTTATTGTACTTACTGAATTAGGTTTACACAATTATATCACATTGTGAAATCATAAAATGTTTATATGTGTTTTCATGTAACTTTAAATGCCACCAAAATTTAAATTAATTGTGCATGATATACCTTAGTAGCTTTACAAGATGCATATTAACTACACATATAAATAAATGCTAATGAAGTTTTGATTTATGCTAATTTTATAATTTCAATGTACCTATTCCTAAGAAAATGGTGGTTTCTACATTCTTTTCCTTTTAATCCTTCCTACTTCTGTCCCTTCCTACACCTCACCCATGATCATGGAATTTTTGCATGCATGAAAAGTTGAAATGGGGTTGATGTTTAGTCTCCGACTTTTTGTTTGTGAGAAATAAGTTTGCATCTAGGTTGATCTCTTTACCCATAGTGTGATATCTACCTATCTATCTATATATATGTCTATATATATAATGTAATATTGCAAGTATAAGATACTAACTATGTTTATTTCTTTGTAGTTAGTAAGTATTGAGTAAAAAGTATAATATCACTTTTGATAGTATTAGAAGACATATTTACGGAAGAAAACTATACTTCATAGACTATTATTATCAAGAAGAAACTATATTTGTTTAATACAAGTCCTAATTATTTTAGTCTGACTATGGCCTAGGCGGGCGGGTGAGCAAGTGGCTTATGTTTCCAACACAAGAAATGGTAATTAGCTATACCTACATATATAGAAGGAATTCATCTACAATACACTTGAAATGCATTGGCATATCAGGATCTCCCCCAATGAACATAAATTATTTTTGAAGAATGCCTATAAGCATGGACCTCATTTCTACTCATATGCATTTCATCGCTCCAACTTCTACCAAAAATTTTCCTTTATCTTTCCATTTCACATCCTTCTTATTATATTTTTTCTCTCCCTTGGGTGATATACACAACCCAGCATGGCTTCACCTACTGCAAATCAACTTCCTCTGCCTAAAATATGCAAAAAAAAATTGATATAAAAGAAGTTCTTCTGTATAATATTCCTTACAATCTTCTTGCTCAATATATAGGAAAGACATGGGGGCAAATACATGTTGCAATATGTTGTAATTAAGTGAATGTGCGATATTTTTTTATAAATGTCATATAGCAATGAAAATCAAGTTAACTATTCATAGGGAATATTATAGTAGGACTTTTTATTTCTATTCTATTATCAATTTAGGGTGAGGAAGTTGATTTACGATGGAGAAGGACATATTGGGTTAAATACATCAACATAAGGATAGAGAATGTGATAGGAGGGTGTGACTAGGAAAGAGAAAGGAGGAGTGTCAGTAGTAGTGGGAGTGAGAAATGCAGACAACAAAGAATTTAGTCAATAATAACAAACATTCTATGCTAAATTGATACAATGGTGAGATATAGATCCACAATCAAATGATCCAAAAAAATGTATGCAATATGCTCAAATGTATTGAGCTCTCCCCCTCTATATATGAACATATAAAGTTAAACTAGAATATATTTTATTCTGCATACAATTGTATTTTTTGATGCTAATAATAATCAGAAAAGTTTAACAAGAAAAGAAAATGGATAATGTTTATCTATATTGGTGAACTATTCACAATAAAAATTTGGATTCATCTAGGCATCTATAGCTCTTCCATCTAAATGTTAAAAACTAATGACATGGAACTATTTGTAATGTTGATTTTAGTATATGTTCAAGGAATGACCTAAACATATCTAAATGAGATGAAAATTATCTAATAAGTCATTTATGAGGAGAGGATTAAGATACTACACTTCAATTTTACATGTAAACATTGCAAAATAGAAATACATTGATTTCTATTCATTCCTTTCAGGAATCAATCCAAGTTTAGTCTAACTCTCTGTCTATCTATCCACACACAAACATCACAATCATCATATGATTGGCTCTCTGGGAATACATACAAATAGACTCCCACTCATACTTAGATCCAATCACCACTGAATCTCAATCTTAGTGATCTCAAACATGTCCATCATGTTTCTACTGCATAAGAGCTAATCCAACAGGTAAGTAACATGTGCCTTTAGTCGGTATATTGCATGTTTCACATCTCTTCGATGTATGACTTCTTGTATGAGATGGAATTGTCATAGCATACTATCTGATAATCCTTACATAACTAGTATCTCCATTATTGTCATAGTATTTCTACTATTTCATTAATGGTTGGAACATCCTATAAGTTCATCTATATGAACTTATAGATCCATACAATATCCTTTGTTGTGTTCATAACACCAGGGTACTCAACTTCTATTATAGAATTTTGATAATAGTCTATAGTTCAAAGCTCTTCCAACTTAAAATTCTAAGTTATATGGTCAAACACAAATTTTAGATTGCGACCATTAATTTTCTTTGTCATTTTGGAAGTTTACATCAGTGTAACCCTTTACATACAACTCTTGCCAATTACCATAATTCAGGAACCGATCCTAAGTGCTTCTCCAGTACTTATGGATGTTCTTTATAGCATTCCAATGACTTTTATTGGAATTTGACTAGTATCATCTCGTCATGTCCAATACATACAAGATGATGAGATGAGTACATTATATTGCATACATGTATATCAAATTACAAATGCATATGGAATCATACTCATGTTTTTCCATTCTTCATAAGAATTCAAACACAATATTCATGAGAGACAAAATCCATGGAACATGAATAGATTTCCCTTATTGTGTCATGTATGCTAAACTCCTTCAACATCTTTGCCAATATATGTGCTCTTATTTAGGTTAAGAATCTTTACAAAACTATTTCTATAGATTCCAATTCCTATTACATAGGATGCCTCACCTAAACCCTTCATATAGAAGGTACTTTCGATGTCAATTTGTAATACTTATAGTATTGGATGTTATTCCCATCATTATGTGGAATGTGAATGTGCTCCCACTAAATCTTTCATAATCATAGATTTCATATTTATCTTGACTCAAGTCAAACTCTTTGACTATCTTGTCAAATCAAAGATTCCAGTTCTGATATGCTTACTTCAATCATGTTGATTGACCTTTATAGCTTATAGACTTTATTTGCATTAATGGAGTTATAAAACACTTTAAGATGTGTCACTCACACACCCTCTTATTTATTCCTATTTAATAATGTGGTTTTAACATCCATATTTCAAATCCTATAGTCTTAATAAACTACAAAAGTAAGCATGATACTAATGGATTTTATCATGGCAATTGATAAAGATAGTCCATCATGTCCAACACTTTGAACTTATTTAAAACCCATTTGCAATCAATATACTCTTATAGGTTATCCATATCAATGTTCTACTTGAAAACCCACTTGACCCTATGGTTTTTACCCCTTTAGGTGGTACTACCAAGGTTATACCTTCTTAGTGTATATGGACTCCATTTTGGATGAAATGGCCTCAAGCCATTACTTAGATTTTGATCTCTTAATAGTTTCTAATTCATTGTTGACTCATCGTCTTGTGACCAACTCACCACCTATCTGAGTTATAAGATTCAAAATCTTATAGTCTCAAGGTGTGTTCTATTAGATTTATAAAGTAGTGTTTATATTAGGAACTTTGAGATTCCACAATGATTTGGATTTTCATTGTTCTTACTGTATTTCTTTAGGTTCAAATGTTTTCTTGTTGATATCAAACTTTTCAAGATCTACTTTACTCCCACTGATTCCTTTAGAATTAAATTCTTCATTGGAATCCAGCTATCTTGTTAACAATCACCTTTGTTTTTGGATTGGGATAAAAAGTAGTATTCAACTAGCATTTATGCAATTTATGGATAAACCCTTCAAGAAACTATTTTCTTGTATAAGTTTTAATCCTAATCATTATAAAGATATCTCAGTACTCCTCCCTTGCCATATCTCATATGGTGTATTTTGAACCATTTTAGAGAACACATAGTTTTAGTATAAAGCATGTGCCTAAAAGGAAATTAGAAGATTAGATTAATTGATATTCACATCATGACTCATCAGAATGTGATTCCTTCTTTTTGATACATCACTATGTTTCAGGTAGAGATCATTGTGATACACTATCATGGTTTCTCTAGAAGGACTTAAAATTCATGGTGTAAAGTATTTCATGATTGATCATATCAAAGTATCTTAACACTTTTGCCAATTTAGTTATGTACTTCATTCATGATTTTCTCAAACACTTGAAGAGATTCACATTTGTATTTCATAAAATATAAATCACCATATCCACCGGTATCATTAGTAAAAATCATGCGTTACAAATAACTACCTCTAGCATTTATTCTAAAGGTCTACATACATCAATATGTACAAACCCTAATAGAATATTCACTTTCACACTACATCTAGTGAGATGTGATTTTGTCATGTTGCACTACAAATAAGAATTGCATGTCTCTATTGTTCAATAACCAAAGAGTTTAGTCAAAGATCATTATGTATTCTAGAAATACATTTTTTATCTATGTGCACTTAGATGACAATGCTATAGATATTTCATGTTTGTGTTTATCAAATCCTTTTGGTATTTATGTTATAAACATTTATCTCTAGATCCAGTTAACAAATATCATAAGATATATGTGGTACTTTCCATAAAATATGAAATCTTTAGAAATAGAACATTAACTATTACTCATGATCATCCTTGTCCATACAAGATGTAGAAAGTAAAATGTCTCTATTATTGACCGAAATGAAATAGCAACTCATTAACTCTATTACGTGCCATTGTGGGCTAATATAAATTCTAAATTTAGACTATTGTTGCAAAAACTCTTGCTCCATTTTGACTCACAGTCCAACCTTGCCCTTTCATAAAGGCTTACTTCTTATCAGATCCTCCATATACAAACATATGTCTAATCTACATCCGATATCATATACCTAAGATGAAGAAGTAATTAGATTTATCTTATAATGTTACATGAAGTGGAGATCTCTATGCGTCCTTCTTCTTTTTTCCTCCAAGTAGAGAGGGAAATTGCTCTTCCAATGTTTAGGTTGGTGACAGTGGTGACAATTACCTCCCTTGTTCACCCCTCCCTTTGCTTTGAGCGTTGAAGACTTGGGCTTCTGGCCAGCTTTAGAACTCTTATTAGCTTTGACATTTCCTTTAACCTTCTCCTTTGGTTTGTTGATCATCATCATAGACTTGGTCTTGTCTTTCTTCATTTGTGCCTTATCTATTCTCAACATGCCACATAACTCTATCAATGGCTTGTAAAAGTCACAATGGTGTAATTCATGACAAACTGACTATATGATTCTGGCAGAGATTGTAGAATCACATCAGTGGCCATGAGGAATCCCAGTCTGGAAAGGTCCTACACATACCCAATGAGCGATCACATGAGGACATACTAGATATCCTTCTTCCATGTTACATTTAAACAATGCCTTGGAGACATCATATGTCTCTCATCTTTCCTGATCAAGGAACATGTTCTTAATATGCATTACCATCTTAATAACATCCATGTTCTCATGCTGTCTCTTCAATTCATAGTTCATAGAGAACAACATTAGGCATTTGACATTAATGACATCTTCAGTATGCTTCTTGTAAGCATCCCTGTCTGCCTTAGGTGCGGTGGGAGTAGGTTCATCTAGCTCCGGTGTCTCCAAGACATAGAGCTTACACTCTTGTGCTAGAACAATTCTTATCATGCTGAACCAGTCATGGAAGTTATTCCCATTTAACTTGTCCTTCTCAAGGACTAATCATAGAGAAATTTACATTTGTTAAATTTTTTTTATTTGATTTGGATAAAATTTGATGATGTTTAATTAGGCCTTTAATTAATTATCACTCTCACTATTTTGTTCAAATTGATAACCCTCACTTATCAATTTGGAAGATTGTAGGATACAACCTTATAGTGAGTCAAGATCCATAATTCATCAAATCATGAGTCAACTTTGACTTATTGCCCACAACTTGACTATTTAGGTAGGCAACTTTTTCCAATTGCATCTGAATGCAACTCTTGGATAGATGTCGTGCACAACTCATTGTCACAATCGATCTCTATGCTTCTAGGTTCTTAATCTCATAAAGTAACCTACTTATACCTGACCCAAAATCCATCACGATAGAACATGTACCCTCCTTTGGAAAATCTACATATCTATCATCACACTTCCACAAGATAGATGACGCACCACACTTTGGCGTAACCTACGCTTGGTTGATCAAGCTTTTCATGTGTGCTTCTTATGGAAAGCATCTTAGGATTAATATTTGGTGAGGAATTTGTATTAATAAATACACACACACACACACACACACACACATATATATATATATATATATATATATATATATATATATATATATATCACCACATACTATAGTAAATATCATATACATGATATATCCCACAAGTAAACATGTAATAAAACTTAAGTGATGGTTATGGACATTCTATTGTAATTCCTTGGAGCCATAAGGATTTATCACCTCCTAGGGCCTATATCTCATCCAAAAACTTGTTGTTGATGAAGATATGTACTTGAACCAGTATTTGTTGATCAGTTCAACCCTTGAACTCATATGCTTTCCTCTTGGCCAGTTAGTTGTTCATCTCCCAGATTGTATGGTCTTCAATCCACCATCTTCTAGATCCTCTAGTTTGTAGGTTGGGCCACCATCCAATCGATTTAGCTCCTCCTATCGTCAGTCCTCCCCGGTCTTCCATTTGATCGGTTCATCTGGTGTTGAGCGTCTTCTTTGTTGTAATAAGAAATTAAACTATCCTAATGCTATTTATATTACAAAGTAATAGGGAAAACCTCGAGTTACATTCGAGGGGATCATAGGAAGGAGAGATTAATACTTCTACATTTGGAATAGAAGATGAGGCTCGACATGTAAACTGAGATGTAAATAGGGAAATATGGCATCCAAATAGGAAGAAAAAACAAAACATTTGCTGTCATATTCCCCATTAAACCAATGGATTGCGTCGACAACTATATAATAAAAATGATGGTTTTGAGGATATATGTGGTCCTGGATCAAGTCCAGTGACATCTCCTCATCATTGTAGTCATGCTGCTGTCTTCTAGTTGTACTGGGACTCATCTGCTGCACCTGTTGGTCTGCACCACGAACAACATGCTGACTTTGTCCTCCTAGGAGCAAACAAAAACCCCACACCTTTATGGAAGTCCAAACAGACTGCCTAGAACTCTTGTTGTCCTACTAGAATGGAGAGGAAGGAATTGTCCACCCGTTGGTGTACTAGTCACCAAATTTCTCTCCCACAATTGTTCTCCCTTGTTATACCTCCCTTTATTGGGTAGGACTTGTTCGGGTTCTCTTGGTTACCACAACCAGAGAAGACAAACAATTGTTAGAGGCAATTGATGTGTCTGTGCAGCCCCCAATGCCCCTCTATTTAAAGAGGGGTTAGGGTTAGGGTTCCCAGTCTGTGTGGGAGTGGAAGGGATCAAAATCTTAGATTTTATCAACCTATGAATGACAAACTAGATGGTTCTCTAGGTGAATTGATCGGTTGGCATGAAAAACAATAAGTTCGCCCACCGAACTAGTCATTTCTCATGTTTCCCAATCGCATATGAACTGGCAATTATATTCCAATTAATGCTCGATATGGTATCAACACTAATCCTTGATGCAATTGAATTTCACCACAAACCGACGTATTCTGAAGCAAGCCGATCATCTCATGAAGCAAGCCGTTCATCTCATGAACCCTAGTCGACCGGTTCACTAGGTGAATTGGTTAGTTGGTGCCCCAGTTCATGCAGAACTTAGCCAATACAATATCCAATCTATCCAACATTCTAACCAGTCATTTCATCACATGATCCGATCGGTTGGGAGTCTAGTCAGTTGATTTGTTTCTTGAATTTAATACCTAAACACTTTATTAATCAATACAATTATAATTCATGATCAAAACTCCTCTTCTAGGTTGATTCCTATGTGTGTGACCCTATAGGTCCCATATTATGTTGGCATTGAAAGTCCATAACTAGTTGTGACATCATAAGCAATGAGTGGTGCCTACTCACACATCAATGCTACCCAAGTAAATGGAAAGTTGGAGAACAAATTCAACCTACAATCTGTGTATGGTGTTACAATGTTAGTATAGTTCCTTTGTCATTGATAGCCACACAAAACTCGAGACATGGAGTAGTCATACTCTTCAACATTCAATCTTATTTCTTAAACCAGAGTAGGCTGTCTGAGATATATGTCAGCTCAATATTACATATTGACTCATATGTGCATTCATGTGCATGGCCATGCACATGTGAGTCAATATGTAATATTGATCTTTCCATGCATTTTTAGTCTTTCTTATCAAGAGGCCTAGGATATCATACTCCTATAGGAGGGATGAATTCCATCTACATCACTCACAGTCAGTCCCCATGTGTCACAGTCACCCAATCATCACCATTATGGAAACCTTATTCAGGAATATGTTGGATGATGTCAAAGCATACCAGACAACATGTGATGAGTTTAGTGACTTTAGGTCTAAGAACCACAATCACCACCAACACTATGAGAGTTTACTATGACTACCATTGTTATGGTTTCCATGTGTCAGTCCCATGGTGGGTGTACCTAATACACTATTCTCTAACATGTATCTATGTGCTTGGTTTGATATCACATATCATGACTAATGAGATTTTATCATCAATCAAAATACACTTTAGTCTTCAGTGTTATTGTTGTCTATCTGCCTTCTACAATAACATTCGACCCGAGACATAATGAGAACATATATACTCTTAAAATCTATATGATCTCATTGTTTAAGTCATGTACTTGAAGACATACGTCATTGAGTAATATCAATCTCTAGACATTTATTTTGTTACATCATTATCACATAAATGAATAAAACAAAATAAATTGGAAGCTTGCCTTTATTATTAATCAAATTATTTACAAATTGTGCCATTACAATCATCATATGATTGGCTCTGTGGGCATACATACCAACATACTCCTATTATCACTTAGAGCCAATCACCCATGAATCATATTCAAAGCGATCTAATATGTCTAGCATGCTTCAGCTGTAAAAGTTCCTTTATCAAGGGGTCAACAACATTGTTCTCAATTGGTACTCTACAAATTTTCACATCTCCTTTATGTACAATCTCTCGTATGAGATGGAACTGCCTTGTATATGCTTTGAACGTTGATGTGATCTGGGTTCCTTAGATTTTTCAATATCTCTATTGTTGTCACAATATAGTTCAATTGCTTCATTGATGTTTGAAACAACCCAAAGTTCAGAAATGAACTTCTTGATCCATACATCCTCCTTTACTGCATTCGATGTAGCAATATACTCGACCTCTATTGTAGAATCGAAAACTATCTCTTACTTGGAACTCTTCCAGCTCACAACTCTATTGTTAAGGAAAAACATGAATCCTGATTGTGATCTCTAATCATCTTTGTCACTTTGGAAGATTACATCGGTATAACCCTTTACCAACAAATCTTCCTCTCCGTCGTAGACAAGGAACTGATCCTTAGTTCTTCACAAGTACTTGAGGATGTTCTTCATAGCTGTCCCATGAGCATCACTTAGATCTCACTGATGTCTAATCATCATACTCAAGCCATATGAGACATCTGGATGGGTGCACAACATTGCATACATGAGTGATCTAATTGTGATGCTTATGGAATCAAACTCATGCACAAGAACTGGGCATTGATATTTAGGGATGGTAAGTCCATGACACATGGGTAGGTTTCCTCTTTTTGAGCTCTCCATGCTGAAATGCTTCAATACTCTATCAATGTATGTTCTCTGACTTAGTCCAAGAATCCTTCTAGATCTATCTTTGTAGATATTGATCCTTAAGATGTAGGATGACCCAAGTCTTTCATAGAAAATGTATTTCTTAGCCATGTCTTTACCTTTTGTAAAGTAGGGATGTTGTTCCCCATGAACAGTATGTCATCTACATACAATATGAGGAATGTCATTATACTTCCACTAACCTTCTTGTACACACAAAGTTCATCTTCATTTTGACTAAAGCCAAACTCTTTGACTATCTAGTCAAAATAGGGATTCCAGCTCCAAGATGCTTACTTCGATCCATAGATTGACCTTTGTATCTTACTGAATTTATTTGCATCCTTCAAATTTATAAAACCCTCAGTTTGTTTCATGTACGCATCCTCAAGAAGATTACAATTAATGAATGTAGTTTTAACATCCATATTCCAAATCTCATAGTCATGATAAGCTGTAATAGAAAGCATGATCCTGATGGACTTAACCATGGCCACTGGAGAAAAGGTTTCATCATAGTCAACACCTTGAACTTGTCTAAAACCATTTGCAACCAATCTTCCCTTATAGGTTTGTACTTTTCCACCCAAGTCAGTCTTCTTCTTGAAGACCCACTTGCACCCTATGGGTTTTACCCCTTCGGGTGGATCCACCAAGGTCCATACCTTGTTGGTGTACATGAATTCCATTCAAATCTCATGGACTCAAGAAATTTCTCATACTGGTCCCTCAATGGCTTCTAGATAGGTTGTTGGCTCATCATCTATGATGAACTCACTTCCTTCCTGAGTCACAAGATATCCAAATCTCCCAGGTTTAAGTGTCCTATTAGATCTACGAGGTACCTGTGTTACTTGAGGAATTTGAGATTCTACAACACTTTGTGATTCTCTTTGTTCCTCTTGTACATGTATCGGTTCAATGCTTTCTTCTGGTCTCAAACCTCTTCGAGTTCCACTTTCCTCCCACTGATTTCTTTGGAAATAAATTCCTTCTCTAGGAATACAACATATCTGGCAACAAACAAATAGGGAATAAGAGTAATGTCATTTAGTCTCCTTAGCATATCCAACAAAACAACATTTATCAAATTTGGGACCAAGATTTTTAGGAAACATTTTCCTTAAAGAAGCTTCACATCCCCAAATCTTCATAAAAGACACATTGGGATGCTTCCCATACCGTATCTCATATGGTGTCTTTCAAACTGATTTAGATGGTACTCAGTTTTAGTGTAAATGTGGTAGTTTCTAGAGATAACCCCATAAGGTATTCGAAAGCTTAGCTGAACTCATCATTGATCGCACCATATCCAACAATGTGTGATTCCTTCTTTCTGATACACCATTATGTTGAGGTGTTCCAACTGGAGTCTATTGGCATACAATTCCATGGGCTCATAGAAGGTCCTCAAACTCTTGGCTTAAGTATTCTCCACCTCGATCAGAACAAAGTGCCTTAATTCTTTTTCCAATTTGGTTTTGTACTTTATTCATACTCTCCTTGAACTTGTTAAGAGTTTCTAATTTATCTGACATCAAGTAAACATAACCGTACCTATTAAAATCATTAGTAAAGGTAATGAAGTACCGATACCCACCTCTAGTAGTTGTTCTAAAAGGCCCACATACATCAGTATGTATGATTCCTAATAGTTCACAAGCCCTCTCATTGTTACCAGTAAAAAGGGTCTTAGCCATCTTGCCCAACAAACAAGATTCACATGTCTCTGTTGATTCAAAATCAAAAGAATCCAGATATCCATCTTTATGGAGTCTAGATATGTAATTCTCATTTATGTTCCCTATGCGACAATGCCAAATGTATGTCTTTTTTGAGTTGTTGAGTTTTAGTCTTTTGGTATCTACATTATAAACAGTTGTCTTTAGATCTAGCAAATAAAGTCCATAAGACATTGGGGCACTGCCATAAAAGATCCCATCTTTTGAAATAGAACATTGACCATTCTTAATATGAAATTCATATGCATCCTTGTCCATACAAGATTCAAAAATGATGTTTCTATTTATGGTAGGTACATAATAGCAGTTGAATAACTCTATTACAAGCCTTACGAGTAGAGATAAACTATAAGTTCCAACTATAGTGGCAACAACTCTTGCTCCATTTGCAACTCATAGTTCAACCTCGCCCTTTCCCAAAGGCCTACTTCTTTTCAGATACTACATATTTGAGCATATGTGAGATCCACATCCAGTATCCAATACCCATCATTAAGAAGTAGATAAGTTTATCTTAATAACGTATATACCTAAAGTGGAGATCTATATCCCCATCTTCTTCTTCCTGAATGCCTTCAAGTACAAAGGATAAGTTCATCTTGCACTTTACTTTCTCCTCATCTTGAGTGTTGAAGATCTGGATTTGGGATTATCCTCATAACTCTTCATGGCCTTACTTTTATCCTTAGACTCGACTCCACTGATCATTATCATGGATGTGTCCTTCTTCATTCTTGCATGAAACAACATACCAAGAAAATATGATATCAATCTGGACATATTATTCAAATGTTAACACTCAATAAAGTGGATATATGATTCTGGCAATGATTTCAAAATGATACCTGTATCCAACTCTTGGCTCAAAGAGAATCCCAATTCTTCAAGATGATACACATGTCCCATCATGTTGAACACATGATCTTATACTGAGTCTCCCTCTATCATTTTACACTCAAAGAGTGTCTTTGTGACATTGTTCCTTTCTTGCTTTGTGAGATTATGGTTCACTTTCTTAAGATGTGTTGCCATCTTAAGAATCCCTATATCCTCACATTGCTCATGCAACTCATAGTTAATTCATCTTAGCATAAGGTAATTAATTTCTAAGTCATCATTCACATTCTTCCCATAAGCATCCACCTTAGCCCCAGGTGCATCAAGAGCATGTATTTTTGGCACTGGTTTATCAAGGACATAGAGCTTGCACTCTTTATTGAGAATCCTTCTCAAAGTCCAAAACCATTCATGAAAATTTGTCCCGTCAAGTTTTCCCTTCCTAAGGACTGACCACAATACTGATTTGTTCTTCATTTGATTCTACAAGAGAAAAATTACATTAAAAAAACCTTTTTTAATTTGATTTGATTTTAAAATTTCGACAATATTCAATTAGGTCTTTAATTAATTATCACTTCCACTATTTTATTCAATTTGATAGACCTCACTTGTTAATTTGGAAGATTACAACGTACAACTTTCTAGTAAGCCAAGATCCAAAACAATTCAACTATTACCCGGCCAATGCCAACGTCCATAGTCAATTATCATGGTAGGCAACTTTTACCAATTGCATCATATCCAACACTTGGATAGATTATTTGCACAACTCCTTGCCATTATCATTTGCATTCTTCTGGTGCTTAATGTCATTAAGCTCACACAGTTAAGCCTGACCCAAAAGCCAACATGATAATAAGGCACCCCACTTGGTGGGCCCAACACACCACCCTTGAGGTGCGCACGCTTAGTCGATCAAGATTTTTATGTGTGCTATTAATGAAAAGAATCTAAGACTTAATATTTGATTGAGGGAGTTGTATTTAAAATTACATATACTTTATCCAATCACCACATATATAGTACGTATCATATACATGATATATCCCACTATAAAAACATGCAATAAACAAAAAAAACAATGGTTATGGTCATTCTAATGTAATTATTCCTTGGAGCCACAAGGAACTACCACAACTTAGGGTCCACATCTTATGTAGAAATCTATTGTTGATGAAGATTCGTACTTGCCAATCTGGGTTGATCGATTCAACCCTTGAACCGATTGGCTCGCCTCTTGGCTGGTTAGTTGGTTATCTCATTGGATGTCAGGTCTACGGTACTTCCGGGTCCTCCATTCGATCGGTCGGGTCCACCAGCCACTTGGTTTGGCTCGTCCTCCTTGGTTTGAGCATCTTTCTTCTTCTTTGTAATAAGAAAATAAACTATCTTACTATTACATGATTATAGAGAACCCTTGTGTTATATTCGAGGGGAGCAAAGGTAGGAGAGAATAATACTTTTACAATTGGAAGATAAGGTAGAGGCTCAATATGCAAACTGAGATAAACATGAATAACCAACTATACAACTACGCACAGATAATTAGGATTATTGGTCAGAACCACGCTAAACATCCACCATCAAAACTCATTTAGGATGACACGTGTAAATTGATATATATATATATATATATATATATATCAATATATATATATATGTCTGTGTGTGCATGTGTATGTGTGTGTGTGTATGTCTGTGTGTATATGTATATATATATATATATATATATATATATATATATATATATATATATATATATATATATATATATATATATATATATATATATATTAAGATTAACGAGGGAACCTCTCTCAGGTAGGGCCTCTAATGGACCCACCCCAATAGGGTAAACTCTCGAGGATTGACACGTGGTAGCATGTTTCCTACTTTCCGTTATTAATCACATGATATGTCATTCAAAGGGGCACTTTGACTAGGAATGAAACACCTCATGAGGGGACACCATATTTTAATAATGCACCAACCTTTTGCAAATATACATATAAATATATATATGTATGCATGTGTATATACATATATATCTATCTATGTGTGTCTCTCTCTATCTATATATATACACACAATACATTTATATATATGTATATATACATATGTAATTGATGTAAATATAGATATATGCATATATATATATATATATATAGAGAGAGAGAGAGACACTTCATTTTTGATCTTTTATTTTACAAGATTGGCTCTAGCTCAAGGAACTCTTGATTTACTACCTCTAAACATCCCCGATGTAGAATGGTGATTATTCATTATCGAGAAATATGATTGTGACATGACACAATCTCTAAAAGTTGTTGGGGGCAAATATAATAATTCAACATGTAGTTGAGTGATTGTTAACCCTATCAACTTTCACAAGTTGGAAAAATGAGAGGTAAGGGACATAGCAAGATCAACACGGGTTGTGGTGATAGGATGTATAAATGATAAGACAAATTGTGTGATATGAAGAGTATACATATGACACAAAGTAACATTTCGTATTAAAAAGTAATTACTGGACATATAAAGAAACATTTGGTCATTAAAAGTAACTATGTGACATATAAAGTAGCTTTTGATCATGAAAGAGTAGTTATTTGACACAAAACGTAACTATGGACATTTGGTCAGGTGAATGGAAACAATACAAATAAAATCAGAAGCGGGCCATGAGGTGCATAGTTAGCCTTAAGGGAATATGTGACCAAGTTTGTCACCATGAATTCAAATGCAATCCAGGACATCATCTTGAAAGTATGAGTCATTCATAGGGCTGTAAATGGGTATGGGTAGACCCACATACCCGCAAATATAGACCCTTAAAAAATCTGTCACGGGCCTTATTTTTTATACACATATACCCTTGAATCTGTATACCCTTAGACCTGCATATAAGCGGGTCCAAGAATGGGTATGCTTGGACCCAGACCCGCTAGACCCGTGTACCCACTATACATAAGTAACTACTTAAATAATATGTTATATAGATCATACTTTACTAGTCTAACTAACATAATTCTTGAGATTATATCTTACTCTAACCACAATAAGGTTGAGACTAGTCATATAGGTAAGAATTAACTATTCCAACTACAATAATGAACATACCATATGTGAACTTAAAATCCAAATGTCTACTAAATTACATTACTTTATACATAAGTTAACATTATGATGATGACTACAAATATGTAAACAATTAACTTAATTAATGTTAATGCATAAAATATAGAATTATCTAATAAACTATCACATGTTAATATATTATATAATAATAATAATATCTTGTTGTATTAAAATATATAGAACAAAGTCATTTCTCTTACATAAACAATATGATGTTTTATAGAACCGCTTACCCGCATACCCGCTATTATTATGGGTATGGGTATGGTATGGGTCCAAATTTTGTATTATGTGGGTCTAGAACCAGAATCAGACCCGCTAAATTAGATGGGTATGGTTATGGGTATGGCCAGACCCGCACCATACCCGCACCGTTTACACCCCTAGTCATGCAAGTTATCATATCATGTTCAAGGAGATTAATGGCTTAGATTTTTAGAAATTGTGGAGTGTATGGAGTTGGGGGTGTTGGATGCTCATAGACCACTATAAAATTTTGAATTTAGACTGTATCTACGGATGAAAAAATATAACATGGTGGCCAAAACATATCAGTTTTTATCCCAAATTTTACAATAAAGATATAAATGTATATTAAATAAATTGAAATAAAATAAGAGATTTCCTCATCTCAATATGTCCCCCCTAATTATCTACTATGTATAGATGGGCGTTCCATAAGAACATAGTTGTGTAAAATGAAGGAATAAACAAATGCATATCCATCATGGGACTCTCCCTGGTAGTCTATCAACTTCTTTTCTAGGTTAAAGATATGCATGAGAAGGGGTACAATAATTTCATAAGTTACAAGGGTGAGCAAGAAGTGATTGGTAAGTTTTTTCCACAAAGGTAACTATTTTTTGTAGATAGTAATTATTTTTATATGTAGTAAATATATTGTATAAAATATAATTATTTTGCACAAAATCTAACTTGCATTCATCAATAGTAAAAACCAAATTACAAAAGGTAAAGAAGACAATGAGTACATAAAAATATATCTCTATACATTAGATATGAGTTACATAAAAATACAAACTACTTGGATGGAGATGACCCATTTCCATTGCTATAGTCGTCAATGTGGATGACATCATTTCTTGCTAATGCCGACAAGATGTTTTGGCAAAGGGAAGATGGAGTGGTCCAGATGAACACTCCTTTGGTTTCCATGAAGGGACAACTTGAGGTGGCAAGATACACTAGTGGGCTCCTATTTGATAAACACTTGTAGTGGGAAATTGTTTATAAGACCGCAGTTGTGGTTGTGGTATGTGCGTCGATGAGTAAGGCAACATTGGATCATGTCGAGGCTACAACAATATGTGGGGCACTAAGGTGGAGGTATGTGATAATATGATGTTTGTTATGACATGGACGATTGTTTCTATGATTATGAAAGAAGTGAGAAGGTGGGTGATTGCCTCAGTGAAAAAAGGCATATTTGGATGAGATGAATAAAGAAACATGATACATTATCTAGGAGGGTAAAATGGAGGTTACTTTGTGCCAAGTCAATGACTTGGGGAGCTTGACCCAATAGAAGGGTAATATTTGACAAGTGGAGCAAAAGAAACACGATGTACATTGACCAGGAGAGGAGGAAGATGATAAGAAATAGAGAGGAAATAAGGAGGAGGAAACATAATCCTATCTACTATTGTTTTTGTAGTAGGTTTAGTTCAGAAGTAACTATTTTGGATAGAAAATTAACTATTTTGTAATGGAAGTAACTATTTGACACAATATGTAACTTTGAGTTATCAATTAAGTAACTACAATAAGTAATACAAATTATAAGTTTCAAACAAAGATATGTTTCGGGTAAAGTCTTATGCGATATGCATAGAATTGTAATTTCAGAGTGGTGTATTTGTGTCAGTATGGACAAATAAAGGTCTGGGTCATTTCTCATGCTAGTAAAGAAATGAATTAAATAATTTATACCAACTAGTCCAGTCTTGTACATACTTTTTTGTCAAGTGTTTCTCTTCCCAAGATATTTTTGACCTTTTTCTTTCTAAGATAGTGTGTGTTGACTTCTGATGCAGGGCATCTTATGTGTTTAAAAATTCTACCAATGAGAATGACAATAATCACTACCTTCCATGAGAAAGGATAAGGAACATGACGTTAGTATGGCAGTGCTTCTCCTCCATCATTGCATTTTCTTCTTTTTTGTTGTGGTTCGTGTGAATCCACATTTATGCTTGCCTTGTCTTTCTTGAGTTTATGCTATTTTTCTTTACAATTTAAACTTAAAATTCATAAGAATTTTTTCATGTTTGAGGCATGCATGTGATAAATAAGCTAAAACTACTGTTACACATCAGATCTAGATTCATAATTATAGCAATATAAATGCATCATACAATATCCCACATTCTAAACTCATCAAAACATGTAAAAATGTCCTTATTGCCACAAAAATTTCTTTAAACCATTATGGAAGACGTCAATCTATTAATCCATTAAGATGTTACTACTCTTGATGTAATTGGATAAATATATGATGTTTTAGTTACCATACATCTCCTCGAAGAAACCTTTACAACCTCCTTTGCTTGCTCTAAACGATCATCTAAAACTTTCTTGGGTTGTCAGTTGGGCTCATAACAAGCCCAATGTAGTTCCTACTCAAAGGCTTTGTTCTTGGCCTCATCATGTACTAGATATAGAATAACATTGGCTTTAGTGATACCCTCTTAAAAAGTCATCTCATACAGTTATAACTTCCCAATTTCTTTCAACACGCTCATGTGCATCTGAAGCGTGCCAAAACCACCCAACAAAACCACCCCACTACCAGTTATGACCACCTTCTCACCTACTCTCGGCCCTACTCCCGGTCACACCTATTTTCCTATTCCACTACCTACCCTTTTGGTAATTTTCTTTTTTCATCTCCTTTTTTGAGAGAGATAAAAATAAAAGAGGGGGAAAGTGAAGGAGAAAAGGAAGGAGGGAAGTATTGAGAAAAGGAGGAGAGGAGGGAAGTAATGAGGGAAGATGAGAGAAGTAATGAGAGGAGGGGAAGATGAGGGAAGTAGTGAGAGGAGGGGAATGATGGAAGTACTGAGATGAGGTGTAGAGGAGGGAAGTAATGTGGAAAGAGGAGAATAATAATGAAGAAATATGAAGGAAGTATAAGGAAATATGAGCGAAGTAATGAGTAGGTGCATTACACTATTTTCTGGGCACATATTCACCTAGAATAGGTTCATTTTTGACACGTTTAGTCATTTTTAGGCATATGTCCAAAGTAGTAGGTGCTTATTCACTAAGAATATGCATATATCTATTTACCAAGAATAGGTTCACCATATTTTGGGTATGTATTCACCATTTTTTGGCACTTTTAGCCATTTTTTGGGCATGTTTAAAGAAATATGCACTTATTCATCATGAGTAGGTGCATAAATTCATTAAGAATATGTTCAACATTTTATGGGAGCAAACTCACCATTTTTGGATGCTTTTAGCTATTCTTGTGTGCATGCTCAAAGTAATATGGTTTTATTCATCAAGAATATCAACACATATTCATCAAGAATAGGTTCACCATTTTCTTGGTGTGTATTTACCAATTGTGGGCACTTCCAACCCTATGTGAGCACATGTCCAAAGTATCATTTATTCATCAAGAATAGGTTCACCTTTTTTGGGCATGTATTCACCATATTTGGATGTTCTACCCATTTATGTTGTCTAAAATAATAGGTTCTTATTCATTGAAAATAGACACACATATTCATCAAGAGTATTTCATCATTTTCTAGGTATGTATTCACCATTTAGGACACTTTTACATATATATGGGTGCATGTCCAAAGTAATAAGTACTTATACATCAAAAATAGGCACACATACTCATCAAGAATATCTGCACCTACTTTATATGTATTTGTGCCTAGTAATGTTAACTTTTCACCCCTAAATATGCCTACATTATGTGTATATGAGCCTTTTTAGATCCTTATGCTCCTACTCTGTGTATTTATGTGTGTTGTTTAATTTATGTCCACTTCTGATCAATTTGTGTTCATTTTATTTTTTCGACACTCACTTTTTATCACTTTACAAACAATATTTGTTTTGAGCACTATGCACCTAATTTTGATCAATTTGCACCCATTGTTGGTCTTTTGATGCACACTTTTGTTATTTCAGTGCCCATCTAGATAGTTTGTTCCCAGTTTGGTCCATTTAAGCCCATTTTAATTTTTGAGCACATACTTTTAGTTGTTTTACACCCATTCTTTATTTTTTCATTACTTACCTCATCACTTTCCTCTTTTTATCAATACTTCCCTCCTTGCTTCACTTCTCTCTCCTCATTACTCCCCTCTAATATCCCCATTATTCCCCTCTTCTTTTTCAATTACTTATGCCATCACTTATCTTCTCTCTCTGCATTACTTACCTCTTCCACTACTTCACTCATCTACTCTCATCACATCCCTCCTCTTGTATTTTACTTCCTTGCTTTTTATTTTATGTTATCTTCCTAATTTCCTTCTTTACTTCCCTCCCATTTAATTTAATTTATTGGCCTTCATTCCCTTTGTGCTTCTCTCCTCTTTTATTTTTTCTCTCTCCTATAAAAAGAGGGGTCCAATCAATCTCTCTTCTTCCTCTCCCACTCATTTTCTTTTGCAGCATCACTCATGTTATATTATGTGCACCTCAAATTTATCCTACCATGGTATTGTTACATCACCCTCTCAAACCTCCATTGTTACATCACACTCTCAAACTTTCGTATATCACCACCCAAAAAGGTAAAACTTCTCAAACCTCCAAATTTGTACCACCATTTAAAAAGAGAAAACTTCTCAAATTAACGACTACCACAATTCCCATTCCCCTGCACGTAAAAACCACATGTAATAATTTCTATGCATGGCATTTTTTATTTTCGTTATGGGGGATTTATCTTCCCTTGCCTATTGCCGCCGCCTCAGATTATCATATGACACTCATGATAGTTCAACCATGTATGTTGTGGTTCATCTCTACCATATCCTCCCAAGATGACTCCACACCCATATGGTCTTAACCATAAATATAAATGTAAGAGATGAATGTAACTAGACACATGATAAACAAGTTCTTTTATAAGAATGGTTTTAGTATAAATATTTCATAACTAGTAAGCCTTTGACTTGACTCATGTAACTATTTTCCTTCCATTTGAATCTAATCCTACTACAACCACGTCAGAATGCCGACTGACAGAATGTATTCTTTTGTGTGACCCAGGAAGAATCTTCTTCAAAATAATCAACCTTTGATACCCATCACAATCCCATCCATGCATTGAATTTTAATCACAGTCCCACTGTTGTCGACGGCCATGGCAATGTCTCTACCTAGAATATCCCACTATTCTAAGATAAGGTGATGACGAAGTGATCGTACCTAGTTCTGATGATCAACCTGCTATGTCTGTCTATGTTTGTTTTTGACTATACATTTAAGAGTTTGATTTTCTTCACACATGGAAGGGAGGTTATGCGTGTTTCACACTCAGGTGAAACTGCCCCTGCCAGTCAGCATGGTCCCAACTACCTTCCCCTCCCCCACTCACTTTCTCTCCTTCTTAAACAACTATTTTTTATTTTTATATTTATTTTTTTCTTATAACTTTTGATCCGGAATGAATTTTTTCACAAAATAAAATCCATTAGAATCCTTACAAAAATTACTTTCCAACAAGACCAATATTAGCATATTTAAAAAAAAATAATAAAAATACATAGAAATAAAGGGGGTATAAAAGGAGAGAGGCGGGAAGTAAAAATTATAAAATGAGTGAAGAGGGAAGATAATGTAGGAGGAGGGAATTGCATGTATTGCATCCAATTTGACATGTATTGTGCCCACAATCAATTCAATGCTCCCAATTTGAATTTGAATGTGCCCAGTTAGGACTTGAGCGCAATTCGGACCTGAATGCACCCACAATCATCATCATCATCATCATCATCATCATCATCATCATCATCATCATCATCATCATCTTCTTCTTCTTCTTCTTCTTCTTCTTCTTGATTGCAGTGAGTTTCACATGCATTGTACCCAATTTGACATGTATAGCGTCAACAAGCAATCCAGTGTGATTTGTTTGGAGTTTAATGCACATAATTCAAACTTGACTACACCCAACTTGGAATTGATTGTACCATGTTTGGGCTTGAACACCCAGTTCAGACTTGATTATGCCCATTTTTGACTTGAATGCACCCAGTCCGGACATGACTACACCCAGTTAGTGTTGTATCAATGCTCCTGGTATTTGGACTTGATTGTGCCCAGTTCGGACTTGAATGCACCCAGTTGAGACTTGATTGCACCCAATTTCAGACTTGATTGTGCCTAGTTTGAACTTGAATGCACCCAATTTTGATTTGAATGTGCCTAGTCCAAGCATGATTGTGCCCAATTGGTGTTGTATCAATGCACCTAGTATTTGGACTTGATTGTGCCTATTTTAGACTTCAATATGCCTAGTTCAGACTGGATTGTGCCCAATTTGGACTTGAATGCTATTAACCATTTGCTATAGGTTTGTAGTGATGGCTAAATGAGAAACTTAAAAAATAGTCAAGTGAATGGAACTGGTCACTAAATATACCCCACTAGTACAATTTTGACCTTTCGTGTCATTTTTCCTAACGACGGTTTTAATAGAAAATCAAAACTAAAGGCCTATAGAGTCAGTTGGTAAAGCGCAAATGTCACTACTGGTCAAATGTTGCTGATTAAGAAAAAATATGGGAACCACATTTATTATAATTTCAGTTTCTTTGTGAAGAATCAAGTTTCAAAGAAAGATCATGAATTTTTTTTTTCACGGAAAATATTTGATATAGGCGTTTAGTGTCGGTTATACAAAAACCAACAACAAACCCTTCCCACAAAATGATGTTTTCCTCCAAAAATCCTTTGTCATTGATTGTAATCCATAAAAACCGATGCCGAAGGTAATGCCCACTGTGAAACTTTTACCTTGATAAACATGTGGTAGCAGTTCACTCTTAAAAAAACCCACAACAAAGGATTCTCGCCATGTGCCACATGAAAAAATGGTTAACCCAATTTGGATTATTTCATCAGTTTTGTTGTTAGAAATCGATGATAAAGGTACTCGTAAGGTTGGTGTTTCTTAATAAGGATAATTACATATGGTGTTGCTTAATTGATGAGTAAAAGATAACATACTTATATGTCATTGGCTTTGAAGGACAATGGATGACACATGTTTTAGTGAGGTTGGAAAATAGGATTAAGTACATATTACATTGATTTATTGTTGGGTAATAGAAGACATATTTTGAACTATGCATGGTGTTGGTTTACTGTGGGTAATGGAAGAAATATTTTGAACTATGTTGTCAGTTTTTCAAGACAACAAAAGACACAAATCTTAGTGAGGTTGGTGTTTTTAATAGGGATAAGTACATATGGTGTCTTTTTTAATGGAAAATAGAGAATTGATATTGAACTTAGTCATCATTTTGCTGAATTAACCGATGACTAAGTCCCACTTAATATCACCTATGAATTTTTTTCCCCCATTCTCTTTTTCATCACCCCCATTCCTTTCTCTATGGCGATGGTCATTCTTCTTTGTCCTCATTGCTAGTGGTGTCGTTATCGTCACCGTTTCCATCATTGTCACCACTTCTATCATCTTCGTTGTTACGTCTTTGCTACTGCAAAGTTGCTTCTCTATCGTTGCACTAGTGCTTCCCTGTTGTTACCGCTTCCATCATCATCGATACAGTTGTTGGTGCTTCCCAATTGTATCGCCGCCAATGCTTACATACTGTCACTGCTTCTTATCTCTGCTTCACTTCATCTAGGTAATTTTCATTTTTAATTTGTTATGAAATTTCATGTACTATGTTTAAGTCATTAAATTCTAAATTATATTATGATTTCTTATGAAAATACATGTATTTCAAATTATGCTAGGTCACTAAACTCAATTGTATATCTAATTAGAACTCAAAATTATGGTTAGAAAAATGAATCATTAATGGTTGTTTGTTTGGTTTGCTTGATTTATCTATGTTGTGTAAAACTTAATATGCCTATCTTAATGTACAAGTTTTGCACCTATGATATGAATGATGATACTAAGATACTAGGTATGCAAATGACAATATCATATTTTGGGCTAGAAACCCATCCAAGATTCACTCATTAGGAGTAAATCTTGCATAGTGCTTGGTTTGGTACTGTTCTTGAATACTCACTTAGGATGTAAGTGTATAATGTATATTTGTTTTCAAGAAGTTTTAACAACATTTCCCCATTTGTCCTCTAAAGACATATGTAGGTGGGTATTTTCCCATCCACATCGGTGTACTTAGAAATATGTGAGGAAATATTGTCGAAGTATTCTTGAAAATTGAATAGACATTATACACTTACTAGTGAGATTAGGTGTTCAAGATCGGGATAGGTGGTACACATTCATTACTAAACTCTAAACCTTAATCCATAAACCCTAATATTTAAACTCTAACTTGTAAACCCTAATCTATAAACCCTAATGTGTATACACTAAATCTAGAACCTGATTTGTAAACCCTAAATTGTAGACCTCAAATTTATACGCTAAGACCGTTACACAACATCGACAAAGTGTGTATTTATATCACCAAACATACCAATTTTATCAAGATAAAATATCCTCAAGACAGTTCAATGTGGCATGCTAGAGAGCATAGTAGGATGTATATTAGGTGGTTTGACGATAAAGTCTTCCATCAACTATCTCAAACACCAAATAGTGTTGCTGAAAATAGCTAATGGGTCACCTTTAAACAAAAAATGAATGTTATGTCTCATAAAGGGTTTGATATAAATGGATTTTCACATTACACAAAACGTCTAGATAAAAGAATTTTGTCTAAAATAGTGGGGTCACCCTTCAATTGTCTTCATTGTATTTTTGTAGTACAAAGTATAATAGTCCACGTAAAGATAAGATGTTGTATTACAGTGTCATTGAAGACATATGGGAGCTTGACTACATAGATTTTAGAGTTCTTGTCTTTAGGTGTAAATGGATTGATAACAACAAAGGATTTATAGTGGATGAATTGGATTCCATATTAGTAATTTTAAAAAGATTGGCGAGAAGGGTGAACCGTTCATAATGGAATCACTGGAAAAAAAAGTATGTTATATTGATGATCCTACAAATGAAAAATGGTTTTTCATTCTTCATAAGAAAAGGCAGTTCATTGTAGATCATATAGATGAAGAAGAGTACTATGAGAAGTATGATGACTCCAGTATGTTCTCAGTTGGCTTGTCTACACTAAATTCTAAAGTTAATAGTGGCTTATTGTGATGCCTCGTGCCACACAAAGTGAGATTACTCAAACATAACCGCAGAAAAAATATTAACAAGCAGATTACTGGAAAACACTAAAAATTAAAACCATTTCATAAAACTGCCGAACAAAGAGAACCTTTACATATAAGTCCTTTCATGCATCTAACCATATACAAGATATGCTATCAATCTGTAACCAAAGAACTATTCCAGAACATATATATGTGATTCCACCACATCTGTACATAACAGGTATACAAGCCAGCGACATAAAGAAAGCACGTTCACAAAACATCCTTAAAACGTTCCCAAAGACCCAAGTGTACATGGAAGACTCTAGGACTCTATCAATAAAAGACATCCAACAACATTGCCAACCTCGTCAGCTACTAGCCTTCCTGTTGCTCCTCAACCTCCACTACAGGATATCTACCTCTTTGTTCTCGTCCACCTAAAAAGGGTGTGGGAAACCAACGGGGTGAGATTCTAAATCTCAGCGAGAGATATAACTCACCACCAACTCTATTATCACCACAGATAAGATAAACCAAGCAACAATAAGGTTACAACTAAGTGAAGCAGGTAATTATCATTAACATGAAGAGAAATTACTGTTGAATTTATGAAACATCTTAACAATTTAAAAGGAATATGAAGAACATGAACAATTCCTATCAACAACATTGTATAAAGATCAAGCAAGGCCTCATATAGTGTTTTCATATTTTTATCCTACACAAATATACTACATGACTGATTATGCATTTTATTATGCCTTGAGGATTTGAGTCGTACCACCCAAATCCAACTGACCACTTGATAAGTTGAAATTGATGCCATAAAAGCTCCAATGGAAGAGTTGGAATCCACGACCTCACCACACCTCTTAGTCAGCATAAGAGAAAACATTACAAAGACATATCAGTCAACTACAACAATGACATATAGTCAAATTCAGGGATTGGCTCACTCATGGTCATCCACATATTTAATCATAACTAGCCCACCTTGGTACATGTACGGTAATAGAAGAACAGGCTCATGCATGGCCGTTCTAACAAGAAGGAGTGGCTCATGCATGGCCATCCACACCACAACGAGATCGACTCATGCATGGTCATCTCCCACATCCTGTAGTTAAGGATATAAGGAAGTGCTCGACTTGTACCTCACATATTCAAAAATATGCGCTCCGAATTAAACTCATTTCACCATCCAACAATTGCTGACACTGAATGGATCTATGGCACATGGCAAGCTACAAGATTAAGTCTCACTTGATTAATTAGGTTATTTAAACACCTTGGGTATGCCATCATCTTTGATCCTTAACTTATGATATATTGATCTCAGATCTATCTTTGAGAACCCTATCATGCCACACAACTAGTCAAAAAAATCATCTATCCTTGGCAAGAGATATTTATTCTTTATCATGACTTTGTTCAATTGTCTATAATTTGTGCACAACCTCATAGATATGTCCTTCTTCACAAACAACATTGGATCACCCCACGGTGATGTACTCGGTCTGATAAAACCCTTGTCAAGCAACTCTTATAATTATTTCTTCAACTCTGCCATCTTTGTCGGTGCCATCCTATATGGTGTCTGAGCTATCAGTTGCGTTTCGGGGACCCGATTGATCTCAAAATCAATCTATCGGGGTGGGGGAACACCTGTAAACTCTTTAAGAAATACATCCTCAAACTCCCTAACAATTGGCACCTCATGAATACTAGGACTCCTTGCCTCAGTATCCATTACATGTGCCAAAAATGCCTCACAATCCTGTCTTAGAAGCTTCCTTGCTGCCATAGTTGATGCAAGACACGTTGGAAGAATCTTTCTATCTCCCTGGAAGTTCCACATCTCATTACCATTCACAAACATCACTTTCTTGGGACTACAATCCAAGACCACTCTATACTTCTCCAGGGTATCCATTCAAAGGATCACATCAAATCCACGTGTGTCAAGTGGTATAAGATCCACTTGAATGTTGTGTCCCAAAAAAGAAAGAATACATGAAGGACACACATTCTACAATACTGCAGAACCGACCAATGAGGTTTCTAGCAACAAACTATTCTTCTTATGACTAAAAGACAAAGGACAACTACTAAGCACTTCACGTGCGATAAAAGTGTGCATTGCACCCAGATAAACCAAAACAGATATAAAGTGAGAAGAAGATAAATTAGAATAAAATAACTCCATCTGACCTGCACCACTTACGGGTTGACCACCGCCTCCGGCTGACTCATAGTATAGAATCTAGTCCTTGTATATTGTCACCCCTGTCCTCTGCTTCCATGAGCAGATGATCTAGCTTGTGATGCTTGGCCACATCCTCATATGCCTGTGTTATCATTCTACTGCCTCTACGAGCCTTGTTGACTCTGCCTCAGTTGTTGGGTCACTTCATCATCTCTCATTTGATAGAATGGTTTGGTATGCCCAGCTTGTCCACAATTATAACATGTACTGTCTTCATACCAAGGCCTAGGTGGTGCTGTCACTGATATTGATGTTTTGTTGTGAGCTCCAACAGGTGAAAAACTACGACCTCTTTCCTTACTTGGTGACCACTGTGTCGAAGCACTGCACCTCTGTGATGCTGGAGGTGTAGAAAACCTCAGCTTCTTAAAGCCTCCTGACAACTGCCTGTGAGACTGTGCAATCCTCTTGTCAGTTTTGCCTCTCCCTATGCTTTTACAGATCATTCTATCCTTTAAATAGACTCCACAAATGCAGCAAACCTCTCTCAATTCTCCAAAGTAGTAGTTGGGGTAGAAAACTTAGCATTTAACCCCTTCTCAAAACAATGAATCCACTCATCCTCTATGGGAGTCATGTGAGGATAGAATCTCAACAACTCTATAAGCCTTGCTTCATACTCATTGATCTTCATGAATCCTTGTAGAATCCTCTCAAACTGGTTGATCTTCTCATCAAGATACGTCTGAGGAAAGTACTAGCTAAAGAACTCTCATTGGAACTCCTCCCAACCTACCACAACATTGGATCTCTTCTCCTCCTCTATGGCCCACCAATGCCCATCACTTCACTTCAGAAGGTATACCTCATGCTTCACCTTATCCTCTTTAGGGATACTCAAGATTTTGAAGGCTTTCTCCAGCTCGGTCAGCCACAGATCCACATCTGTTAGGTCAGCTGTCCCTGCATACTCAACCTCTCCAACATGATAAACCTGCTCAAAAGTCTTCCCAATACCTGAAGATTCAGTATGGGGAACTGGTGCCCTAGGCTGAGGTGCAGACATCCCATCCTCTATATGAGTCATCATTGCATAAACTACCCAAAAAGAGATTGAATGGTAGGGTTTTCAGCCATGGCTAGGTCAAACTGGGGGATTTCAGGTACTCGATCTTCTCATGTCTTGTTCCTTGCACCACCACCTGGTGGAGCAACACTTCTCTCGGCAACATGTTTTTCGTGTTCTCCATACATCTTTGAGCTTTCTCTTCTTCTTCTACATAAGAAGAAGTGACAATAAGATAGACAAGACGACATTTAGAATAGGCACAAACCCTAGTCCTAGGTCCCTGTAGACTCAGCAAACCTAAAGCTCTGATACCAACCAAATATGACGCTCTGTGCCACACAAGAGAGATTACTGAAAACATAATTGTGAAAGAAAGATTAATAAGACGATTACTAAAAAACACTAAAAATTAAAACCATTTCATAAAACTGTTGAACAGTGAGAACCTTTACATATAAGTCCTTTCATGCCTCAAAGCATATAGAAGATATGCTATCAACCTGTAACCAAAGAACTGTTCCAGAATGTATATATGTGATTCCACCACATCTGTACATAATAGGTATACAAGCCAGCCACATAAAGAAAGTGCATTCACAAAACATATACAAAATATTACCAAAAACCCATGTGTATAGGTACAACTCTAGGACTCTATCAACAAAATGCATCCAGCAACATTGCCAACCTCATCAGCTACTAGCCCTCCTACTGCTCCTCAACCTCTACTGCATGACATCTACCTATTTGTGCTTGTCCACCTAAAAAGGGTGTGGGAAATCCAGGGGGTGATATTCCAAATCTCAGCACGAGACATAACTCACCACCAACTCTATTATCACCACAGATAAGATAAACCAAGAAGCAGTAAGCTTACAACTAAGTGAAGTAGGTAATTGTCATTAACAGGAAGAGCATT
This sequence comes from Alisma plantago-aquatica, assembly GCA_963693085.1. Classification (NCBI taxonomy): domain Eukaryota; kingdom Viridiplantae; phylum Streptophyta; class Magnoliopsida; order Alismatales; family Alismataceae; genus Alisma; species Alisma plantago-aquatica. The sequence goes on from OY856411.1 coordinate 515,429,442, forward strand.
TATTGTTGAATTTATTAAACATCTTAACAATTTAAAAGGAATATGAAGAACATGTATAATTCATATCAACAACATTGTATAAAGATCAAGCAAGACCTCATCCAATGTTTTTATATTTTTATCCTACAAAAATATACTACACAGTTGATTATGCATTTTATTATGCTCCAAGGATTTGAGTCGTACCACCCAAATCCAACCGACCACTTGATAACTTGAAATCGGTGCCATAGAAGGTATAATGCAAGAGCCCAAATCTACGATCTCACCACACCTCTTGGTCAGCACAAGAGAAAACACCATAGAGACATATCAGTCAACTACAACAATGACGTATAGTCAAATTCAGAGATTGGCTCACACATGGCCATCCACATATATAATCATAACTAGCCTACTTTGTACATGTACGACACTAGAAGAACATGACACGCATGGTCATTCTAACAAGAAGGAGTGGCTCACGCATGGCCATCCACACCACAATAAGATCGACTCACACATGGTCTTTGTAACATCCCGAGATTTGAGGCCTCAGATAAGTTAATCTTAAAAGGAATGATTGGACTACCCATATCACCAAGGTGCACCTCCTTTTTAGGGAGCCCATCTCTAAAGAACTCCGTAGTTAAGCGTGCTCAGCTTGGAGTAGTACTAGGATGGGTGACCAGTCGGGAAGTTATTCCTAGTGGTGGTCTGTGGGGCCAGTCGTCATTCCTAAAACTCTACTAGAGCCTTGGGCAGTGGGCCCGAGCATTACAAATGGTATCATAGCCATAACCCCTCCAGTAAGTGGGGCCCACATGGGCATGTGACATGCCAATCTTGAGCTGTGCGGTCCAGGCATGTAGGAAAGGGCTGTTTGATGGTTGACGTAGCCATCCTTGTACTGGTATTCCGTGATCGGGAGCTGGGTGTCCATGGGCCATTGTGGGTCTGCACTGAAATGGGGTCAGATTATGAGGCCATATAGTTGAGACTTGACGAGGATGTCAAGAGTCTAAGTGGGGGAGATTGTAACATCTAGTGGTGGTCTGTGGGGCCAGTCGTCATTCCTGAAACTCTACTAGAGCCTTGGGCAGTGGGCCCAGGCATTACAATCTTCTCCCACATCATATAGTTAAGGATACAAGGAAGTACTCGACTTGTACCCCACATAATAAAAAATAAGCGCTTCGGGTTAAACTCATTTCACCATCCAGCAATTGCTGACACTGAATGGATCTATGGAATAAGGCAAGCTACAATATTAAGTCCCACTTGAGTAATTAGGTTATTTAAACACCTTTCAGCACCAATAAAGTTACAACGTACCACCTCTAAACAAATTCTACATGAACAAGGGCATGACACATCACCAGAACATATTGAAACATGTAAGGTGTGATCTCATCACATCATCACTTCCTGCCTATCTTTCAACATGTGTCCATCACAAGGACTGAATATCTTGGGGTGACAACCCCTCCTCTCATTATTGAGGAAAATCATCTCATGCAAGGCAATAAGCCATCATTAGGTCATAAGACCATTTCCTCATCTTTCTGTGTTACCACATCACATGTGCCTCACAAGGCCTATTCAAACATACTATAATCACCATAGCTCATACTTGGATATTCATATCATCTAGTATTACCTGCATGGTTAGAAACATATAACAAGAGAAACAATACATCATTAACACCACCATTTCATAGAATTCATGCCAATCACATTACATCATTAGAATTAGGGTTTCTCTTTACTCAATTAGGATTTACAAGGTTAAATCAAAAACCACTCTTAGATCATCACTTTCATCATTATTATAACACTTGTTATGAGGTGTAGAAACATAGCTTTCAACATCATTCATAAGGTATGTTATGAGATATAAAAACATGGCTCTCATTATCATACTTACAACCACCCCAAAGGGTAACACATCATATCATGTCACCCTATAATCAACATGGTGTATCACTAATTCCACCATAAGATATTGATTAGGGTTACAACATGGGGTATCAGGTTAACCCTAGGTGTGATGGGAAATAGTAGTATGTCGGGAAACATACAAAGGGTGTATCAGTTGAGCACTTCAAGGTGTTGGCTACCTTATCAAGATGTGTATCGAATTAACATCATAGGGGTATCGACCTACCAACTTGGGATGTGTATCAATTTATCATCACAATATAGGTGTATCAGGAAATGACACTTCAAGGAAAGGGTGTTGGCCAACCCCTCCTATCAGGCAAAATCAACACATGGTGTGATAGACATCATGGGTAACGGAAAACACCCTAGTGTATCAGGAAACTTAGGATTTTAGTGATGTATCTAAGTTGTGATGGGCTATCAAGGGATATCAAGCATCGACCCTTCTCGAGGTGCGATGACCAGATCTTGACGGGAAACACTCTCAACACAACACAACCCCAACCACAATGTTCAATCCCCACATCACTGCACATCAGCAATGCCTCATCCAACGCGTAACGATCTATCTAAAGACCTAATAGTTAAACAACCCAGATCGTGATGACCAACTTATCCAAACGTAGCAGCATCCATCTTATATTGTTCTAGGTGTTACCAAGCCATGACGACCATCAACGAAGCATGTCGACTTAGGCCTTGGCAAGATCGTGATGACCTGTCACAAAGGGTGACGGACAGTGGCCCCATAGGTCGTGAGGACCACCTAAGGTATAATGGCCTAACATGTCTTTAGCCTCAACATACATATCGTCCCAGTCATTTTCAACCTTAGGATGGGCATTACAAGCAAGACAAAGAGGTACAACACAAGGGTATAAACTTAGCAAGATTCCTCTTCTTCAAAACAACACTCAAAACTACCAATAAGATCTACTAACATGCAAGATATAATGAGCTAAGGATAAAGAGCAAAGATAGCAAGTAAAGTGTGATAATAACAAAGAGGGTTTAGAGTTATATAACCCACCTTGAGGATCACCACCAAGCTCCAAGCTTCATGAGCTCAAGGTAGAAGAAGATCTTCCAAGCTTGATCACCACAACACCTCCAAGAGAGAAGATGGAACCAAGGTTAAGAGAACGTGAGAAGGAAAAGAAGGTAACCAAGGTCCATGGCTGAGAAGAAGAAAGGAGAGAAAAAGAAGCTAAGGATCATGGCTTACCAAGGTAGAGGATGAAGAGAGCACCACAAGCATGGGAATCATCCTCGAAGATCCAAGGGAGAAGCTCCTGGAGCCCAAGGTCATCCACCAAAGAGGGAATGCAAGGATAACCAAAAGGGTTCTCTTGCATAGGGAGAAAGATATACATATACAAGAGGGATGAAAGAGAGAGAAAGGGGAAGGTGTCTCCACCTTAGAACCCTAGGTGACACTTGTCCACGAAGAAAGAGCCACATGAAACACCATGCAACAAGGTGATAAGATCTATTCACCTTCCTAGGTCATGGTCGATACACATCTCTACCTCTCTTCACAAACTGATAGGGGTAAACCCTAGGTACCACAAACCAATAGGATGTCCCTCAAGACACCCACAAACAGATAGGATGTCCCTTAGGACACCCAAAAATCGATAGCATGTCCCTCAAGACACCCATAAACTGATAGGATGTCCCTTCAGACATCCACAAACTAATACATGGCCTCTCCAAGGCTCTCAAGCCTAAGGCGACACTCCTAGGTGTAAGACATACCTCAAACATGTGGCCAAAACACCACCAAGGATGTCATCACACAACCAAGGTACAAACAAGGTGCCCATCTCTTTCTCTCTCCTCTAGATGATGCTAGGAGAGAGAAGGAACACTCTAGAGGTGGCAAACTTGCACATTAACCTCTATCCTGGGTAAATTGCAATTTGCACTAAAACCTCTCCACAAAACACAAGCATCAAACTCAAACAAGAAACTTTAAGCTTTCAACATGCCCTAATTACATCTCATATTATTAGATAAAGGAGATAAGCAACATACATAAGCAAAACAAATAGGGTTACCTAAAACGTGGGCTAGGGTCCTTACTCTTATATACACGTCAGGGTCACATAGAAGGAATACTAATTGATCGAAGATCCAACCAATGCTAGAGGCATGGATTTTACATTCTTTGTAACATTTATATATGTTTCATATGTTACATGTGCATTTTACATTATTTATCACTTATATTTCAATCTTTGACTATTTTTAATATGAAAATTTTAGATGGCGTCTAACTGTGAGGATGAGCACTGTAACAAATGTGCACCATGAGGATGAGTCTGGCGTAAGTTATATTATTTATTAAGTAGATGTGTATTTTACATTCTCTATCACAATTTTATAAGTTACATTCTTTATCAGTTAGATGTATTTCTTGATAATATTAGGATGACCATCCTGAGTATGTGCACCCTGAGGATCTTATTGGGTCTGATGAGGAGCAACCTAATTGTGCAACTAAAAGAGGCATCACATTGATGAATAAGTTAGTAGCACAAAGGGGTAAAGGTCTAAAGCTTGTCATTGACTTTGATGAAATAGGAAATCCTTTTGGGAAGAATCACAATACTTTCACACAATATCTAGGGTTTATTACTCATAAGAAGTAGAAACAACAACATATTCCTTAGCATAAAGTTGATCATTCCACAAAAGGCTACATATAGAAGGACATAGCTATGAGATATTCTATTTTTTAAAAGATATTCACAATTTGAATTTTGAAAATATACCATTAAGGACATGAATATTTGCATAGCATCTTTGACCTTGGTAAGATATAATGACCGATATATGTTTTCTTGTATATTAACCCATACATTTATGGTTTGAAGCTACTTAAATACATTGTGTGGACAATTCACATTAACCAATGTGGTATTTCTAGTTCCATCACTGATTATCCATGTAGATAAAGACCCAACTTATGTAAGTGATTACTACTCTACCACAATTAAATATTTTAGCACTATGGGAAAGAACATGATTATATCTCCTATCAATATTGGATAAATTTTGGGTGCTTTGCTTATAATTTTGAATTATTAATTACATTTTATTGTGGAATTTGAGTTTTCTTTTGTTTGCTTCGTTACCCTCAGTAATATAGAAGATAATAATTAGGTATGTGGATACTACATGATGTGCTATATGAACCTGATTGTCACACAAGTGACACTAGACATCCATTGTATACAAAAGATAATTTGTTTAGTCTTGATCATCATAAGTAATTAGTCTGTTTTTTTGGAGAATCTAGGAGGGTATTTATTCATCTCACCCTCCTCTTGTAAGCCAATAAGGATAACATGTACATGGAACAAAGTTTGATTGAAACTTAAACATGGTAGTACTACTACCAGTACAATTATCTCCATCTAATACATCGTTAATAAAATCTGGGGGTCACATATAATCGAAGACACCATCTTTGTGTTTTTGGTGGTGCTTAGCTAAGGCATCAACAACCTTGTTGCACTCTCTCATACCAAATCTAATGACCCATTCACCTTGCTCCCGTCTTCTATTTTCAATAAGCCTAGAGAACTTGGGGTTGCTCTACGAGTGACTTTGCAACATTTCTACAAGCACTTTACAATCAGTCTCAATAATCAGTTTAGGTACCTTTCTCTTATGAGCTATCTCACTGGCTAAATCCACTGCTAGAAATTCTACATGAAAAGCTGAATCAACTTTCATTTCTCTCGCATACCCTCCTGCCCATCTTCCTTCATGGTCCCGAGCAATCGTAGTTGTTGTGGTTTTGTGCTTCGTCCAAGCTGAGTCTGGATTGACCTTCAGAAAACCCTCAGGCGGTCATATCCAATATTGCTTGTCCAGTGACTTTATACCTTGTTTTGGCTTCTCTATATCCCAAGATATTTCATTCAGTGGGATTTCTCATACAATCCTTTGTATTAGATGGTGGACCGGGAGAGTGGTACTTTCAAACACTTGGGTATTTCTTACACCGCACAACATCCAACAAGTAATCAAAAAGCTCTAAAGCTTTGGACTGCTACTTTTCACTTGTTCCCTGAACCAACCATCAAGATTGGCCTAGAAGAAGATGTCTTCTGAACAAATGTTAAGAATAGCCATCCATACCTCCTTCGAGTATGGGGAGTCTCTCAAAGCGTATATTAAGGTCTCCTCTTTATCTATGCACCTCTCGCATTTTGCCATCACTGGTCAGCTTATGAAGTACCCTCCTCTGGTTGGTCAGGAGTGCATCGTGCATAGTGAGCCAGGCAAAGAACTTGACCTTTGCAACTATCTTCGTTCCCCACAATAAGCTCCAATTATAATGATCTCCCGATCCCTTCTAAGAATTGTATATGCATATTTAGTAGAGATGGCCCCATTCAATGTATCTGTCCAGACTCTAACTTCTTGTTGTGTCATACTGGTCAGAGTTTCCAGCTTCAGAATGTTGTGCACCATCCTCGGTGTAAGCCAGTACTTGAGGAAAGCTTCATCCCATTTCCCTCTATCCAAAACAATGTTTGCTACCTTCAGATCTGATATCTCTTCTAGGATAGTATGTAGTGCCTCTGATGCTAGCTTGATTCCTGACCCACCCAGATATCTTACCAGAAGCTCATTTGCCTGCCATTTCTCACCACGAGATACAAATTCTCCATAATAAGCTATTTACATTTGAGTGTAGCTTGAGCTACACATAATAGTTGCACCCCTTTCCCCTCAACATAATTATCGAACTACTTCTTCATGAACCTGCACCAAATAGTGTTTCTAGTGCTGGCTATATCCCAAGCGTTCTTACCCAAGAGAGTTGTGTTCCACTCCCTCAAGGTCCTTAGGTCAAGTCCTCCATTGAATTTACTGCTAGTTACTTTGTTCCAATCCACCAGAGACATGGGGTTAGCTTTATGACCTCCTCCCCATAAAAATCGCCTAATGTAGTTGTCAATCCTATCACATAAGCTCAGTGAAAGTGTTGTTGTTTGCATAATGTAATCTGGAATGGCTTCCAAAGTAGACTTTTCCAGGCAGCAATGGCCTACCAGCGAGAGGGTCCTTGTTTACCACCCATGAGTCTTTGAATCAATTCTATCCAAGATACTTACATATGTCAGCTTGGTCACTATGGAATGGATAATAGGTACACCTACGTATCTTCCTAGGTCCTCTGTTTCCTGAAAATTGCATATTCTTGTGATCCCGGTTCTCGTAGCTCGAGGGACGCAGGTGGAGTAGAAAACTTGTGTCTTGGAAATGGAAATGGCTTGCCCTGAGGCCTCCTTAAAATTGGTAAAGCATTTCTCAATCACTCACATTTGTTTGCATGTAGCTTCTCCAAAGAGAATCAAGTCATCTGTGAAGCACAGATGAGACACTACAATTCCAATATGGCCCATTCTGATCGGGGCCCAATCCACGCATTGGACAAGGTCGTTTATCATCTAACTTAATCGCTTAATACATAAAGCAAATATGTACGGGGAGAGTGGGTCTCCTTGCCTAAGCCCCCGACTCACTTTGAAAGAGCTGATATTGTTCCCATTCCAGATAATTGAACACTCTCCAATGGTGATGGAGTTCATGATATAAGTTATAATGTTTGTAGGGATTTAAATCTTATGCAAGGTGTCACGAATGAATGACCAGGAGAGCTTGTCATATGCTTTGGACAAATCTACTTTGATCGCCATATGTACAGGTCCCCTCCTCCTCTTCATCATGTGGATTACTTCCTGGGTAATCGAATTATTATATGTAATGTGCCTACCCGGCACAAAAGCACTCTGAGATTTCGAGATCCATCTGGGCAAATATCCCTTCAATCTCTCCACTACTATCTTTGAGATGAGTTTCAAGCACATGTTATTTAATGAAATCAGCCATAGCTGATCACATGCTATCAGCTTACTGACTTTAGGAATGAGCACAATAGTGGAATCACATAGCTCTCTGGTCAGTATTTTGCCCCTCAACACCTTCTTTTCCATTGTCAGCACTGAATATTTCACAGTATTCCAATGGTTCAAGAGAAATAGGCCATTGATGCCATTAGGTCTCGCAACTTTATATGGGTTCAAATTTTTTAGGATCTTGAGACACTCATCCTCCTTAGGGTCTTCTACAATACTACTGAGTTGTGTCTATGTGAGATTCTTGAAACAACCCAATATAGAGGTAATCGTCCCCATACGACACTATTCATATTCAATTAGAATGGAAAGAAAATGGGATCGGACCAACTCTTTCAGCTGACTTTCCCCAGTAATCCATACACCATATTTGTTCTTTAGTTGGAGGATAGTGTTTTGTATTATGCATTTCTTGACATATGTGTTATAAAACTTAGTATTTGAGTCACCATCTTTGATCCAGTTTATATGACTTCTCAATTTCCATTCTTCTTCCTCCTCTTTCAAGATCTCATCTAGAGTTGCTTTCATATCCACATAGATGCCATCTGTGATTCGGTTATAGCATTTTGTTAACTCCTTTTCCAGCTTCTTTATGTTTTGTAGTACAATAGTTTTTCTTTTTGTGTTGTTCTGTGCTTTGTCTCGGTCCCACTCACAGATCCTATCTTTAATGTGATCAAGAGAAGTGTTGATTTTTTCCGTATAGTTCCAACATCTAGCAAGCATCCTCTTAAATTCTTCATCTGATGCCCATATAGCCTTTGATCTAAATCTGTTAGCCACTGCCCATTGCTATTTGATGCATTTGACTAAGATTGGGCTATGGTCAGACTACAATCATGGCAAGTGTTTGACAAAAAACTGTTGGTGCTTATGAATGAAGGCTATATTAGTGACTACCCAATCCAAGCATTGTTGTAAGGTGCCACACTTGAAAGTAAACTTTGGACCTGAATATCCAAGGTTAGATAAGCCGTCGACCATCAACGTTTCTTGGAAAATCTGAGCTTCAGTATAATTGTAATGTACACTCCCTCTCTTCTCTTTTGGATTACAAGTAGTGTTGAAATTGCCTAAAATGATCCAAGGCTTTGTGAAGATATTACCCATACGCACCAGGTGTTTCCAAAGTAATTGTCGTACTATAAAATGCATGTTGGCATAAACGAAGGTCACCAGAGTAGAGGTGTTAATGTAGCAAGTCACGAACTAGAAATGATAGTTGATGATAGACACCTCACAGTCTCTTTCGTTCCAACAAACCCATATGCCCCCTACAAAGCCTTGAGCCTCCATCCGAAAGGATTTCTTGAACCCGAGTTTAGTTATTGTTTGTGTTACTTTAGAATCGCCTAGCCAAGGCTTAATGATAGAAATAACCTTAGGCTTATGGATTGAGATTAACTCTTTAAGGTTTCTTTGTGTCTCCTTCTTTCCGATTCCCCGAATATTCCAACACTTTAAGCTTAACATAAACACAGATTCAAGTAGAAGAAGTGATGGGAACATCTCCGCTGCCACCATCATCAATGCCAGTTGATGCTATATTCATGTTGTCTTTGTTGGCTTCAACGTCCTTCAATCTCCTACTGCTATTTTTGCATTTGACTCACAGAAGAGTAGTTCAGTGATTACAAGGTTTTGTGTGATCGGTCCTAGTATTCTCGAACTTCACCGTCGGGGTTCAGACGTGGTGAGAGCCCTTTGTTTTCCGGTTCTCTTCATTTTTGTCCCAATGCCTTAACATTTCCTCCTTGGAAGGATTGGTGCGCTGTCTACCAGTGCCTCATTAATTATATTCAGTTCCCCATATGCCATCATCAGTTCTTGGGAGATGGTGCTACTTGCTGCATTATCTGTTGTTTCCATCTCTTTGTCTCCTTCCTCCACCTCAATAACTTCAACCACTTCATTAATAGCTGATTAACTACTACGTGTGCTGGTTTGGTAGGGCTCATTTTGGCAGTTATGTTTTTAGTAGTGTTTGTTGTCTTGAAGTACTTTTGGCTTAATACTCCCTTCTTCTCCCTGCTTGACCACCTTCTTCTTCCTCCACACTTTATTGGTTCTTATGGGTTGTTCATTAGTAGATGGGTTCACAACACTTGGAATCATCTCCTTTTCTCCAGCAGCATGATCAATATTCCCTTCCTCCCATAGGCTATCAAATGGGTTAGTGCTTTTCATATCTGTGTGTTTTTCTATTTGTTGCATGTTCTTTCTTCTTCCTCTTCTATGACTCTGTGTTTGCCAAACCTCGTCTGAGTTGTTGAGTCTACCACTGGTATCTCCACTATTTTTTGATGCATTGTTATTTGGTATCTGGTAGCTTCTCTTTCTAGAATGGTGTTCTCTGTATGTTAGTTTTTTGAGGTTAGATAACTTCATATTCCACGCCATTGATCAAGATAGTTGCTGCCAACTCTCTCGCGGTATATAATTCCACTACAAGTCTAGCAAAATGGCTTCTTATTCTCCTAGCTATGTGCTCATCCACCTTAATGAGCCTTTCGAGTGCTAGTCCAATGTACTCATACATAGTCGGGACGTATAGGTGGAGGGGGAGATTAACTATTCTCACCCATGCTACAAATAGCTCGGGATGCACCTCTCTTGCTTTGAAGGTGGGATACCACTCCCAAACTAGTAGATTCAGTCTGAACACCTTCCAGGGACCTCCTATCAGGGCTTCATTGTAGTCCTTTTGGCAAAAGAGTTGGATTACGAAGTGATCCTTTTCCATCTCATACAAGTTGAATCGTCCTGTGATCTTCCGAAGGAGTTTGAATCGATCATGTAGGGTCATATACCCTATATCCACACCCATTAATCGTACCACCATGGCATATCTCCAAGGTTTGATTAGTATGTCTTCTGCCTCTGGGATGATCGATGTTGCTGGTTTTCCTTCCACCTCTCCTAGGGAAACATCTTGGACCGACAACTTCTCCACATACAGAGTTTCGACGAACATGTCACTTCTCCCTGGGATCTGGCTGCCAAAGATGACTCCATTGAAGGAGATCAGATGTGTTTGTGCCTGCTTCAAGTTAGATTATTGTTGGGATTTGTTCTCCAGCCTTTGTTAAGAATTCATACTCGGATGATCCTGGTTTTTGGTCTGAGACCCTTCTTCATGTCTGATGTTGTTCACCTAACTCTTGCTTGTGTTTCCAAAGTCTACCTTCTCGTCTTATACCCCTTTCAAGCCAGAGTAATTGAACTGTAAAACTAGTGATGGGATCGTGAAGCCTTATCCACTATGCTGGGAAAGAATGCTAGTATTTACATTTGCGTCCTCCTCGTACCTCTCCCTCGTTCATCCTCCGTCTTGACTGCCTTCGATTCCACCACGATCTACCTCAGATTTAGTGTTTCTCGTGGCACCGCCACCATCGCCATAGCCCCCACGTCCCCTAGGTTTATCCGTCGTCAAATGGTTTCAATCAGTCTCATTTGATAACATAAAAAATTTATATCAAACTCTTGAATTGTGTCATCTGTTTACAGTTGTTTGACATGATAGATCCTTATAGAAAAGAAGAATTGGATGATGTATGAGAAGTGTGGGAAAAGCTATAAGGTCTAAGAAAAATAGTTATCATGTAGATAGTTAATGTCAATGCCTACATATATCCTTCAATATCGACCATGAACAAAAAAATAAAGAATTTTCTAGATATAATTTCCTAGTGTCTTAAACTCTACAAAACAAACTAGGAATTTGATGCATTTGTAAACTCATGTGACAACAACATATGGGGGAGAAAAAAATATGAAGTGAAGTGGAAAAAAAGGGGAAACAATATAGTACATGACTAGTGATGGGTAGGGGTGGGCATTTGACTAAGGTGGGACAACCATACCCCTCTTACCTAATCCAAGATGGGGTGGATAAGGAACCATTCTCCTACTCCAATCTTTTATCCTTCCAACCTTTAAAATTGAACTAGGATCAGTGTACTGAAACACCTTTCATTGAATCACAAAGAACTTGACAGTAACACATACCTTACATGCACACGGGACCCTAGTTTTGTCCTTTCTATTTATACCTCCCACCATCAAGTTCCCTTCCTCTTTGCTTCCTCTATTCACCCATTCTACTCCCACTCTAAAATCTTTCCTCTTTTATACTAGTATAATATCCTTTTGTATCTTCCTTGTCCGTTCACTAGGAGAAGCCTTAGCTCAATTTTTTACACCTATTGCAACTTCTATTGGGTAAAGTTCCAATTCCTATTTTTGAAAGGTATGTGAAATGTAAATTTTTATCATGCTTTAATCTTAGTCTTTGGTAGAATTTATTATTTATTTTTGATTATTTGCAAAACCATTGATCCTATTTTGGGATAGCAACTCTAGCTTCTTGGTCTCCCTTAATTGGGGGTTATTGAGGGGTGGGGTCGTTACAATTGGTATCAGAGCATGGTTTTCTATTTAATCTCTAATAATTATTGAATTTACAAACTCTTTAGAACCCAAGGGAGTTATGAGAGGATTTTCCAATGATAGAGGTGTCTAGAAAAGGATCACAATCTGGGGGCTGGCAAGATTTTCCTCTGCCCCTCTAGTCAGTCTATGAGGACTCCCAGATTCTATGTGACTGCTAGGCCAAAATCGGAGGATTTGACCTGAAATAAGATACCTCTAGGTCTTCTCATCTAATTTCATCCCTTCTTTATCTCTTTTCTCTGGAGAAATTTTAAGTGCTTAGGGTTTCTCTATCTCTCTCCGCCCCTCCTATGTTGGGAAATCAAGATGTTAAGGATTAGGGAATCCTCCACCGAATAGAAAAATGCATGTATTTAAGATGACACAGATATACATTTAAAGTGTATACATATATTTCCAAGTTATAAATATGTGGTTAAATGATTTTAACTTGTGTGAATCAGCATGGTCTGTATCAAGACCATAGTTGTTCCCTTCGAGGCTACTAAGAACCCTTATAGGGGTAGGCCTCCCCGCAAGAGGATGGGATCTTTTAAGAAGAGGAGGACAGACTATGGTGATGAGTCCTCAAAGAAGAGGAAGAGACATGAGGAAGCCTCCAAGGAAGGTTCGGATCCTAAGCCCATTCCTTCCGATCACATGAATGAGGATGACGACTAGAAAGGGGGATCAGTGGGAGAAGACGAGACCAAGATTGACACCACCACAAACTGTGGGCCACCTGTGGTGGTCCATACACCTGACACACTCTGGATGGAGCAAAAAAAGAATCTGACTGAGGCCATCAGTGCTTTGGCCCTCAAGGACACCGCCAAAGGTGAAGATGGAGAGCCTCTACCAGTTCATCCCCAACTCAGATTCACCATCCTAGACTTCGTGAAGCTGAACATAGAGAAGTTATGGGGAGAGGACAAGATAGATGTCACTGACTGGGCTGATGCTTGCCTGCTTGCAGTCAATAAAGGGTTCCGCATGCTGGTGGTTCAACTGAACAAGAAAGTCTTATTTGCTACCCCTCTTCTGGAAGGAGCAACTAAGGTGTGGTGGGAGAACTACATCACATGTCGAGACCTAAACGAAGACCCGATGAGCTAGACAGATTTCAGAACCATCTTCTCTGCCAAGTTCATGCCTACCTCAGCCAAGAAGGGGAAAGAGAAGGAGTTCACCTTCCTCGTGCAAGGCAACCTCTCTGTTGCATACTATGCTCACAAGTTTCACCTACTGGAGCGTTTCAGGTACATGATGATGGTGGGTGGATCACTTTGTGGAGCTTCTACACCCCGTCATGAAGCCTCATGTGATGATGAGTAAGCTGACAACCATCGTTGAGGCCTAAAACACTACCTTGAGCATGGAGAAGACAACGATGCCTACAATCAACCCATCTAAGGGGTACCTGGGCTACGATGAAGGAGCTGCTAGACTGAATAATGATAATAAGAAAGAACAAGGCTGTAACAATGCGAAGGGAAAGCATGGAAGAAAAGGAAAGTCATGCGGTGAGACCATTTTTAGAAGTGTCGTACCAATGGACGAACACACGCTGCAAAGTGTCACTTCGAGAATAAGGTGTGATTATGTTGCCAGTAGGAGGGATGCTTCATCTCCAACTATCATCTTCCTGATTCGAGAGGTCCAGGTCTTATGGCGACACAACCGGTGGCAGTAGCACCTCCAGTAGGAGTCGGTGCACCAACTGGAGGTCCACATGTTGGAGAATAGAGGCAAGCCCATGTTTTCACCATCGACAATGAAGAGGCTCAGGCCAATGCCAATCAGTTAATAGAGGCCAATGTAGTAGTCTAATACATTATGAAAAACTATGTAGGCATGCTTGAATTCATGGGACAAAATGAAAAAGCTCTTTTTGATTCTGGTTCTACTAATACTTTCATTTTGAGAAATCTGGAAACTATGCTTTGTTTGGACATCAAGGATTTAGGTTGTGTTTTGGATGCCACAACCCTGAGTGGTTGGATATATATATATATATATCTTTTAAAAACCCCTATCTTGCCAGTTAAATACCTGAGTCATGAGCTTCCTACTGACTTCATCCTCCTCGATATGAATAATTTTGATGTCATTATTTGTATGGATTGGATTTACACCTATAGAGCATATATTGACTATAGGGAAAAGAAGATCCTTATTAGGAAACTTGGTCACCCACACTTTACTATTCGAGGAAGGAGAGATGCAACCACCAACCTATATGTGTTAGCTCTGAAGGCTGAGGATGTGATCTCCAAAGGTTGTCAAGCTTTCATAGCAGTAGTCACTGAGCCAGAGCCTAAGGTGCGACCCTTTGAGGAAATAGAGGTAGTCAGGGAGTATGCAGATGTTTTTCCATATGATCTGCCTAGTTCTCTGATGTTGACATTTCATATCATATTTCTATCTTGTTTGTCATGCATTTTTCATGCATTCAGACTCATTTTCATTCATATTCATGTTGATTTTCATGCATTCGTGTTATACTTACTCTTGACTTCTTGTTGATGCACATGTACTCAATTTCATTCTATTTTGACAAGAAAATGCCCCCAAATGCGTATATTGGGCATTTCCCCTTGGAGTCATGCAGCTGGAGCAGAATATTGAAGAAATAGCAGGAGTTACGATGTGTAACACAGTTACACACATCGTAAGGCCTCATCAGATAAAACTCTCAAAGACAAACACACGCCGTGTTGTCCAGAAACACAACGTAAGGCACTTTTGGAGAAATTTTGTTAGGGACTTGGACTTACTGCGTGTTGCCAAATTACACGCCGTAAGTCTGGGTCTCTCGAGAAGTTGCTAAGATGCACTTATCCACACAACGTGTGGACCAATCCACACACAGTAAGTGGATCAATTTTCTGTAGAATTTGAAATTGAATATTTTGTTTGAACAAATAGGACACTCTCTCTCTTGGGATAGTTATCATGGATCATTTGGAGCATTTTTGCACTAGAGAATAGACAGGAGCTGAGGAGGGAGAAGTTGGGGAAGACAAGGTGGTTATTCAAGAGAAGACCTCTTTTCCTCTCCATTCTTCTTCATCGTTGCAGCTGGAGCTTCCCCGTTTGACTTCAACCTACTCGAGAGAGAAGGTTGCTAGAGAGGATCTGTTCAGAGATGAAACTCCATCTATTTGTTGGAATTTCTCCTTGTTCCTTCTTTCATTTCAAATTCTCTAGTTGAACATTAGTTTCTATCATGAAAAACTACAAATTTCCATCTTCTTACTTGTGTTTCATAGCCATGATTGAGTAGATATGAATTCTTGGGCATGAAGAGTAACTCCCATGTCATGACATGTATGGAACATGATAATTTGTTCTAAATACTAAATGCTTGCATTTCTACCTTTTGAGTATCGGTTCTTACTTCTTGCATGTATGGTTGGCCACTATATATGCATGCTTTATGATTTCTTTCTTAATCTGAGAAGATAGGTAGGAGAGTAAGGAGTTACTCTCTTGGCAACTCCTCCTTTACCATGAGAGTGGAAATTATGGAGTTGAGGTGTAGGTTTGTGATCCAAAATGAAATACATTCACGAGAGTGATGTATTGAGTTAGGATCGTTGTATTTACACTGTGAGGTGAAGTATAACATACAACTCTCCTCTACAAGTTTTTGGTATGTTTAAATTCGTGTTCCTTATTCATGTTATGATGCGTTAGTGAAATCCTAAGTCCAAGATTATTTTAAATCTGAAATCAAACCCCTTCAAGTAACCCATTTACTATTTTATTTTAATTCTAAAATTTTAGTTTAATCAACCAAATCACTCTTTGAAAAAGCTCTAGATTGTTGAAACTTAGCACTATTGCATTTAATTAGTTACTAAAGATCCTTGTGTTTGATCTCGACTACAACTACTCCCGTATACTTGCGGGAATTAGTTGGTTGAGTAAAATATCATTTATATGATTGAAACTCGTTAGTATAACAACCAACAAGTTTTTGGCACCATTTCCGGGGATCTATGGTTAATCTAATTAGAGTAAAAAGTGCTAACTAGTATTTGAGACTAGATCATCACTTCCATTTTCAAAATTTCATATATTTTTTAATTGTGTTCTCAATATCTCTTACTTCTTTTCATGGTGTATGTGTCATTTGAAGAGGGGTCTTCAACCATCCACATTTCTAGATCATGAGATTGTGTGCACTCTTGAAAGTTTGAGGAGAGAAAGAAGAGAAAAGCAAACACTACTAGAGGGTATTCCATCATCATCACTACCACCATCTTCTTCATCCTTTGAATAAGCCACCCAAGAAGATCCAATCATGAAGGACAATCGTCCTTTGAAGGACTTTGCCATGTCGGCTGCCACAAACATTTTTGGAGTCATTGGTCTACCTGTAATAGAGGCAAACAACTTCTCTATTAGTCTTTCTATGATGCAAATGATCCAGAAAACCCATTTTACGGGTACCGCCTCTGAAGATCCAAATCTTCATGTAGTTGAATTCCTATAGTACATGAACACCTTCAAGATCAATGGTGTATCCACTGATGGAACAAAGCTACTACTGTTTCCCTTAACCTTGAGAGATAAAGCCAAGGAGTGACTCTTATCTCTTCCCAAGAAGTCCATCAAGAGTTGGGACCAACTATGAAATGCTTTCCTTCCAAAGTATTTTCCGCCAAGCAAGACAGCTCAACTGAGAAGCCAGCTCACAAACTTTTCTGAGTTAGATGGAGAAACTTTGTATGACACACAGGAGAGGTTCAAGGACTTGGAACGCCTTTTCCCTCACCATGGATTGACTAATTGGCTGCAACTTCAAACATTCTACAATGGATTGTTCTACAACACTCACATGATAGTGGATGATGCTGCTAATGAAGCCTTAATGAATACATTTTATAGTGAGTCTTATGATATCATTGAAGATATAACACTCAACCACTGCCAATGGGGGTCGCATAGGAAAGAAAATCCATCTTCTACACTGAGTTCTTCAACCGGGAAGCAAGTAGGAAAGCATAGTGTTGATGTAGTTGATCTAATTACAGCTAAGCTTGATGTCCTTACACAAAAGTTTGAGAACATGACTACAATGCAGATCCAAGCAGCTGAGGTAATTTTTGAAGCATGTGGACTTGCTGGACATACTTCTTGTACTTGTTTTGCTCCTAATATGAATGAGGAGAACCAAGAGCAAGTCAATGTTGTTGGGATACATGGGAACAAATAGCAATACAATCCCTACTCCAAGACATACAATCCAGGATGGAGAGATCATCCTAATTTCTCTTACCGAAACACAAGTAATGCTCAAAACGTTCAACAAGGGTGGAAACAACAACTCTTCAACCGGCAAACAAATGGGAATCTGTCAGGCTTCAACAACAATAGGGGTTACCAATAGTAGCAACAACCTCAGAAATCTTCTTTGGAGACTATGATGGAGCAATTCATCTTCACTCAAGCGCAGCAAAATGAAGAGTTCTGGAGCAATGACAACTTGTTTAAAGATGCAATTGCTCAACTCTCTGTGAAAGAGGATGGCATTTCCACTCACACAAGGATTTTGGAAAACCAAATTTCCTAGTGAGCTTTGGTATAGCAAAAGAACACACTATCTGGTTCTCTTTGTAGCCAACCAGAGGTGAATCCAAGAAGGCAAGTAAATGCTATCACCTTGAGGAGTGGAGCTGAAATTCAAAGACCTTCTCTACCCAAGGAGAAGAGTGTTGAGGTTGCTGATGAAGAGAAGATTAACACCCCCATTGATGACAAAGGAAAAGGTACATCTGAGGTATCACCTTCTTACAAAGCAAGTGCACCATTTCTACAAATACTTGCAAATAAGAAGGAGGATTCAAAATTCAAAAAATTCATGGAGATCCTAAAAAAACTCCATGTCAACCTTACGTTGGCTGAAGTCATAGCTGAGATGCCGTCATATGCAAAGTTTTTGAAGGACATCCTCACCAAGAAGAGGAGTATAGACCAAGTTGAAACCTTCATGCTTTCTGAGAGAATAAGTTCAATCATTCAAAACAAACTTCCGGCGAAGCTAGATGAGTTGGGAGCATTCACTCTACCTTGCAAAATTAGTAACACCACGTTTGACAAAGGTCTTGATGAGATTGGAGCTAGCATTAGTCTCATTCTATCTACTTTGTGGCAGGAGCTAGATCTTGGAGATTTTAAGCCTACAAAGATGGCCATTCAGCTAGCCGATCACTCAATCAAATATCCCAAAGGTATTGTGGAGTATGTACTGGTGCAAATCGGTAAATTCTACATTCCTTGTGATTTTGTTATGTTAGACGTGTTTGAAGTTCCTTCCAATCCCATTCTCTTTTAGAGGCCCTTCTTGAGGACTGTCATATGCCTTGTTGATGTCTGGGAAGGAAATCTTACACTCCAAGTTTGTGAAGAAGCCATGGAGTTTTCTGTGTTTAATGCCATGAAGGCACCTTCACAAGTAGAAGATCTCTGTTTTATTGATTCTATTGACTCTATTGTGGAGGAAGACCATGATGATGCTGATTTGAT
The DNA here is from genome assembly GCA_963693085.1 of Alisma plantago-aquatica. Lineage (NCBI taxonomy): Eukaryota > Viridiplantae > Streptophyta > Magnoliopsida > Alismatales > Alismataceae > Alisma > Alisma plantago-aquatica. Next base: position 515,448,275 of record OY856411.1, read on the forward strand.
ATTTAACTATTGTGATGATGATGAAGCTACCAATGATGACTCTAAAAATTTTGGAGCATTTTCTATTGCTCAACCAAATGTTATTAATGAAGATATTTCACTTGTTGATGATACCAAAGAAAACATAGCTGGGAGAAGGGTAGAAGTCAAAGACTTTCCACTAGGGCTGAGGTATGCATTTCTTGACCCTGATTCTACTTCTCTAGTCATAATCAATGAGGAGTTAACTAATGAACAAGAAAATAATTTGCTTACTGAATTACGTTTATCCATTGATGGAACAAAGCTACTATTATTTCCCTTAACCTTGAGATATAGATCCAAGGAGTGACTCTTATCTCTTCCCAAGAAGTCCATCAAGAGTTGGGACCAACTATTAAGTGCTTTCCTTGCAAAGTATTTTCCGCCAAGCAAGACAGCTCAACTGAGAAGGTAGCTCACAAACTTTTCTGAGTTAGATGGAGAAACTTTGTATGACACATGGGAGAGGTTCAAGGACCTGGAATGCCTTTGCCCTCACCATGGATTGACTAATTGGCTGCAACTTCAAACATTCTACAATGGATTGTTCTACAACACTCACATGATAGTGGATGTCGCTGCTAATGAAGCCTTAATGAATATGTCTTATAGTGAGTCTTATGAATATCATTGAAGATATAGCACTCAACCACTGCCAATGGGGGTCGCATAGGAAAGCAAATCCATCTTCTACACTGAGTTCTTCAACTGGGAAACAAGTAGGAAAGCATAGTGTTGATGCAGTTGATATAATTACAACTAAGCTTGATGTGCTTACACAAAAGTTTGATAAGATGACTACAATGCAAATCCAAGCAGCTGAGGTAATTTGTGAAGCCTGTGGACTTGCTGGACATACTTCTTCTACTTGTTTTGCTCCTAATATGAATGAGGAGAACCAAGAGTAAGTCAATGCTATTGGGATACATGGGAACAAACAACAATACAATCCCTACTCCAAGACATACAATCCAGGATGGAGAGATCATCCTAATGTCTCTTACCGAAACACAAGTAATGCTCAAAACTTTCAACAAGGATAGCAACAACAACTCTTCAACCAGCAAACAAATGGGAATCCGCCAAGCTTCAACAACAATAAGGGTTACCAATAGCAGCAACAACCTCAAAAATCTTCTTTGGAGACTATGATGGAGCAATTCATCTCCACTCAAGCCCAGCAAAATGAAGAGCTCTGAAGCAATGACAAATTGTTTACAAATGCAATTGCTCAACTCTCTGTGAAAGCGGATGGCATTTCCACTCACACAAGGATGTTGGAAAACCAAATTTCCTAGCAAGCTTTGGTGTATCAAAAGAACACACCATCTGAGTCTCTTTGTAGCCAACCGGAAGTGAATCCAAGAAGGCAACTAAATGCTATCACCTTGAGGAGTGGAGCTGAAATTCAAAGACCTTCTCCACCCAAGGAGAAGAGTGTTGAGGTTGCTGATGAAGAGAAGATTGGCACCCTCATTTATGACAAAGGAAAAGGTACAGCTGAGGTACCACCTTCTTACAAAGCAAGTGCACCATTTCTATAAATACTTGCAAATAAGAAGGAGGATTCAAAGTTCAAAAAATTCATGGAGATCCTAAACAAACTCCATGTCAACCTTCCCATGGATGAAGTCATAGCTGAGATGTCGTCATATGCAAAGTTTTTGAAGGACATCCTCACCAAGAAGAGGAGGATAGACCAAGTTGAAACTGTCATGCTTTCTGAGAGAATGAGTTCAATCATTCAAAACAAACTTTTGACAAAGCTAGATGACTTGGGAGCATTCACTCTACCTTGCAAAATTAGCAACACCACGTTTGACAAAGGTCTTAATGAGATTGGAGCTAGCATTAGTCTCATTCTATCTACTTTGTGGCAGGAGCTAGATCTTGGAGATTTGAAGCCTACAAAGATGGCCATTCATCTAGTTGATCACTCAATCAAATATCCCAAAGGTATTGTGGAGTATGTACTGGTGCAAATCGGTAAATTCTACATTCCTTGTGATTTTGTTATGTTAGACGTGTTTGAAGTTCCTTCCAATCCCATTCTCTTTTAGAGGCCCTTCTTGAGGACTGTCATATGCCTTGTTGATGTCTGGGAAGGAAATCTTACACTCCAAGTTTGTGAAGAAGCCATGGAGTTTTCTGTGTTTAATGCCATGAAGGCACCTTCACAAGTAGAAGATCTCTGTTTTATTGATTCTATTGACTCTATTGTGGAGGAAGACCATGATGATGCTGATTTGATATTTAACTATTGTGATGATGATGAAGCTACCAATGATGACTCTAAAAATTTTGGAGCATTTTCTATTGCTCAACCAAATGTTATTAATGAAGATATTTCACTTGTTGATGATACCAAAGAAAACATAGCTGGGAGAAGGGTAGAAGTCAAAGACTTTCCACTAGGGCTGAGGTATGCATTTCTTGACCCTGATTCTACTTCTCTAGTCATAATCAATGAGGAGTTAACTAATGAACAAGAAAATAAATTGCTTACTGAATTACGTTTATCCATTGATGGAACAAAGCTACTATTATTTCCCTTAACCTTGAGATATAGATCCAAGGAGTGACTCTTATCTCTTCCCAAGAAGTCCATCAAGAGTTGGGACCAACTATTAAGTGCTTTCCTTGCAAAGTATTTTCCGCCAAGCAAGACAGCTCAACTGAGAAGGTAGCTCACAAACTTTTCTGAGTTAGATGGAGAAACTTTGTATGACACATGGGAGAGGTTCAAGGACCTGGAATGCCTTTGCCCTCACCATGGATTGACTAATTGGCTGCAACTTCAAACATTCTACAATGGATTGTTCTACAACACTCACATGATAGTGGATGTCGCTGCTAATGAAGCCTTAATGAATATGTCTTATAGTGAGTCTTATGAATATCATTGAAGATATAGCACTCAACCACTGCCAATGGGGGTCGCATAGGAAAGCAAATCCATCTTCTACACTGAGTTCTTCAACTGGGAAACAAGTAGGAAAGCATAGTGTTGATGCAGTTGATATAATTACAACTAAGCTTGATGTGCTTACACAAAAGTTTGATAAGATGACTACAATGCAAATCCAAGCAGCTGAGGTAATTTGTGAAGCCTGTGGACTTGCTGGACATACTTCTTCTACTTGTTTTGCTCCTAATATGAATGAGGAGAACCAAGAGTAAGTCAATGCTATTGGGATACATGGGAACAAACAACAATACAATCCCTACTCCAAGACATACAATCCAGGATGGAGAGATCATCCTAATTTCTCTTACCGAAACACAAGTAATGCTCAAAACTTTCAACAAGGATAGCAACAACAACTCTTCAACCAGCAAACAAATGGGAATCCGCCAAGCTTCAACAACAATAAGGGTTACCAATAGCAGCAACAACCTCAAAAATCTTCTTTGGAGACTATGATGGAGCAATTCATCTCCACTCAAGCCCAGCAAAATGAAGAGCTCTGAAGCAATGACAAATTGTTTACAAATGCAATTGCTCAACTCTCTGTGAAAGCGGATGGCATTTCCACTCACACAAGGATGTTGGAAAACCAAATTTCCTAGCAAGCTTTGGTGTATCAAAAGAACACACCATCTGAGTCTCTTTGTAGCCAACCGGAAGTGAATCCAAGAAGGCAACTAAATGCTATCACCTTGAGGAGTGGAGCTGAAATTCAAAGACCTTCTCCACCCAAGGAGAAGAGTGTTGAGGTTGCTGATGAAGAGAAGATTGGCACCCCCATTTATGACAAAGGAAAAGGTACAGCTGAGGTGCCACCTTCTTACAAAGCAAGTGCACCATTTCTATAAATACTTGCAAATAAGAAGGAGGATTCAAAGTTCAAAAAATTCATGGAGATCCTAAACAAACTCCATGTCAACCTTCCCATGGATGAAGTCATAGCTGAGATGTCGTCATATGCAAAGTTTTTGAAGGACATCCTCACCAAGAAGAGGAGGATAGACCAAGTTGAAACTGTCATGCTTTCTGAGAGAATGAGTTCAATCATTCAAAACAAACTTTTGACAAAGCTAGATGACTTGGGAGCATTCACTCTACCTTGCAAAATTAGCAACACCACGTTTGACAAAGGTCTTAATGAGATTTGAGCTAGCATTAGTCTCATTCTATCTACTTTGTGGCAGGAGCTAGATCTTGGAGATTTGAAGCCTACAAAGATGGCCATTCATCTAGCTGATCACTCAATCAAATATCCCAAAGGTATTGTGGAGTATGTACTGGTGCAAATCGGTAAATTCTACATTCCTTGTGATTTTGTTATGTTAGACGTGTTTGAAGTTCCTTCCAATCCCATTATCTTTGGGAGACCCTTCTTGAGGATTGTCAGATGCCTTTTTGATGTCTGGGAAGGAAAGCTTACACTCCAGGTTTGTGAAGAAGCCATGGAGTTTTCTGTGTTTAATGCCATGAAGGCACCTTCTGTAAAGAAGTGAAAACACCTCCTTACTAAAAATTTGAACAATAAAACCTCCAGTCCAAACATAACTTCAAAGTATCTTGGAGTGGGTGTAAAATTTTCAAATCTTTATATAATGGTAATCAAAAGACCAATGTATAGCAGCGGAAGAAAATATTTGACTATTCAATTATAAAACAAAGGGTTACAACTTAAACTTACATCACAAGGATCCATGTAGAGGAAATCTAAACCACCTCAAGATTGTCTCCAAGCTTCATCATCACAAACTAAGTCCAGGTCACCATGACATGCATCCAAGTCTTCCACCTAGGGTTGGAAGCATACCCCAGCAAAAGAAGAAACAACAAGAGACATCAGCAAAGGCTGGTATGTGCATACTAAAAGCAATTTGAGCAATATAAGGATATAAAGGACATCAAATGTAAAGGCTTCCCATGTAAGAGATAAGTACCACCCAAACGGGTATCAAGAGAATAGAATCACAATAAGAATGATACTTGCCATAAAAACAACATATAAAAGGATTGTGCCATAAATAAATCCACCACCGTGGTGGGAAACAAAACACAAGTAGGGCACACACCCCACAATCAATATCCTGCATGCCTGTGAGATAAGCATAGCCCTAGAACAATATAAATAACAAAGGCGGCCAAGAATCACACATCTTGAACCTGGTGGGACATGGGCCAAGAATCACACATCTTGCCCTGGCATGGGGAATCACACATCCACCATCCAAACATATATATAACATGGGCCAGGAATCACACATCCTGCCCTGGCATGGGGAATCACACATCCACCATCCAAAATATCACAATGTTTCCATGTTGCATAATGAGACAAAACCAATGAAATTATACTACTCTAGTGCTACTGAATCACATAGCAAGAAAATGTAGAGGCAAGTAGGAAAGTATAGTCAAACATCAAATAAGTTTTTCCACAATGGTCAACATATGAAACATCAATAAGTTTCCACAATACAATGGTAGATTCCATCAACAATATCATCATGTTTCCATATCTCAACAAACAATTCCAAGAAATTATCCAAGATCACAATAACCAGGATAGTTCACATGAACTATGATAACAAAAGAATAGACATGTGTGTAGGCAAAAGTCGAAAAGAATGATAAAGTAGGTGAATTGCTCAATATGGACGAATAGGGGATACAACATACATCAAGAGAGATGAAAAAGAAATTGCTCAATATAGAATTAATGTGGGATGCAATCATACCTCAAACCAGGTTCAAACAGATCTGAAGTCACTTCTAGGTCCAAGCCTAGGCTTCCAAAGCACCTATTAGAATATATGTGGAATTAGGGTTAGGTTTCATTAATTATTCAAAACCCTAAAAACACCTTTTTATCATTATGTGAATTAGGTTTCCAAAACGATTCCATATTTTAGATTATATTTTCCTGAGCTCAAAACATATTTTATTATATTTTTCTTACTTATAAATATTTAGTTATGTATTTTAGAATTTAATTCATTATTAATTAGATTCATTGAAAACACATGTTATTAAACATTAGATTCAAATGATAAAACCAATTCCATTAGAAAGTCCTTATTTTTCTGAACCCAACGGCTATTTATTTGTATTTTTCTGATCAGGAATTAATTAGTTATGGGTTTTCAAAGCTCGACCAATCAGAAACTCAAGAATTGCCAAATAAGCAAGAAAAAGAGGGAAAAAGAGTGGGCCGATCTGCTGACTTGGCCCAATCAGACTCGGCCAAGTCAGGGGTCAAAGGCATAGCCTTGCCTCGCCCAAACAAAAGATAAGAACATGAAATGACGAAAATGCCCCTAACCCAAAAAAACTAAAGAGAGGAACTGATGGGCAGTTTAGGGAAAATGAACACAATCATCTTCAACCTTGCTTGCAATGAAGGGACCGTGAACAGAAGTGAACCAGCAGCACTGGAGGACGGAATCTCGTGAATCAACCAACCAAAACGTCAGGGTAAAGCACCATCACGAACGCAAAGCAAAACCGGACTCAAGAGTCCCAAACCACAGAAACTGAGGTGCAAAGAGCCTCAACTCAACTCGCCGCCAAGGTACAGGTAGCAAGAAGCACCAAAAAGAGGGAAAAAGAAACACCACCATACCCGAGCAAATCGGCAACAACAGAAGCGTCCTAGAGGTGCTTGGGAGCAAACGGATCCCTCTCTTGGCTTCATAGCAGTCAGAGTTGCTCGGAGGAGCCCCGAGGTGCCGAGGTAGCAGCCGGAGTAAGGGAGGAAGCCCAGAGCCAAACGAGGCCAAACAGATGCGAGCAAACCGCATCTGGGACCTCAACGGAGATCAAGAGACCGACCCTTCAAGGCCCGATGGCCAAAGACGGTGAGAAGATGGCCTCGACGCGGAAAACAGGGGCGGAAACAGAGGGCAATGGCGGCGCCAGTGGGTTGGCTAAATCGGGGTATAAATACCCAAGTATCAGGGATCAAAAGATGGGGGAAACAAAAAGGAAGGTGTAGGAGAAAGAATCGAAGAAGAAAACTGAGAGATGAGGGAGAAATCGGTGAAAGAAAATCGAACAGAACTGGTTTCCCAGTTCGCGTGGAACCCAGCAAAACGGAGGTAGAAGAAAAGATATTAACCGCACGATCTTGATCCAATGGACACAAAAGCACCTGAATTTTGGAAAGTAAAATCAAAACAGCGTGACAAATAAATCGAGATATTATATTTGCATTTAAATAAGGTTTGATTAAGTTTCTTTCCAAAGCATATTGAGGGTCCAAACATTATCCAAATTAAACCAAATTTTGCACAGAGGCCAATAAAGGCATGTAGATTTCGAATATAAAATTAGATTTGCCTTTTAAGAACTTTTAAGGTGTCAAATAAATAAATTACTATTTTCTCTTTCCTCCTTTATTAATGGCTTTAGGATTATCCAAATTTTATGAAACTTGACACACAAGTCATATTTAATGTGTTGGATACGAATTTGCCATCAATTTTACATATTGGATATATTTGCATATTTATTTAATATCTTGAAGGTTTTATCCACTTTCTCTCTCCTGATTTCACCCTTTAAGCAAACTTTCTCCAAATTGGATGAAAATTCACCCAAAGGCTATATTTATTATGTAGATCACAAATATAACATTATTTTCCTCCTTTGGAGTCAATTATTATATTTATTTATTAATTACACCTTTTAGGTAATTTCTCTCTCTTAACTTACCATATTATTTCAAGGTGGTCCAAATTAAATGAAAATTGACACGTAGGCTTATTTTAATATGTTGATTACGAATTTGAAGTCTATTCCTTATTTTAAGAATTTCTTACATGGATTATGCCATTAGGCCCATTAGAGGCCGATTATCATATTATGCATGTAATTATGTTATTTATCTTCTTATTATCACCAAATGAATTATATGACATATTAAATTATATTATTCATGCATTATTAGGATCATCCTATCCTAAACCTTGTTTGGTCAAACCCAAAAGATCAAAGTTCTAGGGTAGGGTTTGAGTTTTGGTATGTTACACCTTCACAAGTGGAAGAGCTCTGTTTTATTGATTCTATTGACTCTATTGTGGAGGAAGACCATGATGATGCTGATTTGATATTTAACTATTGTGATGATGATGAAGCTACCAATGATGACTCTAAAAATTCTTGAGCATTTTCTATTACTCAACCAAATGCTATTAATGAAGATACTTCACTTGTTGACGATAAAGCCAAAGAAAACATAGCTGGGAGAAGGTTAGAACTCAAAGCCCTTCCACCAGGGCTGAGGTATGCATTTCTTGACCCTAATTCTACTTCTCTAGTCATAATCAATGATGAGTTAACTAATGAATAAGAAAATAAATTGCTTACTAAATTACGTTTATATAAAGATGTCATTGGTTACTCTATTAATGATTTAAAGGGCATCCATCCTTCCATTTGCATGCATATAATAAACATGGAGGATGATGCTAAACCTACTATTGAACCACCTAGATGTTTAAATCAAAACATGCTTGAAGTGGTTAAAAAGGAAAATTTTAAGTTGAAAGATGTTGGTATTATTTATCCTATAAGTAAGAGCCCCTAGGTTAGTGCCATTCATGCGGTACCTAAAAGGGGGGGGTGAAACTATCATTAAGGGAGATAATGACAAGTTAATACAAACATGTATAGTCATAGGTTGATGTATGTGTATTGATTACTGATGCTTGAATAAAGCAACTCAAAAAGATCATTTTCCCTTACCTTTTATTGATTTGATTTTTGAGCGACTTGCAAACCATTATTACTTTTGCTACTTGGATGAGTATTTTGGGTTTTTTCAGATTCCAATCTACCCTCCCAACCAAGAGAAAACAACATTTACATGCACTATGGAACATATTCTTACCATTGTATGCCTTTCGGTCGTTGTAATGCCCCAGCAACATTTCAGCGTTGCATGATGGCTATTTTCTCCGATTTCATTGAAAACATAATGGAAATATTCATGGATGATTTTAGCGTTTATGGAGATTCCTTTGATCATTGCCTGTGTAATTTGTCTAAAGTCTTAGCCCATTGTAAAAAGTTTACCCTAGTACTAAACTGGGAGAAGTTCCATTTTATGGTACAATTCGTTGTATTACTAGGCCATATTGTTTCTAATAAGGGTATTGAAGTTGACAGGACCAAAGTGGAAGCTATTGAGAAGATGCCTACTCCTTCTTCAGTCAAGGACATCTATAGTTTCCTTAGACATGCATGGTTCTATAGGATATTCATTAAAGATTTCTCCAAGATTGCAAAACCATTGTGTTCCTTGCTTGCAAAAGATGTCGAGTTCATATTTGATGATGACTTGCATACAGCCTTCAACAAGATCAAAGAATCTCTTATCTTAGCCCCAATCATCCAACCACTGGATTGGAGTGCTCCTTTTGAATTAATGTGTGATGCGAGTGACTATGTAGTAGGAGTAGTTCTTGGATAGTGGAAGGATAAGAAGCTTCACGCCATACAGTATGCAAGCAAGACCTTAGATGAGGCACAAATTAACTATACAACCACCGAGAAAGAGATGCTTGCCATAGTGTACGCTTTTGACAAGTTTAGACAATATTTGGTAGGATCCAAAGTAATTGTGTATACAGGTCATGCTGTTATAAAGTATTTGCTTAACAAGAAAGATTTCAAACATCATCTCATCCGGTGGATATTGCTTCTTCAAGAGTTTGACCTTGAGATCTGGGATAAGAAGGGGACAGAGAACAACGCTGTTGATTACCTATCTAGGTTGACCACAAATGTTGGAAATTCATTGCCTATTGAGGACCAATTGTCGATTGAGAAACTCTATGCTTTATCGTCCACATAAGAACCATGTTTTTTAGACATTGCAAACTTTCTTGCTATAGGACATCTGCCTCCAGACTTGACATACCAATAAAAGAAGAAGTTTTTCCATGATGTAAAGTTTTACTACTGGGATGACCCCTTATAATTCAAACATGGGAGTGATGGGCTCATTCAGAGGTGTGTTTCTGAAGAGGAAATTGCCACAATCATTTCTGAATGCCATGCCTCTCCTTACAGAGGTCACTTTAGAGGAGAGAAGACTACAACAAAGATTCTCCAGGCCGGTTTCTATTGGCCAACCTTGTTCAAAGATGTCAACCACTTCATCAAAGCATGTGATAAATGCCAAAGAGCTGGAGGAATATCAAAGTGTAATGAAGTGCCTCTTAACTCCATCTTGGAGATTGAGGTATTCGATGCATGGGGAGTTAATTATATGGGACCTTTTCCATCTTCCTGTGGTTATCAATACATCTTGGTTGCTTGCACTTACGTTTCTAAATGGGTTGAGGCCATTCCAACCCAAGCACCAGATGCAAAATCTATAATCAAGCTATTCCAAAAAATCTTTTTCCCCTGGTTTGGAGTTCTTAGAGATGTGATTTTTGATGGAGGCACCCACTTTGTTCAGAGATAGTTTAACAATCTTCTATCCAAGTGTTGAGTCACTCACAAGGTCTCTACACCTTACCATCCTCAAACATATGGGCATGTAGAAGTCTCCAATCGACATCTAAAAAGTATTCTAGAGAAGACTATGTCCAGCTCAAGGAAGGATTGGGATCTAAAGATAGACGATGCATTGTGGGCATACCAGACAATTTACAAGACTACCATAGTCACAACTCCATTCAAGCTAGTATATGGTAAGTCTTGTCACCTTCCACTGGAGCTAAAACACCGTGCTCTATGGGCTATCAATTTCCTAAACTTTGATATGAAGAAGGCCGATGAGAAACATCTATTGCAGCTACAAGAGTTAGAGGAACTCTGATTAGATTCATATGAAAATGCAAAGCTCTATAAGGAAAGAACAAAGTCTTGGCATGACAAGATAATCCGCAGAAAAGATTTCAAAGAAGGATACCAAGTCTTGCTTTTCAACTCCAGATTGAGGTTATTCCCTGGAAAGTTGAGATCTAAGTGGTCTGATCCATTTCTTGTAATACAGATATATCCATATGGAGTTGTTGAATTGCAAGGCAAAGATGGAGTTTTCAAAGTCAATGGACACCGATGCAAGCTTTATGATGAAGGAGAACTAATTCCAAAAGGGGCATCTTTCTCACTTTCTGAAGTCTGCATGAGAAGAAAAAAGAGTCTACTTTCGGACTTTAAATGGAAGACCTTTGTGGGAGTTATCCAACATTTAGATAGTTGTTTTTATTTTCCTTTCTAGTTGTTTAATTCTTGTCCAAAATAAACTTCATGGTGTAAGTTCTCTAATATTCATACAAATTTCATACCCCAAATCTATGTTGTTTTAGGTACTTAACATAACTCAAGAAGATATCAAAATTTTACAAAAATATGAAGAAACTATGACAAACACGGTGGTTCATTACTTCCTTACGCAGTGTGACTCAGTCAGATTTGTAGTGCTACAAGGTAGAAGAAAACACGGCATATTTCCTACTTCACATGGTGTGGGGTTCTATTTCTAAGTTTATCACCAAAAATAATAGGGTGTTCGCATTACCGCGTGGAGGTCAGAAACACAACGTGTGTAACATCCCTGACCTGGGTTATAAGCTAACCCTAGGTGTTTTGCCTAAATATGTAATTAAAACCTGGTGATTATCTTTTGACATGTAATTAAGTTCCTCAGGAACATATACTTTCAATTTTGTCCTTTTTAATCAAAGTTGTAGTATTATTTTGGTAATGCAGGGGCTTATGTGCAAATTACCCAGTTAAGGGGTTAACTTGCAATTGCACATGTTAAGATGTTCTTTTGATAATTAGACATCATATGAGTGAATATGATGAGACATGATGGATTTCCCAAGCTTGGGCATCTAGATGCAGCTTGTGGAATAATCCTTATGCTTAAAAATCCTAATTTGGAGTAAAATGCAGTTTACTCAATTTGAGGGGTGCAACTTGTAAAATACACCATCTAGAACATCTTTTATGACTCTTGTCATCATTTAGAGTAGAAATGGTGAAAGGGACACATCAATGAATAATCAGATAAGAAAAATGACCTTTGTACATAAAATTCACTAAGTTTGAGTAAGGAAACCTTTCATGTATGTACCCTAGTTGAAAGTTGGCTTTCTTTACCCCTAGATCTTGAGATTTCATGAGCTTTGCATAAGTTTAGATGAGGTTGGACGAGCCTTAGAAATAAGGAGGGACTTGGATGAGAGTTACATGCTTTAGAGGTCCTTATGGTGAAAATCAGCCTAAACTATATAAGCACCTTTCTTTCCAAACCAAGAAAACATTTTCCTTCACTTCCTCACTTCTCATCTTTCTCAACTGACCATGGCCAAGCTCTGGAGCTTAGGGAAACGACCAACCTGTTCTAAGGTAAGAGAACACCACCTTCTAGCTTGGATTCATGGAGGAAATCATGTTAAAAGGATGGATTGCTAGTTTTCTCACCTAGCTTTCTCGTTCTAGCCATCTTTTCCCAACCTTTCTTTGGAGAATTGACCTTGGCCGACCTGTGGAGCTCAAGACACCATTAAAGACTTGAAGCTTGGAAGCTTGGAGCTCAAGGAATGACCTTAAGGCGGGTTTTATAACTCTAACCCTTAGCTTTGTTATGCATATCTTTGTTCTTGTTTTCTATGATTAGTTCTTCTTCTACCTCCCTTCTTCCTTGCTCTTTTGCAAGCAAAACGGTGGAGGAACCAACCTGAACAGAGGTTGAGGATGATGGGCGTGGATTCCTATGTCACTTTATGAAACGACCTTGAACCCTTTTGGTCCAAACGGGTGCAACTCGTTTAAGGTCAAACGGGTTCAACCCGTTTGATCTCAAACGATCCTGCAAGATCGTTTGGATCAAAACGACCCCAAGACTGTTTCATAGGGTTGACCAAGCGTGGAAAGTTTGGGTTTTCTGTTCAAAATTATGTAGGCTAATGAACCACAAAATTTGAGGGGTTAACTCCAAAGGAATCGTAGGTTGAAGGCCAATAAATTAGGCAATAGAATTGAATTAAGTACTGATTTTCCAAACTAATTAACTTGAACTTTTGGGCAAACGGGTTCCAACCCGTTTGAGTGAGTTGACCAAGCATTGACCGTTTGGGATACCTGTTCATAATATATTGAGTTTCATTCATACAAAGAATTGTAATCTAATTCCTAACCAATTAAGAGTTGAGGACACTTCAATAACCTAACCCTAATCGGGTGAAAGTTGTTGTTTTCAATATAGATCTTGTTGAGTTTTGGGTTGAAGGACCCAAACGGGTTCCAACCCATTTGGGGGTTCATCCAAACGATCTCACACTCGTTTGGTGACACCCTAAGATCGTTTGGATGTCTAGGGTTAAATAAATTTGATGGTTTGAGGGTCCAATTACAAGATGTTGATAAATTGATGAAAAGTGCTGATTTTTAATTTAATTAGGGCTCAACCCTTATCAAATCATTTTGGTTTTTGGTCAAACTTTGGGCAAACGGTCTCAAGATCGTTTGGAGGTCATACAAACGACCTAAAGACCGTTTAAGCCAAGTTTGGGCCGAATTGGAGGTCAATTTATAGGTTCAACTCTGATTTGAATCATATTGTTGAACATTGATGATTAGCCGATTGGAAACCCTAATTGAGTTAGATTTAACCCTAATTGGCTTTCAATTGAGGGTCAATTTGGTGTCCAATTGTTTGAGTCTCATCCTAATTGACTCAATTTGTATATGGTTCACATGGCTTGGGCCAATTGAAAGCTTCAACATAAGAAATCCTTTTCAAGCATAATCTTTGAGTCACCTTTTATGTTCATGCGGTTTGAACCCAAGTAGACCCACACTCGTTTTAGACCAAACGAGTCCACACCCGTTTAAGCCCAAACGAGTTCACACTCATTTGAGTCCAAACGGGTTCACACTCATTTGAGTCCAAACGGGTTCACACCCGTTTAAGCTCATACGGGTTCACACTCGTTTAGGCTCAAACGGGTCCACACTCGTTTGGACTTAAATGGGTCCACACCCGTTTAAGATTAAGTGGGTCCACACTCGTTTAAGGTTCAAATGGATTCAAGGTCTTTTGAGATGAAACAAGTTCAATGTCGTATTAGAATCAAATGGGTTGAAGGTTGAAGGTTAAACCCTAAAACAATTGGAGACCTTCAAGGTTGATTATACTTAAATCACTTGAAGGTGTAAATGGTTCAATGATGATCTAATCTAAACCCTAATGGTAACCTAAGATGTTAAGGGACTAAGGGGCTAATGAATTGACCCATGATGATGGTTAATGGGTAAATTACCAAAATGCCCCTGAAAGGTTCAATTGAGTGATACCTTGTTTTAATCAAACCCTAATCACATGATAGTGATGAGTTGACTGGTGTTAATCAATGAGGACTTAACCCAACCTAATCTAGAGTGGTGTAATCACTATCTACTAGTTAGAGGAGAGAGAAAGTACCAATTATAATGGAAACTCAAGTAAAATGCCTTCAATATACATGAATGTGCAAGTTTAGGTATGATCCACTTATGTGAGATCATGGAAACCCTAATGATGATAATTGATGAATCTTAATCTTATCTGAGGTCTTTAATGATGATGTTTCTCATACATGAGTATGTTATGAGATCATTTCACCATGAGGTGAATAGTAAACCCTAATTCTAGGGTGATGACATGTAATGAGAATAGTAAACCCTAATTGATGAAAGCCAGGGAAACCTAGCTCTTGTATGAGTAGGGAGATACAACTTCTTTAAATGAGTTATTTACTGTTATCAGTTGATTTAACCATGCAGGTTCCTTTATGAGGATGATCATATCCAGGTATGGATGATGATACTATATTCATTGAAAGCATGTTGTTACCTTTATGAATAGTGATATATCCTGATGCCTTGTTAATAGCATCTTATGAGATTGATAGGCTGTGAGAGCCATGAATACCATCAAGGTCATGCTTTAAGAGATGACTTGTGATGAGAATATTGAGAAATGACAATTGATGAGAATTAGGCTTGTTACATTTAGTATTCTTCCTTCATAGCTGATATGCTAATGATTAATGTTTGAAAACATGTATGATGATAAAAGAATACTGAAATGTACCTAACTAATCAAGTATAATCATACCATGTAGAGCCCTGATCATAGATCCATCATTGTCAGGAGTTAAATGATGGTGAAACAGGTTTTCCTAAGGGAATTCCTGGAGCACATACTTTTGAATATGTGGGGTAATATGGATGTGAATTTCCTTACATCCTAGTGTAGGAATTGATGTAGATGTATCTTTATTCTATCAATCCTTCACTATGTGTTTATGCCGGGATGATGTAACACTAATCTCTCGAGGAAATCTTTTATACCGCATCGATGAGAGATAAACAAGAAATCTTTCGATGGCGAAGAGAGTACAGAATGCCACTGTGACTCTAATAGCGAAGTACCAGAATACCCTGGTAAGCTATTGTAACAGAGACACTAGATGTCCTGCATGTTGATCCTCATACTGACTGAGGAAGATGAGGTCATAAGAATTCGGCTCTTTTGATGACCTATGTATGATACCGATGCGACTTAATAGTGGTCGGTTGGAGTATGAGCGGTATACCTCATCTCCGTAGGGCATAATGATGTTTGTAAAACATAATCAACCGCGTAGCATATCTGCTTAGGTTAAACCACGAAATACATTGGTTGATGATACATTACTTAGTATACATGTTTTTCATATTCCTTAAATGTTGTTGTTCTAATTGATAACAATCTGCTGCTGATTACCTTAGAGCTTTTATTGCCTATGTTATTCTTGGTTGCTATAATAAAGCTTCTGGCGGAGAGTTATAACTCCCGCTGGGACAATTATTTAAAATTGTCTCACCCCATAGATTTCAACTTTTTAGGTGGTCGTCGAGGGCGAAGGAATCAATCTTCAGGTGACCAATATCAGCAGCAGCAGCACCAGGAGCAGCAGTGAATCTCAGGTGGAGATACTGACTGCTGAGTCATGTAGTTAGATGGTCTTATGTCGTCTCTGTACTCTCAGGTCCTTGGAGTCTTTTGGTTTGAGATTTTGGGTTTTAAATCTTGAGATTTTGTATCTGGCTGTATATAATCATTCATGAAGTGATCTAACAGAGATGTAATCTATTTACCTTGTTTCTTATAAAAGGAGTTTCATGATTTCAAGATCTTGTCTCAAAATTTTTTAATTTCTGGTGATTTTCGTATTCCGCTGTTAATCGAATCTCTTCCGATGAGTTTAATCGTGTTTATCTCGGGAATTGGAGATCAGAGCCCACAATTAAGTGGTATCAGAGCTCTAGGTTCGCTGAGTCTATAAAGACATAGGACTTAGGATGTCGAGTCTATCCTTAGTATTTCTTTCTTATCTAATAGAGTCTTCTGCTCCTCAGGAGAAGAAGATAATTAAGGATGTCTGGACCACAGGAGGAGTACGAGGCCGAAAGTAGTGTTGCTGCGCCTCGAGAAGGTGCAAGGAACCTAGAAATAGAACAACCTGTACCTGAGCCACCCAGAAAACCACCTCAGTTTGACCCAGCTGACATGGGAAACCCAGCTGTTCAAACTATGTTCGGGCAGTTTATGACTGCTATGACACACATCACCGAAAGGATGCCCATGCCTGCACCTAGGGCACCTGCCCAGCCTGAAGGACAAGGTATCAGTAAGACGTTCGAGTGACTTCGTCGTGTCGGAGCAACTGAATACTTTAGAACAGCTGATCCTACAGATGCCGATCTGTGGTTAACAGAGTTGGAGAAAGCTTTTAGAATCCTCAACATCCCTGAAGCTCAGAAGGTTAGACATGCTGTCTATCTTCTCAAGGGAAGTGATGATCACTGGTGGACCATGGAAGAGAAGAAGAGGCCTGGAGTGGAGATCTCGTGGGAAGATTTTCGTCGGGAATTTATCAATAGATATTTTCCAAAGACCTTCCTAGATGAGAAGATCTCTCAGTTTGAGAGATTGAGGCAAGGCATGATGAACATTAGCGAGTATGAAGCTAAGTTCATGGAGTTATTGCGGTTTTGTCCGCACATGGCTGCCACAGAAGAAGAAAGAATCAGAAGGTTCGAGAAGGGTTTAAATGCCGACTTGACTACTCCCGTGTCTGCCCTAGAGAATCGGGAGAGGTTTGCTACCTTCGTTGAGTCAGTCCGAAGGATAGAGAAATCCGTAGTCGAGAAGAGACAAACCCATAAAAGATATCCGCAGTTCCAAGGTTATTCATCTAGAGACTTTAAGAAACCTAGATTCTCTGCACCTACACCTCCACCACCCAGAACTAGTGCTCAGACACAGTGGACACCGAGTAGAGGCAGGGGACGAAGCCTACCACTACAAGAGACTCACAGTTCATCATCAATGTCAGTTACAGGACCACCCATACCACAACAACTGGAGAAGAGCTGTTACAACTGTGGGAAGGTGGGACATTTGATGAAGGACTGCCGATCCAGGCATGTCAGTGTGACACAACCTCCGAGACAGAGTCAACAGGGATCACAGAGAAGGAAATCTCAAGGAGCAGCTCGAGGACGTGGACAAGCGTCTCAAGCTGGATCATCAGCACCACCTCAACACCAGGCGACAACAAGGTTCTATGCTATGAACCCACCAGATGCAGTGGTCAATCCACGGGTAGTGGCAAGTCAGATGGAACTTTTATATTCTGATATGTCTAAATCCTGTGTTGTATCTGTTCTGATTGACCCAGGTGCTACTCACTCCTTTGTCACTCAGAGAGTGATTCGTAGCTGCAATATGACAAATAGTCATAGGGCAGATAGCTTGTTTTTGGAGACTCCGTTGAGTGGGTCTGCCGTTTTGCAGGAGGTATGCTCTTCCTGCATCCTCTTCTTTTCTAATCATCGCATTCAAGTGGACCTTATACCACTTGATATGCAAGGATTTGATATAATCCTCGGGATGGATACCTTAGAAAGGTATCGAGTTGTCTTGTATTGTGAATCCAAATAGGCTGTGTTTGCTAATGATAGCAACACATGGATCTTTCAAGGAGAGAGAAAGATTCTGCCCACCTGTCTTGTATCAGCTATGGTTGCTAACAAGCTGATGAGGCAAGGGTGTTATGCATTCCTGGCACATGTAGTAGATGTTACCAAAGAAGGTCCCAACCCTACTGAAGTTCCTATAGTCAGGGAATTCAAGGACGTGTTTCCTGAAGAACTTCCAGGTATACCACCGCCTCGGGAAATTGATTTTGAAATCAATTTGATTCCAGATACAAAACCTATAGCCCAGACATCGTATAGGATGGTGCCTGCTGAGATGGCAGAACTCAAGAAGCAGCTTCAAGAGTTGCTTGAGAAGGGTTTCATCCGACCGAGCACTTCACCCTGGGGTGCTCCAGTTTTGTTTGTTAAAAAGAAAGACGGGTCAATGCGGTTGTGCATTGATTACAGACAACTAAATAAAGTAACGATAAAGAATAAGTTCCCGTTGCCGAGGATTGATGATCTTTTTGACCAGTTGCGTGGTGCAACAGTCTTCTCAAAGATAGACTTGAGGTCTGGATATCATCAACTCCGTATTAAGGATAGTGACATATCAAAGTCTGCCTTTAGGACACGATATGGTCACTATGAGTTCACGGTTATGTCGTTTGGACTAACCAATGCACCGGCTGCATTCATGGAACTCATGAATAGAGTTTTTCGACCTTTCCTTGATAAGTGTGTTGTCGTTTTCATAGATGACATTCTGATTTATAGTAAGGATGCTCAGCAGCATGAACAACATCTCCGACAGGCTCTAACTATGCTAAGAAAACATAAGCTATATGCTAAGTTTAGCAAGTGTGAGTTCTGGTTGCCGGAAGTATCTTTTCTTGGACATGTGATATCTGCCTCGGGTATTCGTGTTGACCCTACAAAGGTAGAATCTGTTCTACAGTGGGAACAACCGAAGACACCCACGGAGATTCAAAGTTTCTTGGGATTAGCTGGTTATTATCGAAGGTTTATTAAGAATTTCAGTTCTATAGCCTTACCCTTAACCAAGTTAACCCGGAAGGATATTCCTTTTACCTGGAGTGATAAGTGTCAACAGTCTTTTCAGCTGTTGAAGAAGAGGTTGACAAGTGCACCTATGCTTGTGTTACCTCAGCAAGGAAAAGGATACATAGTTTTCTGTGATGCCTCCAAGAATGGACTCGGATGCGTGTTGATGCAAGACAAGCAAGTGATTTCTTTTGCTTCACGACAGCTTAAGAAACATGAAGAGAATTATTTGACACACGATCTGGAG
Source organism: Alisma plantago-aquatica (assembly GCA_963693085.1). Lineage (NCBI taxonomy): Eukaryota > Viridiplantae > Streptophyta > Magnoliopsida > Alismatales > Alismataceae > Alisma > Alisma plantago-aquatica. The sequence continues at coordinate 515,467,543 of OY856411.1, forward strand.
TTAGCTGATGTGGTTCATGCCCTGAAGATCTGGAGACATTATCTCTATGGAGAGACATTCCAGATTTTCACATATCACAAAAATCTTAAGTATATCTTCTCTCAGCATGAGCTTAACATGAGGCAACGTCGCTGGATGGAGTTAATAAAGGATTATGATTGTACAATAGATTACCATCCAGGAAAGGCCAATGTAGTTGCAGATGCCTTGAGTAGGAAATCAGCAACATCATCCTCTGATAGGGCACAATTAAACTCTTTAGTATGACCTAGGAGAGATATGCTTATCTCCTTAAGGCAAGACAATGTACAGATGAAGGTGTCATGGATTGTCGGGTTGTTGGCTGAGATGCATATCAAACCCACCCTAAGAGAGCAGATTAAGGAGGCACAACAAGTTGATGTTGCAGTTCAGCAGATCAGATCTAAGTATGGTGATGAGAAGCGAGAAGGTTTTCATGAATCAGATGATCAAGTGGCATGCTATCATGGGAGGATGATAGTACCAGATGTAGATAACCTGAGGAAGTTAGTCCTGGAAGAAGCTCATTCTTCAATGTATGCTATGCATCCAGGAAGCACCAAGATGTATCGAAACTTGAAAGATTTGTATTGGTGGCCTGGAATGAAGAAGGATGTTGCATAGTTTGTGATGAGGTGTCTTGTGTGTCAGCAAGTTAAAGATGAACACCAAAAGCCTGCAGGAACAATGCAACCTTTACCCATACCACAGTGGAAGTGGGACCATGTGACCATGGACTTTGTTGTTGGCCTACCCAGGACAAGCAAAGGACATGATTCCATTTGGGTAGTTGTTGATAGGTTGACTAAGATAGCGCATTTCTTACCTATCAAAACAACCTTTTCTACTGAAAGGTTATCACAGTTGTATGTTCAAGAGATAGTGCGTTTGCATGAAGTTCCTGTCACCATAGTTTCTGACAGAGGTCCCCAGTTTACAAGTCACTTTTGGGAGCAGCTACACAGAGCCTTAGGCACCAAGCTAAGGTTTAGTACGGCTTTTCATCCACAAACTGATGGACAGTCGGAAAGAACCATTCAGACCTTGGAAGACCTGTTGAGAGCATTTGTTCTCCAGTTTACCGGAAGTTGGGATCTACACCTAAGCTTGTTAGAGTTTGCCTATAACAATAGCTATCAGCATAGTATTGATATGGCACCTTATGAAGCCTTGTATGGTAGACGTTGTAGATCCCCTTTGTGTTGGTATGAGACTGGTGAACATTAGTGGTTAGGTCCTGATCTTGTGCAGCAAACTACAGAAAAGATCAAAGTTATACAACAACAGCTTAAGACTGCACAGGATAGATAGAAGTCGTATGCTGATAAGCGCCGTAGACCGTTAGAGTTCCAGGTTGGAGACAAAGTGTACCTCAAGGTCTCGCCTTGGAAAGGAGTCCTTCGCTTTGGAAGGAAAGGAAAGTTAGCACCTAGATTTATGGGACCTTATCCAATCATTGAACGGGTTGGAAACGTAGCCTATAGACTAGAGTTACCACTAGAGTTGCAGAGGTTACACCCTGTGTTTCACATTTCTATGCTGAGGAAATGTCACCCCGACACTGAGTCAGTTGTACAACCTATGGAGGTATAATTGAATGATGACATATCTTACGAGGAAGGGCCAGTGTCAATCCTTGATAGCAGAACTAAAAAGTTAAAGAAGAAAGATATAAGCCTTGTGAAAGTCCTCTGGAATCACCGTGGTGTCGAAGAAGCCACTTGGGAACTAGAGGATGAGATGAGAAGGAAATACCCTGCTCTTTTCTCCTAATACGTTTTGTCGATTTCGGGGACGAAATCCTTGTAAGGGGTAGATAATTTGTAACATCCCTGACCTGGGTTATAAGCTAACCCTAGGTGTTTTGCCTAAATATGTAATTAAAACCTGGTGATTATCTTTTGACATGTAATTAAGTTCCTCAGGAACATATACTTTCAATTTTGTCCTTTTTAATCAAAGTTGTAGTATTGTTTTGGTAATGTAGGGGCTTATGTGCAAATTACCCAGTTAAGGGGTTAACTTGCAATTGCACATGTTAAGATGTTCTTTTGATAATGAGACATCATATGAGTGAATATGATGAGACATGATGGATTTCCCAAGCTTGGGCATCTAGATGCAGCTTGTGGAATAATCCTTATGCTTAAAAACCCTAATTTGGAGTAAAATGCAGTTTACCCAATTTGAGGGGTGCAACTTGTAAAATACACCATCTAGAACATCTTTTATGACTCTTGTCATCATTTAGAGTAGAAATGATGAAAGGGGCACATCAATGAATAATCAGATAAGAAAAATGACCTTTGTACATAAAATTCACTAAGTTTGAGTAAGGAAACCTTTCATGTATGTACCCTAGTTTAAAGTTGGCTTTCTTTACCCCTAGATCTTGAGATTTCATGAGCTTTTCATAAGTTTAGATGAGTTTGGACGAGCCTTAGAAATAAGGAGGTACTTGGATGAGAGTTACATGCTTTAAAGGTCCTTATGGTGAAAATCAGCCTAAACTATATAAGCACCTTTCTTTCCAAACCAAGCAAACATTTTTCTTCACTTCCTCACGTCTCATCTTTCTCAACCGACCATGGCCAAGCTCTGGAGCTCAGGGAAATGACCAACCTGTTCTAAGGTAAGATAACACCACCTTCTAGCTTGGATTCATGGAGGAAATCATGTTAAAAGGATGGATTGCTAGTTTTCTCACTTAGCTTTCTCGTTCTAGCCATCTTTTCCCAACCTTTCTTTGGAGAATTGACCTTGGCCGACCTGTGGAGCTCAAGACACCATTAAAGACTTGAATCTTGGAAGTTTGGAGCTCAAGGAACGACCTTAAGGAGGGTTTTATAACTCTAACCCTTAGCTTTGTTATGCATATCTTTGTTCTTGTTTTCTATGATTAGTTCTTCTTCTACCTCCCTTCTTCCTTGCTCTTTTGCAAGCAAAAAGGTGGAGGAACCGACCTGAACAGAGGTTGAGGATGATGGGCGTGGATTCCTATGTCACTTTATGAAACGACCTTGAACCCTTTTGGTCCAAACGGGTGCAACTCGTTTAAGGTCAAACGGGTACAACCCGTTTGATCTCAAACGATCCTGCAAGATCGTTTGGATCAAAACGACCCCAAGACCATTTCATAGGGTTGACCAAGCATGGACCGTTTGGGTTTTCTGTTCAAAATTATGTAGGCTAATGAACCACCAAATTTGAGGGGTTAACTCCAAAGGAATCGTAGGTTGAAGGCCAATAAATTAGGCAATAGAATTGAATTAAGTACTGATTTTCCAAACTAATTAACTTGAACTTTTGGGCAAACGGGTTCCAACCCATTTGAGTGAGTTGACCAAGCATTGACCGTTTGGGATACCTGTTCATAATATATTGAATTTCATTCCTGCAAAGAATTGTAATCTAATTCCTAACCAATTAAGAGTTGAGGACACTTCAATAACCTAACCCTAATCGGGTGAAAGTTGCTGTTTTCAATATAGATCTTGTTGAATTTTGGGTTGAAGGACCCAAACGGGTTCCAACCCATTTGGGGGTTCATCCAAACGATCTCACACTCGTTTAGTGACACTATAAGATCGTTTGTATGTCTAGGGTTAAAGAAATTTGATGGTTTGAGGGTCCAATTACAAGATGTTGATAAATTGATGAAAAGTGCTGATTTTAATTTAATTAGGGCTCAACCCTTATCAAATCATTTTGGTTTTTGGTCAAACTTTGGGAAAACAGTCTCAAGATCGTTTGGAGGTCATCCAAACGACCTCAAGACCGTTTGAGCCAAGTTTGGGCCCAATTGGAGGTCAATTGATAGGTTCAACTCTGATTTGAATCATATTGTTGAACATTGATGATTAGCCGATTAGAAACCCTAATTGAGTTAGATTTAACCCTAATTGGCTTTCAATTGAGGGTCAATTTGGTGTCCAGTTGTTTGAGTCTCATCCTAATTGACTCAATTTGTATATGGTTAACATGGCTTGGGCCAATTGAGAGCTTCAACATAAGAAATCCTTTTCAAGCATAATCTTTGAGTCACCTTTTATGTTCATGCGGTTTGAACCCAAGTAGACCCACACTCGTTTTAGACCAAAAGAGTCCACACCCATTTAAGACCAAATGAGTTCACACTCGTTTGAGTCCAAACGGGTTCACACCCGTTTAAGCTCAAACGGGTTCACACTCGTTTAGGCTCAAACGGGTCCACACTCGTTTGGACTTAAATGGGTCCACACCTGTTTAAGATTAAGTGGGTCCACACTCATTTAAGGTTCAAATGGATTCAAGGTCTTTTGAGATTAAACAAGTTCAATGTCGTATTAGAATCAAATGGGTTGAAGGTTGAAGGTTAAACCCTAAAACAATTGGAGACCTTCAAGGTTGATTATACTTAAATCACTTGAAGGTGTAAATGGTTCAATGATGATCTAATCTAAACCCTAATGGTAACCTAAGATGTTAAGGGACTAAGGGGCTAATGAATTGACCCATGATGATGGTTAATGGGTAAATTACCAAAATGCCCCTGAAAGGTTCAATTGAGTGATACCTTGTTTTAATCAAACCCTAATCACATGATAGTGATGAGTTGACTGGTGTTAATCAATGAGGACTTAACACAACCTAATCTAGAGTGGTGTAATCACTATCTACTAGTTAGAGGAGAGAGAAAGTACCAATTATAATGGAAACTTAAGTAAAATGCCTTCAATATACATGAATGTGCAAGTTTAGGTATGATCCACTTATGTGAGATCATGGAAACCCTAATGATGATAATTGATGAATCTTAATCTTATCTGAGGTCTTTAATGATGATGTTTCTCATACATGAGTATGTTATGAGATCATTTCACCATGAGGTGAATAGTAAACCCTAATTCTAGGGTGATGACATGTAATGAGAATAGTAAACCCTAATTGATGAAAGCCAGGGAAACCTAGCTCTTGTATGAGTAGGGAGATACAACTTCTTTAAATGAGTTATTTATTGTTATCAGTTGATTTAACCATGCAGGTTCCTTTATGAGGATGATCATATCCAGGTATGGATGATGATACTATATTCATTGAAAGCATGTTGTTAGCTTTATGAATAGTGATATATCCTGATGCCCTGTTAATAGCATCTTATGAGATTGATAGGCTGTGAGAGCCATGAATACCATCAAGGTCATGCTTTAAGAGATGACTTGTGATGAGAATATTGAGAAATGACAATTGATGAGAATTATGCTTGTTACATTTAGTATTCTTCCTTCATAGCTGCTATGCTAATGATTAATGTTTGAAAACATGTATGATGATAAAAGAATACTGAAATGTACCTAACTAATCAAGTATAATCATACCATGTAGAGCCCTGATCATAGATCCATCATTGTCAGGAGTTAAATGATCATGAAACAGGTTTTCCTAAGGGAATTCTTGGAGCACATACTTTTGAATATGTGGGGTAATATGGATGTGAATTTCCTTACATCCTAGTGTAGGAATTGATGTAGATGTATCTTTATTCTATCAATCATTCACTATGTGTTTATGCCGGGGTGATGTAACACTAATCTCCCGAGGAAATCTTTTATACCACATCAATGAGAGATAAACAAGAAATCTTTCGATGACGAAGAGAGTACAGAATGCCACTGTGACTCTAATAGTGAAGTACCAGAATACCCTGGTAAGCTATTGTAACAGAGACACTAGATGCCTTGCATGTTGATCCTCATACTGACTGAGGAAGATGAGGTCATAAGAATCCGGCTCTTTTGATGACCTATGTATGATACTGATGCGACTTAATAGTGGTCGGTTGGAGTATGAGCGGTATACCTCATCTCCGCAGGGCATAATGATGTTTGTAAAACATAATCAACCGCGTAGCATATCTGCTTAGGTTAAACCACGAAATACATTGGTTGATGATACATTACTTAGTATACATGTTTTTCATATTCCTTAAATGTTGTTGTTCTAATTGATAACAATCTACTGCTGATTACCTTAGAGCTTTTATTGCCTATGTTATTCTTGGTTGCTATAATAAAGCTTCTGGCGGAGAGTTATAACTCCCACTGGGACAATTATTTAAAATTGTCTCACCCCGTAGATTTCAACTCTTTAGGTGGTCATCGAGGGCGAAGGAATCAATGTTCAGGTGACCAATATCAGCAGTAGCAGCACCAGGAGCAGTAGTGAATCTCAGGTGGAGATACTGACTGCTGAGTCATGTAGTTAGATGGTCTTATGTCATCTCTGTACTCTCAGGTCCTTGGAGTCTTTTGGTCTGAGATTTTGGGTTTTAAATCTTGAGATTTTGTATCTGGCTGTATATAATCACTCATGACGTGATCTAATAGAGATGTAATCTGTTTACCTTGTTTCTTATAAAAGGAGTTTCATGATTTCAAGATCTTGTCTCAAAAAGTTTTAATTTCCGGTGATTTTTGTATTCCGCTGTTAATCGAATCGCTTTCGCTGAGTTTAATCATGTTTATCTCGGGAATTGGAGATCAGAGCCCACAACATGTGTCAACACAACTTGATGTAACACCATATCAACTCGGCGTGTTCAATTAATAGAAGAAATTCAATAGAAATCACATATAGTTCAACTTACAGTGTTGTTTCCATTCTTGCGGCGTGGCTATTTGAGCAAATTACATTGTGTTGGACCTTTCCACACGTCGTGGTTTTTGAATTTTGGGGTCCTCATGAAGGTCGTTGACTAGACCTTATGTCGCATGTCTTTATTCACACAACATAAGTTTTTGCGAGAAGAGGTTATAAACCCTAGTTTGCAAAGGTTTCTCTCACACTCACACCGTGTACGATCTTGCTACCTTCATCTGAGCCGACAACTGCCACCGCTTCCTTCTCCCTCGATTCACGTCACCACTGAGCACCTCCACTCCAGTCGAGAGTGCCACCACTCTCTCCACCATCCCTCTACTTGAGCGTCGCCACTCTTCTCTAGCCGACACTTCTATAGCACCTACGAGTCACCGCCATTGATGGGCCAATGCTATCGTCCCTTTGCCATAGTAGTTGGGAGATGACACTTCAAGCCTCTCACTTCCACCACACCTCCAATAAAGCTACCCCACGACGTGTCTCCTAGCCCTCACACCGTGAGATCTGGACCAGCAGTTGGGAAAAATGACCGCTCATCACGTCGTAAGCCTCCTCCAATGCACGCCGTGACCACAACAAGGCCACCAGCAGCTGACGCAAGAATCGCCTTTCTATGTGATGTGTGAGCTCAAAAAATGCGGCGCAACCATTGTCAAAGCTTCTCTAACCAACATGGTTCTTTATGGTGTGTGAATCCGTAGGACACGCCGTGTTTTCCACTATCAAGACCAATTTTCAACATGGGTCGCATCAAGCTCACGGCAAAGTGCCCACGAACTAGAGAATCTTCTTCATCAGACTGATTCCAGAGCCAATGTATTTTTGAGCTACATGAGGAGGAGGAGGAGGGTTTCTACACTCTTCTTCATTCTAGGAGGGTGGTAAGCTCCTATTTCATTATTTCTTTTAGGTTTCTAGACAAACCTTGTCGTATGACATTTGAGCAGTTCTGTGGCTTACTCGAGTTTAATTATCTTGGGTCTATTGGGTATCCAGCTGACTTTGATGCAAATGAATTTTCGAGCCAAATTACTTAGGAGACCTCCTTTGACCTCGCATCAACCCGCACATCCAAAATTCACAACCTTCTTTTTAAAGTCTTGCATAGGGTCCTCTCTTTGTGTGTTCTTGGTAGGAAGGAGACTATGGGGGTTGTGGGAAAATTGGATTGTTTCTTGTTATGGGCTGCAGTTCATGAGTATGATGTCAACATGGGGTATCATTTTCTGAAGAAGGTAGAGAAGACTAGGAAGGAGAAAAAGGGTGATATAGTGATTGGGGGTATCATCACCAAGCTGGCCAAGGCACTAAAAATTGATCTTTCAGGCATTGAACACTTAGGGAAGAAGTTTAAGATTGATTGTGGGGCTCTCAAAATAGCTACTTTGGTTGGGGAGAGGGCCAAAGGTTCTTATTTCCTGTTGGTCCATAGGAAAGAAAAGACCATTTCTTTGCCAAATCCTGAGGTGGTGACTGCAAAGAGGAAGGAAAATTGGAAGTATTTTACAGCTACTTAGGATGCAGGGCAGCCTTCCTCTAGCAGTGCATCAGGTTCTTCTACAGCAGTTGAGACAACAACAACTCCTACTCCTTCTACTGGGACACAGACTGAGATTTCATGGAGGTATATGGACATGCACCAACTCTATGGCTATGTCCAACAGTGTTTCAATAGCCAGGATACAAGAATGACTGCCTTGCAGGATCAATACACACAACTTTAGACCAAGTACACATGTATCCAGCAGCAGTACAATGGTTTGCAAGACTCCTACACCAGTTTACAGCAGCAATATATCAGTATACATGACATCTATGGATGTTTACAGTAGCAGTACAGTGGCTTCTCACATTAGATGGTAGATATGTACAACATGGTGTCTCGCATGGATGCTTGGCATCTATCTCAGTGTCATTATGTTCCGTCACAACCCCCTCCACAACATCATGATCCTTCTGTTTCTTCAATGGATCCCCTTCATGCTTTTGTTGATGACATATTCCCTAGACCTCAGGGGGGTGTTGACCCCTCTCTCTGATGTTTCTCTGTGCACCATGAGGTACTCGGTTGTATCACTTCTTAGTTTGATTTGAGCAGTGCCAATCTTCAAGCTTGGGGGGGTACAACTGGTCGGTAGTCTTGTATCTTTTATTTCCAACATTTTGTTTGATGTCATTTCCCTTCCATTTTCATTTGTTTCAAAAATTTTCTTATGTATTTTGATTTCTAGCATTACATGTCATGTTTCAAAATCAATCTTGAATGAATGAAATTGTGTCTTATCTTTTCTCCCTTTGCTTGAACCATCTTTACATGAGAAGATAAAAGATATTAAGACAACTAGTTGGCTTAATTCATATATTCTAGAAAACAAATTGGATATCGTTGCTCATATCATGTTGAAAAGTGAACTGAAATTTTTGTCTCTATTGCTCAATCCAAGTAAATATTCAAAAATCTTGAATTTGTGAACTATAGTGATTTGATTAGACATTAGCATGATGTTGCCAATATTATAATGAATATTTCATTGCTCCAATTGAGAATATTTCTATAAGTGATTGAATTTCTTCTTTTCTATCTCAAACTTGCTTGACAATATCCGCAAAAAGGGAAGGGTAGAAAAAGGGTCACGTGGTACCCAATCAAAAACAAGGAAAGTGCAGCAATCAAATACATCAACAAACATTGGGTACCTGAATCCTATGAAAAGGGTGTGTTTTTGAAAATTTAGTGAACCCCAAAAGATGACTAAGTCACCCACATGTCCACCAACTCAATGAAGGTTGGAGATGTGTAGAAAGAGGGAAATTAATCCCCAACTGGTACTCCACATGTGTCTGAGCCTATACTCAGATGTCGAGTATCGTGCACGTGAATCCTAATAGATGTTTTGATTTGTATCATAAAGCCAATGCAAGCAGACAGATATTTTAAGATACTTTCTTTTCATTTCATCATTATTATCAATGGAACTTTTGGCCTATCATCATTTTATTGGATCTATCATGCTTTTCGCTCATGACTACTATATAGTTGATTTATTGAAGAAAATTAGAATGAAGTCCCAAAACTAAGTTCCTATTTTGAGAGATAAAATTCAGTTCATTTTTAGCTGCATATGTGAAATAGAGTTAGCATGATATTGCTCTTTTATTTGTTCTTAAATGAAGATATGAAATATTCCCATGATTTGGATTGACATCCTACATCTATTTATTTTTTCTTGAGGATAAGAAATAGTTCAAGCTTAGGGGGATTTGATGTGCACATTTCATATCATATTTCTATCTTGTTTGTCATGCATTTTTCATGCATTCAGACTCATTTTCATTCATATTCATGTTGATTTTCATGCATTTGAGGTATACTTACTCTTAACTACTTGTTGATGCACATGTACTCAATTTCATTCTATTTTGACAAGAAAATGCCCTCAAATGCATATATTGGGCATTTCCCCTTGGAGTCATGCAGATGGAGCTGAATATTGAAGAAACAGTAGGACTTAAGGCATGTAACACAGTTATACACGCTGTAAGGCTTCATCAGATAAAACTCTCAAACAGAAACACACGTTGTGTTGCCCAGAAACATGGCATAAGGCACTTTTAGAGAAATTCGGTCAGGTACTTGGACTTACAATGTGTCACCAAATTACACATCGTAAGTTTGGGTCTCTCGAGCAGTTGCTAAGATGCACTTATCCACATGACGTGTGGACCAATCCACACGCTGTAAATGGACCAGTTTTCTGTAGAATTTGAAATTGAATATTTTGTTTGGACAAATAGGACTCTCCCTCCCTTGGGACAGTTATCATGGATCATTTGGAGCATTTTTACATCAGAGAATAGAGAGGAGCTAAGGAGGGAAAATTTGGAGAAGGCAAGGCGGTTATTCAAGATAAGACCTCTTTTCCTCTCCATTCTTCTTCATCGTTCCAGCTGGAGCTTCCCCGTCCGACTTCAACCTACTCGAGAGAGAAGGTTGATGGAGAGGAGCTTTTCAAAGACAAAACTCCATCTATTTGCTAGAGTTTCTCCTTGTTCCTTCTTTCATTTCAAATTCTCTAGTTGTACCTTAGTTTCTATCATGAAAAATTGCATATTTCCATCTTCTTACTTGTGTTTCATAGCCATGAGTGAGTAGATCTGAATTCTTGGGCATGGGAGAGTAACTCCTATGTCATGACAAGTATGGAACATGATAATTCATTCTAAATACTAAATTCTTGCATTTCTACCTTTTGAGTATTGGTTCTTACTTCTTGCATGTATGTTTGGCCACTATATATTCATGCTTTATGCTTTCTTGCTTAATTTGAGAAGATAGGTAGGAGAGTAAGGAGTTACTCTCTTGGCAACTCCTCCTTTACCACGAGAGTGGAAATTATGGAGTTGAGGAGTAGGTTTGTGATCCAAAACAAATACATTCATGAGAGTGATGTACTGAGTTAGGATCGTTATATTTACATCGTGAGGTGAAGTATAACATACAACTCTCCTTTACAAGTGTTTGGTATGTTTAAATTCGTGTTATGATGTGTTAGTGAAATCCTAAGTCCAAGATTGTTTTAAATCTGAAATCAAACCCCTTCAAGTAATCCATTTACTGTTTTAGTTTAATTCTAAAATTTTAGTTTAATCAACCAAATCACTCTTTGAAAAAGTCTAGATTGTTGAAACTTAGCATTATTGTGTTTAATTAGTTACTAAAGCTCCTTGTGTTCGATCTCGACTACAACTACTCCCGTATACTTGTGGGAATTAGTTGGTTGAGTAAAAGATAATTTATATGATTGAAAGTAATTAGTATAACAACCGAAAGATTCCCTTTGAGAGAGAGGTGGACTTTTCAATAGAGCTAGCTCTCGGGACAAACCCTATGTCTAAGGCACCCTACAGGATGGCTCCTGCTGAGTTGCTTGAGTTGAAGAAACAACTATAGGAACTGCTAGATAAAGGTTTCATTAGACCTAGTACATCACCATGGGGAGCACCAGTCCTTTTTGTGAAGAAGAAGGATGGATCACTCCGGATGTGTATTGACTACCAGATGATCAATCAGGCTACCATTAAGAACAAGTATCCTTTACCCCATATTGATGACCTTTTTGACCAACTCAAACATGCACAAGTCTTTTCCAAGATCGATTTGAGGTCTGGTTACCACCATGTGAGAGTAAGGAGTGAGGACATACCTAAGATAGATTTTTGAACCCATTATGGCCACTATGAGTTTGTAGTTATGCCTTTCGGGATGTCCAACGCACCAAGTGTGTTTATGAATCTCATGAATAGTGTGTTCCATCCTTTCCTTGAATTGTTTGTCATAGTGTTTATATATGACATCCTAGTTTATTCTGATGGCCTAGAGAAACATTGTGACCACCTAGGTAGAGTCCTTGATATCTTGAGAAAGAAAAAATTCTATGGGAAATTCTCAAAGTGTGAGTTTTGGATAGACCGTATCATGTGCCTTGGACAAATCATATCCAGAGCCACAATCGTCATGGATCCAGCTAAAGTGTCAGCTGTTCAAGATTGGCCTACACCGAACAACCCCTCTGAGATCTGTAGTTTCTTGGGATAGGTCGGATACTATCAGTGCTTCATAAAAGATTTCTCAACGACTACTTTGCCGCTCACCAAGCTTACCCAGAAAGATGAGAAGTTTGTGTGGTCCGACGTATGTGAAGCTTGCTCATAAAAACTCTTTACTTGTAGGATCATATAATGATGTTTCATTATTTATATCAGGATGTTAGAAGGGATGTCGAGTGATTCTGAGGTTGTTCCAGATTCAATGGTTGCAGTAATGCTGAAATTGACACCAAAAAACTCGAGTAATGTGGGGGAAATATGGTCCATATGGAGAAAAAAAGGGGGAATCATCCCACTCAATGGAACCAAAGGAGAGAGCAATCTCAATGAAGACATTCCTTATCCTTGGTCCCAATATCTTTAATGGGGAAGATGAACCAAAGAGGGTTGAAGAGTAACTCATAGATATTAAGGAAACTCTTTGAGTCCTTAGATGCCCAGATGATTAAAAAAGAGACTATGCTACCCACCACCTTAAAGGGAGTGCAAAAATATGGTGGGAGACTGAACGTACCACTAAGTTATCGAAACTAGATGTGGTATCATGGGAAACATTCAAGGAATCCTTCAATGATAAATATTTTCCTTCCCATGTGAGAAATGTAAAGGAACAAGAATTCCTTGACCTGGAGTAAAACAACTTATTTGTGCTTGAGTATGCTACTAGATTTAGAAGGCTAGAAAGATATGAATCTCATTTGATCCTTACTAAAGCTAAGTGGTTGTCTAGGTTCATACAACATCTGAAGCCTTATCTCTCCATGCAGTTAGTGACACTACATTTGAAGAGCTTGGATGTTGCCATTAGTGTAGCCTCTAACATAGAGATAACTGGAAACTAGTTTGAGCAAAAAGGGAAGACCGTGAGTGGCAATGATTCAACAATGAAGCCCAAGTATACAAGTTAACTAGTGAGACAAGGCCCCTCAAAATAGAAGAAAGTTGCATGTAATAGTTGAGGCAAGTACCACTTGGGCCCTTATAATAACATGTTTCGGGTGCATTGCTACCAATGTGAAAAAACTGACAACTTGCAAGATACTGTTCAAGTAGAAGCACCTCCAATTTTCAAGGTCTCAAACAACATTCTGCAAGAGAACCCCAGGGGCCTAATTTTCAATCCAATAGGGTCCCTCAACAAAAAAATGTGGCATATCAACAAAGTTGTGCTACTTTCCAGCCTCAGATGAACCAAATACAAGTTGCTAATGTTCCAAGCAATCAAATTAGGGTTGTCAATGGGGAGGGTAAGGTCTTACCGTAATATCCCTGACCTGGGTTATGATTTAACCCTAGATGTTTTGTTTAATTAAGTTACTTACAAACTGATTCTAATCTTTTGAAAAGTGATTAAGGCTTCTTGTGAAGTTTATTGTCAAGATTGAGATTATTTGCAAACTATTTGTGCATTATTTGATAGTTTGAGTGAAATGTGCAATTTACCCAAGATGAAGGGTTACATTGCAATATGTCACATGTTGAATATCATAAGAGAGAGTATGATGCCAAGTGGTGGCTTGTGGAAATCCTAAATCCCAAGTCATAACCTATTTGAACAATGCTAGTACTTTGTACACCAATTTTGGTACAATTTGTAATCTACCTAACAAGTTGGGGTTGAAATGCAAATTACCACCTCTAGAGTGTCCCTACTCCCTCTACGTATCTTTTAGAGGAAAGATAAAGAAGGATACACTATGTTGAATCACCTTTTAGTGATGATACTCTTGGTGATGGAAAGACCAAGGAAAGAGTTGAAGGAGAAGCCTTATATGTGATGTATTAGGTTGTAGGCTTGACATAGGAGTCCTATCGGCCAAGGAGCCATGATAGAGGTCTCCTATCGGTTTTTTGAGCCTTGGAAAAGGCTATGAAGGGTATAGATCCTCAAGGAGGTGGTCCATGACGGCATGCAAAGCCCATTTCATAAAGTGTATCGGGTTGCCTTGTTGATGAGATAAACATGAGGAAACCTATCCAAGAAGATAAAGGATGGCCGAGATATTGTCTCTAGCTTATCCTCAAGACTCTTGCATGGAAAGATATAGATGTTTGCATGCATGGCCATGTGTCAACCATGCATGTCCATGTGTCATATAGTAGCTTGAGGTGAAGACACCTCTTATGTACTTTATCTCATGAAACCAAGTATATATACTTCACCTTTCACCAACTTATGAAAGTTTATGATCCTTACAACCATATACCTTGGAGATATCATGCAAAGCCCTCAGGTATCATGCAAAGTAGCTCAAGGAGCAAGGAGATCTCAATCACCAAGCTTTAGGTAAGGCTTTGGTCATCTTCAACCTTGGTGGAAGTAGGATATCAGGTTATGAATATTCCTTTCTTTCCTTCTTCACCAAGTGCTTAACTATGGTGGTTTCTTGTCTATGAAGGAGTTGTGAACGAGCCCTGGACCATGGAGAAGTTCATCTCCAACCTTAGGATGTGAAGCTTTGGAGCTTGGAGCTTTGAAGTGTTCATAAGGTCGGTTATATAACTTGAACCCAGTCATGTTATTATTTACCACGTAACTTGTTACACTAGATGATTACTTTCAATTCCGAGTTTTTATTGAGTACTTGATGATTCCATGAGTTCTAAGAATTTCCTAGACCTGTTATTCATAAACTAGAATAGATATAATGAAGGTATAGAGCTTGAAGAATATGGTATCACTTTATAAAGTGATATCGGGTTCAAGCATACAAACAGGTAGCTCATACCCGATATGGTGATATACATGTATCACTAGCACAATATGCTTGTGAGATTATATCACCTTGCACAATATGGAGATGAAGTTCATACCTTGGAATGTGATATGGTGTTAACCATAATACCTATTGCATGATATATACTCCATGCACGATATAGGAACAAGGGCATACTTGTAAGTCGATATGAAACCATAGTTTGGGTAATCCGATATGAATGAGAATAGCAAGTACTCCTTGCATGATATGATCATGTAATACACCTCTTGAACATGATATCATGAAGCACACATCTGGTGCATGATATGGTTGATAAAGTATACACTTATGCATAATAAAAGACATAGAATCAAATACATGGTATAACTTGATATGGTTGAAATACCTTAACTCGGGTTAACACGATATGGGGATAGAGGATAGCTCATGTATGATATGATATATGCCCTTTGCACGATATGGGAGATACTCACTTACCCCTTATACACAATACAAGTCTAATACTACACCTCTTGCACGATAAAGAGATAGTGAACACTCTAAACAATATAGAGTTGGATAACCCTAGGTGATGGGTAAGCCGATACAAGTGGTGAGTGATACCACATGGACGATATGAATGATATCCCTTGAATGATAAGAATAGCATCTAATTCTATCTTGTGAATGATATAGAGTCCAATTCATGCATCATGCATGATATGGCCCATTCTACCCAATATGGTGGATAACCTAGATGATGGATTGAAATCAATATCCCTATCCTTTGAGTTAAAGATAGTGATAAGTGAATTCAATTAGACACCTAACTTGCCCAGTAACTATATGATAGGGTTGATCCTTGAAGGTATAAAGAGGTTATGAACCTAAGGGTCTACCAAACATGGTAACCCAATATGTTACCCAACGTGGAGACCCGATATGATAATCATGAATGGGAAACTTATATGGTATCTTGTATATATATCACTCAAATGATACATGATGAGGCATATGCTCTATGCCCGGTATAGTGCACATCATGTGCACGATATGGTATCAAGCACATAGCTTATACCCAATACGAGGTCAAGCACATAGCTCATACCCAATATGAAGTTATCTTGAAATGTTAAGAACTAAGTGATAGTCAATTTGATATGGGTACATGATATGATGATAAGGGGATACACCCTGAAACATGACATGGTGATATGATTATCTCACATGCTCGATTTGGATACACAACATGAAGTAAAGAATATAGCTTAAAGCATGATATGATAATGTACACACATCTTGATACCCAAAAGGGTAGAGACACTTCAATCATATGTAATTGATTGAGTGACATATGTTGCATGTTTAATTAATTGCAATATAAAAGATGATGTGGATTGTTAATTATGAACTAATATTCCTCAAAGAAGAGGATTGAACCAAAAGCATGATGTAATCAATATCCTAGTGAGGATGAGAGTGAAACTCATACCTTGTGTTAATAATCATTTAATGATAAATGATGCGAACAGATAAGTATGATTGCATACTTATGATATCAATATATGCTCCTAGATGTGTGGAGCAATGAATTAGGGTTTGAATTGGTAATATGAACTTGAAATCCTATTCGGCTATAAAGAGAAACCCTTAACCTAATAAGGGGAAAGTTGTACTTCTCTTATTGAATAAGCCTTGTGAAGCATGCTAAATACTTATATAATACGTATAATGTTTATAAGGTTGACCGGCCTAAATCGCGCATCCAAAAGGAGTGGATTTGAAGTAGTCAGACTTTTAAATAACCTGACTCTTAGGCCCCCGCAACAATAACGGGGTCCGAAGTAGCAATCGGGGTCGAACCACAGGGACAAGGGTGGTCGTGCTAAGAACGTGGAATCAACACTCTACACTCCGGTAAAGAAGGGTAAGAAAATGTTCCCGGAACGGTAGATCAAGAAGGGTAAACAACAGAATAAAAGGAAGCAAAATACTACAAGAAAGTGTTATAAAGAAAAAGCTATCTCCAACTAGAGTTACAAGGAAGATTTAAGGTTTTGGCATTTCATCAATTTTTAAGAGTTTTGTGCAACAGAACTGGAGGAGATAACTCTATTGCCTAGGTAAGGAATGAAGGAAGAAAACTTAGGCATAACAAGCGGCAGCAGAAAACCTCCAGTACCCCTTCTCTCGAAGAGGGTACCTCCAACTAAGCACCAACACCCTCTCTCAAAGGTAGCGGCCTTGGGTTGGAGTGGAAAGGTAACTGAAGCAACTCTGACCCTGGGTACTCTCGTACTCCCTGATCGGACCAAACGTTGGAGTTACAACACCTCTCTCGAGGGAGCTGCAACGGGAAACACGATTCAATAGCTAGTCAAAACATGATCCAAGCATACAAGCTAGAGTTCAGATGCTAAAAAGGAAATCATCCAACAAAAGGGGACCAAACATAGAGCAAAAGGAATTAAAACTCCATTAATTCCATTAGCATAAGTATTCTATAAAAGGTCCAGTTTCATTGCATAATAAATGAAAGTAAATGATTGAAAAAGGGAAGATAGGCATCACCTCGATATAGGAGGGTGACATACAGCAGCAGACCCCTAAGGTGTCTCTAACCCGATACCGAGCGGGAGCTCTAACCGACATGCCCGTGTTGGGTGGCATGCCATGACGGGAAAGCATATCCGTCAAGGCACCCTACCTGATACGATCGTGGTCGGGGTACCGCCCTCTCGGGAGGCACACCATGACGGGAGTTCCATATCAGGTTCGATATCGTGTCGGGTTAGAGATGAATTAGGTTATCAGGTTCGTTGTATTGTGTGTAGGGGTGAGATGTCTTGGGTAAGATCCCATCTAGGAACTCGGCACATCAGGTGGCCTTCACAGTCATATCTGGCTGCTGTGGCTACCAGGACGGGTTCTAAGTGAACCACTCCCACCCCTCTCGGGTAGGGGGTGTGCTCACCTAATGTCGCCCGACTCTTAGAATGTGTTACACTAGCTTCTGAAGCTTTCCAAGGTTAGCCTTTTCTAGGTTTTCGACCTGTCCCATCGGAGTCCTATAGCAGCTATTTATAGGCAACGGTTGGAAGAAGTTGCGGTTCTCCGAGCGTCACGTGTCCTCCATCGGCTCCATCAGTGTGGCTTCGGGGATGATCGTCATGCGTTTCGGGTAGTCATGACAGGTGGGCGCCTACTGGTGGGTGGCTCATATCGTGCGACACGCTACATCGGGAGAGTAGTCGTGGAGGGCACAGCTCCCTGTCGGGTAAGCGACGTATCGCCCAACGAAAACTTCTTGTGTGACACACCCGTGTCGCGCGGTAGCTGTATCAAGCAACTTCTCGAAAGGTAATGAGTGTGTTGGCCTACTGGTAGGAGGGCCGATGCAGGTAAACGCCGTTCATAGGCCGAGATGGGCGTTTTTGGTGGACAGATAAGGAAAAACTCTGCAAAAGGATGCAAAATTTGGTCAGAATGTAGCGCAATTTAGTTTTGTTCAAAACATAACAAAATTGATAGGAAAATAGTTTAGAGGGTAGTTTTGTCAAAAAAATATAGGCCATAAATGACCCCAAAAAGGGTGTTATCAACTCCCCCAAACTTAGCATTTTGTTGTCCCCAATCAATCTGTACATATTTTAAGGCTTTGTTTTTTGATATTTCTTCAGAACCCGATATAGTCTTCGGACAAGGGGTTTGAGCGAGTAATGAGATGTCTTAATGAAAATTTTTGTCTGACTACGAACAACGAACTTTATCTTTCCTGCCTTATTTAAGCAAAATTCTCTCTTCAGCTTTGTTGAGACTTAGGTGCATGATTTCAAATTTAGCTTTCACACCAAACAGCTATTGGGTAGGCTTAAGGCTTTTTGGGTTTTTCTTGTTTCCCATCAGTCCATCTAGATACGGGTCCGTTAACGGGTGAGTGGTCCCTGCAGTCCAAGCCAGTTGGCTTTAGAGAAGTGGTTTCACATCCTACATACCATTGCCCCAGATCTACCATGCCTAAAGATGGGTACTTTTAGAAAATAAGTGTGTGTATATATATATATATATATATATATATATATATATATATATATATATATATATATATATATATATATATATATATATATATATATATATATATATATATATATATATATATATATATGGCACAACTCTCATGCTTTTATTCACTCTCATAAGGCTTTTCTCTATTTTGGGATTTTTGATGGGTAGGGAAACAAAAGCAAGTTGTTGTTTGGGCAGCTTTTTCCTTCGCATACACATCTCTTAGTTGTTGTGAGATTATTTTTCTAAATTGGCATAGAAAAAGTTATAGCCTTTTTCGTTTGAGACTGCAATTTTTAGAAAACATAACAAAAGCCTGCACCACCTTAGACTCAGAGAAAACAAATTGGGAGAAGTTGTATCGGATTTTTACTATAGAGTGTTTTTGTACAATTGTATGGAGGCAAAGAGTTGTATATGCACTATATTGTATCAGACTTGTATATGTATATATACATAGAGTATGTATGTAAAGAAAGACAAAAATGCAAAATGGGAGAAATTTTATACCTCCCTCATTGATATATAGTACCCCCCCAAACTTATCCCACACTCTATACCAGAGTAGTGAGAAAAGATAAGGTGAGGTAGTGATAAGTCAGTGAGGGTTAGTTAGTGAGCGCGCCTCCATCAGATATAAGCTCCCACACATATTCTCCAGGTTTGTTGTGGTAGTCGATGTGGTGGAGCTTGTCAGGTGTTTGTTGTTGCGTCACCGAGCTAGAGATCCATTCTAGCATGAAAATGCCACAATCATTGGATAGAGGAATTTGTTGTGGACTACTGTGGTAGAACTGAAGCTCGTGCCATTTGCTTTCAACCGTCTCCAAGAATGGCTGGAGCAGCATTGCCACCTCCGTATAGTATTTCCTTACTAAGTGCTCCAGGAATGTCAATGTTGTTAATGTACACTGCACTGGATGATCTTTGTTGCTATATGAGTTGTTGTAGAAGATTCCTGCTCGAGGGCGAGTGTACATCATCGGGAGCATCCAATTGTTGTAGTGCATGATAGGCAGGAAGATGACGCGTGGAATTCTATTCTGTATCTCTGCCAGAAAAAATTACTTTGCTCCTAACTCATCGGCAAGGCACATGTCATTGAACAACATTGGATGGACAATGTATGTGTGTTCAAACTTCTTCTATAGTGTCTGAATGTAGGTGGCTACTACTGATATCTCCAAACATCCTCCTTTCACCATGTGCCTTAAATCGTCAACTAGGACTATGACATTGTCTGCCTTGTAGATGGCGTCTACGGGGGTAGAGTCAGCTAACTTCTACAATATCTCATTTACCTGTTCTTGTGTTAGTGTAGAGCATGAGAAACAGTTGAAGTTACTGATCATATCTTCCGAAGCATCCAGTGAAGCGGGGCCTTCTTTTGAAAGTATTCTTCTAGAACGTCCATCTGCTTGCCCGCCCCATAAACATCTGTGGCGATATCTACTGCTTCCTCTAGAGGGTTGCTGGGTTGGGAGGATTCATCTTCACAATCATTGTCCAATAGCTCTTCTGGGATGCCTGCATCTCGAAAATTGCACTTATCCTTGATCAGCATCAGCGCGTAGACGCTCCTGAGCTGATAGAAGTTTTGGTTGTTGAGTTGCCTTATGAATCCAAAGACATGAAGAAACTCTATGGTACATAGGACTATAAAAGTGTTGTTTCCGCTTCCCGCTTATTCTTGGATGGGGAAGTCTCCGATGCTGAAGAAATTCCAAGCACCGGAGTGGCGTTGGATTCTATGATTGATCACTCAGAGAAGACGCAGCGGAAGAAGCCTCAAGATCTTGTCTTTGAGGCATACGAAGATGTGTCCTGAGCGTGGAACCTCCTCGTTGCAGCAGCTGAGAAGTTGGATTTCATGATGTTGGAGGTCCACCACACACAGGAACCAATTCTTTTTGTACTTGTAAGGGGACAACACTAGGGTTGCATTATGGTCTTCAATATGCTTCAGCATGTTGGCCACATGCACAGAATCGTACAACCCCATCATCAGTCTTCTTGCCAAGGCCGGGGTGGAAGTGTAGATCAGCTATCGGCATGCCTTGGTGCTGAGATTCTCGAGTATAGCACCTTCTAGGACCCTGAACAGCTTCTTGGAGATGATGGCTGGTGAGTGAAATATGCTCCTCAGTTCCCCTCATCGTGTGGAGAAGTACCCGTCGCTCCATACGACGTCTTCTTCATCAACTTGTGACCTCAGGACCTTATTTAACAGTTTTTGGTCTCTGATCTCTAAGTATTTGATGCCTTTCCTTTCAAAATCTGCCATCTCGAAGGAAGGGATCTCTGATAGCACAGAAAACTCATCTTCCGTTGAACTCCTTCTAGGGGGGTGTCTATCATTGACATAGTAGATGTCCCCCCTTTCTCCCTCTGATTTGTCAGAAGAGTCCTCCCCGACGTTGATCGATTCGTCGTTGTCTTCAACTTCATCTAAGGAGGCTGAGGGAGCAGCTTCTTCCATGCCGCAGGAACTCGCTTGTCCTGCTGGAGTCCCGTCGGCTTTCGTGTGCCTCGTCCCTTCCTCAGGCATTGTGGATGGCCCGCTGGAGGTGGAAGGGGAAGACATCCTAGAGGATGACGCTGATGGGGAGGGCTGGGAGCCTGAACCAGGAGGTGATGGAGACCTTTGTGGCTGTCTTGAGTGGGAGTGGCCATCCCTCCGGTTAAGCCTCTTCTCAATTGTGTCGAGGCGTAGGAGGGCCTGCTATAATGTTGTGTTAAGTGCCTCTAGTTCGCCGGGAAGGCCAACTAGGGCCAATAGTTGCCGCTCCTGTTCGCTGAGCCTCTACTGGAAAATAAAAAATTTGTGGGTAAGGGAAGAAAAGGTAACTGAGTGGTTGCTTGTTACCTCCCGCAAATGGTTGAATTCTCAACCAAGAATTTCCCCCAAAGATGGAGGTGTTGCGTCAGATTTCCCTCTCGATCTCACGACGCTCCTCGCACGTGCAGGTAGGCTCGATGACTGCTCGACTTCAAACGGGTCCGAGTCCATTTGTACCATCCGTGAGGGCGTCACTTCAGGGTGAAGCGTTGGCACCTTTGTGGCTGCCTCTGCCTTGCCTGTTTGTGGTGGTGGAGAGGGGCACGAGGTGGGTGGTCGTTGTTCTATCATCTGGTTGTCGGCGACCTCCTCCACAGCCATCACTGGCGATGTTGGTGGTGGCGGCGGCATGGGCTGTACAGCCCTGAGCTCTGTCTCGAGGAGCTCAGCGAATGCCCCATTGCCGGCGTCTGGATGTACCATATCCTCCGCCACTGAAGGCACATAAGAAACTTTGGGATCTGCGATTGTCTCTCCTACGACAGCTTCCCTCGGGGCTATCGTCGTTGTCTCAGCCCCAGTTGTCTCGGCGACCTCCACGATCGCCATTACTTTTTCTACAACCACAACAGTTGTTGTTGTGGCGACCGTGGCTGGGATGGGAGTAGCGGTGACATCTTTATCAGTGGCTGACGCCGGTTGTGCGGGGGCCTTGTGTGGCTTGGCAGGGACTGTGGAAGTTTTGTCCTTCTGAGCGTCGAGATGGATTGGCCCACCCGTTACATCCACCCTTTCTTGTATTCTGGTGGTGGCTGCATAAGCTGCTTCAACCTCCAATGATTCGACTTTTGCATCGATGAAGACCAGCTTTTGTACATCATAGTTGATGCAGAACGGGAGGGGTAGAAGGTTGGAAGTTATTGCAAACTTGTAGAAGTAGTATCTACCCTCCTTCTTGATAATGTTTGCTCATTGCAAGAACTTCATGCCGATCCTGTCATCACCTCTGGTTCTTGACAGGATGTGCAGCTCCCTTGGGTACCCCAATCCTGCCGCGATCAGATTGACGATGCCACCCATGCAATACTCCTTGGTGGCATCCTTTATGGGGTAAAGCCTATTCAGCAAGAAGCGTCCCAAGTTGACCACCTTTCCCTCCATCATGTACCACATGAGATGGAGTTCTTCGGTGTAGATGTTGCTCGTCTCATACTTGCTGAAGAGGATACAAGCCACTATCTTGTGGACGATCCTCCAGAAGAAGGAGTGGATGGCCGCCACTTTGCTTCCTGGCTTGTAGTTTGATTTGTCAGTCAGTTTCTTCCAGACACTGAACAGGTTGAAGCCATCACCCTCGCCAAGCCTAGCGCCATTGTTCAACATCTCCATTTCAGCATCTGAGGAGGAGAATACCTTATTGAGCAGCCTTTCTGAGATCTCGTGCTTAGTGTTGTATAGCCGACCCTGTAGCCGATTTGCTCCTCCGAATCTCTCCACTTCCTCCGGCCTGTTCTGGACTCACCGGAGGGAGGACATGAACTCCTTCGTGAGCTTAGTATATGATCCGGATAGGCTAAAGCATATTGTTTTCATCCCTACAACCCCCAAAATGTTGTCGAGTTTGTTGTAGATAGCGAGGTGGTGGAAGGATGGCTGGTGGGTGAATCGGGTTAGCCGGTAGATCTTCACCGCCAACTCCGTATATCTCTATTGATGTTCTTCATCTCTGGGCACGAACCATCTTGGAGAGTGATCCAGAGGTTCTGCTGCCGTTGAAGGGGTTGTCACCGCTTCTGTCCTTGGCCTCTTGTCAATCCCAGACGTCCCTACTGATTCGGGGTTCGGGCACTTCTGCCCAGCTGCAGTGGCTTCTGCAGTGGCCTCGGGGTTGATCCTCCGGCCATGCTTGTCTACTTGGATGACTGTCTGCTTTGTGTGGGCCATTTCTGTAAGTATCAAACAAAATTAGTAAATAAGGATGTTACTTAATGAGTCATTCTACCCGATATCGGGCGGCAGACCAAAAGAGTCACTTTGCCTGATACGAGGTAGATGATACTAAAAACTTAACAGAGTCCTGATATAAGCAAGGTGATATCGGGCGGTGGTAAAAGAGTCGTCCTGCCTGATACTGAGTCTGACCGATAAGGTAGACTGATATCGGGTAAACATACCAAACAGGTCTCGCCCAATACAAGAGGTCGATATGGCTATGCGTGATACTTGCGTCGTGCGGCGAAAGTCAAAGGCTGATACGATCTTAAGTTAGAAAAATGTGACACTATCGTGCGATAGACAAAACAAAACTTCATGCCCAACACGGGCTCATAAAAAAACACTTCCTGATAGGAGTGCCACCTGATATGATAGAGTATCGGGCGACACGAGCAAAACTGGATGATAGAGCTCTTGCCTGATAAGATTGGTATCACTCGGATGTGTGTATCGGGCGATACATGTATCGCGCATCATGGTCGGAAATCAATGACAAACGGAATCCAACATGATATGTGTATCGCCCGATTCAGTCTAAGGTATAGAGTGTATCGCCCGTCATGAAGTCAGGCACGATATGCTTTGGACGATATAAATCTAAGAGCTCATGTTTGACAAAAGCTCATGTCGGGCGATAGGTTTATCGGGTATACCTGTGTCGGGTGGGAGCTGGTGCGCGACACAGGATCTGATGGAAGGGTTGGCCGACACGAGAGTTGAGCGAGAGTAAATGCACGATGCGGGAGTTGGTAAAAAGTAAATGTGAGTGTTCGATACGGTAACTTGCACTTACTATATATAGCCATCCCGGGTGGGGGTAAATCTGGTAAAATAGGGCACATGTCGTGAAGGGAGATAAATCATTCCCGATGCAAAGTCTAATCCGTCACTTCAAACGTCGATATGCCTTCCTAAGCAAGATTTGCGCCACGCAGCTGGTGTGTCGTGCGACATATTTCTTGGCACAAGGATGTATGCCTGATATGAAGCGTTGCCCGATTTGCACAACTGTAGGCACGTAAACCTTGTCCGACACAAAGGTGTCTGCCCGATTCAGACAGAAAAAGTGAGATATTTACTAAGGAAGCAAGGTAGAAAAACCTTAGGAAGAACATTCTATACAGAAATTTTAAAAAGCAGTAAAACTAAAATCAAAAGAAGAGATGCAAAACAAAGGTAAGGAGAGAGTTGATGGGTAAAACATCATTGGCAGGAAAGGAGACTCCCTATCTCAGATAGTATTACCTATCAGAGCTTCATTAAACTAAACCGGTGGCCCATAAAACAAGAGAGTCTGTGCATGTGGTGCATGCATTGACTCGGGCCTTATTACAATGATAATGTTTGTAGTGTTTTTCAGAAAGGGAAAATAGCATCCTATTCTAAGAAAAGTGAAATTTTGGGATGCCTCCCAAAGAGCGATGTTTTTTCCGTCATCAGCTCGACAGGCTTCAAGTCCTTCTATACGGATCCTTCTGCTTCTTGCAGTGCTATTTCCGATCTTCACAAAAACGCTTCATCTTCATAGTATCTTTTGACTATGTGTCCATTCACCGGGAATACCTTCTCTGGATCATCTTTTTCGTATAGCTCCATCATCCCTGATGGATAGATCTTTGCCACGGTGAAGGGTCCAGACCACCTAGTTTGTAACTTTCCTAGAAAAAGATGGATAGAGGATTTAAATAATAAAACTTTATCACCTTCACTCACGTCCTTTTTCTTCAGGTGGGCATCATGCCACACCTTTTTCCTTTGTTTGTAAATCCTGGCATTCTTATAAGCACTAAGTCTCAATTCTTCAAGTTCCTGGAGCTGAAGAAACCTTTTCTTCCTGACTAGCTTCTGGTCCATATTGAGGCATTTTATCGCCCAGAACGCCTTATGCTCCAGTTCAAATGGAAGATGGCAAGCTTTTCCGTAAATCAAGCGGTAGGGTGTGGTTCCCAATGGCATCTTGAAAGTTGTTCGATATTCCCATAAAGCTTCATCCAACTTAGCTGACCAGTCCTTGCGGGACTTGCCTACTATCTTTTCTAAAATCTACTTTATCTACCGATTGGAGACCTCAACCTTCCCTGATGTTTGGGGATGATATGGTGTTGCAACCTTGTGACGGACGCGGTACTTGCATAGTAGCGATTCAAACTGTCTTTCTGCAAAATGAGAGTTGTCGTCGCTAATGACGGTCCTCGGAACTCCAAACCTTAGAAAGATGATCTTGGTAAAAAGTTTTATTACTGCCTTTGCATCACAAGTCATGGTAGGAATTGCTTCCAACCACTTGGAGACATAGTCGACAATGACAAGAATATAGTTGAAGCCAAAAGAGGATGGAAAAGGGCCCATGTAGTCAATGCCCCACACATCAAAAATCTCAACTTCAATCCAATCAGAAAGTGGCATCTCATTTCGATGAGAGATATTCCCTGTTTGCTGGCACTCGTTGCAAGATCTTACAAAAGCATGGGCATCCTTAAACAAGGTTGGCCAATAAAAACCTGATTGGAGGACCTTAAAAGCAGTCTTTTCGCCACCCAAGTGCCCTCCATAAGGCGAGGAATGACATTCCCTTAGAATGTTTGGCACCTCTTCCTCTGGATTACATCTTATATATAGATTATCTGAGCACCTCTTGAAGAGTAGAGGATCATCCAAATAATAATGCTTTATGTCTGAGAAGAGTTTCTTCCTTTGGTTGTATGTTATTTCTGGAGTAACTCTCCACAAGCGAGGTAATTACAAATATCTGCAAACCATGGTAGACTCGGCTCATCGGATCGAGCCATCAATAGGGCTTCATCAACATAGTTGTCATTGACAGGCAACTGGTTTTCTTCATTGCAGATTATCCTTGAGAGATGGTCTACAACTACATTTTCCTTGCCTTTCTTATCAACTATCTCATGATCAAATTCTTGGAGCAATAGAGCCCACCTTAGCAGCCTAGGCTTAGTGTCTTTCTTTTTCATCAGGTATTGTATTGCTCCGTGGTCAGTGTAAACCTTCACTTTGGTCCCAATTAAATAAGATCTAAACTTGTCAAAGGCAAAGACAATTGCTAGCATCTCTTTTTCTATTGTGGTGTAATTTACTTGCGCCTGATCTAGAGTTCGGCTGGCGTAGCAAATTACATGATGCTTCTTATCTTTTGTTTGCCCTAGGATAGCCCCTACATCGAAGTTGCTAGCATCGCACATTAACTCAAACGGTAGCTCCCAATCTGGAGCTTGGAGAACAGGGGGCGTTACTAGGGCTTCCTTCAGCTGCTGGAAAGCCTTCAAACAATCATAAAAAAAATGAACTTTGTGTCCTTGACCAGCAAGCTTGAAATAGGTTTTGATATTTTAGAGAAGTCTTTGATGAACCTTCTATAGTACTCATCATGACCGAGAAAGCTTCTTACCCCTATCACCGACTTGGGTGGGGGTAGCCTGGAAATAGCCTCAACCTTGCTTACATCCACTTCAATGCCTTTCTTGGAGACTTTATGGCCCAACACTATGCCCTCTTGTACCATGAAATGGCACATCTCCCAGTTGAGAACTAGGTTCTTTTCTTCACAGCGATGTAGGACCAATGATAGGTTCTTCAAACAACCATCAAATTCTTTCCCATAAATAGAAAAGTCATCCATAAAGACCTCTACGATATCTTCCAAAAAATCAGAGAACATTGAGATCATGCAACGTTGGAATGTTGCTGGAGCGTTGCACAGTCCAAACGACATTCTTCAAAAAGCATATGTACCAAAAAGACAAGTGAACGTGGTCTTTTCCTGGTCATCCAATAGGATAGGGACCTGGTAGAACCCAGAATAACCATCTAAAAAGAAGAAATACTCATGATGTGCTAGTCGCTCTAGCACTTGGTCGATGAAGGGAAGAGGGTAATGATCCTTCTTCGTTGCTTGATTTAGCTTCATGTAATCTATACATATTCTCCATCCGGTGATAGCACGGATGGCTACTTCATCACCCTTCTCACCTTTCACAACCACGATACCCCCTTTCTTTGGTACAATATGAATGGGGCTTACCCAATTGCTATCGCTAATAGGGTAGATAATACTTGCATCTCTCAACTTGATAACTTCCTTCTTTACCACCTCTTTCAACATCTGGTTCAACTTTCTTTGGGGTTGGACCAAGGGTTTGGCAGATTCTTCCAGATTTATGCGGTGCATGCACGGAGTAGGGTTAAGTCCCTTGATATCCTCTACTGAACAACCTATAGCTTGCTTATGGAGCCTCAATTCCTTGAGAAGTCTTTCCAATCGTTCTTCATTCAGACGGGCATTAACTATAACGAGATTTCTTTCCTCTTGATCGAGAAACTCATACTTTAAACCTTCCAACAACTATTTCAGCTCTGGTTTGGGCTTAGGTGCCTTCTCTTCTTCTGGTGCCATTTCTAGGGAAGCTTATTTGACTGTCTCTATAACTTCCTCACCCTCGCTCAGATCATCTTCAATTTTATTTTGGTAATTGAGGATCTCAACAACCTCAGGATCTTCAGCTTCTGAATCATAATTGTTTAATGCCCTCATAAGAGGGTCTACAACTACAGTCTCTTCTCTTATTTCTTGGTAGTATTGGTAGTAGCTATCCATGAAGTAAGCAGACTCTAACAGGGATGGTCCCTTCATGGCGTCCTTAACTTTGAAATCAATGTGGTCATTTCCGACTCTTAAAGTTATGATCCCTTCAGTGACATCAATCAACACTTTCCCTGTTGCCAGGAAAGGGTGTACAAAAATGATGGGGCACTTTGGGTCTTCAACAGTGTCAATGACAACAATGTCACATGGGATGAAGAACCTCCCTACACGAATCGGAACGTCTTCAACTACCCCCACGGGTCTTTTGAAGGAATGATCTGCCAACTCGATTCTCATGCTGGTTTTGACCATGTCAGTCAGCCCCAATCGTTGTGCGAGGCTTAAGGGCATAAGGCTTATGATTGCCCCTAAGTCAGCTAGACCCTTCCTCTCAGTGTTATCCCCTACAAAAAATGGTATAGTGAAGGCTCCATGATCCTTTTTCTTTGTTGGTAGATCAACTTTAACGAAGGTCGTACACATACTGGCCAGGTGTACCATTTCAATCCTTCCTCCTCTTCTTTTCTTTGTGACTAAGTCTTTGAAAAACTTGGCATAAGTCGGCATTTCTTCCAAGGCATCCAGAAATGGCACCTCGAGATGGAGGTTTTTCACTGACTCCATAAACCTTTCATATCTCTTCTTAATATCTGCTTTTATAAGTTTGTGTGGAAAAGGTACTCTCATAGAGTATTGACTCCTTTTTCTGAACAAGTTCTCCATAGGTTCCAGTTCTCTGACATAAGCTTGTTGGCTGCCTCCTTCAACTAATTTTTCTGCAGCAACTTTGGGCTCTAGTTCTTCAGGTCTGGCCGATTCAGGGCGTTCTACCATTTTTCCCGATCTTAAGACTACCATCTTGGTAGATTCCGTGTTAGATGGTATCTTACCCGAAGGATTCTTCATCAACTCTACCATCTGAGTGAGCTGTTGGTCTATCTGGCGCTGATGTGTTTGCATATCCTCCATCTGGACCTACATAGTATTAAGTACACTAGAGTTCGATAGAGCACTTTGCGCTAGCTGATTATTTATAGTGTCTTGTCTCTTGACAAAGTCAAAAAGTTGACCCACTAAGTCCAGCTGGCTGTTGTTTTTCATCTGGCTTTGCCCTTGAGCTTGCACTTGCCCCTGACTCGTATTAGCTTCTTGATGGGGTTGGAACTTTCCCTGGCCTTGGTAACTAGCTTTGTTTGTCTAAAAAGAGATGGTCTTGATGTACTACCCTTGTCCTCTTCTCTTCTTAAAACTGGGTGGTTTCTTGGGTGGATTATTCAATTGATGTGAATTCTCTGTGGCATCCTTGTTTCCATAGCTGAAACATGGGTGATCAGGCCTCTTGAAATTGACATAAGAGATGTTCTCACCCTCCTCCTCTTCAGTTTCACTATCGCTCGACTCCTCGGGTTGAGTATATACACATTTATCTATTACATGTCCTCCTTCACCACAGGTGACGCACTTCATCACCTTCTCTAGTTGTTTCTTTCCCTTTCCTCCCGACTCTTTTAGCTGTCTGACATCAGTAGCTATTTTCTATATCTGAGATGTGATCACCTCAAGAGCCTTGGATTCAATTGACGGGCCTTCATTTGTGGCTTTCTTAACATGTCCTCTGTCGTTCCTGTCGTACTCAGTCCCGGCTTGTAGTTCAGCCATGTTTTCAATGATCTTTTTAGACCTACAGGGTTTCTTCCCAAGAAAGTCGCTTCCTACAGCTGCATTTTGTGATACTCTTTCTTTAGGAGTCAGACCATTATAGAACGTTGTTATCAGGAAACCTTTCTTGTAGTTGTGGTGAGGGCAGTCCCTCTGATACTCTTGGTATCTTTCCCAGGCTTCATGCAGGTTTTCTCATGGCTTCTGGGTGAAAGATGTGATCTTCTGCCTGTTCCTGTCAGTCTTCTCGGTAGGGTAGAACTTGTTTACAAAAGCATCTGCTAAAGCATTCCATCCATTCAGAGATTGATGTGGTAGTCCAAGGTACCATGACAGTGCCTTGTCCTCAAAGGAGAAAATGAAACCCTTGCAGTAGATCACTTCTTGTGGAACCCCCCTCATTTTGATGGTGTCGCATATATTTTTGAAAGCATCGAGGTGATGGTAGGGGTTGTCATTCTTGGAACTTCCTCTAGAACTTTTATTTTGAATCATGGAGATCACAGCTGGCTTCAACTCAAAGTTTACAACATCAAACCTTGGGATTACCACTGGGCATCTTGAGTTGTTGGCTTTCGTAGCTGCCAGCTCCCGGAGAGTCTTTTTTTCTTCTTCGGAATCTTCACCATCACGGTCTCTATGATTCCGCTCTTGATTATGTTAATTCCTTCTGTGCCTATGGAGATGACGATGTCCCTCGTGATGATGATCATCCTCAGGTTGTTCTTATTCAAGTTCTTCTAGCTCTTCATGTAGATGATCGTTATTATAACGGTCATCATCCCCATGTAGAAGTGGGTGTGGTCCAACTGTAGCATTTCGATCGTCCTCGGAAAGAGGTGGTTCCACTTGAGGTGGCATGATGAATGGTTTCCAACCAAATAGAGCATTTCTTCCCTGAGTACCTGAATAGAACGTATGATCAAGTTAGAAAGCATGTGTTAATGAAACGAACTATTCTGTACACATTCAGGTTAGAAGACTAAAAGAAACTATGTTGTCAAGCTTATTACTAAGCTTGAGGCACGGGAGTTTAGTTATTGGATTCGGGTTCGTTAACAGTACTATTTTGCCTCGTCCCCAGCAACGGCGCCAAAAAGTTGACCGACCTAAATCGCGCGTCCAAAAGGAGCGGATTTGAAATAGTCGGACTTTCAAATAACCTGACTCTTAGGCCTCCGCAACGATAATGGGGTCCAAAGTAGTAATCAAGGTCAAACCACAGGGACAAGGGTGGTCATGCTAAGAACATGGAATCAACACTCTACACTCTGGTAAAGAAGGGTAAGAATCCAGTACCCCTTCTCTCGAAGAGGGTACCTCCAACTAAGCACCAACACCCTCTCTCAAAGGTAGTAGCCTTGGGTTGGAGTGGAAAGATAACTGAAGCAACTCTGACCTTGGGTACTCTCGTACTCCTTGATCGAACCAAACGTTAGAGTTACAACACCTCTCTCGAGGGAGTTGCAACGGGAAACACAATTCGATAGCTAGTCAAAACATGATCCAAGCATACAAGCTAGAGTTTAGATGCTTAAAAGGAAATCATCCAACAAAAGGGGGTTGAACATAGAGCAAAAGGTAATAAAACTCCATTAATTCCATTAGCATAAGTATTGTCTAAAAGGTTCAGTTACATTGCGTAGTAAATGAAAGTAAATGACTGAAAAAAGGAAGATAGGTATCGCCTCCTTGATATAGGAGGGCGACATACAACAGCAGACCCCTAAGGTGTCTCTAACTCGATACCGAGCGGGAGCTCTGGCCAACATGCCCGTGTCGGGAGGCTAGCCCTATCGGGCGGCATGCCGTGATGGGCAAGCATATCGGTCAAGGCACCCTACCCGATACGGTCGTGGTTAGGGTACCACCCTCTCAGACAGCACACCATGACAAGCGTTCTGTATCAGGTTCGATATCATGTCGAGTTAGATATGACTTAGGTTATCAGGTTCCTTATATCAGGTGTAGGGGCAAGTTGTCTCAGGAAAGAGCCCATCTAGGAACCCGACACATCAGGTGGCCTTCACAGTCGTATTTGGCTGCTGTGGCTAACGGGATGGGTTCTAAGTGAACCACTCCCGCCCCTCTCAGGTAGGGGGTGTGCTCACCTAGTGTCGCCCAACACGCCCTTAGAACACATTATACTAGCTTCTGAAGCTTTCCAAGGTTAGCCTTTGCTAGGGTTTTGACTCATCCATCGGAGTCATGTAGCTGCTATTTATAGGCAGCGGTTGAAAGAAGTTGCGGTTCTCCGGGTGCCACGTGGGGCTTCGGGGATGATCATCATGCATGTCGGGTAGTCATGATAGGTGGGCGCCTATCGGTGGGTGGCTCGTATCGCCCGACACGCTACATCAGGAGAGTAGTCGTGGCGGGCACAGCTCCCTGTCGGGTAAGCGGCGTATCACCCGGCGGAGTCTTCTTGTGCGACACACCCATGTTGCGTGAAAGCTGTATCGAGCAGATGTGCGACGGGTAATGAGTGTTTCGGCCTACTGGTAGGAGGTCCGATGCAGGTAAATGTCGTTCATAGGCCAGGACGGGCCTTTTTGGTGGAAATATAAGGAAAATCTCTACAAAAGGATGCAAAATTTGGTCAGAGCATAGCGCAGTTTAGTTTTGTTCAAAACATAACAAAATTGATAGGAAAAACATTTTAGAGGGCAGTTTTGTCAACAAAATATAGGCCATAAATGACCCCAAAAAGGGTGTTATCAAAGGTCTAATGACTTAAAAGATAGTTGTTTCCTAGTAAAAGGTGACAAGCTGTTTAATGGCCTTGTGAGCCTTATGAATAGTTGTTGCCTAGTGAGAGGTGACAAGATGTTTAATGGCCTTGTGAGCCATATGAATAGTTTTTGCCTAGTGAGAGATGACAAGATGTTTAATGGCCTTGTGAGCCATGTGAATAATTGTAGCCTAGTGATAGGTGACAAGATGTTTAATGTCCTTGTGAGTCATGTGAATAATTGTTTCCTAGTGAGAGGTGACAAGATGCTTAATCAAACCATGTGAGCTATATGAAATACTCGTACAACAAGTGAAATGAATACCTTGGTCTGAGGACCTAAATGTAATAGTTACCTTCTACAGAGGTAGCAATGTTATGTGGTGATCTAAGGGTTTGAATACCTAGATCCAGTAATCATGATAATGATGGTGTGAAGGGATGAGAATTCCCAGTAATGTGATAAGGGATTGAGATCCCAAGTATCATGGGTCTTAAAGATTGGAAAAGTACTTGATAGATGTATTACACCTTTCTTTGTAGCATTTGTTGTGGTTAATTAATATAATTTGTTTGATTCTAAAAGAATGTTGTAATGCATGTAATATATCACTAGAAACCATAAAATGTTGCCCTGACCATAGATCCATTAGCGTCATGATTTTCTGAATGGTGAAACGGGTTCCCCACGGCATAACCCAGAGTGTGTATTTTTTAATATGTGGGGGCATAAGTATAAATGGGCAGCCATGTGTGAGTCGATCCCCTTACAAACTATAAATAACTGTCTCAATTGAGCACAGTGAATTGGATTGTGGCTCAGAGTATGGCTATAGACCATGACTTAGTAATTTCATAACTAGGGACGGTTGTTAGCAGTTGTTCCCCTAAGAGAGTGCAGTTGACGTTGTAGCTATGAGCATAGATGCCTAGTACCCTGGCACACTCTTTTTGTAGATTGACACAAGATGTCACTGCCAGTGGTCTCATACTGACTGAGACAGCTGGGGTCATGGCAACCGGATCTCCCATTGACCTTATATGGTACTGACTTGTGAGAAGTTTGTGGTCGGTTGGAGATGAACGGGGTATACTTCATCTCCTTAGGGCATAAGTGTGATTGTAAAATATGACCATCCATGTAGCATATTTGCTTAAGGATTGAATATGAAAAACATTGTTTGATGTGCAATTCAGTTATACATCTTAGCTTGATAGATGTTATTTATGTTTCTTTACATTCCTTGTAAAGTAGATAGATGGTTTATTACTCTACTATGGGTAGATGCATCATTTTCCTTAAGTAAAGAGATTACTTTGTTCTGTTCATACAATGATTAATCCCTCCTGTTAATATAAAAGAACATCTACTTAGTTTTGTAATGCTAATCGGTGATAATAATATGGTTAGCGATGAGTTATATCTCTCACTGGGACAATTGTCTCACCTCGTGGGATCCACAATTTTTAGGTGGATGTGCACGAGGCGGTGGGGACCTTTCTGTAGAAAAGGAACATCAGTTGGGACAGTAGTAACAGCTCAGGTTGAGTTTACTGTCTGTCGTGTCTTGTAAATAGGAGTCCTATGTGTCATACCTGTCCTCTCAGGTCCTTGGAGTCGGTTCATAATGGTTTCATGAACAATTTGAGATTTTGGCTTGTAAGCCTCGAGGTTTTATGTTGCTCCAGTATGTGTTTTGATAGAGCAATTGTTGTATGTTGTCCTCGAGATGAAATGAAACAATGTTGTACAATGACAAGTATGATATGTATAAGTTTTGGATCTTTTAGTATGAGTTTCCCAGAAGAGGATCTCCTTGTAAAATGGTTTTAAATTTTAGTGATTTTTTGTTAATCCACTATTTATGATTATTCTGCATAATTAGTAACAATTTGGCTATCAGTTTGGTTGCGGTCATTTCAAGTTTGGTATCAGAGCTTAAGGTTCGCTGAGTCTACAGAGACATAGGACTAAAGTGTTGAGTCTGTTCTAGTGTCCTCCAGTATATCTTATAGTGACTTCTGCTTATGTAGAAGATAGAGTAAAGCTTAAAGATGTCTGGAGAAAACAAGAAGTACATTGCTGAAAGCAATGCTGCTGTACCAGGAGAAGGTGCAAGGGATCGGGAGAGAGAAGAACGACTGCCTAAGAATCCCCAAGATGATCCAGCTATGATAATGAATCCTTCTTTTGATACCATTGCTAGGCAGGTTAGGACAACAATGATGCATATAGTAGACTGGGTATTAGTAACACAACCCAGATTACCAGTCCCTAATGATGAAGTTTTGGGCTCTGATAGAGTTTCAGATCAACATAGTTATGTTGCGACAGTTGAAAATGTTGAAAGAATTAGGTTACGACCTAAAATTAGGGTTTGCTACAGGTGTAGGCAACCAAGACATATCATAAAAGACTATCCAGAAGAGGATAATGAGATAGGAATTAAGAAAATACCTATCCAAACTCAGGAACAGATGCCTTGTAGTTCTAAAAAGGGGAAGTTTTTGGTACCACCAGTGCAACCAATGTCTAAAGCACCAGGGCAGTGGTTACCAAGAAAGGACAAAGGACCTTATGATCCACCAGTTAGAACTCTTGATTTGGCCTCTACATCGGTTATAAGGCCGACAAGGCCAGGGGATGCTTATAAGATGTGTTATAAGTGTAAACAGTTTGGGCATATTAGATCCTTTTATCCAAAAAGGAAGGAGGAAATGACCCAACTGCTGAGGCAGAGTCAACAAGAGTCTTAATGGCAATGGTCTAGCTGTGTCATACGAGGACGTAGACAGACATCCAGAGCAGGTCCATCAGTATTGAGCAATAGAGAATGGCATTGGGATCAGGCAATGATAAGATTCTACAAAAAGAATCAGCCTGAGGTAGTAAACAATCCACAAATTGAGACAGGACAGATGAAATAGTGTCATTCTGATATGTCATTTCATGATTCTATTTGTTAAATGTGAGAAAGTAGTTGTTATTGAGCTTCCTTTGACTAGTCCTATGAGGACATAAGGAAGATGAGGACTTACATTTTGCTCAGTAATCTTTTAATTGCTTTAAAATTTCTTTTATCTGTGTGAAAGAGGATAAGGTATATAAGTGATGCCTGGAGAAAAATCCAGGGATACTAAGTTCTATGTTTTTGATGATATGGAAAGTAAGAAACATGATAGTAAACAAAGTGCATACTATCTAATCTTAGTACTTGTATACCCTGACCAGGTATTCAACTATTGAAGATAAGGTAGGTATGGAACTCTTAGATTGTTATCTTTCTGATTACTCTGATCAAGTAGTCATTCTAAGACAATCTAGTGAGCATAACGAAACTGGACATATGGCATGGATAATTTTATCACATCCCAAGTGCAATAAATTGGAATCTGAGGTGATCTCAGATCAATCTATGTATATGAGGAAGTAAAAAGCATAATCCTCATGATAAGAGAAATAGAATGAGGGAGATGATCCATGTTTGATAAAGTCTGTGTGAATCGTAAAGACCTTTTCCCATAATGTTGAAATGGGAAATATGATAAACCATGAAATGTTCCTGAACATGTTAGGCAATAGCAAAGAAAGGGGTGATGATATGTAATCGTCCATACAATTCCTATGCAGATGGCAAGGAACCTAAGATGAAACAAGTGTAAATGACTCATGAACAGTGAAAGTTCATGTAATAATCTTAGGATATGATGATGTCTCCTCTTTGATGAACAACCCTGGGTAATTATGGGGTGATAAAAGGAATATGTTCCTTTGTGTTTTTTCCTTTCTGGGACATGGAAATCAAGTGAGTCTAAGAACACTTGATGTGCATGAGTTAGAAGTGATTTGTTAATGGATACTTAGAAAAGTATCAGTTCATCTTGGACTTTGGTTCCAAGATAACGATATGTGTAATATATAATGTCCCAGGATAAAAGGAAGATCCTTTTGTATGTTTGGCTTTGGTATTAACAATAGACAGATGGAAATGATGAGGATATGATGTGTTTTCAACACATGTGAAGGATACCAAGGTAAGGGACTCTGGTATCCAAGATGTGTCAGGTGGTATGGGAAAGTGAGAATATGACTCCTGATAAGAGGAATAATGTTTGGGTCAACCTGGAGATAACTCTAGTATGGAGATCATATGTTAGGGGTTTATGCTCTGCATAAACACAAAATTGAAAAGGATGTATTAATTAAAAGGAACAATTGTAGAATCATTTTGAGAGGAAGCTTATCAAAACTAAAAATAAATCATTAATGTATCCCTATCTAGATCTATTGAGGTAGTCTATTCATAACATCTAGAGGTAACTCTGAGATAAGTTCTTCTTTACTAAGTGACTTTTTCTTATGACAATAGAACGAATAATTAGGAAGATAGTTGATACAAGTCATAAGAAAGTTTTGTGTTGTGATAACATATTAGAGTGGCACTAAAGATGTATAATAAGACATGTAGTCCCAAGTGGGTGACAAAATTTAACCTTGATCTCTTCTTGAAAGTGAAATTCTAAACTAACTGAGGAGTATGGAAGACTTCCTAGAATCTTGTCACATAAAAGATGTGAGTCAATAAGGATTGACACCTAAATTATTCAAAGTATGAATAGTACTTCTCCTACTTAGAAGGTGTTACTTGACACAGGGTTGACTCCGCAGTCAGTAATGGATAGGACAGCTGAGTATGTGTCATGTGTGATAGATATTATGATGATCTTTTATGGAAGGACTTTGTGCTAGTCAAAATTATATTGCATCTCCATAACATCAAGATGTTATGTGGAGACTTGATGATATGATACATGAATGACAATCGTCTTCCTTTGTCTAGGATTTCAGGGACGAAATCCTTGTTAGGGGTTTATAATTATAATACCCATGACTTCGGTTATGACTTAACCATAGATATTTTGTTTAATTAAGTTACTTAAAAATTTATTCTAATCTTTTGAAAAGTGATTAAGGCTTCTTGTGAAGTTTATTGTCAAGATTGAGCTTATTTGCAAACTATTTGTGCATTATTTGATAGTTTGAGTGAAATGTGCAATTTACCCAAGATGAGGGGTTACATTGCAATATGTTACATGTTGAATATCATAAGAGAGAGTATTATGCCAAGTAGTGGCTTATGGAAAGCCTAAATCCCAAGTTATAACCAGTTTGAACAATGCTAGTACTTTGTGCACCAATTTTGGTACAATTTGTAATTTACCTTACAAGATGGGGTTGAAATGCAAATTACCACCTCTAGAGTGTCCCTACACCCCTATGTATCTTTTAGATGAAATAGAAAGAAGGAGACACTATGTTGAATCACCTTTGAGTGATTATACTCTTGGTGATGGAAAGACCAAGGAAAGAGTTGAAGGAGAAGCCTTATATGTGATGTATCGGGTTGTAGGCTTGACATAGGAGTCCTGTCGGCCAAGGAGCCATGATAGAGGTCTCCTATCGGTTTTTTGAGCCTTGGAAAAGGCCATGACGAGCAGATAACCACAAGGAGGTGTTCCATGATGGGTTGCAAATCCACTTGCCTAAAGTGTATCGGGTTGCCTTGTTGATGAGATAAAGATGAGGAAACTTATCCAAGAAGATAAAGGATGGCCGAGATATTGTCTTTAGCTTATCCTCAAGACTCTTGCATGGAAAGATATAGATGTGTGCATGCATGGCCACGTGTCAACCATGAATGGCCATGTGTCATCTAGTAGCTTGAGATGAAGACACCTCTTATGTACTTTATCTCATGAAACCAAGTATATATACTTCACCTTTCACCAACTTATGAAAGTTTAAGATCCTCACAACCATATCCCTTGGAGATATCATGAAAATCCCTCAGGTATCGTGCAAATCAACTCAAGGAACAAGGAGAGATCGAACACCAAGCTTTAGGTAAGGCTTTGGTCATCTTCAACCTTGGTGGAAGTAGGATATCAGGTTATGAATATTCCTTTCTTTCCTTCTTCACCAAGTGCTTAACTATGGTGGTTTCTTGTCTATGGAGGAGTTGTGAACGAGCCCTGGACCTTGGAGAAGTTCATCTCCAACCTTAGGATGTGAAGCTTTGGAGCTTGGAGCTTTAAAGTGTTTATTATTAGGCGGGTTATATAACTTGAACCCAATCATGTTATTATTTACCACTTAACTTGTTACGCTAGATGATTACTTTCAATTCCGAGTTTTTATTGAGTACTTGATGATTCCATGAGTTCTAAGAATTTCCTAGACCTATTATTCATAAACTAGAATAGATATAACGAAGGTATAGAGCTTGAAGAAGATGGTATCACTTTATAGAATGAATAATTAGGAAGATAGTTGATACAAGTCATAAGAAATTTTTGTGTTGTCATAACATATTAGAGTGGCACTAAAGATGTATAATAAGACATGTAGTCCCAAGTGGGTGACAAAATGTAACCTTGATCTCTTCTTGAAAGTGAAATGCTAAACTAAGTGAGGAGTATGGAAGAATCCCTAGAATCTTGTCACATAAAATATGCGAGTCAATAAGGATTGACACCTAAATTATTCAAAGTATGAATAGTACTTCTCCGACTTAGAAGGTGTTACTTGACACAGGGTTGACTCCACAGTCAGTAATGGATAGGATAGCTGAGTATGTGTCATGCATGACAAATCTTATTATGATCTTTTATGGAAAGACTTTGTGCTAGTCAAAATTCTATAGCATCTCCATAACATCAATATGTTATGTGGAGACTTGATGATATGATACATGAATGACAATTGTCTTCCTTTGTCCAGGATTTCGGGGACGAAATCCTTGTTAGGGGTTTATAATTGTAATACCCCTAAACATGGGTTATGACTTAACCCTAGATGTTTTGTTTAAGTGAGTTAGTTACAAATTGATTATAATCTTTTTAAAAGTGATTAAGGCTTCTCATGAAGTTTATTGTCAAGATTGAGCTTATTTACAAACTATTTGTGCATTATTTGATAGTTTGAGTGAAATGTGCAATTTACCCAAGATGAGGGGTTATATTGCAATATGTCACATTTTGAATATCATAAGAGAGAGTATTATGCCAAGTGGTGGCTTGTGGAAAGCCTAAATCCCAAGTTATAACCTATTTGAACAATGTTAGTACTTTGTGCACCAATTTTGGTACAATTTGTAATTTACCTAACAAGATGGGGTTGAATTGCAAATTACCACATCTTGAGTGTCCCTACTCCCTCTATGTATCTTTTATAGGAAAGAGAAAGAAGGATACACTATGTTGAATCATCTTTGAGTGATTATACTCTTGGTGATGGAAAGACCAAGGAAAGAGTTGAAGGAGAAGCCTTATATGTGATGTATCGGGTTGTAGGCTTGACATAGGAGTCCTATCGGCCAAGGAGCCATGATATAGGTCTCCTATCAGTTTGTTGAGCCTTGGAAAAGGCCATGACGAGCAGATAACCTCAAGGAGGTGGTCCATGATGGGTTGCAAATCCCCTTGCATAAAGTGTATCGGGTTGCCTTGTTGATGAGATAAAGATGAGGAAACTTATCCAAGAAGATAAAGGATGGCCGAGATATTGTCTCTAGCTTATCCTCAAGACTCTTACATGGCAAGATATAGATGTGTGCATGCATGGCCACGTCTCATCTAGTATCTTGAGGTGAAGACACCTCTTATGTACTTTATCTCATGAAACCAAGTATATATACTTCACCTTTTACCAACTTATGAAAGTTTACGATCCTCTCAACCATATCCCTTAGAGATATCGTGCAAAGCCCTCAGTATCATGCAAAGTAGCTCAAAGAGCAAGGAGAGATCGAGCACCAAGCTTTAGGTAAGACTTTGGTCATCTTCAACCTTGGTGGAAGTAGGATATCAGGTTATGAATATTCCTTTCTTTCCTTCTTCACCAAGTGCTTAACTATGGTGGTTTCTTGTCTATGGAGGAGTTGTGAAGGAGCCCTGGACCTTGGAGAAGTTCATCTCCAACCTTAGGATGTGAAGCTTTGGATCTTGGAGCTTTGAAGTGTTCATAATGCGGGTTATATAACTTGAACCCAATCAGGTTATTATTTACCACTTAACTTGTTACACTAGATGATTACTTTCAATTCTGAGTCTTTATTGAGTACTTGATGATTCCATGAGTTCTAAGAATTTCCTAGACCTATTATTCATAAACTAGAACAGATAGAACGAAGGTATAGAGCTTTAAGAAGATGGTATCACTTTATAGAATGAATAATTAGGTAGATTGTTGATACAAGTCATAAGAAAGTTTTATGTTGTGATAATAGATTAGAGTGGCACTAAATATGTATAATAAGACATGTAATCCCAAGTGATCTTCATGATGCAATAATTTTTTCTAAAATATAATATGTTGATCTTCTTAAACATCTTGTGAATAGCTCATATATAAAATTTGAGTCCATTTGGACATTTATATCTCACATTATGAAGACCACAAAAAATATGCATTTCAAATTAGTTTCGTGTGTCGATTTTATTGCCCTCAGATGAGTGACTTATACTCATCCAATTGGGCTCAAAATTTGTATGTCGCCTAATTAGTCTTGATATGTAAACACCAATTGAGTGTAGAGTGTGATCTGTATACTCGAGTATATTCTAGCCAGACTCATATAGAGTCAGACTATATATATATATATATATATATATATATATATATATATATATATATATAGGGGATTGATTTAATACCCATGTGGGTAGCTACCCGGGCACCCTTCCTGATATTTTTTTTTAAATTTGCAATTGTAGAGGAGAATTTTATCTAGCTCCCCAAAAAAATTCATCCAAAAATAATATCATTTACCACCCCAGAATCAAAAAACCCATCCATATATTTACTTACTGTATATTTTCTACGCAGTTACTTTATTGGTCTTAGAGTTACTTTTGTGTACCACATAGTTACTCTTTTTATCTCAGAGTTACTCTTGTGTACCATATAGTTACTCTTTTGGATGGGCGGGTAGCGAAAAATCAGGCTACCTGCGCGGGTATTAAAGACGACCCATATAAATATATATATATATATATATATATATATATATATATATATATATATATATATATATATATATATATATATATAGAGAGAGAGAGAGAGAGAGAGAGGTTTGGAAGTGTGTACCGGCCGGTACATGTACCTTATGTGTACCTGCCATTAAAATGGCACATCTGGAGTATGTTCGTAAAATCCAACTGTATGGATTGATTCATGATTGTATAGATAAGATGTATTTAAAAAATATTAATCATATCCCATATAGATTATGAGATATAGTAATATATCATCCAACGGTGTTTGTAATTTCTACAACTTACCGTTCATTACAAAATACACACTTTCTTTCATTGGATGATTTGTAAATATCATATTTTGTTTCTTTTTATACACATCTTATCTAAGAGGTATACATCCCATCCGTAAGGTTAGATTGTTCATTACGATTTTACAATCATCATTAATGATGATGGGTACATGTAATCTACATGTACTCAAGTACACAATTCTTTTAGCCATATATATATATATATATATATATATATATATATATATATATATATATATATATCTTTATATATATATATATGGGAATTTATTTAATACCCACGTGGGTAGCTACCCACGCACCCTTCCCGTCATTTTTTTAATTTTTTTTGCAATTTTAGAGTAGCATTTTACTAGCTCCCCAAAAAATTTCATCCAAAAATAATATCATTTGCATCCCTAAAATCAAAAAACTCGTCTATATATTTAATGAATGTATATTTTCTGCACAGTTACTTTTTTTTATCTCAGAATTACTCTTGTGTACCATATAATTACTCTATTGATCTTTAGAGTTACTTTTGTATACCATATAGTTACTCTTTTGGATATGCGGTAGTGAAAAATCAGACTACCCGTGCGGGTATCAAAGATAAGCCATATATATATATATATATATATATATATATATATATATATATATATATATATATATATATATATATGTGTGTGTGTGTGTGTGTGTGTGTGTGTGTGTGTGTGTGTGTATCTATATATATATATATATATATATATATATATATATATATATATATATATATATAGAGAGAGAGAGAGAGAGAGAGAGAGATAGAGAGAGAAAATTGCATGCTTCTTTAAATCATACAATTGGTTTTATGAAATTAATGATGATGATTTTTTTTTAACTTATGAGACGTCTTTGTCAACAATTTATAAAGAAAACTAATACGTGTATGTGGATACCACATATAATTTTCAAAAAAAATCCATTATTTTTTAAATTAAATATATTATAACTTAAACATGCTAAAAAAGAAAATAAAAATAAATAAATAAATAAATTATCACAAGTGCCGCATAATCACTGAGCCGACAACATCTCAGGATCTAAATATGTGAATAAGTGGAATCTGGACCATTCTTTGGGGTGACGTCAATCATTGGAATAGCTTATGCTGACAGAGTGTCCCACCTCGAGGTATGTAAAACATACTGATTGTCTATGGTAATAGCTCGTATACAACGGTCTTACGGGTGGAGACAACTGCGTCCAAAGCCGCCTGGCAGATTCACATGGGTCGGGAGGGCAACGAAAGGGCTGCAAGGCCAACCCTCTGACCAGTCCTAGGACGGAGATTGTGATACCACCAGTGTTATGTGAAATGAGAGCCTAAGGAAGGAACACATTTGTGGGGTTGGGAGACTCGGCATGCACAATGAGAACAAATAAAGCCTATGAAAATAGTAAGAGGACCCAAGATCCAGGCTAGGATAGACCCTCTCAATGTCACTACAGGTCCCTTTAAATATACATATCAGAAGTTGGGAAGAAATGATCGGTCCTACAAATAGATACGTTGTTGAATAAATTAGATGAGCATTTCTAGTTACTTAGTGTATTATTGTTTATTTTTGGTATTGATCATTCCTACTAGATGATTTTCTTATTTTTTTATTGGGTGCCCTTAATTGTACCACTTGACATAAACGAAGACTAATATCCACATACCCATACTTAGATTCTCATGGGATCTAACGTCTCTTCTCATCTCCTTTTTCCTACGATGGCATCAATCACAGATTGAGGGGGAACTTACATGTTACTTTTTTGGTGTGGTCTCATCTTGATCTTGGATTGCATATCAGGGAAAACAATCTCCACATGAGAAGGAAATACATAGACATATGACATTAAATGGACTCTTGAAATCTAATACTCTCTTGTACTTTTGGACTAAATCATAACTTTAATGATCTATGTTCTAACTCTTGTCGTGTTATTGGGTTGTTAGTATAATATCATATGCTTATTATAACATATATCTCTTGTGTACGTGCAAATGTATCGTCTGAGTTTTTCATGTTTATTATTATGGGAAGAAAACAAATATTTTAAAATTTGGACATTATAATTAAAGTCCTTCATTAAGAAAGTCCACTTTGCATTTGAT
This sequence comes from Alisma plantago-aquatica, assembly GCA_963693085.1. Classification (NCBI taxonomy): domain Eukaryota; kingdom Viridiplantae; phylum Streptophyta; class Magnoliopsida; order Alismatales; family Alismataceae; genus Alisma; species Alisma plantago-aquatica. Next base: position 515,511,825 of record OY856411.1, read on the forward strand.
TGAGATAAAATGTGAGTTTTCTAAACTTCGATGTCATTATTTCTATATACATGTGATGGTCATAATTTTTTTGCAACTTCAAATTTGATGCAACTGAATTGTCAACACATATGTGAATGATATTTGTAAATATGTATATGTGTGTGAATGAATGTGAAAAGGAATGAACACAATGAGAATTGTATTTTACATGTGATGAGAATAGAATCGGAGAATGGAGTTGCATGTGTGTTTTTTGAATTGTTTATGTGTATGAGAATGGAATGGGAATGGAATTAAGTGTTGATGAGATTGAAAATGTATGTGTATGAATGAATTGTTTGGATGTGGACTATTTGTATGTGTTTTTTATTATAGGTGTTACAGGTATGTTGGCCTGTTATTAAGTTGAACACATAATTGAGCATATAGTTATAATGAACTGTAAGTTTTACATCATGCTAAGTAGCCGGATTTCAGGTATGTTGGTATGTTGTTAACCTGAACAACTATTCTAAAATGACCATGCCATCTAGAACGGCCGTTCTATCCATCCCACAACACGGATGTGTTTGCCATCACAACTGAATGATAGCATTATGTGTCTCCAATTCTTCTAAGACAAACTGATGACACAGCAAGTTTGCAGCCTGCTAAAAAAATATACAAGTGGTGTTGGTTGCTATACATAAATTGATGACTATGCTATGCTACTTATCATCAAATTTTTTGCTTAGAACCGAAGGCATAAATCTCTAGCATCGATTCTTATTAGTTGAACTAACACCTATAATCCTAGAACAATTTTACAATTGTTATTGATATCACTTTATGCCGTTAGTTTTTATTTTCATAGTATCTGACACTGGCTCTGTGTCTTCAATTTTAACTTTCTCTAATAACCTACGCTAAAGATCCAAAATTGTAGTGTCACCCACTTAAGTGTCAAAATAAAATTGACGTGATAGGTCATATTTAACCAATGTTGGAGGTGGTATCTATAGTGCTCGTTCTGGTAGATAATTGAATTAGTCATCCAACGAATTTTCAATCACCCAATTATGATATTGAATGTGAAAATTTGAACCATTTTCCTAATTGTGTACACTTTAATGATCCTCTCACAAATCGTTGTAGTTATGGAGTGAGGTTTTAATGTTTTGGTATATATATTATAAAATGCACAAGGATATTTAAATTCTCATTTTATCCTTGCATAAATAATGCCCTATTTATTAGAAATTGTATAGAGTATTTATGATTTCTTCTCTTCTCCTTGCATCAACCTACAACTTAGACAGGAAACTAGTTAAATATCAAATAAATTGTATTAATTGTTAAAAAGTTAAAACATGTGAATTCTAAAGTGAAAGGTAACATACTAGAAACTGGACCTCAGATTTATGATTTGTTCAATTTCCGTTTCAAGTCCTTTGACAAACAGATCATTCAATCAAATCTCATCTGATTTTTTATATTACTTATTCTCCATTCAAACTAACAACTCATGAATTAGTTATTCCTTTTTATTTGACAAAGTAGCACAATCTACTCTATCATTTGAATTTTATTTGTTAAGCGTTGTTCACATTCTGAATAAATTGAAAACATTTCAGAATGACTTCAAAATTAGTTTGATTTTTTTTTTTCATTCAAACTATTGGCTTTTGGGTAAAAAATAATACTAATTATGACATCTTTGCATGACGGGATGCGGATTCGTTCAAAATTTATATTATCAAAAATGAGTAATTTATTTTAAAATTTAGCTTAGACAAAATTTGACACAAGTTAAAATTTTGATAATTTTTCAAATTATAATTGAGGATTTATAAGTTTTGAAAGGAAGTCAAATGATGTTGTTATAATATTTACGTAATTATCAAGGTGGAATGTGTCGTTCGTACTTGCAACTTTATATTCCTATATCTATGATTTCTTTTTCAGTTACTACTTATGGATTTAAAGTCACACACCTTAGCCTCCCTCCATGTTTCTACTCCTCTATGTAAATCACATACCGAATTTCTCACCATCACTCTATGACTTTACCCCATTACCTATTAAACTCTAGGAGTTTGACATAGATAATCCAAGCATAACCATTTGAAATCTTCTAATGTAGATATGCATTCCTCGTCTTTATCGTATTACTGTCCAACAGATTTCTAACTTCCTTCCCCTGCCCACTTTTAAAGTGCCGCCTCGTCGGCTCATTTGTCCGGCTTATCTCTACTCTCTTCGCTCTGGGTGCACTGCTTCAACGACAATTTCACTAACTTACAACTCACGAGCTGTTCGTCGCTCGTGCGCATGAACCTCCTTGCCCTCCGGAATGCCATGCTCGACACTGTATTGCGTCCCATTGAACGCCCTCCAAGCACCGCCGACTCCAACGCATCCTAGCTCCAACCCCACCGCTAGCTGTCTACACAAGCACGGCGGATACCAATTCCTCAGCGGAGCCGAGCGTCGGCCACCATCTGTTTTGCAACTGGAGAGCCTATTTCCTGTTGCCAGGCAGAAGCCTCCTCCAACCAAAACTCTAGAACCATCCCTGCTACTGCAAGCCATCCCCTGCACTGAAGCCGAGCTGTCCTGGCATTGCAGACCAGGAGCCATGCAGGTCCGTCTCCACCTTACAGTACATGCACCTACTACAACGCCTCAGACCTGTGGCAGAGTCCTTCGACCAGGGGGAGAACAGTTGACGATGAAGGGGAAGATGATTGAAAAGGAACCAGATCGTCAGTGGGTTTACAGCCAACAGTTGGCGGAAGATGAATCCTGGATACCTGTAAGCCACTTATATATTATCTACAGATTTGATCTTGGAGATAATACCGGTGATATGTATATATAGAAGTAAGGCAAAAAAAAAAACCAAAATGGCAAGTTTGGCCATTTTAATTCCCATAATAGCACGATCTTGAACTTAATTCCCAAAACGACACATTTGGGGGCAATGTGTCTCCTGTAGAGACGCATTGCTTTCTCACGAGGCAATGCGACCCGGACCAGGACGCATTGCTATGCGACAGAGCAATGCGTCCTGATCCGGGACGCATTGGTCTTCGGTGGGGCCAATGAGTCCAGATGCGGGACGCATTGCTAGCAATGTGTCTCACATGGGGACGCGTTGAGTTATGCGTTTGCATGCAGGACACATTGCTACCAATGCGTCTCCAGGCAGGATGCATTGTTTTTTATAAAAAAATTTCATTCATTATTATTCTTTAATGTATAATATTTGTATATTAACAATATTGATTATATTTGCACATTTACTATTCTTTCACTTGTATTTGAATGTTTATAATATAGCCAATTATTATAAATTTGTTAATTTCAATAGCTCCGAACATGCATATGGATTATAGAAGTGGTATTGCAACCAACACTAGTTGCTTCCTAATTGATTATATAAGAAGAAATTAATCTAAAAAAATGAGAAATCATTAAGAATAAGGTTAAAATATGAACCAACTTGACGAGAAAATAATACACAACAGAACAATCTGATAGATCCAAAATGAATCAATATGATATCATAATATGATAGATCCACATACAAGCTAAATAAATGCCTGAACAAAGGCATATATACAACACTACACAACATGTATGTATATTAACAACATTGATTATATTTGTAAATTTATTATTCTTTCACTTGTATTTGAATGTCTATAATATAGTCAATTATTATAAATTTGTTAATTTCAATTGCTTTGAACATGCAAATGGATTATAGAAGTGGTATTGTAACCAACACTAGTTGCTTTCTAATTGATTATATAAGAAATTAATCTAAAAAAATGAGATATCATTAGAAATAAGGTTAAAACATGAACCAACTTGATGAGAAAATAATACACAACAGAACAATCTGATAGATCCAAAATGAACCAATATTATATCATAATATGATAGATCCACATACAAGCCAAATAAATGCCTGAACAAGGCATATATACAACACTACACAACATGTACAAAACTATGAAAATCTAAATACGTCCTCCACGCCCACAACGTCTTCGCCCACCTCCCTATACATCTGGCTCCTGAGTATCGAAGTCATCTGGAGATGCCTCAATGGGGGACAATTGTGTAGCAATAGGCTGTTGAGGACTAGGAAAGTAATGAAAAGCTGGAGGTGGGAGTGAGGGGTCTCTGAATACTAGGATGTGGGGCATCAGGTGGGGTGCATCCTGAGAAATCAAATGGAGTCGGTGAGTATGTGACATAGGATGGTGGTCAACTGTCATGAATAGCTGGTGCTGGGAGTGGAGTGTATGGAACAGAAGAAGGACCTACTCCATATTAGGATGTTGGCGGAGGTGGGGTGATGTATGAGGAAAATGAACCATCTCCTGAAAAGTATGGCCATGTCGGTCCCCATGCCATGAACTGAGAAGTGGGAGTGGGAGTGGGCTTAGCAGCAGTAATCACAGGAGTAGGAGTAGGAGTAGGAGTAGGAGTAGGAGTGGGCTCAGGGGCTGTGGTATGAGTGAGTATGGGATCATACGGGCGAGCGTAGTCGGGAATATTGTCAAAGTAAGTCCCCTGGATGTCATAGATGTCATCTCTGATCTGTGTAGAGGCATGTTGTAAAGTCGCTCGGATCCGCACATATGATTTTACCTGTTTAAACAAAGTATGTACAAATAATAAAGACCAATTGCATATATTACAAATAATAAAGATAAATAATACCAATTTGTAAAAGAAATATAAATGATACTCACAAATTGTTATTGACAATAACTTTGTGGGTAGTATGTGGTCGGAGGCTGAGCTGGAGGGGACAGTATGTATTGGGGATGATACTATTCATAGTGCACTTGTCGACTGAAGATTGTCTCTGCTGGTGGAGGGGAGACTAAGATCTCACGTATGTGGTTCCACAGTTGCACCTCCCGCCTATAATGATGCAATCAGTCCTCAGCCGCATGACCCCTCTCATCTATCCAACTAAGGCGTGGCAACTTCAGAGTAGGATGTACTTGAACAAATCTGAATTGTCCAAGTACTCTATCAGGGAAGTGTCACTCTACTACTGTGTAGCACAGTAAAGGCACTCATGCCAACCAAATATCCTGACCCTCTCAACATAAGGCTGGAAGTCTCTCCAGAATATTAGCAATGTAAGGAGTTAACTGTATCTGTTATTCATATAGATACAACATGTATCACATAAAACAGAGTAAATTTCATAAAAAATACAACATATATCATATAACATGTTAGTAGAAGTAAATTAGTTATACCTAAGAGGGGAAAATTTGGTCAAATGTTGAATCATAAAATTAGACCGATCCTCTCATAGTATCACTCCTTTCAAGAAATGTAGGCCACCTATTAAATTGACAAACTAAATTTAGATAAACATTACAAAATGTTTGGACAAATGTATAAAAAAATTGTGTAAATCTTTACCTGTAATCCAAGGGAACATTGTCTGGCCACTCCCCCCAGTTCATAACAATTGAACCTGGGTGTAACGACCGATAAACAAATCGTTATTGATTAAGCAAAATTAAACATTAGCAGCGGATTACTAAAAATCACTAAAAATTAAAACATTTTTCAAAGAGATCCAATCATAGGAAAACTCTTTCAACAAGAACCAATGTATTACATTTACATCCTGGTTCATAAGTACATATTTTGTTCCATCTCTTCTCAAGAGTTACAACATCCACTGCCTTGTTAACAGCTAAACACATACAGTATAAAATCCTCGAGGCATCAAGCCAAAAACTCAGATCGATGTGAAACAAATACTAACTACTGACTATGAGGACCTGAGAGTACAGAGACGACACATAGGACTTCTATCTACAAGACACAACAGACAGTACACTCAACCTGAGCTGTCATTGCTGTCTCTGCTGCTGCTAATGTTCTTCCTCTGCAAGATATTCTTCATCTCCTTCATGCTTGTCCACCTAAAAATGTTGGATCCCACGGGGGTGAGACAATTGTAATTTCCCCAGCGAGAGATATAACTCTCCGCCCAAAACATTATTATTGTAGTTAAATGATATATGAGTACATGGTAGATGTAATCCCTTATCTGTTTAGCAGATTGGCTAAGGCCAGTAGGTTGAAACAAGAATGTCTCAGGGGTGACATATCAAGATAATGGGTGTCACAAGAGAAGTTTGACATGATGATATAGTTTGATAGACAAATGATATATATGTTCTTCCTATTCCTTATGAAGAGAATAGATGATTTACTATTCTATCATAAACAATTGCAATACTTTAAAAGATTAGAATGCTTTAAAATACTTATCCTCTACCCAGTTGTATATCATTAAACTGCAATAATAATGTTTTTGGCGGAGAGTTATATGTCTCGCTGGGGCAATTACAATTGTCTCACCCCCGTGGGATCCAACATTTTAGGTAGACAATCACGGAAGAGACGAAGAATATCTTGCAGAGGAAGAACATCCGCAACAGTAGTGACATCTCAGGTTGAGTGTACTGTCTGTTGTGTCTTGTAGATAGAAGTCATATGTGTCGTCTCTATACTCTCAGGTCCTCGGAGTTAGTAGTTAGTATTTTTTTCACATCGATCTGATTTTTTGGCTTGATGCCTTGAGGTTTTTATACTTTTTGTGTTTAGCTATTAACAAGGCAGTGGATGTTGTAACTCTCGAGAAGAGATGGTACAAAATATGTACTTATGAACCAGGATGTAAATGTAATACATTGGTTCTTGTTGAAAGAGTTTTCCTATGATTTGATCTCTTTGAAAAAGGTTTTAGTTTTTAGTGATTTTCAGTAATCTGATGCTAATGTTTAATTCTTCTTAATCAATAATGATTTTTTTATCGGTCGTTACAAGTTTGGTATCAGAGCTCTAGGTTCGCTGAGTCTACAGCGACATAGGACTAAGGTATTGAGTCTGTTCTAAGTATACCCAGTGTATCTTATAGTGCCTTCTGCTTATGCAGAAGAAGATATATAACTCAAAAATGTCTAGAGGACATGAGGAATATGTTGCTGAGAGCAATGTTGCTACACCAGTAGAAGGTGCCAGGGATCAGGCAAGAGAAGAAACAGTGCCTGAGAATCCCCCTATTGATGAAGTCATTATGAGAAACCCAGCTTTTCTACACTTTTTGGGCAATTCATGACTACAGTGATGCATATGATAGATTGGATGCCAGCACCGGCACCTAGGGCACCAGTTTCCAATGAGGGATATGGGTCTGGTAAGACCTTTGAACGACTACGTCATGTAGGAGCCATATAATATGCTGGGACATCTGACCCAGCAGATGCTGATCTCTGGCTCACTGAGTTAGAAAAGGCTTTTAAGATCCTTAGTATCTCGGATGCTGACAAAGTTAATCATGTTGTGTACCTTTTGAAGGGTAGTGTTGGACATTGGTGGGCTATAGAAGAAATAAAAAGGAATGATGAAGAGGTTGGATGGGAGGAATTTCATCAAGAATTCGTCAATAAGTATTTTCCAAAGACTTATTTAGATGAAAAGATCTCATAGTTTGAGAAGATACGACAGGGAGCCATGTCAATAAGTGAATATGAGGTTAAGTTCATGGAACTTTTACAATTTTGTCCTCAGATGGTTGCTACTGAGGAGGAAAAGATTTGATGTTTTGAGAAAGGATTGAATGTTGAGATGTCTATTCCGGCTTCTACCCTAGAAAGTAGAGAGAGGTTTGCCACATTTGTGGAGTCAATTCAAAGGATATAAGGGTCTATGATAAAGAAACATGAGGAAGCCCTTCAAAGGAAGTCTAAATAGTCATAGGAACAAGGAATTGATGGTACTAAACAATCAAAGATTTCAGTAGTACCGACTCAACCACAATGTAGTGCACCCAAGCAGCAGTCACCTAAAAGGCTTTGAGATTGCTATAGATGTGGACAGAGAGGACATATGAGGTGGCAATGTCCAAATAGAAAGTGATAAGGTGAACCAACAGACAAGACACTAGATAACTTGTAAGAGGTAGACATGTCAAGATAAAACTTTCTATTTTGAGATATCCTCTACTCTCTACTATAAGAAAGGTAATGTTGTTTAGCTCATCTGTATAATCCTTCGAGGATATGAGGAAGAGATAACTAGAATAAAAACTTGTGTTCAGTTTAATATTCTTTTATATGTTTTGAAATGTCTCTTTCTTCATTAAGGAAGGGAAGAGATGAAAAAGGAACTCAGAGAAAATATGAGATATTAAGTATATCAAATTTAAAGAGATGAAAACATAAAATAAAATAAATGCATACTACCTAATTTCAGTTATTGAATACCCTGGCCAGGTATTCATTTATTGAAGGCAAGGTAGGTATGACATACCTAGATTTTTATCTTTCTGATTACTCTGTTCAAAATCATTATGAAACAATCCAAAGAAGCCTAACCAAGAAGGAGATGTGGCATGGATATTTCTACCACATTCTAATTGATATATAGAGGAATTTGATTTAATTATAAATCAACTTATAAATAAAAATGAAGATGAGGATATGATGTGTTATTAACACATGTGTTAGATACCAAGGTAAGGAATTCTGGTATCTGAGAAATATCAGTTTAATTTATGATGGTTATCCGGAATGGGTAACTGTGGAATCAGTCCAGTTACCTAATGTAGTATGGGCATCATATGTTAGGGGTTTATGCTTTACATAAACATAACATTGATGAGAATGAACTATTTGAAGGAATAATTGTAAAATTATTGCAAGAAAAGTTTATCAAATTAAATTAACAAATAACCTCTATCTAAATAAGAAAAGAGTTACCTGACACAGAATTAACTCCACATTCAATAACAAAAGGACAGTGGAGTATGTGCCCTATATGTTTGATTCTATGAGAATTTTGTATGAAAGAACTTTATATTGGTCAAATTTCTATGGTGTCCCCATAACAATGAGATGTTATGTGGAGACTTTATGATATAACGAATGAATAATATATGTCTCATTTTATCTGGGATTTCAGGGACAAAATCCTTGTTAGGGGTTTATGATTTGTAACATCCCTAACCTGGGTTATGTCTTAACCCTAGATGTTTTACTTAATAAAGTTAATTATATGCTTTCTCTTATTTCTTGAAAAGTAATTAAGGTTCAAGAGGAACTTATGTTTCAATTTTTGTCCTTTTTGAATAATGTTGAAACATTATTTTGCTTGTTTTGGACTAAAGTGAAAATTACCCAAGTTGAGGGGTTAAATTGTAAATGTTTAATGATAAGATGTTCCTCATGTTTTAAAGAATCATGAGAATGAAGATTATGTAGAGGTATGGCTTGTGGTATCCTGAGTACCAAGAAAGAGCTGATAAAGCAATGTTTGTGCATTAAAACCTAGTTTTGGTGTAATGAGCAAATTACCCAAGACCCAGGGTTTAATATGAAAAGTACCACTTCAAAATAGTCCCTAATGTTTCTTTTCATCATGTATATCAAATAAAATGAGAGGGGAGTCTCATTTGTATCTCTTTAGAGGAGAGAGAATCTTGGTATTAAAATAATCAAGATTTAAGCTTAATTGGAACTTTACTTCAATTAATACAAAAATAAATATATTAATTGAAGAGACCTTTAACCAATAGGTGAGGGATGATCTTGCAAAATGATGGACGACCATGTGCCTTGCAAAGGCACGAAAATATCTAAAGGAAGTGGATAACTCACTCACATTATTAAAAGAAAAAGAATTATCCACTAACTTTAGGATATTATTATTAAATGGATTAAGGTGCTTAGTTTGTTTTTCTATAAATTGTGGATAATTGAGAGGAATAAGAGTCAACGAAGATAGCCTCGTATCTAAGGAATAGAGGGGGGCAAGTGGCAAGGAAATGGAGGAGATAATCCCTACTTTCTCTCTCTTAAAAGAATTTTTCATAAAATTCATATATATGCTCCTTTATCCATGAGTTGAAAGGGTAATTTCGAAACCCCTTTCACTTCTTGCTTGCAAAAACGACCAAGGGAGCTTGGAGCAACAGGAGGATGACCCCCAACCCGTTGGTAAGCTTTTTGACCTTCTTTCACCATGATTTCATGGTGGAAATCGAAAATAAATGATGGATTTCTTCTTTTCTCCATGCAATCTTCTATCCTAGCCGTTTCTTTTCACTCAAAATCTTGAGGACGAGCTTGGGATAGTTTATAAATCTTCTTCCACCATTAAAGACGTGGATTATGGAGCTTTGAGGCTCAATTGGAGGCGGGTTATATAACTTAAACCCTTAAATGTTGTTATTGCATTCAATTCTCCATTAATTGTTGATCATTTTGTTCTACTTGAAATTCCCTTGATCCATTGATGTAATTACCATGAAAATGGCAGTATATTTTGAATGAACGAATGTAGATGATGATGACATCATCTTAGACACACATTCCAACAAGTTTCTATTACAAACAGTTTCAAGATTTTGGTCCAATCAGTTTCACCGAACGATTTGCAAACTGTTTGGAGGTTTGGACTCCAAACCGTTTAGAAGGGTTGAACGTTTGTATGCATTGACCGTTTGAGGTCAGGACCCTAGTACACATCGTATGATGATCTAATGGATTCAATTGATTAGTTCAATATATGGACAATCCTCCAATTAGAAACCCTAATCGGGTTAAGTGCTGAAATTTTAATTGGTTGATTAACCCAAACTGTCTCAAGACCATTTGGAGATCACCCAAACGGTCTCAAGACCATTTGGGGGTCAACCAAGACCGTTTGGAGGTCTAGGGTTGAGTATGGTTGAGTAATTGAAGATCCAGAGATGTCAAATAGAAATGCAATCAATGGCTAAATTGATGATCGATTCAATGATGCAAACCCTAATTGATTTTCACAAATTTCAATAAAGGTTTGAGTCAAACGGTCTCAAGACCGTTTGGAGGTCATCCAAATGATCTCAAGACCATTTGAGGTCAGGTCATGTCATGGTTTGATGATGATTCAATGATTTCAATTGGACTAGTTCCACAATATCAACCATTGATGGTTCATCGATTTCAAAACCCTAATTGATGGTTTCTTGATTATAAACCCTAGCTCAATTGGGTTCAAAACCCTAATTGAAGGTACAATTAAAGGGTGATTCGATGGTTCAATTGAAGAATAAATCAGTGGTTCAATTGATAGATGGTTTAATGATTGAAAACCTGAATTGATAAAGTGATGGAAGACCTTTTTGGTCCATTCGGTTTTGAGAGAGCTCGGACCAAACGGTCTTAAGACCGTTTGAGTCCAAACGGTCTCAAGACCGTTTGAGACCAAACGGTCTCAAACCGTTTGGAGACCCAAGTGGTTTCAGTGTAAATTATCCATACAGTTTCATTATTGTTTTGCTTAAACGGTTTCAAACCATTTGGAGCATCAATGGTCAAGAACGTTTGGATGTTTCAATGTGATTAAGTCAATTGGAAACCTAAGGTGATGAAAGACAAAATGACCCTATGTTTTCTACTGAATTATCTCAAAGATAATCACTAGGGTTGTACCTTTAAGGTACTAAGTAATTGGTGACCCTAGATGAGTTAATCCGTGTAGCTTAAGTAAGCAATATTTTAATACACTATGTCAACCCTAATTGGATGTGTTTAATTAAAGGGTTGGTTGACCTAATTTATCCAAGTTTGACATAGTCAACATCCTAGAAAGGATGAGAGAGAGAGGAATCCATACATGTAGGATAATCATGTAATGGATAAGCCTTAAACACTATCAATATGATTAAATTAAGATTTTAGGGTATGATCTTTGATGAAGTGATCGTGAAACCCTAATTGAGGATGATGCCATGTGAAACCCTAATTGAGGGTGATGCCATGTGAAACCCTAATTGAGGGTGATGCCATGTGAAACCCTATGCAATGGTATGATGAGGAGCCCTAATAAAGGGTGAAGGTATGTGAAACTCTAATTTTGAGTTATAATTCATGAAGTCCTAATCTTGGGAAATATAATAACAAACCAGAACCCAAATAATAAAATGGTGGGTAAAGCCTTATAAAGGTGTAATATCTCAAATGGTTGATTATAGGCAACCTTATAGTAAGCAATGCCTTAACCTGAGATGAGTCCATATCATTAAAGATAGTTGGACCATTCTTGTGTGTGACCTATGCACTTCATGATAAGAGTGATAGGTTAGTAAATGAAAGTATTAAGATGGGAAATACCTTAATCCAAGATAAGTTGATAACTCAAGAAAGTTGGAAGTGATGAGGAAAGTGATACATTAAGATATGATATATATCACTTTTAGCATTCCAAGGTTGATATACCTTGATGCACCTCAAATCCAATATACTTGGACAAGAAGCACATGAAGTGTGTTACGTAAATTGTTACAATGAAATGTAATGAGTTTGATATACTTTGTTAAGTATAGGCTAATATACCTTGAGTATGGGGTTAAGCCAAACTAATGAGTATGAAGTAATCATACCATGATGAGGATGAGAAATAAACTCATACCTTGTATTGATAATCATTTAATGATAAATGTTAAGAGTAATAAACATGATTGTATACTCGAGATGTTTAATGGCCTTGTGAGCCATATGGTTAGATGTTGCTTAGTGAGAGGTGACAAGATGTTTAATGGCCTTGTGATCCATATGGTTAGATGTTTCCTAGTGAGAGGTGACAAGATGTTTATGATCCCTACGAGCCATGAGAATAATTGTGGCATATTGAGAGGTACCAAGATGATTGTAAAAGTTTACTGTAAGAAATGTTAATAATAGACCTAATAAAAGGAACAATTGTATTTAATTAGGAATATGAACAACTATGAAGGCTAACCTCAGGTTTCAAAGCCTAGAGAAGGATGTGATGATCAATGATGAGTCAAAGGAATTTATATTCCATTATCTATGTAATCAGGATTGGCAGTGTCCAATGCCTGGAGGTGTAATCAGGATTGGTTAAAGTACAATACTTGGCTGTGAAATCAGGATTGGTTAGAGTCCAATGCCTGGCAGTGTAATCAGGATTGGTTAGATGACCGGCCTAAATCGCACATCCGAAAAGGGAGCGGATTTGAAGTAGTCGGACTTTTAAATTTATAACCTGAAACCTTCTAGGACCCTGCAACTTTATTACGGGGTCGAAGTAGATATACAGGGTCAAACACAGGGAAAAGGGTGGTAGTGTTGAGAATGCAGAATCGACACATTACACTCCGGTATGGGTAAGGAGATGATAAAGTTCCCCAAGGGAACAACAGGCTAAGATCGATAAAACAAAAGAAAACTATCTCCAATTGGAGCTACGAGGGAAATTAAGGATTTAAAGGCTTATCAGTTTTTAGGGTTTTCGCGCAACGAAAATAGAAAGCATAATACTATTTCTTTTAGTAAGGAACGAAGGAGAAAGCTTAGGTAAAACAAGCGGCAGTAGAAACATCATGTACCCCTTCTCTCAAAGTGGGTACCTCTAACTAAGCATCAACACCTCTCTCGAGGTTGCTAGTCTTAAGTTAGAGTGGAAAGGTTACTAAAGCAACTCTGATCCTGGGCACTCTCGTACTCCCGTATCGGACCAAACACTAGAGCCACAACACCTCTCTCGAGGCTGCTACAACGGGAAAATACGATTCGGTAGCTAGTCAAAACGTGATCCAAGCGTACAAGCTAGAGTTCGGATGTTAAACCAAACAATCATCCAAAAAAAGGGACCAAACATAAAGCAGCAGATAATTAAAACTCTTCTAATTCCATTAGCATAAAAGGGTCTGGTTACATTGCATAAGTAAAGAAAGTAAATGACTGAAATAAGTAAAGATAAATGTCACCTTCTTGATTTAGAAGGGCGACAGGCAGTAGCAGATCCTCAAGATCCCTCCAGCCCGATACCAGGCGGGAGCCTTGCCCGATACGCCCGTGTCGGGCGGCACACCCTCTCGGGCGACACACTCATGACGGGCGGATGTATCGTGTGGGGCGGTCATGCCCAATATGATTGTGTCGGGCGGAACCCTCTCGGGTGACACGCCGTGACTGGTGATGCGTATCGGACTTGGTATCATGTCGGGCCAGAGTTTTGCTTAGAGTATCGGGTACTCATATCGGGTGTCCTTGTTGGCCGATATCGGTCTGCAGCGGTGCCCGGGGCCGATCCTAAGTGAACCATTCCCTCCCTCTCGGTTTAGGGAAGTGCTCACCTAGTATCGCTCGGTACACCTCTGAGGCACGACACGCTAGCTCCATATGCTTTCCTAAGTTGGCTTTTGAGAGATTCTGACCCGTTCCATTGAAGTCTTGTAGCTATTATTTATAGGCAGCGGTTGGGAGAGGTTGTGGTCCTCTGGGCACCACGTGTCCTCCTTCAGCTCCACCATCGCGGATTCAGGGATGCCCGAAATGCGTGTCGTCCGACACAAGGATGTCGGGCTGTAAGCGTGTCAGTCGTCGTGACGAGTGGCGCCTACCGGTGGGTGGCTTGTATCGCGCGACACATTTCAGTTGTCGTGGTGAGTTCAGCTCCCTGTCTGGTAAATGGCGTATCGCTCGTCCCTTGCTTCTCACACGGTATCCTCGTGTCATGCGGTAGTGTATCGTGTTGCCCTGTGTCGGGCAACGATCATGTCGGCCGGCTGGTAAGAAGGCCGATACAGGTGGAACACGTTTGTGGGCCGGGATGGGCCTTTTTGCTGTCAAATGAGTCGAAAATGAGGAAAAATCTACAAAAGATGATAAATTTGAGTTAAGAGTGTAGCGTGGCCTGTTTATGCAAAAACATGACAAAAAGGAGAGGGAAATAGTTTAAAAGGGAAGATTTGATAAAGAAATAAGGGCCAAAACATCACAAAATTTGGTGTTATCAACTCCCCCAAACTTAGCATTTTGATTGTCCTCAATCAATCTTTAGACTTTATTTTGTGACGCTTCTTCTTGACCGGTATAGTTTTTAGACCATGGGTTTGAGCGAGCATTGATATGTCTTACAGAGAATACGGCCCAACCATGAACAATAGACTTTACTTCCCCTGCCTTATTTATGCAAAAATTTTCTCCACATCTTCGACGAGACTTGGGTGCATGATTTCGAAGTTAGTTTTCACACCAAACAACTTTTGGGAACATACAGTTGTGTGTTTGGGTAGGCTTAAGGCTTTTTTGGTTTTTCTTGTTTCCCATCAGTCCATCCAGGTACGAGTCCGTTAGCGGGCGCGTGGTCCCTACAGTCCAAGCCAGTTGGCTTTAGAGCAGTGATTTCACATCCTACGTACCACTGCCCCAGATCTACCATGCCTAAAGATGGGTACTTTTGGAAAAAAAGTGTGTATATATATATTTTTTTCTTTTCTTTCTTTTCATTTGGCACAACTCTCATGCTTTTATTCACTCTCATAAGGCTATTTTCTCTTTTTGGGATTTTGTTGGGTAAGGGAAAATAAGAGGAATTTCTGCTATTTGGGCAGCTTTTTCCTTCTGCATACACGTCTCTTAGCTGTTGCGAGATTATTTTTCGAAATTTTTGGCATGGAAAGTCGTAGTCTTTTGTTGTTTGAGGCTGCATTATTAGAAAGGCATAACAAAACCTGCATCTCCTTGGACACATAGAAAAGAATCTGGCAAGAAGTCGTATCAGGTTTTTACTATATAGCGTCTTTGTACATATATGTGGAGACAAAATAAGAAAACATTTTCAAAATTTTTAGCAAAATTTTTGTATGAGGCATGTATATGTATATGTACACATGATATAGGAGAAGAACAAAAGAACAAAAAGGGTGGAGTTTGAAGAAATTTTTTTTATACCTC
The DNA here is from genome assembly GCA_963693085.1 of Alisma plantago-aquatica. Lineage (NCBI taxonomy): Eukaryota > Viridiplantae > Streptophyta > Magnoliopsida > Alismatales > Alismataceae > Alisma > Alisma plantago-aquatica. The sequence continues at coordinate 515,527,589 of OY856411.1, forward strand.
CCTCACTAGTGCATGGTATCCCCCCCCCAAACTTACTCCACACTCTGTCCCAGAGTTGTGAAGTAGATAAGGTAGGGTAATGTTAACCCAGTGAGGGTTAGCTGGTGAGCGTGCATGCGCCAGATAGAAGCTCCCACACATATTCTCCTCGTTTGATGTGGTAGTTGATGTGGTGGAGTTGGCCAGGCATCTCTTTATTTGATATCCATTCCAGCACGTAGATACCGCAGTCAGTTTGCCAACAGCACAGAGTGCTGGGTGGATGGCTACCAAAGAAATTTTGTACCAAAAGGCAAATATGGGTTCAGAATTGCAAGATTCAATCAGACCAGTCATGCACTTTTGATGAGGAAGAAGTTCCAAAACTATTAGGCATTCCCTTAAACCAGGTAAACTTTTTAAGATACTTCCATTGTGAACATGAACAAAAGGACTGATCATCAATCTCAGTTTCTTTAAACTTTCATCATCTATTGAACTAGTTAGAGAAGTCCACTTATCTCTTCCAATATTTTTTCTTGATTTGGTAGCCCCCAAGATAGGAAAATTTCCAGAAAATCCAGGCCTAAAATTTCGCTCTTTGACTATTATATGATGGAGTTGATGGCAAAATTCGGCAGTATATTCCTCATTTCCAGCAGAATTTACATACTATTCTGAACTCGTCATCAAGGATATATGAATGCTTCTCTTGAGTACAATGAATAGGATGATTTTTTTCAGATTGCTTTTCTTCATCCTTTTCACTATCGTATGAACAAATATCAATGGACCTCAAGGATAAGTTATATTCATCCCATAATTTATCCATTTCCTTATCATAGTCTGTCTTCTGCGGTGGTTTAGGACCATCTCCAAAGGAGAAAATCAGTGGAAGACTTTCTCCAGTGGCTTCTGGATTGAATGTGGGTATTTTGGGTTCATCAGTCATGAAGCCACCTTCTTCATGGGGGGCATATTCCTTGGATATAGTATTCACAAGTATTTTCAAGAGCTCTCTGTCTACCATAGGTCGGTCATCATCGTCATAATCTGCACGAGCCTTGCGTTTCCTTCTTGAGAGCTTTGCACTTGTTCCGGCTACATCCTATGAGAAAAAAAATGGAGCCGTTACTTCTTCCGTCCTTACTCTCTTCTCAGCGGTTGATGGCCCAGCTGCCTCTGGATTCAGGCGTTTCTACCTGACCGTTGTTGCTTCAGCTGCGGCCTCAGTGTTGATTCTTCTGCCGTGTTTGTCAACTCGAACGACGGTTTGCTTTATACGAGCCATCTCTGTTATCATTAAACAAGTTCATTGATCATTTAAATGTTCTGACATTAGGTAGGAAAAACTTAAAATTGATACCGACATTTAAGAGAAAACTGGTTGCACAATAAAAATTCATCCCGATACAAAAGCTACCCGACACCACCGTATCGGGCTTCAACACTGGGCGATATGATGTTTGCCCGATACGCTTGTGTCGGGCGATACGAAGCCTTCGAAGAGATCACCATAGGCTCATGCCCAATACGAGGTTCGGGTGTCGTCCATCAAAAGAACATCTAGGCGATACAAAACTGGACGATACGGAGAAAAGATGCGCGTCATACCCGTTGCCCGATACGTTGTGTTGGGCGATACGGTCGCGTGAAACAAAGTGCCCGATAGGGTTTTCCCTGATAAAAAACGTGTCGCCCGATAACAAAAATAAGCGAGGCGAAACAAAGATGGGCGACATGGTTATCGCCCAATATGGGATATTGGGCAAGTGCGTGTTAAAGACGTGTCGCACGACACATGTGTTGAGCGATACAAGGAAATCAACTAAAGTCGTCAGCCCGATACGCTGTGCGCGATATGAAGTTCATGTCGGGCAAGTAGGACGACACGGCTGTCGGGCTATACCTTTGCTATCTGAAGCTATCTTGCGCGACACGAGAGCAAAAGTTAGATGGACGAAACACGAGAAAAGGAAGAAATTACTGCACGATACAGGTAGTTAGAAGAGTAAATACAGTAGCCCGACATAGTAAAACATTTGTACTATATATAGCAATCCCAACCGGGGGTAAAATGAGTAAATCTGGGACGCGTGTCGGCCGTGAGACAAGTCATTCCCGAGACAAGCAGTCCCATCTGTCTAATCAAGTGTAATTACTCATGTTGCCTGACACGGGTGCGCGTCGCTCGGGTGTGTCGTCCGACACGGCTCATGGCTTGATGTGATGCCTGACATACTATCACCCGATACGAGTGCGTTCTGCGCACCGGCTGAGTCTTTGCCCGATACGATCAGGAAAAAGGGGATACTTGCCCGATACAATGTCTTCAGGACAAAATTCTACATGAAAAACCCAAAAACAAAGCGAAGGAAAAAGCGATTGATGGGTAAAACATCACTGGCCTAAGGTTAAGTTCCCGGCCACATATAGTATTACTCACCAATGCTCATAAAACAGAGCGGTGGCCCATAAAATAGAAGAGTCAGCGCACGTGACGCATGCACTGACTCGGGCCTTATTACAGTCCAAGTGTTCATAGTATTTTTCTTGCAAGAAAGTAAATAACATCCTATCCTAAGAAAAGTAAAAGCTCGGGCTGCCTCCCGATGAGCGTTGTAGTTTGCGTCGCCAGCTCGACAGCTCCAGGTTCTTGACTTTTCACCTTCAACAATATCCATATCTTGCAAATTGATCTCTGTCCTTCTAACGAAAGCTTCATCTTCATAGAACCTTTTCACCCTATGCCCGTTCACTTGAAAAACCTTGGATGGATCATCTTTGTCATATAGCTCCATCATTCCGGATGGGTATATCTTTGATACGGTGCAAGGTCTGAACCACCTCGTTTGTAACTTACCTGGAAAAAGATGAATGGAAGATTTAAATAATAAAACTTTGTCACCTTCACTTACATCCTTCCTCCTCAGGTGGGCATCATGCCACACTTTCATCCTCTGTTTATAGATCTTTGCGTTCTCGTAGGCATGCAATCTCAATTCTTCAAGTTCTTGCAACTGCAGATATCTCTTCTCTCCTGCCTTCTCTAGATCCATATTCAAGAATTTAATTGCCCAAAAGGCCTTGAGTTCCAGCTCAAGGGGTAGATGACAGGACTTCCCATAGATCAACTTGTAAGGAGTGGTTCCAATGGGCGCTTTATAGGCAGTTCTGTAGGCCCAAAGTGTGTCGTCTAACTTCATTGACCAATCTTTCCTCGTGCGGTTGACAGTCTTCTCTAGAATCTGCTTGATTTGTCTATTCGAAACCTCTACCTGCCCGGAAGTTTGTGGGTGGTAGGGCGTAGCGACCTTGTGTTTAACTCCATATTTTCGTAGGAGCGCTTCAAACTATCTTTCTCCAAATTGCAATCCACTGTCGCTTATTACAGTACGTGGTACTCTGAAATGAGGGAAAATAGTCTTTTCGAACAACTTGATCACTGACGTAGAGTCACACGTTTGAGTTGCAACAGCTTCTACCCATTTGGATACATAATCCACTACCACTAGAATGTACTGATATCCCTTTGATGGGGGAAACGGTCCCATATAGTCGATTCCCCATACATCAAAGATTTCCACTTTGACCCAATTGGCCATAGGCATCTCATTTCTTCATCCAATGTTCCCCGTCGATTGGCACTCTTTACAGACTTTTACATACTTTGCAGCGTCTTTGAACAAAGAGGGCCAGTAAAACCCTGATTGCAGTACTTTGGCGGTGGTCCTTTCGCTGCCCAGATGTCCTCCATAAGGGGAGGAGTGACACTCTTTCAGAATGTTCAGGATCTCTTATTCGGGAATACATCTTCGGTACAGGTTATCCGCACATCTTCTAAAAAGGAGAGGATCGTCCCAGTAGTAATTCTTTACATCTACGAAGAGCTTCTTCTTTTGGTTATAGGTTATGTCAGGGGGCAGTTCTCCACAGGTGAGATAATTACAGATATCTGCAAACCAAGGTAAACTCTCTTCCTTGGTTTTAATCATCATCAAAGCTTTGTCAGCATAATTGTCATTAATAGGTGGTTCCTTCTGCCATTCCACAATGATCCTTGATAAGTGGTCGACGACCACATTCTCTGCACCCTTCTTATCGACTATCTCATGGTCGAACTCTTATAGTAACAAGGCCCACCTCAACAACCTGGGTTTTGTATCTTTCTTCTGCATGAGGTATCTTATAGTCCCATGATCTGTGTAGACTTTAACCTTTGCTCCAATAAGGTAAGATCTGAACTTATCGAAAGTGAAGACTATTGCGAGCATCTCTTTTTCTGTAGTTGTATAATTTACCTGAGCTTCCTCCAGTGTATGACTAGCGTAGCAGATTACATGGTGCTTTTTGTCCTTATTCTGCCCCAGGACCGCTCCTACTGCATAGTCGCTGGCGTCACACATAAGCTCGAAAGGTAACTCCCAGTCTGGAGCTTGGAGGATAGGTGGTGAGACAAGAGCATCCTTTAAAGCCTGAAAAGTGATTAGACAATCATCAGAGAAATTAAATTCAACATCTTTTACCAAAAGGTTGGACAACGGTTTTGAAATCTTTGAGAAGTCTTTTATAAATCTTCGGTAGTAGCCAACATGCCCGAGGAAGCTCCTTACTCCCGTCACAGACTTTGGTGGAGGAAGCTTGGATATGGCTTCAATCTTGCTAATGTCTACCTCGATGCCACTCCTCGAAACTTTATGTCCCAGTACGACGCCTTCTTATACCATAAAATGGCACTTCTCCCAGTTCAAAACCAAACTCTTTTCCTCGCAGCGTTGCAAAACCAAAGAGAGGTTTTTCAGGCAGGTATCGAAGTCTTTTCCATAGACAGAAAAATCTTCCATGAAAACTTCCACGATATCCTCCAGGAAATCAGAGAACATTGATATCATGCAACGTTGAAACGTTGCGGGAGCATTGCACAGGCCGAAAGGCATCCTCCTGAAGGCGTAGATGCCATAGAGATAGGTAAAAGTTGTTTTCTCTTGGTCATCTGGCAGAATGGGGACCTGATAAAATCCTGAAAAACCATCCAAGAAACAAAAATAGTCATGATGCGCTAATATTTCAAGAACTTGATCAATGAAAGGAAGCGGATAATGATCTTTTTAGTAGCTTGGTTTAGCTTCTGGTAGTCAATACACATTCTCCATCCTATGACGGTCTGAACCGCCACTTCATCGCCTTTATCTCCTTTAACTACTGAAATACCTCCTTTCTTCGGTACCACATGGATCGGGCTCACCCAATTACTATCACTGATTGGGTAAATGATCCCAACATCCCTCAACTTGATTACTTCTTTCTTAATGACTTCTTTCAGCATATGATTCAATTTTCTCTGGGGTTGAGCCAGAGGTTTGGCGGATTCCTCCAAATAGATGTGATGCATACACAATGCAAGGCTAAGGCCTTTGATATCCTCTACTGAGTATCCTATAGCATGTCTATGGAGTCTCAACTCCTCAAAAAGTTTGTCTAATTGATCTTTTGTAATATGGGCACTGACGATGACATGATTCCTTTCCTCTCGATCTAGGAATTCATATTTCAACCCTTCTGGTAACTGCTTCAACTCAGGCTTGGCCTTGGGTGACTTTTCTTCTGGTGCCTCCTCGAGAGAGGCAAACTTAACAGTCTCCACTACCTCATCCTCATTGCTCAGGTCTTCATCAGAGTGGTTAAGATAGTTGAGAAACTCTACAACTTCTGGATTTTCAGAGTCAGAATCTTGATTGCTTATCGCCCTCACAAGAGGGTCTACCATTAGGATATCTTCTTCTAACTCTTCGCAGAACTGGTAGTAGCTTTCCGCAAAGCAAGCAGACTCTAACAGGGATGGTCCTTTCATCGCATCCTTTACTTTGAAGTCTAAGTGGTCGTTTCTGACCCTTATAGTGATTATTCCCTCAGCAACATCGATCAACACCCTTCCTGTAGCCAAGAAAAGACGTCTAAAGATGATAGGACAGCCAGGGTCCTCCACGGTATCAATGACAATGATATCACAAGGAATGAAGAAACTTCCTACCCAGATAGGTACATCTTCAACAACGCCAACAGGCCTTTTAAAGATATGATCTGCTAATTCAATTCTCATATTGGTTTGGACAATATCAGTCAAACCTAATCTCTGCATGAAGCTTAGGGGCATAAGGCTGATGCTAGCCCCTAAATCGGAAAGACCTTTTCGTTCGACATTATATCTAATGGTAAAAGGAATGGTGAAAGCCCCTGGATCTTTCTTTTTGTTGGGAAAATCTGATTTGACAAAAGCAGAGGACATACTTGCTAGATGCACAGTTTCGATTCTTCCTCCTCTTCTCTTCGTGGTAATCAAATCTTTGAAAAACTTAGCATAAGTCGGCATCTCTTCTAAAGCGTCCGAAAAAGGTACTTCGAGATGAAGTTTCTTTATTGATTCCATGAACTTCTCATGGCACTTCTTAAAGTCTGCCTTTATCAGCTTGTAAGGAAAAGGTAACTTGGGAGAGTAAGGGCTTCTCTCACCAGACAGTTCCTCAAAGGATCTTGGTTCAGGTTCTCTGTCATGAGCTTGTCGATCGTCTTCTTCTGTGGGATTATCAGCCGTAGTCCTCGGTTCAGGTTCCTCTGATCTGGCTTCTTCATGACGTTCTACTGTTCTTCCGGATCTCATCACTGCCATTTTGGCAGATTCGATGTTGGAGGGTATCTTACCCGAGGGATTCTTTATCAATTCGGCCATCTGGGCCAACTGCTGATCGATTTGGCGTTGGTGTGTCTGCATATCTGTCATCTGGACTTGCATTGTGTTCAGAACTCCTGAAATTGAAAGCGCACTCTGCGCCAGCTGGTTATTGATGGTATCTTGTCTTTTTACAAAATCGAACAACTGGCCAACCAAGTCTGGTTCGTTCAAACTCTTGTCTTGACCTTGCTCCTTGGCTTGACTTTGGCCTTGACTGGTGTTTGTCGCTTGGCGACCTTGGTACTTTCCTTGTCCTTGGAAATTTGCCTTGTTTGACCGGAAAGAAGTGGTTCTAGTGAACTGACTTTGTCCTCCTCTTTTCTCAAAAATTTGGGGTTGCTTGGTGGGGTTATGCAGCTGATGCGAGTTTTCGGTCACATCTTTGTTGCCATAACTAAAACCAGGATGATCTGGCCTCTTGAAATTAATGAAAGAGACGTTCTCAGCCTCCTCAACCTCGGATTCACTTTCGCTCGACTTGTTAGGTCGGGTGTAGATACAGTTATCTACCCCGTGTCCACCTTCCCCGCAGGTGACACATTTCATGACCTTTTTGACTTGTTTCTTCCCCTTTCCACTTGATTCTTTCAGCTGTTTGACATCAGTGGCTATCCTCTGGATCTAAGAGGTGATAGTTTCCAGACCCTTGGATTTAATTGAAGGTCCTTTACTATCCTTATTAGGATGTCCCCTGTCCGATCTGTCGTAGTCAGTGTCGTCTTGCAACTTTATAGAGACATTCGTCAAATGAAGCACTGTAAACTGAGAAATCATCCATAAGAACCTCTAAACAACATTCAACCATATCAGAAAAAATGGCGAGCATACATCGTTCAAAAGTGGCTGGTGCATTACACAATCCAAACAACATACGACGGTATGCAAAAGTACCATAAGGGCAAGTGAAAGTGTATTTCTTTTTATCCTTAGGTTCAATCGATATTTGATTATAGCTAGAGTATCCGTCTAGGAAACAAAAATGGGAGCGACCATCCAATCGCTCCAAAATCTGGTCAATAAAAGGAAAAGGAAATTGATCCTTTAGCGTCAAAGTGTTCAAACTACGGTAATCTTTGCAAACTCGCCACCCAATGACCAACAGGGTAGTAACTAGATCATTTAACAAATTAATATTTATCGTAATTCCCCCCTTTTTGGGGACTATCTGTGTCGGGCTTACCCACGTCGAGTCTGAAATTTCATAGATAATTCTCGCTGAGGGCAGCTTTATCACCTCCTTCTTGACGACTTCTGTCATAATAGGATTTAGGAGGCGTTGGGGCTGGATCACAAGCTTTACCCCCTCCACAAGTCTGATCTTGTGTTGGAATAGAGTAGGAGAAATCCCCTTTATGTCTGAAACTGAACACCCGAAAGCACCACGGTGGTTTTTCAACACAACCATGAGTTGTTCTTCCTCAGAGGCACTCGGATGTGCCAAGATAATTACCGATAACTTCTCCTCCATTGCTAAGAACACATATTTCAAATGTGGGGGAAGCAGCTTCAACTCCAGTTCTGGCGGATTCACCAAAGATGGTAGCAATGGTGGCGGCAGTGGTCCCAGATCTTCAAAGTGCCTAGCATAGTAATAAGGTAGGACTCGTAGCATCTTTACATAATCCTATAGAGATGTTCTCCTCATCCAATCATCCACAACATTAAATAGACAAGCTTCTAAAGGCAATTGAGGATATGATTCCAGTATTGAGATCTCCACAACATCTTCGACAGTAGAAAGGTACACTTCTTCATCTTCATCATTAGGATATCCCATAGCTTTTGTAAGAGAGACCACTTTAGTTTGCTCCATGATATCCACAGCAAGAGTTCCTCTGTCTACTTTGATCATGACATGAGCCATGTCAAGAAAGGGTTTCCCTAGACAAATGGAAATGTTATGATCAAAGTGTTTAACTTTATTGCACTGTCCCTGTTCTTGTGATGACTTTGAGCTAGTTGGCATTATTATTTCAAACCTATCATTAGCTATGCCCTTAGTCAAATGACCTCTTCCCATTTCTAGGATCATGTCATCTATGGCCTGGAAGGGTCTACCTAGTAGCAGCTCATTTCCTTGGTCATCTTGCATTTCCATCACTATGAAATCTACAGGAAAAACAAACATTTCCACCTTAACTAGAACATTTTTGCAAATCCCATAGGGCCTTACTACTGAATTATCTGCAAGCTGGATAGTCATATTGCTCCTCCTAGATTCCTTGAGCCTGAGATTTCTAAAGGTTGACAGAGCCATCAAGTTGATGCTCGCTCCTGAGTCATAGAGGGATTCTCCAAACTTTGTCTTCCCGATGTAGTAAGAGATGTTGAAACACCCAGGATCCTGTCTCTTAGGTGGCACTGTACCCAGAATAAATGTGCTCACCTGTTCTTTGAGCACCACCACTTCAATGTCTAGAATTTTCCACTTCTTGGTTATGATGTCCTTCAGAAACTTACCGTATGACGGTATCTGCTCAATTGCGTCAATCAGTAGAATGTTGATGGATAATTTCCTAAAGCCATCTAGAAACTTCTTAAATTTTTTATCTACCTTCTTTTCTTTCAAGATGTTCGGATATGGAACCAGGACTGACTGTGCCCTCTAATGTGGAGGCACATATGGTGTTCTCTTATCTGTGTCTTTTCCAGAATTTGTCTCCTCCGCTGCAATTTCTGCACTATCCTCAGCGGTTTCTGTGGCTTCTGCTTCCTCTGTGGCCTCACCTGTAGCTGTTGGTTGTGATGTGTGTGGTTCATCGACTTTAGAGTTTAAAATCTTCTTGCCACTCCTTAGCAAGATAACTTTGGCTTGATGGGTTCCTCCTAGAGTATCAGTGTTCCCTGGGAAACCCTGTTGTGCCAGCTTCTTCAAGTTTGCAAGTTCGGTTGCAATTTGTGAAATGGATGTCTCAAGCGTCCTCATCTATGCCCCATGGCTCTGTAAAGTCTACCCGAATTGATCATAAACTCACCTTGTGACTGAATTTGCTTCCCAAATGTGTTCATTAATTCTTGATTTTGCTTAATCACTTGATTGAGAAATTCATTGCTCGTGTCCTCTGCACAGGGTTGTGGCTTTTGATCTGGATCCTATAGAAAGTTACTTGGATCCTTCCAAGAACATTTCTTATCCTTTCTCCATGAATACTCATTATTCATGTAACCTTGTTGACACATGAACTTTGCCTGTGCTTCATCATCAGACCCATTGTCATCTTTCTCTAGGAGCTTCTTGGCTAGTAAGTCCATCTTCTCATTCAAAGCTTGAATGGCCTTTGCATCACCTGTAGATTTAACATGTTATGTCCTGTCTCTTTCACCCCAAGCTTGATTTTTAACCATGTTCTTCAAAATCTCCAAACACTTGGAGCCTTTATTGTTTAGGAAGAAACTTGTACCCGTTGAATCTAGAATACCCTATTCATGTTGGTTTAGGCCAAAGTAGAACATCTTTTCCTGATTTTCCAAATCTATCCCATGATGTGGGACTCTCCGCAGCATGATTTGGAATCTCTCCCATGCCTCTGTGTATGTCTCAGCTGCCTGCTGTTTGAAATTGTGTATCTTCCTCACGAGGTCATTGGTCTTCTCGGGTGGGAAGTACCTTTCAAAGAATACCTCGATCATCTGATCCCATTTCTCGATAGATTCTTTTGTAAAGTTATAGAACTACTCCCTTGCATTGCCTTCTAAGGATGATGGGAATAACTTTAGATAAATCTACTCCTATGGGAACCTGTCTACCTTCACCATGTCGCAACTTTCCACAAAGTTGCTAATATGGGCTACTGGGTCTTCATGTTGAAATCCATTAAATGCCTGCATCTTGACCAATTGAATGAGCCCTGGATCAATCTTGTAATGGGCTACATTGACAGCCTGCTTTTTTATTGGCCCCGTTTGTGCCACCGAAGAGGACGCTTTGATCTTCTCCCAGATAGTCTGCTCTTCAACTGTTGCATTCGTGTCACCCATTGTAGAAGCTTCAGGTATTGGTTGAATGTCCTTGGGTGGCACATTAATCAGTTTGTCTTCGTCACCCGATTGTAGAATGTCAGATGTTGATTTTTCGTAGTTCGTACTCCACGTACTCACCATGTACTAGTATCTGAAATATGAAAAGTCAAGTAAGAACAATGCTAGAATGAATGAAAATCTGAAGGATAACCAATTGAGTTCAAAAAGAACAATTAAAATTGTAGTAAAAAGTGGCCTAGAGTAGCTGCTCGTAGCACTCGTAGTGTTGTAATTCATCATTTCTCCGGTAATGGCACCAAAAAATTGACACGTGTAAACTGTGTGCTAAACGCAAGTGTACGTATAAATGTAATATAGGCCTTGTGAGGCCCGAGTCGAACTCAGGGAAATGTGAATTTCAGAGGACTACTACTAACTGGTTGCAATCAGCTAGACCGAATGAAAGAGTTGATTAGTTTTGGAAAAGAAAATAAAATAAAGAGAAAACAAAAGAGCGATGATTAAATGTTGGTTTAATCAAATGAGAATGGACGGTTTTACCACAAGGTCTCACTGCATACAGATTCACATAATTATCATAAATTGTCCCTTATCCCGGATAGAGGCATGTAGTTAGAATTGCTTGCTTCCACGATGAAATCCACTACCTAGTTCTAGGTCAGTTCCACGCTAGTAGTAACTTACACCCTAGACCTAAGTGTATTAATGAATCCTCTGGGTACCCACCATTAACCGTACATTACCTAATCTAAGGAATTTATAGGTTAACGTGTTAATCGTGCCTTTTCAACCACTAATCCTCCCTCAAGAGCAATTAAAGGTATTAGAAATTAACTATGGTGATCAAGCATAGCAATTACGATAGAGCGTATGATAATATATCTAGGAGAAATGAGAAGAATTATACTAATCCATGCAAAAATGTCATACAGTGATTCCTCGGGATACTCCCGGGTCCTAAGGATCAAAGGGAACTAGCCATGCATGTTCATCTTAACAGAATACATGGGCAAGGAAGAAGAAAACATGGGAAACATATAGAAATATCGTGTAACCCCTAGAATGGTAAAGAATCAGATGATCCTCAGTGTGAGACACCCGTTCTGCAGCCTTCTAGTGGTAGAATCATCCATCTTTAGTTCTCAAATCCTCCGGGATGTTGCTTTTGGCTTCATTCTTTCCTCTCCTCTCCTTCGGGACTCGTACGGTGGAATATAACGTCCTCCTGGGGTCTGGGCCATTCTCCCTTAGGTCTAGGTGTGACTTACGACTGCCAATAGATACCAGCTGTTAGATCATGACAATCTAAACAAAACTCTGATCTGATGGCGTCGATACCATCAATGAGGTTTTCGATAGTATCGATGGCTTCTTGCTTCACAACGGGATCCATATGCTGACATCTCGATATCATCGACCAAGGTGTCAATAGTATCGACGGAGGGATTTTTCCATCTGGGTTGATTTTGCTACCATCGATGTTGGGGGTCGATGGTATCTACGGGGTGCTTTTCTCCAGCTTGACCACCTGATGCAATGTTGATAGTATCGACGACTTGTCGATGGTATTGACAGGTCCTGGAATAAAAGTTCTTGAAAAAGAGAGAAAAACACTAGTCAGTTTGGGGAATTTCATAAATCATACAAAATATAATAGAATAAGATCAATTTGATGCATAAAATGTTTATAGGCTAAAGAAAGTGAATCATGCTATTATAGTCACAATAATGACAAATAACCACAAAAACCAGGTGTGAAATCAGCCTATAAATACGACTCAAAATCCCTACATCACTCATCATCGAGTCTTTTCATTCAGTAGACAACTCTTCACCTGATCAAGTGTCAACTTACCTTCCTACACAGAATTACTACTGTCACAATGAGCATCTCCCAATTTCTAGGTAATGATCCCAAAAGAAGTAGAGCTTGGAGTTCATCATCAAGAACCATCTTCATAGATCCCAATCGATTTATAAGAATTTGAAATTCATTCATTTGCTCAAAAATGCTTTTACCATCCTAATACTCCAGGTTCACCAACTTCTAAATCAAGAATGCTTTATTTGTGCCAGTCTTCCGCTCATACAATTTCTTGAGTTTTTCTCAAAAATATTTGGCATCGGTCTCCTCTAAGACGTGATGGAACATGGAAATATTGAGCCACTTTTGCATTGTTCCAATTTTCTTCCTATTTAGTTTCTTCCATTCAGCATCAGATAATTCCCTAGATTTTATCCATCTATTAGATTGTACAAGTCCTTACAGTATAGAATATCCTCCATCTTAGGTTTCTAGATATATTAATTTTAGCTCATTAACTTTTCCATTATTGCATCATCATTCTTCCCCATCTTCATTTGGATCTACCCAACCTAGACTTTGTTACCACTTGATAGGTTTATTTGATGGGGACTATGTACACGTATGCTATGCAATCACGATGCCACAAAAAAGAAATATAATATATGAAAAAGTGTTACCAATGAGCGTGTAACCTAAGATAATAACTACAAGCAGATAGTGGAAAGAAAAAGATCCAATTTTTACGTGAAAAAATCTAATGGTGTGTGAGTGAAGAATCACGGGGCTAACCATGGACAAATCCACTATAAGAAGCAAAGAGACCATTTTTCCTCACGATTTTTGACCCAAACCCGAGATAATATACCAAGAAGGAGAATTAAAAATATTTCACACTATAGGGAGAGATCCCTACAATTCTACCACCCTAAACTTCCTAGGAAGATGTTCTCCACAAAGTGTACAGTACTAGATGGTCTGAAGAAGATACTCACTTATCTTGGCAATCTTGCCCCACTTCCTTTCTTCTTCCCTTTCTTTTTCTTCCCTCTACTTTCTTTACTTTTCCTCCTGTATCCACAGTGAATAGTAGTAAAACACTATTTTTTCTTATACCTTGGCAGTTGCGACTGTCGTCCTAATTTTATCAATTGACTTGATGGCTATTGGCTTGGCTATCTAGTTGTTATCCGTAGCTCTCTATGATAGCATGAGGTAGGGATTTATACCCCTTGCCATGCAGAAGCCAATCAACAAAGGATCCCTAATGGTCCATCCTCCTAGACTGGACCAGTACGCCCAACACTTAAATCATAAGCTAATAATAGTAGGATTATCTTGGACATAGTCATTTCTGCATGACATATGCAATCTAACATGTTCGATATAAGCATACTACCGTATTACATATCTACAAAAAGCAAGTTATTCTAACTACATCAATGAAATAGTTTAATACACAAATATATCCATCAAAAGCTTGGTTGTGGATGTGAGATGTAACTAATCAACGTAAATGGATTAGTATACAACAAGCACTTAGAGGAGTTCATATTAATGACTGCAATACACTATTAGCAAAATGTGATCATTTATACACACACACACACATATATATATACATATATACATATATATATATATATATAGAGAGAGAGAGAAGAGACATTAATCCCCCCTCCCTCAGATAGGTACCAGAGTTCGGATGACCCAAGGGATTGTAAATACAATGTGTAATAGGAGGTTTCAAACTTGAGTCTCCCGAAGAGGTTAGGTTACGCTGTATCATCTTTGATTGATTTAATGAGTACCAATGAAGTTACACATATGTTTTATATATTAAATTCACATATTCAAATTTGAGAATTTCCCGTGCATGTATAAAGACATCTTGAACCCTTCATTGATGACTTAGTAATATGATAGTAATGATGTAATACAATGACAATTTGATTGTATTGTAACATATGACTTAGTTTGTAATTTGAAAATGACAAGAATAGAGAACGTGAAGAAAAAAATACTATATGAGAGAAATGAGCATTAGAAACACAAGTAAACTTATGGAAGTGGGATGATTCTAATCAACTAGTAATCCATTTCCCTCTACACTTGTAGATCTTTTGTATATGATCATGGAGTTTGGTACTTGCATATTTAAAATTTGGTCAGTTTAACTCAAGGTACAAAATTACTATTTCTTTTTGAAAATTTTATCTCCCTCTTGAATGCATGCATGATTAGATATGTTGGTTGGCCTAATATTAATTTTCAAACTTTAGTCTTCCTAATTGAAAGGCCACCAACATGTATTTCTCAAATATAGTAGCACATTGTTTAAACATCAAAAATGGCAGGTTGGTGCCCACTAATTTAAGTGGAGTTATGCTTCCAAGACTCTACGTAGAGAAAGGAATGAGGCCCCTCAGTATACTGGGAAACATAGTTGGTGTGTTGTCGCTCCCCATGAGAGAGCATACGGATTTCCCAACAAAATAGACATCGAAATGTGCTATCTATTATGAATTCAAACGTTTGGTCTTAAATATTGAATTTGAAACTCCTAGTCTTATATATTTAATGTGAACTCCTAATTGGAAATTGAATTAAACCTTGTTCATTTTTGGAAACCCTTGTTTACAAATTGATACTTGTCTATATGTTCAAATTCTTACATATTCTTATCGAAAATTCCTGGTAGTAAATTATATGCTTAGATTACTTTTCAAATAATTGATTTTGTATTGGTCCTTGTGGCTGACCCATTTTTTTCTCTTTGGTCCATGTGTGGTTTTATTCCCTATGGGATTCATGGAAATATTAGCTTCTCCAAAGTGACTTAAAAGAGACAAATGAAACATGCAAGAGTTGTCTTCTATTAAAGACAAGATTACAATAAGTGTTGAAATTTATGAGCTAGTCTAATGTATAGGTTATTTTAACTTCCGAACACTCTGATGCAATGTATGATGTGAAGATTATTATATTTACTTCTAAATTAAATTATATTAAATTTGGTCTTGTAAAGATCAGGTTTCCCAGAAAAGCAATATAAATGTGCAAAGATGAAATATAAAATATAATTTACAACATGATGAATAGACATTCATCGCCCCCAAGATCGCATCATTCAGTAATTCCACCAAAGTCTCATCAAATGACGAGACCATCAACTAATGTCATAGATTGATGGAAACCCCACCCACCAATGATCAATGAAATTGAACTAGACACACCATCGGTCTTCCTTTCTATTAGTTGACAATCGATGCTCGTCTTCTAATGATAATTTTGAGCATTAACGAATGAAACCACTTCAAACCAAACATATGACTCTTCTACCTTCCATCGATTGACAATTTCTGACACTTCACCACGGCCATCTTCTGATGATAATTTAGAGCAATAGATGAAAACATGCCGCAATCAGTGACCCTTCTACCTTTCTAATGATTGACAACCTTTGAAACTTCATTATGCACAAATTGATGGAAATCCTATGTTGCCTTTAAATGAAAGTCTTACATGTCATATAATGATGAGATTTTTGGATCTATCGACCATTGAGAATCCATATATTGTCAACCTAAGTAACACCTACCCATCTATTAATGGAAATTCAACCCTTATTAACTGATGGAATTTCTAGATTGCCAACTGACACCACCAAGACTGATGACACCCGTGCACTCACCAAATACAGAGACTTATGGGAGCTCATCGACCTATGAACCTCAAGGATTTTTTATGTCTGAACATCATGCAACCTCTCATCGTCCTCATACAACCTCCCTTACATCATGAGATCTCTAAGATTCCTCATGCAACCTCCCTTTGCATTCATGTAGACAACAATATCACAACATACAACTCGAAGAGTTCCAAACCCTATAAACCATCTATAAGTAGAACTCCTAGTCTCAAATAAAAATATCGGATCTAGACTCCACCAGGATATAAAACTCCATTTTGAGCATCCATCTCCAACTTCCACCAGCAATTTCCATCGGTTGACGACCCCATCAACTGACTAAAACCACCATCGCCATCCACCTACTTTGTATACATTGAAGACTGGTCCAGTTTATGAAGAAGGATGACAAAACCCTTGAGACCATCATTGATGAAATTCAAGGAGTGATCTTGTTACTCTGATAATAAGAATCATCTCTAAGATGGAAGATAGGCTCCCGAACACCATGGTTTCTCTTTAATTGTCTATTATCATGACAGTTTTCTTCACTTCTTCCACTGCTAATCTTGTTATCACTGCAATGAGCAAGTAGTCCTCTCACTAGGGTGCAGGGAGTAGGCTCACTACCTATTTTTGTTCAGTCTAATGCATCTACTTTTGCATTTACAACGCTATGTTATGGAGAAAATGTTTTATGCTAGCAAATCTTATTTAGATAACTATTATGCATGTCTAGAAGTGTTTTAACTTAGAATTAGTCAGTCTCTATCCTTTTCCATTTTAGATCCTATAGTGATAAAAAGAAAGAGTTTCATTAGTAAAGTAATAAAACAATGTAATTTCTTTTCACTAGTACACTTTTTCCAATGGTGTCACTCTTAACGTCAATTTCCATATACAAAACCAACATTACATGCCTCTAACATTAGTTTATAAAGCACAAATGTCACAATTGGTCAAGTCTTGTCTATCTTGAAAAAGCATGGGTACCACTTTTGTTGTAATGTTGGTTTCTCAGGAAGGAATCTACGTCATAGATATCCCATAAAATTCAATTTTCTCAGAATTTTTTGATATATATATTTATCATGGATGGTAAAGAAACCAACATCACCTCCTACTAAATAAATTTTACCTTCAAAAAGCATGTTTCTTCAGTTATTCTCTATATAAGCAGACATTGTAGGTCACATCCACCGCAAAAGAGTTCACCTCCAAAAGGCTTGTGTTGCTGGTTGGTTCTTATGAAACCGGAAATATTGGGTTCTTACAATGTGTCCAGTGAAAATTATTTCCTCCCAAGTTAAGTTTAGTCATTAGTTTGTTATGGTGAACCAACTATAGAGATTCAACAATGTAAATGGTTTGGCTAAAGGAACTGACAACTAAGTGCTTAGTGAGGTTTCATGTTTTAATAGGTATGAGCACATATATTGTTGGTTTCTTAATGGCTAACTGACAATAGAGATTGAACTATGTCATCCGTCTTTCTAAAAGAACCAAAAAATACGTGCTTAGTGTTAGTTTCTTTGGGTCAACTGATGACTAAGTTCCACTTAATAGAACTCACAAAGTTTCTTTTTTTCCCATTCTCTATTTTATCGCCCTCAATACCTAGTTGTGGCAAATTTTTCTCTGTTCTTTTCATGCACATTGTCATCATAATTGTCCATGTCTTCCTCCTATCTCCATTGTCACCATCACCACTATTCTTTCTCCTCTCTCCATTTTTGCCATTCTCCTTGGGCGTCCAGCCACCAGCCATCGGTGTTGTTTGGACCACTGACCACCAGTGCTACTATCACCATCCATCGACATTGTTGCTTCTCCTCACTCTACAAGCATTGATGCTTCTCCTTTCTCCATGGGCGCTTCTGTTGTTGGTTGCCAATGGTGGTCCAACTGACCAATAGCTACTCTTTTCTCCACTGACCAGCCGACTTCATGCACTAAATTAGTTTCCTTTTTTGGTTGTAATTGTTGATTTATTATGAAAATGCATGCATTATGTTTAATTCATTAACTTCCAAATTGTATAATGATTTTCTATAAAAGTGCATGTATTATGTATTATTCTAGGTCACTAAATTCTAATTGTATGTCTAATTAAAATTTAAAATTATGCTTAGCAAGATGCATGAATGGTTGCCTTTTTGGTTTTCCTAGGAGTAAATATAGAATAGGTCCCTATTTGGGACTATTCTGGAACACTTAATCCACTTAGGATGTAAGTATATAATGTGTATCCGAATTTTAAGATGTTTCATCAGTAAATTCTCATTTGTACTCAAAGTACATGTTTAGGTGGGTATTTACCCATATACATCAGTGTACTTGGAAACTATGAGGAAATGCTGCTGAAATATTCTTGAAAATTAAATACACATTAGACACTTACTAGTGAGATTAAGTGTTCAAGAATGGGATAGGTGGTACACATTTATCACTAAACCCTAAACTATAAACAAGAAACCATAATCTCTTAACACCTGATTCGATGCTTACTTTCTCTGTGATCATATAATAGATTGATTGTGGGTGTCCATTTCAAATCATTGCACTCCATAGTTTATTATTTCTCTTGATCAATTTATAATGTTTACGGATAAACATAGGAAATGACATGGAGATATATTCTATTGTCCATGTAGGAATTGCAGTAATACCTTGAAAGTTAGCATTGTTGAAAAATCAAAAGTCATGTCATGTGCAATGGGATTGTACATGGCTATACAAATTGCTATTGGCATGGAGAGATTCCTACTTTGAGATTAATAGATATGGATAGCAGTACTTGTTTTGAAGAAGAAATTGTTGAAGATGTTGATGTGAACAAATTGATTCCAATAGACATGGTTGATGGTATGCTAGATAGTTGTGGGGTAAATTTTGCTGATCCACCTTCCTTGTTTAGAAAAAGTGTGCATGATGCTAAGAGACCATTATACTTAAGTTGTACAAAGTTTGTGAAGTTGAGAGTTGTGTTGAGATTGTATACTCTGAACTCTAATAATAGATAAATCCAATAAAGTTTCATGTTTTTGTTGTCTTTGTTGAAAGAAATCCTTCTTGAAGGCAATGAGCTTCCAATCTTACATACAAAATAAAGAAAATGTTGTTCCCAATGCAAATAGAGGCTAAGAAGATATGTGCATGCCAGAATGATTGTGTGTTATTTTAAAAGGACTATATCAATTTGAAAGATTTTCCAAAATGAGTGGGGCATCAAGGTACAAAATGATGACTTTAGGTAAGGCCAAAATTGACTCTCCTACCAAGATGATGTGGTATCTACCTATAATACCATGATTTCAATGCTTGTTTGCCAATACCATGAATGCACAAAATTTATCTTGGTATGCAAAGGTAAAAAACAATGATGGGATCCTATTACATGTGTCTCATTCCCAAAATAGGGGGATAATTGATCCAGTGTACCCTAAATTTAGTGAAGAAGTCAGGAATCTAAGACTTCAGCTTTGTACTGACAGGTTGAACCCATACACAACATTAAGAAGCCAACATCACAGTTGGTCGATTATGATTGTCATATATAATTTTCCTCCCTGGTCGTGTATGAAAAGTAAGTATGTCATGATATCCTTGTTGATATCAGGCCCCAAACAACCTAACAATCTTATTAATGTATTTCTTGAACCTCTGATTAATCACTTAAAGAAACTCTAGAGAGAAGGTGTTATGATCTATGATGCTTCAAGTAGAGAGACATTTTGTCTGCATGCTATGTTGTTTTGTACTATTATTGACTTTCTAGCATATGGAAAATGTCTAGATATATTTTAAAAGGACCTAAAGCATGTCCTGTATGTAAGGAGAACACTGATTAAATACAAGTAAAACATGGTAGAAATATTGTACATCTCGGTCATTGGAGGTTTCTTGTATAAGTGCATCCTCACTGAAGGTTACACAACATTCAATGGATCAACTAAGGAACCAAGTTCCCCTAAACTTGTATTAGGGTAGGATGTTTATGAAAGAGTAAAAGATTTTGTCAATACATTTGGTAAGAGATCAATATACACAAAAGTGACAAATCTTTATTCAATAAGAGGTCAATATTCTGAGATCTTCTTTATTGGAGTTCTTTGGTAGTTAGACATTGTATCAATGGCATACATGTTGAGAAAAATGTATGTGATAGAGTCATTGGTACTCTTTTGAAATACCAGGAAAGCCTAAAGATGGCATCAAATCCAAAATGAACCTATGTGAAATGGGTATTAGGAAAGAATTAACAATAGAACTGAGCAGTGATCGAAAAAACTATTTACCTTGTTCTTATTACACATTGTCTAGACAGGAGAAGAGAACTTCTTGCAAGTGCTTGCTTAATGTTAAAGTACAACAACTATACTCTTCCAATATCCATAGATTAGTATTAATGAAGTATTTGAAGTTGATAGATCTTACATATCATGATTGTCATACTCTAGTACAACAAACATTGCTTGTGGCTATTCGGTCTATATTGTCGAAGCATGTAAGGTTTGCAATCACTATGCTTTGTTTCTTCTTCAAATCTTTGTGCAGCAAAGTTAGTGATCTTGAGAATCTTGATAAGTTTCAAAGAGAAGTGGTTGTTACCTTGTGTCGGGTGAGATGCATTTTCCTCCTTTATTATTTGATATCATGGTACATCTTGGTGTCCTTGTGACTAGGAAGGGAAAATTTTGGGTCTAATTTTCTTACATTTGATGTATCTTTTTGAATGGTACATGAGTGATTTTAAAGGTGATATTCAAAATAATTATCGGCCTGAAGGGAGTATTATTGAGGGTTATGTGGATTGGTATGTTATGGAATTTTGCAATGACTTATTGAGTTGTAATGAACCTCGTGCTAATCCGAAGAATATTGATGCTTATTTTGGAAAAGGGACTATAGGAGCATGAGTGGAAGAAATTAGTCATGAGTTGTGGAAACAAACACACTTGTATGTTTTACACAACATCGATGAAGTGGGTATTTGTATCACCAAACACACCAATTTTGTCTAGACAAAATATCCTTAATTCAATTTAATATGGCTTACTAGAGAGCATAATAGGACATTTATT
Organism: Alisma plantago-aquatica; assembly: GCA_963693085.1. Classification (NCBI taxonomy): domain Eukaryota; kingdom Viridiplantae; phylum Streptophyta; class Magnoliopsida; order Alismatales; family Alismataceae; genus Alisma; species Alisma plantago-aquatica. The sequence continues at coordinate 515,548,858 of OY856411.1, forward strand.
AAATAGCATGAAGATAAAGTCTTCCGTCAACTATCTCAGACACCAAATAATGTTGTTGAAAATATCAAATGGCTCACAAAAAAAAATGAATGTTACATATTATGAAGGGTTCTACATAAATGGATTATCATACTATAGAAAATGTCAAGATGGTAAGAGTGTTGTTCATAATAGTTGGGTCACCCTTCAAGCATTTTCATTGTATTTTTATACTATAAAGGCTAAGAGTTCACTTGAATTAACATATCTTATTATGGTGTCATTGTAGAGATACAAAGTTTGACTATGCAGATTTTAGGATTCCCGTCTTTAGGTGTAATTGGGTTGACAACAAAAAAGTAGTTGTAGTAGATGAATTGATTTTCACATTAGTGAATTCTGAAAAGATTGGCGAGAAGGATCAACCATTCATCATGGAATCACAGGTGAAGCAAGTAATCAATATCAGTGATCCTACAAATGAAAATTGGTTTCTTGTTCTTCATGGGCATAGGCAGTTCATTGTAGATCCCATAGATGGAAGAGTACTATGCCAAGCATGATGACTTCAGTCCATTCTAAGTTGTCTTGCCAAGTGTAAATGTTGAAGGTAACACTTATTAATATATGCATGAAGAACACGAATATATGTGTGAAGAACACACATAAGGAATACATATTGATCACAAAGACAGCATGCATTTTACTTAAATGTTTCATATGCTAGATATACACTTTGCATTCTATATTACTTATATTTCATTTTTTGACTATTTTTAACATGACATATGGTAGACAATGTCTGACTGTGGGGATGAGCATCATGAGGATGTATACTGTGAGGATGATTTGGTGTAAGTTATATTATTTTACATTGCAGTTAACATTCTCTATCATAGTTATATAAGTTACATTCTTTATCACTTTTATGTGTTCCCTGGTTGTTTTCGGATGAGCACACTAAGGATGTTCACCCTGAGAATGTGCACCCTAAGGATCGTGTTCGTTTGGTGAGGAGTCGTGCAATCATGCACATAAAAGAGTCAACACTTTGATGAACAAATTAGCAGCACAAAGGGGCAAAGGTGTGAAGTTGGCCAATGATTTTGATGATATAGGAAATCATAATGGGAAGAACCATAGTTCTTTTAGGCAATCTATAGGAGTTATTATTCATAGTAAAGTGCCAATAATAGTAGAATTGGGGCATAAATTTTATGCATGTCATTAAAGACCTCATATGGAAGGATGTATGCGTGATATATTTTATTTTCTAAAGATATTCACAATTATGTTTTTCAAGAAATGTCATTAAATATATGAACTTTTTCGGACATCTTTGACCTTGATGAAAAACTACATCGTAAAAATGTGTTGTAACGTTGTGGGAGGATATTGAGAAATTAGAGGACAAATATGAGAAGAGAATATATATTGAGCGACAAGAGGAAGAACCACACCACTGAGTAATGGACCATTTTGATAATAATGTATGGGAAGCATTTGTTGCTTCAAGACAAACTAATGAATTCAAGGTATTAAGCCTCCTTTAAAATACATTATTATGATTAATAAGATGAATTCAATGTATTATGTAATCAACATATGTTTTGGAATAACTAGGTTATGCACAATGCTTAAAAAGAAAGATGTATAAAGAATGTGCATTACCCAGAGTTGGATCCATGTGGTTATGTCTGTCGTCTCCAACAAAGATAGCAAGCATCTTCTATTGAGCAACCTACTCCTAGGTCTGCTAAGTCTTCTACTACTCTTGCACTTATGTCTTTCCATGAGGAGTGGATAGATGTTACGATAAGCTGCTCTGGAGAAATACCCAACCCCACAACTGTTGAGGTGGATGCAAAAATGATAAAATTCAACTCTCACAATGCATGTTTATTTTTTACCTTGATCAAAATGTTTTATTGACCAATTACTATTGATGATGATTAGGGGGATATATACAAGCAAAGAAAAGAAGGAAAGTTCATTCCTAAGTGCCAAATGAATGAATTGACGATTGCTCTGGGTACTCCAGAGCATCATGGCTGTGTTAGGGGCACTGGACTTGGTGTAAGTATATGATCCTTTCTTGGCACATCAAAGAAAAATTATAGATCTATTGAGAAAGATGGACTGTTACAAGATGAGGTAGAAGAAATAGTAGCAAAGAGAATAGAATAAACAATAAGATTGATTCAGAATACTTAGTCTTAACCTCCTCATACAGTATCTCAATTGCACCTCTCTTCTTATGAGGAAGACCATCCTCAGATAGGGGTGGTTGGAAGAAATATTTTTGGAACTAGATAGGACCAACCAGTCGGACCGGTCAGACTAGTGAACCAGTGCTCGACTGCTCTGGAAACCTAAAAAATCAGCCATATCTCCTTTTCTCTCCAAACGGTCAGAAACACTATCCAACCAGTACAACTAGTTGATCGAACCAAACCAGTGGTTCAATTAGAATAAGAAAATTAAACCAAAATACAATAGACAACTCTTGACCTGCTTAACTAATTACATAGTTCCAATTATGTGAAAGAAAATACTCACACACCCAACAACCAGCATTGTTTCTCATAGCACAAGATAAAAATGACTGCAAAAATAAACCATTGCCCATTGTCCCTACAAGATTTAAAGAGTTGGAGTAGTTGAAGAACATAGTTAGAGCCCATTATAAGTGAAGATGATTTAAATGTTAGGTTGGTGAGAAATGTAATATTTGATGGAAATTTTGACAAATCGTGGTATTTGTGTATTTTTATTATCATCTGTGTAGAATTTATTTTTTTCTTATTTTAATCTTAAATATTGTAGGTAAGTCGACACATACCACAGTCTACAATTAGGAAGATGACACTTTTTTATTATATTTTAGGGGCGTGTTGTGACTTTCTATGTTGGTGTAAATTTACTTTTTCACAAGAACAAAATTTGACTTAATTTACATTTTTGACAAGTTGTTAATTATTGTCATTAATTTAGAATCATGTTGGTAAATATGACTAATTTGTAGTATGTAACCAACAAAATGAACTTATATGTTTCATTTCTATAAGGGTATGCATCACAATATAAATAATGTGTAATACAGTTATAAAATGAGAATAAATGTATATGTATAAAATTTCTATATGTGCGTGTTTGGTTAAAGTGGTTCAGGTGGTACAACCACTAATTACCTTACACTATGGAGACCAGTTTAGTTTTTTTTTGTTCAATATTTTACTGGTGTCATGTTGATGTTATTTCCGATCCAACCGGTTTGAAAACTACAAATCCAATCGGATCAATCTGATACGATTAATAATCGGCCTAACCATCTATTCAATTCCAAAAACATTGGTTAGGAGAAATCCCAGGGACCTTATTGGCATGCTCGGGGTAAGTTTTTTTTGTGATATAATAGTCTTTCAGGTGAATTTATAATATGTTGTGTTTGGGTATATAACACTATATACAAAATTATAGGCATTGAGGTCATGTCATCTTGCATTACTTGAACCTAACTTCTATGTAGTTGCACTAGGCAATGCTTTCCCACCCCTTCCAAGTGGAACAATTCATGGTACTCCTATATGAGATAATGCAGTTTGTGTGACTATAGGATTGTCCACCCAGATTGGAAACAGACACCACTATCATGTGTCCACCCCAAGCATGACACTATAGGAGATGCAAAAGGTGGTATGGTTGTGTAACCTAAGACGAATTTATATATGAAAATATATAATAAATTTATATGGTATTTGTATTTGTGATTCTTTTCTATTTATATATATATAATTGACAATAGATATGAGAATATATACAGATCATGGTATCTAAGAAGCCTCATGTAGTTCCTCCTCTAGTTCCTCCCAAAATACCTACTTGGATTGCATATGACCTATTTGAATCGCTAGGTCCTAAGTGTAGGGGGGTTGGAACTATGGTTAAACAAAGAAAGGTTGACTATGATAGTCTGTATGTAGGAGGATATTGCAGGTCAAGATCAGGATACCAATGTATTCCTAATGGATATTGTCAAGGTATTTATTTATGACTGGTTGAATACAATTGCAATAGAATTTTGGATATGTTGAGATCTTAAGGCTAAATATCTCATTCTATATATGTGAAAAAATGTATTGAATTGTTTACATATATATTAATCTATACATATATGTTTTACAATTACTTATATATGGTGTGTGGATAGTTCACATTAATCAATATGTCATTTATGGTTCCATCATTGATTAGTTCTATTGATAGAGACTAAACATCTATCAGTGTACATATCTACCACATTTTAATATTTTGGTATCGTGAGAAAAAAATTTATTATAGCTCCTTTCGGTGTTAAGTAAGTTTTAGGAACTTTACTTATAATTTTGACTTATGAATTATGTTTCATTGTGAAATACAAGTTTTCTTTAGTTTGTCTTTTTTCACTTAGTATTGAACATAAGGAGTTGTTAATTATCCCCGAGACTATGTCTATGTATTATCTAGATCATTCAGATAGAAAAATAGGGAGTGGGGTACATGCAATAAAAGTGGCAATAGTAGCATTAGTAAAAAAATCCATCAAAACATATTAATGTATGCATCATTATTTGACTATTTATTAATTCAATCAAATGTATTACTTTAATTTATAAGGGCATAGAAATATTCAAATATGCCATAGGAAAGGTACATAAAAACAAAGTATTAACTTGGAAGAATGTTAAGGTAGGATCTGAATCCAATGCAATATATGACAACTATGCCTACTTTTATTTATTAACATTTTGCATAACTATAAGTTTATACAGCTCTATACAAGATAATAATTGGGAATGTAGATACTACATGATGCGGTATATGGACCTCATTGTCAAACAAGTGTCACAATACATCTATTGTATACAAAAGATTATCTATATAATTTGAACTATAAGTAAATAGCCTCATTTTCAAATTTAAAAAAAAATCAAATCAAACTCTGGATTATGTGATTCTCTTTGTAGTTGTTTGATATGATAAACCCATATAGAAGAGAAGAGTTGGATGAGATACAAGAATCGTAGGCACAGTCTTTCATTAATGAAGTCAACTTTGCATTTTTTGGGATAAAATATGATTTTTCAATACTTTGATGTCACTATTTCTATATACATGTGATGGTTATGAATTCTTCAACTTAAAATTTGATGTAAATGAATTGTTGGTGCAAATGTGAATGATGTGTGTATATATGCATATGTGTGTGAATGAATGTGAAAAGGAATGAATACAATGAGAATCATATTTGTACATGTGATGAGAATGGAATTGTATGTGTATCTTAGAAATTGTGTATGTGCATGAAAAATGAATTAAGTGTTGATGAGAATGGAAATGCATATGTGTGAATGAATTGTGTAGATGTGGACTCTTGTATGTGTTTGTTATTGCATGTTTTGCAGGCATGTTGGCATGTTGTTAAGTTGAATACATGATGGAACATGTTGTTCTAATGAATTGCAGGTTCTATATCCTATTGGACAGGTTGAGGGCATGTCTACAAACATGTTGTAAAGAGTTGGAATAAGCCAACCCTTTACTAAAATAATATGGTAAAACAAAAAACCAATGTGAAGCAGTAGAATTTTAAACTTTGACTATTCAATTGTATAAAGAGTACTTTATAAAATTTCCAAAATAGGGAGTACAAATTTATACAAATAATAGGATCTAGGTAGAGGAAGACTCAATCAAAATCAACATGCCTCCAAACAAAAACAACTTATTATAAAGCAAGCTAGCTAAGTCCAAGCTAGAAGGTTGAACTCCTTTCTCTTAGCCTTAGGTTGGTTCACCAAGCTTAAACTACGCACGCTGATCCTATACATGGGTGGTTGGGAACACCCACCAAGAGAGAGATCAAAGTATGTGTTAATCAAAAGGAAAAGGACATATATAAATGAACAACATTGCATAATAAAATGATTCACTACACTAAGAGTTTCTAAGAGTATGAGGCAAGTAAACAAATAGGAATAAGAATTCTACCATAGTATAATCAACAACAATAATCACATAGCATGAATGATATTATGATACAAAATCATACCAATGCAAGGTGAGGCACCTACCGGACCTACACCAAGAGGAGAGGGGAACATGCACATCCCAAACCTCAAATATATATATAATGTGGTAGGGGGACTAAAACCCCAGTGCCTATATAATGTGGCAGGGGGGGCTAAAACACCAGTGCCTGGCAGGAGGACTAAAACCTCAGTGTCCTATGGGTGGTTTGTACTCATATACACTACATTGTCATTTGACCAAAAATACATCATGCTTAATAGTTCACTTGGCAGTAGTGAAAATATAAATAATATTGCATCATAGCAAGTGGGAATAAAACCCATGAAACAATCTCAATAAATGAGCCAACATTGGCAATAGAAATATTCAAGTATTTCAAGTACATGAGCCAACACAGGTAAAAAAGAGACAAATAAAGGTAATAGAGATATTCCAAGGCTAGCACATTATGAATATAGGGTTGGATAAAAGCCCAACTGAAGGAATTGGGTATACATTGCACATTCATATGTTAACATCCATAAATAGGATCCACATACATAGGGGTCACATACATAGAGTTCACATACATAATAGGGGTCACATACCTTATTGTAGATTCACATCCATCATTATCACTAATTAGATTGTATCCAAGATCATTATCCCTAGTTACAATTATTTCACATGAATTAGCATGTATTAAGGCATAAAGTATATAAAATGATACCCATTTATACCACATTCGAAAACCACTGATTTAGGACTCAAAACTAGGACCAAAATCTTATTTAGACTTCACTGATTAAGAAAACATGTTTAATTATCAAAATCGGAGTTAGGGTGCATTAGTTATCATTTTTAGAATATTTATTAAGATTTAGATGATGTACCCAATTAATATTTAAAATTTATAGAGATTAATTAAACAAAAATCTTAAAATCAAATTCTACATGAAACAAGCCTTCCAACGAGTATTTAATCGAAATTTTCTGATGAAGTATCAATTTTCTATGATTTATTTGCTCTGGGCCAATCAGAGAGAGAGAAAAAGCCACGTGGGCTGGGTGACTCGTGCAAGGAAAGGGGCGGTGAATGACAAAAATAATCCTGACGTCAAAATAGAGAGTGAGGCGCATGCAGGGGCAAATTCATAAAAACTGTGAGTCATGTTCTACTTCTCACGCGAACCATGGTCGTAGAGGAGAAGCTTGCTCACTTGGGTGTTTCCTCATTTCTTGACCAAATCGGACGTATAGGTACTCAAAATGAAGAGGAAAGAGAGATGAACTCACTGGAAGGCTCAATTTTGTTGCTACTATCACCGAGGAGGTAGGAAGAGGGCTGCAAGTCAGGGAAGAAGATGGGGTTGTCAGAGCTAAACGAGGGATCTTCGGCCAAATTAGTGCTTGGGATAAGTTGCTAGGGGGCGACGGAGGTGTGGGGGTGGTATTTATAGATGTGGAGGTGCGAAGAGCTGAGGAGTCATGGGGGAGGAGAAGCTTTGAACGGCACCCCTAGGCATTTCAGTCATGGTGCACGAGAGCAGGTGTATAATGGTTTAAATGAAATGGCGCGTTGCGGTGGACCCGTTGGCGAAGAAATCTCAAGAAATGATCGAGAAATGAGGGAGAACGAAGTTGAGGAGTCTAAAGTGTACTATTCAAAAGGTGTCAGGAGGTTGAAGATGAGTTGTATACCACTGGATCGGGATCGGACGGTGATCTGGGACACGTGACAAGGAAATCAAAGGACACAATGACATAAATGAAATTTGATTGATATTCTATAATCACACTTTATTGAAATTTGTAAAATACATTTGAATAGTCAAACAAAGTCCAAATGACCTCAAATTTTAACCATAGGTTCATGACAACACCTAGAACGATGTTATGCATTTAATTTTTCGTTTTACCCAATATAAGGCCCCTAATAAATTTATTTCCCATTAACATATATATTAGTGTATAAATTGAGTAAATTAATGGGAAGAGCCATTATGATAATTTTTCTTGTTGTATTTTTTAGATAGGCCAACCAAGAGGATTTTATCACTCTATTAATTACATTTCATAATTTTATTCACTCATAAGGAGAGAGAAAAATAACAGGGGGTTATTAATTCCTTAACATTAATTATTTTTCACCCATTATTTCTGAGATTTGTATAATAAAATTATCCATTGATAAAATCTTATTTATGCAATACTTGTTTCGTTTTTGGGAACATTTGCATCATTACCCTTACTAAAAATAATAATAGAGGTAATTTGTGCACTAACCCTTGTGTTGGCATGTATATGTTATCCAGACAATTAAATTCCCATAATTTCAACATTAAGGACAAAACAAAAGGGAAATGAGAACACATAGTATAGGGTGAAAATTGCAAATAATTTTTGAAACTCAGTTCGTTACACATGCTATAGAAAAACAAACCATACATGTGATTTCATAAATTTTTCATAAAAACTAATGAGACATCTATCGTTATCAGTTAAAATTTTAATTGATACGGAAGTACAATATTGGTTATTTTAGACAAATCAATGATTAATTATTTGTTGATATAATTATATGTTGTCGATTTCTTTGAGTCAAACCGATGACACAGATATGTCTTGGGGTTCCTTTCTATTGAACTGAGGACTATAATCCCAATATATTCTTATAATTGTTGTTGATATCATTATTTGTCTTTGGTTTCTATTTACGTAGTAACTAACATTGGATTTATGTTGTTGATTTTATCTTTTCCTATAAATTTATACAAAATGTCCTTAGTTGTAGTCTCACCCACTTAGGTGTCAGTACAAAACCAACATTGTAGGTATAATTTAACTAACTCTATAAATGATATTTGTACTAGTATTCCTTATTAAATGGATTGTGAAACACATGCTCATGTATTTATGTTGAACTATCAAGTGATGAATAAGAAAAACTATTGTGTTTCTATTATGAGATGATTGTATGTATGAAACGGTTTCATCTATGCAACATTTCAAGTTTCAACTAAGATATTCAAAAGCCTCTTAACAGGAATTTTAAATTGATAAAAATTGAAAACTTAGATCCCAATGCAAATAACCTCAAATAGAAAGGTGATACTGAAGTTTTTTAGTAAACTATCATAATTTGTGTAAAATAATGCCATGTAATTTTGACATGAGTTGGATGATGATAATTGGACACTAAATCCTAAATGCTAATAATTATTGTGATGTATAATAATTAATGTCAAGATAATCGAGTATGACCCTAATTCTAGTGAAACTCATACGGGATGATCCAAAAAGTGGAATATAAATTCAAAGTATAATTGCTTGGGTCCCAGTTAGCTTAGATGTCTTTTTTGAGTTAAATTAGGTAATCTTGGATGCCTCTAATGTATATGTGAAGATAATAGCCTAAAATAAATTTATTGGTCATAAATTAAATCCTATTATTTTAGAACTTACATTTTAACGTGTGTCATGCAGCCTGTTAGATAGAGTCCCCCAAGAGCGGACTCTCAGATCTTATGATAGTCGCGAAGTGAGAGTTCTCTCACTTACCTGACTTCTCTGTATCCTTGGACTCCACCTTCTAGAAATCCCCTCCTCTAATGTCCTTCCTCCCTTTTCCACCTCATCTAGGTAGAGACACCCTACTGTTTGGTTTTGTTTCATGAAGGAGATTTAGGTTGTTCCATAAGGTTTCATCCCCCAAGGATCCTAAAACCAGACTCTTGACCAACATCAATTTAGCCTCCAGCTTAACGATATATCTTCTTAACACCATAGCTATATATATCTAATCCCATCAGAATGAATACATGATTCTCAAAAGTTTGTTTGTATGACCAGGGTCCTTGTTTCATCCTCTTATACCCAGCCAAACCCCCTCTTTCTAGCATGTAGCAGAAGGGTGGCCATCATACCCTTAGATGTCTATGGGCAATGACGATGAGGAGGTTTCCAAACTACCATCGTGGAAAATGATAAAGGTATTTCAAGTGATCAACCATGCACAGAGGATCAATGAATGAAGATGTGAGTACCATCCCAGGTCCTCGCGTGGTAGTGAGAAATAGTTTCCTCACTAAACTTGGTCCTCATGGGTTTAGAGTGGCAAGGGAATGAGACAGAAGCCACAACATTGTATTTAGGGCTCCTCATAGCTTCTTGCACAATGGATACGGTTGGAGAAGTTGCTCACCTATGACATTTTGGGAAGTGTGTGTGTCCTCGTCTCTAGATCACAAGGGAAGGTGGTGTGTGTGTCCTCATCTCTAGATCACAAGGGAAGGTAGTGTGGTGTTAGCACGCAAGATAGTTAGATCTCACATTGGATGAATCCTCATCCTAGGCTATCTACTGAAAAAAGGGAGAGAAGAGGCAAATGAGAGGAGGAGGGGTGGAGCCTAGTCGGACAGGGCATTTGTGGGGGTTCCTACTTTGTTCGAAGAGTAGGGCTTTGCAAGCGGAAGAACAAGACAAGACGAGAGATGCATGTAATCGGTTCAATGGACCCTGCAGCAAATGGATTTACTAGGTGACCCACCTAGGGTACAAGTTTGGTTAATAGATAAGATCAGGGATTCTAGGAGAGATTATTCCAATTAGAAATAGGTAAGTGGTTCATGCCTTGGGTTTGGATATGCTGCATCATTCATTTTGCTCACCTAATCATGTTTAAAGTTCATATTATATATATCATCATGTGAGCACCTTAATGTTTTAATAGTTATACATCATATGCACATCTTACTAAGATTTACTACATTAGGATTCATGTTAAGATCATATTAGTTAAAAGAATATACGTCTTTATGTTTGAGATTAGTAACTCAATTATGGGTGAAACCCCTAAGCAAGATATGATCTTATTAGATCAGATCAGATCATATTAAGAAGAAATAAATAGGCCCTACTCATGAACATCTTTATGGAAGGTTGGTGCCTCATGATCCCCCTTCATTTTATAGCTCAAGCCTAAACATGTTCACTTTCAGTGTGTTTACTGATATGACATTTATTAGGTTCACACCCAACTCGGTCCATTTTCAGTGTGTTCAAAAGCTTGAACAGCTCATGTGTGTTCTGAGATCAGATCAGATAGGGTTCATTGAGTAGATTTCCTAATAAGAATTATAAATCAAGTTAAGAATACATCCTTAAGTCATAAATAATGTTTATGCATGTTCATATCAGTTTTTTTAGCTTTATGCTAAGTTACGTTCATTTTACTACCGAAACCCAACCACTTATAATGATTTGTCAAATGCATGGCTATGTGTGGATGCACATAGTTTGTGTAGATCTTGGGATATTCCTTATGTGGTGTATGTGTTGGTATGTATGCCCTGAGAGCCAATCATGGGATGATTGGTGGGATACATTAAGATTGATTTGATAAACATGGAAGGCAAGCTTCCAATTCTTTCTGGTTCAGTCATATGAGATAGTGATAGAATAGATTGAATGTCTAGAGAATGACAGTACTCAATGACGTATGCCTTCAGGTTCAGGACCTGGACGATGAGATCATACAGATGCTAAGAGTTTGAACATTCTCATTATGTCCCTAGTCGGATGTCATTGTGGAAGGTAGATAGACAACAATGACACACAAGACTAGATTATGGTGTTGGTTGATGATTGAATCTCATTAGTCATGATATAAAGATATCAAACCAAGCACATAGGTACTTGTTAGAGTACCAGTGTACCGGACAGACACACCGTGAGTTTGACACATGGAACCATGACATGGTAGTCACAGTCAGTACTCACAGTGATGGTGGTGAGTGTGATTCTTTGACCTGAAATCACTACACTCAACACATGTCGTTGGGCACACTTTGACATCATCAAACGCAGTCCTGAAGCATGGGTTGTTATAAAGGTGATGATTGGGTGACTTTAACACATGGGGCTTTTGAGGGTGAGTGATAGATATGGGATTTGTCTCTCCTGAGGGAGTTTGATATCCATGGCCACTTGATGAGTAGGATGGAGAAAGGTGTGCACGCATGTGTGAATCAATATGTGATATTGATGTCATACATATCTCTTCCAATCTACTTTGAGATCAAGAAAGTGAATGAACGTTGACAGGATGACTGATCCATGCCTCGAGTTCATTTGGGATATCACTGACAAAGGAATTATACATTCACTGTAACACCATTCACAGATTGTAGGATTGAAAGTTGTTCTCCAACTTTCTATTTCACTTGGGTAGCACTGATGTGTGACTAGGCACCGCTCTTAGATTGTGAAGTCATAAGTGTTATGGACTTTCACTGCCAACGTGAAATGGACCTGCAGGGTCACACACATAGGATTTAACCTGGAAGAGGAGTTTTGTCTGCAAACAATGTTTAGATTGATTACTAAAGGAGTTTAGTAGTCCAATTAAACACTCAATTAATTGATAGCTCAATGTCATAATATTCAAGGTGTTGGACACATTGATTGGAGTATCGGATTGATTGAAACTGCAATTGACTGATTCTGCACAATCTGCACTCCCAACTGATCGGCTCATGTGATGAATTGATCGGCTGAGCTTGGTGAACCGATCGACTCAGATGGTGAGTCGATCGGCTGATGGACAAGGTGAAACAATCACTTCAAGTGTTGAAATGATCGGTTCAACTGGTCCAACCGAGCAAGTTGGGAAAGTAGGATTGGTGAGAAATTTCTTTTCGTTTCACTTGCCCAATTTGATTGGAACAAGGATTGGTATTAGTTACCAATTAGAAACAAAAGATGAAAAGTCAATCGGGAACTGACCAGGACCACGAACCGACCAATTCAAAAGTGAACCAATCGTTTCATGGGTCCCAACCGATCGGTGGAGGTGTCAACCGACTGGCTCAGGTCCCCAACTGACCGTTTCAGAAATTAAATGATCGATTCAGGTTGCCCAGTTGGTTGTTTTGTGGAAAATCTCGAACCCTTCTACTCCTTCTTTAGTCCTGCCTTGCCCGGGATAGAAACCCTCTCCCATGACCCTCCTATATATAGGGGTATTGGGGGCTTCTCAAAGTACAACTCAGTGCAACCAGTTGCTCTGTAAAGTTGTTGTTCTCTCTGGTTTTGGTAACCGAGAGAGCCTGAGCAAGTGCTACCCGATAAGGGAGGCATAACAAGGGAAAGACAACTATAGAAAGTGACTGGTGGCAGGAGAGTGTGTCAGTGACTAGTACGCTGATAGGAGGGTGCGACTCATTCCTTGTGAGACAAGGAGATTGGAGTTCCAGGTGGTCCATGTGGACTACTTCAGAGGCAGGAGATTTCTGCCGCTCGGAGGACAACTGTTAATCCTGACAATCCCGGTGAGACCAGGAGTTGTCAGTCCTGATGCGACCAGGAGCTGCACAAACACCGTCCACGACCGGAGGTGAAGACTGCACAAGCTGCGAGGTATTGTCGTCGAGCAAGCCTCTGGACAAGGTATGATTCCACAAACCATCCTTTCCTATTGTATATACGTTGACGCGTTTCCTTGTTCTGGGTTTGGGGAGGAGAATTTTTTTTTGTTTCTGCTGCCTTCTCTGCCTCCCCTAAAACCCAACAGTGGTATCCGAGCCACGTCAACTGCTCTATACTTTAGGATTATCGATATGATCGATTTTGGTTTGTCACCTTTATTTATTGCATACGATGCGAATAAAATTGGCTTTATGCATGTCCAATCCTAAATCCACAAATCCCAATTTACATATATGATATGTATTATGAATGTACTCGATACGCGTCGCCCTTAAATGAGTTTTGTGGTGGATGTATAGCGTGGTTATGGCCAATAAACCCTATCTGCGTATGGTTGTTTGTGGTTGCTTGCATCTCGATCTGCGCACCGATTTCCTTTCTCCTATTCATTATGTAACTCAAAATAATTCGAGATTTCTTTCCTACCTTTGCTCCCCTCGAATGTAACTCGAGGCTTCTCTTTTTACAATGTAAAATAGGATAGAATTTTATTTCCTGTTATGTCAAAGAACGGAGGACATCCTGACGATAGCTGAGACGATCGGTTCAAGGCATGAACCGATCGGTTGACGTTCGAGACGATCAGTTCAAGGAGTGAGCCGATCGGTTGATGACCGATTTAAGGAGCGATACAAGCAGGTAGCGGCCATGATGAGATGCACGATGACCAGGCGAACTGATCGGTTGGAGGAGCCAACCGATCAGCTGGTGGCACCCAGCCGACCGACCTGATGGTGAGCTGATCAGTCATGTGATGAGTTGATCAAACCCAGAAAGGCAAGGCACAGAGTTCATCTTGTACGGGTTTCATGTGATGTATACCTAGATGACCGTGATTCCTCTTGGCTCGAGGAATCACATTAGGATGGCCATAATCATTGCTTTTATCATTTCGCATGTTTTCTGTGGGATATAGCATGTATATGATACGTACTATATATTGTGGTGATTGGATATGTATATGTATATAAAACCAAATCCCTCTTTAAATATTAAGTTTTAGATGCCTTCCAAATGCGACAACGTGAAAAGCTTGATGGACCAAGTGTGGGAACGCACAAGCGTGGTGCACCGTCTATCTCATGGAAGCGTGAAGGATGGATATGTGGGTCTGCCCAAGCAGGGTGCATATTCATCGTGTTGGCTTTGGGTCAGACTTAACAAGGTGACCTAGATAGGATCTAGCACCTTGAGGCATGGAGATGATCATGGCAAGGAGTTGCATATGACATCTTATCAAGAGTTGCATATGATGCAATTGGCAAGAGTTGCCTACCTGAGAGATCTAAGTTGTGGGTGACTGCCCAAGCTGGTCCATGACTTAGAGGATTTCAGGATCTTGCCCACTAGAAGGTTGTACGCTGCAATCTTCCAAATTGATGGTGAGGGCTATCAATTTGAACTAAAATAGTGGGAGTGATAATTAATTAAAGGCCTAATTATATCGTCAATTTTTCAAATCAATCAAATAAGTCAAAAATGAGTTTTTGGACTAAAATTGCATATTTTTTTAGTACAAATGACAACAAACAACAATCACTTTTCTTTGCGATCGGTCCTTGAAAAGGACAAGCTAAATGGGACAAACTTCCACGACTGGTATAGGACATTGAGAATTGTTCTCACTCAAGAGCGAAAGCTCTATGTCCTGGATACTCCAATTCCAGAGGAACCTGATCCTAATGCACCAAAGGCAGAAAGGGATGCTTACAAGAAGCATTTTGATGATGCCATTGATGCAAATTGCTTGATGTTGTACTCTATGAACCATGAGTTGTAGAGACAACATGAGAACATGGGTGTCATTGATATGATTCAGCATCTCAAGAACATGTATGAAGATTAAGCACGGCAAGAGAGATATGATGTCTCAAGGGCACTGTTCAAGTGTGTCATGACAGAAGGAGATCCAGTTGGTCCTCACACACTTAAGATGATTGGGTATGTAGAGAACCTGATAAGACTGGGATTTCCACTGAGCCAAGAGTTGGCTACTGATGTGATACTGCAATCATTGCCAGAATCCTACAGTCAGTTTGTGATGAACTACAACATGAACAACTTTGATAGGCCACTATTAGAGTTGTTGGTCATGTTGAGGACAGCCGAGACACAGATGAAGAAGGAAAAGCCTAAGTCTGTGATGGTGATCATGAGCAAGAAAGGCAAGTCCAAGCACAAGGGCAAGGGCAAAGATAAGAAAGGTTCTGATGCTAGCCAGGATCCCAAGTCGTCTTCAGCTCTCAAGGCCAAGGGAGGCGTGACCAAGAAAGGCAATTGCCACCATTGTCAAAATCCAGGACATTGGAAAAGGAATTGTCCTCTCTATCTGGAAGAACAAAAGAAGAAGGAGGCGACAGACGTCTCTACTTAAAGGTGTCATGAAAGTAAACTTGTAACACTTTTGAGGTATATGATACCAAGATGTAAAGTGTAAAGCACTCAATAAATGGGGCAAGTGTTGCAGCCATAGATAGGAGTACTTTAGTTTATTTTCAGCCTAAAAGGCATGTAATACAATTATGAACTGCTATTTCATATTTGCCAATAGATAGAAACACTTTATTTTTGCATATTGTATGACAATGATGGCAATCAATAAAGAGATGTTTCAATTTCTAAAGATATGATCTTTGTGGCAATGCCTTGTTTATCTTGTAGTATTTGATATGCATAACATAAAATGATACCTAAAAGTTATAGATAACTCAAACAATCAAATTAGCATAAATCATGAGAAATTCATATCTAGTTTCCATATCATGGATAAATCTAGACTCTTTTGGTTAGAGAACCAGTAAGAGACATGAATATCTTGGACATGATTAATCAATCTTCACTAATGGTAGTGGGAGAATGATTGTCCTATTAGGTATAATACATGTGATGTATTTACATACCTATTGGATAAAATGCTAAATATTTCAAATGGTATTTAGAGAAATACCAATATGAATATCTTGAAGTGTTCAAGAATATCATAAATGAAGTACAAATTTGGTAAAGTGTTAATTCTTGATGAGATCAATGAATGAAATACTTGGACCAAATGTTTGAGATCCTTATGAGTGATTATGATAGTATATCATAGTGAACTCATGATTAAGGCATGGTGATGTCTAAATCAAGAAGGAATCATACTTTAAGGAGTTAGAGAATGATTATCAAATAACTGAATTCTTCTTAATAAAAGAATACCCCTCACTAATAAAAGAAATTAAGAATCACAAGGGTTGTGAATTCTTATATCCTTACACCTCAATTATCTATGTGATGAGTTGTTCATGTGATGAGTCAACTATCTAGATGAATATGAGGAACCGAATTTTGAGTTATGGTTTATGACCATTTCATCCTAAATGACATCCATGTGAGCCATAAGGTATGACCTTGATGGTAGCACCCATTGGATGAAATCCATAAGTGCAAATGAATCTTAAGTGTTAAGACACATGGATAACATTTTCAGAAGGATGTTGCTTGTTGATTGCAACTTAATGACTAAGACATTTGGCATATGGATACTAAAACCGCATTCCTATGAGGAATAAAACAAGGATGTGTACGTGACACAACCTATAAGGTTTATGAATCCACTAATGCAAATGAAGTCTATAAGTTACAATGGACTAATCAATGTGATTGATTGAGTACAAGCAACTCAGAATTGGATCTTTACTTTGATGATATAGTCAAAGGGTTTGACTGATATGTCAAAGATAAAGAAGGGATCTGTGATTTAGTGGGAGCGTGTTCACATTCCACATGTTGATGTGAAATGAAAATGTTCTAGAATGGAAATCCAAAAGTGGAAATTATCTTTAAGGAAGATAGAGATGTTTCTCAAAAACCTCTTGACCTGAAAGGAGAAAACATACATTGGCAATTTGTACTTAAGGGTTCAGTATGCACAGATTCAATGGGAGAAAACCTGTCCATGTTACATGGAGTTAGTATCCCAAGGCCAAGTGTCCAATTCTTATGAAGAATGGAAACACTAAGAATAGATGTGGATCTATCATGTATGTAATCATCCCATTATCTTGAATGGAAAGAACAAAATGCATTCATCATCTTATATGTATGACATGGAAATATGATGTGCTCATCCTGATAACTCGTATGTGAGACATGACGAGTGGATGTCTATCTACTTCCAGTAAAGGTTATTGGAATACCATGAGAACTTGATAAGTATTAGTTCTATGGAGATAAGGAAGAGTTCAATGTAAAGAGTTACATTGATGCAAACTTATGAAAGGACAGAAAATTAATCGCAAAATATATATAGGATATATATAAAAGTGAAAGTTTGTTGATAATTGGAAGTGTTCCAATAAAACCATTTAACAGGAAATGTCGAGTATCTATGTGTTGGAGAACAGCAGTGGATACTATATGGATCTGGAAGTTCATGAGATGAACTTGTAGATATTCCGTTCATTGATGACAAGTATGGAATCCTTGATCATGCAATGTGGCTAAAGGTTAGCAAAGGAATACTAGATCCCATATTACGGCAACTCCATCTCATACGTGTGACGTACAGTGAAGAGATGAGAGACATGCAATTTATACTGACTTTGGCAAGATGTTTCCATTACTCACTATGATCGCACTAGAGTAGAGTAACATGTGGGACATGTTTGAAGATCACTATGAATATGATTCAAGGGTGATTGGCTCGCAGTGCAAGTGGGAGTCTGTTGGTATGTATGCCCTGAGAGCCAATCATGGGATGATTGGTGGGATACATTAAGATTGATTTGATAAACATCGAAGGCAAGCTTCCAATTCTTTCTGGTTCAGTCATATGAGATAGTGATAGAACATATTGAATGTCTAGAGAATGACAATACTCAATGACGTATGCGTTCAGGTTCAGGACCTGAACGATGAGATCATACGGATGCTAAGAGTTTGTACATTCTCATTATGTCCCTAGTCGGATGTCATTGTGGAAGGTAGATAGACAGCAATGACACACAAGACTAGATTGTGGTGTTGGTTGATGACAGAATCTCATTAGTCATGATATAGAGATATCAAACCAAACACATAGGTACTTGTTAGAGAACAAGTGTACCGGACAGACCCACCATGAGTTTGACACATGGAACCATGACATGGTAGTCACAGTCAGTACTCACAGTGATGGTGGTGAGTGTGATTCTTTGACCTGAAATCACTACACTCAACACATGTCGTTGGGCACACTTTGACATCATCAAACGCAGTCCTGAAACATGGGTTGTTATAAAGGTGATGATTGGGTGGCTTTGACACATGGGGCTTTTGAGGGGTGAGTGATAGATATGGGATTTGTCTTTCCTGAGGGAGTTTGATATCCATGGCCACTTGATGAGTAGGATTGAGAAAGGTGTGCACGCATGTGTGAATCAATATGTGATATCGATGTCATACATATCTCTTCCAATCTACTCTGAGATCAAGAAAGTTAATGAACGTTGACAGGATGACTGATCCATGCCTCAAATTCATTCGGGATATCAGTGACAAAGGAATTATACATTCATTGTAACACCATTCACGGATTGTAGGATTGAAAGTTGTTCTCCAACTTTCTATTTCACTTGGGTAGCACTGATGTGTGACTAGGCACCACTCTTTGCTTTTGAAGTCATAAGTGTTATGGACTTTCACTGCCAACGTGAAATGGACCTGCAGGGTCACACACATAGGATTTAACCTAGAAGAGGAGTTTTGTCCACAAATAATGTTTAGATTGATTACTAAAGGAGTTTAGTAGTTCAACTAAACACTCAATTAATTGATAGCTCAATGTCATAATGTTCAAGGTGTTGGACACATTGATTGGAGTATCAGATTGATTGAAACTTCAATTGACTAATTCTGCACAATCTGCACTCCCAACCGATCGGCTCATGTGATGAACCGATTGGCTGAGCTTGGTGAACTGATCGGCTCAGATGGTGAGTCGATCGGCTGATGGACAGGGTGAAACAATCACTTCAAGTGTTGAAACGATCAGTTCAACTGGTCCAACCGAGCAAGTTGGGAAAGTAGGATTGGTGAGAAATTTCTTTTCGTTTCACTTGCCCAATTTGATTGGAACAAGGATTGGTATTAGGTACCAATTAGAAATAAAAGATGAAAAGTCAATCGGGAACTGACCAGGACCACGAACCAACCAGTTCAGAAGTGAACCGGCCATTTCATGGGTCCCAACCGATCGATTGAGGTGTCAACCGACCGGCTCAGGTCCCCAACCGACCATTTCAGAAATGAAATGATCGGTTCAGGTTGCGCAGTTGGTTGTTTTTGTGGAAAATCTCGAACCCTTCTACTCCTGCTTTAGTCCCGCATTGCCCGGGATAGAGAACCCTCTCCCATGACCCTCCTATATATAGGGGTATTGGGGGCTTCTCAATGTACAACTCCGTGCAACTAGTTGCTCTGTAAAGTTGTCATTCTCTCTAGTTTTGGTAACCGAGAGAGCCCGAGCAAGTGCTACCCGAGAAGGGAGGCACATCAAGGGAAAGAAAACTACAGAAAGCGATTGGTGGTAGGAGAGTGTGTCAGTGACTAGTACGCTGACAGGAGGGTGCGACTCCTTCCAATTCCTTGTGAGACAAGGAGATTGGAGTTCCAGGTGGTCCGTGTGGACTACTTCATAGGTGGGAGATTTCTGCCGCTCGGAGGACAGCTGTCAATCCCGACAGTCCCGGTGAGACCAGGAGTTGTCGATCCCGGTGCGACCAGGAGCTGCACGGACACCGTCCAAGACTAGAGGTGAAGACCACACAAGCTGCGAGGTATTGTCACCGAGCAAGCCTCAGGACAAGGTATGATTCCACAAACCATCCTTTCCTATTGTATAGACGTTGATGCGTTTCCTTGTTCTGGGTTTGGGGAGGAGAATTTTTTTTTGTTTTTGTTGCCTTCTCTGCCTCCCCTAAAACCCAACAGTATGTGCATAGAGTTCGAGAAGTAGTAAGGCGCCATCTATAATATCCAAGGAGATTTAACCAGTTCACTAGTTATATCTTGTATATAACATGTTCTTTGTACTAAGTTTTGTGAAAATATTGTATATGAGAATTGATGTGTATATATATCTTGTGAAAAGTTATTGTTTATTATTGCAATGAATGGTATGTATTTTTTGGACGTTCCCTGAGTGTGATGCTTATAGTACATGCTTCTGTGATGTTTTTATGGATTGCACTATGCTACAAAAAATGGTATCAGGACAATGATATAGATGACCACCAGGAAAGATTCTCACATACTTATAGTCTTCACATCTTAGATAAATCATAATAGTAAGGAAAATAAGACCATGTAGTATTGATAAGACTCGTGCTAAGATAGTGGTGTGTTAACATGATCCTCTTGTTAATGAATCACGAAAATATGTGGGTATAGGATATTATAGCTTGTGGGGTGTTATACTCTAGACTGACGTCTACTTTTCTAAGAAGATAAGTGTAGATCAAGTAGTATGAAATCTCAAATAAGTTAGTTTTTATGATGATTAAATGATGAATGACTTGATGAGGAATAGATATTTTTTGTTTAGGTAAAGATCCTTCACCTTTGATACATGACTAGCATTAATTTACTACTATGGATTTATCTTTTCCTGAATAATGAGTTTGGATCCACCTTTTATGACTATTTTAGCATTTCATCTAAGTGTTAATTATGATTGAAAAAAAAATTCTTTTAATTATTATATCATAAAGTGTTTGAGGTTTCTCAAAGTTTTCAACTCCCAAACTCTTTTCAATGAAGGAATGAAAGAAAAATTTATAGGGATTTTGTATTTTAGTAATCAAAGTTGGTACATACTGAATGTAAGAGCCAAAGAGTGATAAGTGATTTTAGGTTTAAGTGTCTATTAGTTATGGTTTTTGAGTAATGGCTTCATAGATCATAGCATGTCCTCATTCTTTCTCAATAGTTTGTGGTATGGGGCATAGATAAATTGAGAACCCTAGAGGATATATTATGATACATAATCTTATTATACTAATCTCGTGGTATTTGTAGTATGGGATACTCATATCGGGGGATGGTGTAGATGCATATAATAGATATAACATGTTTAAATAGATTTAATAGAAAGTATATGTCAAGAGAAAACATAAAAAGTTAATGCTAGAAGCCCATTCATATGGTCACCTAATGGTACTAGAACTACGTAGAAGTCCACAAATCATGGTTAATAGAAGATTCTTGGCAGAAAGAATAAAATAATGGGTTTATAATAATAATTTCTTGGGGATACCCCAAGGTTGAAATAATAAGACTTCATAGTGTACATGTTCATATGGTAATGCATACTCTAGGTTATCTAGAGTTGGTTGACGAATATTGAGAATTAAATAATTTAAAAAATAATTTAACATTTTTTTTAATTAGGGAATGTGTCTAAGTATGGTAATCAATGATATTGTTCTCAGAAGGGGTTTTTATTAAATGAGATGTTAAGTTATGACATCGATAAGTACGTAGAGGACTTATGATTAATTCTTAGGAATACTAACTAGGGGTGAGCATCGGTTTAGAATTGGACCAGATCGGATCAAGGACCATATTTGTACAAAAGTATGGACCGTGGACCAGACTATTTTGAAGTGGGACCGGACCAGGATCGGAATGTTTTAAAGTAGGATCAGATCGGGACCAGACTGTTTGGACCATAATTAGAATTTTTTAACATTTTATAAGTTATTTAATAGTAAAACTTTGATAATTTTAATTACTTCTAACTATTGTTTAGTATTACTATCAAACATTTACACTACCAATATTGTAATATGTGATTAGTTTATACTTTTAACATAATAAAACTTCATATTTAAAGGCATTTTACATATAAAACGTCCACGGTTTGACCGGTTTTGGACCGGACCGGACCGCAGATCAAATTTCTAGAATTTCCAGACCCAGACTAAACTCAAAATGGTCCAGGTCCGGAGGGGGCCGAACTGACCAGTCCGGTTTTGCAATATGAACCGTAATTTGCTCACCCCTAATCATAACCTATAAAGAAAGGGTTTAATGTTTTGTTTTCTTAGGAGGAATATTCTTATGTGTTTTGTATAAATATGTAAGGTGTATGAAGGATTATGGAGGTCCTGAGGAGTTAAGTTCGAACAAGATTGCTTTTTCCTACTTATGTGAAATAGTATATTTGTATCATGGAACATATTAAGAATATTAACCTCTAAAGTAAATGAATATAAATGTTTTTCATTAAATGTTATGTTCCTTTACATATTTAATTTTTAAGATTAGATGAATGTAGTATGTGTCTACATCATGTGTCATGACATAAATGCTTTTGTGGATGAAAATCCTACAGTTCAAGTAAATGAATTAAATTGTATGTAGGACTCTACCCTAGTCTTTAGTTATTAAATTATGTGGAGGGACTCGGTCTTTGTAGCCATCGACATCAAGTAATGAGGATGTGGTAACTTATGTTAAGGTGGCTCACATCACAGGATGGAGACCAACCTATGTTTATGTGCACCATGATGTGTATCAGATTGGATCACTTCTAAGTTTAAATGTCCATTCATATAATTCATGTAATGATTAAGGATTGATATAATACATCCTTAAATCTAGTTAATGAATCATGGTCAGAGAGGTTTCTTGATTTTTGTGCGGTAGTGAAAGTTATATATTAAGAATGATAAGTGAGGATATGCTAAGTGTTATGATCACTTAGAACCACACTTTTTAAGCAATATATCTCATCCTTGATTGGATTTCTAGATTAATGACTGGAGGTAAGTATGGTCTTTTCATCATATATATATAAGAGAGTAAGAAAACCCTAGAACCATGGTTCCTGGGAGGAACCTATGGCATAAGTGAATCATTTTTTGGGGAATATTTGAAGATGACTGAATCATATTGTACTCTAACTATAGGTTTTTAATGTGATAGTGTGATGAAAAATCAAGAAATCCTTTTTTATGATGAGGAACCCCTCCCAGGAATGAAACAATTGGACCCGACCCATCCAAGGGTGAACCCTAGAACCAGCCACGTACTTTGGGGGTACCACAGTGTGCTCAATAATGTGGGGTTTTGTTGCATACTGAGGAAAACAACCAGAGTCAAACCATGGTCCCTTCATAGAGGATTGCCAATCCGTACCGTTAGGGTACTCCCTCACCCAAAAAATCAAGAAATTATTGACTAGGTCTATCTTAGTTTTAGGGAAGACTCTTCTCACAAGTTGAATCATGTTGTTTATTAAGGTAATTAGTGAAAGGTACTGGTAATATTTCTATGATCCTAGTTTATGTTAGTAAGATAGTATTATGGTGTGGTATGGATCAGTGGTCTAGAATTACAAGAATATGAGGTTCTATGTGATGTTAATATTAGATGCGTTTAGAAGAATCGAGTAATAAACATTTTCATTTAGTCTTACTAAGGATAATAATGGTTTAGTGGTAAGTTGGTGACTAGAAACACCTTGGTCTTAGATAGATAAGAGCACCATGGTAAGATGAACAAAATTATTAAGAAGTTATGTTAAGAAAGTAATGTTAACTTGGTGATCCTCTAAGGTTAATGAGCGCCTAGTCCAATGAACACTTGGGTGCAATAAGATCTTGGGAGGAACGAGCACTTTGGAGAAAGTTTATGTGAAGAAATCACTTTTGTTAACTCACAAATTGTGTTTAAAAGGTCATACTAATGATAAGGATTTCTGATATTATAATTAATGTGTAACATCAAGTCTACATGGAAGAATCTTTCCTAACAAGCTTAAATCACTAGCTTAGTTTTAAAGAAGATGTTATGTGAAAATAATCATACTTATGGTGATTGGTCTCACCCTTCCAAGAGGTATTAAAAATAAGTGTAGTAAGACTTTCCACCTTTAGATATAGAACTAGACACCATTTATCCAAAAGGTGATATAAAATAAAATGGAGTTGATAATAATATTTTGAAGCATATAGTCACATAACCTAATTATATCCATGGTGAGAGGAAAAATGTATACAAAATAAAAATATTTTTGACATAGATAGGTGAGGTGGTTTTCAAGTGGAACCAGTACCCTTTCCCAAAGCCCATCTAGAAAGAAGCAAGCTAGCTTCATTCTTATGTTATATAGTGACAATTTGAGATAGATCTCAAGCTTCATTAGTGACATATGCACATGTGTGTCATATATTCATGTTTTAGATTTTATACATGAGAGGTTTACTCTCCTTGAGTATACAAATGAGCTTTTAAGATAACATTAGAGGCTTTGTATGCAGAGAATATGTGAAATCCTAAGGTGGGTAGTTTGTGAAAAGTTTGAGGACAAAATTTATTTAAGGTGGGTAGAACTCTAATATCCCAAATTTTAACTAAGACATTCAAAAGTGCCTTAATAGAAATTCAAAATATATAAAAATTGAAATATTGGATCCTAATGCAAATAACCTCAAATAGAAAGTAGACAATGAAATTTTTTAGTGAACTATCATAATCCATGTAAAATAATTCTATGTAATTTTGATGGATTGGATCCTAAATCCTAAATGATAATAATAAATGTGATGTATAATAATAAATGCCAAGATAATCTATTCTGACCCTAATTCTGATAAAACTCATACTAGAGGATCCCAAAACTAGAATATAACAACAAATTTGGATTGTTTGGGTCCCAGTTAGCTTAGAGGTCTTTATTGAGTTTAATTAGATAATCTTGGATCCCTCTAATGTATATTAGGAAGATAATATCCTAAAATCAAATGATTGGTCATGAACTAAATTTTAATTACGTTGGAATTTACATTTTAATATGCCTTTGTGTGTCACATGACATGTTAAATAGAGTCCCCCTGGAGTGGACTCTCGGATCATGTGATAGTCGTGAAGCAGCGATCCTCTCTCTTGCCCAACTTCTCTATTTCCTTAGAATCCACTCCTCTAGTGACCTCCCTTGCTTTTATACCTCATCTAGGGCAGAGACACCCTACAGCTACATTTTGTTTCACGGAGGTGAATGAGGCCATTTCATAAGGTTTTACCCCCCAAGGATCCTGAAACCACTCAGACTTTTGATCAACATCAATTTAGCCTCCAACTTAACACTATATCTTCCTAACCCCATAACTTCATATTTCTAACGACCTCAAAATGAATATAGGATTCTTGGAAGTTTATGCTTAAGACTAGGGTCTTTGTTTCATCTAATTATACCCATCCAGATGCCCTATTTCCTAGTGTGTAGTTAAAGGGTGACCATCATACCCTTATATGTTTATAGGCAATGACTACGACGAGGTTTCCGATCTGCTGTCATGGAAGGACAATGCAGGTCTTCCAAGTGATCAACCTTACATAAAGGATCATTGGACGAAGATGTGAGTACCATACCATGGCCTCACATAGCAGTGAGAAGCATGTCATCATGGGTTTATAGTAGCAAGGGGATGAGAGAGAAGACATAGTGTTGTCTTTGGGGATCCTTGAAGATTCCCACATGACAAAGATGGTTGGAGAAGATGCTCACCTATGACACTCCAATAAGTGTGTGTGTGTCTCTATCACTTGGATCACGAGGGAAGGCAGAGCAGTGTTGGCATGCAAGCCATCCATATCCCACACTAAATGAATCCTCATCCTAGGGCATACCTATTGAGAAAAGGGAGACTAGAGGCAAATGAGAGGAGGAGGGAGTGGAGCCTAGTCTGAGAAGATAGTTTTAGGGTTCTTGTGTTGTTTGAAGAGTAGGGCTTTGTAGGTGGAAGAACAAGACAAGATGAGAGATGAAGCATGTAACCAGGTAAATGGACCTTCCAGAAAATGGATCCATTAGGTTACTCTCCCAGGGTACAAGGTTTATTAAGAGATAAGATCAGGGATGTTTGGAGTGATTGTTCCTATTGAAAATAGGTAAGTGGTCCATGCCTTGGGTTTTGATATACTGCATCATTCAGTTTTTCTCACTTAATCATGTGTAAAGTTCTTCTTATATATGTTGTCATGTGATCACATTATTTTTAAGAGGTATTTAACATATGCACATTTTATTAAGATTCATATATTAACATTCATGTTAGGATCAGATCAATTAAACATATATACCTCTTCATGTCTAAGATCAGTAATGCAATTATGGGTGAAAACCCTAAGTAAGATCAGACCAATTCAGAACAAACAATTAGGCCCTACTCGTGAATATTTTTATGGAAGGTAGGTGCCTCATGATCCCCTTCACTTATGGGTTCAAGCCCAATCTTGTTCACTTTTAGTGTGTTCAATGATGTGATGCTTATTGGGTTCAAGCCCATGTTCACTTTTAGTTTGTTCAGAAGCATACACACCTTATGTGTGTCGTGAGATTAGATCAGATAAGGTTCATTTAGTAGGTTCCCTAATAAGAATTCTTAATCAAATTAAGAATGCATCCTCAAGTCATAAATAATTTTTATGTATGTTCATATCATTTTTTTAGCTTTCTCTTAAATCATGTTCATCTTATTACTGGATACCAACCACTTAAATAGTTTTCTGAATGTATGGCTATGTGCAAATGCACATAGCTCGTGTACAACATGGGATAGTCCTCATGAGGTGGGTTTACCTTAGAGTTCAAAACCTAGCGGGGTGCCATCTATAAAATCCAACGATACTTAACCAGTTCACCAATTATATCTTATATCATGTTCTTTGTAGAATGTTTTGTGAAAAGAAAAGAATTTATATGAAAATTGATGTGTCTGTATCTTGTGTAAAGTTGTTTTTTATGACCCAGAAGACCCATAAGGCTTGAGTCGGGCCCACCTGTGGAGGTCCGCTCATCTCGCAAGAAATGGAGCCCCACTTAATTATGTAGAGGTAAGCTACGCTTTGGGAGAAATAATTCCGACCAACACCACCTAGGGGATTCGAACCCGGGACCCTTTGTGAGGAGCCCCATGTTGCGACCACCTGAGCTACTGCTCTCTGACTGTGTAAAGTTATTTTTATTATCACAATGAATGCCATATGTTTTTTTTACGTTCTTCAAGTGTGATCATTATGGTCCAAGATTACGTGATGTTTTTTTATAGATTTCACTTGGGGGATGATACAATCTAGGTGTTAGACCTTGTAAACATATAAAAAGAAAATGAAAAATTTCATACATGTCTTGTGTTATCCATCTTGATCACCTCAAACCCTAACTTTGTGGTCTAATAGATATGACATGGGATTTAGGGTCCAACAATTTGGTATCATAACTTAGGGTGAGTCGTCATAGACCATTAGTTAGATAGTCAAAGTTATAAGTTTGGTAGTTAGGAGGTGATGTGGTTATAGCTCTAGGAACTTTGAGCATTTAGATACATTGGCCTTGTATTTGAATACTTAGGTTGACTATTATCAAGCTACTTTGTTTATACTTTCATGTATACCTTGAACAGGTATGTAGGGGGAGGATAGGCCAGAGAGAAATCCTAGAAATGTGAAGGTTATATGCTCAAAAAGTAATAAAGAATAAGATAGTAAAATATATAATATGATATGACTTTTGTTTTATACTGTTGATTTTGATTTTCAATGAATAGAAATGTTGTTAACTATGTGAAACCTAGATATTCAATTTTTAGAAGTATATTTTTAGTTACAATTAATATACATTGAGATTTGCATCAAATATTGATTTTTATTCTTCAACTAAAGTAGGCATGCAATTGTTCTAATTTGAGTTCCCCTGTGTGAATATCCTTTTCACATGTTTGAGATAAATAGGAGTTGCCTAATCCTATGTAGATTGGCTTTAAAACTGTAGTTTGGCCTAGTCTATTTGGCAGGATATGTTATCGGGATCTAACGACTCTATTATTAGTTAAGAGTTAGATTTCCATAAAGTAAATCCAGAATGTAATGAGAAGGTGAATACACTGAAATACCAAAATCTAATGGAATGTGTGGAATAATTAATTATAAATTAGTATTTTGTGATTGTGTGTGAGGTTTGAATAAAAGACAAGAAAAACTAATATGAGGCGTCAATAAAGAAGGGAAAAAAGAGAAGGTGAGAGTGTAGAAATTTCAAAATAATATTAGTGAATAGATATTAAAGTCCCTAAAACAAAATAAAAAGGAGTTTGGTGACTTGATAAATGAGAAAATTTGAGAAGAAAATGATTTAAAGGGCGTATAACTAGGTTAATTGGGGCATTTTGAGAACATAGACTTGAACAATGGAGATGATATGAGAAATATATAAAAAGAAATTGAAGTAATGTGGAATAACAAGTTTGACAATCAACCTAGCATGAATAACTATCAACATAAAAAATTTGACAAGATGATAAAAAAACTTATAAGAAACACTAAAGAAATAACAGGATAAGGGAAGTTGTTTGAATAATAAATTGAGACATTCTATTCAAATTTTGAGCAAAGAAAGGTCAAGAGGAAAGGATTAGAATAATATTGAACAATATAAAGCATTATTGGAAGGATTAAATTGAAGGGTATTGCTTGGACATATGAAAGATGGCATCATAATAAGAAGTCAAGATGAAATAAAGATGGACATAGGAAGATTGAACCTAGTTAAATAGATGGGTTGAGTGGTAAGAGAGGGATAAGAAGATGTGTCTAGGTAAATAATTGTTTTTTCTCTTATTTTAAATGTATGTTATTACAGAGTGATTATTTATTCTACTTTGATGTACTTCGAATGGATTCTGTGTATTTGTACATGATTAAGAAAGATAAAGATATTGCTAAACAAAAGAGTAAGCTACATGACCAAGAATATTTTGACCTATATAAGAGTTTAGTGTGAAAATAAAAGTTTGACCACTATAGGAGTTATGTCAATTTGAATGAAGTGATATATAATTCACCAAGTTTAAATGGTGACATTTTGCAAAGAAATGTTGATTAAAAAAATCAAACTATGATAAAGTTAAGAGATAATATGAAATATAACTATGGAATGAATACTCATGGTTATAAGTGAGTACTACAAGGAAAGTCAATAATGTTAGATAGAAGGTTTAGCATATAGCATGAATATGCTACATTGATGGTAAGTTCAGAGATAATTTGATTGTTAAAGAAAATGTGAAGAGTTAGACAATATTAAACAATTAAAGGTATGTGATAAATATTCAAATTAGAATTGGATGAGAGAGAAGTAGCAAGATAATAATTGGACATATTGAATGTAGGCTTCATACACATTCTCCTTTTCCATCTATTTCGTACATGAAGATGAAGAAAAATAAATATTCAGTGAAAGTGAACTGATGAGAGAATATTAGAAGTGTACAAAGGGATTGATGGAATACAAAGGTAAAACTAGAGAATGGTAAAGTATGACATAAGGATAAACAACTTGAATGCAACCCTAATTCGAGCAAGTTTATGAGGAAGGGCCAAATGAGAAGTTAAGATATAAGGAGTTAAGTTTCTAACATTATTAAGGATAAACAAACACTCATATATCTGGATAAGAACAATATATCTTCCTCCTTATTTGTCAATCCTTGGAATTTGTGTATTCTTGAAAATCCTAGAACCTTTAGATAATCCTGAGAAAGATTCTATCCACATGGAGTTAAGTTTTATCATCATTCTTATCAATTATACAGAATCTCTAGAAATGATTTTTATATAAGATAGGTTGGTACGAGTGGTATTGGCACATCTGAATCATTCATATATATCGATCATCCTTAGTTGTTTTTCTATTGCTCCTCTACCCACGGCTAGCTCCAGTAGCGATAGCTATGTTTTACCTGTCAATACCATAGTAAGAAAAAATAGTTGAGCGTCTAATCTTCCCACATGATTGGCATATTAGAGTCTCCCATCAAACATGTTAAATCAGCCTTCCTTCTAATTTAGCCATATTCTGAGCTAATGTTAAACAGAGTTCAAAACGGAGATTCGTTTGTGACCATCCTTGGGGAAAAAGTTATGGGACTACTACAAATTGAAGAAGGTGATAGGTTGACTTTTGTGTGGTGTATCCCTTCTCATCCCAATATGTCAATTAAGTCAAAGACTAAAGAGATTTGTTATCTTCCTATTGATGTAGTGGAGTCCAATCCCCTAAATCTACTAGAAATAAATTGCCCTTTTTTCTAGTGATAAATTTCAAATAGAGAATTAATAGTTATCTCATATAATGGGGAGAATTAATTGTCCCCCCTACTTGCATTGAATATGCCAATTCGATTCCGAGCGATATAAAGGAACCCAAGTTATTGCGAACCGCAAACGGCGCCGGAACATTATTAACAAATTCGACAAGAATGTTGCATGCGATTGAGCTCATGAATTCGAAGCGCGGTTACTTTTATCCAAGGCAGGATCGCATTGAATTCGTCATCTGATCCATCTGAGTCGAAACCCTTTAATGTTCCCCTGAAAGCTGAGTGGACAGTAGTGAACCCACCTCTTCTTTATGATAGGTCGATTTCAAATCCCGGCTCTACTCCCAAACGAAGCCCTAACGGGGACGGCATAGTACAGAGACCATTTAGCTAGTAATAAATTCCATCACGTCTAGATTCCGGGCTCCGAAGCAGCTTGGTTCAGCATAAACCCGCTTGTCCGATCATCATAATGGAGCTGCTGGAGCGATACTAGTGGAAAGGACGGAGCGTTCGATATGATCATTTATTGATCTCACAGTTTCAGGGAAAGATGAGAGAAGCGCATGACTATTCATGTGAAGCCCCCAAGCTCTCGAGGTTTGGCACCGAGGATCATGTGAGTCGCGGCTGCAACTATCCTGCAGCTGACGGCATGCAGAACTGCAGGAGAAGGCAGCCTATACAGTTCTGGCTCGGGTATCACGGTGATCGATATGTACGCTTTCCAATATATATGCCCCTCCACATATATGTAACTGGAATCTGCGAATACTTCCTCAACTCCCCGCAATATCATATCTTGATCACCACCACTTTCGTTAAGTGTAGTTTCTAGATGATCCTTGATCGACAGAGATGAGGAGATCGAGTTTCTTCTTTTTTGCAGACCCCTCCTGTAATGTCATCTTCACAACGTATCTTCTGTTGTTTATGTCAAGCTCACAAGGACTCAGACAGATACCGTTAGTGACAGACACCCAGCAGGTCAGCTAATAGCAAGCTAGACATCAATCCCTATCTCCTCCTTCCGTGCGTCCTACTTCCCTATTTCTGTATTTACCTTCTTACTGATTCAGCTTTTACCAAATGTGGCATAGTTACAGGAAAATCCAGGGAAACCAGTCCTAGTAGAGCACTATGTTACCGGGTCAACACTGCCGGACTGCACGCACGCTTGTGGGCCCTGCTCCCCCTGCCGGCGGGTGATGGTGAGCTTCAAGTGCTCGGAGACCGCCGAGTCGTGCCCCATGGTCTACCGCTGCATGTGCCATGGAAGGTACTACCACGTCCCTTCCAACTGACGGTGCCGCACCATGGGCGGTGTTGGCTTTGAGGCTCCGGCTGCACCGGGAATAGCCGCTTGCCGCGTGTTGTATATCTCAAGAAGATGCCAGTTGTAAATGAGTTTAGAGATGGGTTTTTTTTGCCTTTCATAACAGTTTTCATTTTTATAGCTTAGGAATGCATCGAGTTGGATCGGTAACAAGTGTATCCACCGTCAATTTTTGGAATCTGGATGTTGGAAAGAAAAACTATCATTTCTTCTTTAGTTGTTTTGCGTCTTACTTTTAAGTTCACAAATGTTGAGGAATTAGCAAGCCGTAAACTTGTTTCGTCAATTTTGCGGGTCCCGGTGTATCACAAATCTTGTTTCCATTCATTAAACAAGGGGACTACAATAATGTGCGAAGTAACCAACAAGATGACCAGCTTTGGGGTAAATCAATGAGCTGATAAAAGAGCGTATGTTCTAGTGATATTGGGCTAGATGCGAAATGATCCTGATTAACAGTGGAAGAATGTTTTACAAGGGGTGGGATCAAGGACCACAATGGACCAAGATATCTTGAGCGACAAGAAAAAGATACAAAACGTTCCTTGCTGATGAGCATGAAAGTAGAGAGGAGTAATTGCTCATTAATTGAACAGTGGCACCCCTTTAATAAGGACAGAAAAAGGAAATTCCAACAACCAAAACTGTAAAATCATATATTCAAGTGCAAAGTAACGAAGATGTCTAGTGCATATTGTCCTTGTCACTAAGGGATTGGTCTACAGCATTCGAGACTTTTAGGATGTTAGGCATGCGAGGTAGTTGTGAAAGATTTGTTCGTATTAGATCATTTTGAAGAAATTCATCCGTAAGAGGTAGAATATTATATATGATTGACATCTCAAAAATATTCATATTCATTCTCATATGGAAATCACTTATATGGTTGAATCTAATTTTACGTCACGGGGTTGTAGTATAAAGGATGTTGAGAAGCCGTTGTTTCTTTCACTTCAATATATTCCACAAGTATACTAAGGCCAAAGAAGGTCAATCCACACTTAGAAATGATTGAAACGTAGAGAGGCATTGTTCAAAAGATTGTGTCAGAATGCAAAGAGGATACACATGTTTAGGAGGGCACCAAAAAGACACGGACCATCATTTTTCCGCAATGAAATAGAACAAGAAGATATTCTTACTGATTTTGACATTGTCCAAGCACATACATGATATAAGGAAAAGGGGACACTAAATCCTCTTTTGGATAACTTTGGGACAATAGTGGTTTGCATACTATAGAAAGTAGAAAATTTCTTTCATCCTTGTGTCGGGTGGTTTTGATCTCAACAACTCTTGGTGGAAGTGTGAGACAAACTCTTATGATAAAAGAATAAACCTTTTGGATGGAGAATCGATAACCCTTTCCTAGTGATGCAAGAAAAAGGTTGAAAATGAGAATTCATCAAAAGGGTTTAGTTTTCCTATATTTTTGGTAAATAGAGAAGGTAATAGCTCTTTGGAGATGGTTGCTTTGGTGGGGTCATATTAGAGGGCATGTCATATGGAGAGTGATGTTTCTACATGTGTCAATCATGATACAATTGAGACAAATATGCTAAAACTGGTGGGAATCAACCCAAGAATACTTTTATATCAATATTAGATTACTAGATAAAAGATATATGTCGATTGAGAGGGGTGGTATTGTAAAAGTGGAACCCGAGAGGGGATCTACTCAAATGGTATAATACAAAAATCCATGTAATAATGAAGCAGTAGAAATAAACCAATTATAAAGTTACAAAGTGTACCATCATACAATTGTTCTTCACAGAAAAAGTGGTTTTACAAAATATAAACGTGAACTATCCACATATAAAGCCAATAGCAGGGGGTAACCCATCTAGTCCAAGCTATAACCATGTTCATAGACATCTACACAATCTTCCTTAGTCCTGGTCCTCTAAGGTACCTATACATTGGGTGGTTTGGGAACAATATCTAGAGTAAACAAAAGGGTATGTGTTAGTGAACACTAAGTATGTGCATAATAAACATATTTAGACATTTTAAGATGAAATATAACAAAGGGTATCATTCAAGAGAGGACTATTAACAAGTAGGTGAATTTAAAAAAATAAGCAAAGGATGAACTTCAAAAGAATGAGGCATATGAACATTTCAAAAACCACAATATAAATAGTCTTGTCATTTCCCAAACCACAATATCACAAAATAAATAGTTACAAGTAGTTAATTTAGACTAAAACTAACTAAGATAGGGTCACGACACCACTTTGAAATTAGACTAAGCAAAATGGTTAGAAGACGCATCATGGGCAGAAAGATGCACACATGTATATATAAAAGGTGGAAAGACGCAACTTGGGAGGAAAGACTTATGTCCATCAATTACATCGATGAGATTTAATAACATGGAAGGAGGGGTTGCAAACTCAATATATATGAATGAACAAATTATCAGAATTATTCAAAACAACTGCCACTGGAAGGTCATGGAATTTTAATTAAGGATTACAAAATCAAGAGATGTCGCATTATGGGATAATATGTATCAAAACTGAATGAATGCCTAAATATCAAATAGAGATAGCACATACCTAGTCTTAAAGTCTAATGGTTATCCCAATGGAAATACTTAGTCCCCCAAGTCGAGTGATCAACCTAGGAACATATTAATTTTGTTAGTCAAACCAAAATGAACATGTCTACACGTTGTATCATTTTTATCCTATTTCCTATCACTTGATGGCATATTAGTGTTCCTCATTTTTATTAGGTAAATATATGATCCATTCGATATCTAATTTAGTTCTAATATCCTTATTTTGTCATATAGGTCTAAGTATGTCGAGGGTTTAATTGCATATGCTTAGGTAATATTTTGCACTCTTCCCATTTACCTCTTATAATATAATTCTCTCTCTATATTCATATTTACTAAAATTGATCTATGTGCATCCTCACTACTCATATGTTTTGGAAATTAATATGCATTATATACCTTATGTCTTGTGATGTCCTTAGCATTGTCCATTACATAAGGCACCATTTATTGGACTGGTAGTGTTTATATTATGTATACATTTATATATGAATAGGTTTGTGCTTCTCATGATACTACTTACATATTGATTACCTACATGGATACAATTATGCATCTAATATCATTTATATGAATGATAATATTATAAACTAAATCAATACGTCAGCACGTGTAAGTTTCTCAAATTATAAAATATGCCATACTTATATTTGTAAAATTAGTCTTTTATGTATATTCTCTTTGTTTATCATCATCAATGAATTACACATATGCTACTATGCTATTACCCTAATCCATAATGTCATATATCCATGAGGTCCTAATTACCTTATAAATTATTAACCATAATGTTGTCAGTAATAAGTTTTCTAAGACTATATTTAAGGAGTTAAGAATTTGCTATTATTAATCTACTAACATGTATGTATGCATGGGTAACAATATGGAACTGATAGTATAGATGAAATTCCCTGGTATATTTTATAGATAGGTCATAAATGACATATTTATCTTACATAATGTTTAACATCATTAATAAGCCACTTATGAGAATATGTCTTACTAGTAAATGTCAAATTTTGATTACCATTCTATCATTATTAACATGAAATGCTAATATACATGTATGCTTGGGGTTTAATCGATTGAGGAATCAATATAATTGTTATATACATATATAATACTCAAGTCATCATACCTAATGCATGATTGAGTCCATTATCTACTGTGTTTTTGTATTAAATGATTTCTAGTAACCAAGAACTAAAGTATGTGTTGACTAACCTATAGATGATTGATTTTGGTTGATATTTTGAAAATGTTTCTTCTACTATAGTTATCTTTGTGCTATCTAGATCTTCCTCTCCTATCATGCTCAAAGCCCTAGATATACCACATTGATCTAGCAACCAATCAATGTTAGAGTTGTGGTTGCTTCTCCGTCAGATCTTACTACATGTCTATAGACTATGCTGCATTAGACAGAATTAATGTGAAAACCATGAACGTGAGGTTCCTTTCCTATCTTAAGATTTTGTGAGTCTTGAGATTGGCTGCAGTGGTGTGGTGTAGAATACAAAGCTTCTAGAGGGCGGGTAGGAGGGTATGTCATGCAGCCAAACTCTTCTCTACTTTCATACTTGAATCATATGTTCTAAGGTGATTACCTTAGGGATGAGGTTGTCTTAGATTTGATACTCAGGTTGGACACTAGCAAGATGATGCAATGGTAGCATTGAAAGATGTTCAATGGTATCTGAAAGGGATCTCCAAATAGTCAGGGAGACCAAGTTCTTGTGTTTTCTGGTTTGGCACCAACAGATAATAGTGGGACCTGCAAAAGGTAGTCTCTTGACTTGTTGGTCCCCTACATGTCAGGAAGAGTCAAAGAAGGGTTGATGGCGACCACTTTAGCAACTGGAAGAATCTTCTTACGACCATGGCAATTGGTAGAAGGGAACAAATGATCAGTTGTGGCTTAGGGATTATGGTGAGGAGGTGGAGAAGTTGCATATGAAGGAAGGGAACTATTATGTGGCTTCTCAATGGCTAGACAAGTTGTCGACAACCAAAACAATACCTAGTAGTGCCTTGTTGTTGTCATGGTAACAGTGGCACTAGCCATGAAGAAAGCAGACAAGTTCACAGATTTTGGTCGCTAGTGGAGCCGTCAATGGAACTAGGTCGTGCAGTGTCATCCATAATTATCAGTCGCATAAGAGCCAAAGTAATGTGTGATGATCAGGTGTTTTCTGGCTCTAGAGTCTTCAGCAACTGTTGCTACAACTCAAGGAAGAGATAAGGGCCTCTAGGGTTTGAAGGATGGCCACTACAAACAAGAAAAGAGGGAGATATATGGGAAGGAAGAGGGAGATGAAAGGAGGATGAGAAGAGAAATAAAGAGTAACTAAAAGAGGAGGGGGAAAATAGTTGTCAGCTTTCAGTTGGGTTGGTGTGTGTTCAGCAAGCTAGTAGAAGCACGCAGACGCGTCAAAGGATGAACAGATGGAGACGATACCTGATTAATGAGAAGATTTAGGGAAATGGGTACATTAAATGAAGCTAATGGGATTAATGTTGTATCGATTAAATTATTAGCTAAATAATCATCAAATAAGTTGAAATTTGTAGGAGATGTAGGTTAGGGTTGGGATTACTTAAATAAATTTCTGATGTTATATTTTGGGTTATAAAATACTATTAAATAGGTTAGGGTCAATATGATCAAGTTAGGGCTTTATATGGGTATGAGAGTCAAGTAATATTTTAATACTTTTACCAAACATAAATTATATAATTTATAGATGATACACAATTATTTCAATTAGATTCAATGAGTCAATATATTTAAATGTCATATTTATAGAAAGAATGCAAATAATCCATTTCTTATATTTTAAGTTATCCACAAATGTTTTGGCCACCAAAATAGTGGATGTGGTATATTAGGCATTATATTATAGAAATAAATAATAGTTTGGGGTTTTAAACTATTTAAAACACTTAATTTCTCTAGGGACAAAATAGTCACTATATACGTAAATTAAAGCTAGTAAATAAGTTGTATCTCCATATTTGAGTTGAATGTTAATGTATTGATTATATATTAGTTGGTTAATTATTTTTGTAATAAATAGAATTAACTTTTGTATAAAATTGGATTAGTTATTAAAAATATAATAAGACTAATATTTACCTAATATTATGTAAATGAATAAAAATCCTAAGAAATAAGGGAGGGATACTATATATACCTAGAGTTGAGCATGTTCTAATATTTACCTAATATTATGTAAATGAATAAAAATCCTAAGAAATAAGGGAGGGATACTATATATACCTAGAGTTGAACATGTTACAAAATTTGACCCCTTATAAGGGATTTAATCCCCGAAATTCACCCATATGTAGCCAAGTTCACCATAATGCCTAATTTGTTTTATCAACCATTGTGTTGACTAAACCTACACCTAATTCTATGGGTACTTTTATATTATCCAACTAATACCCATGGTATCCATATAACAATCTTTAACTACCATAAATGGTATATAATTATATTTGTGTGACATTAACTGAGGAATATTCCCTAGGGTTATTAGTGCATTCTCTATAAAATTTAGACAATACTAGAGTTGAATTTCTCTCTTCAATTATTATGGTAAAAGATATTAGCACTTTAAGGGATTATTCTATAATTTAACTACCCACCTAGAGAGGAAACATGTGTAGATCAATCAGGCTATGTATATCCAAATCTTCTTCTTACACTCTACTTCGTGATCAGGTCTAGGGTCTCAAGTTTGATCATGTCAGTCGAGGGTTTCTTCATTAGATGATTTCTCTACAATTCACACTTCCCTTATGGTGGTGACTTGGTTCCAAAAAAACCATCAACAAAATCTAAAAGTTTGTCTTTTTATACATATAACTTAATAATGAAAATAAGTTTTGCGATTAAATCTTTGTGATGAAAATCCAAAATTGGTCGCAAATTCATTCTGGGAACCAAGTTGTCCACTTTCCATAATGCAAAATGTATGCAATTATTCTATCATCACTTCATTCTACTAAAATATTCTAATTATTAGTACAACTATAAGGACATATGAAAATAATCTTCATTACCTTATCTTGATAGATATGGGAGTCATATCATCATCCAATACTATAAGTAGGGATTAGGGTTTCTAAACACTTAATTGTTTGCCGCTATGGTGTCTTCACCAGATAGGATGATATAGACACAACACTCATTCATATTGACCATTAGGTAATCCAATCCCACTACAATGACCGGTTAGGTGAATTTTTTAACAATATTTTACTAATGTGAACATTTTGTATTTGCCATCCATGCGTACTCAGTATGCACAATATATGTATGTGAGGCATGCCACAAAAACAACAAGGAAAGGTTTTAAAGTGATAACTTGGGTTATGATTAGCTATGAGTATCCAAGTCAACATACACTTCTTAGTATTCAATCTGACTTCATAGAAATAAGAGATAGGAACCAAACACTATAAGAGTCAACGCAACCCAGAAAAATTTTTACCTTCACAAAAAGGATAAGGTTGATTAGGGATACTAAGAACTAGTCTTAACAACATAGTTAGTTTGAGGGGAGGAAGTGACCAACTTAGTCAGGAACTAAAACCCTGGTTGGCATTCCACGACCCAGGGATAGTCAAATCAATAACTTCTATAGGGTTACTTATCTACCTAAATAAGGAATAAGATGAGATAAATTGAAATAGTCAAGTTACCGAATGCTTAGGCTTGGATACCATATTGCAAAAAGTGGGACTTGAGAGGGGATCCACTCAAATGTTATGATACAAAGAGCCATGTAATAATAAAGAAGTGGAAAAATAACTATTACAAAGCTACAAAGTGTATCAATGTACAATTGTTCCTCACTGAAAAGGTGGTATTATAAAATATTAATGTGAACTATCTACAAATAAGGTCAATAGTATAGGGTAACCCATCTACTCTAAGATATCCTCATGTTAATAAACATATACACAATCTTCCCTAGTCCTAGTCCTCTAAGGTACTTACACCTGGGTGATTTGGGAATAACACCCAAAAGAGTGAACAAAATGATATGTGTCGGTGAATAGTGAGTGTGTGCATAATAAGCATATTTAAGAATTTTAGGACAAAAGAAATATATCTAGGGGGTTACCATTCAAAAGAGGACTATTAACAAGTAGGTGAGTTCAAAATAATTAAGCAAGAGGTTGAACATCAAAAGAATGAGGCATATGAACAATTCACAAACCATTATATATATATATATTGTTGACATTGCATGAACCACAATATCACAAAATAAATAGATTTATGTAGATAATTATAGAATAGAACTAACTAAGGTAGGGCTAAGGAACCACTTAGTCATTGGCCTCAGTAAAATGGGTGTAAAGATGCACCATCGGTAGAAAGACGTGCCCTTGTATATATAAGAGGTGGAAAGACGCAGCTCAGGCAAAAATACTTAACCTAATGCTTATGCATGAGCATCTACAATAGTTATCTTAGTCTAATTTTACATGCAATGATATAAGGTAAGGCTTATGTTCATCAATAGTTATCTTAGTCTAATTTCACATGCAATGATATAAGGCAAGACTTATGTTCATAAATTACATCAACAAGATCAAATAGCATGGCAGGAGGGGTTATAAACCCAATATATATGAATAAACAAAGTATTATTCTATAAAACTACCACTACAAGGGTATGGAATTTTGATTAAGGAGTAAATATATCAAGAGGGGCCTCATTATGGGTATATATATATATATATATATATATCAAAATTGAATGAATGCCTAAATATCAAATAGAGACTATGCATATCCAGTCTTCAAGTATAATGTTTATCCCAATAGAAATACTTGGTCCCCAAAGTTGAATGGTCATCCTAGGAACACATTAGTTTTG
Source organism: Alisma plantago-aquatica (assembly GCA_963693085.1). NCBI lineage: Eukaryota > Viridiplantae > Streptophyta > Magnoliopsida > Alismatales > Alismataceae > Alisma > Alisma plantago-aquatica. The sequence continues at coordinate 515,589,301 of OY856411.1, forward strand.
TTAGTCAAACCAAATTGAACATGTCTACATGTTCCTATTATAGTTATATATCGTTTTTATCCTATTTCTGATCACTTAATGGCATGATAGTGTTCCTACTTTTTGTAGGTAAATATATGATCCATTAGAACTAATTTATTTCTAATATCCATCGTTTGTCATATAGGTCTAAGTATGTTGAGGGTTTAATTTCATATGCTTAGGTAATAATTTGCATTCTTCCCATTTAAGTCTTGTAATATTATTCTCTCTCTATATTCATATTTACTAAAATTGATCTATGTGCATCCTCAGTACTCATATATTTGGAAATTGATATGTATTCTATAGATTATGTCTTATGATGTCCTTAGAACTCTCCATTACATACAACACCATTCATTGGAGTAGTAGGGTTTATATTTTTTCATACATGTAGATATGAATAGGTTTGTACTTCTCATGATACTACTTGGATCTTTATTACCTACCTGGATACAAGTATGCATCTACTATCCTTTATCTGAATGATAATATTATAATCTAAATCAATACGTCAACATGTAATGCCCGGGCCCACTGCCCAAGGCTCTAGTAGAGTTTCAGGAATGACGAGTGTCCCCACAGACCACCACTAGCCTTAACTGCGCACTTTGTCCTCACTCACGCGCATGCCAGGATCAACTTTCTGACAGGTCACCCATCCCAGTACTACTCCAAGCTTAACATGCTTAACTATGGATTTCTTAGTGATGGGCTCCCAGAAAAGGAGGTGCACCTTGGTGATATGGGTAGTTCAGTCATTCCTTTTAAGATCAACTTATCTGAGGCCTCAAATCATGGGATGTTACAATCTCCCCCACTTAGACTCTTGACATCCTCGTCAAGTCTCAACTATATGGCCTCATAATCTGACCCCATTTCAGTGCAGACCCACAATGGCCCATGGACACCCAGCTCTCGATCACGGAATACCAGCACAAGGGTGGCTACGTCAACCATAGACAACTCTTTCCTACATGCCTGGACTGCACGGCACAAGAGTGGCATGCCACATTCCCATGCGGGCCCCACCTACTGGAGGGGTTATGGCTCTGATACCATTTGTAATGCATGGGCCCACTGCCCAAGGCTCTAGTAGAGTTTTAGGAATGACGACTGTCCCCACAGACCACCACTAGCCTTAACTGCGCACTTTGTCCTCACTCACGCGCATGCCAGGATCAACTTCCTGATAGGTCACCCATTCCAGTACTACTCCAAGCTGAGCACGCTTAACTATGAAATTCTTAGTGATGAGCTCCCAGAAAAGGAGGTGCACCTTGGTGATATGGGTAGTCCAGTCATTCCTTTTAAGATCAACTTATCTGAGGCCTCAAATCCCGGGATGTTACATCAACATGTGTAAGTTTCTCAAAGTAGAAAATATGCCATAATTATATTTGTAAAATCATTATTTTATGCATATTCTCTTTATTTAGCATCATCAATGCATTACACATATACTACTATGGTATTACCCTAATCCATAATGTCATATATCCATGAGGTCTTAATTACCTTATAAACTATTACTTATTATATTCTCAATAGTAAGCTTTCTAAGATTAGATTTACGGAGTTAAGTATTTGCTAATATTAATTTACTACCATGTATTTATGCATGGGTAACAATATGGAATTGATAGTCTAGATCAAATCTCCCTATATAGTTTATAGATAGGTTATAAAATGACATCTTTATCTTATATAATGTTTAAGTTCACTTAAAATCCACTTATGTTGTGATGTCCCAGGATTTGAGACCTCATATGGAATGATCTTAAAAGGAATGATTGGACTACACATATCACCAAGGTGAACCTTCTTTTTAGGGAGCCCATCACTAAAGAACTCTATAATTAAGCATGCTCAACCCAGAGTCGTACTAGGATGGGTGACTAGTCAGAAAGTTTATCCTGGATTGTGAGTGAGTGAGGACAAAGTGTGCAATTAAGGATAGTGGTGGTTTTTGGGTCCACTGATCATTCTTAAAACTCTACTAGAGCCTTGGGAAGTGGGCCCAGTTGTTATAAATGGTATTAGGGCCATAACCCCTCTAGTAGGTGGGGCCCACATGGGCATGTAGCATGCCAGTCTTGAGTTGTGCAGTCCAGGCATGTTGGAAAAGGTTGTCTACAGTGATGTAGCCACTCTTGCACTAGGTATCTGTGACCGGAAGATGGGTGTCCATGGGCCATTCTGGGTCTACACTGAAATAGGGAAATATTATGAGGCCATATACTTGAGCCTTGACAAGGACGTCAAGAGTCTAAGTGGGGGATATTATAACGTCTTAGGATTTGAGACCTCAGATAGAATGATCTTAAAAGGAATGATTGGACTACCCATATCACCAAGGTGTACCTCCTTTTTGGGGATCCCATCACTAAAGAACTATGTGGTTAAGCATGCTCAACCCAAAGTAGTACTAGGATGGGTAACCAATCAGGAAGTTTATCTTGGCTTGCATGTGAGTGAGAACAAAGTATGTAGATAAGGCTAGTGGTGGTCTGTGGGGCTAGTTGTCATTCTGGAAACTCTACTAGAGCCTTAGGCAGTAGGCCTGGTTGTTACATATGAGAATATAGCTCACTAGTAAATGTCAAATCTGAGATTACCATTATGTTGTCTATTAACAGATGTGCTAATATGCATGTATGCCTTGGGTTTAATTGATTGAGGAATCAATATGATTTTTATATACATAATTAATAATCAAGTAGTCATACCTAATGCGTGATTTAATCCATTATCTGCTGTGTTTTTGTATTATATGATTTATGGCAACTAAGAACTAAGTAATACATTAACTAACCTATAGATGACTTATTTTGGTTGATATCTGACCAATCTTCTTATAATCAACTTATCTTTTTGTTGTCTAGATATTCCTCTCATGTAGTGCTCCTTTGGAAAAAGCTTTAGATATACCACATGGATCTAGTAACCAATCAATGGCAGTGGTGTGGTTGCTTCTCCTTCAGATCTTACCGTCAGTTTGTAGACTGCATTGCATTACCTAGAATAAATGTGAAAACCATGAGTGTGGGGTTCCTTTTGCTTTCTTAAGCTTTTGTGAGTCTTAACAATTGTTACAGTGGTGTGGTGTAGAATACGGAGCTATTAGAGGGAGAGTAGGTAGGTATGTCACTCAACTGGAGTGTTCTTTGGCTTCATACTTGAATCACATGTTCTAAGGTGACTATCTCAAGGAGGTATTTGTCTTAGATTTGACACTCAGGTTGGACATTAGCAAGATAATGCAATGGTAGCATGAAAATAGGTGTGATGGTATGTGAAAGGGAGCTTCAGATCGTCAAGCAGGCCAACTGTTCGTGTTTGTCAGTTTGGCATTAAGTGATGATAATGGGGCTTACGGAAGGTAGTCTCTTGACTTGTTGGTCCCCTACATGTTAGGAAGAGTCAAATATGGGTTGATAGTGACCACTCTAGGAATTAGAATAAGCTTCTTGCGACCATGGTAGCTAGTGGGGGGAACATGCGATTAGTTGTGGTTTAGGGATTAAGGTGAGGAAGCGGAGAAGTTGTAGATGAAGGAAAGGAGATATTATATGGTTTCTTGGTGGCTATCCAAGTTGTCGATGGCCACCACAGTAGCTAATGATGCCTTGTTGTTGTCATGGTGGCATTGGTGCTAGTCATGAAGGAAGAAAACAAGTTCACATATTTTTTTTGTCAGTGGATTCATCAATGGTACTAGGTCTTACGACGTCATCCACAATTATTAGTGTTAGAAGATCCGAAGTAGGGCATGACGATCGAGTGTTTTCTAGCTCTGCAGTCGTTAGATGCCATTGTTGCAACTCAAGGAGAAGATTTAAGGGAGGCTAGGGTTTGGAGGATGGCTGTTGGAAATAAGAAAGGAGGAAGATCTATTGGAAGGAAGAGGGAGATGAGAGGAGGACATGATGAGAAGTGATGAGGAACTGAAAGAGGAGGGGGAATATATTTCAACTTCAAGTCGGGGTAGTGTGCTTACCGCAAGCTAGTGGAAGCATGTGTCCGTGTCAAAGGATGAAGGGAAGGAGATGCTACCTGATTAAATGAGTAGACTTAGGGAAATTGGGTACATTAAATGAATTTAATAGGATTAATTTTGTATCAATTAAATGATTAATGAAATAAATGTCAAATAAGATGAAATTTGAGGGAGAGGTGGTCCAGGTGAATGATTTCTTAAATAAATTGCCAGTTTTATATTTTAAGCTATAAAAGGCTATTAAATATGTTAGGGTCAATATTGTTGATTTAGGGATTTGGATGGGTATAAGAGTCAAATAATCTTTTGTTATGTTTACCAGAGGTAAGTCATCTAATTTATTAACAACACAATATAATTCTTATCGGTGTCAATGATTCAAAATGTTTAAATGTCACAATTTATAAAAAGGATACAAATAATTAATTTCTTAAATTTTTGGTTATCTACAAATGTTTTGATCACCAAAATAGTGGACATGGTATATTAGGCATTACATTACATAAATAAATAATAGTTTGGGGTTTAAAACTAGTTAAACACATATTTCTCTGTGGGCAAATTAGTCAATGTACATGCAAATTAAAGCTATTAAATAAGTTGTATCTCCAAATTTGAGTTAAATGTTGATGTGTCGAATATATGTTAGTTGGCTAATTATTTTGTAATAATAGAATTATTTTCTTTAGAAAATAGGACTATTTATTAAAATGATTATTAGACTAATCTTTACCTAATATTATGTAAATGAAGAAATCCCAAGAAATAAGGGAGGTATAATACATGTACCTAGAGTTAATTATGCTACAGGTACACCATGTTGGTAGGACTCCAATCAGAGAAACATACAATAATTTGAGGATTGCTTTATGGTTTCGATTCTTGTAGTATACTTCGACTACTTGTAAAGTGTCATTAGAAAGAAAATTCAAAAAAGGGTATCTAATGTAGTGAAGGGTAATGGCTACTCATAAAAAACATTATGGTGATAAATGGTGCTTCATGCAAATGGGTGTCTTTTTACCCATTAACCATGATGAAAATAAAATTGAATTATCTATAATTTTGTCAATACTTTTTTGAATTTTTTCTGGAGAAAGCATTACAATTTAAGAGGCAGTAAAATATGGAACTTTTGGTCTGGACCATGAATGAACATATATTCTAGACTAAAGGAAAATGGTATTTCTTCTCTTATTTTAAGGTGAAGGACATTAATATTGGTATGGAAAGTAAGTTATATAAGAATAACTCATTTTCACATCCACTACATATGTAAGAAGACACAAATAGATCTACCATGCACTCACTAAAAATGGGAATAGAGGGTCCATTCTTAAAGGAAGACACCTATCTACTTATTATCTTGTGATGTTATGTCTTAGACGTAGATATCCTTTTTGTTTACACTATATATAAAATAATTCATTTACCATCACATGATGTTGACTAGTTAAGAGGTCTAAGGGATGTAGTAGTGAAACAGTTTCATCTTGGTAGCCGAATCTGATTTTGCTTGGATGTTTATTATTTTACTAGATTGATCCTTGATTAATTTTGATTAATTAAGGTTGTTTAATAATGATATATTGAACATGATCATACATTATAAACGTGCTTCAATTTTGAATAACTAGGGTTTAAAAAGTGAAACCCTAGTCGAATTAATTTAGGGTTTTCAAAGTATATGAATCAAGAATGTGATAAGTATAGTGGTATAGTAAATGAATTCATATATTTTATATGTATCTCAAGTTTATTTGAAATTATATATAAATTGGAAACTCAAATATAAGTATAAGTGGAAATTTTCAGAACTTTAGATGTTTTGTGAACTTGTTGGTCAGCCAAGCTTTCCCGAGACAAACTCGCTCGACTATGCTATACATATTGCAATGTAGCAATGCCTTATTTGATTATTAATTATTTATTAATAAATTTATATTAGATGAAATTTTAGCTATAATTTAAAAATATATTTCAAATTGCATATTATTTTTTTCTTAAATTTCTGAGAATGTTTGAATGATTAGATACTAGTACATTAGTTGGTTTCATATCAGAAACAACTCAGTCGACCAACCATTCTGAATAAATAATAAATGGAAAATGAACTTAGGACTTATTTGTAACCATTACAAACACATAAAATGATGTCTAGTAATTACGTAATACCCTTTTCACTATTCATCATTTAATAAAATATATTAAATTCTAGAGAGAGGGGAGAATTAGGTTTTTGAAGAAGAAAAGTGTCAAAATTGTTTATTTGGAGTTTTAAATTCCAAAAGCTTATCAACCATGTATAGAATTTCTTGGTGAATCTTCTATCATGTGCCTCAAATCCATCCATCCTTTTTAAAATAAATAAATATATCAAATCATCCTCTTTTATAATTCTTTCTCTCCAATTCACCATTTCTATGGTTTTTCAATTGAGAGGAAGAAAAGTAGCATTGCGCGAACTTGAAAGGATTTATAGAATTTCAATTTTTGGGCTATGAAATTCATGTGTTTAACACCCGAGGTGGGTGATTCTGTCCTCATTCATATATTTAAATATGTTGAAAGCTTAATTATAACCAAATAAGTTCAATGGAATCATTGCTTGTATTCTTTATATGGTTACATAAAATTTTTTTTGAAGTCTTATATGGTTACATAATCAATTGAGGAATTATTTAGAAAATTGATTACATTCTAATTTGGATTCATCCATACTAACTTGTGTTTGTTTAATTAATAACTTTACAATCAAATTATACTAAAAATAATGATAAAGGAAATGTATATTTGTATTTAAATTTTCTTGAACTAGCCTAAATGAATCAAATGCTTCAAAATTGTGTGGATATGTATAGAACATGGTTTTAATTGAATAAGCATGGATCAAACATGATTCCTTGCTTGTTATAATTGAAAACATGGGGACTTTTGGAATGACTTGTGTATGATACCTAATGTACATGTTTTAAATGGGCATATCTCTTTTTAAGGTTAATGTTGAGAGATCAAGTCAATTAATTAATGACATTATGTGTGCTTGTAACCAATGGATGTATTCAATTTAAAATGGAAAGTAGGGTTTCCATGTTTTGATAAAAGACTGGATATATCCTAAAAATGAGGTTAGTTGTTTGTAAGATGTTATTATGATGTATGGAGATTTGTTGAACTAAGACAGCTTCTTAAAAATCCTAAAATCTTGCTATTGGGATGTGAATGAGCGATAAAGCTCTAACTTGTGTATAATCTTAAAAAGTAAAGAGATGCTAAATTTTAGGTTGTATTACTTCAATTGATGGAAATAACTCATATTAAGATGATATAAGCCTAATGCATCCAATATATATAGTTAAAGTAGTAACAAGTAAAGCCCACATGAATGCAAGTGCTTCCTATATCCACATAATCTTGAATTTAGAAGATGACTAGAAATTAAGGAGTAAGAAGAAGTAACCATTATCTGATTTTCTTCATGAATTGAGTAATCTTATAAGGAATGGAAGGATTATTTTTAGTTATCTATAACATGTTGAAACTTAGAATCTTGATCTTAGAAACTCTAATTGTAGAAATCATACATGTAGGGACTCAGTTCTTTATATCCCACCAAATGAGGTTCAACTATACATGTATATGTTGTATTTGACATTGATGAGCCTAGAATGCACATAAATGTGTAGCATAGGTGTACAACCTTGACCCATGATACCTCAGACTTGAACATATATGATATTTGTTGATCACTAAGTGATGATTCATACATATTTCTTAACCAAAACCTATATTTAGAAGATGTTGGACAGAGTGTACTTAATGAGCATTGATGGTTATACCTGAACCCTAAGCTATAGTTGACTAGCTCTTACGTGTGCACTAATCGGTACAATAGTTAGTACATGAATATAATTAGGCGTTATAGAGGCCTAACATAGATTTATACACATATAGGTGGATAGTATACTATAGTGTTATCTAACATGTAAATTTAATCGATGTCATGTACCTCATTAATATACTCATATATGGCTCTGATAGGGATAAGTGTGTAATTTTGCTGAATTGGTTTAGTAATAATTTACTAATAGCATGAAATAAATGTTTTAGTTATGAAAATAGTGAGGATAATTAACACTTGAAATGTCATTTATGATAATGATAATGGAAATTTGATGAATCCAAATTCATCATGATTTTTAGCCACCATTTTGGGTCCAATTTGACTAAATAGATTCATTTTCATCTCCTTAAATCTTACAATGTGCAATTTTGCTTGGTTGATCAGATTATCAAGTTATTAACTAGTTTTATATGATTTTCATGCAGATCATGTACAACCAGCACATTCGATCCTGAGCATGTGATTTCAGCCAATCGGTCTGCTAAAACGATCATGCGCATTCAGTCTTGACCAAATGATCTGGTCCATATGGTCTGCATCCACATGGTTTGCTCTTCTTTCTCTAAACGGTTTCACCTATATGATCCTCCTCACAACCAGCAAATGGTCTTGAGACTGCATGGGTTGCAAACGGTCCTGAGACCACGCAAGCTCAACCGGTCCTCAAATTGTGAGAAGCAAACAGTCTCCAAATCGCTTGGGTGATCAACCCCCGAGACCGTTTGGATGTCGAGACCGTTTGGATGTCGAGACCATTTAGAACCAGAAGACCGTTTGGACACAGGAACGCTGGGGGCACAAAACCGATCAGAGCAGATGACCATGAGAGTACGCAAGCCCTAACAGTCTGCAAGACCGTGGCGAGATGCAAGACCGTGAAGAACCAGAGGCAACTAAGACCGATTGGAGGCATATTCCAAACCGTTTGGATGAAAGAAGCAGACCGAGAAGACGCTCACGGTCTCAAGACCATGAGGAAGTCTCATGATCCCAAACCGAGAGAAGACTAAATGGTTTCCAAAATTATTAAAGCAAACCTGTGAGGACAATCGTACCAAGACCGGTTGGACGACCAAAATCGATCAGAGCAAGACCGTTTGGAGCTGAAGACTGTTTGGACGCAATCACACAAGATCGTTTGGAAGTGAATACCGGTTGGAGTAGAGACCATTTGAAACCATTCGGTCTTCAAGACCGTTTGCATCCCCAAACCGTTAAGACTCCAGGACTGTTGGATGGTGCAGACTGTTAGGTCCTCAAGACTGTGAGAGGCATAGACCATTAAGCAGTGATCAGTATCCAAACCATTTGGAGACCATCGATCCTCAAGACCGTTTGGTGGCAATCAATCTCAAGACCTTTAGGAGCCGCTCGGTTTCCAGACTGATCATTTGCTCCAAACCGTGTGAAGACCCCGATCAGAGCCTATAAATAGGACCAACAGGGTCCCCATTTGAGGCATCAGATCCGGCACGCCGATAGGCTGCCTAAACACAAGTTTGATCTCGATCATCCACGCCATTTCCACTTCACCTGCTGCTCCTGAACTGAGCAAGGAGGTCAAGATGAGAAAGAAGGTGGAGAAGAAGATTTTCCCGGTCTGCCTTGGTAGTTCTTCCTCCTCGTCCAGATCTACTCCAACACGATATAGAAGATTGTATCATCTTCACTGAGCTGCGACTACCTTCTGCATTAGGCTCATGGCAGAACCTTCCCTCTCTCTTGTTCTTCTTGTCTCTCACATCATGAGCGAGTAGTTCCTTTTTGCTGGGGTGCGGGGATTAGCCCTGCTGCCCATGCAAGCATGTTCTCTTATTAAACATTCCATGGAAATGTATATAACTTTTCATTTCGGTGTTAATCGTTAATGTTTGTACTTTGTTTATCTGCTTGTTTTCATCTTGTTCTTCCCTTTATTGCGAGAACTTCTATATGTAGGGTAGAATGTTGATTAATGAGGTTGACTCCCAAACTAGAAATAGAATGGGATTCTTTGAGGTCGTAAGTGTATGATCCATGAGGGGACGAGCCATCTAGCCTACGGTGATGCTTCTGTGGCCTAAACATCCCTCAGGGAGGGCCACAGCTTCAGTTGGATATCTATATTGTCGTCGTTAATCGTCGATGTTTGCTTGTAGATTAATCACCTACTTGCTTGTCGATTAGCACGGTTGACTCCCTAACTAGAAATAGAAAGGGATTCCTTGAGGTCATAAGTGTATGATCCGTGAGGGGACGAGCCATATAGCCCACGGTGACACTTATGTGTGCCTAAACATCCCTCAGGGAGGGCCACAGCTTCGGTTGGATTTTGTATCTTCGGAAATGTAAGTGTATGATCTGGATGGCGACAAGACATCTGATGCCTAAGGTGACGCTTATGTGAACCTAAACATCCCTCAGGGAGGGTTCGCAGTAGTTCTATTTGGATAGTTAGTTCTTGCCTAGATGTTTGATGTTTGGATGTGTTTGCATGTGTAGTGGTGGTGAAACCTGGGACCATCCCAGTGATTCCATATCATTAATCTAGATCAACTTTCATTCTGCTCTTTACTTTCCTGCACTTAGTTTAATTAACCTCAAATCAACCAATTGTTTTAAATATTATCCTTACTTGAACTAGATTAGACTAGCAACGATTCTTTAAAATGTTGTCCTATGGTATTATTGCACAAGGTTTTGGTAAAAACTCTGGGATTTCAACCCCGAGTGAATTTGTTAGTGCGATGATAGACCACGTCAAAAACCCTAATTCCCTATAACTCCTGAGAGATAATTTCAAAATATATTTTAAACTTTATAATTGGATTCTACATTGTTGAAATAGGTAGGGTGTCAATTTTCACTTTATTTGGATAATGTTTCACAGTTAAATTAAATAAAAGAATATAATACATAATTAACTAATGATATCCTTAATAGGAATAAGATTCAAATTATTTAACTCATTATTTAACAAGAAATAGGAACCCAAAGTCATGAAGTCACACTCTCATTGAAGTCGTGACTTATGAAATCTCTCCTCCAACCTTCAGATCACGATCCAAGGGTAAGACGATCATCTCATACATTGTTTTGGAGTCTTGGCCATGCTAGTGTCTGTTTCGATACGGTACCCCAATGATCTCTCTCCTATATTCTCCTCTGTGAGTTTTCATATTTCTATTAGCTCCATCATGATATCAGGGTTTTAAGTGTTAGTATTATCCAATTTTGCACAATAGAGAGCCCAAACAAACCCTAACACCTCCAATCTTCCTTCTCCTTTCTTGGTTGGAATTCCCAATCACACTTGGGATACATACCTATTTTTTAACATGATAAAATATCAACAGAAGTCCCATAAGTTCTTTAGAATCGATGGTTATTCTTCTTTGTGCTCCACATACTCCTCCTTGTCTGGGTTGTTGGTGTCAACTCCAGTGCATTTCTTGTCACACTATGGTTGGTCACATGTTATTTGGTGGTTGAGAAAGTTTGATCATGGTGGCGGGAAGCCTCTCGAGCCTCTATTTGTGTTGATTGAGTTACGAATCCTATTTCCCTCTTTTATGATCTTTTTCTATAGTTCTTTGTCATGATGTACCAATGTTGTACTACTACCATGTTCCTATATGATTATCTCTGTATTTGTCTTTGTGCTAGCCTCATGAACCTAAATAGTGTCTTTGTCATGATTGGAAGGGTTGTCTTTTTGTTTTTGTGTTCCTTTATGGAGAAGGCATGGAATTTGTTTCCAAGATTTATGTCTCCTCATTCCATGGTTTTTGGGATCTGTGAGTTCGGTAGAGTGTAGGGGAGATGATGAATATGTTAGTTGGTTGTAGTGTGCCATGGTATGGGGTTTTAATCTATGATTTTGACTTTTGGCAAGCTTTGTTGGAGAGATGAATGAGGAAGATGAAGTAGGTTGGTGTCCCTATAATGACCTCCATGTGATCTTTTAATTTGTGTCACAATGACTATGGGCAATTAGGTCTTTTGTATCAGCTCTTGGTTGATGTCATGTTGCATTTTATTTGGGTTAAATGACTTGTGTCACCCCATCAATCTATAGTTTGGACGTGCGATACGAAAGAAGTGCAGCCATTTCACAAACAATTTCTTCTTTTATACAGAAATTAAACTTTAAAATTTTGTAGAAATTAATCTATAGGTCAGTTGAATCATCTCAATCATGTTTTGGATTTGTAAAAATGAGATCTATTGATTGGTATGGTATTTGGAAGGTTATTGGAATTTATTTAGAAATCAATTTTTATGGTTTCATCATTTAATATGAATTAATCCTCAAAGCTACCCAAATTGTTTTGATAGGTCTTTGATAGCCTAAAATTTGTATTAAGCTTTAAGGTGAAAAAAATATCACCAACTAAGGTATGTTTCTAACCCCCTAATTCAAACGGATATTATATTGTAATTATCAACCTATATTCCAAATGATGAGGTTAATCTCTTAAAATTGAATTGGTACTTTGTGAATCGTCTTTGATAATTATATTTCATTATTTATTCATTGTGACATTGATAGTATAAATTTTTGTTATTGTCCCTTGAACCATTTTTTTAATTTACCATGTAATTTTTGATACTTGAATCATCATTTAAATGAATTTAACTATCTTACCTTCTTAATTTAATAAGCATGTTATATTTGTATGTATCTAGTGTAGAGGTAAGGGTTGGAACTCATTGTATGACTTTTTTTGTATGGGTTATGGTGCTCTCACCTAGCACCAGGTGCTCTCACCTATTTTATACACTTTATATAGATGATTGGGGTGCTCTCACCTCCTTTCTAGGCTCAAGATGTGAAAGTGTCTCGACCCTCCACATAGGTAGACTGGTCAAGTTATAATATGCATGCAAACTTAACGTTCGTGTTTTGACACTATATAAGGCAAGAATTATCATTATGATTACAAATTAAGTCATTTAAAGCCTCATAACACTTTAACTTATATATTCTTTTATATGAATTGTCTCTTACTTCTCTTCCTTCTTTTAAAAGGGGACAACTATTCTATTTAGCTATAATCATTGTTGCCCCGTGTTATAATTTGTAGCACATACCAGTTTGTACTGATTTGCTTATCTATTTCCTTCCCTCATTATGGGTGTTGTTCCCAAACCACCCAGGTGTAGGTACTCTAGGAGAGGAAATCTGTAGGAGACAACTCCACACTCATAGACTCTTGGGATAGCTTGAAGTAGTTAGGTTTCCCTATATAAATGGATCCTCATAGATTAGTCAAACTTGCATCTTTGTTTTTGGTAATGTCACTCATATGGGATAGGAACAAAACACCTATGTAATGATAATGATGTTGTAATACTTTAATCTCCTCTACTATGTACTCAAAATTCTTTATGTAGCATACCTTTGAGAAATAAAAATGCATGCCTTCTTTCATATGTCTTGGTGTGCTTGTTGGGAATGGGTTTTATTCCTCAATAGTAATGTGTGGATCCTCTCTAGGGTCCTAGTCATACAAGTATCATATCATAGTATCAACAATCGGTAATGTTGACTATTTCAAGTTATTCCATTTAGGTCATATGCCCTAGCCTTATGTGGACACTAGATAGATCTATAGTATGGTTTATATTTATAGCCCTAAGTTGTAGGATGACCAATTAGGGTTATAAATTGTTCATGATTTGGTCACATGTTTTCCCAAGCCACCTTCATGGTGGGGACTCAACCTAGGGTAGCTCTATTATCATTACACTCCTCCCAGCGGTTTGAATTTTCCCTTATATAAGAACTTACCCTTGTAGTGGTACTCTCTATGTTTGGTCATATTAAGGATATTCATATTGACCATTGTGGGTGAGGAGTGTAGTTTATCTTAAGTCTCTTCCATGTTGTACTTCAAGTTTGATCTTAACTTTCTTTTCTTGATGATGAGCATGCCTACATGACAATTTTGACTCCCAGCTTGATACATATATTTATGGTGCCCATTTAACTAGTGGCAGTTAGAATAAATCCATTAGTTAGGGCTTGCCTCCAATATGGACATAACCCATCTATCTTGGGGGGTTATTGGCGAGCCTTCTATTATGGTTGTGGATTCCCCAAGCTTTAAGTCTAGTTGAATTTTTCAATAGGGTATCTATTAAATATCCTTAGGAATCCATACCTCTCATCTAAGTGGGAGGTATCCTCTTTATGAGAGTAAGTAGTCAATCCAATTAATGAGGATGGATACCAAAATAATTCCCTTATATTCTATAGGAACTGTGGTAACACATCCCACTATCACATAGATAGCGAGGTGTTACGTGAAAACGTGCAGAAAACACCATAAACCACAAATTACCAGAAACACAGGTTAATTAAAACTGATTGCACAAAGTAGATAAACTGAGAGACTATTACATTTAGGTCATCATCCTGCAAGGAAACAGGTTATATAAACATTTACAAGATCTTGGCACGTGTCCACAGCTTAGCAGATCAGTTGTCCTGTCATCACACAAGTTCATCACCTGTTTATACATACATAACGGCCCACATCCGGCCGGTAGCAGGATATACAAAACAACAACGGCTATACATCGTGAAACAACGTAAAAATACCTCCAAGGACCTGAGAGTACAGGGATGACTCTAAGACTCTACTACAAAGCAACCAAAACAACAACATATCCCTTGCTTGCCTTCTACTACTCGTCTTGCTACTCGGCCGCAACTCCACGACCACCACCCCGTCTAGCTCGAACACCTAAAAAGGTTATAAACCAGCGGGGTGAGACACACAGCCCCAGCGAGAAACATAACTCCCCGCCGAAACTACAAAACCTCAGCAAGACTAAAGCAATAGCAGCAGATAACTGATAAAAGATGTAACAAGAGCAGTTTATATAAAAAAGCTATTCATACCATCAAGCTTACCAGATGTACAGAAGGCATATCACCAAATATCTCTTTTAGGGAACATGATTAACAAGATAAGATTTATAAGGTCTTACCACATGACATGAGGAACGTATAAGTAACTGCAAGGTATATCAAGATCAACTATACAAGCAAGGCCTCAACCAATGTTCCATGTTTTGCCTTAAGAAATAAATACTATACGGATGGATTACATATTATTATGCCCTGAGGAAGTGAGTCGTACCGCTCAAATCCAACCTTCGGTTGCAAAACCCAAGCTGGTGCCATACAAGGTCAATGGAAGAGCCGGACTCCACAACCTCCCACCTCGTGGTCAATGCACGAGTACAACACAAGCAAGACCGCAATCTCATGCTTAAGTGGCCTCAGCCATTGGGTCAGCTCCCGCAGGCTACCCTCTGCCTAGCCCGCCTCGGTACAGGTCTCGGCGCTAGTGAAACTGAGCCATGGGCATGTTCACCATGCTCTGAGCCATGAACGCATTCATGCTCCCACATCACATATCCTGAGCCATGGGCCTGTTCACCATGCTCATATACATATCCCGAGTCTGCAACCGTAGTTGCACTCGATTCCCTCTCTATTTTAGGCTAGGAGAAACCTCGCATATTCAACAATATGCGCTCCGAGTTAACCCGCAGGAGAACCCGTTTCACCATCTCCAGCTCCTGACGATGATGGATCTATGGCCAGGGCAAACTACATGATATATTCCACTGTGATTAGTTAGTATCTTTTATGTGGATTTGCAAGATTCAACCAAGTTGTATAACATGCAAACTATAACAAGAATAAATAGTATGAAACTCAATATTATGATTTTATTGTAGTCAACATCATCCTGATCCATCACAAGGATCCAACATTACATGTTACCACTTGGCCTCTTGCCAATCGTCTAGATCCATCTTAAGGATTATCACATTGCCACAAGGATTATCACATTGCCATGGGATCTCAATCCCTTATCACATAGTGCCACTGCCTCTCAAGGCATTCTCATCAACTTAGGCATTTTAGCCAAACTCAGGTCCTCAGACCAAAACACATCATGTATGTTATCTCATCATCATGAGTAATTATCAAGCAGTGTTACTCAATTATATATATATATATATATATATATATATATATATATATATATATATATATATATATATATATACCTCATAGCCCTTTACCTGGCTATGCATCTGTATGGAACACCTGCATGGTTAGTATGTAAAATCATCATAGACTAACAGAAAGATCATACTATCAACATAGGGTGACATTGATGATTATATGCTTTATCAATCATGCCTCAACTTATGACCATAGACATAGGTCATAACATTAAACAAGGCATCTTATATGCTCATCATTTATTCAGCATTATACATATCATTCCAGATGATCATAAACACATGTAAGGTCATGCCAAGTTATATGGATATAATCTACTACCTCCAATTAATATCATGCATATCAAGGGGTCACCATTTTAAGCCAAACGTGATGCATACACAAGATCTAGCATATATGCTTTACAGAAGGAACAAGACCCTTACTATAAGTGCCCACTACCCTCACAAGAAGTGTGACGGGTAGGGCACTCCCCACTAGAGGTGGTATCGGGCAGGGTATTCCTCATATCGTCCAACCACAATAGAAAGGGTGTCGGGCTACCTTAGGGTATATCGTGCAACTCAATGTTGTACAAAGCTATCGTGCAACGGTGCATCATGCACCTCGGTGTTGGGCAACGCAGCGTCGTGCAACACAGGGACAATGACCACGAAGCCTATCAGACAATTGAGCCTATGGGCGGGTCATTCATTAGGTGTAACGGGCATCTCTAAGCAACGTGCAGCTCAAGCTAAGGGGTGTATCATGCAACGCCACCAGACAAGGCATAACGCTCAAAGGTATAACATGTGCAGCAGAGAAGACATAACGCCCATCACAAAACTAGTCGCATCTATCGGCCGACACACAAGGCTAAGGTGTGATGCCTGACACAAAGCCAGGTCACAACGCCCCAACGTCTAAGGTATGAAAGAATCAAGCAACAGCCTGACCAAGGTGTGTCATTTAGGGCCCTCTACCAGGTGTAACGCCCGACACTCACACAAGGCAGGAAACAAGGGTGACACCCGACACAGCCACTGCATCAAGACTCTAAGCCAACAAAGGATATCGAGCATCATCACCACCAACACCATATCGGGCAAGATGCACCCCGACAGGGTCACCACCAACCTCAAGCTCAAGGGCACCAAAACCCTAAAGGATCAAGAAGATGGCTCACCTCTCAACTTGAATGAGAGAGGGGTCTTGCACACTTCATATCACCAATCGGGCAACACAAGAACAACCACAACCAAGGTCCACGACTACAACAAAGCTCACCTCTAGAATCCATGGTGAGAGAAGGGTGTTTCTCAAGCAACTAGAATATAAGCTCACCTCTCAACTCAAACGAGAGAGGAGTATTGCTCATATTACTAGAGTTCAAGCTCACTTCCCAAGACCAAAGGAGGTAGAGGGGTGTTTCTCAACAAGAAACCCTAGAACAATGATTAGCCAACAAGAAGAAACTGTGCAAGAAACCAAACTAACAACATGCATAGCTGATATGATCATAAGAAGCATATAAACAAGAACATAGAAGATGGTAATGTAGTTAGGGTTAGGAGTTATGTAACCCGCCTTAAGAAAGCTCCAAGCTCCTAGCACCAAGCTCCAAGCACCACCAAGGAAGAAAAGAAAGGCACTCTAGGGTTCGGCCACCACTAGAGGAAGAAGGAGACTCCAAGGCAAGGATTGGCCACCAATCTTGCAAAAGAAGAGGGTGGTGTGCACCAAGGGAAAGGGAGACTAAGGAACTAAAGGGATCCTTAGAAAGGGAAAGGAAATGCATATATAGAAGAGGATGGAGGAGAAACCAAGGTAGAGCAAAGCAAGGTGTCACCCACCTAGGGACACTTGTCCATGAGAAAGGCCACCACTCTAACACATGTCCAAGGCCATTGCCACATGCAAGAATCAAGCACCAAGTGTCCACTAGTGGTGACACAAACAAGGTCAAAGGGGGTCCTTGGGCGACACACCCCCACACCATGGCCGACACAACCCTAGGCGACACACCACCAGGATGACACACCAAGGCCGAGACAGGGCACTCTTGCCCGACACAAGGTCCAAAGAACCAAAGGCAACACACCACAAAGCCCAACAAGCTCAACCAATCCCAAAGGAACTCAAGCAACAAGCCCAAACCTTCCTCTCAACACTAGAGGAAGCAAGGAGAGGGAGGAACACCTCACAAGGTGGCAATACTTGCCCACAAACCCTGGACTTTGGTTAATTACAAGTAGCACCTCCAACTTTCAACAAAGCACCAACAAATCCTAATCACCACTAAAGGTGATTAGCAAGCAACTAAGCACCAGGGTTAAGCAAAGCAAACAGGATAAGCCCTAAATGGAGGACAGGGTCCTTACAAGCTAACCCCCTACAAAGGGATTTCGTCCCCGAAATCTGAAGAAAAAAGTGAGGGATACGTCCTCCTCATCTCTTCCTCAACGCCAAGATGATGCCAAAGAACCTTCACAAGAACCAGGTCCTTCCTCTTCAGCTTCTTAATTATTCTATCAAGGATCACCACAGGACCTTCCTCGTAGGTCACATATTCATCAAGCTCAACGTCGACTGGATGTATCATTGTTCCAGTATATGGATGACTTTTCTTCAGCATACTGACATGGAACACTGGGTGTAACCTGTGCAACTCTGGTGGCAGCTCTAACTCGTAAGCTACCTTGCCCATACGTGCTATGACTGGGTATGGTCCCATATATCTGGGTTCTAGCTTACCCTTCCGGACAAACCTTAGCACACCTTTCCACAGCGAGACTTTAAGATACACTTTGTCTCCTACCTAGAACTCCAAAGGTCATCGGCGATTGTCTGCGTAAGACTTCTGCCTATCCTGTGCCACTTTCAACTGTTGTTGTATCACCTTGATCTTCGATGTTGTCTGCTGTACTAACTCAGGACCCAAAAGCTGAATTTCACCAGACTCATACCAACACAAAGGAGATCTGCACTTCCTTCCATATAAGGCCTCGTAAGGAGCCATGTCAATGCTCCGCTGATAACTATTGTTGTAGGCGAACTCTATCAAACTGAGATGTATGTCCCAACTACCTAGGAATTGCAACACACAAGCTCGAAGGAGATCTTCCAAAGTATGAATAGTCCTCTCAGACTGTCCATCTGTCTGCGGGTGGAAGGCGGTACTGAACCTCAACTGCATTCCCAATGCTTTGTGCAACTGTTCCCAGAAACGACTCATGAACTGAGGACCTCTGTCAGAAACTATCATCGCTGGCACACCGTGTAACTGTACTATCTCATCTACATATACCCGAGTGGGCTTCTCTGTTGTATATGTTGTCTATACTGGTATGAAATGGGCAGACTTCGTCAATCTGCCCACTATTGCCCAAATGGAATCATGATTCCTAGTTGTCCTGGGTAGACCAACTATGAAATCCATGGTCATATGATCCCATTTCCATTGCGGTATCGACATGGGTTGCAACGTACCTACCGGCTTCTGATGCTCAGCCTTAACTTGCTGACATACTGCACACCTAGCCACAAACTCGGCTACATCTTTCTTCAAACCGGGCCACCAATACAAGTCCTTTAGACTATGATACATCTTGGTGACTCTTGGATGCATAGCATACATCGACACGTGTGCTTCCTCAAGCACTAACTTCCTCAGATCATCTGCATTGGGGACCACCATCCTATCATGATAGAAAACTAGTCCATCCTCAGACTCATGGAACCCATCATGCTTTTCACTGCCAAACTCTAACCTGATCAACTGCACTTCATCATCTTTTGATGTGCATCTTTGATCTGTTGTCTCAATGTAGGCTTGACTTGCATATGTGCTAAAAGTCTAGCTAACGAGGAAACTTCTATCTGCACATTCATCTGCCACAAGGAAACAAGCATATCCCATCTATGGCATACCAAGGAACTCAACTGTGCCTTCTTTGTAGTGGGAGAAGAAGACTTTTAGCTAAGCACATCAGCTACCATGTTCGCCTTACCAGGATGATACTCGATGGTGCAGTCATAATCATTGATTAGATCCATCCATCGACGTTGTCACATGTTTAACTCATGTTGTGAAAAGATGTACTTCAGATTCTTATGATCCGTAAAGATTTGACACACTTCCCCGTAAAGATAGTGTCTCCAAATCTTTAACGCATGAACCACTGCTGCCAACTCCAAATCATGAGTCGGATAGTTCTCCTCGTGTTTCTTAAGCTGTCGCGAAGTAAAAGAAACCACTTGATCTTCCTGCATCAGCACACAACCTAAACCTTTCTTGGAAGCATCACAGAAAACAACATAGCCCTTTCTAGGCTCTGGCAGGATTAACACTGGAGCACTGGTCAGCTTCTTCTTCAAACTTTGGAAAGCTTGCTGACAACGATCATCCCAGACAAAAGGTACATCCTTTCTAGTCAACTTTGTCATCAGCAACGCAATCGCATTGAAGTCCTTGATAAACCTCTGGTAGTATCCTGCTAAACCCAGGAAACTACGAACTTCTGTCGGCGTCTTTGGTTGCTCCCATTCTGCAACGGACTCCACCTTCTTCGGGTCCACTTTGACTCCTTCTGCAGATATCACATGACCCAAAAAGGTTACTTCTTCCAACCAGAACTCACACTTACTGAACTTGGCATATAATTGATGTTGGTGAAGAAGAGTCAACGCTAGTCGAAGATGTCACTCATGCTCTTGCTTGTCCCGACTATAGATCAAGATGTCATCTATAAAGACTACAACAAATTGTTCTAGGAACGGACGGAACACTCTGTTCATCAAATCCATGAAAGCAGCAGGTGCATTGGTTAGTCCGAACGGCAAAACCACAAACTCGAAGTGACCATACCTCGTCCTAAAATCTGACTTTGATATGTCATCCGTCTTAATCCTCAACTGATGATATCCAAACCGTAGATCAATCTTTGAAAACACTGTAGCACCACGCAACTGATCAAACATATCATCTATCCTCGGTAACGGGTGCTTGTTCTTGATCGTGACCTTGTTCAACTATCAGTAATCTATACATAACTGCATCGACCCATCCTTTTTCTTGACGAACAACACTGGAGCACCCCAAGGCGACGTACTTAGTCAGATGAAACCTTTCTCCAATAATTCTTGTAACTGCTTCTTAAGCTATACCATCTCTACTGGAGCCATCCTATATGGTGTCTGTGCAACTGGTTGTGTTCCTGGTACCAGATTGATCTCGAAATCAATCTCTCAGGGTGGAGGAACACCAGGGAACTCATCGGGAAACACATCGGCAAACTCTTAGACAACTGACACCTCATCAAGGCTAGGACCTTTCGCCTTGGTATCCACAACGGTATCCACGATGTGAGCTAAGAACGCCTCAAATCCTTGCCAGAGCAACTTCTCTGCCACCAAACCTGATACCAGACATGTCGGAAGAATCTTCCTACCTCCTTGGAAGATTCACTTCCTACCGCCATCCTCAAACACAGCTTGCTTGGATCCACAGTCCAAAACAACCTTATACTTCTCTAAGGTATCCATCCCAAGGATAACATCAAAACCATGCATATTGAGTGGTATAAGATCCACTTGTATACTGTGTCCCGAAAAAGATAAGGTACAAGATGGACACTCTTCTCGAAGCATCGAGGAACCATCAAGAGGGGTTTCTAACAACAAGCTATCTTTCTTACAGCTAACAGGTAAATGATAGTTTTCAAGCATACTATAGGAGATAAAGGAGTGTGTAGCACCCGGGTCAACCAGAACAGATATAAAGCAAGAAGAAGACATATCAGAATGAAATAACTCCATCTGACCTGTCACCACTCACGGGTTGACTATCGCCTCCGGATGACTCATAGCATAGAATCGAGTCGTTGCTTGCTGTCCACGTCCTCTACTTCCTTGAGCAGATGATCCCGCTTGCGATGCTTGACCGCGTCCTCGCCCTCTTCTACCACTGGGCTATTGTCTATCTGACCCTTGATGATTCTGCCTCGACTGCTATGTCACTTCAACATCTCTATTTGGGAAATTAGACTTGAAATGCCCCATCTGACCACAGATATAGCATGTCTTAACTTCAAACCATGGCCTGGATGGCCCTGTCACTGCCACTGAAGCTGTACTGTGTGCCTTTGACGGTGAAGAAACATATCCTCTGCCCTTACTCGGAGACCACTGCGATGGTGCACTGGAACCTCTCATCGCTGACGGTGTTGCAAACCTTGGCTTCTTGAAGCCACCAAACCTCTGTCCCTAAAACTGAGCAGACCTCTTCTTAGACATAGATTCTCTTTTCTCCCTTACTGACCATTCGATCCTCCGGACATATTCCACAAACGTAGAAAACCGCTCTCCGTTCTCCAATGCATACGCAGGTGTTGTCAGCTCAGCACTCAAACCTTTCTCAAAATGTCTGATCCGCTCTTCATCTGTTGCTTCCATGTGAGGACAAAACCTCAGCAAGTCCATGAACTTGGCTTCATACTCAGTGATGTTCATCGTTCCTTGGCGTAGGCGCTCAAACTGACTGATCTTCTCATCCAGATACGTCTTCAGGAAGTATCTGCTGACGAACTCACGCCGTAAAACCTCCCAACCGATCACCTCACCAGGTCGCTTCTCCTCCTCGATGGTCCACCAGTGACCAACACTACCCTTCAAAAGGTAGACAGTGTGCTTTACTTTGTCTGCTTCGGGGATGTCGAGGATCCAGAAAGCCTTCTCAAGACTTGTCAGCCACAGATCTGCATCCACTAGATCAGCTGTTCCAGCATAGTTTGAAGCTCTGACTTGGCGAAGCTACTCAAAGGTCTTCCCAATACCCGATGTTTCTCCATGGGGAGCATGTTCTCTCGGTGGAGGCACTGGCAATCTCTCTACCATGAGATTCATAGTATACATCATCTGCCCCATAAGTTGTTGATAGGAAGGGTGTTCAAGAATGGCTGGGTCAGGTTGGGGGACCTCAGGCACCCGATCTTCATGTGCCCGACCAAAAGCTCCATCAACTGATGCAGCATCACTGTTCTCAGCAGCATGTTCTTCATGGTTTCCAGACATCTTGGCTTTTCTTCCGCTGAGGGCAGAAGATGAATGTAAGAAAATCTATAGAACTCATAAGAACAGACATGACCTAGTCCTAAATCCCTGTAGACTCAGTGAACCTAGAGCTCTGATACCAAAACTTGTGGCAACACATCTCACTATCACATAGACATCGAGGTGTTATGCGAAAACGTGCAGAAAACACCATAAACCACAAATTACCAGAAACACAGGTTAATTAAAACCAATTGCAGAAAGTAGATAAACTTAGAGACTATTACATTTAGGTCCTCATCCTGCAAGGAAACAGGTTATATAAACATTTACAAGATCTTGACACGTGTCCACAGCTTAGGAGATCAGTTGTCCTGTCATCACACAAGTTCATCACCTGTTTATACATACATAACGGCCCACATCCGTCCAGCAACAGGATATACAAAACAACAACGGCTATACATCGTGAAACAACGTCAAAACACCTCCAAGGACCTGAGAGTACAGGGATGACTCTAAGACTCTACTACAAAGCAACCAAAACAGCAGCATATCCCTTGCTTGCCTTCTACTGCTCGTCTTGTTGCTTGGCCGCAACTTCGCGACCACCACCCCGTCTAGCTTGAACACCTAAAAAGGTTATAAACCAGCGGGGTGAGACACACAGTCCCAACGAGAAACATAACTCCCTGCCGAAACTACAAAACCTCAGCAAGACTAAAGCAATAGCAGCAGATAACTGATAAAAGATGTAACAATAGCATTTTATATAACAAAGCTATTCATACCATCAAGCTTACCAGATGTACGGAAGGCATATCACCAAATATCTCTTTTAGGGAACATGATTAACACGATAAGATTTATAAGGTCTTACCACATGACATGAGGAACGTATAAGTAATTGCAAGGTATATCAAGATCAACTATACAAGCAAGGCCTCAACCAATGTTTCGTATTTTGCCTTAAGCAGTAAATACTATACGGCTGGATTATGTATTATTATGCCCTGAGGAAGTGAGTCGTACCGCTCAAATCCAACCTTTAGTTGCGAAACCCAAGCCGGTGCCATACAAGGTCAATGGAAGAGCCGGACTCCACGACCTCCCACCTCATGGTCAGTGCACGAGTACAACACAAGCAGGACTGCAGTCTCATGCTTAAGTGGCATCAGCCACAGGGTCAGCTCCCGCAGGCTACCCTCTGCCTAGCCCACCTTGGTACAGGTCTCGGCGCTAGTGAAACTTAGCCACAGGCCTGTTCACCATGCTCTGATCCATGAACGCATTCATGCTCCCACATCACATATCCTGAGCCATGGGCCTATTCACCATGCTCATATACATATCCTGAGTCTGCAACCGCAGCTGCACTCGATTCCCTCTCTATTTTAGGCTAGGAGAAACCTCGCATATTCAACAATATGCGCTCTGGGTTAACCTGTAGGAGAATCCGTTTCACCATTACCAGCTCCTGACAATGATGGATCTATGGCCAGGGAAAACTACATGATATATTCCACTATGATTAGTTAGTATCTTTTATGTGGATTTGCAAGATTCAACCAAGTTGTATAACATGCAAACTATAACAAGAATAAATAGTATGAAACTCAATATTATGCTTTTATTATAGTCAACATCATCCTGATCCATCACAAGGATCCAACATTACATGTTACCACTTGGCCTCTTGCCAATCATCTAGATCCATCTCAAGGATCATCACATTGCCATGGGATCTCAATCCCTTATCACATAGTGCCACTGCCTCTCAAGGCATTCTCGTCAACTTAGGCACTTTAGCCAAACTCAGGTCCTCAGACCAAAATACATCATGTATGTTATCTCATCATCATGAGTAATTATCGAGCAGTTTTACTCAATTATATATATATATACCTCATAGCCCTTTACCTAGCTATGCATCTGTATGGAACACATGCATGGTTAGTATGTACAATCATCCTAGACTAATAGAAATATCATACTATCAACATAGGGTGACATTGATGATTATATGTTTTATCAATCATGCCTCAACTTGTGACCATAGACATAGGTCATAACATTAAACAAGGCATCTTATATGCTCATCATTTATTCAGCATTATACATATCATTCCAGATGATCATAAACACATGTAAGGTCATGCCAAGTTATATGGATATAATCTACTACCTCCAATTACTATCAAGCATATCAAGGGGTCACCATTTTAAGCTAAACGTGATGCATACACAAGATCTAGCATAGATTCTTTACAGAAGGAACAAGACCCTTACTATAAGTGCCCACTACCCTCACAAGAAGTGTGACGGGTAGGGCACTCCCCACTAGAGGTGGTATCGGGCAGGGTATTCCTCATATCATCCAACCACAACAGCAAGGGTGTCGGGCTACCTTAGGGTATATCGTACAACTCAGTTCCATGAAAAGTTATCGTGCAACGGTGCATCATGCACCTCGGTGTTGGGCAACGCAGCGTCGTGCAACACAGAGACAACGACCACAAAGCCTATCGGGCAACTGAGCCTATCGGCGTGTCGTTCATTAGGTGTAACGGGCATCTCTAAGCAACGTGCAGCTCAGGCTAAGGGGTGTATCGTGCAACACCACCAGACAAGGCATAACGCTCACAGATATAACGCGTGTAGAAGAGAAGACATAACGCCCATCACAAAACTAGCCACATCTATCAGCCGACACACAAGGCTAAGGTGTGACGCCAACACAAAGCCAGGTCACAATGCCCCAACGTCCAAGGTATGAAAGCATCAAGCAACAGCCTGACCAAGGTGTGTCGTTTAGGGCCCTCTACCAGGTGTAACGCCCAACACTCACACAAGGCAGGAAACAAGGGTGACGCCTGACACAGCCACTGCATCAAGACTCTAAGCCAACAAAGGATATCAGGCATCATCACCACCAACACCATATCAGGCAAGATGCACCCCGACAGGGTCACCACCAACCTCAAGCTCAAGGGCACCAAAACCCTAAAGGATCAAGAAGATGGCTCACCTCTCAACTTGAATGAGAGAGGGGTCTTGCACACTTCATATCACCAATTGGGCAACACAAGAACAACCACAACCAAGGTCCACGACTACAACAAAGCTCATCCATGGTGAGAGAAGGGTGTTTCTCAAGCAACTAGAATATAAGCTCACCTCTCAACTCAAACGAGAGAGGAGTATTTCTCATATTACTAGAGTTCAAGCTCACTTCTCAAGACCAAAGGAGGTAGAGGGGTGTTGCTCAACAAGAAACCCTAGAACAATGATCGGCCAACAAGAAGCAACTACGCAAGAAACCAAACTAACAACATGCATAGCCAATATGATCATAAGAAGCATATAAACAAGAACATAGAAGATGGTAATGTAGTTAGGGTTAGGAGTTATGTAACCCGCCTTAAGCAAGCTCCAAGCTCCTAGAACCAAGCTCCAAGCACCGCCAAGGAAGAAGAGCAAGGCACTCTAGGGTTCGGCCACCACTAGAGGAAGAAGGAGACTCCAAGGCAAGGATCGACCACCAAGCTTGCAAAAGAAGAGGGTGTCGTGCACCAAGGGAAAGGGAGACTAAGGAACTAAAGGGATCCTTAGCAAGGGAAAGGAAATGCATATATAGAAGAGGATGGAGGAGAAACCAAGGTAGAGCAAAGCAAGGTGTTACCCACCTAGGGACATGTGTCCATGAGCAAGGCCACCACTCTAACACATGTCCAAGGCCATTTCCACACGCAAGCATCAAGCACCAAGTGTCCACTAGTGGTGACACAAACGAGGTCAAAGAAGGTCAAAGGGGGTCCATGGGCGACACACCCCCACACCATGGCCGACACAACCCTGGGCGACACACAGCACAGGCCGACACAGGGCACTCTTTCCTGACACAAGGTGCAAAGAAGCAAAGGCAACACACCACAAAGCCCAACAAGCTCAACCAAGCCCAAAGGAACTCAAGCAAAGAGCCCAAACCTTCCTCTCAACACTAGAGGAAGCAAGGAGAGGGAGGAACACCTCACAAGGTGGCAATACTTGCCCACAAACCCTAGACTTGGGTTAATTGCAAGTAGCACCTCCAACTCTCAACAAAGCACCAACAAACCCTAATCACCACTAAAGGTGATTAGCAAGCAACTAAGCACCAGGGTTAATCAAAGCAAATAGGATAAGCCCTAAACGGAGTTCAGGGTCCTTACAGAAACATTATAGGAGTAAACCATCAAGAGGGGGAAGCCTTATACTCTTTCCTATGAGGTAAGATTACTACGTAATTATCTATTATATCCCCTGATAAGATATTAGCCCCTTTTTGGATAAGTTATATTTTGATGAAACCATATGTTGTAAGTTATGAACCCCATTAGGATCTCAGAGTAGCTTCCATCATGCAATAGATAATTCTACACCCCTCTCCTATCTGGTAAATTAAGGAGGTAAATAGTGTAAACTTTGAGATGTCAGGAGTTGTAAACCCCCTTAGTTGAAATAAGAGATTGTAAGGTGGCCATTATATATATATATATATATATATATATATATATATATATATATATATATATATATATATATATATATATATATATTCCAATGGTGAAAATTTGTTGGCTTGATTCTCGAATTGATTTTGGCATCATTCTCAAATTTATATTGTAAGGTTTCATCACTAAATTTATTTTCAATTATACTATTATAAGTATATTCAAAAAATCTTAGATTTTGTTGGTGATTCTTGAACCAAGTCACCATTTGATGAAGTGATAAGTAAAATAGAAAGCATGTAGATGAGAACCATGCAACTATTTAGATCAAACCCTTGAACCCTAGAATTGGATATAGATTGTGTCGAGCATATATATGATGTAGTTGACTTAACATTATCATACCTTGAAGTGGTTAGTTATGATGTAGGTTAATATTTTAGGAGTGAAGAGGAGTGTCATAATGGTTTCGAGGAGGGTACGCAACTTGATGGTTGACCAGTTTGATGATGAATACTTTAAGTGTTAGTAGGATAACCTCTCAATATAGACAGAGAAAACTAAAAGATGATGATGGTAATGATTTATATACAAAATGACCATAAGATAAATGAAAAGAACAAAGTAACTCTAGTAGTAAAGTCAAATTCTTTAAGAATGTTGAAGGGTCCATCCTAGAATCATAGGATATGAACAAACACAAGTGATGAGAAACTAAGTGCACCCTATTTATAGCATGGCTCATTTGCAAATTATTAAGATTACAACAATGAATGAAACCCACAAAATATCATATACTTTATTTTATTCTCTATTTGGATTATAAAAGGGTTGTACAACTCACCCCTAGTCCTGAATAATAACCATAATTAATGTGTCTAAGATGAATTTCCCAATGAATAAGTCAATCAAACTAAGACAACTAGGTGAATGGTATAATTCAAAACATAAGACCTAATCTAAATTATAAATGAATGAAAAATTATATATATGTGCACTTCATACTCCCCATAGGTTTACATTCATACTAGATAAAGAAAAATTCTAAGTAAACAGGGAAAATAGAGAACAAGGTTATTTTAAGTAGGCCAAATTCGTAAGTATCAAAAATTAATTTTCTTGATTCCATGAGATATTAATGAGACAAATCACTAACAATAAGAGTAATAAAATGATAATAAATCTATATGTTCCTTATAGATCATATGTAGTACCAAAATTGTGTTGTGAGGTAGAATATAACCAAGACAAGTAGACCTTAGTAACCTAATATCTATACTTTTCAAACTCTTATGTAGAAGTCTTAACTAATGTATATAACACTTAGTGGATAGTTGATGGACTACAACGGTCTACTACCCTAGACATGTGTATATCTAATAAGTGCCACACCACTAAAACAAATTAGGCTTTAAGTCACTCGCTAATTTAGAAGACTAGTATACCAAGAGTTATTGATACATCATGTTAAGAGCATATAGTTTCATTTTAGAAAATGTAGCTGAGGGTAATATCATATGTAGGGAGATGCTCGAATTTGGACGGATAGTTTTAAGGATGAAATCTTCTTTAAGGGTGGAATGTTGTAACATATTAAAATTCAGAATCTTGATTGTACAAACCCTAACTATAGGAATCATACGTGTAGGGGCTCAGTTCTTTATATTCCACAAAATGAGGTGTAAATTATGCATGGGTATGCCTCATTTGACATTGATGAGCCTAGAAATGCACATAAATGTAGCATAGGTGTACAACTTTGACCTGTGAAACTTAGGAGTTGAACGTGTATGAGATGTGTTGATCATTAAGTGATCAGTAATACATATTTCTAGAACCAAAACCTATACTTAGAAGATGTTTGATAGAGTGTGGTTAATGAGTATTGATGATTAGAGCTAAACCATAAACTACACATGAGTAGCTTTGACTAGGGTTGTACATAGGTCCAAACCCAGACCGGACCGGACCAAGACTGAACCATATTGAGACCCAAATAACCAAAATTTCTTGGACTGAGGATCATACCAAATAAGATCCAGTCCGGTCTAGATCGGACCAGAAAATTGATAGACCGGGCCGATTAAAATTCTTGTTAGCTAAAAATATAAAATAGTCATGTATTGGCATGGTTAGTAATTTTTGTTCACTGCTCATGGTGAGAAAATTCAAGAATACAACTAGTGTAATTTATTTGGATGCTTTTGTGCTTTCATATATTTGATGCAATAATCCTTATTTTCATTTTATATGAACATACATTTATTCATAAGCACACTATGGTAGTTAATAGTATTTTTGAACAATTATTTTTGTATGAAAATAACTTCAGATATAATGTAATGAATAATAATGAGATCATTGTGATATGAAACTTAAGTTATCTACATAGCTCCATCACTTCTTTGCATGTCATATTCTAACAAGTATTTACTTCCAATCTTGAGTAATAATATATATAATAACTTATTTATAACATTGTATTTATATATTTGACCATCATGCACTCCATTCTCAACAACTCTTCATAAACCTTAACACTAATATAAACCTTTATTGTATTTAGTTTCTAGTAGGAAGATATTGTTTTATGTTATATGGTCCAATCAGCCCAGCTAGAAGATATTGTTATATGTTATTTGGTCCAATAGGTCCAGAGCGGTCTGGACTGGTTTTGGACTGGACCGGACCAAGGACTGAATCAATATTAAAGTCGGTCCAAGACTGTACCAGACCAAATAGTCAGTATGGTCTGGCCCACCGGTCTGGACCGATATATGTGTAGCCCTAGCTAAACATGTACGCAATTGGTACAAGAGCTAGTGCATGAATAGAATTAGGTGTTACAGAGGCCTAATCTAGATTCATACACACATAGGTGGATATTATACTCTAATGTAATCTAACATTTAAGTTTAATAAATTTCATGTACCTCACTAACATACTCATATTTCGATTTAATAGGACTAAGTCTGTAATTTGGGTGAATAGGAGTGGGTTAGCGATGATTTTACTGGTAGTTATGAATTGCATGTAATGGGTGAATAATACTTGAAATATACTTTATGATAATCATAATGGAAAACCCTAAGTTGTCAGATCTCCTAAGAGATAATTTCAAAATATATATTAAACTTCACAATTGGATTCTACACAGTCGAAATACCCAGGTGTCAATTTTCACTTTATTTGAATAATGTCAAAGGGTTAATTTATATAGAAGTGGATAATAGATAAATAACTAATGATTAATCCTATATAGGAATAAGATTATGATTATTCAAATCATTATTTAACAAGATATAGGCAATCCATGTCACAATGTCATTCTCTCATTTAAGTCATGACTTATGAAGTCTCTCCCCCCAACCATCATAGCACGATCCAATAGTGAGGTGATCATCTCCTACCTTGGTTCAAAGTCCCAGTCATGTTGGTGTTTGTGTTAATATGGTACCCCAATGATCTCTCTCCTATATCCTCCTCTGTGGGTTTTCTTGTTTCTATTAGCTCTGGTGTGATCTTATGAGAGTTTTAAGCCCTAGTATTATTCAATTTTGCACAACAGAGAGCTAGATGAACCTCAACACATTCAATATTATGTTTCCCTTATTTGTTGGAATTCTTGATCACACATGGTATTCATACCTATTTATAAACATTGTAAAACCTCAACTAAAGTCCCAAAAGTTATTCAACATTGATGGTTTCACTTCTCTATTTTATGCATACCCTCCTTATCTGGGTTGTTACCATCATCTCTGATGGGTTTTCCGCTGCACTATGGGCGGTCATGTGTTATTCTAGTGGTTGAAAAAGTTTAATCGTGATGGCAGTAAGCCTCTTGCACCTCTATTTGGGTCAATCAAGGTATGAATCATATTTCACTCGTTATGTTCTTTTCTTGTAGTTCTTCACCATAATGCATGAGTGTAGTACTACTACCATGTTCCTCTCTAATTATCTCTGCCTTTGGCTTTGGGTTGGTATCCTGAACCTACACAGAGTCTATGGTGTGTCTTTGAAGGGTTTTTTGGGTGTTTTCGTGTTCCTCCATGAAGCAGACATGGCAGAAACTATTTCCAAGCTTCAAGTCTCCTCACACTGTGGTTTTCAGGATATGTGACTTTGTTAGAGTGCAGGGGAGAC
The DNA here is from genome assembly GCA_963693085.1 of Alisma plantago-aquatica. NCBI lineage: Eukaryota > Viridiplantae > Streptophyta > Magnoliopsida > Alismatales > Alismataceae > Alisma > Alisma plantago-aquatica. The sequence goes on from OY856411.1 coordinate 515,620,930, forward strand.
GACAGAGACGTCAGTTAATTGTGGAATTCCATGGTATGGGTTTTTGATCTATACTTTTGAGCTTTGGCAAGCTCTATGGTAGATATGAATAAGGACGATGAAGTAGGTAGGTGTTCATGTAATGACCTCCATGTGTTAGTTTAATTTTTGTCATAATGATCATGGGAAATGAGGTCTTTTTTCTCAACTCTTGGTTGATGTCATGCTACATTTGATTTGGTGTAAATGACTTTCTTTTCCCCCATCACTCCTATAGTTTGGATGAGTGATACAGGGGTAGTGTAGTCATGTCACAAACAATTTATTTTTTACACATAAATTGAAGTTTAAAAATGAATGGGCATTAATATAAGGTTAAATAATCTAAAATATGTTTTGGATTTGTAAAATTGATATCTATCAAATGGTATGGTTTTTTGTAGGTGATTAGTATTGATTCAGAAGTTCATTTTTAGGGTTTCATTAAATATGAATTAGTCTTAAATATACCCAAATTGGTCTAATAGGTCTTTGAGACCAAAGTCTTTTAAGTGACAATCAATATCACCAACGAAGGTATGTTAATGATCCCCTATTTTAATTGGGAAACTATATTGTAACTATCAACCTCTATTCCCATTGAAGAGGCTAATCTTTTAACATTGAATTGATACTTCTTGAATCATATTTGATAATCTTATTTCCTTATTTCTTCATTGTGACATTGATAGTGAAAATATTTCCAATTATCTCTTGAATCACTATATTTATTTGCCATGTTATTGTTTATACTTGAATCAACATCTAAATGAACTGAATTGTCTTGCCTTCCTAATTTAATAAGCATGTTAGATTTGTTTGACCAGTTTTATCTAGTGTAGTAGTACATTATGGGGTTAGATTCCATTGTACAACTTTCCATATATGGGTGATGGTGCTCTCACCTAGACCCAGATGCTCTCTGGTATTTTATACACTTTCTATAGAGGATTGGGATGCTCTCACCTCCTTCCTATGCTCGATATGTGTAAGTGTCTTGGTCATGTACATAGGTAGATTGGTATGGTTATAATTTGCATGCAAACTTAACATTTTTGTTTTGACATTATATAAGGAAAGAACTATTGTTGTGATTACATACTATTTCTTTTGCATCATCATCATGCTTGAGCTTATACATTCTTTTATATGACTTATCTCTTGCGTATATTTCTCCTTTTGAATAGGAACAACTATTCTATGTGACCCTAATCATTGTGCTCAATGTAGATATTATAGCACATACCAGTTTGTAATGATAAGATTCTCTATTCCATTCTCCCATTATGGGTGTTGTTCCCAAACCACCCAGGTGCAGGTACTCTAGGAGAGAAGAATTGGGAGGAGACAGGTCCACACCCACATACTCTTGGGATAGCTTGAAGTAGCCAGGTTTCCCTCTAAAAATTGATCCTCACGGCTTAGTCAGACTTACATTTTTGTTTTTGGTATTGTCACTCATATGGGTCAGGAATAAACAATGACGTCATGATAATATTGTTCTAATAGTTTAATTTTTCATTTCTATTTACTTAAAATGCTTTATGTATCATGTTGGATCCTAGATGGGTGATTAGATGCTCTAGAGGGGGGGTGAATAGAGCTGAAAGCACTTAAACAAAATTCATTAAACCTTCAAGATATATGACAAGATAAGGTCGCTAAATAGGTAATTTGAGTGCAACTAAAACATGCATAGCAAGGATGAGAGAGATTGAACATGCACCAATTAGACAAGCTATTTAGAGTGGTTCCACACTTCAAACTAGAAGTGTGTCAGTCCACTTTCCTAGAGAGGTCAACCTCTAGGACTTCCAAACTATTACACTCTTATATTCATTCATAAGACATACAATACATGACCAACCAAAGGACTTACCTATCCAATACAAAGAGTCTTCAACCTTACCAAGGACTTACCCACTTTGCAAGAGTCTTCGGCCTTTCTCCAAGGACTTACCCACTCTTGCACATGTCTTCAGCCTTGTAGGAATTACCCACTCTTCTTGGATCTTCCACCTTTGACTTCACCTTCACTCGGAGAAGCTTCCACCAAGGTCTTACCCACTTGAGCTTGAGTCTTCTGCCTTCTCCAAGGGCTTACCCACTCTAGCTCCAAGTCTTCAGCCTTGATCTTCACCAAGGGAATCCTTCCCTTGTTCTTCTTCACCTCTCTTGGACAAGAGAGAGAACCTTCATCTTCATGATTGAAAAGATAGAAAGGGAGGTGGTGGAAGTGAGAGCCTCACAAGATATACATGTACGACTAGCTCTCTTACAGATTTCCTACTCACTCTAATGGATGTAGCAAGTGATTAAGCTTAGAGAGAGAGGAGGTTGTAGGAAGCACTCAGCTATAGAATAGGAGCCTCACATAGAGTTTGCAATGAATGCTCAACCTTGGAATGAAGCCCAAGGGGTCCTATTTATAGCTGGGGATGCCTCTTAGCCTTTGGGAACACTTGTGAACAAAAACTAGACATTTTGTGGCTTGTAACGGATCTATTTTTACTTGTTGCAACTCCACAACGGCTAGAAGCACTTTTCTGCACTTTTCCGTACAGTGCAATCGGTCGAGTTTCTATAAAGGTAACTCGACCGATAGAGTAAAAGACAAAGCCGATATTCACACCATCGGTCGAGTTTGTCCTGAGGAAACTCGACCGACCAATGAAAATCGATTTGGTCAGTTACTCCATCGGTCGATTTCTATGTAAACACAACTCGACCGATGCAATCTCCAGAAAATTGATCAAGGATGATCGGTCGAGTTTTCAGGCTGGGAAACTCGAACGACAAAGTGCCTATAATCAATTTTCAAAGATGCATCTAAAGTGCTCTAATATTCGATCTAAGTGCTCCTGATATTTTTCTAATCTTAATTACAAGTCATACAATCATTACAAGTGATTTACAACATGATTCTAATGGATATACATCATATTACAAAAACGTGCACCTGTATTGATTTTGACTTGTCTTTTCTCCAATTTGATATGCGCAAGTTAGGGCATTTGGAGTGTGTCTATACCTAATCTGAAAATACTCAAGTAGAAGCATTAGACACCAATATGTGGAATGGTTAGTCATCATCAAAACACGGGTTTAGTCAATTTAGACGTGAGTCAACATTGACCTAATTGACCTTGAGTCAACATATCATACCTTTACCAAAAAAATACATGCCTTCCTTCATATGTATTGGTGTGTTTCGAGGGAATGGGTTTTGTTCCTCAATAGTAATGAGTGGATCCTCTATTGGGTCCCACTCATTACATTACCAAAATTCCATTGTAAGTCACATGACAATGGTCAAGGTATGTCAAAGAAAGGAAACAGATAAGGGATAACTAATGTATGATGATCGGTAATGGATGAAATGTTTATGAAATGTGTATGAGGAAGTATTTAATATATTTATTATTTATATTTTTGGGTGACCAAAATTGAATGAAATGCATTAAATTTTGACTGTGGAGGATTTCAATGAGAAGAGAAAGTTTGTGCATTAATTAAATTTAGTATTGTAGATAAAATAGTTTAATTCAATAGAAATATGAAGATTAAGGATGTGAATTATTCATGAGAATGCATTCTTATATTGCAATTGTGTTCTAGAATACTTATGTTCTGAGAATGGTCTATTCGAATGGATAAAAAATGAGATGAGATATTTTCTAAATAGAAACTCTAACTAAAGCAAGTTCATCGTATATAGAAATATATGAGAATTAAGTGTGTTATGCATGTTTATGCATTGATATTTACTATAGCAATTGAAACTACATGGAATCGGTATAGTTGTATAATGCATCTATTAAGTGCATGATTCATAATAAAATATCTTTGTATTTGGATAACATTAACTAAAAAGTATGATATGCAATGAAATGATAACAATTATGTCGGATTTAATTACAATGTATTAGTTGTATTTGATAAATCTTGGTTAGGTTAAATATTCGAGTATGAGATTATATCTCAGGCTGATAGGCCACTAATTATGAACCACATCAAATGATGTGAGGATGAAAAATAAACATATATGTTGTAAACTATAGATTTTTGTGTTTGATGTTATAATGATTGTCTTTCTTGTTTAGCCTAATATATTCATGTCATTTTAGTTGCACCAGAATACACACACATAAGAAATGATGAATGGAATTCTCTTTAATATGAGTAAGAGGATTATGTAACAAGTGAAATGATGAATACATCTAGTTTGGTTCTCAGAACACCGTAAGTTTCCCCTGAGGTATATAATAAGTAAATGAAATGAATCTCCTTGTGGTACCAGTGGATTATGAAAAGGATTTCTAGAGTGTGAATTGAGACATTGAAGGTTAGACCACTAGGATTTAGGAGTAAGTCACTAGGTGAGATTCTAGCCCTAAATCCTTTAATGTGAATGTCTATTTTTAGAAGGAATAGACTTTGATGTAATGCAAAATGTGAAACATGAGAAAATTTCAAGATATGTGATATTCTTTTCGATTATTTCCTATCTTGTATACCCCAAATGAGGCCCTAATGGTAGATAGGTTGAATATTTTACCTTACCCTCTTTAGGCAACCCTATAGTGGACCAGGGTCTGTTGTAGCTATGTTGTGGTGGCAAGATAAAATCTAATATAATTATGGTGAGTCATTGACTTGAGAATCAAGCATTACGACTTCTACTTGGTGAGGTATGAGACAAGTAGCTTCATGAAAAATGAATAAAAGATGACAAGTCATGTATAATATTTGTTGAATGTTGTTATGTTCATTTTACTTCTTTTGATAAATCTATTATTGTTAATTATGCTTCTAATTATGGAAAGAACTTATTCTTATATTTATCATAATATGTTGTCTTATTTTTAACTTCCTAGTATGGTATATGATCATAAACTTTGACATATATTTTATGGTGGATTTGATATCTGCTCTTGATTATTATTTGACTTTAGTTGTTATTTGAGTATATTCAGTATATGTGCCATATAGACTTCAGCTTCATGACTGCAAGATGTATTCTTGGTCTAGATGGTGGGGTGTCATAAAGATGGTTTTTTATTATTATATTCTAAATGTTTATATGTTGACTATTTACTCCTATAATTGGATTCTATTTCTTAAATTTATTAATATTTGATGATATAGATATCGATATGCTCTCAAAAATGTTAAGAAGTTGGTTTGATATATGAATTCCTTAACTAATTAGATTATTTTCATAAACTAGATGTAATAAATGGTAGAATTATCTTATAGACTTATCAATGTCTGCAAGCTTCTTTTAAGTTTAACATACTTAATCTGATGACAATGCATGTTAGTTGGTTGGATGGGAAATTTCCACTCATTGGGCTCTATATGAGTCTCATGAGGTTGTTTCAATATTTTTAGGTATAATGACATCCAACTGAGAGTTCATAACAAAGAAGATGTATATGGAATAACTTAGTCCAGAATGTCCATGTAGTCTCACTTTCTAGGATGGGTTGTGCAATGACCTAGGTTCATTTAGCCATCTTATTTGAGTTTTTCTTAATAATTACATCTTTACTAGATTTAACCTTTTTTAATATTGATTAATGATCGCAGCTTGTTATGATATTTTAAACTTGATGAGACACTTTACACATGTTTTCCTTCTAATAACCACAGTTTAAGAAATGAAATCCTTATTGGATAATGAGCATTTTGATAGTATATGAATCAAGAATGTAATAAGTAAAGTAGTAAAGTTAATTGTTTTTTTGTATTATATTTGTAAAATATTTCTTTGAAGTTGGTTGTCAATTGTAAGTGCAAGTATAGGTTTTCTTGAGAAATTTTAGAATTTTTGATGTTTGACGGGTTTGTTGGTCAATAGTGTTTCCTTAAGACAAACTTAGTCGACCATGCTATACAAGCTAAAGTATAGAAGCATGGTGTTTGATTTTTAATTATTTATGCCAAATCCAAATGAGTTAGAACTTTAAATGTACCTTGAAAACTCTATTTCAAATAACATATTAAATTGTTAATTTTTTTTTAGAACAATTGACTGACAACAGACCCCTTTAATTGTTGAGTTTTATGACAAGATCAAATTGGTTGATGACAAATTATGTTGAAATAAATAATTTGATGTAAGACTTTTTTATAACTTGTCTAAGAACCCTAATCAATCTATATCACTAACCTAACACCCTAGTAACCCCTATAATCCTTCATTAATCTTAGAGATGCAGAACTCTTGAGAGTGGGGGAGTTAGGTTTTAGAAGAGGAAAGAAGTTGAGATGATGATCTAGGGTTTTATCCTCCTATAGTTGATGAAATCAAATACGTTAATTTTCTTTAGATAGGTTTTCATGGTGAGCTTTCTTTCTTATGTCTGAAATCTATACTCCCTCTTGTTTGTCACAAAATCATATCAAATCCCCTCTTTTCTCTTTCTTTCTCCCTATTCTCCATTTCTAGGGGTTTTGTGTCAGATGGAAGAAGAAATTTGATTATTCAAATTTTGAATTGGATTCAAGTAGATCAGTTCTTAGGTTACAGTTTTAGGTGTTTTAATACATGACGTGAGTGGTTAGGTCCTAATTTATATATTTACATGAGGAAAGCTTAATTCTATCTTATTAAATTTTAGTGAACACATTGCTTGTGTTGTTTATGCAATTGATGACCATTTGAGGAAATGTGTGGGGAATTGAATGTTATTGATTAGATTCCTTCGGAATGAATTTTATTTATTTATCTCTGAATTATGTAAATCCTTTTTTATATTATGGTAAAAGAACTACCTTATTCCAAGCTAATATTGCCTAAAACATCCTATTGAATGATATGCTTGGAAATTGAGTGGTTATGAATGGAATGATGTTTGAATTGAATAAGCATGAGTCCTCTAAACTAATTCCTAAATATTGGGTGAAAGTAAACGTGGTTGTGTATGATGATCAATGTAGGGTTTTAAGGATACATATCCTTGTTTGGGGTTCATGTCGATAGATTGACTCAAAACAGCCAATGAAATCATGTACTTGTAATTTATGGATGGAATGTGTGGAGATGGAAACTAGGGTTCCTATATGTCAAGAATAAGCTTAAAAAACTCCTATAAAACATGAATAAATTCAATGAACAATAAGTTTCTTGTGATGATTGAACTAAGTCGACTTCTTCAAATCTCTAATAGTTTACTGTAGGGATGAGTACAAGAGAGAAAGCCCCAACTTGTATAAAATCTTTTAAATGTGAACATATGCTCAATTTAGATACTATTACTTTACTTAAAGGTAGTAAGTATTATTAATATGATCTAAGTCTAATGCCTCTTGTAGTATAAGTTAATGAATAATGATAAATCATACATAAATGTAAGTCTTTTCTAGAATTTACATAATGAATTGAGACGATGACTAGAGATTAATGAGTAAGAAGAAGTAACCCTGATTTATTCTACTCTCTAATTTGGGTAGTCTTATAAGGCATTGAAGAATTGATTTTTAGTTAGTAAATAAAGATTTGAAGTCTATTGACATGGTACATGTATACAAATGCAAGAAAGGAGATGGGAAAAGGTGAAGTAGTTTGGCATGATAAGTAATGGGTAAATATCAATAGAAGTGTACGATTTGTTTACTTTAACTATTTTCTATGGGCTGACATAAGTCGTAAGAATTACTCTAAAATAAGATTGTGAAGGGTTTTAATGATAGACAAACAATGTGCATTAAGAAAATTAAGAAGGATTTATTCCAAGAATGGTAGTCAACATGAAATGGAAGAAGTTATGAGTATTAATCCAAAATGAAAGGGAAATCTAGGAATTAACTTGATGGATCTAGGTACTCAACCCTAACCCTAATATGATAAATAAAGTGATAGTAATGAAGAGTGAAGGTTTAAAGAAAGTAAATGATCAAATATAGATTGACTTAATCAGAAGAGAGGAAATCATGGTTGTTGACTAGTATTGATAGAAAATCAGTATGAAATGTTAATTGTGTGCTAAAATACTTATGTTTTGAGAATTGTCAATTTGATGTATTTCAAATAAAATAATATATGTCTTGAATAGTAACCCTAACTTAAGAATGGTAAATAGTATAAGAAAAGTAACAATTTTGTTGTGCACATTTATCCATTGAAATTTATTATATTTATAGAAATTAGATGGAATAAGTATATGATGTATATTAAACATGTTCTAATGATGATGGATGATATAAACTTCTTATATGTTGATAGTGATGATGTCCTAATGTCTTTGTGAAATTCACTGAAATGTGTGAGATGAATTGAAATTATAATAAATGTGTTAGGATTTAAACAAAATGTATTGATTTGCAAATGCAAAATCCTAATTAGGGTAAACACTCAAGAATGATATTACATATGAATCTGGTATCCCACTTATGATGGATTATGTGTAATGATGTAAGAGTAGGAAGAAAACTTATATGTTATAAATCATATCTTGTTGTGAAGAGCGTTGTAATGATTATTTCTTGTTAACCCTATCTAGCTTTATGTCATTTTGGTATATATGAGTCCATCAGAAGACAATTGGTTCAAGATATCTATCAGAAGACAACTAGCTACAGTGCCATCAAAGGGTGCATGCTTCTCATCTGAAGATGGGATATGTTGGGCCATTGGCACATGTCATGTGGACTTTTCATTGATAGGTGTCTATTTATGGAAAGTTTGTGTCTCTAGTGTCAAGATCGGTTCCACCAGTTGAGTGCAGGGCATCACCAACTTAATTGGATGGTTGTATCCTTTGAAACTGATGCTTTTCTATGGAAAAATATAAGATTGTTGTTAATGGAAGTAAATGACGATCACATGCAAGTAGATAGTATAATATTCACATAAACCTAAGACAATAAGGGAAATGAATAATAATAGGCATGTAACATACACATAATTGGATGTCGTCATTTTTCATTCAAAAATTGCATTTTGTTGCTTTCAATAAGGATACAATGTGGGAAGAATTTAAAATAAGCACAATATATAGTCATTTGGCCACATTTCAATTGACATGAATCAATGTTTACTCATAGATATGACATGCTTCCGAACCTTCTACATTGTATCTAGAAAAAATCCCACCATGGGAGTTCATTGATGGTGCAAAACAACATAACATGCAAATTAAAAGTTTCTTCATCTAAAGAATTAAGTCATAACACCATCTTCCCATAATTTCATGAAGTCATCAAATAAAGGTTGAAGGAAAACATCATGTTGTTTCTCAGTTTGAACCCTAAAATCAACATTGACAAAATGAGGAAGACTGTCTATAACAATCATATCATGTGAAGTGTCATTTTGACTATTTAATGTACCATAGGGATTCATCTTATCAATACAAAGTTCTGTTCTAAAATTCCTTGCTTCTTTACCAAATTTAGGGTCTAATGAACCCTTTTTTCCATCTTGTGGAAACAAATACATGTCGTAGGACCCCATAACCATTTGCCTTTACCTATTCATACCATGATTGATTTTTTGCTTATAATGAAATTCCAAATAAGAACTCAAATTACAGTTTTATAGCCATATAGCCTTGGAAAGAGATCCATTCTTAGTCTTACTGAAGCTTTCATGTTGTACCTTGACGCCACAATTTTACAATTCTTTCAAATTTCTTTAATCCTTATACAAATGACACACAATCATTCAAGGATGATTATATCTTATTAGCCTCCATTCGCATCGGGCACATTATTCTCTTTTCTTTCTATGCTAATATTCAAAGTTTGTTGCCTTCTAGATGCATTTCCTTTAATAGAGACAACATAGACATGAAACTTTTGTCACTCCACCTATGGTCATCTTTTAGATTATTCAATCTCAACACAATTCTCAGCCTTGTGAACTTAGGACAACCCAAATATAATAGTTTCTCAGTATCTGCATAATGTTTGTAAATAAGGAAGTGCACCAGTCTAATTATCCCCACAACAATCTAGGATTGCATCAACCATGTCATTATAAATTGGTTCATTCACATCAAAAATGTTCCCCATTTATTATTGTAGAGAAATACTAGTATTGACACTAACTGGTCTCATAATAGAAATATGTTCACTCCTTTACCATTTAGTACAACCTTGTATAAACTCATTGCATATAGCATAAATATTGAGTTTCTCAACAGTGTGGACTTTCAAATTGTTACCATAATTCCTACAGAGGCAGTAGATACTACCTCCAGGTCATCTTTTTTGTTCCTCGTAAAATATCATAAGCTCGTTAAGATCTCTTGTAAACTCCAATGTGCAATTATTTTGAATGGACATCCAACTTCAATCCATTTTCTAATTAGAAAATAACATGGAAAATTCAGGCAACTAAGCATTTAAATTAGGTGTTAGGTCAATTTTCAATTAAAATATGTTTGAATGAGACCAAACTTATTAGTTGTTAATAGATAATATTTAGCATTCATATTGATAAATGTGTACCACCTATCCCATTCTTAAATATTTAATCTCAATAATAAGTATATAATTAATGTTTGGTCTTTAAGTAAACTTCCACAACATTTTTCCTTTGTTCTCTGAGTACACTAATGTCGATCAAAACATAAATAACTACATATATATAGAATACATGGGGGAATGATTACCAAAATATCTTGAAAGCCAAACACACATTATACACTTATAACCTAAGTGAGATAAGTGTCCAAAAAAATTCCCAATATGAGGTCTATCCAATATATACTTTCAACGAGTAAATGTCGAGTGAGTTTTTAAGACAACAAATGCATGTATAATTATAAAAATGAATATATAATTTGGGTTAACATGTCTTTGATTTAAGTCCAAATCAACTTAATTCATCTCAGTTTCAGTGTGATAGTAGGTGTGACCATTCATTCATAAACAACAATCCTTAGGGTTGGGTAGGGATGTATATGGGTAGGGTAGGGTAGGGTAGGATAGGGTATAGGCTAACCCTTACCCGCATCTGGGTTTTGGGTAAAGGGTAGGGTAGTTACCTACTCCCTCAAACTCTTTATACTACCATTACCCTTACATGCTTACCCACATAGTAAACAAGATGAGTAAAGTGGGTAAAACTATTACAAACACATTTAAACATTATTTCCACATGAATTATGAATGATATTGCATATTACAACCACAAATTCATCTAGAACAAAATTACAATAAAATTGATTTACAAATATTATAATTTTCACCCAGAATATAAATACATCATAGACCAGTACTTGGACATGCTTGTAATCAATTTTGAATACTTAGATGAAATTAGAATCAGAAAGACATGCTTTATGAAATGTTATGCTAGATGCATACGTATAAGTACATGATTATCACAATAAATTTCATTTGGATAAATATTAAATGATAGCCGGAGTTAATACCATGGATAATACACAAGTGGAGTTAACTTACTCACTACATAAATGTGATCTTTCCTGCAACGATCTAATCAAAAAAACATCACACAAAATCCTATCATTAAGAAAATAACATGGAAATATAATTTGAACAAGTCATTTAGTCCAATATATGCATTATATATATTTTTATTCAGCACTTAACAATATAAAGAACTATATTGAAATGAGATGTATACCAAGTGGAAATTGCATTCACTACCTACATTGAGTTATAATGATGAAATGTTATATTGTGTGACTATTATGAAAAATGCATAAGTGGATAAATACCTCAATCATTGTAGTAAAATGATTATAAGAGGCATACACTCAAAAAAGTTAACGTGCTACTGCATAACCATTACCTAAACTCCTAGCAATAAAGAATATATAAGACTAAATTTATTCAATAATTTCATTCAACACATGTATTATGAAAATTGTATTTTATACTTACCAAAGTAAAACAATAAAGAATGACATGCAAACCAAGTAGAATATACATTTATCTATAAAAATATAAATGTTAACTTGTGTGGGTACAGTGAATTATATACAAGTGGATGATACTAAATCATTGCAGCAATGTGTTCATTCCAAAAGTAGTCTACTCAAATAAGTAGATATATGTGCCACATTACCATCACAGATGCACCTGCCATCAACATGGTAGACAAAGTTTAACAAGTCAATTAGTCCAATAATTGGATTATGAAAACTTATATTCAACACTTACCAACTTAAAGCACCATGAAGAAATGATATATGTAAATAACACAAGTAGAAACCACAAATGTATGATCATACACCATTGTTATATATAGCACAAGCCAAAACACCATGTAGGATAGAAAATATATATTATATATTTCTAACAACGCAATAAACATAGAGTTAAAAAATATACTAGTATATAAGCATTGGTATTTGTGTAAATGACACGAATAACAAGTTTATACTTCAAGAAAATACCAAGTAAGTCATAGCAACAAGTACTTCATACTTCAATAACATATAAAGATAAGTCATCAAAATTACAAGTTCACATGATCAAGTACTTCTACAAATAATGTTGTTATCACTTGCAAATTGGAAATCCAAAACTAAATGTTTCAAAACATCAATTATCCTCCTCTAAGAAATAGTGCACTAATGTCCCTCTATAAAAGTGATGTTGACAATGGTATACCTACAAGAAACCAAACACAATCAACTTTATGTATTCGAAAGAGTGTTCCTTAAATCACTAAGTGATAACAAAAAGATACCAAGAGTTTAATCTTCATCTTCTTCATAAGTTGCTTCATTATCATCAACTGCTTGGTGGACAATTTCAAGTGAAGCTTCTTTACCACAATTTTGTCGTACATTATAAAAACATTGCATCAATGATATAACACATGTGTGTTTGTTAAAGAAAAAAAATATTTTACCTTGTAGATGATTTCTTATCCAGTCTTGGGCACAAATTATAGCCTCGATGGTTTTTGTCTTCATAGAACTTCTATATTTATCTAGAACTCTTCCACCATTGCTAAGTGTTTCTTCCGAACTAATATATCATGGACCATCCTTGCAACAATAGGATATTTTATTTCATTAATCTTCTGCCATGCTAATATTCCAAATTGAGAATCTTTTCCATGCATTAGGTGTATACTTCATACAAATACATTTGTAAGTCATTTTGAGCAGGTTTAACAACTAATTGACTCTTCACATAGTCCTTGGTTGACCCTGGATATATAACTTGACACCTTAGATGAAGCATATAATACATAATTTCTACTTACAATGCCACTAGTCTCATCACCAAAGGAGATTGATTCATTATCAATATACTCCATCATGGATTTGTGTCTAGACATACAATGATACCCATGTATAAATCAATCAAATATGTTTTTATCTTTTAAACTTGTTCTAAGTTTTTGTCACCGTTGACTTACCCCATATTTAACTCTGTTGGATAAATTGGATATTATGATAAATCCCTTTGTTTTGATTATGACAAACATTTCATTCTTATTTATCTAACGAGCTACTTGAGTGTGCAGGATGACAAAGTAGCAAGGGAAAATCTAAGAGCTTACTTGGTTATATTTTCATGCAATGTAATCAATGTTGTAAAACTTGTACAAATATATAATGTACAAGTACTTATAATTGCATGTAAATCAAGCGTTAGATTTTCCCTAGCCAAACACCATAGTTAGACATGTCATCCCATTTGAATAGAATCACCTTTGTACACTCACACATATAATTAGTGCTTAAAATGAAACCTTGAAACAGGATCATTCTCGGTCGACAAACTCCTCGACCGAGACACTCTCGGTCGACAATCTTCTCGACCGAGAAAGATCCAAAGTAGTCGTTAGACACAACAGACAAGTTAGTTGGCAGTTGAAGAAAGACGTTGCAAATCACTTGTTCCAGAGAGCCTGTCGGTCGACAAGAGTTCGACCGAGTAGGTGTCTCGGTCGACCATTTGTCGACCGAGATGGTCTCTGACAGCAACTGCAGAATAAAGTAATTAGCCGTTGTTAAAGCAACAACTTTGTACCTAACGGGTAGTTAAGCACTTAGAAACCCCTAGAAGTTGTCTAGAACGTCCTTAAGCATACTTAGGCCATTCCTATAAATAGGACAAGCCATAGGACACTAGAATTCACTTGTTACACTTGAGAATACACTTGAGCATACTTGAGCAATCTTTTGCAAGCAATTTGAGCACTGTGATCATTGGCCTACATTCTCCTTAGCTCAATCTCGTGTCCTATAGGCTAGATTCTCCTACCCACAACAATCACAAGTTCACATACTTGGCTAGGAGATCTTACGCTTGATCTAGGCATATCAAGCCTCGTGCTTAAAGGATAAGTTGTAATTTCCTTTTCCTTTCTTGTTCCTGTTTATCTTTTGTACTCTCCTTGCTACTCCTAGGGTTGGAGGCTGCGGATTGGAGAGGGTTGACTTCTCAGGTGGAGAAGGGGACTTCAAGCTACTTCAAGAAGGCTATCGCAAGGGAAGCTACTTCAGAAGGCTGGTGCAATGGGAGTTGGTGCATCTACTTCAAGGGAAGGCTGCTTCAAGGTTGGCGATTACTTCTAGGTGAAGGCTGCTTGAAGGGTTTAGGAAAAGAGATTGTATTTTATGTAAATTCCTTGAAGAGGTAATAAAATAAATTTCTTTTCAAATCCCGGTTGGGTAAGCAACCGGGTAGTGGATTGACGGCTATAGTATTTGCTATAGTTGGAACCACTCTAAACCTTGTGTCTCCTTGTCCAATATTTTCATTGTGGTAGTTTGAGTTCAATAATTATTAAATTATTTATAAAACTCTATTCACCCCCCTTCTAGTAGTTTTCAATTGGTATCAGAGCGAGGCTTCAAGGAACCCTAACCAGGTCTTGAAGAATGGAGGGAAATGGTGAAAAGCGCTTGGACAAAACCACTACATGCTGCAATTGGTGTTTGGGAACAAGCCACAAAACAACCGGATGCCCATGGAGATCAAAGGAAGAGGATAAGCACAAAGAATGCCTTATTGCTACAACTAGTGAAGAAGAAGAAGAAGAAGAAGAAGAGGTAAGTCTTTTTGATTTATCTAAAGAATAACTAGTTGCTATTATTGAAGAAACACATAATAAATATGTTGAGTGCAAAAAGAAATTAAAGAAATCAAATAAGGAAAATGATGATCTAAATGTTAAACTTCTTGCTCTTGCATCTGAAAATGAGAATCTTAAAGAGGGAAATAAATTTTCTGATCTTAAGTTAAAATCTATGGAAGCCGACTGCAAGCTTCTTTCTGTTGAAAATTCAAACTTACAGACTCAAGTAAACGATCTTCAGAAACAACCATTATTGTGCACCCATATAGATTATGACACTATTGTTAAAGAAAGAAATTTATTGTCATCAAATCTAGACCAAGAAAAAATAAACATTAAGAAAAGAATGGATGAGATTGTCAAGCTACAACAACAAGTTCGTAGTTTGAATAACCATGGCATTCTTGATCAAATTCTAGATAATCCCTATCAACAAATTGGGAGAAGGGGACTAGGTTACAAGCCTAAAGGAAAATCTCATCAACAACCTAGTCAGAGAAAGTCACAAGCCCAATCTATATATGTACCTAAAAGGACATCCTCACCCAATGACAACATAGGACACAACCATAGAAAAAGATATGAAGTTGACTCAATATGTTGTCATTACTGTTTGCGCCTTGGTCACTATTCATTTTCATGTCCTTATAAGAGAAAAGATGTAGAGTTAGTTTGGATTCCAAAACCTCCAAACTAAATGAACAAAATCAAGTTGAGATATGACCAAAGACATTAGTTGCATATTTCTATGTCTATCTCAACTCTACATAATTACAAATGTAAATGAAATTAATATTAGTTTGTTCCATAG
Source organism: Alisma plantago-aquatica (assembly GCA_963693085.1). Lineage (NCBI taxonomy): Eukaryota > Viridiplantae > Streptophyta > Magnoliopsida > Alismatales > Alismataceae > Alisma > Alisma plantago-aquatica. Next base: position 515,636,781 of record OY856411.1, read on the forward strand.
ATGATTTAAAGTCAAATGAAAAGAAAATTCCCATTTTCATATGATTTTTCGTAAAAGTATTTTCTGGTCTACACATATACTAATTATAAAATGGAATTATCATTGTATGCTTTATACCATGCTTTCATCATTGGGTGCGCATAGAAAATTGTTTGCAAGTCAGCAAAATAACTTATTAGTTATATGTTATTGCTTGCAACAAAATCTCTAACTCAGTATTTTTGAAATAATTAATTATGTCTCCAATTAAGTAGTATGCTTCAACTTGATATTTAAATTTTATGCAGATATTAGACTCAATATATTCAAATCTGAATAATATCTGCAAAATTTGCCTCTTGGTCAAAATAAAACTTGACTAAGGGGCGCTATGGTCGTAGTCAAGGGCGACCTAAAATAAGCTTCGACAAAAATTGCTTATTTTGGAAATTCTCTCTTTGGACCTAATCTTAATATAAATTTTTTGAAAATTAAAACATTTGCTATCATTTAAGCCTTAAATTATCTCAATATTACTCCCTTAGAATATCCATATATATGCTCTACAAAAATGATCTACCATTTGCATTTAAAAATCAGCTTTAAAAGTTGTACTCAGTAAGTCGGTCGGTCGACGAATTCGTCGACCGAGAACCTCTCGGTCAGTCCATCTCCCTCGACCGACAAATACTAAACAGACTCAATATCGGACGAACTGTCGGTCGAAAAATGCTCGACCGAGACAACGTCGGTCGACAAGTGCTCGACCGAGAAATAGCCGTTGGATATGACCGTTGTAAACCGACCGTTATGACTGTTTTTGACCGTTGGGGAACCAAGTGGCGCGTCTGCAACTCGACCGTTGCGGACGCTCGGTCGACGAATCGTCGACCGACCAGGTCGCTGGAATGCTATAAATAGGAGCAAAAACGAGTCACTTACTCACACTTGCATTTCCTTGCCTCCATAGTCCATCTCTAGTGCATTTTCGTGCAACCCTTCAGCATTCTTATCCTCCAATCTTCCTTGCTTCTTCTCCACACTCAAGAAACACAAATGGCCTCATCCTCAGCTGCCCGTGGGAAGAAGAAAGTTGCCGGAAGAAAAAGAAGAGAAGATCGGGAAGCCACTCCGCCACTGACGATCATCAACGACATCGCCTTCGTCGACGGAGATGTTGGAGATCGATATCTACGGCTTTCCTCTAAAGCTCCTCTTCCCCGACGCCCGGTCGAAGCTATGGACTTCATCAACATAGTCGATCTGGAGAATCTCTTTAGAGTGCAAAAGCTGAAGGACTTCATCAATCCTTCTTTTCCTTCCTATTCCACTAAGGTAGTCAACGAATTCTATGCCAATCTCTTATCCCACACCGAAAATGAAACCACATTCTTCTACACCATGGTCAATGGGCGTAGTTTTAAATTTACCGAAGGGGATATTCTTGATATGCTAGAAATTGATATAGATGAATACCAAGATTTCCTTGACCTTACCACCGGCAATCCACTAAATTTATTATCCCATGATGACCACTCCACTAGCCTTAGTGATATAAAAAGAGTCATATTTCAAACCAATACCACTTGTCATGAAGATAGGGGAACCTATTATGCAATAAACCTGAAACCTACATGTAGGATAGTAAACCTCATTGTTTCCACAAACATACATCCTAGAGCCAATAAATCTGAGGTCCCTATTTTCCGCATGTGTCTAATTTATGCTATCATAAAAGAAATTCCTATAAACTTCATTCGCATAATACTTAAAAACATGCTTGAGTTTTCTGGCAATCCACCGTATGCCGATTTTGTATGCCAGATCACTCAACATTGTCTTAAGTTACAAATTGAAGATATGGGGTATACATGGGAGCGTAGACCACCAAAGATAAGTAAGAATACCGTAGAGAAGATGGGGATTGACTTTGGTCATAAAAGGGCAAGAGTAGAAGGAGAATCATCACATCAAGATATACCACTACCCCCTCCTCCTACTAATCTTTCTGTTGATCCCATTCAAAATACTCTCACTTATCTTGTCGGCTCCCAATATCATCTTAGTAACCAACTAAACTATACCCACCATGCCATGACATACTTAAATCAAAGAATGCAAAATCTTTCTCCGAGCCAAACCGATGAATATCCGCATTCCTTAAATCCTGGCATGCTCAACCCATTTAACCCTTCATACAACTACTATCAAACTCCACCTCCACCATCAATGGATCTTGCACATACTCAATTTTCCTCCATGCAATTACAAGATATAGCTGCTCACTTCCGATTTGACCGAGTTCCCACATTTCTAGAAGCATATGCGTTAACTACGACAGGTGCTTTGGATTGGCAAACTCTGGTCAAATATTATGGAGCCGAGCCATTCCTTGGGAAAGATCCGGACATCGATGTAATTCTTAAATCTTTCCAGTGAAGTGTTGAAGTTGTACTAGTTGTAATGACAATGATTGTAATAAATTGGTCATTTCTATATGATTGTAATATTTTCTATGCTATTGAATGAAGTTTGCCATCTTTACTTGATTCAAATGGTTATTTTTTTTAGGCATATGAGACATCTTCAAAAATATGGATTATAAGTTCATTATTGTAGAGCATAACAAATAAGGAGAGTAATAATTAAAACAGGCAACTATTATAATTGTGGCTAAATTGACAAATGACAAAACAGTTCTCCAGAAACATCCTCGGTCGAGCAACTAGTCGGCCGAGAACACTGTCGGTCGAGCAATTGTCGACCGACCGGGTTTCTGTTTTCCAGACTGACATAAATTGCATATATCTTTGTTAAATCATGGAGATCATCTACAACATTTTATATATTTGCTTAGTACTCAAACTTTCATTTGAGATATCTATCTAAGGGGGAGCAAAGCATAAAACTAAGGGGGAGATCTTAAAAACAACTTTGACCATTTGATTGAAGAAGCTTACAAAAACATTGTAACCACCATTTTCCTTGATTATAAAGAAATTTATGAATTTATTCAAAATAGTATCTTGTACTTGAAGGAACTCTCTACCCAAAACAGGGCTTAACATCCCTTGCATTTGGATGGAGACATTTTTATGTACTCTAAGCTTAGAGGATTCTCATTTAATTTAGGGCTTAACATCCTTTGATAAATGAGAAATCAATATACATTCATCATACGCTTAAGGGAATCTCATATCGTTTCAAGGCTTAACATCCTTTGCAAATGATTGAGAAACAAATTGTGGATAAATTAGACAAAAATCCATGTTTCTAATAGAATATCTATTTAAGGGGGAGCATAATATTAAGGGGGAGAAGAAAAATAAAATATTCAACTTGGATATCTTTTTGAAATGACAAAGGGGGAGAAAGAATATAAAAATCAAAAATATAAATGAGTTTCATCACATCTTGGCCAGCACTCACTTGCAAAACATAAATGGCTACAAAAGGTAATTTTCAGGTATGAAACTCACATGCTTTATATTTCCTTATTTCATATTCAGGAAATGTTTGTCATCTTCAAAAAGGGGGAGATTGTTGGATAAATTGGATATTATGATAAATCCCTTTGTTTTGATTATGACAAACATTTCATTCTTATTTATCTAACGAGCTACTTGAGTGTGCAGGATGACAAAGTAGCAAGGGAAAATCCAAGAGCTTACTTAGTTATATTTTCATGCAATGTAATCAATGTTGTAAAACTTGTACAAATATATAATGTACAAGTACTTAGAATTGCATGTAAATCAAGTGTTATATTTTCCCTAGCCAAACACCATAGTTAGACATGTCATCCCATTTGAATAGAATCACCTTTGTACACTCACACATATAATTAGTGCTTAAAATGAAACCTTGAAACAGGATCATTCTCGGTCGACAAACTCCTCGACCGAGACACTCTCGGTCGACAATCTTCTCGACCGAGAAAGATCCAAAGTAGCCGTTAGACACAACAGACAAGTTAGTTGGCAGTTGAAGAAAGACGTTGCAAATCACTTGTTCCAGAGAGCCTGTCGGTCGACAAGAGTTCGACCGAGTAGGTGTCTCGGTCGACCATTTGTCGACCGAGATGGTCTCTGACAGCAACTGCAGAATAAAGTAATTAGCCGTTGTTAAAGCAACAACTTTGTACCTAACGGCTAGTTAAGCACTTAGAAACCCCTAGAAGTTGTCTAGAACGTCCTTAAGCATACTTAGGCCATTCCTATAAATAGGACAAGCCATAGGATACTAGAATTCACTTGTTACACTTGAGAATACACTTGAGCATACTTGAGCAATCTTTTGCAAGCAATTTGAGCACTGTGATCATTGGCCTACATTCTCCTTAGCTCAATCTCGTGTCCTATAGGCTAGATTCTCCTACCCATAACAATCACAAGTTCACATACTTGGCTAGGAGATCTTACGCTTGATCTAGGCATATCAAGCCTCGGGCTTAAAGGATAAGTTGTAATTTCCTTTTCCTTTCTTGTTCCTGTTTATCTTTTGTACTCTCCTTGCTACTCCTAGGGTTGGAGGTTGCGGATTGGAGAGGGTTGACTTCTCAAGTGGAGAAGGGGACTTCAAGCTACTTCAAGAAGGCTATCGCAAGGGAAGCTACTTCAGAAGGCTGGTGCAACAGGAGTTGGTGCATCTACTTCAAGGGAAGGCTGCTTCAAGGTTGGCGATTACTTCTAGGTGAAGGCTGCTTGAAGGGTTTAGGAAAAGAGATTGTATTTTATGTAAATTCCTTGAAGAGGTAATAAAATAAATTTCTTTTCAAATCCCGGTTGGGTAAGCAACCGGGTAGTGGATTGACGGCTATAGTATTTGCTATAGTTGGAACCACTCTAAACCTTGTGTCTCCTTGTCCAATATTTTCATTGTGGTAGTTTGAGTTCAATAATTATTAAATTATTTATAAAACTCTATTCACCCCCCCTCTAGTAGTTTTCAAACTCAACATACTTCATTTTCAATATTGGATCAAGAATAGAATCAATAGCTAAAACTTGACTAGTGAAACTCCAATAATTATCAAACCTTCATTTCCTTACCCATGTTTTAGATAAATTCATTGGAAGAATTGTTCAAATCTCGCAAACATATGTGAATATCACAAATATGGGTGTAAAAATAATTACTAGAAGGGTATAGGGTGCATGAAAATAGTTTTTTGACCTTATAAATTCTTTTTCATAGATTGCATACTACCTTAGAATTCTCCCATTCTTCTTTAGTGGGTAAATGATCAAAGTTTAAACATAAATCAGCAAAATGAGTGAATGCATCCTTGAAATCTATAGTTGTTTTTAACATTATGTAGTACAATCCCATCGATTGGGGACATCCAAGACAAGTGGTTTATTATGAGGCACTTTTACTTAAACGTGTGTAAAATTTTGTAACCTCAACGTGGAAGAATGAACATACTTCATTGGGTCACATATTTTACTAATAACCTCAAAAATCACCCCAAATCCATCTTGAACTATCAAATTTAAATTGTGTGCATGGAACCTGATATGAAACATGTTCCCATTCACAATTAAAGATCCTTTTTATGATAGTCTAACATTTAAGTCTCTAACCCCAACATCACTAGTACTACAACTATCAAGTGCAATACACATCAACTTTCTATATATATTCTAGTTGTATAGCTTATTCATCAATGATTTATAAAGTTTCTCACATGTATATGGAGCAAGCACAAAAGAAAAATTCCGAAAATACTTTTGTAGTTTCCAATTATCATCAATATAATGAGCAGTGAGACAAATGTATCCCTTCTATTGATTAGAGGTCCACATGTTAGTAGTAACAGAAATGTGAGATGAAAATCCATCCAAAATGGTGTATTGTTTTTCCTTTTCTTGTTCTTAAATCTACACAGAATCATTCATAATAGTATTTCTACTCACACACTTAAATAAGGGTTGCATATTTCTAATGAAGTCATGAAATACAACATGGTCCACCATAGAAAATGGATACTCCGATAGAATTATCATTTTTGTCATATCTTGTCTACTCAAGTCTTGATTAAGTTTGAAATTTTTGGATCTCCACCAAACCATATTTTTATTAGGAACAATGTTAAGTAAACCTTGACTTTAACCAACACCATATTTTGTAGAATGTCTTGTTATAATATGATAATCAAGATGATTCATTCTATCTCTAGGCTTATTTTTAAGTTATTTAGAAAAATACTTACATTTTTCCTTAGGAACGCCACTAGAAAATATTTTCTGATAGTGCTACTACACTTTAGACATTTTCTATCTGATTTTATGTTTATCTTCTAATTTCTCAACACCCATACTATGGCCTATCAAACTCTCACCACGACCACATTGTTGAGGATTACTTGCATGCCCCTCATTACCACTTTAGTCCATAAAATCTACAGGAACAGACAAAATGAACAAATTTAATTTACAAACACTGAATCCAATGACAATAAGGTAATTATGGTGTTGGGAGGATACAACAAAATCAATTTTATGAGTGATTGTTCTAACACGTTCGATAAAACATGTTGCAAATTTTCTAGAAAGTCTTGTATTCCCAAGAATCATTATATAACATCATTCCACAATGCATTGGGTTTTTTACAAGAAGCGACAACCCAAGCTCTATCAACACAGGAAGATATCCAATATGCTATTATATCAACAAAGTGTTAATAGTGATCACATGTTATTATAGAAATGGACAACGGTGTGGCATTCAACCTACAAGCTTTTCCAAACAGTGCTCATACATCAACAATGATTATATATTATATTGACCTTTTCATAACACCAGAAATGACATAAAATACTTACAACGCTATGCTCATTCAGCAATGACAAATAGAAAGTGCTTCAAGTGCTTTGCTTATGGAGTAATTGAAATTATTATTAGGGGAAGAGATAAAGCATGGTTATGTGGGTGGGCAACATGTCAATACCAGTGAACCATTGTATTATTTTTAGATCTGACAAGTAGTTGCAGATAGTCAGACGAGTGGCAAGAAGAGCGGGTAGCAGTCAGATAGTGGTGCTAGAATATTGGCATGCACAATGAGGCAGTAGTGACTTGGATGACAATGTGCAAGCGGTGTGTTGGTGTTGCTAGGTGGGTTGAGGAAAGGCACCCATTGATAGACAAAACTTGATCGAGATCGACAAGGGAAGACTGATGCTCTCTGTGATTCCCTAATGACATCACACTTGTCTGAGTTTCCAAGAGATGTAGTGCGACAAAGTGCAGACATGACAACAGAGCTTAGGCAACTACAAATTTGAAAGTCAGAGAGGTGATGTTTCATTTCCTACAGTCGATGTCTATTGTGGTAAGAGGTTAGGATTATATAGATGAGCACTTCTTCTCAATATATGAATCAATTCTTATGTAAGGTGTATGTAAGTCCTTAGCGGAATATCATTGTATATTATTTAAAAAAAAAGTGAAAATAATGGAAATTATTTATTATTATTTGTTATTTGTTAAATCTGGATCCTTGGGAATTTTAGGTAATGGCTCTCAACTTTTTGGGTCCTTCCTTAATTAGGAGATGTTGAAAAGTGAGGTCGTTACATTTGGTATCGTATCCCCAGATTTTATTAAATAATATATAATAGTTTGTAATTTTGAGTAATTTGTAGAAATATGAGGGAATTATTAGGACTTTATCCAAGACGATGGTGTCTCGGTCGAAAGGAGTTATTAGGATATTATCCGTTGATATTGCCTAAAATAAAATACTTTTAGGTTTTCTTCTCATCTTAATTTGTCCACTTGTCATACTCTTGCTTAATAAACTCTAAAAGGAACTCCTCCTATCTCAAGTTAGGGTTTTGAGAAGAAGTAGGGTTAGGGAATCCTCTGCCAATAATGTACATGTGTTCTAGAAATAATGATAAAGTAAAAAAGAAATATTTTATGGGTTATCCAGACAAGAGTAAACCGTAGACGGGACTAAGGTTGGATTAGGGAAACCCTTAGTGGGTCAAAGGACATACAAATCCTAAGGTGTAGGGGTAGTTCCTAATCTGAACCCTAAAGCCTAATCCTTGGGGAATGGGAGTAGTGTGGATGAAATTGTAACCCTACTCATATGAACCTTGATTAAGGTAAGAGTAAAAATTTTAAAAAAATGCAAGAGAGTTTAGGTGATCTAGTCTCCCATGCATGTGCATGGAGAAATTCATACATGATGCATGTGGAGGGAGCATAAGCAACCAATAGTTACATGAAAATGAATATTCAACTCTTAGGGTTGGTGTCCGGCCTGGGGTGGTCCAACATAAGGATTGGAAAAGGACCTATGGGGGAGGAAAAACCCTAAATTGGTGGGGTCAGGTTGTGGTTGGAGAGCCTAACTTCCTCCCGTAAGTCAAGAAGACACCCTAGATTAGAACCTTCCCTAGAAGGGTGAGTTGACCAATCATTTAAAGAATTGAGGAAACCTAGAATGTCACCTAAAGTGTGAAGGATTAAGTATACAAAACATGAAAGCACATGCACTGAGTATAATTCTTTGAAGCTAAGTAGCCATATATGAGGGACACGAAGACCTAGCATGGAGGGGAAGGTCACTAATAGGTCATTCTCAGAAGGGAAGACCACTATGAAGACCTAACCTGGAGAGGAAGGTTACCAATAGGTCAAGTCCATAAGGGAATACCACCATGAAGACCTAGCCCAGAGGGGAAGGTCACTAATAGGTTAAGCCCAGAAAGGAAGACTACCATGAAGATCTATCATGAAGGGGAAGGTCACTAATAGGTCAATCCCGGAAGGGAATACCACCATGAAGACCTAGCTTAGAGGGGAAGGTCACTAATAGGGAAGACCGCCATGAGGACCAAGCCCAAAAGGGAAGGTCACTAACAAGCCAAGTCTGGAAGTGATGGTCACCATGCAAACCAAGCTTGGAAGGGAAGGTCACTAAGAAGGCAAGCCTAGAAGTCATGGCCGCCATGCAGACCAAGCCTGGAAGGGAACATCACTGAGAAGCCAAGCCCGAAAGGGAAGGGCCCCATGCATACGTGTTCCCTAAGAAATTTGGGTTGAAGAATTACATACAAGAATAATGTGCTCAAGATGTGTTAAAGTTGTGATTTATCAAAACACCCTAGGTAGGGTACAGCCCTAGGTCAGTCCTAAGGTCAAGTAGGGAGGATTAAAGGTACATAAGACTGATGGAATTAGGAGGTGATCCTTCCCTAAATGCATTAGACATTGGAGTTAGGAGTTAGCCATCTATGTTTGCTCGAGGCCCATGGGTCAGGAGATTGGCCATATTCTTGAGTTCATGAGGCTAAGGGGTCAATGTGAGAGGCACTCCCTAAGTACATAAGGCACACAAGGCTAGTATGAGATCCCTCTAAAGGTACTTATATCCCTAGAGACCTTATGGAAATGACTAAGACTAATAAGACATGAGATATAAACATAAAAGAATACAAGAAATCATGTATGATGAAATCATAAAGGGAGTTGTGCACAAACTTGAGAGTGATAAAGGCACTTGAATTCATGAAATATTAGAATATTGTGGAATTAAAAAGTAATCATGGTTTATAGTCGTGTTGGAAATGATCCAACCTAAAATGCAAATTTTAAGATAATGTGAAGACACGCCATCTCTTCTCTTTAGTGGAATAAACTTTATATTTGGGTTGTAGCCAAACACTTATTTCCTATTACTACAAGTGAGAAAGATTGGGGTAGACACATGTTATGCTTAAAATTGACATATGAGAATAAATACCCTAAATGAGTTTAAATGACATGATCTAGGATTTGAGGTGTTACCTCACCCTTATGTGGAATAAATGAAAAAAAGGATGGAAACCTAGGTGAAAGGATAGTCACCAAGTGAATTTGAAATCACAAAAGAAAATTTTAATCCCCAGGGGATGATATCATATAGGTACTGAGGATGTTAATATGCCTTGGATTGAATTCATGTACCAATATTAGTAATAATGGGAGGAATTTGTGTATCAATAAAAGATGTTAAAGAGATCTAATAAGGGTATCCTACTATGATATTTGAAACTAAGATGAGTTAACATTCACCTTAACCTTACTAGGGTTGGGTTTTGGGGAGAAAATTCCTTTCAAGGAGGGGTGAACGTAATATCCTCAATATTTGTGAAATCGAATTATATAAATATAAGGCATGAATTGATAATTAATTTCCTCAATGGTATTATTGATGGAATAATAATGTTAACAATTTTATGGCATGGGTGCAACCTATAGCCCAAGTGAGGTCCATGAGACTATATACATTGCAAATAAATTCTTGTGGCACAAGTTATAAAAATAAAAGGAATTTCATATGTTTTTTATGGTTTGCAATAATGGATAAAGAGAGGAAAATACAATAATAAAAGAACTACTAAAAGCAATGGGCAATTGGCATTAAATATTGAACTATATGAAGTTTTCTAGAAAAGATAGGTTGAAAGTAATTAAATAGTTTTGTTTGGCCTAATAGTGCACTTAATGAGAAAAGGTATCAAAATAAGAAATCTTGCTAAGTTTGGGAGAGAAAAGGATTTATTTGATGACATAAATAAATTGAATAAAAGGGAGACTTGGATACAAATAAAAGTATCTTTAACTTTCTATATTTTGGTCTCAAATCTCACCCACACCTAGATATAAGTGTTAAAGACTTCCCTTCAAAATTTGGGATTAAAAGGATAAAAGGAGATAGATATATAAATTTAATTTTCTCCTAATGTGGAAGGATTATGGAAATATGAATAAAATGTCATGGCTTTAGTAGTATTTAGAGGCTTGGACCTAGCCTAATAATATATCGTGTGATCCCAACCCTTGGTTTCCGAATCGATGGTCAGAAGACCATCTTCTAACTCTGGCCTTAGAAGGAAAGATCAACAATAGTAATTGCATGGTATTTGATTCTTCATTCTCTCTCACTCCTTCATGGAAAACTCAAATAACCATCCCTTTGGTTTTGGGAGAAGGAAAGGGACCAGCCTCAGAAGTGACATTATCTGAGAGGGACTCATTGATGCCCAAATCAGGAAAATAGGATGTCTCCAGAATTGGGAAATCCTTGGAGCTTGGACACCATACCCCTATTAAAAGGGAGTATGGGATGTCCCTTAGAGACTTGGAGATCCCACAAACCCCTCTACAGCTTCCACACCATCCCAGAGTGTGTTATCCACTACAATTCATGGTAATAACCGTAAGCAAACCAACCTCCAGACCTCCCCAAATCCATGCCTCTCCGACAATTTTGCGATCATCTGTGAGTCTGTCTAGGCCCAACAAAGGAAATTGCATCACTCCTTGACTTTCCAGTCCCCTATATCATAGAGTCAACCCATCAGTTGACCGAGACCCGATGCTAACTCATGAGAACTAGAGGAGTAAAGGAGGAAGATGAAGGTCGTGGAAAAGACCTATTTGTCCTCAAGGTTAACAAAGTAAAGTAAGGACACAATGGTCCTTTTTGCCCTTTTCCCTTACACGGGCCATGCAGGCATAGCTTGATGTGGTGGAGCAAGCCTATTGGCTCTACCAAACTTCTCAAGAAATAGGTATGATGAGTGAGTTGTGAATGTGGCCTCTTCTAATTGGCCCATCTCTAATAATAATGAATTTTGGTGACTCCGATTGAGATAATATTTATATGAAAATTGATCAGAAGAATGACAAGAGCATGAATAATATATAATCGAGACCTAATTCTAGTACCAATCCCAAAAGTGGAGTTAAAATATGGTTAAGTAGTAATTAGTAAATGAAACCCTAGAATTGGTTATTTAGGTGCTTAATACACCAAATGCTTTTCTTTTTGTCGTAATCTATTATTGCTTAATATGATAGTAATTCAACATGAGAATGATCATAATGATGATAATTAAGGTATCTAAAGTGAATAATCTTTCATATGAAGAATTAGGGTTAAAGGTCATAACTTGGTATTTTGTTAATGAACATAATTGAATCCAAGTGATCACAATGAAAGGATATGTTGGATATAATAATTAGGGTTTCACCTAATGTTTAGCATGCAATTGAAATAGGTCTTGTACCCTTATTCCTTATCCAAATCCTAAGTCCTAGATTAGGACCCAGATAGGGTTTAATTTGAATAACATAAAGGTGAAATGTTGATTGCTTGGATTTATCTTTTTTGATTGGAATGATTGAAGGTATTTGAAGTATATTATCTATGATAATATGCATGATTCTTCAAAAGGTATGTGGTTATTCTTATGACTACCTATAATAGTTTTTTGGTGTTTTCCAAGTGTTTCTTGAGCATTGGCTAAATATACTACTGAGTGTTTATTTACCTTTTATTCAATTATAATACCACTATGAGTATCACATAAATTTAGACATCATATTTTGCACCCTAGGCTGATGATTATTAAGGGTTGATGTACACAAGCCCTGGAAGGGACAATGATCACACCCAAGAAAATATATCCAGTAAGGGCCAGAATATGTAAAGAAAATGATAGTTCCCATTTGCAATATTTTATGCTTTATGTGTTTATCTTAGTTGAACATATTGTAGTTCCACACCATGTACACAATATTTTAATATGTTGACCATTTTTTTGTCAGTGTTTAGGTATATGATACACATGATAAAGGACATGAAGAATAAGATGACGTAATGAAGGTATTAAAGTTGTACCAAGGAGGACTAGATAGATCAGCACTTCTTCTCAATATATCAATCAGTTCTCATGTAAGGTGTATGTAATTCCTTGTAAGAGTGTCATTGTATATCAAGTAAATGATATTTGTGAAATTAGTGTAAATTATTTTTTCTTAGTTGTTATTTGTTAAATTTGGATCCTTGGGAATTTTAGGTAATGACTCTCAACTTTTTGGGTTCTTCCTTGATTGGGGGATGCTAAAAAGTGAGGTCATTACAATGTTTATACTTCTAACTCACATAACTAAGAGGATTGGTCTTTAAGATTAATATTTACTATCACATATGTGATTTTGAGATGAACACACATGTAGAGAGGAGATCAGTGGATAATTAATAGGGTTTAGGAGGGTGATTCATGTGGTTGTCAGGCACCATTGTAGCACACCTCTCTCATGGCCTCACTATTGGATGAGGTTTCCCCTCTCCATTGTACCTTCCTTCCCATCTCAGATCTACCTCAATTCAGACCATAATCAGAAAGGATGTTGAGGTTGGTCGGGCTAGGCTATGGTTTGCTTCACACAGCTCGACAAACATGTGCTCGAGCTTCTCAGAGACTAAGATCCCACAACTTGAAGGTGAGGCGGGTTGTGATATAGAGAAGAGTGGTAGTGGGAGTTTCCAAGGAGGATCCATGTTCAGATGTAACACACATAATAGATTTTATGGATCTAGGTATGAAGAATCAGGTATGACTATGCTGGATAAATTAGACATTAGTATACCCTTTGTTTTCATAATGAAAAGCATTTCATTCTTGTGGATCTAACGTGCTACTTCAGTATTTTAGGGTTCAAGAAGATGACTAGATCATACCATGTGGATAGTTGAATAATGATGCACTTAAATGTTGAATATGTTCATGATTGTACTCAATGTACAAACGTGTACAAGTATATAATGTACAAGTAATTAGATATCATGTAAATCAAACGTTAGATTTTCCCTATCCACCCAAAACCCTATCTTACACTCACATAAAGACTTTAGGGTTGATACGTTTCACATGATCCATCAATAGGACCTCACATACACTTAAAATCCTTGCAAAAAGTCCTTCTCGATCGATAAAATTGTCGACCCAGAATCCTTGGTCAAAGACTCAAACAAATAAGAAATAACTTTGCAAATCTTTAGTACTGAGTCAATTTTGGTCAACAATATTGTTGACTGAGATATGGCCCTTGTAATAGGTTTAAACAAGAGAGAGATAAACATATAGTTTCTAGAGCCATCTAAACTAGATAGTCATTCAGTCGACAATATTGTGGATCGAGAGTCATCCGCTTGACAATATTGTCAATCGAGAGAAGTTTTGGAAACTTCACATTTAGCAAACATTTTAGCCATTGCAACCCAACTACTTTCTGCCTAACGTCTATCTAAGCACTAAGAACACTCTATATACTCTATAGAATGTCCCAAAACACTTGAAAACCATTCCTATATATAGGAGAAACCTTAGGACAGCCAAAACATACAAGCTACACTTGAGCATCCATTCTAGAAAGCAACAAAGCTGAGATTCACTTGCAATCTTCTTCCTTGTGCTCTAGAGTTGTATCCTATAGAAACAATCTCCTAGTAAACACATATAGACATGTCCATCTTAAGTGGATAGGAGATCTATATGCTTGATTTAGGATCAAAGAGTTATACTTCATTGGTTAAGTATTTCTTTCTTCCAATCTATTTCTTTTATATTGTACTTTGTTCTCCTTGACTATTCCTAGGATTGGAGGTTGTTGAAAGGAGGTTGCTTGGTTCTAATTCAACAAAGTGAAGGCTGCTCCAAGGTGTACTTGAGGTTACTTCAAGAAGTCTGCTTCAAAGGAGGTTGGAGCTACTTCTAGGTGAAGGCTATCTCAAGGTGGTGGAGCTACTTCAAGGAAGTGAAGGTTTCTCCAAGGTTGCTTGAGGTTACTTCAAGAAGGTTTCTTCAAAGGAGGTTGGAGCTACTTCTAGGTGAAGGATATTTCAAGGTGGTAGAGATAATTTAAGGTGGTGAAGGGTTCTCTAAGGTTGCTTGAGGTTACTTCAAGAAGGCTGCTTCAAGGAGGTTGAGGCTACTTCAAGGTGAAGACTACTTCGAGTGGAAGGTGATTGTATTTTGTTGTAACATCCTTGTGAGGTAAATAAAATAAATCACTTTGAAAATACCAATTGGAAACAATTGGTAAGTGGACTGACAACCTTTGATTTAAAGGTTGAAACCACTCTACATCGAAGTATCTTCCTTATTTCCTCCTCCTTCTTTGCATTAAATTTTAAGTTAAATTTTAAAAGTACCAAAAGCCATATTCACCCCCCCTCTAGATCTTTCAGTTGGTATCAGAGTAGGTCTTCAAGGAACCCTAATAGATATTGAAGAATGGGGGACAACTTGCTTAGCAACCTCAACCTTGAAGGAACTCATGTGACTCGGCCACTACACTTTGATGGAATCAACTACACCTATTTGAAAAGAAGAATGTAATTCTACTTCCAAGGGATCAGCCTAGAGCTTTGGAGGATGGTATCTTTACCTGATGCACTCCCTACTAATGAATATGCAACATGGAATCCTGATATGGTAAAGCAAGTTTAATTAAATGCAAAAGTGGTAAGCATATTATATTGTTTTATTTCTGTTTATGAGTTTAATAGGATATCTTCATGTGAAACAGCTTATGAAATATGGCATAAGCTTTCAATTACACATGAAGGTACCACTCAAGTTAAGACTACCAAAATTAACATGCTTAAACAAAAGTTTGAAAAATTTTGTATGCAACCTAATGATTCCATTAGTGAAATGTATGCAAGATATTCTTCTATTGTTAATAGTTTGAGTGCACTAGGTAAGTATATAAGTGAGGAAGACCAGGTGTCCAAGATCCTTAGATCCTTGCCTCCAAAATACAAGCCAAAGGTGACAGCTATTGAAGAAGCCAATGATCTTACCACAATGAGGATGGAGCAACTCATTGGAAATCTAGAGACTCATTCAGTTACCCTTGAAGAAGAAGAAAGATATGCGGCCCAACACAAAAAGGAGAAAAGGAAGGACATTGCATTTAAGGCAGTAACTAGATCTATCAATCAAGAAAGCAATGAAATCAGTGAAGAAGATAGTGAAGAAGAGGTTCTCATTATAAATGGTAAGCAATATAGATTATTTAAATCTAGCAAAAATTCTGATGTCTTTACTTCTTCTTCCCTTAGGTGCTTTGAATGTGGAAACAAGGGGAATTTAAAAGATGAATGTCCTTAAGTCAATAAGGGAAAGAAATCCTCTTTCAAGAAGAAAGAAAAGGTCTACAGAGTAGCTTGGGATGATTCAAGCAACGATAGTGAGAGTGAAGAAGAAGAAGTAGAATGTATCATGAATAAAGAAGACAAGGTAAGTTGTTTCATTGCAACAAACAATGAACTAGAAATTGAGGTAAGTCTTCTTGATTTATCTAAAAAGAGCTAGTCACTAGTATATAAGAACTACATGATAAATATGTTGATTGTAAAAGGAAATTAAATAAGCTTACAAAAACTAATGATGAATTGTATTCTAAGTTGAATGATCTTACTTTTGAAAAAGAGATCCTTATGTCTGAAAAAGATACTTTGAAATCATCTATTAATGATTACAATATCAAGTTGCTTGCTCTAGAAACCAACAATAATCTTCTTTCTCAAAAAAGGTTGAATTGCTTGTTAAGATGAATAATTATCAAACTCAACATGTTCTATGTTCTCATTCAAATTATGATATTATCGCTAGAGAAAGAGATTGTTTTCTTTCAAGTTTAGATCAAGAAAAACTAGATATCGTAAAGAAAATTGATGAAATTACTAAGCTACAAACACATGTTGATAGTCTAAAGTGTAATTACACTCTTGATAAAATCTTGGAAAACTCTTTTGGACAAAAAGGAAGAAGGGGTCTGGGCTATGCACCTAAAGAGAAATATTCTCAAAAGCCTAGAACAAGAAAAACCCAAAACCCAAATTAAAGATCATGTATGTGCCCAAAGACAATCTAGCACATAACCAAAATGCTAAGAAGAGAAATAAAATTGATTTTATTTGTTGTCATTACTATTTACGTCTTAGTCACTATTTGTTTTCTTGTCCATAAAAGAAGAAGAAATATGTTGACTTATTTTGGGTTCTAAAACCTCCAACTTAAATGAGTGGACATATTAGTTGAGATTTGACCTAAACTTCACTTTGAACTTCATAATGTTTTATCTCAACTAAGATAAGCTTGAACTTGTATATCTTTGTATATTTTGATTGTTTAATTGTGTTATCTAAAATTAATGGAATAATATGGTTACGTTAGAAATGTTGAATTAAATAAATAGAACTTCATCTCAATTGACAAAAAGCTCGACAGAAATCTCTTCTAGTCGAGGAAAATTTCGACTAAAGGTTGTTCTGTTATAATTGTTTTTATCGGTAAATATATAGAACTTCATCCCGGTCGAAAAAGATTTCGACCAAGAAGTCTTCCGGTCAAAGAAAAGTTTGAACGAAGGTAGTTATGTCAGAACAACTTATAAGAATAAAATTATTCACTTGCAATTAAATTTAATGACCCAAATCTATAATGAACTCTTCATACTAAATTGTACTAAATAGTTGAAATGATAAATCTTTATAGTAATTCTCCTAACCAAAAGGACCACTATATGGGACCAAAATTTTCATACTTTGCAGGTTTGGATGGTCTATGGAAATTCCTCTAAAAATCACAAGACCGAAAACAAGAAAATTTTCATACACTTGGAGAAAAGGTAAAATTATTGGTCACATGTGAAGAAAGTTTCAAAAGTAAAACTTTTGCATAGGTTCCTGGTACAAATTTTTAAATGTGCAATTTGTAAAAGAACTACATCATAAATACTATGGCAATGGTTATGATTCATAGGAAAATATTAAAAGGAAAAATGATTGTAAACCTCTTAACTCTATGGACACTATTTGAAAACAATACACTATTTGTGGCATAAAAAATTGTTCATACAAGAAACTTGCTTAGAATATAATCATTACCTCAATTTTTATGATAAATCTGAGATTTGTATATTCTAGGTAAGCAAAAGTAAGATTTCTTTTCAAAAACTAAAACTTTGCTCACTAGAACTCATTCACAAAAATTTATTTGGCTCTATGTGAATTCTATCTTTAACAAAAGATGGTAAAGACAAATTTGATCCTAATTCACAAAAATATTTCATCCTGGAATATTCAACATCTAGCAAAGCATCTAGGATTTATAAGTCTACATAAATGAAGATTTTACACAACAAGACTTAGTCATATCCTAAAAGAGTTTATTACTGGACAATTGCTATATGAGCTTATCAAGAACAATGAATAAAATTTAGTTCCTAGACCTAAAGGAAAAACATTCATTGGAACTATATGGGCATGATGAAATAAAGTTAGGATATAATGAGAAGAAATAGATTTTGATATGACTTATGCATTAATGGATAAGACTTGAGGTCATTTAACTCTAGTAAAGACATCATACTCTCCAAATGGAGGTAATTGGTAACAATTGTTTCCAAAATAGAATCATAAGAGAAGATATCTATGTTTCTTAAACCCATGACTTGAAATATTAAATATGCATAAAGATGATTGGTCACTTATGATGATATAGAGGAACATGTTATATCTTTATCATACTAGATAAATTGTATTAATTGGAAATTTGTAGAACTACCTCTTGGTTGACAAACAATTTGACCGAGGGGATCCTCGGTCGAAGTCATGGTTGACCAAAAATAAACCTCATAAAAATTCTTGTTTGTAAATCAAATCATCACTTGCACCCAACATTGGTATATTAAATCTGTAATTTGCTCATCATGTTAAATACTTAGAATGAGAGAAACTTTTAAACCAAGGTACTGCAAGAAACAAGATTGCTTATAAAAATTGACTCATAGTCTTACTTAATAATTTTATTTTAAAGATGGTTATGATTTGAAATACCTTAGTATTTTTGAACTCACTTTTTTTATGAGACTAAGGGGGAGATCACAAAAATTCATGGATATAATGTGCATATACTTTTGCTCTTAATTGGATCATATACACCAATTTGGGCTTAACATCCCTTATATTTGGTTAGAGATACATTTATTGATTCCACTATGAACCTAAAAGAATCTCATATCATTTCAGGGCTTAATATCCCTTGTAAATGGTTGAGAAATTAATATAAAAATACATTCATTGATCCCACCATGAGTATAAAGGAATCTCATGTCTTTTTAGTGATTAACATCCCTTGCAAATGGTTGAGAAATAATCTTGGTTTTTGAATTGTGGCTAAATTTGACAATTTTTTTGAAGTAAACAATTTAGGGGGGGTCTTTTTGAAATGACACATGATTATCAATAACACACATGATTATCTTTTTTATATGGCAAAGAGGGAGAAATAAAATAAAGAAAAATAAAGTAAATATTCTCATGAGCTCATGATCTCTTGGTTTGACATTAATTGGTGCTAAATTGTCTTAAGAGATGGATATCATGTTCCATATCTCTTTAGGTATATTAGCATACATTTTATGAGATCAAATAGCCTATTCATCTCAGGTATATCATAGGTATGAAACTCGTTTATTTTCAAATTTATTTTCAAATATTTTGTTTATATTTTATGAATGTTTGTCATCTTTAAAAAAGGGGAGATTGTTGGATAAATTGGACATTAGCATAGACTTTATTTTGATGATGAAAAACATTTCATTCTTGTGGATCTAACATGATACTTGAGTATTTTAGGGTTCAAGAAGATGAGGAGATCATACCATGTGGATATCTGAAGAATGATGTGCTTAAATGTTTAATATTTTCATGATTGTACTCAATGTAAAAACTTGTACAAGTATATAGTGTACAAGTACTTAGATATCATGTATATCAAGCATTAGATTTTCCCTATCCACCCAAAACCCTATCTTACACTCACATGAAGACTTTAGGGTTGATAGGTTTCGCATGAGTCATCAATAGGACCTCACATACACTACAAATCCTTGCAGAAAGTCCTTCTCGGTCGACAAAATTGTTGACCAAGAATCCTTGGTTGAAGGCTTAAACAACCAAGAAATAACTTTGCAAATCTTTAGTTCTGAGTAAATTTTGATCGAGAATATTGTCAACCGAGATATGGCCCTTGTAATAAGTTTAAACAAGAGAGAGACAGACATATAGCTATCAGAGCCAGCTGAACCAGACAATCATCATGTCGAAAATATTGTAGATCGAGAGTCATCTGGTCGACAATATTGTTGACTACGAAAAGTTTTGGAAACTTCACATT
This sequence comes from Alisma plantago-aquatica, assembly GCA_963693085.1. Classification (NCBI taxonomy): domain Eukaryota; kingdom Viridiplantae; phylum Streptophyta; class Magnoliopsida; order Alismatales; family Alismataceae; genus Alisma; species Alisma plantago-aquatica. The sequence continues at coordinate 515,656,799 of OY856411.1, forward strand.
TAACGAACATTTTAGTCGTTGCAATCCAACTACTTCTACCTAACGGCTAGTTAAGCACTAAGAACACTCTAGAGACTCCCTAGAACGTCCCTAAACACTTGAAAACCATTCCTATAAGTAGGAGAAGCCTTAGGACACCCAAAACACACAATCTACACTTGAGCATCCATTCTAGAGAGCTACAAAACTGAGATTCACTTGCTATATTCTTCCTTGTGCTCTAGAGTTGCATCCAATAGCTACAATCTCTTAGTCACTACATATAGCCATGTCCATCTTAAGTGGATAGGAGCTATACGCTTGATATAGGATCAAAGCATTGTACTTCATTGGTTAAGCATTTCTTTCTTCCAATCTATTTATTTTCTATTGTACCTTGTTCTCCTGGACTACTCCTATAGTTGGAGGTTGTTGAAAGGAGGTTGCTTGGTGCTACTTCACCAAAGTGAAGGTTGCTTCAAGTTGTACTTGAGGTTACTTCAAGAAGGTTGCTTCAAAGGTGGTTGGAGCTACTTCTAGGTGAAGGCTATCTCAAGGTGGTGGATCTACTTCAAGTAAGTGAAGGCTGCTCCAAGGTTGCTTGAGGTTATTTCAAGAAGGTTGTTTCAAAGGAGGTTGGAGCTACTTATAGTTGAAGGCTATCTCAAGGTGATGGATCTACTTCAAGTTGGTGAAGGCTGCTCCAATGTTTCTTGAGGTAACTTCAAGAAGGCTTCTTCAAGGAGGTTGATGCTGCTTCAATGTGAAGGCTACTTTAAGTGGAAGATGATTGCATTTTGTTGTAACATCCTTGCAAGATAAATAAAATAAATCACTTTCAAAATCCCAATTGGAAACAATTGGGTAGTGGACTGACAACCTTTGATTCAAAGGTTGGAACCACTCTACATCAAAGTTTCTTCCTTGTTTTTCCTCCTTTGCATTAAGTTTTAAATTAAATTTTAAAAGTAACAAAAGCTTTATTCACCCCCCTCTAGATCTTTGAGACTACCCTATCGATCCTAGATCCCCTAGAATAGCCTAGGATGATGGTGAATGAGGAGATGAATGGTAAACCAGCTCTGATAGTAGGGGGAGATGCAATGTGATGAGGGGATGGCCGAGATCAAAGGATCCCCTTATGCAATCTGGACTGGAGATAGATAACAGACGGATACAGAGGAAATCAAGCTCCAATGTACCAGTGGATACTTGCTATCGATATCTGGGCAAAGGCAACTGGCAGATGCAATGTCAATGACCCAAAGTGTGGTACAGATTACGTCGTCAACAACGCCTTGCTCATCAGTGCCAATAGAGTCCACCCCAACCTACACCACTGGACTTGCAATCTTAGAGTACCTTCCCAATTCTAGAGCCTTGGATTCACTTAGGTCCAGCCAGGGTGGACCACAACACATTCTAAAGTGGCTAGCTATAGAGCTGAACTCTGAGGGTAGGGCCATATGTCACAAAGTGGGACTGATGAGTTTTGTTGTGGAAGTTATGTAGCCATAAGAATGTGACTGGCCTATGATAGTTCCCTTCTTGAAGGCTTCATGTCTGTCTACTACTGACCTCTATAGTTTTTTAGAAAAGAAGGTTGTTATTTTATTTGATTCCCATGAGGAAGCATGCAACCTGTGTGAGACTGGGCATCTGAGCTTGGTGAGTTCACATGAAGCCCTAGTTTGATGGATGAACATGCACATGGAGTATCTAGGCAGAAAGGTTGGTATTGCTTTATTGGGTTTCCTATCTCATGAAGAAATGAGGTATCATTTCAAGATATTACATAGCCTTTTGGTGAGGTGGTTGAGGTCTTAAGGTAGAGGAGGTTACCAAATGATGAAATGGGTGCCCAAGTTGTAATTGAGGCCTTTGAAAGATCTAGAGGAGTGGAGCTTTATAAAATATTTAAACAAATTTAAAGTGCAATGGAAATAAAAGAGGCAACCACAAGGGAGAGACATGATTTAGAGTGGTTATGTCTATGATGTCAATCCACTACCTAGTTGTTACCAACTAGAATTTGCAACAAACACTTTTATTAATATATCAATGAGAACAAATTATAAAATGATTATTGTAACTAAACCCTCTTAGTTACTAACTATGGAAGAGCACCACTAAACCTATTCTTTTACGGACGCACTGACGGATGAGGAAGAGCACCACTACACCTCTTCTTTTACAGAAATAGTGAGGGTCGAGGAAGAGCACCGCCACACCTCTTATTTTATGGATGCACCGAGGGTTGATGAAGAGCACCACCACACTTCTTCTTTTATGAACGCACCAAGGGTTGAGGAAGAGCACCACCACCTACGGAAGTAGTCCAATCACAATCACAAGTAACAGAAATAAGATGGGAAAAAGAAATACACCAAGTAAGCTCTGCAATGTCCTTATGAATCAAGCTTATGGACCAAACCACATGAAGATGTATTAAGGTTGAACGGTGGTATGCAAAGCTAAGGAAAGGACACAAAAGGATTTTTCTATGAATGATTTGTAAAAGGATAGCTACAACTCTTATTTCCCAAGATGTAATGTATGCAAGTATCCAAGTATGCAAGTGTGTTAGGATTCCCCTAGACCACTACTATTTATAAGAATGGAGTATGGGTGTCTAGGGCATCTTTGGGGAGATTCTAGAGGGTTCTAAAGGGTCAAGTAGCCATTTGAACAAAATTAATTCATATACAATGACTAGTTTTGTAACATATCCAAACTTGACCCTAGAGTTAATACTTATTCTTTTTGTATGATATTTCCCTTAAAATAATATAAGGCACACATGACTTGGTGTGATAAAGTTAACCTCTCTATTTGGGGTTTGAGGGTAGATGAAATAATCAGAAATATATCGATTGTTGAGCTTTTTCTTAAGTTGAGCCTTTATATACACTTTCTTAGTGATTAGTTCAGGAAACTATAGAAATAAAAATTTCAATGATTACCTTGGGTGAAGGAATGTAAGGGATACACAAAATAAACATATAACATACAACTAATTAAATTGAACACTTAATGAAAACAAAAGCCAAATTTTATTCATGAATCATGTATCTTGCACCTTAATTAGCTTCCATGCAAAATCTCAAGTTAATCAAACAATGTTTGCACCCCCTACTAAATTAAGAAGACATAAATTCTATATCACCTAAGTTTTTGGATCAAATTATATTTACATTTGTTTTCCACTCGTTTATTGCTTGCCTCACAGTCTCGCGATTAAATACCAACGTGACTGCGTCTTCCGTGTACCTATCCGTGATCTCGCACTGACCTAGCGCTCGCACAATGAATGGAAACTCGGCAACCAAAGACCGCTTCCCCCGCCTTCTCCTCACTTGAGCCTATTTACTATCTCCTCTCTTCTCCTTTTCCCCCTCCTCTACTTCCTCTCTCTTTCTCTCCACGCATAGGATGAACTCTGGCCTCCGCCCACTGTTCTTCTTCTACTTCTTTTTCCTCTGACTGCTCCCTCATTTACCCTCGCACTAAAATGCAGTCACTAATAACCTTCTTCTCTGCCTCCTTTCCTTCCTTCTTATTCTTCTTCTTCTTCCTCTTCACCCTCGTAGCCCCTATAAACCCTAGTTGTTTGCTCCTCACCCACTTGCGCCCAACAGTGCCAAGTAGTGGTAGGCAGCGACGGATGTCACCAGGCGGTGCCAAGTAGTGTCAAGCCTCGCCAGGAAACACAGCGGCACCTATTCTCGCTCCTCCCTGATCTAGTCACACCAACAAGGCCCAACGCCAACACTAAAACTCTTCATCAATCGATAACACCACTCTGATCTTCCCAACGCAGCCAACACCACCTACAACTTGCAAGACAGACACATCACCAGCCATGCCACCATGCGACCACCGCCATGACAGCTTGGCTGCCTCCCTTCATGGAGCAGGTTCTGCCACCACCTCAGACCAAGATAGTCATGATTACCACTGTCAATCTTCTCTAATGCACCTGATGGTGCCAAGCAATGAGCAGGGAACTTCCACCTACAACCACGATGGACGGCGGAGCTATTGCCCTCAACGCTCCTCAGTTTACAGTACTGAGACACCACCATTATGGCCTTCATACAAGAACCAGCACACTATGAAGCCTCTGCCATCTCCTTTGCTAACGCCACCTCTACCTTCTCTGTCCTCCACCACTTCCTCCTCCCCTCGGTTGCACTGTCGTCAACCCCTCATGTGGTGCAGACATTGTAACACTACCAGCGACTACTTCCTCTTATCCTCTCCCTCTATTTCCTCATAGCCCTAATCCTAGGCAAGTACAGATCCTTGATCACTTGGCACCAGTCGCCGCAGCAGCAAGACTTTGCCTCCAACACCAAAATGGACTATGTTCTTGTTATCTACTGAAGAGCCAGATACCACGATGCTTCCACCACCAGCATCTCCTTTTTCCCCCACTCTATGGCCTGCAATCCAGGAAGCTATCATGACCATCATTGATGTGACGTTGGCTGCTCCATTCCTTCACGACACCACCAAGAACCTACCTCGACAGAACCTTCTCCCACCTCCTCAACCTGCTCTTCGTCCTCAAGCCACCTTGGATATGATTCGACGTCAAAGAACAGCAGACCTTCAAATCTGTAGATAATGGTTAATTGATTGTTTACAGGTCAGTAATCTCTTCATTCTTGCCTTTAAATTGTTAATAAGTCAAGTTAACAAATATAATAATAGAAAATATTGCATAAGTCAATTCACTATTTACTATTGTATTACGGTTGGTATACACACATACAATATATTAATACTACAACCAGGGAGACAATGGTTTATATAGGCTTAGATTCCTAATATCCATAGTAATTAGAGTTATTTAGAGTATAAGACATGTTAGGACAATGACCCTTATCATGTGACAATCTACTTGATAATAGTTGTATGAATACCAATGTTGGTGTATGTGTAACACAAATATGCATATCAGTATATTCAATTCATGTAAACCTAATGATTTAACTTTATTAGTAGTTATAACATATTTGGGATCTATATGTTTTGATTGAATATTCTAATAATTAGTGTGCTAACATATATGTGTTGAAGTACACATATTTAGGTACAATATGTAATCTTACTAATTTTAAGAACTACATATGAACTCTCAATAACTTTTGAGAAACAAGCCCCCCAAATGAACATATCAATATTTTGTGATGATAATGCTGCTTAGGGATCTGAGTAATGCATTTAACTAGATTTGTACAATTTGAATAAATTGACATATGATAGAAAGAATAAGGAAGCTTAATTTTATAAGTATATGTATGGGTTATTTATGTTGGGAATAGTAAACCCATATATGAATGTGTTGGATTTAAACCCTAGACTCCTCTAATTAGGGTATTTTGATTAAATAGTATCATGTAGCATATTTTGACCTAGTTGACCAAATTGAGAATTATGATATAAAGAGAGAAATGAATTACAATACCCAAATTGAATGAATGCATATTTAACGTAAACATATCTAGAGTTATGTGACTAAATATGAACCTTAAAACTAAAATAGATATCTAATGGATTATATATTCACTTAAAAATCCTAATATGTCATTAGGTGATTAGGACTTGAATAAGAACAATATGAAACCTACAACAAAAATGTATACACATGCTAATTTTGGTTTGACTAATAGACTTGATGTGTTCCTAGGATGAACTCAACCTTGGGGACCAATTATATCAATCGAGATAACCTTAGGTGTCAAGATCAGGTATGTACATCCTCTATTTTATTTTGGGCATTACTTGACTAAAACCTACTTTCTTTTAATGAGGCATCTTTTGAACCGTTATTCCTTATGAAATCTAAATTCTTGAACATTTACATTTCCTGATGTTGACTCATTATATCATTCTAGTTTTTGGACTACCTTGTTTATAAGGGTACTTGTACCCCACTTGCTATGAATGCTTATTTATGAAAATTGACTGAAATATTAGTCTTGCCTCTCTATTTTATGTATGCTATATGTTTGACTAGAATATCTAGAATAGTGGTACTTATGTACAACCATACTTATATAGGGCATGCTTTTCCGCCTGGGGTGTGCGTTTCCACCCTTATTTATTTTTAGGCCATGATCCTATGGTGTTATGGCCCTGTTTTAGGTATATTTAGTCTACATTGTTATGCATGCAAATGTTTATTGTTTTAATATGAATCTGTGGATGATTGTTATGGCAATACCATCTTATTATCATGCTTGTAATCTAGAATTCTATATGCCTCATTTCTTTTGTTACATTTCTCTTGAACTTACCTAACTGCAAATAGCTCCCTTCTTATGGGAACATCTCTCTTTGCACTTTTACCCCAATGTAATGCCCAAAGTTTATTATGTGTACATACTTAGCCTTTGTTGACCTCTATGGTGTTTCCTATGTTCTGGGTGATGTTCCCTTCCACCCAGATTTAGGTACATTGGAAGACAAGATCTCAAAAAGATCACCAACATGACATGGACTTAAGGATAGCTTAGAATGGTTGGGTTACCCTCTGATACTGGCTTTAGTTGTACTTAGTTCAAGTTTTTGTAAAATCACCTATTATGGTGAGGAACAATTGTATTAATGAATCATGAAGTAACTTTGTAATAGTTTTGTTTCCGCTGCTTTATTATTACATGTCTCTTGCATTATATCATTTGAGCTGATCCCCTTTCGGGTCTCACTTTTTACAAAATGGTATCAGAGCCTAAGCAGTCGGTAATTTGACTATTTCAAGTTATCCTAGGTTGACCCTTAATTAATAGGTGACCCTTAGAGGTTGTGGGTATACCTATTTTCTAGTAGTGGAATACCAATTAGGGTTTTTAACCCATGATTAATTTGGTCACTTTCACTCCTCAAACCACTATGTAGTCGAGACTTGAATTTTGGGAACCCTAGTTAACCCTACACCCTATATGAATAAACTTCCCTACATAGGGGTCGACTCTTATGGACATTGGATTTTTTTCTCCTTATGGGAAGACGGTTTAGGGTTAAGATATAGGTTGACTTGAACACTCATGTATAGACTTAACCCTAACTCATATTAGGATCCTTTCCTTGTTTCTTTTTTTTACTAGCATGCCCCAAATACACCCTTAGGGAGGACTGAGCATGCATAGATGATAAACCTTGAACTCTGACCTAAGTTAATAGTGATGATTCCCTCAACACTAGGTAATGACCTGAATTAGATAGTTATAGTTAGTCACACTTTGCCTTTGACATGAATAATGTCTACATAACTCAGCCTAAATCTGTATATCTAAGAGATGGATACCATCCTCATTGAGCCGATTATGCCTCATACATGAGACTTAATTGATGAAAGCTATAGGTTTTTCTAGATATCCTTAAGTGTTCATCTTCCTCATCTTTGATAGTATATTTGATTTATCTAGTGATTAAGATGAGTGACTTGACTATATAGGTCACCTTACCTTATGAAGGAACAATGGATGTAAACCACCTAGTGATGGGAAAACCCTAAATCTATTCCTATAACGTTGGATAATCTCATGAATCCTTTAGGTTTAGTGATGAGTTAGTGTAAATTATGTTTACGAGTGACATGAGGAATGGTGGATCGCGTGCCTTATTAGGGTTTAATAGAAGTTGTGTAATAGGAAACCCTTCTTCCTCCTGTGTTATGAGACTAGAGTGCATTTTGTCATACCCTTAGATTGATGAATTAGAAGGTGTTGGTAGACTACAGTGATGATATAATAATACTATAGGTATCATTTGGTAGATAAGTGGTGGACTTAGTTCTCGAATTGATTTTTGGCGCCAATTTTGGTTTTTTTATCATAAGGTTTTCATCGTCAAACTTATTTTCATTATTAATTTATATGTACAAAAGAACGATTTTCATATTTTATCGATGATTTTGGAATCAGGTCACCACCAAAAGGAGGTTTTAATTGTAGAGAATCCCTTTAACCGAAGAAGCACTTGACTAGAATGTCTCGACTTGATACCCAAGGACTAAGTGTGGTGTAGAGAGTATGAAGAAGATTTGGACATCTAAGACCTAGACTCGCCCTTTTTTCCCCTCTAGGTGACCAGATAAGTCATAGATTAACCTTTTTAGGGGGTGGAGTCTTATACGCTTAGGAGTGTAGCTTAACTTAAGGAATAACCATAAGTAATAATAGATGTAATTAGTAAAACTTGAATAAATTCTAATGATAATGTCAAACATAGGTATCTACTGCCTAACCAAGATTGGAGGGTGATCCTTGCTAAGTATATCACCATTAATGTTACCTTTATAAATAACATAAATTGTAAAATGTATTAACATACGTCAAAAGAATGAAATTAAGTTAGAGAAAGTGGTTAGCTAGTTTAGATTTTTTTTACTACACCTAGAATCTCAAATTAATATCTTATACCCCAATTTGATGGTAATTAAGTGGTAAGGATAACTCTTTAATAGAACCTAGGTTGAACATGCTCAAGATGATGGAAATCATCTATGTACACCTTTCCCATATGAATTTGTTGTAACCCAAAGTGAACATGAATTAACTTCACCATATTCTAAGCATGAGTAATATGAATCCATCATGGGGTCTCGGATATAACTATGATATGGAGTGTGGTAAAATATTCCACTGCATTAAGTGTAGTAGAAATCTTAAATTGATTTACAAGTATGACTTAGTACACCCGGATAATGACGAATGAATTTTGGGGACAAAATTCCTTTTAAGGGGTGGAGTGTTGTAACATACCCAAACTTGACCCTAGAGTTAATACTTATTCTTTTTGTATGATATTTCCCTTAAAATAATATTAGGCACATATGACTTGGTGTGATAAAGTTAACCTCTCTATTTGAGGTTTGAGGGTAGATATAATAACCATAAATATACCAATTGTTGAGCTTTTTCTTAAGTTGAGCCTTTATATACACTTTCTTAGTGATTAGTTGAGGAAACCAGAGAAATAAAAATTTCAATGATTACCTTGGGTGAAGGAATGTAAGGGATACACAAAATAAACATATAACATACAAATAATTAAATTTAACACTTAATGACAACAAAAGCCCAATTTTATTCCAGAATCATGTATCTTGCACCTTAATTAGCTTCCATGCAAAATCTTAAGTTAATCAAACAATGTTTGCACCCCCTACTAAATTAAGAAGACATAAATTCTATATCACCTAAGTTTTTGGATCAAATTATATTTACATTTTTTGCCACTCGTTTATTGCTTGCCTCACAATCTCGCGATTAAAGACCGATGTGACTGTGTCTTCCGCGTACCTATCTGCGATCTCGCACTGACCTAGCGCCCATACAATGAATGGAAACTCGGCAACCAAAGACCGCTTCCCCTGCCTTCTCCTCGCTTGATCCTATTTACTATCTCCTCTCTTCTCCTTTTCCCCCTCCTCTACTTCCTCTCTCTTTCTCTCCACACATAGGATGAACTCTGGCCTCCACCCACTTTTCTTCTTCTTCTTCTTTTTCCTCTGACTGCTCCCTCATTTACCCTCACGCTAAAATGCAGTCACCACTAACCTTCTTCTCTTCCTCCTCTTCATTCCTTCTTATTCTTCTTCTTCTTCCTCTTCACCCTCGTGGCCCCTATAAACCCTAGTTGTTTTCTCCTCACCCACTTGCGCCCAACAGCACCAAGTAGCGGTAGGCAGTGAAGGATGTCGCCAGGCGGTGCCAAGTAGTGTCAAGCCTCGCCAGGAAACACAGCGGCACCTATTCTCACTCCTCTCTAATCTAGTCACGCCAACAAGGCCCAACGCCGGCACTAAAACTCTTCATCAGCCGATAACACCACTCTGATCTTCCCAACATAGCCAACACCACCTGCAACTTGTAAGACAGACACATCACCAGCCACACCACCATGCGACCACCACCATGACAGCTTGGCTGCCTCCCTTCATGGAACAGATTCTGCCACCACCTCAGACCAAGCTAGTCATGATTACCACTGTCAATCTGCTGTAATGCACCTGATGGTGGCAAGCAACGAGCAGGGAACTTCCACCTACAACCACGACGGATGGTGGAGCTATTGCCCTCAATGCTCCTCAGTTTACAGTACTGAGACACCACCCTTATGGCCTTCAAATGAGAACCAACACACTATGAAGCCTCCTCTGTATCCTTTGCTAATGCCACCTCTACCTTCTCTGTCCTCCATCACTTCCTCCTCCCCTCAGTTGCACTGTCGTCGACCCCTCATGTGGTGCAGATGTTGTAACACTACCAGCGACTGCTTCCTCTTATCCTCTCCCTCTGTTTCCTCGTAGCCCTAATTCTAGGCAAGTACAGATCCTTGATCACTTGGCACCAGTCGCCGCAGCAGCAAGACTCTACCTCCAACACCAAAACGGACTATGTTCTTGTTATCTACTAAAGAGCCAGATACCACGATGCTTCCACCACCAGCATCTCCTTCTTCCCCCACTCTATGGCCTGCAATCCAGGAAGCTATCATGACCATCATTGATGTGACATTGGCTGCTCCATTCCTTCACGACACTACCAAGAACCTACCTCGATAGAACCTTCTCCCACCTCCTCAACCTACTCTTTGTCCTCAATCCACATTGGATCTGATTCGACATCAAAGAATAGAAGACCTTCAAATCTGTACATAATGGTTAATTGATTGTTCACACGTTAGTAATCTCTTCATTCTTGCCTTTAAATTGTTAATAAGTCAAGTTAACAAAGATAATGATAGCACAGATTGAATAAGTCAATCCACTATTTACTATTGTATTACGGTCGGTATACACACATACAATATATTATTACTGCAACCAGGGAGACAATGGTTTATATAGGCTTAGATTCCTAATATCCATAGTAATTAGAGTTATTTAGAGTATAAGACATGGTTAGTACAATGACCCTTATCATGTGACAATCTACTTGATAATAGTTGTATGAATACCAATGTTGGTGTATGTGTAACACAAATATGCATATCAGTATATTCGATTCATTAAACCTAATGATTCAACTTTATTAGTAGTTATAACATAGTTGGGAGCTATATGTTTTGATTGAATATTCTAATAATTAGTGTGCTAACATATATGTGTTGGAGTACAAATATTTAGGTACAATATGTAATCTTACTAATTTTAAGAACTACATACGAACTCTCAATAGCTTTTGAGAAACAAGCCCCTCAAATGAACATATCAATATTTTGTGATGATTATGCTGCTTAGGGATCTGAGTAACGCATTTAACTAGATTTGTCCAATTTAAATAAACTGACATATGATAGAAAGAATGAGGAAGCTTAATTTTATAAGTATATGTATGGGTTATTTTATGTTGGGAATAGTAAACCCATATATGAATGTGTTGGATTTAAACCCTAGACTCCTCTAATTAGGGTATTTTGATTAAATAGTATCATGTAGCACATTTTGACCAGTTGACCAAATTGAGAATTATGATATAAAGAGAGAAATGAATTACAAGACCCAAATTGAATGAATGCATATTTAACATAAACATATCTAGAGTTATGTGACTAAATATGAACCTTAAAACTAAAATAGATATCTAATGGATTATATATTCACTTAAAAATCCGAATATGTCATTAGGTGATTAGGACTTGAATAAGAACGATATGAAATCTACAACAGAAATGTATACACATGCTAATTTTGGTTTGACTAATAGACTTGATGTGTTCCTAGGATGAATACTCAACCTTGGGGACCAAGTATATCAATCGAGATAACCTTAGTTGTCAAGATCAGGTATGTACATCCTCTATTTTATTTTGGGCATTATTTGACTAAAACCTACTTTCTTTTAATGAGGCATCTTTTGAACTGTTATTCCTTATGAAATCTAAATTCTTGAACATTTACATTTCCTGATGTTGACTCATTATATCATTCTGGTTTTTAAACTACCTTGTTTATAAGGGTACTTGTACCCTACTTGCTATGAATGCCTTTTTATGAAAATTGACTGAAATATTAGTCTTGCCTCTCTGTTTAATGAATGTTATATATTTGACTAGAATATCTAGAATAGTGGTACTTATGTACAACCATACTTATATAGGGCGTGTTATTCCGCCTGGGGTGTGCGTTTCCACCCTTATTTATTTTTAGGCCATGATCCTATGGTGTTATGGCCCTATTTTTGGTATATTTAGTCTACATTTTTATGCATGCAAATGTTTATTGTTTTAATATGAATCTGTGGATGATTGTTATGGCAAGACCATCTTATTACCATGCTTGTAATCTGAAATTCTATATGCCTCGTTTCTTTTGTTACATTTCTCTTGAACTTACCTAATTGCAAATAGCTCCCTTCTTGTGGGAACATCTCTCTTTGCACTTTTACCCCAATGTAATGCCCAAAGTTTATTATGTGTAGATACTTAGCCTTTGCTGACCTCTATGTTTTTTCCTATGTTCTGGGTGATGTTCCCTTCCACCCAGGTTTAGGTACATTGGAAGACAAGATCTCAAAAAGATCACCAACATGACATGAACTTAAGGATAGCTTGGAATGGCTGGGTTACCCTCTGCTACTGGATTTAGTTGTACTTAGTTCAAGTTTTTGTAAAATCACCTATTATGGTGAGGAACAATTGTATTAATGAATCATGAAGTAACTTTGTAATAGTTTTGTTTTCGTTGCTTTATTATTACATGACTCTTGCATTATATCATTTGAGTGGATCCCCTTTCGGGTCTCACTTCTTACAAGTTTGATCGTAATAAAATCTTATTCTAGAAACTTCTTTGGTCAGAAATTTTCTCAACAGGATAGGTCCTCGGTCGATAAGTTTTTGACCTAGACAAGGATGGACGTGTAATAGCTCCAACGGCTATAAGTCAGTCTAACTTCTTAGTCAAAGGTTGCAATAGCTTTATCTCAGTCAAAAATATTTTCAACCAAATATTTGTTTGTCCACAAATTCTTTGACTCAAAATCTAATGTGAAATTTTGATTTCTTGAGTCCTCAACCAAGCAGTGTCTCAGTCGACAATAACTTTGACCGACTGAGTCTCGATCCACAAAAACTTTGACCGACAGGATGTAACAGATGGATAAACTTTGGAAACACTTATCTAATAATTTATCTAGTGTAACCTACCTATCCAGTACACTTGGTATTTACATGTGAAAGGTTTTGGGATAGGTGGGTTTGGTCTAAAGCTTGATTTTACATGAGTTCTAAGCACTTGTACATATGAAATACAAATAAGCAGATATAAACAATTTATTCAAAAAATTGACGTTCCAATCTTAAGTTTGCCAAGAAGGTTCCTGAAACACTAGAGTAGCATGTTATAACCACAAGTAAGAAATTTTGTTCATCATCAAAGGAGAAGATAATATAATATCCAATTTAGTCAACAATATACCCCTTTTTGAAGATGACAAACATTTCAAATTATAAGCAAAAACTCAAAAATAAATATGTATACCTGAGTAAAGTTTTCCTTGAGTATCTTCAAGATTTGTGCATATTCACATTTGAGAGGTATGGAACATATCATCCAACTCTCCAAGTGAAGTTCAACAATTAATATATGGCAAAGTGTCTTGTAAAGTAAAAATGTGAAAGTTCAAACAACATGCTCGAGGAAATAAGTTTTTGCATATAAAATATTTCTCCCCCTTTGTAATCTCAAAAAGGTAAACATATGACGAGAAGATGACTCCCCCTGAATGAGATACTCCCCCTTAATATGATCTGCATAAAACAAATGTCAAATTTCTTCATATGATCAAGGAACATGAAAAGATTGTTTAATTTCCAATTAAAGGAATGTTAAGTCCTTCATGACAAAAAGATTACATAAAGCTCAAAAAAAATTAAAAGGTACTCTAAACCAATGGTTAGGAATTTTAAGTCCAACATGATGTAGAGATGCCATAAAGCGCAACAAAACCTTGATTAAATGTCCAATTTTTTTTCAAATTCATGAGAAATCATTCACACCAGAGAACAACAATTTGCAAAAAGATCAAAATACACATCCTCAAGAGGAACAATGTATAATATTTCTCATATAACTCAAAATTGTTCCTAAGCAAGCGGTTTTGGGAAAATATCGGCCAACTGATTTTCGGTGTCCACATGATGGAGACAAATGTTAGTTTCAGTGATGCAATCATGGAGAAAATGATGACGAATTTCAATGTGTTTTGCTTGACTATGCAAAATAGGATTAAGTGCTAAATTTATAGTACTAGTATTGTCTAAAAAATGGAGTTAAAGATAAAGAAAAATCATAGTCGTTTATCACTTGTTGCATCCAGAATACTTGTGCACAACAAGAACTAGTTTTCATGTATTCATTTTTGGTGGTGGATAAAACAACAATATTTTGTTTCTTACTAACCAAAAGACAAGTGATTTCCCAAGCAAGAAACAACCACCACTTGTACTTTTGTGATCAAGACGGAAATCGGCGTAATCAGCGTCATATAGGCTTTAAGGTCAAAAGGTTGATCTCTTGGATACCAGATACCATAGTCAATTGTACCAGATAGATATCTCAAAATTCGTTTAACAATAACTATAATAGAGTTCATAGGATTGGATTGAAAATAAGCACATAAACCAACATCAAAGATAATATCATGTCTAGAAGCAGTTAGATATAATATGCTACCAATCATGTATCTATATAAAGAACTAGCAGTTGGTTCACCATTTTCATCCTAATCTATTTTAGTTGAAGTACCCATAGGAGTGGATGCATGTTTATAATTTTCCATATTAAATCATTTGAGAAGTTCTTTTATATGTTTTTCTTGGTTGAGAAAGATACCACGAGGAGTTTGTTTTATTTGAAAACCCAAGAAAAATGTTAACACACCCATGAAACTCATTTCAAATTCTTTTTGCATGATATCACTGAATTGTGTGTAAAGAGATTCATTTGAAGCACCAAAAATGATATCATCAAAATAAATTTGAACAATAAGAAAACCTTAGTCATACTTGTTAACGAATAATGTAAGATCCGATTTTCCCATAAAAAAATCATTTTCAAATAAATAATTTTTAAGATGTTCATATCAGTTTCTAAGATCTTGTTTTAAACCATATAATGCTTTCTTTAACTTGTATACATGATCAATATGTGATGGATCTTCAAAACTAGGAGGTTGAGCAGCATATACTTCCTCTTGAATTATTCCATGTAAGAAGGCACTTTTAACATCCATTTGAAAGAGTTTGATGTTTTTATGTGCAATTAAAGCTAATAGCATTTTAATTGAAGAAATTCTAGCTATTGGAGCATATGTTTCATCAAAATCAATTCCCTCTTGTTGGCTATAGACTTGGGCAACTAATCTATCTTTGTTTCTTACTACTTCCCCGACTTCATTTAGCTTGTTACGAAATACCCATTTAGTTACAATAATGGATTTATCTTTTGGTCCAGGAACTAAATCCCATACATCACTCTTAGTGAATTGATTTAATTCTTCTTGCATGACAATTATCCAATAATCATCTTGCATAGCTTCATCAATCTTTTTGGGTTCAATCATGGATACAAAGGCGATGTTAGCCATATATTTGAAAGATGATCTACTTTTCATTTTATCAAACAGATTTCCAATAATAAGATCTTGTGGATGGTCTTTGATTATTCTTGGAATGGGTTCATGTAAATCTTCATTTTGATCTTTACTTGGTTCATTTTCAACATCTTTAGGTGATATAGTTAAATCTTCAATTACCTAAGGGAGATCATTTTCTATTTCATTGTTTGTTGGATTTCATGAAAGGTTAGATGAATTAGCTCTTCCACTTTCTTAGAGATTTTATTATATATTCTATAGGCCTTACTCAAGCTTGAGTAACCTAAGAAGAATCTTCTTTTTAATTTAGGATCAAATTTGTCTCTATCTTCTTTGATGTTTAAAATATAGCAAGGTGTTCCAAAGATATGAAAATAATCCACTCTTGATTTATTATAAAAGAGAATTTCATATGGAGTATTTTCAAGTTGAGGATAGATTGATATTCTATTTTGAACTACATGATAAATATGTTGATTGTAAAAAGAGCTAGTCACTAGTATATAAGAACTACATGATAAATATGTTGATTGTAAAAGGAAATTAAATAAGCTTACAAAAACTAATGATGAATTGTATTCTAAGTTGAATGATCTTACTTTTGAAAAAGTGATCCTTATGTCTGAAAAAGATACTTTGAAATCATCTATTACTGATTACAATATCAAGTTGCTTGCTCTAGAAACCAACAATAATCTTCTTTCTCAAGAAAAGGTTGAATTGCTTGCTAAGATAAATAATTATCAAACTCAACCTGTTCTATGTTCTCATTCAAATTATGATATTATAGCTAGAGAAAGATATTCTTTTATTTCAAGTTTAGATCAAGAAAAACTAGATATCACAAAGAAAATTGATGAAATTACTAAGCTACAAAAATATGTTGATAGTCTAAAGAGTAATAACACTCTTGATAAAATCATGGAAAATTCGTTTGGATGCACCTAAAGAGAAATCTTCTCAAAAGCCTAGAACAAGAAAAACACAAAAACCCAAATTAAAGATCATGTATGTGCCCAAAGGTAATCTAGCACATAACCAAAATGCTAAGAAGAGAAATGAAATTGATTTTATTTGTTGACATTACTATTTACGTCTTAGTTACTATTCATTTTCTTGTCCATACAAGAAGAAGAAATATGTTGACTTATTTTGGGTTCTAAAACCTCCAAATTAAATGAGTGGACATATTAGTTGAGATTTGACCTAAACTTCACTTTGAACTTCATAATGTTTTATCTCAACTAAGATAAGCTTGAACTTGTATATCTTTGTATATTCTGATTGCTTAATTGTGTTATATAAAATTAATGGCATGATATGGTTACATTAGAAATGTTGAATTAAATGAACAGAACTTCATCTCGATCGACAAAAAGCTCGACTGAAATCTCTTCTAGTCGAGGAAAATTTCGACTAAAGGTTGTTCTGTTAGAATTGTTTTTATCGGTAAATATATAGAACTTCATCCCGACCGAAAACGATTTCGACCAAGAAGTCTTCCGATCAAAGAAAAGTTTGAATGAAGGTAGTTATGTTAGAACAACTTATAAGAATAAAATTATTCACTTGCAATTAAATTTAATGACCCAAATATGTAATGAACTCTTCATACTAAATTATACTAAATAGTTGAAATGATAAATCTTTATAGTAATTCTCCTAACCAAAAGGACCACTATATGGGACCAAAATTTTCATACTTTGCAGGTTTGGATGGTCTATGGAAATTCCTCTAAAAATCACAAGACCAAAAATAAGAAGATTTTCATACACTTGGAGAAAAGGTAAAATTATTGGTCACATGTGAAGAAAGTTTCAAAAGTAAAACTTTTGCATAGGTGTTGCTGGTACAAATTTTTAAATGTGCAATTTGTAAAAGAACTACATCATAAATACTATGGCAATGGTTATGATTCATAGGAAAATATTAAAAGGAAAATTGATTGTAAACCTCTTAACCCTATGGACACTATTTGAAAACAATACATTGTTTGTGGCATAAAAAGATTGTTCATACAAGAAACTTGCTTAGAATATAATCATTACCTCAATTTTTGTGATAAATCTGAGATTTGTATATTCTAGGTAAGCAAAAGTAAGATTTCTTTTCAAAAACTAAAACTTTGCTCACTAGAACTCATTCACAAAAATTTATTTGGCTCTATGTGAATTCTATCTTTAACAAAAGATGGTAAAGACAAATTTGATCATAATTCACAAAAATATTTCATCCTGGAATATTCAACATCTAGCAAAGCATCTAGGATTTATAAGTCTACATAAATGAAGATTTTACACAACAAGACTTAGTCATATCCTAAAAGAGTTTATTACTGGACAATTGCTATATGAGCTTATCTAGAACAATGAATAAAATTTAATTCCTAGACCTAAAGGCAAAACATTCGTTGGAACTATATGGGCATGTTGAAATAAAGTTAGGATATAATGAGAAGAAATAGATTTTGATATGACTTATGCATTAATGTATAAGACTTGAGATCATTTAACTCTAGCAAAGACATCATACTCTCCAATTAGAGGTAATTGGTAACAATTATTTCCAAAATAGAATCATAAGAGAAGATATCTATGTTGCTTAAACCCATGACTTGAAATATTAAATATGCATAAAGTTGATTGGTCACTTATGCTGATATAGAGGAACATGTTATATCTTTATCATACTAGATAAACTGCATCAATTGGAAATTTGTAGAACTATCTCTTGGTTGACAAACAATTTGACCGAGGGGATCCTCGGTCAAAGTCATGGTTGACCGAAAATAAGCCTCATAAAAATGCTTGTTTGTAAATCGAATCATCACTTGCACCCAACATTGGTATATTAAATCTGTAATTTGCTCATCATGTTAAATACTTAGAATGAGAGAAACTTTTAAACCAAGGTACTGCAAGAAACAAGATTGCTTATAAAAATTGACTCATAATCTTACTTAATAATTGTATTTTAAAGATGGTTATGATTTGAATACCTTAGTATTTTCAAACTCACTTTTGTTATGAGACTAAGGGGGAGCTCACAAAAATCCATGGATATAATGTGCATATACTTTTGCTCTTAATCGGATCATCTACACCAATTTGGGCATAACATCCCTTATATTTGGTTAGAGATACATTTATTGATTCCACTATGAACCTAAAAGAATCTCATATCATTTCAGGGCTTAATATCACTTGTAAATGGTTGAGAAATTAATATAAAATACATTCATTGATCCCACTATGAGTATAAAGGAATCTCATGTCTTTTTAGTGTTTAACATCCCTTGCAAATGGTTGAGAAATAATCTTGGTTTTTGAATTGTGGCTAAATTTGACAATATTTTTGAAGTAAACAATTAAGGGGGGTCTTTTTGAAATGACACATATGATTATCAATAACACACATGATTATCTTTTTTATATGGTAAAGGGGGAGAAATAAAATAAAGCAAAATAAAGTAAATATTCTCATGAGTTCATGATCTCTGGGTTTGACATTAATTGGTGCTAAATTGTCTTAAGAGATGGATATCATGTTCCATATCTCTTTAGGTATATTAGCATACATTTTATGAGATCAAATATCCTATTCATCTCAGGTATATCATAGGTATGAAGCTCATTTATTTTCAAATATTTTATTTATATTTTATGAATGTTTGTCATCTTCAAAAAGGGGGAGATTGTTGGCTAAATTGGACATTAGCATACCCTTTATTTTGATGATAAAAAACATTTCATTCTTGTGGATCTAACATGATACTTGAGTATTTCAGGGTTCAAGAAGATGAGGAGATCATACCATGTGTATATCTGAAGAATGATGCACTTAAATGTTTAATATTTTCATGATTGTACTCAATGTAAAAACTTGTACAAGTATATAGTGTACAAGTACTTAGATATCATGTATATCAAGCATTAGATTTATCCCAAAAGGTCTTATCTGTATTATGTACTAAAAGCATAGTTCTCGCTGATTCTTGTAAAGAACGATTTTGCCTTTTAACTATACCATTTTGTTGTGGAGTGCGAGGAGAGTGTATCCCTTAGATGAGAAAAATTCTTCAAAAACATGATTTTCAAATCCCCCCCAGATCACTCCTAATGGTGCAATTTTTATTTTGAATTTGATTTTCAATATTTTAGCAAAATTTAATAAATATTTCAATAGTAACATTTTTGTCAGAAAGAAAATGTACCCAAGCAAATCTACTATATCCATCAACAATAACAAAGTAGTAATTCTTTCCACCTACTAGTTGTGTTCTCATAGGTCCAAATAAATCCATATGTATAAGTTCCAGAGGTCTAAAAGTGATAAGGATTGGTTTTGCTTTAAAAGAAGTTTTAGCTTGTTTTCCTAAGGTGCAAGGTTCACAATTTTCAGGGGTTTCAAATGAGATTTTAGGCAAACCACGAACAAGATCATGTTTAATTATTTTCTTAATAACATGAGTGATAGCATGTCCTAATTTTCTATGCCATAGGTTTTGATCATCATTTGCAATAAGACATTTTCCAATAATTGATTCCATAGAGCTAGGTCTAAGAATATAAAGATTCCCTACCCTTTTTCCTTCATATACTACATTATTAGTGTCTTCTTCAAGAAGTTTGAAACAAGTTTAGTTAAAGAACACATCATACCCACTATCACATAATTGACTAACACTTAGAAGGCTATGGTGCAATCCATCTACTAATAATACATTTTTAATAGTGAGATCAATTCCAATATTACCTATTCCAGTGATGGTTCCTTTCCCGTTGTCTCGAAATGTGTTTGATCTTGTCGTTTTCTTTTTGAGTGTTTCGAAAGCATGTTTGTTCCAGTCATATGATTGGAGCATCCACTATCAACTACCCAATCCTACAATAGAAAGTTTTTGGTACCCAAGTGGGGTCTATGATGGTTATAGAAAACATGCATATAAATAGAAGACAAAGAAATTTAGCAAATGAAGAATAGTTCAAATCTCAACATGTTCCTTTAATTCTTTTTTGGGCTTTTAGGAACCCAAACCATGCCAATTTTTCATTTCTTCCTATATTCACATGCAAAAGAGTAAGGACCAAAGTGTTGGCAATAATAACATGATGTACAAGATATTTCACTTCTCTTTTCCACTATATTACTTTTAGGCACATATATAGTTATAGTCTTTAGAGAATAAGCCTTTTTGGTTCTAGGCATATGTGAGGGTTGATTCTTTGGCACATATCCTAAACCTCTTCTTCCCATTTCTTTGGAAGTATTAACTAAGATGTTATTAAGATTTCAGTTCCCTTGCAGTAGTCTAGAAACTCTTTTTTTGCAAATCAACATTTTCAGCAATCTTCTTAGTTAGATCTAAGTTCAACATAGAAAGATTTCAAAGTAAAGCATCTTTTTCTTTTACTAAAGAGTCATAGTCTACATGATTACACATAATAGGTTGAGTTTGACAATCATTAAGTTTAGCAAGCATGTCAACTTTTACTTGAGATAAAAGACTATTGTTATTTTCAATAGCAAGCAATCTAGTCTTATAACTCTCAACATATTCTTTCAGAGCATTATTTGAGTACCGTAGAGTATCATTTTCAGAACTAAGATTATCCAAATCAACATAAAATTCATCAATATTTTTTTAAAATTTCTTCTTTTGTTTCTTACAATAAATATACTTAGCATGAATTTTTTCAAGACTATTTACTAATTTTTCCTTAGATAATTCAAATATATATACCTCATTAGTTTCTTCTTCATCTTCCTTTGCCACGAAACACTCTACCTCTTCTTCTTCATTACTCCCATTTTCATTGCTTGATTGGTCCCAAGTAGCCTTGTAGGATTTTTCTCCCTTGTCTTTATTCTTTGATGAGGATTTCTTCTTCTTGAGTTTTGGGCACTCAATCTTTAGGTGGCCCTTCTTTCTGCACTCAAAATACCTAGAAGAGAAAATACATTTATATTTCTTACCATTTACAATTAAAGCATCTTCCTCGTTTTTGTTTCTTCTGTCACTATTTTCTTGAGTAACTTTTGATGATGACTTGGAGGCGGCTTTGAGGGAACTGTTTTTCTTCTTCTCCTTTTGTTGTTCAGACTCAATTTTTTCTTCTTCTTCTAGAGTCACTTCATGTGTTTCTAGGTTTCCAATGAGCTGCTCCATTTTGAGTTTTGTAAGATCATTGACTTCTTCAATGGAAGTGACCTTGGATTTGTACTTTATAGGTAATGATCTAAGTATCTTTGCCTTGATCTTATTCACTTATATTCTTTCTCAAGGCGCTTAGGTTGTTTACAATGTTGGAAAATCTAGCATACGTATCTGTAATATTTTAGTTAGGTTGCATATTAAATAATTCAAAATTATATTTTATCATACCAATCTTAGTATTTTTCACTTTTGTGGTATCCTCATGAGTTACGGAGAGCTTGTTCTATATTTCATAAGCGGTATCACAAATGGATATATGATTAAATTCACTTGCAAAAAATGAACAATAGAGTATGCTTACAACCTTTGAATTTAATGTATCTTGTTTTACTATTTCTGCATTCCATTGTTCTAGTTCAATCGTTGGAAGCTTGTAAGATTTGGAAATCATTTTCCATGAGTCAACACTCAATCTTTGGAAACATAATTGCATCCTCCTCTTCCAATAAGTATAGTTTGTCCCATCAGACACAGGTGGTTTGTTCACGTATGTGCCTTCCATGTTGAGGTTGCCAACTATGCCCTCCCCCATTCCTCAAGACCTGTGACTTCTCCTTGAAGACCTATTTTGATACTAAATAAAAGATCTAGAGGGGGGTAAATAGGGCTTTATAAAATATTTAAATAAATTTAAAGTGCAATGGAAATAAAAGAGACAACCACAAGAGAGAGACGTGATTTAATGTGGTTCTGTCTATAACGTCAGTCCACTACCTAGTTGTTACCAACTAGGATATATAACAAACACTTTTATTAATTTATCAATGAGGATAGATTACAAAATGATTGCTGCAACTAAACCCACTTCTTTACCGGTCACGGAAGAGCACACTAAACCTCTTCTTTTACGGATGCACCGACGGACGAGGAAGAGCACCACCACATCTCTTCTTTTATGAAAACACCAAGGTCTGAGGAAGAGCACCACCACACATTTTCTTTTACGGACGCACCGAGGGCCAAGGAAGAGCACCTCCACACCTCTTCTGTTATGAACACACTAAGGGACGAGGAAGAGCACCACCACTTGTGAAAGTAGTCCAACCACAATCACAAGTAATAAAAATATGATGGGAAAAATAAATACACCAAGTAAGCTTTGCAATGTCCTTATGAATCAAGCTTATGGACCAAACTACATGAAGATATATCAAGGTTGAATGGTGGTAGGTTAAACTAAGGCAAGGACACGAAAGGATTTTTCTATGAATGATTTGCAAAAGGATAGATACACTTCTTATTGCTCAAGATGTAATGTATGCAAGTGTATTAGGATGCCCCCAGACCACTATTATGTATAGGAATGGAGTATGGGTGGCTAGGGCATCTTTGGGGAGAGTTTAGAGGGTTCTAAAGGGTCAACTAGTCATTTGAATGAAATTAATTTAGATACAATGGGTAGTTTGATTGTAATAAAATCTTGTTCCAGAAAACTTCTTCGGTCAACAATTTTCTTGATTGGATAGGTCCTTGGTCAACAAGTTTTTTGACCGAGTAATTCCTGGATGTGTAATAGCTCCAACAACTATAAATTAGTCTAACTTCTTAGTCAAAGGTTGCAACGGCTTTATCTTGGTTGAAAATATTCTCAACCGAATATGTGTTGGTCCATGAATTGTTTGACTCAAAATTTAATGTCAAATTTTTATTTCCTGAGTCCTCGATTGAGTAGTGTCTTGGTTGACAATAACTTTGACCGAATGAGTCTTAGTTCACAAAAACTTTGATCAACATGCTATAACAGATGGATAAACTTTGGAAACACTTATCTAATGATTTATCTAGTATGACCTACCTATCCAAGACACTTGGTATTGACATGTGAAAAGTTTTGGGATAGGTGGGTTTGGTTCAAAGCTTGATTTTACATGAGTTCTAAGAAATTATACATATGAAATACAAATAAGCACATATAAACAATTTATTTAAAGAATTTGATGTTCCGATCTTGAGTTTGCCAAGAAGGTTCCTAAAACACTAGAGTAGAATGTTATAACAATAAGTAAGAAATGTTTGTCATCATAAAAAGAGAAGATAAGATCATGTCCAATTTAGTCAACAAACTTCAATGAAGACATCCCACAATTCTTATCCATCACATGCTTTAATTGTTGATGATATGCTAAACTGACGAAGGTAGTGGTGGTAGATTAGGCTGATTCTATTTTACACTTGACTGAACCGAAGAAGGAGTTGTTGATTCAGAAGGTAATGATTACTAATCTTATTGATTTGATGATCACAGGAAATAACACACAGATGGAAATAGTACCTTGTAATGCTGATTAATAGGCGCAAAGAGTGAATCAAAGTTTTGAGGGTCCAAACGAGGAGGTATATGTTGAGGAGGGAGCACATAGGAGAGTTGTTCTTGATCGTAAGGGATAAAATGACTCTTGATCCATAGAAATTTGGGAGATTTCATCTCCAATGAGAATTGAGGTAAGGATAGAAGTGTTGAGGGGTGAGAAGAAGGGACACAGAGTTCAATTGTGCAGCTTCACGAAGGGCGAGTGGTGTTGGTATGTATGCCCAGAGAGCCAATCATATGATGATTGGAGTGAGGCATTAGATACATGATTTGATAATTATAAAGGTAATTATGTCTATTATGTTTGTCTCATTCATGAGATAATAACATAGACGTAAGTAGATGTCTAAGGAATGATGTTACTTGATGACATATGCCTTCAAGTTGAGGACCTGGACAATGAGATCATATGTATGATAAGAGTACATATCTTTTTGTTATGTCACTAGTCATTTATTAATGTGGAAGCAAAATAGACAATAGTAATACATAAGACTAGAGTGTGGGTTGACTGATGACAGAGTCTCATTAGTCAGGATATGTGATATCAAGTCAAGCACACAGATACATGTTAGTGAACAGTGTATTGGACATATCCACCATGAGAGTGATACATGGAAACTATGGAATGGTAATCAGAATCATCTCTCATAGTGATGGTGGTGATTAGATATGAATTCACTGCACTCATCACATGTCATTGGGTGCACTTTGACATCATCAAATGTAGTCTTGAAACATGGGTATAACGGTGATGATTGGATGACTTTGTCATGTGGGGATAGATCGTGAGTGATAGATATGGGATTTGTCCCTCCTACTAGAGATTGATATCTAGGGCCCCTTGATAAGCGAGACTGAGAGTGTACGGTCGTACCCATGTGATTCAATATATGATATTTGAACTCACATGCATCTCAGACAGTCTACTCTAG
The DNA here is from genome assembly GCA_963693085.1 of Alisma plantago-aquatica. Classification (NCBI taxonomy): domain Eukaryota; kingdom Viridiplantae; phylum Streptophyta; class Magnoliopsida; order Alismatales; family Alismataceae; genus Alisma; species Alisma plantago-aquatica. Next base: position 515,681,856 of record OY856411.1, read on the forward strand.
TTCAAGGAACATGGATTGAACGTTGAGAGGATGACAATTCCATACCTCAAGTTCAATCCAAATATTGGAGACAAAGGAACTATAAGATCACAATAACACTATTCACGGATTATAGGTTGAAGTTGTTCTCCAACTTTCTGAATTACTTGGGTAGCAATGATGTGTGACTAGGCACCACTCTTTGCTTGTGATGTCATCAGTTGTTATGGACATTCACTGCCAACGTAATTCTTGACCTATAGGGTCACACGCATAGGATACACTTGGTTGGATCAAAGGAGTATATTCATGAATGATGCTTAGATTGAATGCGAAAGGTGTTTAGGTATTCAATTAAATAATAGATTAACTGACTGGACTCGGTATCATCTAGTTCAAGTATTTGACTGATTGATTGGAGTGTCATGTTGATTGGAATTGATTAACTAAAGTGTTTAGGTATTCAATTCACACACTAACAGCTGACTGCACTGCCAAACGGCCGTCTCAAATGTTGAGATAGGCGTTTGGGATGCCAAATGGCCGTCTCAAGTGTTAAGATGGGCATCTGGTTTGTCAGGTTGGATGGAATGAAGTTGGCTACCCAAACTGAGGTAAACTGCCTGGTTCATATTGATGAACCGACCGGCTCACCAGACGACCATCTGGGTGAGCGAGACTGATGTGTGTTACCTGAATCATGTGTCCAAAAGGAGACAGACTCAGAAGGATCAAACTTTAAATTTATAACCCGAAACCTTAAAGGACCCCCACAACTTTATTATGGGGTCGAAGTAGATGTACGGGGTCAAACACAGAGACGTGGAGATGCTTAGGACACTTAAGATCTCGCTCTCAAGTCAGATAAGCCAATTTGATAGTCGATAAAAGTAAGGAGCTAGGACAAGTCTAGTAGGTTGTCACAAAATAAAACAAAAACAAAGAAAACAAAACAAAATAGAGCCTATAGGATTCTGATAATCAGAGAGAAGGATTTACTAGCTATGTAACCACAAATTGGGCAGTTTATGCACATATTCTCGAGCGTAGACAACCCTTAAACACTCGGGCAAACAACCTATATCCAAACATGGTACATATTGTGGTATCTGTTCCTGTGGGGTCATCCCACTCGCTCTCGTGTAGCATGACTAAAACCCATTAATGACATGAAACCTCTCTTGAGGAAAGACAAACCAGCACCCTAGAATATTCTAGATACCCTCTTAGGTCTGGAATGTTCTGAGGTGCTAGGAACAGGTGTGATCTGGGTAGAACCAGGTAATGGGCCCGACCATGCCCAAGTCTATGGTTCTACACAGATCACCTTGGACTGCCTTCCTTTCAAATTTCTATCCAAACTACCTTCTTTTATCTATTTCTATAATGAATCTCTCGATATAAGTCGAAATAGAAATTCAAGCAAGAAAGAGATCAACCAAAATAGTAATCATAACCAAAGGAGAAGATAGAACAGTAAACATACTAGATCTAAAATGAAACTGCTTGCTTAATGTAAAAGTACATAAACATGCCCAAAATGTGCTACATAGCCAAGAAGGAGCTCAACTAGTTATGGAGAAGCATAGTTGGCACCGAACAAGGATGGAAGAACATCATTTGTACAGAAACAAAGGAGAACAATATAAGAAAGGAGAAGAAGAAGAGATTTAGCCCGTAGAGGAGAGGTGGCTTTTGCTCCTTAGCCTTCGTATAGGCCAGATCTCATCTTTGGGTCGTTTTCCTTGGACTTCTGGACTCCTTGTCCTCCTTTCTCCTCAACTCCATCCCGAAAAATAGCTTGGTGGGTGTATGGAGGTGGAAGATGGCTGGAAATGATAGGATATGGGCGAATGGTGGTGGGAAATGGTGGTAGGTGGAAGCAAACTGGAGGAACGGATGTAGGATGAGCACCTCATCCCTTCCAGACCTTGTAACTCTCCCACGGGACTTTGGGAACCAAGATGATTCGGAACTTGGAAATCTTGATCTCCCAACCCCTTACTAGGTTGGGGGTATTTATAGGTGAAGGATGAAGATGGTCGCAACTCCTGCCTTGGTCACGGTGGATCCCGCAGTCGCGGTCGTTCGGCGGTCACGGTTACGGTCGTGGTCATGGTGTTGCCTTCTCAAACCGCAGTTGAGGTTGACTCCACAGTCACGGTGGATCGCGCGGTTGTGGTCAACTCTGTGGTCACAGTCGTGGTGTTGCCTTCTCGACCGCAGTTGCGGTCGTGGTGGATGGAAGCCTAGCTGCTGCAAAAACCATGTGTTGGGGAGAAATATTGGAGAATATATGTCTTTTCAGGTTCAGTGCCTGCAAGTCACAAAATTGGCTAGTTTAGCAACTTTATCTATGAAAAGATATAAATTACTAAAAGATAAGAATCTATGGTTATTTTGGGCATATTAAGGCTATATTGACACAAAACCATAAATAAATACTTAGCATAGATGCCTAAATTTGGGTGTTATCAACCACCCCAAGCTTAAACCTTTGCTTGTCCTCAAGCAAGACTGTGCTCAAAGAACAAAAAGATAACATCCAAATTAAGCTTGGCGATAAATGTTAAGGCTAAGAAAAATAGTTTTAAACATCAATTCTCTTAACCCATGTCATTTCAGAACAAACCCCCACCAATCGAGCACAATCCTACTAAAGTATGATCAAAGAGGATCCATGCAAGATTAAGTGAATTCACTACAACTTGTCGATACTCATGAGGGTTTGAATCATAATTATACAATCATAAAAGCATTGTCACATAGGTGATCACACGGGTGATGAGCAATGAGCCATCATCATGTATTCATGTAGACTAATCGGGAACAACCCGCCTCCCACTTATTCAGGTCCTAAGAAGAAACAAAGGCAAAAGGACTCTAATGACCTCTGAGGATCCCGATCTGCGTCAGGTTGGTCCATGTAACGAGCAACAATCCCTACCGTCTGAGCCAGTTGGCCTAAAGTAGTAAGATGAACTCCTCATACTGTGCTCGAACCAACCCTGCTACTGGAATGATCTCATAGATCTCCTAGGGGTTCCTAGTTACTCTCTAATGACCCTTAGGGTGGCACTACTAGGCACGACATACCCGCATTCATGAGCACAATCATACATCGGTTGGGCACCATCCTCAACTCTCTTAAAAGAGAAAACAACGCTCATTTATTCACACTTAGGTTTTTATTCTTTGCATTCTAATTTATAGGCTTGGGTGAGAACTATTTTGATATTTTTGGGATTTTGTGGGTGGCCAAGCCACTCTTTTGCATATTATTAAAATTTTCATCTTTTTGACTCAATCTAAGGTGAGAGGGCACGCATACCATCAAGGAAAAACACTTCAACTTGATTATAGCTCAAAACTCATCATTATCCGTTGATGCCTGTGTGAAAAGATAGTAATTATGATTCAAGGGTCCTTAAAATAGAGGCGACTTCGTGAGAAATGCAGCTTGGAGTTTTGATCAAACAATAGCTCTTTCCAACGGTCCTTTATCCTGAATTTGTCATTCACAACATTGATCAAGGGAATAATGTTTTAAGCTATGAAAAAGGTGTGTAACCTTAGATTTTATCACCGAACTTAAGGAAAGAGTCAAAGAATAAGTCAAGCAAAAGATCAAGTAGTTTAAGATGAAAATGTGCATTTAGACATCAAGATAAGCATTTAGTTCTAATATTTGAATCACGTAGACTTAATTGCAAAGCTACAAATTATGAAACAAAGTCTTACAAATATGAAAATTTTATGCTAAATGCAAGGATCATAGAAAATAAACATGCATGCATGCAAAGAAATAAAAGGGAAAAGCAGAAGATAGATGGTGGTACACCCTGCCACCACCCCAAGCTTCAATTTTTTGCTTGTCCTTAAGCAAATATCAAGCTCTAGCACCTGCTACTGGTAGTCACTATTTATATACTGGTTCAGATTGTCAATTCCTCCTGGTGGGTTCTCATAGTCCCGGTGCATTCCCTGCTGAAAGTGAAATGACTGTCTGAAGTCCTAGGTTGGCTAGTAGAAAGTCTGGAAGGGCTGCTGGAGTTAGGGTTGTCAATGGGGAGGGTATTATCCATTTACCCTTACCCATACCCTGGAGGGTAAGGGTAAGGGTAGAGATTTTTATTATCCTTTACCCATTTACCCATTCCCTGTTTCCCCGCTATACTATAAGGGGAGGGTAAGGTATAGACATTATCCATACCCTTTTACCCTTTTACCCGCACATGATATAAAGGTTACACAAAAATATATTCTAAAGGGGTTTGTATGTAAATGTTTAACCTTAATACTTTATTCTATCATTGGAAAATGACTTGGTGTTGTGCTTGTAATACTTTATTGTTGAGGGGAAAATATATGTATCTTGCAGAAAATAAGGTGTTGGTGAAACACTTATTTGTTATGCATACTTATGCAAAGGAAAAAATTGATTTATGCATAAAAAAATGTTATTGTGTGAATTGACTTAACTTTACATATAGAAACATATGATTTTGAATTGGATATAATGTTTTATATGTTGTTATCAATAAATTAGTAATAAAATTATTAAAAATCAACACGTAATGTGTATAAAACTCTTTTTTGTCAAAATTACCCGCTTACCCTTTACCCTCCCCGTTTACCCTGTGGAGAAGAGGGTAAGGGTAAGGGGAGGGTAAGGAGATTGCTGAGAAGGATAATTACCATTACCCTTACCCGCTACCCAAAGAGGGTAAGGGTAAGGGTAGGACCTTACCCTCCCCATACCCTCCCCATTAACAACCCTAGTTGGAATGTCTGTTGAGAAGTCAGAGGAGGTGGTGGAGGGAAGGCTGTGTCGAACCTCTGACTGAGGTATTGTACATCCTGCTCCAGCGCATTGAACCGTCTACTGAAGTCAGCCCTGAAGTCGGTCATGAACTCATAAAGATGCCCCAAGTTGAGATTTGGGGTATATTGTTCCTACTGAGGAGGATGTTGGTAATCTGCCAGAGGCATCTCTATGTAGGGCCCTCCCTGATATGGGACGTCATGGAAGGTTTCCCCTGTCTGTTGTTTGGCCTCCTGAGTTTCTAGCACTGGCGGTACTGAAGAAGACACTCCTACAGTCCTGCTTTCCTGACGAACGTTGACCTTAGCATCCAACATAGAGACGTCCATGAGTATTGTCCGACATGCAAAATATGCATTTGTTGGCAGTAGTACTTTGTGCTTGGTGTAACCAAATATATAAAGATATCCTGTGCTGCATTGTTTGATGACCCCTGACCGAATCAAGTGATCCAAGTCCAACTTAGACCACTAAGCTTTTTCCTATGTAAGTGCCAATTGTTCATCTCCAATCTCAAGATGGCACACTATGAAAGTGATAATGCCTGCCACCATCATGAATTGGACATGCTTCTTGAAAGAGTTATGAAAATGGTGGATGATGAATCTCTCCACATTCACTTCTCTTCCTATTGTTGCACACCACAAAATGTAGAGGTCTGTTGAACTGAGTGCCCCTTGACTATTCTGCTTCTCCAGGATGAAGTTTACAACAATCTGGTACAGATAACGAAGTGTTGGGTTGTGGATGTACGAAGCTTTGGCACCTCTAAAAACATATTTATCTTCCCCTGTAAGCATCTTCCATGCCTGGGCAGTGTTAAAGTCGATGTCCCCTGTCTCCATTCAGCCCCTAGACATCTCGGTGTAGTCCTCAGTGGAGAGTGATAACCAGCTATTGTGATTTGGCAGCTCTGGTTCAGTAGGCAAAAATTTATGACAGTGTGTCGGTGGTCCTTTGGGGTCTCAAGTGTAGCATACAACTTGTAGATGAGTCTATAATAAGCATCACACTATGTGTAAGAAAGGATGTCTAGGCCAACAACTGCAAGATATCTGTCGACCTATGCTTATATCCCGAGCCTAATGAGTGTGGCAGGGTCAGCATATCGTGGGCCTACTAGCATGTGCTTGTTTTTAATTAAGGCATCAAACTACTTCTTTTGTCTCATACTTATAAACAGGGGAAAAGGTGGGGAGATTTGGTTAACACCTTCAAGAGTGGGGTGGAATCTGCTCCCCTGAACTGAATCATGCGACGAAGTTGACCGGTGTAAAGACGTTGATCGTTCTACTGACTGTCGGTGTTGGTCCTCTACAGATGAAGCACTATGCAACATTGACGGGCTCTCCTGATGGCCAGTCAAAGTATGGAGCTCAGCGTCGCAGCATGCTCTTGACCATCTCTCACTGGAGACTTCCTACGATGAATCATCATTTGTAGGTGTCCATCGGAGTGGCAGACACGTGGCGGTAGTCTGAATCAGTCTCTTGTGACTCAAACCTTACTGAGGCGGAAAGCATGGTCTCATCTTCATACACTGGGTTTGTGGTTTGTGTGGCATGGGGTGGATATCGGCTCTCATTCTCTGTAGGTGACAAGGAGATTCCTTCCCCTTTCTTTTACGACACTGTCTTCTTGAGCTTCTTGAAGCTATTTCTCATTGCGTCCATGGTGCTGATAATTTGGTGTTAATTATTGGTGTGATCTGGTCGGCATGACCGGGCCCAGGTTTGGCACAGTAGTGCCAGGGCACATCAACCTCAATTACGATGTTCGACTTCGATCACCTTGACCGAAACGATTGTGTCTTGTACCCTGACCGCGATTGAGGTGACTATGACCTAGATGGCCGTGACTGCAGTCGTGGGATCTGGTGCAGCTTGGCGTAGATGGTAGCAGTGTCGGAGTAGCGGCTTGTGGTCACGGGCAGAGGGGGAGGTTTTGGGGCAATAGTTGTTGCAGTTGCCTATGTGCCTGCTTCAAGTCTGCTAGATAGTGAGGGAAACAAGTGGAAGAGGAAATGAGCCGATGGTTGTGTGAGGGCTTTGCGGGAGAGGGGAGAACTCGAGCAGTGGGTGTGGGAAAGAATGGCTCGGCCCGGGGGTATTTATAGGTCGGGTGCATTATCTCGCCTAGGGCCCGACCGTGCTAGCTTGATGTTGAGATGGCGGAAAAATTAGGAAAGGCACACAAAAACCCAATCAAAAGAGAAAAGTCAGTCAAAAAGACAAAATATTCGGTCAAAAGTGCTATAGTCGGGGAAAAAGGCGGAGACATACCAACATGCTACTCAGTCAAGGTGATAATATTTAGCATTCCCAGGTCCTACACGATCGGACCCGCGGTCGCAGTCGTGAAGAACCGTGGTCACGGTTAAGGCAGGCTGCGGTCACGGTCATGAAGACCAGCGGTCGTGGTCAAGGTAGGCCGCGGTTGCAGTTGTGGCACCGCCAAGCGAGAAATCTGAATAAAGCACGAAGGTGGAAAGTGTTGAAAATAGCTTCAGAATCAAACACCATGGGAGAGCAACAAGATATACCAAATAACTTCTTACAAAAAGATAGACCAAAAGCAGCTGTCTGGGCAAAAAAGGAGGAAATGTATGAATTAAAGAGTAAAATAAACCTAGATGATGCAAAGGAAACTAAATTTAAACAGTTATAGGAAAGATAAACTTTGAATTGACTTTATTATGAAAAAAATTTAAAACTTAAAATTAAAGAGAAAGTGTATAGGTACTAGGGGTGGTTGCCCTACAACTCCTATACTTAGATCCCAAATCCATAGTTTTGGGGTTTGTGTTACCTGTGTCTCGCAGATCTGGCCCACCATGTAGGAGCAGAATAGGTGGAGAGGTGGGCCCTTCCGAGTCTGGAGAAGAGGAATAAAATTCACTGACTCGGTGAAGTCATTTCTGTGTTGGGATTTACTTGAACTGCACTGAAATGAAATCTTCAGTAGAACATCCTCAAGGTACCCATGGATGTATGAATCTGAATAGGAAGGCCCTAGGATGTCGACACGAGATGAGATGAAGTAGACAGGTTGAAAGTCTTCTAGAAGGATCCTCTCTTCTCTCTCCTCCCCTAAACTTGAGGTTGGATGCTTAGATAAACTTTTATGTACAGTCTGAGTCTTCTAATCATCATCTGAATAAGAAGTATCCCCAGGTAAATCTATTTGTAGTTCTACCACCCCAAGCTTATCGCATTCTCTGGGGTCTGGGGTGTCTTCATGCTCAGCAACCATGTTGTAGTGGATTGTCCATCCTGCTCCCTTGGTGTCAACTCTTCCTTGAAAAGGTCTTGTGGACAATGTATGCTCATGCTGGTCTAGTTCGTCATCATCGTTATACTCAATCCACAGAGATGAATCATCATCATCACTTTCATTGAACAAATTGTTCCAAATCATGAATGGTTGACTGTTCAAAGTGAAGTGACAAGTCTTAATATGAGATGTATCACTCTGGTTTGGATCAACGTCTGATTCAGGTTCTTCAAATTGACCTTCATGTTGTGAGGTTGTTTAACTACCCTAATCATCATCATCGTAGAACCATTCATGCATATGGGTTGTATCTTCCATTGGTTGATCAGCTGAATCATCTGGATAGAATGAGTGTTTTGTACCCATTGAGCAAAGATGGGTTGTAATTGTATGGCTCCACCAGGTGGGTTGGTCTTCACAAAAAAATCTAGGTGAATCAAGTTGATGGTCTGAATAGGATGGTGAGGTATGTTCCAATCTAGCCCCCATGGAATGGCTCTGATGATTGTAATCTTCATGGTTGTGTGATGGCGTTTGAAATTGAATGGTAAACAAATCAATGATCTCTTGAAGCCTCCTACCCTATTCAACATCCTTATCATGAAGTTGTTGTACTTGAGTAGCAATAATTTCAAGATTCATCAATTCTACCATACAGTTTTGTTAGGATTCCACTGTATCAAACATATGCACTTGGATGAGTCCTTGTTCAATAGTTTGGAGTATATTTCTACTGCAGTCTGCGATCTCGGTAGCTACTTGGAGCTAATGATCTTGCTTTTCTAGTAGCTGTTGGAGCAGGTCGACATTTTCTTGGAGATGAGGAGCTAAGGAGGAGGTGAGTGCGTTGACACTTTCTCTGGATAGCTCCACTACTCTAATAAATTCTTGATCCCTTGATAATGTGGAAATAAAAGGTTGATCTTCCATCTCCTTTGTTGGAAATTCAACATATGATGATGATGGAGGCAAGTATAGCTTGACTAGTTCTAGAGCACAACCTTCAATTATTTGCCAACAGTCAGAACTATAGAAAAACTCAGAAGGACAGGTGGATAAGATGACTTGCCTTGCTGAAGCAAGGTCCATAGATGAAAAAGTATAAGAAAAATAAAAGAAAAGCTATTCAGTATATATGAACAAGTATGTGTAAAATAAAAGAAGAACTATGCATATATATACAGGCTTATGGATGATAGAACAAGATCTTCGGGTGTGTAAATGTGAAAAACCACATCCCCGACAATGGCGCCAAAAGTTATGTGTGTTACCTTAATCGTGCGTCCAAAAGGAGGCAGACTCAGAATGGTCAAACTTTAAATTTATAACCTGAAACCTTCAAAGACCCCCACAACTTTATTACGAGACCAAAGTAGATATACGGGGTCAAATACAGGGACATGGGGATGCTTAGGATGCTTAAGATCTCACTCTTAAGTCAGATAAGCCAATTCGATAGTTGATAAAAGTAAGGAGCTAGAACAAGTCTAGCAGGTTGTCGCAAAATAAAACAAAAACAAAGAAAAGAAAAGAAAACAAAGCCCGTAGGATTCTACTAATCAGAGAGAAGGAGTTCCTGGATATGTAACACAAGTTGGGCAGTCTATGCACCCGTTCTCGGACATAGACAACCCTCAAACACCCAAGCAAGCAACCTATATCCAAACACGGTACGTACTGTGGTATCTGTTCCTGTGGGGTCATCCCACTCACTCTCGTGCAGCGTGACTAAAACCCATCAATAACATGAAACATTTATCGAGGAAAGACAAATCAGAACCCTAGAATATTCTAGATACCCTCTCAGGTCTAGAATGTTCAGAGGTGCTAGGAACATGTGTGATCTGGGCAGAACTAGGCGGTGGTACCGACCGTGCTCAGGTCTATGGTTCTGCACAGATCACCTTAGACCATCCTCCTTTCAGATTTTGATACAAACTACCTTCTCTTATCTATTTCTACAATGAATCTCTCGATGTAGGTAGAAATATAGGTTCAAGGAAGAAAGAGATCAACCAAACTAGCAATCATAACCAGAAAGAGAAGATTGAACATTAAACATACTAGATCTGAAATGAAATTGCTTGCTTAAGGTAAAAGTACATAAATATGTCTAAAACAGGCTACATAGACAAGAAGGAGCTCAACTAGCCATGGACAAGCATAGTTGGCACCGAACAAAGATGGACGAACATCATTTGTACAGAAACAAAGGAGAAAAGTAGAAGAAAGAAGAAGAAGAAGAAGAAGAAGAAGAAGAAGAAGAAGAAGAAGAAAAAGAAGAAGAGATTTAGCCTGTAGAGGAGAGGTGGATCTCACTCCTTAGCCTCTGTATAGGCCAGATCTCATCTTTGGGTCATTCTCCTTGGTCTTCTAGACTCCTTTGCCTCCTTTCCACTCGAATCCATCCCAAACAGTAACTTGGTGGGTGTATGGAGGTGGAAGATGGCTGGAAATGGTAGGATATGGGTGAATGGTGGTAGGTGGAAGCAAATTGGAGGAACAGACATAGGATGAGCACCTAAACCCTTCCATACCTTGGAACTCTCCCACGGGGCTCTGAGAACCAAGAGGATTCAAAACTTAGAACTCTTGATTTCCCAACCCCTCTCCAGATCATGAGGGGGGGTATTTATAGGTGAAGGCTAAAGATGGTCGCGACTCCTGCCTTGGTCACGACAGATCCCGTGGTCATGGTCATCCCACAGTTGCAGTTTTGGTGTTGCCTTCTCGACCGTGATCATGGTCAACTCTACATTCGTGGTCGACTCCGCGGTCACGGTCGTGGCGGGTGGAAGCCTAGTTGTTGTAAAAACCATGTGTTGGGGAGAAATCTTAGATAATATATTTCTTTTCATGTTCTGTGTCTGCAAGTCCCAAAATTGGCTAGTTGAGCAACTTTATCTATGAAAATATATAAATTACTAAAAGATAAGAATCTATGGTTATTTTGGGCATATTAAGGCTATATTGACACAAAACCATAAATAAATGCTTAGCATAGATGCCTAAATTTGGGTGTTATTAGATATGACTGTCTCACATGTACGAGATCACTTGGTTAGGTCAGGGAAGGTTCTAGATACTTTCCCAAAATTCATTTGGATTGCAGAATACTTGTTGTGCAAGAAAAAATAATATTTAACATTGGTTAGAAGTGAATTGACAATTCCATGTGCAAATAGGAAACTGCACAAAAGCACGAGATGACCGTTTCACACTGCTAAACAAACATCTCGCACATGATACGAATATTTTGTAGTGTAAGACAACCATTACACGGTCTGTAGATTCCAGAACATTCATGTTTCTAGACCCTTCTACTCTGACATCAACTAGGAACACTGACCTCACCATCTACTATAAATAGAGGGGTAATGGAGGCTTCCCAACACACAATTTAGATCAATGGCTCAGACAATTGTTGTCCTCTCTAGTTGTGATAACCAAAAGAGCCCAAGCAAGTCCTACCGAACTAGGGAGGGATAGTGAGGGAGGAGCAAATGACATCAATTGTTATGTGAGAGCATGTCGGCGACTAGTACACTGACAGAAGGGGACAACTCCTTCCTGTTAGCTCTGATAGTGCAACATGGAGTTCCGGATGGTCCACGTGGACTACTCTAGAGGAAAGAGTCATTTGGCTGCTTCTAGGAGGACGACGTCAGCCTGTAGTCTGTGGCAAGTCCACAGGTGGTGTTGTCGGAGTTGTTAGAGTTTGTTGTCCATGGTGAAGACCATGAGCTGCACAAACATCGTCCAAGATTGTAATTACATGGTGATGTCGCTGGAATTATTCTAGGACCAGGTATAACCTTGCAACCCTTCCTTCTTAGATACATTGTTATTGATGAGATTCTATTGGTTTCTGAGAAACGGGCAAATAAATTTATGTTTTCGCTGCCTATATCTGCACCCAATTTCCCAATAGTGGTATCAGAGCCCCATCAATCTACGATGTATCTGGGATCTAAATAGATGTGATAGGATTTAGTTTTTAATTTATTATTGCATACGATGCAGATATTAAAATGATTAATGTGCATATCCAACTAAATACCACATACGATCACAACAAATATATATGATATGATATAATATGCAATCCATACTCATTGCAGTAACATTTTTTTGATGGTGCATTATTATTGTGTCAGCTTTTGGGTCAGGCTAAAGATGGTGATTCATAGAGAGTCTAAGCCCAGAAGCATGCAGATGATTATGACAATGAGTTGTGCATATCATCTATCTGAGAGTTGCATATGATGCAATTGGCATGATTGCCTACCTTGATAATTGACTATGGATGCTGGTGTAGGCCGGGTAATAGTTGAATTATTTTAGATCTTAACCCACTAGAATATTGTACATTGTAGTATTCCAAATTCATACATGAGGATTATCAATTTGAAAAAATAGAGAGAGTGATAGTTAATTAAAAACCTAATTAATATCGTCAAATCTATCAAATCAAATCAAATTAGAAATGTTTTGAAAAGTTGAAATGTTTCTTTATATAATTAAAAGTCAAATACAAACACGTTCAAATTGCGATCAGTCCTTGAAAAAGGATAAAACGAGATAAAGTTCCACAATTAGTTAAGGACTTTGAGAAATGTTCTCATCTATGAGTGAAAGCTCTATTTCCTTGATAGACCAATGCCAGAGGAACCCACTCCAAATGTGGCTAAGGCTAAATGGATGCTTAATGGAAATATGCCAATGATGCCATAGACATTTGAATACCTAATGCTATGTTGTATGGACTTTGAGTTACATGGACAACATGAATACATGGACATTCTCAATATGGTAACACATCTCAAGAATCATGTAAAGCAAATAAGGTATAATATGAGTGCAAACTGAAAAAGGGGGTTCCAATAGAACCCCATATGCTCCATATGATTGGACATATGGAATGACTGGGAATTCTCTTAGGTCAAGAGTTTATCATGAATATGATTATGCAAGCATTGCATGAATCATATATTCAATTTATCTAATGATTGGCATGTTGATGCCAAAGCAAGGAAGAAAATAGATAAATCCATGATGATGATCAATGGAAGTGAGTCCTAGGTCAAAGGCAAGGCCAAGAAGTGTTCTCAGGCTAAGCTAAAGTCCAATTCTTCTACACTCAATATATGGAGATGGGTAAGTGTAAAAGGAATACGTCCTTTTCACTTAAAGGATAAATTGCCACCACTATCACTTGTTCGAACATTGGAATTATCCTCTTTATAGAGAATCTCAGGAAGAAGATAGAGATAGAGGTCTCTACTTCAGAACTTGAGAAAAAATAAGCTAGAACTGTGTGGAGAAAGGGTTGTTGCCACTATAGTTGAGAGTTGTCATTCAAGGGAAAATGATAGAATTAGTGAATTGCTATTATGTACTTGCCATTAATGAAAAATATCATATTTATTGTATGACAAAGACATTATGTTTCATTTTAAAAGATATGATCTTTTATGGCAATGACACGTGTCTCATAAACTATACTTGATAGTTATAGAGACAAATGTGTATGACACATATAATGAATGAATTGATGATTCAAATAATATATACCTATAACATTGTCATCTAATGCATATAAATGAGAAATGCACTTCTAGATTCCAAAATGGTGTTGGTCTAGACTCCTTTGGTTATTGAACAAATAAATACATGCATGTCCTATTTATTGAGCAATATCTTCACTAGATGTAGTGGGAGAGTGACTATTCTATTAGGCCTAGTACATATTGATGCACAATAGACCTTTTAGAATGAATGCTAAAGGTGGTTACTAGTACTGTTATGACCCACGTTGAGGTTAACCAATAAATACCTCAATTAGCGTGAGACACCTTGATTAAGTGTTGAGTATCATATTAAATATCATGATCAATCAAAATAATTTAATATGTGAATAAATGGTTGAGATTGAATCGTCTGAGATAATTAATGATAATAGCAATGATGATCATTAGGTTAATTAAGTTGGATTAAGTACTCACTGATGCATTTAGTGCTTTGGTCAGGTGAGACAGTCCAATTAGCATGATTTCGTGCACTAAGGGTGTAGAGAATCTCGCGCTTGAAAGTTTGCAAGAGAGACAATTCAAATTGGTCAATCGAGGCAATATTTATCCCATTTTCTAGTTCTTTGGACCTTGGCTGCAATTTATCCATTTTTGGCTATATTAACTTTTCCTTTTCCGTTTTCTTCCTTATCTCCTTCTTTACCCCAATACAACAGGACCGACTGTATTAGGCGCACAGCTGCGCTCAATCGTCTGCGGAGCAGAGGAGAAATCGGGGCGATCTCTGGAGCTCAAACCCTGATCCATGGCGCCCTCTACCCTCCTCTCGCCTTCCTCTTCTTCTTCTTCCTCTTCTATTCCCCTCCTTCCTCGATCCCTAGTTGCGCCCTACTTGCAGGGCGACACCCCAAGGAGCTGTGCGACCATAGGCTAGCAGTAGCAGTCGATGGTCAAGCACGGACGGCCAAGAGCTAGCACGATGCCGTCATCCTTCTTCTTTACTTCCTCTACCTCGCCCTAGCGGCACCCACCTACAGCTCAACGTGCTTGAGCGCTCTTGAAGCTGTGGCCAAAGCAACAGCCGTAGCAATGGCCAACAACTAGGGCCGGCGGCCAGAATCCTCTTGGGCACACGAAGTTGCAAGGAAAGTTTGCCTTTGAGCTCGACCTAGTGCCTCGAGCACGAATCCGCAACACCTGTCCCTCCCCTCCTTCTCATTTCTCGTTTCTTGGATGCCCCAAGCTGCTGGGCGGTGCCCAGAGCGACAACAGCAGCCAGGGATGGATGGGCACCCCCATAGCACCTCAAATGGCGGCCTAAACTCCGACTCTGAGGTCCAAGTACGAGTTGCAGCTCCAACGGTGATCGACACCCAACCAAGAAGTTCAATTTCAACCTGTACATGTGAGTATGGTACTGTTGGGAAGCTGCTGCAGATTCAAATTGGACAATTCCAAGGTTGAAGACAACCGAATCTTGCCCGGAATCAGGCCCTGAACGCACCTCCGGACGAATCCGGATAGTCCAAATCAAAGTGAGTAGGATTTCATTCATTTATCATTAAATAACTCAGGCGTTTGAATATTTTCTGTTTGGTGCGCAAATTACGCTGATAACAGGCGTTATCAGGCGTAGGGCGGCGTTTGGCGTCGCCCGACTTTTTATTTCATAAACTGCTTCTAGACGCTGTTATATGATTAAATTTAGCATTTGATCAGTGTGGATTGAATTGGTGATTTATATGGTTCATTTGAAACCCAAATTGCTTATTTGAATGTTGAAATTAGAAATTCATGTCAAAAATGGTATGGATTGGGTATGAACCCAGACAACAAGGATTTCTGATAAATTATCATATGTACGATTTTAAAGTTGATATGAATAAATAAAATACGCAATAAAACCCTAATTGCATATATCTTTTGACGTTAATATGTGTAAATTGATATTTACATGAAATGGCACATTTCTCTGAATTATTACCAGAAATTCTCAAGTATTGTTATTAAATTGTGTTGTGATAGGTAATTAACTCTTAATTGAGTTAAGTGATGCACAAACCAGGATTTGGGTTAATGTGCACGTTTTTCGAGAAATTTAGAGAATTGATAATTGTTGAGTATGATTCTCATATGTGAAGTAAATTTCTTTAATTTGTGCAATAAGATGTTCAATTGTGTAAATTCGCTATGTATGTGCCAAGTTGAAATAAGTTGGGTTATTTATGCATTTCTAATTTGTTTGAATGCATGGTATGAGAATTTCTCAGAAATTACAATGATTTGAAATATATTGCTCTGACAGTTTTAGAATGACAGTGTATTGTGATTTGATCTGAAATCAGTAAATGTGATATTCCTGTTTAAGTGTTTATATGTTAATCAGTTAATAGACTTAGGTGCCCCAACACCGTAGAACCCCATTGCGCGGTATGTACCTTTGGGGGGAAACGATCGATCTAGCCTTGTGCCTAGATGATCGGTGGCTCGTGTTCAACAATAATCCGTGCGTGTGTCACGGTGGCACGAGGGCAGAGAGACAGTGTTCAACAATAATCCGTGCGTGTGTCACGGTGGCACTGGAGTAAATAGGGGTTATTCAACAATAATCCGTGCGTGTGTCACGGTGGTAACCCAGACCCTCCGACTGTGCACTACAGGTTGCGGGAGGAGTCCAGAGCACTCAGAGTTAGTGCAGACAGGCCCTTGTGCGCCTGAGAGTCCTGTGCAGACCAGGACGAGAAGTCAGACTTAGCATTTCCCGGGTGTGTCGCTAAGTCTTGTACGGTGGGATCGTAGTTTGCTACAGATCTTCATATGCAGAGTGCGCTGCATATGTTTGGGGCATAACTAAAATGTAATCATATAGGATCACAGTAAATTTATTATGTTAAGAGTTTAGAACTTCTGTGCTAGTTCTCATTAATTGCTTTATTATTCAAGATATGCAGTTTCTGATATTTTATGCTTTACAGTTATGCGATATTTGTTGTTGTATAGAAATGTGATTATCATCTGTAAAATCTGCTATGCCATTAGAACTGCTCTGTATAATATTGTTCTTATGCTTAATTTCAATTTAATAAACTTGACGAGTTGTTTAATGATAGTTAAATGAAATGCTATTCACTGAGCGAGTAGGCTTACCCCTCTACTCAAACATTTTTAGGTCAGCGACAGTTCCAGGAATCAGAAGGATCTTTTCATCCCAACGTTTAATCAGCAGAGGGTTTGTAGCTAGTCTAGTTAGAGGTCTCTTAGTCCTTTCCCCTCGGTCCTTGGGACATGGTGTGGGTGAGAGAGAGTGTGTATGTGTAATGTGTATAAAGATGTAAATTAACTGTTATGTTTTACTTTCCGTTAAACAATGTTACATGTTGTAAACTCTGCTTATGTTCTCTAGCTAGTTTAATTGAAATGCTTCCGCAATAGTTATTTATGTTTTAGTTTACAGCAATAATCCGGATATCATTACGAGGTTTTAAAAAGAAAAAGTTCTCAGTGATTTGTTTATGTGATAATCCCTCCGTCGCGCCCTAATCTCGTGATTAGTGGTTAGTGTGAGATCGGGGTGTGACATCTTGGTATCAGAGCTTTGGTTTGAGTACTTAGTTACTCAAGGTCAGGGGACGATAAGAGACCAATAGGATTAAGGTTTATGTGTCTTTCTTCTATCTGTAATTTTCTAACAGGAAGTGTTCTGTTATATTATTACAGATAGCAGGAAGAGGATGTGGTCACGAGAATCAAGTAAAAGGCTTAAGATGAGTCGTTAAGAAACATTAAGGTCAAAGAATAAAGTTATAAGTAAGGCGAATAATAAATGATGTGTTTTAGCTCTGGAAGGTCTGAGTGTTTAGATACCCTGGCCAGGTGTCTGAATACTTAGATTGACCAGTATCAAGCTACTCTGTCTGTTCTTCTCTGGATGCCCTGGCCAGGTATGCAGAGGAAGGATAGGCTAGAGGGAAACCCTAGAAATCTTAGGGTTAAGAGATAAGAAATTAATATAGGAATAAGAGATTAAATATAGGATGCAATACAACTCTTGTTTTATATTGCTTATTTGATTAGAGATCACTAGAATGCTCTTATATGCATGAATTTAGATTTTCAGTTTGTAAAGTAAATATGATTCTTTTATGTTGTTGTATGTCACGAAATGATTTATTTATTGTTTAAATTCTTTGTATCAAGTAGACCAAAAGTTATGTTTAAATGAGTTTGCCTTAAGTGGATATTCATTCCACATGTTTGAAATCAATAGGAGTTAGTTAATCCTGAGTAGCTCTTGGCTTCAGGACTGCAGGTTCGGCCTGGTCCGGCTGGCAGGATGCGATACTGGGATTTAATGACTCCTATTAACAATATTATAAAAATAGATTCTGGATGATTTAGACTCGTATCATAGTGAGAATGTATATACACTGAGATGTTGAAATATAATGGAAAGATTAGAACAGCTAAGAAGTAGCTGGAACTGATATCAGAAGCCTAATGTTGGCGTCTCATTTGAGCAATCCTTAATTGGAAATAAAAGGAAACGATATCAGGTTCATATTAAATTCAATGATTAGTATTATATGAACTCTGAATATGAGAATATGGAAAAGAAATGAGAAAAGTATGTAATGGCTAGGACGTAAGAATCGACCATGGATTGGATCATGTAATAGAGTAAAATACGTTTATGTATTTCAAAGCAAATAGAAAATAGAAGAAAATAAGTTGAACATACAATAAGTACATATAAATAAAGAGTCTTATGAAAATCATAAGATCAAGACAAGAAACTTAGTAGGATTAAAGGAAATGTTAAAAATGATGACTTGATTAAGGAACGAGAATTATAAGACATAATTGAGAGTATGGAATGCATATCTTTATTATAAAGTTAAATACATTCATACATATTACCTTTGGATTCTAAGTCTCTATCAACTAACAAATTAGTTTTTAAAATAAAGAACAAACACATAACTTAGAAAATGAATGCATGATATAAAAATTTCTCAGTATTTACAATTATACGACCACATTTTCTGAATGATATAGCAGTGTGGTAATTGAATTTTAACTTTTATTTGGTATATCCAATTGATCTCAAATTTTAACTGTGCTTGAAAAATACAATTTTAGACACTCTGTTAAATTGGCATAAATTTTTTTGAATGACTTTTGACCTCTACAGTAAGGGTGTCGGCCGAGTTTGTAACTCAGCCGAACCTGCTGCAGACTGCAATATAGTAGTGCACTGTTTGATTTTTAATTAATTATTGGTAACTTGAAATGATCTCAAATTTTTACTGTAAGTCTAAAACTTTATTAGGAACAACATATAAAATTTTCAAAATTTTTTGAGTTTCTGTTTACAGTTTAATAAACGAATTACAGAAACTATTATAAAACTGAATTTTCAGCTAAATGTAATTAAAGTTGAATGCTGGGTTAATATGTTATTGCCCCAAGCAACTCAATTTGATTTATATAATCGACCACACATACACAATAATGCTATGCTATTAATAAAGGATCAAACCCTAGAATGATTAAAGTTGTAGTAGTTTAAGGGATATCATTAGTGATGTAACCTTGAATACTAGTAACTTTGTAAAATAAGATCTTGAGATATGTTCTATGAAAAGTAAATTGGTTTTGATAGTGATCTAGGGTTTTGAAGTAGATAATCTGATCGGTACATGAACAACATGAAATGATTTAGAGGAATGAGTAAGACATAAACCTAAAATGTAACAATAAGTAAGTAACATAGAAAGCGGAGTATTATCCAATTATGATCTAAAGATAGTTGATGTAGTTCATGTTTTAAAGACATGGTGTTACTATCTTTATGATGTGACAATAGATTATCACCCTGGTAAAGAGAATGTGGTGACTGATGCTTTCAGCAGAAAGTCAAGTTCAACAGCCAATGCATTCTCTATGACAGGTTTCAATAGAGACCTGCTAGTAGAAATGTGGGAGTTGGACTTAGACTCAGGGGTAATAGCATAGAGTGACTTGATTGTATAAATGTAAGTTAAGCTTACATCTTATGATCAGATCGAGGAACTACTATGGGGTGATAGTGAGTTAAACCAGACCATGCATGACAGGTTGTGTGTATCTCGAGATTAAGTAAAATTCTTTTAAGGGGAAAAGCCTGAAAGAAAAGATTCTTATGGAAATGTATGTATTGATGTACGCTATGCTTTCAGGAAAACACTAAGATGTACATGAATCTCAAGGAGTTGTATTGGTGGTCTAATATATATAAGGATGTAGTTGAGTACGTGGCAAGATGCAACGTGTGTCAGTAGGCTAAGGCTGAACACCAGAAACCTACAGGTACCTTGCAATCTTTTCTTACACCAGAATGGAAATGGGAACATATCACAATGGATTTTGTGATAGGGTTGCCCAGGACACCTAGAGGTTGTGACTCAATATGAATGATTGTGGATAGACTAATTAAGTCTGCTCACTTTCTTCATATTAAGTTAACCTTTGATGTCCCAAAGTTAGCTAAGATATTTGTGGATAAGATAGTCAGGTTGCACGGTATTCCAGTTTCAATTATATCAGATAGAGATCCTAAATTCACATCTAGGTTTTGAGACCAGTTGCATCATGCTTTGGGCACAAAGTTAAGATTTAGTATAGTTTTTCACCCCTAGACGGATGGTCAATCAGAAAGAACCATTCAGACTCTTCAGGACATGTTGAGAGCATGTGTCTTGCATGTCAGTGAAAGTTAGGAAGACCACTTGAGCTTTATAAAGTTTGCATACAACAATGGTCACCATTCCAGTCTTGGTATGGCCCCGTATGAAGCCCTATATGGTAGCAAGTGTAGATCACCCATATGTTGGTATGAGGTTGGTGAAAAGTAGATTCTTGGACCCTAGATAGTGGATTTGACCACTGAAAAGATTACTGTGATCAAGGTACAATTGAAAGTTTCACATGATAGACATAAGAGTCATGCTGAGAAGAGGTGTTGACCACTTGAGATTCAGGTTGGTGATGAAGTGTATCTGAAAGTTTCACCATGAAAAGGAATGTTGAGGTTTGCCAAGAGAGGCAAACTGACTCATAGGTGTATGGGCCCATATCCTGTCATTGAGAGGATTGGACTTATAACCTATAAGTTGGATTTGCCATCCGAGTTGGCTAATTTACATGATGTATTTCATGTAGCGATGTTGGAGAAGTGTTATCCCGGTTCAGAGAATATAGTGGATCTATAACCTGCTCAGCTCAGACCAGATGTATCCTATGTTGAGGGATCAGTACAGATAATTGATCGGTGGATCAAGAAGCTCAAGAATCTAGATACCATTAGTGAAAGTTCTGTAGAGAAACCATAACCTAGAGGAAGCCATGTGGGATCTTGAGTTTGGGATGCGTAGCAAGTTCCTTTTCTCTTTTAGGAATTTCGGGACGAAATTCTTATAAGGGAGGGAGATTGTTATGACCCACGTTGAGGTTAACCAATAAATACCTCAATTAGCGTGAGACACCTTGATTAAGTGTTGAGTATCATATTAAATATCATGATCAATCAAAATAATTTAATATGTGAATAAATGGTTGAGATTGAATCGTCTGAGATAATTAATGATAATAGCAATGATGATCATTAGGTTAATTAAGTTGGATTAAGTACTCACTGATGCATTTAGTGCTTTGGTCAGGTGAGACAGTCCAATTAGCATGATTTCGTGCACTAAGGGTGTAGAGAATCTCGCGCTTGAAAGTTTGCAAGAGAGACAATTCAAATTGGTCAATCGAGGCAATATTTATCCCATTTTCTAGTTCTTTGGACCTTGGCTGCAATTTATCCATTTTTGGCTATATTAACTTTTCCTTTTCCGTTTTCTTCCTTATCTCCTTCTTTACCCCAATACAACAGGACCGACTGTATTAGGCGCACAGCTGCGCTCAATCGTCTGCGGAGCAGAGGAGAAATCGGGGCGATCTCTGGAGCTCAAACCCTGATCCATGGCGCCCTCTACCCTCCTCTCGCCTTCCTCTTCTTCTTCTTCCTCTTCTATTCCCCTCCTTCCTCGATCCCTAGTTGCGCCCTACTTGCAGGGCGACACCCCAAGGAGCTGTGCGACCATAGGCTAGCAGTAGCAGTCGATGGTCAAGCACGGACGGCCAAGAGCTAGCACGATGCCGTCATCCTTCTTCTTTACTTCCTCTACCTCGCCCTAGCGGCACCCACCTACAGCTCAACGTGCTTGAGCGCTCTTGAAGCTGTGGCCAAAGCAACAGCCGTAGCAATGGCCAACAACTAGGGCCGGCGGCCAGAATCCTCTTGGGCACACGAAGTTGCAAGGAAAGTTTGCCTTTGAGCTCGACCTAGTGCCTCGAGCACGAATCCGCAACACCTGCCCCTCCCCTCCTTCTCATTTCTCGTTTCTTGGATGCCCCAAGCTGCTGGGCGGTGCCCAGAGCGACAACAGCAGCCAGGGATGGATGGGCACCCCCATAGCACCTCAAATGGCGGCCTAAACTCCGACTCTGAGGTCCAAGTACGAGTTGCAGCTCCAACGGTGATCGACACCCAACCAAGAAGTTCAATTTCAACCTGTACATGTGAGTATGGTACTGTTGGGAAGCTGCTGCAGATTCAAATTGGACAATTCCAAGGTTGAAGACAACCGAATCTTGCCCGGAATCAGGCCCTGAACGCACCTCCGGACGAATCCGGATAGTCCAAATCAAAGTGAGTAGGATTTCATTCATTTATCATTAAATAACTCAGGCGTTTGAATATTTTCTGTTTGGTGCGCAAATTACGCTGATAACAGGCGTTATCAGGCGTAGGGCGGCGTTTGGCGTCGCCCGACTTTTTATTTCATAAACTGCTTCTAGACGCTGTTATATGATTAAATTTAGCATTTGATCAGTGTGGATTGAATTGGTGATTTATATGGTTCATTTGAAACCCAAATTGCTTATTTGAATGTTGAAATTAGAAATTCATGTCAAAAATGGTATGGATTGGGTATGAACCCAGACAACAAGGATTTCTGATAAATTATCATATGTACGATTTTAAAGTTGATATGAATAAATAAAATACGCAATAAAACCCTAATTGCATATATCTTTTGACGTTAATATGTGTAAATTGATATTTACATGAAATGGCACATTTCTCTGAATTATTACCAGAAATTCTCAAGTATTGTTATTAAATTGTGTTGTGATAGGTAATTAACTCTTAATTGAGTTAAGTGATGCACAAACCAGGATTTGGGTTAATGTGCACGTTTTTCGAGAAATTTAGAGAATTGATAATTGTTGAGTATGATTCTCATATGTGAAGTAAATTTCTTTAATTTGTGCAATAAGATGTTCAATTGTGTAAATTCGCTATGTATGTGCCAAGTTGAAATAAGTTGGGTTATTTATGCATTTCTAATTTGTTTGAATGCATGGTATGAGAATTTCTCAGAAATTACAATGATTTGAAATATATTGCTCTGACAGTTTTAGAATGACAGTGTATTGTGATTTGATCTGAAATCAGTAAATGTGATATTCCTGTTTAAGTGTTTATATGTTAATCAGTTAATAGACTTAGGTGCCCCAACACCGTAGAACCCCATTGCGCGGTCTGTACCTTTGGGGGGAAACGATCGATCTAGCCTTGTGCCTAGATGATCGGTGGCTCGTGTTCAACAATAATCCGTGCGTGTGTCACGGTGGCACGAGGGCAGAGAGACAGTGTTCAACAATAATCCGTGCGTGTGTCACGGTGGCACTGGAGTAAATAGGGGTTATTCAACAATAATCCGTGCGTGTGTCACGGTGGTAACCCAGACCCTCCGACTGTGCACTACAGGTTGCGGGAGGAGTCCAGAGCACTCAGAGTTAGTGCAGACAGGCCCTTGTGCGCCTGAGAGTCCTGTGCAGACCAGGACGAGAAGTCAGACTTAGCATTTCCCGGGTGTGTCGCTAAGTCTTGTACGGTGGGATCGTAGTTTGCTACAGATCTTCATATGCAGAGTGCGCTGCATATGTTTGGGGCATAACTAAAATGTAATCATATAGGATCACAGTAAATTTATTATGTTAAGAGTTTAGAACTTCTGTGCTAGTTCTCATTAATTGCTTTATTATTCAAGATATGCAGTTTCTGATATTTTATGCTTTACAGTTATGCGATATTTGTTGTTGTATAGAAATGTGATTATCATCTGTAAAATCTGCTATGCCATTAGAACTGCTCTGTATAATATTGTTCTTATGCTTAATTTCAATTTAATAAACTTGACGAGTTGTTTAATGATAGTTAAATGAAATGCTATTCACTGAGCGAGTAGGCTTACCCCTCTACTCAAACATTTTTAGGTCAGCGACAGTTCCAGGAATCAGAAGGATCTTTTCATCCCAACGTTTAATCAGCAGAGGGTTTGTAGCTAGTCTAGTTAGAGGTCTCTTAGTCCTTTCCCCTCGGTCCTTGGGACATGGTGTGGGTGAGAGAGAGTGTGTATGTGTAATGTGTATAAAGATGTAAATTAACTGTTATGTTTTACTTTCCGTTAAACAATGTTACATGTTGTAAACTCTGCTTATGTTCTCTAGCTAGTTTAATTGAAATGCTTCCGCAATAGTTATTTATGTTTTAGTTTACAGCAATAATCCGGATATCATTACGAGGTTTTAAAAAGAAAAAGTTCTCAGTGATTTGTTTATGTGATAATCCCTCCGTCGCGCCCTAATCTCGTGATTAGTGGTTAGTGTGAGATCGGGGTGTGACAAGTACCTCACTATATTACTGATGTGCCCAGTAGATATGGAAAATTATATTTAATGAAATACAAGTATGCATCTCTTGAAGTGTTCAAGGAGATCATAAATGAAGTACATAACTAACTTGGTAAAAATATTAAGATACTTCGATTAATCGATTTTAAAATATTTTAAACCAAGAGTTTGAGGACCTTCTGGAGATATGTGATAGTATATCACAATGAACTTTGCTTGAACATGATGATGTGTTAGAAGGAAGGTATCACACCTTGTTAAGGTATGATTATCAATGAAACTAGCTAAAATTCCAATTTCCTTTGGGCACATGCTAAACACTAAAAGAATGTACCGTCTAAAATGGTTCAAAAGATAACATATGTGATATGGTATCGGAATTGTTCCTATATGTCTTTGATAGTGATTAAATATGAATGCCTATACAAGAAAGTTGTTTCTTAAAAGGAGATTTGTCCACAAATTGCATAAATGTTATTTTGTTATATACTACTCTTATCCCAATCCTAAAACAAAGTTGTTTATTGATCTGGATGGATAGATTCCAGATGAGGAACCTAGTTCCAAATGAATTAGTGGGAGTAAAAAGTAGAACTCAAAATTTTTGAGACGAACAAGAAAACATTGAACCTAAAAGAGGTACAACGGGAACAATGAGAATCATAAAGTGTTGTTGAATCTCAAGTTCTTTCTGTAACACAAAGCCTTATAGTTTTGGTAGATCATGCCTTAAGTTTGAAGATTATATGATATCTTGTAACTCAACAAGGCAATGAGTTGATCATAATCATGATTCAACTAAATAACCAGAAGCTATTGAACGACCAAATTCTGAGACATGGCTTGAGGCCATAAGGTCAAAGATGGACTCCATGTACACCAACAAGGTATGACCTTGATGGATTCACCTAAAGGGGTAAAACCCATAGGGTGCATTTGGGTTTTTGAGAGAAGACAAACATGGAAGGGCAGATTGGCTGTGATGATATTCAAACAAGTTCAAATTGTTGAACATGTTGAAGTCTTTCACCAATTACCATGGTTAAATCCATCAGTATCATGCTTGCAATTGTAGCTTAGTAAGACTGTGAGATTTGGCATATGGATGTTAAAACAGCATTCTGTAAATAGAATAATTGTATAGGATGTGTATGTGACACAACCTAATGGTTTTATAAATCCTTTAATGCAAATAAAGTCTATAAGCTACAAAGGTCAATCTAATGATTGAAGTAAGCATATCAGAGCTGGAATCTTCTATGTGACAAGATAGTCAAAGTGTTTGACTTGAGTCAAAATGAAGATGAAATCTATGATTACAAAGATTTAGTGGGAGCATATGTATATTACACATAATCATGTGGAATAACATCCTTATCCTACAAATTTTAAACACCTGGCAAGGAAAGTACCTTCTCTATGAAGGACTTAGGAGAAGCATCCTATGTGATAGGAATTGAGATCTATACAGATAGATCTGGAAAGCTTCTTGACCTAAGAAAGAGAACATACACTAGCAAGATGTTGAAGGGTTCAACATATGTTGAAGGGTTCAACATGCATTATTCATTGAGAGAAAACTTGTCCATGTTCCACAGAGTTAGTCTCTCAAGATCCTAGTGTCCCAGTTCTTATGAAGAACATGAACACATAAATAGATGGCATATTCATTTGCAATTGGATCTATCACATATGTACTCATCTTGTTGTCTCGTATGTATTGGATATGATGAGAAGATATCCTCTAATATCATATGTATTGGACATGACGAGAGGATATCCAATCATCTCATATGTATTAGACATGATGAGAGGATATATATATATATATGTGTGTCTGGTAATCTCATATGTATTGGACATGACGAGAAGGTATATGCCAGATGCCAGTGAGAGTCATTGGACTACCATAAAAGAACATATTTAGGCGCTGATGAAGCACCAAAAGGATTAGTTCCTTGGTCATGGTAATAAGGAATAGTTGGGTGTAAAGCGTTACACCGATGCAAGCTTCCTAACTGACAAATAAATAAATCATAATCTATTTTTGTGTTTGACCTTAAAACAAGAACAATAAGCTAGAAGGGTTCCGAGCTAATGACACTTGTTTAAATCTACAGTAGAAGTCGAGTATCTCTATGTTATGAGAGCAACAAAAGATATTGTATAAAGTTCATATGGCTGAAGTTATGGGAGGTTCCAACTATTGATGACTCAGTAGAAATATTGTGATAGAAATGGAGCTATATGATAGGCAAGGAATCTTAGATAGCATACTATGGTGCTTCCATCTCATACAAGATGTCGTATAGAAAAGAGATGTGAAAAGTGTAAAATACCGACTAAAAGCAAATGTTGCTAAACCTACTAGAGTGCTTGCACAACTAAACATGATGGACATGTTAAAGATCACTCGAAATATGATTCGTGGGTGATTGTCTCTAAGTGCAAGTGGGAGTTTGTTGGTATGTATGTCCAGAGAGCCAATCATATAATGATTTGAGTGAGACATTAGATACTTGATTTGATAATTATAAATATAATTCCATCTATTATGTTTGTCTCAGTCATGAGATGATGACACAAACGTAAGTAAATGTCTAAAGAATGATGTTACTTGATGACATATGCCTTCAGGTTGAGGACCTAAACGATGAGATCATATGTATGATAAGAGTACATACATTCTTGTTATGTCCCTAGTCAGTTATTACTGTGGACAAAAAATAGACAACAGTAATACATAAGACTAGAGTGTGTGTTGATTGATGTCAGAGTCTCATTAGTCATGATATGTGATATCAAGTCAAGCACACAAATACATGTTAGTGAACAAGGTATTAAACGGACCCACCGTGAGAGTGATACATGGAAACCATAGAATGGTAGTCAGAATCATCTCTCATAGTGGTGGTGGTGATTGTGGCTCTTAGACCTAAAATCACTGCACTCATCACATGGCTTTGGGTACACTTTGACATCATTAAGTGTAGTCCTAAAACATGGGTTGTTATAACAGTGATGATTGAGTGACTTTGACACATGGGGATAGAATGTGAGTGATAGAGATGGGATTTGTCCCTCCTACTAGAGATTGATGCCCTTTGATAAGTGAGAGTGAGAGTGTATGGCCGTACCCATGTGATTCAATATATGATACGTGAACTCACATGCATCTCAGACAGTCTGCTTTAGTTTAAGGGACATTGATTAAACGTTGAGTGGATGACGATTGCACGCCTCGAGTTCAATTAGAATATTAGAGACAAAGGAACTATACGATCACAGTAACACTATTCACATATTATAGGTTGAAGTTGTTCTCCAACTTTCTGAATTAATTGGATAGCAATGACGTGCGACTAGGCACCACTCTTTGCTTGTGATGTCATAAGTTGTTATGGACATTCACTGCCAACGTAATTCTGGACCTATAGGATCACACACATAGGATACACTTGGATTAAAGGAGTATATTCATGAATGATGCTTAGATTGAATGCTAAAGGTGTTTAGGTATTCAGTTAAATAATAGATCAACAGAATGGACTCAGAATCATCAAGTTCAAGTGTTATACTGACTGATTGGAGTGTCAGGTTGTTTGGAATTGATTAACTAAAGTGTTTAGGTTTTCAATTCACGCACCAACAATTGACTATACTACCAAAAAGCCATATAAAGTGTTGAGACAGGCGCTTGGGGTGCCAAATGGCTGTCTCAAGTGTTGAGATGAGTGTTTAGTTTGTCAGGTTGGTTGGAACGAAGTTGGCTACCCAAACTGAGGTGAATCGAAAGGTTCATACTGATGAACTGACTCGGCTCGGCTCACCAGACGACCATCTGGGTGAGCGAGATTACCGTCTCGCATGTGCAAGATCGCTCAGTTAGGCTGAGGAAGGTTCTAGATACTTTTCCAAATTCGTTTGGATTGCACAATACTTGTTGTGCAAAAAAAATTGATGTATTGGTTAGAAGAGAATTGCTGATTTCATGTGCAAATAGGAAACTATAGAAGCACAGGACGACTGTTTCACATGGTGAAATGACCACCTCATGCACAATATGACCGTTTTGCAGTGCAAGACGATCGTCTCGTGGTCTGTAGATTCCAGAACATTCATATTTCTGGACCCTTCTACTCCCACATCAACTGGGAACCCTGACCCTACCCTCTACTATAAATACATGGGTATTGGGGGCTTCCCAAAACACACAATTAGTATCAGTGGCCCTGACAATTATTGCCCTATCTGGTTGTGGTAACCACGTATCCCAAGTAGGTCCTACCCGACTAGGGAGGGATAGTGAGGGAGGAGCAACTGAGATTAGTTATTGTGGGAGAGCATGTCAGCGACTAGTTCGCTGACAGGAGGGGACAACTCCTTCCTGTTGGATCTAGAAGCACAACGTGGAGTTCCCGGTGGTCCGCATGGACTACTCTAGAGGCAAGAATCCTTTAGCTACTGCTAGGAGGATGACATTAGCTTGCAGTCTGTGGCGAGTCCACATGTGGCGTTGTAGGAGATGTTCAAGTATGTTGTCTGTGGTGAAGACCAGGAGATACACAAACACCGTCTAAGATTATAATTATAGGGTGATGTCGTTAGACTTGCTCCAAGACTAGGTATAACCTTGCAACCCTTCCTTCCTAGATACATTGTTGTTGACGAGATTATGATAGTTTCTGGGAAATGGGCAAATAAATTTTTGTTTCCACTGCCTATATCTATGCCTGATTTCCTAACAAATGGTAGAAGACTTTACATATCAAGGATGCAATATAACATGATGGGGCATGGGTCTAGGATAAATCACTCGAGATGCTTTTCTGAAGGGTCTACTTTTGGAGGTTATGATTAGGAACACTATATATATATGATATAGATAAAAATATCCAAGTATAGGAGAGGCATTATGCAAGGTGGAACCACATGCATAGGGAGGATAGTTGGTGAAATAGTGACAAATATGGTGGATGGACCTACCTTTTGTGTCTACAATGTTAAAGCATATGATTTGGAACACTATAGGTGTAGGAAATAATTTTACTTGCAAAATTATAGGAAGTCTTTGTAGGAAGCATAGGTCGATGATGGTTGGTATCATGGAGCTCCTCGCTCACTTAGTGCATTTGGAGGAGCTCTATGACATTGTTGGGTTGGACTGGTCTGCTGATATTGAGATCTTGGGAGGC
Source organism: Alisma plantago-aquatica (assembly GCA_963693085.1). Classification (NCBI taxonomy): domain Eukaryota; kingdom Viridiplantae; phylum Streptophyta; class Magnoliopsida; order Alismatales; family Alismataceae; genus Alisma; species Alisma plantago-aquatica. Next base: position 515,711,444 of record OY856411.1, read on the forward strand.
AATATTCAGGCATATGCAAACTCATCCCTTCAACATGTGATTTTCTACTCTCACTAGCAGCACATCACTATACAATTGACAAATAGCATGGGAGGAGCCTCTTTTGACGTCATAATATATGCTAAATGCATAAGGACTAAAGGCAAAGCTTTATGGGCATCTCTAATGGATATGTCTTTGCTGATTGGTGATAACATTTGGGAGATGTTATGAGACTTCAACATATCCTTGGAATGTAAAGAGAGGAGGGGGTGAATGAACCAGACATATAGGGAATGATGGAATTTAATCACTGAGTGGATGATCTGGATCTACACAATATCTCATACGAGGGGAGTAGATCCACTTGGGTGGATAAGAAAAGATTCACTCCCACAACTTGGGAAAGGCTTGATAGAGGGTTTGTCAATAATGTTTGGATGGCTCATGCCCCTATGGCAAAGGTTGACCATCTCACTAGGTATAGGGTGTCAAATCACTACATGATAATGGTGAGTTTGTAGTCCATACCTCAGCTAGCCCGTTCACTTTTCTAGAGATATGGATGTCACACAATAGATGCATGGAGGCCATTATTAAAGAATGGAGCATGGAGACCATTTAGGTTCTTCTCCAAAATAAATAACCCGAGGAAAAATTTATAGGTTTGGAACAAAGAGATGTTTGGCAATATATCCCATATGAAAAAAGATTTGGAGGACATCGTGCATTATTTGCATGTGGTGTTTGAAGGATCCTACTCAACTGAATGAGAAGTCATTGTTGGAAGTAGAAGAAGAGCTAGAGGTAATCTTAGGTAAAGAATAATCACTTTGGAAGGAAAATTTGAGGATTTCCTAACTAGATGATGATGAGAGAATTACACATTTCTATCATTCTATTGTCAAAGCCAAGAGAAAGAGGATAGTTGTCAAAATATGATGTTACCTTATGCGGTGATGATTGTGGACAAATCACGCATAGTCTCGCATGCGGATAATTATTTTGCCACTTTCTTTGTGGGGTCAGGGGCCTTAGTCAACAAGGTGATGCTGGTGTTCCTTGATCTATTGAATACAATGCTCACCATACAATAATGTGGAATTGATAGTGATTTCCACAAAGGAGGAGGTTATGAACAATATGAAGATGATAGATTCCTCCTCGATTCCATCCCAGATGGGATTGGTTTGGAGTTCTACCTGGCGGCGTGGGAGATCATTATTGTGGACCTCCTAGAGTTGATTTGTAACATCCCAAGACTGGGTTATGCTTTAACCCTAGGTGTTTTTATTAAGAGAGATGATTATATGCTTAATCTTATCTTGTGAAAAGTAATTAGGGCTCAAGAGGAACTTATGTTGCAATTCTAGTCCTTTTTGAACATTGTTGAAATCAATGTTTTGCTTGTTTTGGACTAAAGTGCAAATTACCCAATTTGAGGGGTTTAAGTGCAAATTGTGCATGATAATATGTTATTCATGTGTTGAAGCATCATGAGAGTGAAAATGATGCTGAGGTATGGCTTATGGAAGTCTGAGTACCAATAAAGAGCTGATAAAGTAATGTTTGTGCATGAAAACCTCATTTTGGTGTAATGTGCAATTTACCCAAAACGTAGGGTGAAATATGTAATTTACCACTTCAATAAGGTCCCTAATGTTTCTTGGAATCATGTAGAGCAAATAAAATGAGAGGGGCCCCTCATTTGAATTAAGTTGGAGGAGAGAGAATCTTGATATTAAAATAATCAAGATTTAATCCTAATTGAGACCCTAATTCAATTTAGGGCAAAAATAAATGTATTAATTAAAGGGCCTTCAACCAAAATTAAAATGGTTGGATTCATATGTGTGTGGACATCCTTGAGCCTTGCAAGGACCACGAAAATATCCAAGGGAGTGGATAACTCACTCACAATTTTATAAGAAAAAGAAATATCCACTCACATATGGATATTCATATAATATGATTTGAGGTGCTTAATTTGCTTTTCTTTAAATCATGGATAATTGAGAGGAATAAGAGGCAAAAAAGATAGCCTCAGATCCAAGGAATATGAGGGGGAAGAGGCGGCCCTATTTTTGGGATTAAATGAAATTTAATAAGGCACTTTCTCTCTCATTGATCTTATTATAAAAACACCCTTTACAAGCCAAATGAAAGGCTTTTTCGACCCCACTTCTTATACTTGCTTGGGAAACGACCAAGGGAGCTTGGGAGGATCAGGAGGACGACCCCCAACCTGTTGGTAAGCTTCTTGACCTTGGTTCACCTCGATTTCATGGTGGAAATCACAAATCAATGCATACATTCTTCCTAATTCGATCCCCTATTCAATTCTAACCATTCCTTTTCACTCAAACCTTGAGGACGAGCCTTGGAATGGTGAAGGGAGTTGCATACACCATTGTTTCCATGATCTTGGAGCTTTGGATCTCAATTAGAGGTGGGTTTTATAACTTGAACCCTTGATTTTGTTATTGTATTCAATTCCTTATCAAAAAATAATCATTTCCATATTCACGATAATTGATTTGGTTGATGGATGCAATCACCATGGAAACCATAGCATGTTTCGTGAGTTTAGAGCTTTAAGATGATAATCACACACCTCTCCAAAATATCCAAGGCAAATGGTTTCAAAAGAGTTGCTCAAACGATTTCCCAAACCGTTTGGGAGTAAACAGTTTCAAACCGTTTGAGGGGAAACAGTTTCACCAAACCGCATGAGGCCAAACGGTTTCAGACCGTTTGGTGGTGTTGACCAGGGTTGAACATTTGGAGATCTGTTGAAAATTATCTAGGTTAATGACCCATCAATTATGATTGATTAGTTCCAATTGGTTCATGAGTTTAAGGCCAATCAATCACCAAAACCCTAATCGGGTTAAGTGTTGATTTCTAATTTGATTAAGTTGGAAACTTGGGTTGATTGACCCAAACGGTTTCAAAACCATTTGGGGATCACCCAAACAGTCTCAAGACCGTTTGGAGGTCACCCAAGACCGTTTGGAGGTCTAGGGTTGAGTATGGTTAAGCAATTGAAGATCCAAAGATACTAAGTTAAAGTGTAATCAATTGTTGATTTGGTGATCAATTCAATGATCCAAACCCTAATTGGTTGACTTGGATTTTGATGTTGACATGGGAAAATGGTCTCAAGACCGTTTGGAGGTCATCCAAACGACCTCAAGACCGTTTGGGGTCAGGTAATGTTCAATTTGGATGATGGTTCAATGGTTTCAAAGTAACTAATCTTACATTGATTAATGTTGAAGGATCATCGATTCCAAACCCTAATTCAATTGATTCAAACCCTAATTGATGACCAATTGAGGGTCAATTGAGGATCAAGTCAGTTGAAGGTTGACCTATTTAACTCAATTGAAGTATGATGATAGGTTCAATTGATGATTGGTAACATGAATTCAATGATTGAAGGAATCAACATTGGAAACCCTAATTCAATTTGATTGGTTGAGACCATATTTGGTCCATGCGGTTTTGAGGAGGTTTGGACCAAACGGTCTCAAGACCGTTTGAGTCCAAATGGTCTCAAGACCATTTGGGACCAAATGGTCTCAAGACCGTTTGGGACCAAACGATCCCAAACCGGTTGAGTTCATGCGGTTTCAAAAAGGTACTTTAGCAAACGGTCTCAAGCACCACCTTTACCAAACAGTTTCAAACTATTTGAACTTTGAAAGACCAAGACCGTTTGGGGCTCAAGTATTCAAAATTGATTGAGGACTAAATTGGTTAATCCTTTTTAACTACCTAATGTAATTGAGAACTCAATTGGTTCATCCACTTGAACATCTATTGTAATTAAAGATCCAATTGGTCAATTCATTTGGATACCCTATGTAATGGATGTCCAATGTGATTGAATCTCTTGAGAATTAAGATGATGAATGATCCATTGATCCAATGATGATTAGTAATGATAATCAATGAAGGTACAAAGGTTGAAACCCTAATAGTACCTAAGTGATTAGTGCCAATTAAGGGATGAACCTTAATTGCTCATAGGAACAATGACTTGGTACACTATGTTAATCATACTTGTATGTACTTGATTGAAGGGTTGATATGACCTAATCAAGTTGAGAAGATGATAGCATGAAATTCATACATGAATATGATTCATGTGGTGATTAAGGGTATGATCCTTAAATAAAGAGATCATGAAACCCTAATCATGAACAAAAACCCTAATTGACAGGGCTATCGAACTCTAACCCTAATTGAGGGCAATTCTAAATGAAACCCTAATCTAGGGTAAGGATGTAGCCCTAATTTAGGGTAATGATATGTGAAACTCTAATTTAGGGAAATGAGATGTAAAACCCTAATTGGGATGAATAGTGGATCTCTAATTATGGACAATTGAATGAAATCCTAATGGAGATTATTAATAGACCCAAATTGTGGGTGACTATAGTGGAAATCCTAATTAAGGATGATTCCATGTGAAATCCTATTCTAGGGTAATGCCATGAGAAACCCTAAGTTAGAATGATGTATAACGAACATTGATGTGATGATGTGATGTGAGAATCAAATCTAGGGTGATGTCATACAATGATATATGAGAAACCCTAGTTGAGGGTGATTCCATGAGAAACCCTGATTAAGAATTAACACCACATGATGCTCTAATACTATAAAGTGATGAGAGGCCCTAAGAAGGGTAAAGGTATGTGAGACTCTAATATTGTAACAACCTTGACTTGGGTTATACTTTAACCCTAGGTGTTTTGATTAAGAAATGTGATTAAATGCTCAATCTCATCTTATGAAAAGTAATTAGGCCTCAAGAGGAACTTATGTTGCAATTCTAGTCCTTTTTAAATATTGTTGAAATCAATGTTTTGTTTGTATTGGACTAAAGTGCAAATTACCCAAGTTGAGGGGTTTAAGTGCAAATTGTGCATGATAATATGTTCCTCATGTGTTGAATCATCATGAGAGTGAATATGATGATGAGGTGTGGCTTATGGAAGCCTGGATACCAAGAAAGAGCTGATAAAGCAATGTATGTGCATGAAAACCCAGTTTTGGTGTAATGTGCAATTTACCCAAAACCTAGGGTGCAATATATAAATTAGCACTTCAATAAGGTCCCTAATGTTTCTTGGCATCATGTAGAGCAAAGAAAATGAGAGTGGCACCTCATTTGAATTAAGTTGGAGGAGAGAGAATCTTGATATTAAAATAATCAAGATTTAATCCTAATTGAAATCCTAATTCGATTTAGGGAAAAAATAAATGTATTAATTAAAGGGCCTTCAACCAAAATTAAAATGGTTGGATTCATATGTATGTGTGACGTCCTTGAGCTTTGCAAAGACCATGAAAATATCCAAGGGAGTGGATAACTCACACACAATTTTATAAGAAAAAGAAATATCCACTCACATATGGATATTAATATAATATGATTTAAGGTGCTTGATTTGCTTTTCTTTAAATCATGGATAATTGAGAGGGATAAAAGGCAAAAAATATATCCTCTTCCCTAAGGAAGATAAGGGGGAAGAGGTGGCCACATTTTTTTTTGGGATTAAATGAATTTTTATAAGGCACTTTCTCTCTCCTTGATTTTCTTATAAAAAGACCCTTTAAAAGCCAAATGGGAGGCTTTTTCGACCCCACTTCTTCTCCTTGCTTGGGAAACTACCAAGGGATCTTGGTAGGATCAGGAGGACGACCCCCAACCTGTTGGTAAGGTTCTTGATTCATTTCACCTTGATTCCATGGTGGAAATCAAAAATAAATTATGGATTTCTTCCTATTTCGATCTCCTCTTCAATTCTAACCATTCCTTTTCACTCAAACCTTGAGGACGAGCCTTGGAATGGGGAAAGGAGTTGCATACACCATTGTTTCCGTGAACATGGAGCTTTGGAGCTCAATTGGAGGCGGGTTTTATAACTTGAACTCTTTTTCATTGTTATTCAACCATTAATCTTGCAGTTTCAATGATTCCTTCATTATCTTGTTTAATTGCTGGTTGAAAATGGTTATTTCATGAAATTAGAAGTTGTTAGAACTTCAGGGACGAAGGTAGATGATGACATCATCTTGGATACTTTTTCCAAAGAAATCATGGTTCATACGGTTTTGAGTTAATTGCTCATGCGGTTTCACCAAACCGTTTGAGAGCAAACGGTTTGAAACCGTTTGAGAGCAAATGGTTTCAAAACCATTTGAGAGGGATGAACAAGGGTTGACCGTTTGATATTCCTGTTCCTAATTATGTTGGTTAATGACTCACCAAATTTGATGGGTTAACTCCCAAGGAATCATGAGTTGAAGGCTAATCAATTAGGCAAACCTAATTGGATTAAGTGCTGATTTTTCAGCTTGATTAATTTAACTTTTTGGGCAAACGGTTTCAAAACCGTTTGAAAGAGTTGAACAAGGGTTGAACGTTTGATAATCCTGTTCCTGATTATGTTGGTTGATGACCCATCAAATTTTATGGATTAATTCCAAATGAATCATGAGTTGAAGGCTAATCAATTAGGTAAACCCTAATTGGATTAAGTGCTGATTTTCAACTTGACTGATTTGACTTTTTGGGTTAATTAGCCCACACGGTTTCAAAACCGTTTGGGGGTCACCCAATACCGTTTGGAGGTCTAGGTTTGGATATGGTTAAGTGATTGAAGGACAAAAGATATGGTGTTAACCCTAATCGGCTAAGTGATGATTTTGCATTGGAATGAGTTGATGTTTTGGGTTGATTGACCCAAATGGTTTCAAAACCGTTTGGGAATCACCCAAAAGTTTTCAAGACCGTTTGGAGATCACCCAAGACCGTTTGTAGGTCTAGGGTTAAGTATAGTTGACCAATTGAAGGTCTAAAGGTACCAAATCACTTTGCAATTAAGTGTTGATTTGATGATCAACTCAATAGCTCAAACCCTAATGATTTTTCACTAGAATCCAAGGTTTGGATGAGCCAAACGGTCTCAAGACCGTTTGGAGGTCACCCAAGACCGTTTGGAGGTCTAGGGGTGAGTATGGTTAAGAAATTGATGATCCAATGATACTAAGTTAAAGTGTAATCAATTGTTGACTTGGTGATCAATCCAACGATCCAAACCCTAATTGGTTGACTTGGATTTTGATGATGTGATGGGAAAATGATCCCAAGACCATTTGGTGGTCATCTAAACGACCTCAAGACCGTTTGGGGTCAGGTCATGTTCAATTTGGATGATGGTTCAATGGTTTCAAAGTAACTAATCTTGATCCAAACCCTAATTCAATTGATTCAAACCCTAATTAAGGACTAATTGAGGGTCAATTGAGGGTCAAATCAGTTGAAGTTTGACCTATTTAACTCGATTGAAGTATGAGGATAGGTCCAATTGATGATTGGTTCTATGAATTCAATGATTGAAGGAATCAATATTGAGAACCCTAAACCGATTGGTGTAGTCGAGACCATCTTTGGTCCATGCGGTTTTGAGGAGGTTTGGACCAAAAGGTCTCAAGACCGTTTGGGACCAAACGATCCCAAACTGTTTGTGCCCATGCGGTTTTAAAAGTCAAACTTGGGCAAACGGTCTTCACCTACTTGCTTGGGCAAATGGTCTCAAGCACCACCTTTACCAAACGGTTTCAAACCGTTTGAACCTTGAAGGACCAAGACCGTTTGGGGCTCAAGTAGTCAAAGTTGATTGAGGACTCAATTGGTTAATCCACTTAGACACTTGTTGTAATTGAGGACTCAATTGATCAATTCAATTGGATACCTTATGTAATGGAGGTCCAAGGTGATTGAATCTCTTGATAATAGAGATGATGAATGATTCATTGATCCAATGATGATTAGTAATGATAATCAATGAAGGTACAAAGGTTGAAACCCTAATAGTACCTAAGTGATTAGTGCCAATTAAGGGATGAACCCTAATTGCTTATAGGATCAATGACTTGGTACACTATGTTAATTATAGTAGTATGTACTTGATGGAAGGGTTGATATGACCTAATCAAGTTGAGATGATGATAGCATGAATTCATATATGAATATGATTCATGTGGTGATTAAGGGTATGATCCTTAAAGTAGATATATCATAAAACCCTAATCATGAACATAAACCCTAATCGACAGGGTTATTGTGTTCTAACCCTAATTAAGGGCAATTCTAAATGAAACCCTAATTGAGGGTGTATCCTTGTGAAACCCTAGTTGAAGGTGTATCTATGTGAAGCCTAATCCTAATAATGGAATAGTAGTTGATACCCTGAAAAGGGAAGTATCTAATGTGGTTGTTTATAGGCAATTTTATAATAAAATAATGCCTTAAACTAAGATAAGTCCATATCATGTGAGATAGTTGGATAATTCTAATGTGTGGCCTATGCATTATATGCTAGGGGTGAGTATTTGGTGATGGAATGTATTAAGAGGGGAAATACCTTAATACAGGATAAAGTTCGTTAACTCAAGAGGGTCTGAAATGATGAGAAAATGATACATCAAGATATGATGGTTATCACATTCAGAACTTCAAGGTTTATATACCTTGATATACTCCAAATCCAAAATAATTGGGTAAGAAATATATGAAGTGTGATATGCAACTATTACAATGAAATGTAATGAGTTGTTGCACTTGATGAGTGTTAATTAATGCACCTTGAAAATGGGGTTAAGCCCAAATGATGAGTATGATGTAGTCATACCATGATGAGGATGAGAAATGAACTCATACCTTGAACTAATGATCATTAATGCTATATGATGAGACTAATGATCTTGAATAAATATTTATGATATCTTTGAATAAGTTGTTGCCTAGTGAGAGGTGACAAGATGTGAATGGCCTTGTGAGCCATGTGAATAAGTTGTTGCCTAGTGAGAGGTGACAAGATGTGAATGGCCTTGTGAGCCATGTGAATAAGTTGTTGCCTAGTGAGAGGTGACAAGATGTGAATGGCCTTGTGAGCCATGTGAATAAGTTGTTGCCTAGTGAGAGGCGACAAGATGTGCAGTGGCCTGATGAGCCATGTGTGATGCTTGGGTAACAAGTATCATGTATACATTGGTCAGATGACCTGAAGGTGATAGTTACCTAATAAATGGTAATGATGCTCAATGATGAGTGAAGGGTTTAAATACCCAGAGCCATATGATTATGGTGATGAGAATGGGAAGGGATGAGAATTCCCAATATTGAAATAAGGGACTGAGTTCCTAGGGTCTTTGAAAGACTGATAAATATCTGATGAAAGTAATACATGTCTCTTTACAACATTGTTGTAATAAGTCTTGTTTGAGAACTTGGCTGATGCTAAAATAATATGAGAATGTACTTAATAAATCAAGTGAAATCTATTCATGTAGTTCTCTGACCATAGATCCATCATCGTCAGGAATAGGTGATGGTGAAACGGGTGCCCGCGACAAAACCCGGAGCGCATATTTTGAATATGTGGGGGGTAAATGGATGAAAATATCCTTACATCCACTTGAAGAGATTGTTGGAAGGTAAACAAGAAACCTCTCAATCCTTCATGAATATGTCGGGATGGATGTATCATGAATCTCCCGATGATTGGGTTAGATGGTGTACACATCTCCCAATGATACTTAATGTCGGATCGAGGAGATAAATAAGAAATCTCTCGATTGGCGATGAGAGTGCAGTTGACGTTGTAACTCTGTAGCGAAGGTGCCAATATACCCTGGCTAGCTAGTTAGAAGAGACACGAGATGTCCTGCATGTGGTCTCATACTGAACGAGACGGATGAGGTCTTGGAGTCCGGCTCTTCCATTGACCTATGTATGGTACCGATTTCGAATCCTAGCAGTGGTCAGTTGGAGTATGAGCGGTATACCTCATCTCCTCAGAGCATAAGTGTGATTGTAAAATGTAATCAGTCATATAGCATGTTTGCTTAAGGATTGAATACGGAGATTCATTGGCTGATGTTGCATTTCTTTGTGCATTCCTTAGTGGATAAATGTTAATTATGTTTCTTTATATTCTCTGCAAGGTAGACAAATGAATTACTTATCTACCATGGGTAGATGCAATGACCTCCTTGAGAATGGAGATTATCTTATTCTGTTCTATGATGAATAATTCTGCCTGATAATGTAAAAGTAACCCATGCTCAGTTTTAATTTAATAAACTGCAATAACAATGTTTTTGGCGGAGAGTTATATCTCTCACTGGGGCAATTTTCAATTGTCTCACCCCCGTGGGAAACATTTTTAGGTATGCATGGGAGGCAAAGCAGAAATCCTAGAACAAGGAAAGAGCAACATCAACAACAACAGTAGGGACAACAATAAGATCTCAGGTGGAGATATTGTCTGTCTAGTCATACAGATAGTAGTCCTATGTGTCGTCTCTGTACTCTCAAGTCCTCGGAGTTTTTAGTCAGTGTCTTATGAATCAATCTGAGGTTTTAGCTTGATGCCTCAAGATTCGTATACTGTCTGTATATAATGTTTATAAGACAGTTGATGTTGTAATCTTTGAGAAGGAATGGTACATGTTGTGTACTTGTGAACCATGATGAATTTGAAACAATTTGGTTCTTGGTTAAAGAGTTTTCCTATGAATGGATCTCTTTGAAAAAGTTTTAATTTTCAGTGATTTTTAGTAATCCGCTGCAAATAATTCACTTCCGCATTAGTTAATCATGTTTTCACGAGACGGTTGCCACAAATATGGAGTCATAATACATAAAGCCCTAATCCTGGGCAATATGACAATGAATCATAATCCTAATTTTAAGTAAGGGTATAAGGAAACCCTAATGATGAGATAGAAGGAATTACATTATAAGGGTGAAACATTTCAAGTGGTTGATTATAAGCAACCTTATTGTAAGCAATGTCTTTAGCATTAGACAAGTCCATATCATTAAAGATAGTTAGACAATTCTAATGTGTGGCCTATGCATTATATGCTAAAGGTGAGAGTTTAATGATGGAATGTATTAAGAAGGAAATACCTTAATACAAGATAAGTTGGTTAACTTAAGAGAGTCTGAAATGATGAGAAAGTGATACATCAAGATATGATAGTTATCACATTCAACACTTTAGGGTTTATATACCTTGATGCACTTCAAATCCAATATAATTGCGTATGAAACATATGAAGTGTGTTATGTAACTATTACTATGAAATGTAATGAGTTGATGCACTTTGATAAGTGTTAACTAATGTACCTTGAGAATGGGGTTAAGTCTAATTGATGAGTATGATGTAATCATACCATGATGAGGATGAGAAATGAACTCATACCTTGAATTGATGATCATGAATGCTATATGATGAGAGTAATGATCTTGAATAATTATTTATGATATCTTTGAATGCCCCAGAGGTATGGAATAATGAATTAAGGGTTGGACAAATAATATATTCATGAAACCCTAATTAATAAGAAATGGGGAACCCTAACCCTAATTTGGGTAAAGGGAATGAGAAGCCCTATTTTATAGTAAACCCTAATTCCTAGTAAAGGAATAATGGTGTTACTACAATGTCACATGATGTGATGAATAATTTGTATGACTGTCATCATATCTAATAACCATACATGTATTAGGAGATGATGAATATAGCCAGGTTTGAGCTGTGACATTTATATAATAAATGTTGATTGGCCTTATGTGCCCTAATGTTGTTGTTGCTTAGTAAAAGTAACAATGTGCATGGATTTTATGAGTCATATGAGTAAGTTGTTACCTAAAGAGGTGACAAGATATTTTGTGGCCTTGAGAGCCATGTGTGATGCTTGTGTAACAAGTATCATGAATGCCTTGGTCAGATGACCTGAAGGTGATAGTTACCTAATAGATGGTAATGATGCTCAATGATGAGATAAGGGTTTGAATACCCATAACCATATGATTATGGTGATGAGAATGTGAAGGGATGAGAATTCCCAGTATTGAAATTAGGGACTGAGTTCCCAAGGTCTTTTAAAGACTGATAAGTAATTGATGAAAGTAGTACATGTCTTCTATAACATTGTTGTAATAAGTCATGTTTGAGAACTTGGTTGATGCTAAAAGAACATGAAAATGTACTTAATTAATCAAGTGAAATCTTTTCATGTAGAGCCCTGACCATAGATCCATCATCGTCAGTAATAAGGTGATGGTGAAATGGGTGCTCCGCGGTAAAACCCGGAACGCATATTTTGAATATGTGGGGGTAAATGGGCAAAAAATATCCTTACGTCCGGTGAAGAGATTTGAGGGAATGTAAACATCAAACCCCTCAATCCATCATGTGTCGGGATGGATGTATCATAAATCTCTCAATGGTTGGGATAGATGTAACATTAATATCCCAATGATATTTAATGTCGGGTCGAGGAGATAAACATTAAATCTCTCGATGGCCGATGAGAGTGCAGTTGACGCTGTAACTCTATAGCGAAGTTCCAGTATGCCCTGGGAAGCTACTTTGAGCAGCTAACACAGTCCTACTTGTGGTCCCGCACTGACCGGGATGTGAGAGGTCATGGGAATCCGGCTCTTCCATAGACCTAGGTATGTCACCAATTTCGACTTCGCAGTGGTCGGTTGGAGTATGAGCGAAAGGAAGAGAGGAACATACTTATCAAGTATGACTTAACCAAAGCCTATAGTAATGTTAATTGAGATTATCTTAGGATGGTCATGGATAAGTAAGACATGACTCTAGATCTTGTTGACCTATTGATGAGTTTCTTCACAGGATCCCCATTAATGGGACTTCTAGCAACTTCTTCCAACCAATCAAGTGGTTAAAACAAGGTAATCCATTATTCCATGTGTTGTTAATCCTGTCTATGGAGTCGGTGTATAGAAGGATCTACATGGACCTATCGATGGGACATATGAATATATATTGAACTAGAGGAAAAGGTATGGATCCTTATATTCTTATATAGTAGGTGACTTTGTCTTGTTCATAAGTCTGATCTAGGTTCGTTTCTACAATTGTACATGAGATTTAAACAATTTCAAGAGATCTCTGGGTATATGGTCAATAAAGATAAATCAGGATTCACAGTAGGTAGTGAGGACAGACTACTAGTGCAAAGTGTCACTGATGCACTCCGACTATGGAATAATTGAGATTCATTTGAGTATTTGGGAATCAAATTAATAAGGGTCGATAGAAGATACAACATTTTGTGTTCTTTCTAGAGAATATTAAAAGGAAAATTACGATGTGGAAGTGCAATATGTTATCTTTTATAGGTAGGGGGATTTTAATCAAGCACATCCTCTCCTTTATTTCTATGTACGCTATGGAGGCCACAGGGGTACCCACCATGGGTTATAGAAAGGATTGAATCTATGTTGTCCTCTTTCTTATGGAGATCCAAGGAATCACACATTCAAAGAGCTTGAGTGGCTTGAGACATTGTTACCCAGCCTTATGATCAAGGACGCCTTGGGATCACATCTATGCAGCTTACTTTAAAGGTTCTTAGATATAAATCTTGTTGGGAAGTGTTGAAGGGATCATCAATATGGACGTCCTTAAGTATTTGGAAGTACACATGTGCATATATACATCAGGGTGGAGGTTGCCCATGTTTCCTAAAGTGTAGCTTGTTTGCTTCACCTTTCTAGAAGAGTTTTTGGAACTTATTTCCCAATGTACTTCCTTACTACATGTGGAAGTTAGGGAGGGGGATATTTCCTTATGGGTCAATCTTTGGTGTGAGGAGTATCTTGATGTCTTTTCTTGATCCACATATGACATTAACAAGGACACTAAAGTATAAGAGTTATGGAGAGTGAATGAAGGATGGGATTGGGAAATTTTATCAAAGAAAATGATGACGAATGGAATAAGATTTTATTATTGCATCACATAAGTCCATACCCTACAATGTAGATCTTCTACTTTGGACACCTACCACGTTGGGCATGTTCTCCTTGCCATCCACTAAGAAGATTATCATCAAATTCATTGGTTTCCCCAGATCTGTGTCCTTGATTTGCAACAATAATTCCCTTCTACATGCAAATGTGATCATCTAGAAGATATGCTAGCCTCTTTGCCAATAGATGATAACGTGAGAAGATGTAGGATTCCACTTCCATTTGTTTGTTTATGTTGCAATTTCAAACACGAGGAATCAAAGAAACACCCTTTTCTACACAATGAGGTTGCTATGTTTATATCAAACATATTTGAAGACTTGGTGATGGTAGAGAGAGAAATAAGGGGAACCCATCCTCATGTTTTTTTTGCACAAGTCAGTGTGAATGTCCAAAATAGAAGTGCAAGAGGCCAACTTCTTACATGTATGCCCTCTCCAATTTGTTGGGAAATTTGGAGGTACATACACATAGACAAATATGTTGATAGTAGGATTCCACTTATTCATATTTGAGATAATATTGTGTGGGTTATTAATGGGAATATAATAAGAAAAGTCTTCCAAAGGAGTGAGAAACCAACCTTTCACAATATGCTTTCCATTCAGGAAATCTTAGAACTACAGATCAATATTTGGCGCATAAATTTAGTTGGACGACTTCCTCCTGATCTTTAGAATTTAAATATGAATGTTGCAGTGGGAAGGACTTACCACACTTATGGGGTCAGGAAAATATGGATGACTGGGCTTATCAGAGATTGGAATGTGTAGTTGAACCTTGCGTTAAGACACAGGTTGACGACGAGACATCATATAGACACGGTCATGTAGGGTATTACTATGGCGCTTAAGATTATTGAGGAGAGAAACATCTTTATCTCAAAAAGCAAGATTGATAATGATCGGGTTTGCATGATATTATGAGGAGATAATTAGTGCCATTGCACTTAATTTCTTACATCAAGGAAAAAAAATCTTTGATGAGTTCTCCATTATCGACAGTTGTGTTCACAAGATGGTGAACTATGTAGCACACTCAGTTGGTTTGGAGGGAGCTAACTAGGGGGAGGGTTGGGTTTGTACCGGCCAAGTAGAGCTTTCTATGATAATTAGAGGCATGATGATTCTGGATAGAAGGAGTACTCCATACATTACTACCTCTTGGAAATATACTTAACTGCAACTCTTTTTGTACAAGTGGGTCTCAATTGAAGGGCCTTTTAACTTTTGGTTTTGTTACATAATGGTTTCTTGTTGTCGGTAGGGATGATGGTGGATGTGGTATCCATCTTTTGGGAGGAACCCAAATCACAAATTATAAGTGGTGATGTAAATTCGACGGTTGATTTTGCCTGGATGCGGAGGACGGGATGAACAAAGATACCTCCTGGTATATTTAAAAAATAAATCACATGAAAGATATGTCCTGAATAAGACATAGATCATAAAATTGTTCATAGTCTAGGCATCATATGACATGACATCTTCTGTCTTAGATATTGCATATAAAAAGGGGTCTAATTATGGAAGAACAAATGATGCCAACTCTGAAGGCATTACACATGGGCCAACGAAATAGCTAAATCATTCAACTTTGACTGTATGAGTATTTATCTTTGGCTCGACGTACTACTCACTACTCATGTGTCAACAAAATTGCTTAATCTTTTAGTTAGATGCTATTGTCTCTAAAATTCTAATTGATTTGTCGTAATTGGTGCATAAAACTTATGAGTAGGAAATTTTTAAGAAATTTTTCATGATTGGTGTTACGTAAGTACTAGAACTTGAACCTCATAACTTTTTCAGAGTTATAAACTTACATATAAGACACATTTTTTGAGTCCCTTCTTAAAAAAAAGAAAACGAGTTAAATAATAATATTGTGTATACAATTATATTATTCATTCTTAATAAATGACAAATAAAATATTTATGACTAGGCATGTTAGCGCTGTGGATAGATTTATTACTGAAATTATAACATGATATGACAAAATATTACGCACTGTAATCACATTATGTAAAATAATTTAAACTATACCACCACTATCAGTGTAATTTCAAAATAAAAAATATATGACAATAGGAAAAATAATTATATCGTACCACATGCAAAAAACACGACTTATTAAATCTTCATATTTAAGCAATATGATGTGAAAAAACAATAATTCACTATAATGGTGCATAAAGAATATACTAAGAATTAATATTCTATCTTGTTAAATAATGATGAGTCAATATTTATATGTACAATCACATAAATAGTAGATATTATTATAGTAATTTGTACACACAAAATAAAATAAAATTTTTTGTGATGTGATATTTAGTTATAATATGTTATTAAAATTATAATTGTACCATGTTAACATATTTTAAATGAGAAACATCCGTACTATGACTACTTTTTGAGGTTGTTATGGTTGAAAAACATTATAATTATTTACCGATATGATTCTTTCTTCATATTTTTGTCGTCCTTACTTATTATATATTACATAGTAAAAATTGACAATCTTTTTAATGATTTTCATATTTACACATACAACTAACCAATCACATAGAAGTGAATAATTTCAGTTTCAAAAATTGATCTAAAAGTTTTAAAAAATGAGTTCCACATAACTTATGACTTACACTAAACTAATCAGACTCATACACATTCTAGAATAAGAACCCAATGTATGCACTTCTAAATCACTAGCATAATTTGTGTTATAACTTCTAATAAGAGGTAGATGGTAAAGTTTTTGTTAGGAAGAAGGATCTACATTTGTTGTTTACAGGAAGACAATGCAACCCTTCCTTCCTCTCAATTTGAAGCGTAGTGGTGCATGTAGGATCCAATATCTCTTTGAGAGACAAATTGAAAAAAAATACATTTTAAAGATGAATGGAATAATTTATTCAAGAAAATTATATTTTTAATATTATGATCCCTAGATCTATGGATGTAATGTTCCGTAGAATCGATTTTATCATCCAAAAAGGGTTGACGGCACAATTTGTTGTCCGTCTGCCTGTATCTCATTGTAATTGTTTATTATTTTTTATATAAAAGAGTAACCATGCCATGTAATCAAACTTTTTAATTTATATAGCTGATCTGTATTTTGTTGAGAAGACAACAAGCCATTTACTTCACACTCTTTTAAACTTATATTTTAAAGATGGGGGGACTTTGGGCAATTTATCTTTTTTTTCTACTTGATACTTCTCTTGGAGCGGATCCTGCTCCGGCGTCCGCTCGCACATTGGTTTTTCCCGCCCGGGTAGAAATCAAGGAGAACCGCAGGAGACGGGCGGTTCTTCTTTCATCAAAGGGAGCATTGCATCGTGCAAGAACTGGGGGCACCGATGGAACTCTGCGCAAACGCAGAAATGGCAACGATGAGGTGGTCGTCTTCCCGCATGCATAGGCTGGGAATACGCCCAACCCTTCTTCATCGCCCTTCCCCAATCTCTCTCTCGATCGGGATCTCTCCTAGCTGCTGCATTCGTCCCAATTCTCAAGTAGTTGTACTCTGTCCGCTTCTTCCTCGTCGACGTGCCCTTCATTCCTCAGTTAGGCTCTCCAACCGCAAGCAGAAGATCGGTGGTAGGAGACGTCGACTATGGCGGATGACGAGAACGACGTAGACAAAGCAGGGGACAACAAGATGCCGCCGAAGAACTCATCCGGCACTGACGCCTCATCCGGCAACCAGCCACCGGCACCCGGACCTGGCAACTCGGGTCCACCGCCGAGTGGGCAGCAAAATACCAAGAAGCCCGTCTCTTACAGCCAACCTCTGAGTCGCGAGCCCCCGCGGCGCAAGACCGCCATGCGCAAGCACAGCCTCGGCGAAGAGGAGTACTTGAAAGCGGGCGTCGTCAACGGTGTGTTTGATAACGATGGCACCCAGCAGCAACGTTTCTATCAGCACTCCTCCTCTCTCCCGGAGGACGCCCTTCGCCAACCCAACAATCAGCCCCACCTTCCCCCGCCGCACCATCAACAAGTCCACTTGGGGAGCGGCGGCCCTAGTAATTTCATGTCACTGGAGCGGGCCTCTTCGGGTGAGGTGCCCCAATCCCATGACGCCGCGGCGGAGCCACCACAGGGTGGCCCACTGCCGGAATTCCAGGCTTCCGGAGGCGGAGCTGGGATATTCAAGGTTCCCCTTCGAGCTGCCGTCCACCCTAGCCGTCCCCCGGCGCTCGAGCTGCGCCCTCACCCGCTGCGAGAAACCCAGGCTGGCTCTTTCCTCAGGACCATTGCATGCGCCCCGTCCCAGCTCTGGGCCGGGCAGGAGTCCGGCGTCCGGTTCTGGAACCTGAACCAAGTGTTCTCTGGGAGGGATGAAATGGGAAAGCCCCCAAGAGGAGACGAGGAAAGTGCTCCTTTTCACGAGTCCTGTCGTTCCTCCCCAACCTTGTGCTTGGCCATCGACGTAGCCAACCGTTTAGTGTGGAGTGGCCACAAGGATGGCAAGATTCGGTCCTGGAAGATGGATCAACAGCAACAGCAGCAACAACAACAACAACAGCAACAGCAACAGCAACAGCAACAGCAACAGCAACAACAGCAACCGCAACAAACTTCCACAGAGGCAGAAAGTAATGCCGCCACGGCCACCGCTGCCCCCGCCCCCGCCACGGCCACCACCACCACCACCACCACCACCACCGCCAACACCAGCAGCAGCACCACCACCACCAACAGCAGCACAGCGCCAATTGCTGTCTCCAGCCGATTCAAGGAAGGTCTCTCATGGCAAGCGCATAAAGGCCCCATTCTATGCATGGTTTTCACCTATCATGGTAAGGACAGACATCCACATGCCAATAAAAAATGTAGCCCGTATACTGCTTTTCTGTGATGATTGATGGGCAATTGTGACCCAGCTTGCCAAGCATACACATAAATGCATCATTAACACATTTCTTTTAATGCTGCCTTGCGTGGGCCTCATTTGTAATTGTGTGATTTTTTTTTTCCTCTTCAAGAAAACCTAACTTGAACAAATACACATAAAAAGCATGTCTAGTTCTCCCATGGTTAAATCCAAACCACAACCGTTTCTTAAAGTCATGAGCCGTTGTCATATGAATATAATCTGAGTTCAACCACCTTTGCAAGAAACTTCTATAGATCAGAGAAAGCGCATAGAGGCAACAGGATTTTGTGGATTGACAATATTTAATTGAATTCTGAAGACCATAGAAAATATCATTCAACAACATCCACAGTCTAGCTCTTGTAGAGCTCGTTTGATTAGTATATAAGTAGCAGTATATGGAGTTGTCACTGGTTTGACAGCTAAAAGTTTATTATTTGTGGAATAAGGCATTAAAATAACGTTAATCTCCTTTTCCCATTGTTTTAGACATATTAAACTATTTCTGTTTCCTTTTCCAATTGTTTTAAAGTTATTACGCTATTTCTACACTACCTCAAAGTTGGTTTTAAGGTGCAATAAGTTTTTACTCTCTTAAAAACCAAAACTGATTTCTTCTTCTTCCAGTCATAACTACTTGTAATAGTCATAAACAGATTTCTAGTATAACCCTTGTCCTTATTTATCATTTTTCTAATGCCAAATGAGTCCATATTTACTAGGGAAACTATTTCATGCCAAGGTATTGGAGTGAACATTACATACCCTCACTAAAGGTACAAAAGCATGTATGACAAGATATAACTGGTCTCCCTACCATGACCCAATTACAAAACTTTCTTACAGCCCCACTAATGTCTAATATAGAATAAAGATTGCATGACTTGCAGACGACATGATCTAGGATTTTCCACAAGAGAGGTTTAGGGTGAGCATTAACAACATGTATGCGAGATATAACTGGTGTCCCCTACCATGACCCAATTACAAAACTTTTTTACAGCCCCACTAATGTTTAAAAAATAAAGATTGCATAACTTGCAGATGACATGATCTAGGATTTTCCACAGGAGATGTTTAGATTGAGCATTAACAACATTATCTTCTCACCAACCTAATAATATAAAATTTGCACTCAATATAAGGTGGCCATCATGTAGCTTTTCTCTTACGATGTTTATCCATCTCAAATGCTTAGTTTGGTTGTTGCATGAGGTTGTATGTGAAAAGAACTGCTATCCTAGTTTCACTATAGTTTCATTGAAACATAAGAGAAAAAATGACGCCTATAGAAGCTTTAACAATTTTAGCATGAGAACTCCCTGTACAATAACTAGAACCCTACTTCAGTAATAGGTTGATCTACAGTATGCATTGCTTCTCATGAGTACTGCCAAGACAAACATAAATAAATGGAATAACTTTGAAGTGCTTTAATATTTAGTGCCAATATACACTTCCATACAACATTGAACTGTTTAACTTTTCATGCTTTTATGCCAAGAAACTACTTTAGATTGCCCAATAATCAAACCATCAAACTTGGTCGCAAGGTATTGCTTTTCATATTCATGATCTTCAAATAGAAGTGCTCAAATAAAGAGGATGATGGAGAAGTATAGAGAAACAAAAGAGAGAGTCATAGGGTTTTCATTGATTAAGAAAAAACACCAAAGCAGCGAGGAAGTGTTTTGGTGGGTTATAAGAAAATACTTTAATCCAATATGTTGACTTTGATCAAAGACGTGATTACATGAATGACATCAACTTCTAGTCAAGATTCTGGGACATGAAACACCAAAGTTTTCTTTAACAGTTGGGGGTACACCAAGAATCAACCTTCTGTCCTTTTTCTTAATGGGTAATGAACGATATGACAAAAAATGTTCACGATGATATCCTTAATCCTTTGATGTATGCTGTTACGGTGTTTCTCAATGATGTTGTGTTGATTGATGAACAAACTAAACCTATGGATAATTCTCTTGGAGCCTAAACGGTTTTAAGATTATCGGAACTTATACAATCAATCTAGAAGTCTTGAAGGAGGTGGACCTAAGTTGGACAGAGTAGATGTCACCAAATGTAATGAATTTTGTTAGGTGGGTCTGTTATTTATAATAAAGGTCAAGTACAAGAGGGTGTCTCTGATAGTGTCGGTGTAGAGTGGATGAAACAGAGGAATGCAATAAGAATATTATGCAACATTATATGATTGCGCTAAGATCAAAATGTAAAATTTGTAGAATATCTATATACTTAGCCACTGTATTTTAATGAATGTTGGGACATGAAGAAACAAGGTGGTCCAGGGATGAATGTGGCAGAAATGAGAATGTTAAGGTTTTTGTGTGGGAAAACGAGGTAAAATCATGTTAGAAGTGGCTATCAATAATAAAAGGGAATGGGCAAATATTAAGGAAAAACTATGAGAGGGTTGCCCCAGATGGTTTGGGCATGTGAAAATGCTGGGAATGCACCAGTTCATAGCATGGTTATTGCGTCAGACAAAGTTATAAGAGGAAGAGGTAATACGAAATTAACTTGGGGTGGGGGAGCTATTAATGCAAGATTTGAATTCGTCATATCTCATCGAGAATATGATTCAAAACATAGCAGAAGTGTAAAAAAAAAGATCCACTAACTTGACAACATGGTTGGCATTGAGGCTTAGATGATAACAATGATGATGCCAGTTCAGATAGAACCCTTTTTTTCTTCTTCGTTAGAACCCTTTTTTCTTCTTCTTTTCTCAACTAGAACAATATCATCAATGGAAAGAATAATGACCATCTTAACAACTTCTTGTTTGAAAAGGAGTTTGAACAATATGGTCTCACATATAAATTCTTTTTTGACATCTTGAGCTTTTTAGATCTGGCTCTATTTTAAACGGATAAGAGCTGTGCTCACCCGCATACTATGTTGCATACTTAAGTCGAGAGCAGTACGCATGTATACCTTTTTTGAGGTCAAAGTTTACACATGCATTTTTTTTTATTGTTGATAAATATCTGAAGAGAAGTGAACACAGAAACAACTCTAGCCAAATTGAATCCAGCAACACGTCTCACGATAGTCAATACTGTAAAATTGAGTGAATTCCTCAGCCTCCGAGTGATACATTTTAATAAATCCATCTCTCGTGTTTTTCATCTTACCCCACCCCCACGTCTCATCCCCACCTGAATCTGCAATCATTGTTGTGTTTGGGAATTACACCACTCATGTGCAATCATATTAAGAATTTTTTTGTCCTTCATAGCCTTTGTTTCAGAGTTACTAAGAAAAAGGTGCTTGGAACTTTCTTGAGAAGTAGTTATACAAATTCATAACATAAGGAACAAATAAAAAGTAATAAATATGCTTCCCTATGGAATGTAAGAAATTGCATTTCCCAGAGGATGTTTTTTTGGACGTTGGACTCCTCCAGAGAAATTCTTTATACAGGGATGAATAAACTTTCTTGATGCAGTAGGGGGTATTAAAGTTATGACTGGATTAATTGAGGATCGAGGATAGAGATACCCTAAGATGGATCTGAAAGGCTGAGACATTATCATGGGATTGGTCCGCATTCATCTAACTGTGTCTCTTACAGGTAACAACAGGTTTTTCAGCAGCTTGCCTTTTTCTGGTCAGTAGCCTGCTTAGTTTCCAACTCTTGCCCTTTGGATAACAGATCCCTATCTAGATAGACATAACATGATCAATCGAAGCCTATATGGTCTTGCAGAATCCTCCCTAGAAAAGACCCTCTTTATAATCAAGGGCTTTTCTCTTCAAAAAGTCCAATCCTTGTAGCATGTCTTGTATAGAAACATACTAACCCTTTTGGTTGTCGAGTACCCTATCAAAACTGCCTCCAAAATAGGTCTAATTGACACTATATGCTCTATCAAAGAACAGGTTGACCTGAACTCTGGGAGTTAAACAAAATATTGGACCATCAAAATAAACAAAAGAATATGGAATACACATGCCAAAAATTTTGAGATGACACTGTATAATTTTTCAAGAAATCTGCTCAAATATCACCAATCCAAATTGTTGAGAGAGAGAGAGAGTATGAAGACAGAAAGCCATGGTCTCAAGAAAATATCTATCTGCCTCTTTGGTAATTGGTAATTAGATATTGATTCTGTTCAGTTAGGCAATTTTAAAACTGATGAGGCTGGTCAGATGTGTGCTTTTGGGTCCAGGTAAACCATGATCTCCCCTAGCTTTGCACAGTACCAAATTAGTTACTAGGTGCTCTGTTAATGGTTTCAGTACTACTAGGGTTATTGACAGTGCCCTTTTTGGAGGATGTCAATAAAATCCAAAACCCTGTAGTCGTTTTGCCATTAGGTTAAGGTATTTGATACTGACGTATCATGAGTATCCCATTTTCTTGGAAGCAAATTACCTGGGAAACTAGATGGATATTTATTTTAGTTTTTCAGGTTTCAATAACCTTAATGTTTTAGTGAAACCAAGTGTCTGCCATTTCTAGTAGTTCTGAACAAGTAAAAAAATGTTGATAATAAGATCTCAGTAGACAACACATGAAAAGAAAGGAAAATCTGTTTTTCTGTTGTTGAAAAATTCTATTGTTATGTATGGATTTTTCAGGGAACACATCTTATGGGTAAATATTCATTGCTTCCATTTTTGTACAATTTCTATGCATTATACCCCTATTAATCATAAATTTATGGCCTGTTTGCATATTACCTGTGGAATAATCATGCATCCTTTCACTTTCAGTTAAACTTAACACTTGAATATTGGTATAGTTTAGTTAATCATCTCTTTTATGTAGAAGTTTATCTTTCTCAATTTCCATAGTGTGTTGTGCTTTTTATTTAATTGAAAGACATTTTATATATGCTACTATATATTATATTGAATTTTAAACCCCAAAGTTTCTTGAATAGTTGACTGCTTTATCTGAGCCCTTACGAACATTCTCTCTATCAAAATCTCCACACGTTTCCCAAATTTTAAATCTTACAGCATGTCTGAACCAAACTGAAAAACTGACTTTGGTACATAAAAAATGATGGCTAGTGAAAGTATATTCCATCCAAAAAGGTTAAATTTAGGCCCCCCCTTAAAACTGAACAAACAAAACTTTTCTCTAGTAAGGGAATCATGAACATAATTTAAAATAGTTTAGATAACTGAAATTCTCACATAATCACATTTTATTCATTTAATCAAGAAGGATGACAAGATTACGGAAACACAATTTTCAATGATATAAATTTATTTGTCTAAGTGATCATCCAGTCTTAATTTCTACACCCTCTCTTCTAGAATATACCATGCCCAAGAACACAAGGCAGAAGAGCTGGAGTCATCTAGCTCGTATGGTTGTTTGTATGCTAGAAAACACAGACAGACGAAAAGAAAGAGCACTCTAGATTCTTGATTAAGGTGCCAAAAAACACAAGGTCAAGTGTAAGGTTAGAGAGACAAATAGCTCAGTCAAACAATGGTAGGCTAAGCGCAATTAACTACGATGCCCTTATCTTTCCTAGTTGAAGAGAATAGAAAAAGAAAACACTAGAGTTACTATGTATGGAAACAAACATTAGCTCCAAAGTCACTAACCTGATCTCTTGGCCCTGTATAGGTGAAATACTGAAAGCAACTTTCTTAGCACATGAAGGTGATCGTTGGGAAGTTGGTTTCATTTGTAATGTAAATGGTTGCGGTACTAGATATATTGAATCCATCTTGAATATACACAGTGGACTGATACAACCCATTTTTATGGTGGCCCTTGGGATAATATTATATTCATAGAATTAAATGTCCGATTTTGATGTCGTGTCCGATGGCCAAGAAACAGAAAATTTTCAAAATTTTGGCCGAAATTTCGATATTTACGGCCCTAACAATTTCGACGACCAAATAAGCGAATTAAATCATGAAAATTTACGAGGACGTTCTAATCGCCAAGATCTACTCAAATATGCAATAATATTTCATATTGGATATGTGGGGGTGGGGGTCTCCCACATTTGTAAGTGAAGGAAGCTGAACAATTTCGGCAGAATTTCGATGGCAATTTCGATGACAAAATGAAGGAATTAAGTTATGGAATTTTGTAAACACAATGTTTAAGCATAGACACACTAGATTGTATAATAAATTTATATGTTTATAGGTTAGGGTGGGATCCATGTCTTGATGAGTGAGTGCACAAATGAACAGAAATGTCAAGTCTGTTAGACAGTTAACTGTTACAAACTTGCAAACTTCAAGTTAAAACAACTAGAGTAATAGACTTCATAACTTAGAGTTATAACTTACAAGTTACAATATTGTAGGTCAGTATATTTATTGTATAAGTCTACTATTATAATATATTTAGGGTTACATAAGTGAATAATAAAAAAATATATTTAGGGTTACAAGTTACAACTTACACATCATTTTTTATAAGGCTCCTATTATAATATATATAGGGTTACATAAGTGAAAAATACAAAAATATAATAACTTCCATTAAAAAAGCTTTTGTAGCCATTTTGTGTATAAATATGAAATATATTGATTAGATTTTCAAAATAAGTATAGATATACGTATTTCACACTTTGTTTCTTAGATTTACAAGTTCACTTCAAGATCTTGAGAATTTTAAGAGAAATGTCACTTAGAAATATAGGATATTTGGAGTATCTATTAAGATATGTCTAACAGGGAGTAAAAAAAAAGTAGTAGTAGATGGGCTAGGGAGGGGGTTTACATATCTTAGAATCAAGTAAAGCAGCCTTCGAGAGCAAGATACACAAAAAAATGCTAAAAGATCAAAGTCCCAACAAACCCAGTCGATGGAACATTATTTTGCGAAACAGGTGCTGCATTTCACACTGATTTTGCAATATCAAGGCCCAAACTGGGCTGTTTTGCACTAAAATACCCCATGTTTTGCGAAATTTCGACTGTAGCTGCGAAATTTTGGCGAAATTGCTGACCAGTTCATGCAAACTAACGTTTCGATGTCCGATTGAAAAAAAAAAACGAAATTTTGTGTGAAATTTCGCAATTTCGATCGAAATTTTGTTCCATGATTATTTTCAATACCAAGAAGATTAGTCCTTCCGTTGTTTCTTCCCTTCTTATTATTTGTAGGCGAACGGTGTTTCCGTCCTCTGTCGAAGATAAAACCTCCTAACAAAAAATCCATAATTACTATAATGAAAGACTGCCTCTAAAATGTTTGTAGGTTTTGCAGACCTAGGAGTAAAGTAAATAAGCCGATCCTGAAAGATATGCCTAGAAGCTTGAGAAAATAGGGTCTGTAACTTTACCCCCCCCCCCCCCCCCCCCCCCCCCCCAAAAGTAAGAGCCGCAATCTCCTAGACAAGAGAAGGTATAGATTCAAACCACAAAGCTAAGTTTATAATCCCTCTTAGCCAGGCTAGTAACAACCGTTCCATTGCTTGCCTTCGTTTAACAAACTAGATCCTGCTTCCTTTAACATGACAGCTAAATCTAGACATCTTTGATCCTCCGAATCACTCCTAATTCTGATCTGATTATGCCTCATTTCTTATGCCAAATTTTCTTAACTCACATGGTAAACATGGAATTCTCTCGCATCGAAGTTCATGAAATATTTTCTGTTTACAGGTGATATTTGGTCTGGCTCTGAAGGCGGTGTTATTAAGGCATGGCCATGGGAGACCATTGAGAAATCTCTATGCTTAAAAATGGAAGAAAAACACATGGCTGCTTTGCTAGTAGAAAGATCAGGTGTTGATCTCAGGAATCAGGTCACAGTTGGTGGTGTTTGCTCCTTGCCTTCTTCAGATATTAAGTTTTTGGTATCAGACAGTTCTAAATCAAAAGTTTGGAGTGGAAGTTCTCAATCATTCGCACTATGGTATGTGGCAGCATATTTTTTTCTTTCAGAATATATGGCTTTAACACAGATGTTCTTGTTTGTATAATGACGCTGGCATCATCTAGAGTGTTTTTTCTTGGTTGTTATGTTCCTAGTACTGAATTATATATGCTTCACTTTCAGGAATTCTCGCACAAAGGAACTCCTTAAGGTGTTTAACATTGATGGACAGGAGACTAAGGTTGAGATTCCAGCAGGTCATGACCCTCATGTAGAAGATGAGATGAAAGTGAAGTTTGTGCCTACAAAAAAGGAGAAATCTAAAGAATCTTTCTTCCAGCGTTCACGCAATGCTTTGATTGGAGCTGCTGATGCTGTTCGTAGAGTTGCTTCTAAGAGTGCATTTGGAGAGGACAACCGGAAGACCGAAGCAATGACAATATCAATGGATGGGATGATTTGGACTGGGTTTGCTAATGGAACACTTGTTCAGTGGGATGGAAATGCAAATCGCTTACAAGAGTTCCAACATAACTCTTCTTCCATCCAATGCCTATGTGCATTTGGTTCACAACTCTGGGTAGGCTATATTAGCGGTCACATTCAAATACTTGACCTTGAGGGAAACCTTATTGGAGGATGGGTTGCTCATAGCAGCCCTGTCATCAAGATGACAGTTGGGGATAATTACATATTTACATTGGCAAACCATGGTGGAATTCGTGGATGGAACTTATGTTCCCCTGGACCTGTTGACGATATCATACGCTCAGAGTTGATGAACAAAGAACTATTGTATAAGAAAATGGAAAAATTTAGAGTAATGATTGGTTCTTGGAATGTTGGACAAGAAAGGGCTTCTCATGATTCACTCACCTCCTGGGTTGGTAGTGCAGCACCTCAAGCTGATATGGTTGTTATTGGGTTGCAAGAAGTGGAAATGGGTGCTGGTTTTCTAGCAATGGCTGCTGCTAAAGAAACTGTAAGAATTGCTCTTCTGCATACATCAAAATAATTATGATTATGGCATCTAAACAAGGAATTCTTTACGTGTTTTACAAGCTCTTTAACTTCATCCATGGTGTTAGGAACTCTAAATCCTAGAAGGCTCTGCAACTTACTTTAAAACTTTAAAGCTGTAAAATAATTGTTTGACACAATGCCGAACAACAGCGTAATTTATAGAAAGCAAAATATAGATATCTAATAGGTGAAAAATATGATACATCATGTATTCACATGATAAAGGAGAAATACGGTATGTAGCTTATGCTTTTTGAAATAAGAATGACTTCATAAAACGTACAATATGTGTATAAATATGTAAATTAATGTGCATAGGGGCACATATATCACCATGAGGTAAAACAAAAGAAGGTTGGGTGATTTTATCTTTTCATTAGTTTAAATCTCTGTAGGAATCTGGATAAAATTTTCTCATACCATATTTATGGTTTGCAAGGATGCTTCAACATGGATTTATTATCCTTTAGCTCTTGGAGATTTAGGCTCCTTGATATTCTACTTTCTTTCTTTTCCATACACATCAAATCACCATTGGCTCATCTGTGATGTATATAGTACATAAACACCCTGGTCAGTCAGGCGTTGAAATGCCAAACATCTTGTCAACTTTAATAGCTGGGAAGTAGAAGATATATATAGAGTCAGGCTAGCATACACTCGAGTGTACAGATCGCACGGATACACTCAAGTGTGTTTGCATATCAAGACTATTTTTTGCAAGATGTAAACCATTGATCTTCATTGTCATACTATAATTAGGCTACATACGAATTTTGAGCCCATTTGGATGAGTGTAAGTCACTCATCTGAGGGCAACAAAATCGACGCACGAAACTAATTTGAAATGCATAATTTTTGCGGTCTTTATAACATGACCTATGAATGTCCAAATGTGCTCAAATTTTTTATATGAGTTATTCACAAGATGATTAAGAAAATCAACGGATTAGATTTTTGAAAAAAATATTGCATCATGAAAAACTACTTGAGTGTATTCTGCTCCGAATACACTCAAGTGTATTCTAGCCTGACTCTCTCTCTCTCTCTCTATATATATATATATATATATATATATATATATATATAAATATATATGTATGCATATATATATGTATATATATGTATATAGATGTATATATATGCACCTATATATGTTTGTGTATATATATGTATGTACATATATATATGTGTGTGTGAGCGTGTGTGTGTGTGTACATATATCTATATCTATATCTATATATGTGTATGTGTATGTGTGTATGTATATATATGTGTATATATATATGTATGTATATATATGTGTGTGTGTGTACGCACACACACACACAATACACACACACACACTCACACGCTCGAGTGTATTCCAACTTAGCTCTCTCTCTCTCTCTATGTATACATATATATATGCGGCAAAGTAGTGGAACCTTAGTGGTAAAACTGACGTTGTTTGATCGAGAGGTCACAAGTTCAAACAATTCTGGCGACGAGATAAATACACACAGTCACACACACACACACACACATTAATACATGACAACCATTAATCTTACTTTCTAAATATGTCAATACTGCCTTATGACCACCAAGTTATGGTTTCTTATCATCAATAGTTTAGCTGTGGTCTCTCCTATTATCAAGTTGACAACTTCCATGACCTTTTGACAAAGGGCGGGC
Source organism: Alisma plantago-aquatica (assembly GCA_963693085.1). NCBI lineage: Eukaryota > Viridiplantae > Streptophyta > Magnoliopsida > Alismatales > Alismataceae > Alisma > Alisma plantago-aquatica. Next base: position 515,740,732 of record OY856411.1, read on the forward strand.
ATCAACCCCGTAATAATGGTATAAAATGAAGAATGACATAAACCATGTTAGAAAGTAGAATGAATATCCTACATGGGATGTAGTCTTACTTTGTGTACTGAAAGATTCTTTTTTAGTGGGAAATAATTTATGTTTCTTAGGTACATGTTGTAGACCCATCTCCATCATCTAACCCTAAATTCCAAACATGATGAGCCAGTGATGTGGATCAACATTTTCCATCCAGCTATGTTCCGACTTACATTCTTACTGAGATAATGAATCGAAATACTTCTTCAACTCTTTATTAGCTCTATGCAAGTTCCTTTGGTCTATATCTTCGTTTTTTTTCTTCCAAATTTTTCTTATCCAATGTAATTTCTTTGAAGGGTGTACTTAGCGGCATATGTTTCGACATGTCCAAACCATCTAATATCGTAATGTGACCCTCTCATAGTTTTCACTGTATACCTTTTACTTCTACATCCACTTTTATTTAAATTTAATCATTTTCATTGAAGTATTTCCTTGACTATGCACATCATCTTAGTATTCTTATTTTTGCCTCACTCATCTCATGGATGCCTTGTTCCTTCACCAACCCAAATTCACTACCATGCAACATGGTAAGGCTGACACAATGGGACACCACTTTACTTGACTTTGGCTGAGTTAGGTCTAAGATTTTTTGAATTGATCCAAAATTGACCCAAATTCAAATAACTAAAATTGTTTTAGGGAGAGTCCAAGTTTTGTTTTAGAATCAATTTACAAATAAAATTTATCAATATGTTTTTTCACAAAATATGGAATATTAAGTTACTAATAAGTCCGCTAATAAGTTTATTGTACAAAAATCCACATCATGCCTCACTTTAGATTCAAGTTTGCTATTATATATGCCTTTTCAAATGATCTTTTTACTAGTTTTGTTGTATGTTTTGGGTGGTAAAATATAATAAAATGATACTAGTTATTCAAAAATAGATAAATATAACATCTTAATTTATGTATGTTTACGGTTAAATTATTTGATTTATATTAGGTTCTTTCTAAGTGTAAAAGAATGATGAGCTTCTTTTGTAATTTGAGCTTCCATATTTCCTTTTGCAGATCAAGCTCAGATAAAATCAGAAATATTTGAGATCCATAATAGGATCTAGGATTTTGTCCCAAAAATCTCTATGGTACTGACGACCCGAAACAAAACCTAGTCAACCCAAACCTGATATCCAAACCTACGACATGGACAGGCATATACATATTGTGCACCTTTCAATATAATGGCCACATAATTTTAGGTCGCACTCCATTCCAATCAAAGTGTGGAGATCCAATGAGAGATCCTCTTGTATCTCACCTTCCATATGAATAATGGGCCCAGTAGAAAAAGTATATCACGTTGTGAGGCATGGCTTATTCTAGACTTTCATATGGCTAAAGCCACAATGCACATTCTTTGTCTTGTTTCTGCTAATCTAAAACCTTTAAAATCCAAAGAGTTTCTTTCTTTAAAATAGTGATTCACTTTCATCTTAATTTCATCAATCAACACAATGTTTTCTGAGAAAGTGCACAAAATGTGATTCCCAACTTTGTCTTGATTTAAATAACTGTGAACCCTTCGTCTCTGGAAATCTCATCTTCATCAATACAGCCAAGGAAGCATGGAACCGTCTTGCTAAAGTCTACTATGATAAGGTCAATGCTTCCAGGATCCTCGATCTATACCAGTGTTTGAATATTCTACAACTGAATGGACATCTTCTTTTGCATCTCACTTTGATAACTTGAAAAGGATTTGGAGTGAACTCAAGGGCTATCATCCTCTTTTTGTTGATTTAAGCTAGCTTTAGTGATATCAAGGATCAACTCTGCCAAATTTATTAATAGATGTCTGCTAGCTATGAGCCTATTCGCCAACAAATCCTTGGTTCCGATCCTCTTTACTTTGGATGAGGCATACATATTCCTATCCAGGATTATGTTTCTCTTGTTGTTGAGCTTGCGGCCTACGTTTCAACTAACGTGGTAAAGGTCACATACTTATCCTCGACTTGGCCATGGAGTTTTCATGATACTACAAGTTCTGCAAGCGCAACTATGTACAATGATAAGTATTCCTAAAAGCATGGTGCCCTGAATGTGACAATCAAGTGACTGCAGCCAAACCTGTTTCTGAATCTACTACACATGTTGCAATTTTATCGTACTCCAGTATGGTGACCCTTCCACATATCTGTAAAAAATTCCCTAGCCTGCTTCTGCTTCTACCATTGATTCTAATCCTCAACTTAACATATCACAACCCTTTGGTGATCCTATGCGCATATAGACATCTTTCTATATTAATTTTTTTTCTTCTGGTGCTACGAACCGTATGACTGGCAACAAAATCCATTTTCTACCTTGAGAATGTCGACTACACCCCCCTGATTGTCTCACTAAATGTTCAATTTCTGGTGATGTCTGTACAGAGGACATTGATAGTACCCCTATTCCCAAGTTCCCTTTGCATTTAATTTCTATTGCCAAGGTGTGACCTTTCTAATTTTTGTCTCTTTAGGGGATCTTATTACAAGGCAGATGATTTGCGTGGGATGTAATGGTGGAGATGATTTATATTACTTAAAGCAAAACCAACTTCACCTTGTATTGCAAGCCCATTTCTCTCCACCAATGGCTTCTTCTTCTTGAGTCACTTCCATTACAAAACTAAAACTCTGTTTCCCAGTTTGATTATAGATTTCGTCATCAGTGTTGTCAGCTAGGAAGACACCATCATTATTTATTCTATGCGTAGTTGTAAGTGGAGTCGAGTAAGGTTTATCTTGCTCATTTGGATATCTAGGAATCATGTTGTTCGTCTCATCATGCCAGTGTGTCATGTTTATCCTTTATAGATCATTTGTCCGTCCCACTTGGATTTACTTTCTAAAGGATTATTTTGATATTTTAAATGACTTTTCCTGATTTTTACAAGAAATCAAAAACCACTATTTAGGTACTCCTAAGATTGTTCTTGACAATGATTTGAAATATATCCAAGGTGACTTTTAAACCTTTTTGTACCTTTAAGGGAGTTATCCATACAACTTCTTGACAAAATGGTGTTGTTGAACGCTTTAATGATTGAGATGTAGGTACCCCGACACTGGTAGCATGATACTATCCTCAATGCCAACTTCCCTATAAACCACATGCTGTCATCAATTATCCAGAAGGACATGCGATATCACCTACTTTATCTACATCAACCTTTTTTCCCCTTTCACTCAAAATCTTTGGATGCCTGTGTTTTGTGCGTAGCCTTCAATTGTCCTTGATAAACTCCCCCCTCCACCCCCCGTCATTCATTGCTGTTTTTTTGGATTGAAATATTCACAAACTTAGAATGGCTAGAAGTGTTTGATGCTAACTGTATGTATATTGGTTCTGATTCCACCTTATTCGAGACATACCTATCTTCTCTGACTCTAGTCAACATATGTCTCCACTTCATCTAAAGTTCCTTGACCTGTCCCTGTTTTCTTTTCCACTAAATCCCATACTGCTCCTTTCTCTTCTCAAAGTGTATCAACGCAAGAGGCGATTGGCTCCACCCGCAGTATCTCTCATTGTGGCTCTAGCCGTACTGTAGTTCCTCCCGAGGGGCCTAGCAACTCTAGGTTCCCATTTTCAATTTTGGTCTTCATTTGCCTGTATGGCTGTATCCTTATGTAAGTAGGGTCAAACTTCTACAAAGAATTGCATCTCACAATCAGTTTCTACAACTCAGTTAAATACTCAAAATGACCCATCTCGGATCTCTATTCCACACAATGTGACTGAGGCCATACATAAATCTGGATGCAGATAGAGAATGGATATTTGGGATCTGGATAAATTGCTCTCTGATCACAGAATCGTTCGATGTCACTTGGTGTTAACTTTTAAGCATCTACCAGATGGTACTGTGGAGTGCCTTAAGACTGACCTAGTTGCAAAAAGGCACATATAGGGTGCTGGAGTAGACTATTTTGAGATTTTCCCTCATGTCACATGACTGAATTTGGCCCAGATTCTAATTTATGTTGTTATGAATTAGAGATGGCCTCAAATCAATAAAGAATGCATTTCTGGATGGTGAACTACAAGAAACTACTTACATTGTGCAACCTTCGAGTTATGTTACATAGGGGAATTATCAAAAAGTGTGTGAATTCAAAAGGGCTATATATGAACTTAAGCTGACTCCATATACTTTATCTGACAAATTGTTTCAAACCTTGGTGGATTAGTGTTTTCGTGGTTCCATCATGATCACTTTGTCAAGACTGCTGATGTAGACTATTGATGTATGATTAACCATTCTGATTGTCAATGTCGATAATATAATTCTATGTGGTAGTGACACAACAAGGTTCAATGAGGCTAAGAAGCATCTTATGAACCACTTTCTCACAAAAGATCTAGAGAAACTTCGATTTCTCGGGATAGAGGTAGCCCGCAACCAAAATGTGATATGTTTGTCTCAACAAAAATAAACCTTAGATACTCTGACGGAGACATGTTTGCGTGGATGTAGATTAATAGTCACTCCCATTGATCAAGCTCTTGAGTTGTATACTGAAACATCTGAGGAGTTGGACGATAAATTTGGCTACAAATGCTTGGTTGGGAAACTTCTGTCTGATTATCACTAGACCACATATCACTTTTGTTGGGTGAGTTCTTCTCTTAGTTCATGGACTGACCAAGATAGTTCCTTTGAGATACATTATCATGTTGTGAGGTATCTTAAGAAATCTCCTCGGCAAGGCTTGTTTTATAGCTGAGAATGATCATTTGGATGTAATTCGATACTCCGATGTTGACTATGCTCGCAGTCACTCTGATATGATATCTATGTCTGGCTATTGCACCTCTGTTGAGGGAAGTCTGGTTACTTAGCGCAGCAAGAAATGAAATTTGATAGGTAGATCCAGGCAGAGGCAGAATATCATGCCATGACCCACAACACACGTGAAGTTGTGAACTCTTGTGGGTCAAATCTCTTCGTGTTGACTTTGGATATCCTATTACCTTGGCTACTCCCCATGTATTTTGATAACAAGACAGTCACCTGAAACACAAGACTACAAAACTGTATTCTCAGCAAGCCAATCTTTGCAGTGGAATAATTGATCTCTGTTAACATATATTCCTGTTTTATATATTCTGTTAGTTGTTTTGTTATTTCCATATTATATGTGGACCTCTCTGTAAATGTTTCAATGTTATATATATGAGGGTGCACAGATTGTGCAACCCTATGCTTCCCAAAACTGCTTTGTCTATCACCTGGTACCAGAGCAGTAGATCCAGCTGCCACCCTCCCACCCTTCTCTCTCTTCTCCAGCCGGTCGCCCCCCCTCTCCCGCCCGCGCCGCCCAGCAGCCACTCGCCGCCGGCCGCCGCCCAGCCGGGCCGCAGCAGGCCGCGCCGGCAGCAGCAGCCGCCGGGCCGCCCGCCGCGTCGGGCAGCAGCATCCGGCCGGCTCGCCGCTGGGGCCGGGCGCCCTCTCTGCCGCCGGGGGCCGGTGCGCCTCCGCGGTCCTAGCCGCCGGTCCGTTGGCTCCGTGAAGTCTTACAGCGATCCGGTGGCTTGAAGACGTAGATCGTTTTTTTTTCGATCTCCTGCCTGCCTGCCCGTGTAGGCCGTTGTGCCACCGGGTTCTGTTCTGCGCTTCGGCGTAGACCGTATGTGAGAGGTCTTCTCCGTGTTCTTTGTGCCTGCTGTGCCTGTTTGACGGCGTAGCCCGTCTCCTGCCTGATCGTGCCTGTTCCTGCTATGCCTACTGCTTCCATGGCGTCCTCGCATGATGACTTCCGCCGTCAGGTTACCACCGTGAAGCTTGATGGGCGCAACTATCCGCATTGGGTCTGCTCCATGACGATCTATGCCAGATCCCAGGGCAAGTACTCACATCTTACCCGTGCGGGTCCGGCAGCACCCGCAGAGGACGCTGATGCTAAAGATGTGAAGGCGTATGACGACTGGGTTCGTGATGACTCCACTGTGATGACCTGGATTCTCAACAGCAGCATTGAGAAGATTAGCGTCACACTTCTTCACCTACCTACGGCGAAGCAGATGTGGGATCAGCTCGCCGGTACTTACTCGCATAGTCAGAACCCCAAGAAGGTGTTTGACATCACCAAGCAGCTGAGACGTCTACAGTTCACGGGGACGGACATTGCGGATTACTTCTCTGACTTCACTGGATTATGGGGTGAACTGGAATCCTATCACCCTCTCTCCACGGACCTGGCTACTATGCAGCGTCAGCGCCAGGAGCTTCAGTTGGTCCAGTTTCTCTGTGGATTGCCCGAGTCATATGCTGGAGTTGTGGACCAGATCTTAGCCAGTGACCCTCTGCCGTCACTACAGAGTGCCTACAAACGCCTTCAGCGTTTGCCTTCGTCTTCCTCGTCTCTGACTACTGATGTTGGAGACTCTTCGGCCCTTGCTGCAGCTTCTGGTCGTGGCCGTGGTCGCTTTACTGAGAGCCGTCCTCCCCTGGGTGGAGGACGAGGACGTGCTGCTCCTGGTCGTGGAGCCTCTTCTACTGCCCCTACTGTTTTAGTCGTATTGAATCAGTTTTCTCTTCGCGTCCTCAGTCAGGACAGCGCCTTTGTACCTTCTGTGGCCGGTCCAACCATATTGAAGAAAAATGTTGGGAGAAATATGGTAAGCCGGCGTGGGCCAATGCAGCTACTGACTCCACTACTACTGCATCAGAAGGAACGACTCAGCCTACTGACTCTGCCTCCTCGGGTGCGACTGCTGACTACATCCGTGCTGAGGTGGAGCGTCTTCTTCTTGAGCGAGCTGGTGCGTCGTCTCAAGCTTCGACTAGTGGAGCTCATGCCGCCACTTATTCTGGTTATGACATTGCCTTCCTGAGCTCTTCTTCTACTCCTGGTAATACTAAGTGGGTCATCGACTCCGGTGCCTCTTCACATATTTCTGGAAATAGATCTTTGTTTCACAAATTATTTAAACCTGCTAGACCCTCATCTGTTATGTTGGCTGATGGCTCCAAGTCTGCGGTGTCTGGAGTAGGGGATATTGTTTCTGACTTTCTGCTGAAATCTGCCTTATATGTGCCGAGATTTCCTTTGAATCTGTTGTCTGTCAGCAAGATATTGCGAAGCCTACAGTGTAGTCTGACTTTTATTCCTGGTTCATGTGTTTTTCAGGACCTTCGCACGAGGATGAAGATTGGTGGGGGGTATGAAGGTGCTGATGGACTCTTCTATCTGGATCATTTGCCGAAAGCAGCTAAAGCATCTGTCTCCTGCATTATCTGCCTCAGTTTCTGCATTACAGTGGCACTACCGGCTGGGCCATCCATCATCTGAAAAGCTCCGACATTTAGTGTCTGATCTTGGCAGTTGTAGTTTTCAGTGCGAGTCATGTCAACTTGGAAAGCAGACTAGAGCTGTTTATCCTAGACGCAGTCAGATTAGCAGTAAAAATATGTTTGATATAGTGCATTCTGATGTATGGGGACCCTGTCATGTGCCGAGTCTATCTGGTCATAAGTATTTTATTCTGTTTATTGATGACTTTTCATGGACTACTTGGTTGTTTATGATGAAAAGTAGGTCCGAAGTTTTGTCTGTTATCAAATTCTTTTTTGCTGAAATAAAAACTCAATATGGTATGCCTGTCAAAATTTTTCGTACTGATAATGCACTGGAATTTGTTAAAAAAGATGTGGATGTTTTTTGTAAATCTGTGGGTACAATACATCAGACCTCCTGTGCTTATACACCTCAGCAAAATGGTGTGGCTGAGCGTAGAAATAGACATGTGTTAGAGGTTGCTAGAACTATTATGATGCATGCACATGTTCCTCGCTTGTTTTGGCCTGAGGCTATATTGACTTCTTGTTTTCTGATAAATCGAATGCCATCATCTGTGATTGGAAACAAAATACCTATTCAAGTTCTTCAACCCGATATTCAGTTATTTACTGTGCCTCCTCGGATCTTTGGATGTACCTGTTTTGTACGGTTAGTTGGACCTACTTATGATAAACTGTCTCCTCGTGCTGAGAAGTGCATTTTTTTGGGATATTCTCGTACTCAGAAGGGATATCGGTGTTACAGTCCTACTGCAAGAAAATGGTATACTAGCAGTGATGTAGTTTTCTTTGAGGATACTCCTTACTATTCGACTCGTGGTGACAGTTTACAGTCTGATCTTATTGCCTCACCTCTACCTGTTACTTCTGATTGTGTGCCTGATACTACTGACAAAGTCACTACTGAGGCTGATAAGCCTCCTCTTATAGTTTATCAACGCAGGAACAGAGCACCTTCTACTCAAGAAACCCCCCCTGAAAACCAATCTTCACCTCCAGAAGGTTCTACTACACCTGAGGTACATTCTGATCTTGATTTACCCATTGCTCTTAGAAAGGGTACTCGTTCCTGCACATCACACAGTATTGCTCAGTTTGTTTCTACTGACCATCTGAATGTTCATTCTAGCAATTTTGTATATGCCTTATCTGCTGTTGTTGTTCCAAAGAATATCCAAGTTGCTCTACAGAGTACTGGATGGTTGTCTGCTATGAAGGAGGAGATGTTGGCTCTTGCTGAACGAGATACTTGGGAGCTGGTGGATCCACCTCCTCAGTGTAAACCTGTAGGTTGCAGAATATCAACCTGACGACACTGTTGAAAGGCTGAAGGCACGGTTAGTTGCTAAAGGCTACACCCAAACTTATGGTATTGACTATTTTGAGACTTTCTCTCCTGTTGCTCGTCTTAATTCTGTCTGTTGCTGTTAATCTTGACTGGCCACTGTTGCAACTAGATGTGAAAAATGCCTTCTTGTATGGCGATTTACAAGAAGAAGTCTATATGGAGCAACCTCCTGGGTTTGTTGCTCAGGGGGAGTCTCACAAAGTTTGCAGGTTAAAGAAGTCTATTTATGGGCTTAAGCAGAGTCCCCAGGCTTGGTTTGATAAATTGAGCAAAATTATGATTGATTTTGGGTTTCTGCGATCTCAGGTGGATCATTCTGTTTTTACCAAGAAGACTTCAGCTGGTATTATTATTCTGATTGTCTATGTTTATGATATTATCATATCTGGCAGTGATTCTCTTGGTATTCAGGCTACTAAATCTCATCTGGGCAAGCACTTTGCTACCAAAGACTTGGGCAAACTCAGATATTTTCTGGGCATAGAAGTTTCTAGAAATTCTAATGCTCTTGTGTTGTCTCAGAGAAAATATGTCCTAGACATACTGCAGGAGACTGGTATGCTGGGGGCGAGACCTGCTGATATTCCTCTAGATCCTAATGTAAATTGGGATGATGACTCTTCTCCTCTGTTTACTGATCATAAAAAGTACAGGAGGCTGATTGGTAAACTCATTTATTTGACTGTCACCGGAGCTGACATTTCTACTGCAGTGGGTCTTCTTAGCAGGTACCTTGATAAACCCAGACAGTGTCACTGGGATGCTCTTTGTCAGATTCTACGATATTTGAAGAAGTCTCCTGGCAAGGGACTTCACTACAGGAAGCATGGACACTGTTCTCTTGCAGGGTACTCTGATTCTGATTATGCAGGTAGCAGAGTTGGCAGAAAATCTACTTCTGGGTATTGTACGTATGTTGGAGGCAATCTTGTTACCTGGAGGAGTAAAAAACAAAATGTTGTGGCCAGGTCCAGTGCTGAAGCTGAATATAGGGCCATGGCCCATACTGCCTGTGAATTGTTGTGGGTGCGCTCTCTGTTAAAAGAGTTCGGGGTTGACTCTTCTTCTGCTATACCTATGCACTGTGATAATAAAGCTGCTATCTTCATTGCGAATAATCCAGTTTATCATGAGCGCACTAAACATATTGAAGTAGATTGTCATTTTATTCGGGAATCCATTCTGACTGGCAAGATCTGCACTCCCTTCACTCGTTCTGAAGACCAAGTTGCTGACATCTTCACCAAGCTGCTGGCGAAGAAGCAATTCTGCACACTGACGGACAAGTTGGGCATGATTGATATCTATGCTCCAACTTGAGGGGGAGTGTTAACATATATTCCTGTTTTATATATTCTGTTAGTTGTTTTGTTATTTCCATATTATATGTGGACCTCTCTATAAATGTTTCAATGTTATATATATGAGGGTGCACACATTGTGCAACCCTACGCTTCCCAAAACTGCTTTGTCTATCACAATCTCAATGCCCAAACTGGAGGAGTATTGAATTATGCATATATTAAAATAGTCATCTTATGTCTACTTGCTGTTACATCTTATGCCAATATCCATCTTTTCATCCTTCTTTAGTTTTACATCTTCAAATCATGGTTTGCTCACTTAGCCCATCCATATATATTGGCATGGACTCCTTTCCATGGAGAATTCATCTTTTGATTTCTCAATAGCCTTTTTCAGCTGATTTCACATGGCATACCTCAACATGAATTGAAGCCCCTCTTTTCCAGATGAACACATAGTAGTAGTAACCTTCCAAGCACATATAATACTTTTTCTAGGGCTTTGATTCTCTAAAGCGTTTAGCGCGTTTAAGTTTAGCATTATTCTGGCTGTAAACTCCCGATCCATTTTGATCTTCATCAATAAGAAACCATATAAAGTTGTGGCATCTTGAACATTAATAGGGGAAAAGAGAGTAGACAGTACATTTTGCAGTTGTTGTAGTTCCCGTCTTAGATATACCTCACTTTTTATCTTGCACGATCACCTTAGGAAGCAAGTGAGACCTTTTCCTGGATTAAGAATTGAACTAGGGTGAGTCTGAGATGATCTTCTAAAGAGATACCTCCAGCCAAAAGCCTGATTAGCTATCAGCTGTCTCCTAGAATTTATTATGTTGGCTATTCAAGACACACCGATAAATTTAAAAGTAAAGAGGAAATCGTAGATTATTTCAGGGAGAGCTAAGAAGAAGACACCTGGATTTATTGCATCACAATCAGAGTATTGCCCAAAAAAGAGCTGAATGGAAAAGAAGGATCCATATAACTGACTCAAACATGGTTGGGATGGCGACTCAGCTACTAATTAGGTTGAAATATTTCAGTAATCTCCTCCAACGTCAGATGTGAGTCTTGCTTGGTTGAACACATTATAAAGAGGAGTTGATTGCGTGTTCTTCATGTGTTCATTTGACTCTTACATTATTCCTGCCCAATGCTATATGCCAAAGAGTAATTTCTACCCAGCAAGGTTCCAGTCTGTAACCATGCAAACACCAATCCCTCCTTTGGGTAAGGGCCGGGAAATTGCATCCCAAGAATGATGTGGACGCTTTTGCTTTTAATTAGAGTATTTCTGCAGCAAATTTTCTGTCATTGTTTCTTGATCCCTTCCTTTAGGGATGCAGGGAGAGGGAAACCTGCAGTCAAATATAGGTGAATCTCTCAGGAGTCTGATTTAGTTTTAACTTTATCAACGAGGGCCACTTTAGTTTCTTTTATCATATAACTTATAGGATCGATGGTAACTACATTAGTGTGATATGGAAGAAGTTTAAACCACAATACCTTTCTAACTCCATGATCAGCAGTCCTGTCAGTTTGCAACCTGGTTACCACTGTTTGCTATTGTAATTATTATTTCATTTTTTCATATCAGGGATGTGACCCAAATGGCTTGTGCCGAGCCCAAATATACCAGGGATTAGGCAGCCCAGAAACTCTCTAACTAGTTGAGGTAGCGTAGATGTTGCAAAGGTCCTTCGGGGAGAATTGGACCAGCGACCTTGTGGGCGTGCTACCTTATACTGATCTGGCTACCCACACTGGGTGACCATTGTCAGCTAATTAAATTTACTTCTCTATGTAATATGATTTCAACCAAGGTAAATGTACCGCTCTGTTGTTGGTTCTCTATCATCAATAGATTCAACTCAATCAGTATTACGTTCTCTCTCTTAACTTACGTAATATCTCTTCTAATACAAAATCCTATAATAAAATGCTCCTTTAATTTGTCTTAGAATTGTGACTTATATATTTTATCTTAGGCGGTGTATGCATGTATTGACTAACATGCTCGGCGCAGCTACAAGTGAGGTAGAGAAGCTTCCCAAATTGCACTCTAAATCTGATTTTCTCTTGATCAAAAAGAGTAGTTACTCAAGTACCACATATTATGCGGTTCTTCCCAGGTGCAGTTGTCAAATGATAAAAGACGGCTATTCGATATATTGATAAGAGGAATTCCCCTCCTTATATAGGAGAAGGGGGAAGCATACATACTTTAGACTAAACCCTAATGGGCCAAGACACACTTGGGCCCATATACAAATAGACTCAAATAACTTAATTAACTAAATTAACCAGACTCTTTAACACTCCCCCTCAAGCTGAAGTTGGAAGAATCCAAAATCAGCTTAGAAATAGATAGACATACTAAAAAAATGGATAAGCCAAGCCCATATAAAAATCCCCCCCCCCTTCAGTATTACAATTAAGCACTCAAACACTCATATACTCCCCCTCAAGTAGATAGTCCACAACAGGCAAACAGGCAAGCAAGTTGCAGAATTTTCTCAATCATATGGAGTAGAAGTTTCTTAGTCATCTGGAGCAGAAGTTAGCATCAACAAAACATCATGGTCTTTATCACAGTCGCTGACATCGCAGTCCAGAAGTGTTGGGTCACATCAACAGTAGTAGTCAACGTGCAAAACAGAAGTAAATACTCCATAGCAGGCAAGCAAAGTCGCAGAAGTTTCTCAATCATCTGGAGCAGAACTTTCTCGATCATCTGGAGCAGAAGTAAGCATCAACAGAACATCATGGTCTTTATCACAGTCGCTAACGTCGCAGCCCAGAGAGTGATGGGTCACATCAACAGTAGTAGTCAACGTGCAAAACAGAGCACGACGGGCCAAAGAGTGATGACACACAGAAATAGAAAATCGACGTGCAAAAAAGGCACAAACAAGTAAAAAGGTCAACATGCGTAAAGCATGGACAAGCCAAAGAGTGCTGGTTCAGAGTAGAAAAGTCCAGAGAGTGTTGGTTCATAGTGGAAGTAGTCAACATGCAAAGAAAGCTCGGACAAAAAATAGACAGTATAGTCGACGTAGTCGGATAGAAGACCATCATCTTGAAAAATCAAGAAATATACATGAATCTCCAGATAATAAGCTCTCCAAGAAGCATATAGCAGTAAATATCAATAGCAGAAGTCCACAAGTACTTCAAGAAGTACATCAATATCCTCGAAAATATAAAGCAACAAAGTATAATCTTCCTCTTCTTCATCTCTCTCCTCTAATTCTCCCCCTCACACCAACCACGGAAGGAACCAAGAGTGGCTGCGGTGGACAATCACGAAGAAGCACCCCAGAGAAAAAATAAGCCGTAGAACTGCCGGGGGATTTGGGGGGCGCGACCCCCAATTAGGGGGTCCCGCTGCCCCTCAACGGGCGGGAGTTGAGGGGAGGCCGCCCCCTCGTGGGGGCTCGGGGGTAGGCCCTCCGGAAAAAGGTCTACAAAGGTTTTTTGCGGAAAATCAAGCATAAATTTTCATAAAGGTCATTGAATAAAAGAGAAAAATCAACCAAATGTCCACTATGGTGTGAAGAAGTGCATCGACTCTGATTCTAGTAGTAAAGTTCTAAATCAATCATAAATCTGGTGTTTGAGAAGAGCCATATATAATAAATCATTCTAGAAGACCAAGTGATATACCAAGGGGAATATGGAGGAGGCGACAACTGCTAGGCCTGGTCACAAATTGCGGTGGATAGGAGAAGGCAGGTGTTTTGGGTGCCCATCTTCCATGGGAACCAAGCTTAATTGCTGCCATGGTGGAAGTTATTCGAGTCTAATGGCCTCGAGGTAGAGCCCCTCAGCCCAGCTGACATCTCCACGCTCCTCCCACAGGAATGTACCGGCTCAGCGCCTGTACAGCCAGGGGTTCTCCCATGATCGCGTACTGGAAGTGGTGCTATGCTCCTCCACGATGAGTCTCTCATAGACCCTGCATCTCCTGTCCTCGGGAGTTTCCTCATTTGTCCTCCACGGGTCCAAAGCCCCTTCCTTTATGCCGAGGGTGAAGCAACACTTGAATCTTGTCGTTGTGGGAAGCTGATAGGTGATGATGCCAAACTCATAAGCAACAATGAAAGGAGGTGGATCATGATCGGTCCTTGCTAGCAACTTCCTAAGCAACATTGTTAACAGGGAAACTGACAGTCTGCCAAGGTGACGACAGGGGGCTTGGTACAGTGTGGTTCCCAACTTAATCGGGAAAGGTAGCCGCACCGCAGGTTAAGAAAAAGGACAAAAAAGAATGGCGGCAACACGATCTTTTGAACAGCGACCGTTGCAGGAGAATGAAAAGATATCTGGGACCGTCAGGTATGATGGGAATAGAGAGGGGAGCGGGTTACTACGGAGGAGCTTGGGCTTACGGCGGCGGCATGGGGTCTGGTATTACCGTATGGGTTATTTCAGCAGTAACTTTATAACGGAATGGTTGGGTGTTATGAAATCTGGAGAGTTTGATGGTGATGCGGGGTGGATTGAGATGGTGCGACAATTCTTTGCAGCAAGGAGACAAAGGAGATGCCTGGCGGGCAGCCAAGCCAGGAAGGGTGGCGGCCGCCTACAGGCGGGTGGGATCACTGCTCATGTCAGATAATAAAAGATGGCTGTTCGATATATCGATAAGAGGAATTCCCCTCCTTATATAGGAGAAGGGGGAAGCATGCAAACTTTAGACTAAACCCTAATGGGCCAAGACACACTTGGGCCCATATACAAATAGACTCATATAACTTAATTAACTAAATTAACCAGACTCTCTCATAGCACTCACTCTGATCTATCTGTTATAGCTAACTACTATTATTAGCAGAATTCGTAACTTTCAGCTTACGTCAACTTGCAAATGTAACTACTTCTTTTGTTACGCTAGAGATTATCCCTCACTTGAATCTGAGCTTCACCATTATATATATTGGTTTCATAACACTTACTACTATATACTGTTTTTGAGGTTCATGATGATGGTGCTGAAAAACCGTGACTGCAAGATGCACCAATTCATGACTATATACTTCTCCATTGGGTTCTGGGTTGAATCTGCATACCAAAAGCTAATATAAAGATTTTGCAGGCATAAGTGTAGTTTATCCATTTAGTGGCAGCAGGAAGTTAGGACACAATTTTCACAATTGTTTTGCACTTAAACTTTAAGTTTAAAACTTAGATATGATTACTTATCACGAGCAGCTATGCATAAAAAGTTCCAAACTCAGTGGGTACTTGTGTATGCATGTGAACTGATGACCAGCTATGCATAAAAAATTCTAAACTCAGTGGGTACTTGTGTATGCATGTGAAGTTGTAAACTACTTTTGTTGAGTTTTATCGTGACTGTTTTTATGTTTCAAATCTGATTACGAATGAGTGGAGTGGATCTCTTTTAATGGGAAAGCCATCTTTAAATGATAGTCTATTGCTGCTGAGTGCACCTAATGTACTAACTTCTTTTTTGCTTATATTTTTAGGTTGGACTTGAGGGAAGCGCTAATGGGCATTGGTGGTTGGATACCATAGGGAAAACCTTGGATGAAGGCACAGTTTTTGAGCGTGTTGGTTCAAGGCAGTTGGCAGCATTGTTAATTTCTGTATGGTAAATAATTTCTTTATAGGAAGTTCTAGGCGCCTAATGCATTGTTTAGTCCAAAATTCTAACAGTTAATATTTTACAGGGCCAGAAAGGGTCTCAGGAAGCATATTGGTGACATAGATGTTGGTGCTGTCGCATGTGGATTTGGCCGTGCTATTGGAAATAAAGTACGTGTTTTCCGAACTTGGCATGCGATGCCATAAATACATCTCTTAATCTTTCATACTGATGTTTTTCATAGTTAAAACGAAACTCATGCTCTTCCATGACTGATGTGTTTGTTTGGAGTGTTTTTCTGTCACATTTAATAGCAACCTTCTTTCAGTTTTCAATTATGCCACTAAAAAAATCTAAGAAAAGCCTTGTATACTCTATGATTTTCTTTTCCTTTGACTTCTCTTAGTTCAATGAAAACAAAGAAAACACACTACATAATGTATGTCATCATAGATCATTCTTGTCTAGAGAAACTGGTTAAGCCACAGCCTCTTTCAAAAAAAGTTAATGAGCTCGAGTCCCTCTGTCAACTACTGCTAGTTGCTTGCACAAATCAGTTTGTATATTGGAGTTATCGGTCAGTGATTCAGACTCCTTCGGACTTTGGTGTCTTCTCAGCATAATGGCAGTCAATATCAAAGTTGGCAAGGATATACAATGGAAGTGTTTAGTGTGCATTTATATAAAGATTTAAGTAATTTATTTTCAGATTCCGGAGGGCGAAGGCCTGATGTACATTTTGATATCATATTCATGCAAAGATGGATTTTTGTTTTATAAACAGATTCAGTTCTGTCAGAATTATCTTGATGAGTGTTTGATGCCAGTTTTGGAGGTCTGATGTTATAAAACGGTAGAAATGCGAGTGTCAGTTACTAGGTAAAAAGTCGAAAGATTGAATGCATATGATGATTATATTGTATGGGGTGTGTCCTGAATAATAGGATGATAGTTGAAGTTGAAGAAATTTGGAAAGAAGTTAAGCTCCTTTCTTGAGAATGTATCTTATTAGATTAGCACACTTAAATCAGTACAATATAGTTGAGGAAAGAGTTGGTAGTAGTAAAGAGTCCATCTTTGTTTTAAAATGATTTCATTGATCATAATTATTGTTTTGATCGCCTTAACAGCCTTAATTGATTAAAATCAAGTAAGTGATAGCATTGGCATGTTCTTTACCGTGATCAGTTTTGATTTATCACAAGATTAATTTCCAGTTGTGCAGTTAATGTTTCCCATGGTTAATGACCTTCTCCTTGTCTTGTAGATGTCATTTTTTATCTCCATCCTTTTTTGAGAGATTGGATATACCATTTTCTTTTTTCACTACCTTTTACTCTTCGCATGCTATAGCATATTTATCTTTTCTTCATCTGTAGACTTAAATCCAAATTAGGGTTTGACCTAATCATGTAAAATGACTATGCTTGCTTCCATTTTCTCAATTTCAATTGGATTAATCAATATATTTTATCTTTTCCATTTTGCACCTCATGGGAGGTGCAAGCTTCAACACCCATTAATCCAACAAAGTAGTGTTAAGGGCATGTACATGCCACAACACTAATATTTAAGCAATGTTCCAAGGTCCTGTGCATTCAAGGACGCTATTTGAAGTTTTTTGGATGTACTACTTGTTTTCACCTGTTTGTTAACATATTCAGTGTTATTTTATTATTATAAAGGTCTTTTTTGTCCCGAGTTCATCATCAAACATCTTAATCTTCACTGTACCAATACTAATCGTCTTGCAAGGACAATTATCACCCATAAGGATATATTCGCCTTGAAGAGACTCATGTGTATGGAAATAATCCTTACGCTCGGTATGTGCTAAGTGCTTGTTGAGTCAAGTTCCTAATCATTTTTGTAATCAAAGGACTACGATTAAGCATGTAGTCGTCGTTTTCAGAACCTTTGTGAGCCACCTTTGCTTTTGTAAAAAGGAGAGTTTAAAATAATGCAACTTAACTTGTCTAAGTACATAGTCTCCTATATATGTAGTCTTCAATACATGCATGAGAGAGTAGATTTACATTGATCTTCAGTGGTAAATTGGTCACTTAAGTAATAAGCAAAAGTTCGAGTAAAAGCATATATAATAAGCCACTATTGCTAACACTTCCCCTCGAACTAAAGAGTATTTGTTGTGTAGTCTCAGCTTGCTCATGTACTTAAAGAGAGGAGGAAACGGTTTTATTAGGATGCCTACCCCTTCAACTCCGGTTTTAACATACTATGCCACAATCTTCTTGGCCTTGACAAGGTGACGTTCAAAGTGGCAATCAAGCTCAATGTGCTTTGTGTCCTCGTGGAAGACGATTAGTGATATGAAGAGCAGCTTGGTTGTCATGAATGATATAAAGATGCTATGGGCTGAAATTTTGAATTTAGAAAGAATGGATTGGACCAATTGTAAGTCACAACAAGCATGAGCCATGACTCTATACTCGACTTCTGTGCTTGAGCATGCAATCAGTGTTTGCTTCTTGCTTCTCCAAGCAACAAGATGATTTCTCAGTAGAATACAACAACGTGATGTTGAACGACGGTCTGGGTTGCATCTGTGTACCCAATGACAGAGAGCGTCTTCTGTTGAGGCTGCTCATAGAATATAGCTTTTCTGAAGCCTTTTTTTAGTACCTAAGAAATGTGTTTTATACTGGTCTAGTGCATCTGGAAAGGAGAGCTCATTTGCTGACTAGCAACCCCAATTGCATAGGAAATATCAGGATGTGTTCGGTCAGGTATACTAGTTTTCCGATTGTTTTTCGATATATTTTAGGATTCGAAAACGACTACCCCTCATTTTTAACCTTCTTGTGATAGTCCATGGGTGTAGATGCAGTCACACATGCTTTGCATCTGCCACCTTGTTTCTTGCAGTAAATCGAGCACATGTCACCTTTGACAGAAATTGATTCCTTGTTTGGATCGCAATACTTCAAAAGTACCAAAATATCCCTAGATCTTTAGTGCACAAATTGAATGGGAGAGCCTTATTTAGATATATATTCTTGTGATTCATGTCCAATGATCACAATATCATCAACATAGACAACAAGCTGATATGTGCCCTCAGGGTGGATAAAAGAGAAGAGGGAGTGGTCGCTGCCACTTGAAATCTAGTTGTTCAAGAACCGTGTTGAGTTTTTTGGACGTGGCATGAGGAGATGATTTCCCATAGAGAGAGCGACGGAGGCGGCACCCTTCAACAACAAATCTCAGAGGTTGTTGCATGAACACTTCTTCAGATAGGTCGTCGTGAAGGAAGGCAGTCTTCATGTTGAGTTGATACAGGAGCCAATCTAGGTCCGAAGCAAGGGAAATCAGAATGAGGAGGGAGCCAATCGGGTGACCAATGAGAATGTTTCGAAGAAGCCAACACCAAATGTCTGAGTATAACCTTTAGCGACTGGCGTCGTTTTGGACACACAACATTTCCATCAAAATGTTGTTTAATAGAGAAGATACCGAAAAATCCAACAATATTCTTGCCTTCCGGTGGGTCACAAGCTCTCATGTGTGATTCGCTCGAGTGCCTCCGTCTCATCAACCATGCAGCTTCCAATCCAGGGTGCCTAACTGCCTAAGGGCATCCACATGACTCTTCCGATCAAAAGTATATGCAAGAGAGATGACAAAGGCTTGGGCAGAAGGAGATAGATGAGTAATATAAAAGGTATTAGAAAATAGATGCTTGATGGTGCAAGAGTGAATATCTTTGCAAAAAGCTACCAGTTTATTGGATTCTATTGGAGTAAAAGATGATGGCGAAGCAGCTCATTAAGGATTAGAGTACTGTTTGTTGCTGATACACCTTGGGAAAGAACTGAGCAGGTGGAGGTGGAGCTGTGGAGGTGTGGGTGGATTGACTTGTTTCGGGAGGCAAAGCATTGGAGAATAGTCCAAGGGCAGGGAAACAAATTCCGGCAAGGATGAAAATGGGACAGTTGAGGTGCCATAAAAAAAAGAAACGATCCTTGTGAAAAATGACGTCTCCCGAAACATACATGCATTGAGTAACCGAATCAAGGCACTATAGCCTTTTTGAATTTGGGAGGAACCCAAGATGATAGTTGTAATTGCTTGGGGGATAGTTCATCGACTTTTGGATCAAAATTGTGTACACTAAGTGACACATCCGAAGACCTGAGGTGGAAAAGAAAAATGGTTATTATGATGATGAAGGATAGATGAGGAAGATTTCTCTTTATGAAACGATGATGGTTGACGATTGATGAGAAAGCAAACTGTTAAAATAGCTTCAGACTAGAAATGTCTTGGTGAGGTGAATATAAGGCTTCAAGCCACTGAGATATCTTGCAGCAGTGTTGTCTCACATTGCTGCATTTTGATCCACTTTCTCTATTTGATAGAAGAGTACCTCATCTTGAACTCTAATCGATGGCGTTGAGCTTAGCATCACAATTTCTTGCCAATTGGAATAGGGCTGATCATGGTCTTGTGTGTTCATATACTCCAATTGCTGCTTGTGCGTTCTCTCAATTCTACTTTCCTCAACCTCGCATTGGTGGATGCTCATCACAGCAGCAGTGAGGGTTGTCTCGCCCTGGCACCCATCTAAGCTGAGATTTCCCTCACATCCTCCTTGTTGACCTAAGAAGCACGGACACAGACACGAACACAGACACGGACACGGGAATTTTAAAAAATATAGGACACGGACACGACACTGGACACGGCGAGAAAAACACATATACATATACATGAATTTTAATTTATAACACAAAAAAGAACAAGCACATTCAAACTAAAAATTCATTTCATCCAAGCTATATTCACTTTCATATGTTCACTCAAACGCACGTTGCACACATCATGAAATTAAGCCATCAAAGGCATACAATCAAACAAGTCCACATTGTAGACACAATAATAGTCAAAGTAATAGAAATTTTATTTACAAAGAATAACAAGTTAAGCATTACAAGTATGGACCCACAATAAAATATTTGCACATGTAAATTTGGACAATAAAAAAATATTAATGGTAGTAGACAACAAAGAAAAAAGAGGGGACATATTGTTATTTGTAGAAGAGAGTGAAACATTGATGTACATTCAGATTTGGGAAGAAGAGGAAGAGGAGGTTGTTGGTTGTGGAAAAATAAAACATAGGTATTGAAGACCGAGGAAGAGGAAGACGAGAGGTTGGAAATGAGTGAAGAGAGAGGAGAGGCCAACATCGTTAAGTGGACGAAGAGGAATAATTACCTAGGTGGCGATGTGACGAGGGGGAGACATTTGCATAAGGAATGGAGAGGAAGTTTATGTGCAATGGGATGTTTCCCCTTCTTAAGTAGTGATATGTTGTGTCCTAGTGTGTCCAAGCCGTGTTTAACACGTGTCCAACTCCTGATAAAAAAATGGGGGACTTGGACACGTCTGAGAAGTGTCCACCACATGTCCACGTGTGTCCATGTTGGACACGTGTTGGACACGGACACGGACACGGCGGCCTCCGGGAAGTGTCCATGATTCCTAGTTGTTGACATGTTTATGTCCAGTTGTTCTGCTACATACTACCTTTCTAGATCTTGTTAGATTGCGTATTTGATCACTTAAATTGAGATGAATAGAGCTCAACAACTAAAATTACAATTGATGCAATAGTTAGCCCATTCAGCAGACTTTGAAGAGGCAGGCAACCATACGGACAGGACACTGAGAGACAATGGTCTTTTTTGTGCCACACTTGTTTTAAACATTATTGCTGCTCAGTAACCCAGTCAAAAGCTATAAAATGTTTTGTAAGAAATGTAGACCTGTCGAGACAACCTCGCACTAACAAGCCACCATCAGTGTCTCCAATTTCTAATTCTAAATAGAGAATGTTAAGGATATGTACACATTCATTTATTTTCATTTGGGTAATGATGCCAAAATGTAAAGATATTTTACTCCATTTTAAGGTTGATCAAAAGTTCTTTCAAATTAGAATCCTAATTGAGAATGACTTATTCAGGTATTGTATGACCAGATCATCTGTGGTCAATGCTATCCTGAGTCTTGACCTGTCATCTTGGACAATGAATTTGAAGCTTGAAGGACTTAGCTAGGACGAGTCAATAAGTAGGCTTATTTAACTCAAGCATATTTATCATATTATTGATGTTACTGATGTAATCTCGGCACTTCATATTATTGTCTATGTTTGAAAATGTACCACTCACATGATCTGTCTTAGGGCGTTAGGGGTTTTAAGATTGATTAAAATCCACTCTCCACGTCTAATTAGAACTCTAATCCATGATGGCTTGTTTAAGCATATTAATTGGATCTTCAAATTTTACTGATTACATCCTGGAAGTTGACCTATTAATCTATGATAGTACAGCTCACAGACCTACGTTAGGCTTAGGCAACAAGCACAATTATTAAAACATGGCGCACAGAACTCCAAGCTGAAGCTAACTGCATTCTGATACTCCCCTAAGCTGTGCTCATTTAGGTTCATTTGTTGCCCACTTGTTAAAAATTCATAGATAACATCATTGATAAATATGTTATAGCAATCTGGCTTAGTTTTTTTTTATAATGGTTACCTAAATCGACTAAGTTTTCTGCAGGGTTCTGTCTCCTTGAGAATGAGAATCTATGATCGAATAGTCTGCTTTGCAAATTGCCATCTTGCGGCTCATTTAGAGGCTGTTAACAAGAGGAATGCTGATTTTGATCATATTTTCCGGACAATGTCTTTTAGTCGTCCACCTACGGCAAACCAGTCAACTTCAGCAGGTCCTTTCCTATCTTTAACTGAACAATGGAGTCCTCTTCTAACATATGCCTTAATTAGAAGAGAGCAACTTCTAAATTTATATTGTATACTGATTTTACCTTTCTGCTCACTCTGATAGCTGGTTCTTCTTCTGCTGTTCAAGTGCTTCGTGGGCCAAATGTATGTGAGATAAAATTTCTTATGATGTACTACACTGTTTT
Source organism: Alisma plantago-aquatica (assembly GCA_963693085.1). Taxonomy (NCBI): domain Eukaryota; kingdom Viridiplantae; phylum Streptophyta; class Magnoliopsida; order Alismatales; family Alismataceae; genus Alisma; species Alisma plantago-aquatica. Next base: position 515,763,333 of record OY856411.1, read on the forward strand.
CTTATTGTCTACACAACTCTGGTAAATAGGTGCTGCAAGTAATCTTCTCTCCTTGAACAGGCAACTGGTCCCCCAGCTGATGATGGCAATCCTGAACTATCTGAAGCTGATATGGTTGTATTTTTTGGTGATTTCAACTATCGACTGTTTGGGATTACATATGATGAAGCAAGAGATTTTGTCTCTCAAAGAAGCTTTGATTGGCTTCGAGAGAGAGACCAGCTTAGAGCAGAAATGAAAGCTGGAAAAGTTTTCCAGGGGATGCGTGAGGGGCTGATACTATTCCCTCCTACATATAAATTTGATAAGCATAAACCAGGGTTATCAGGTATAATTTTATGATTATTTTGAAATTCTTATCTCTATATTCTTTATGTTTTGAAGTTACGGTTCTTTTTATCAATTCATTTGTTTCTTTATGCAAAGTATTGACATTATCGTTTTCTCCCATCATCATTAACACAATATATCAGAAGTTATCTGCTACGTCCGCTGTTGTTTTATACAGAATAAATTTGTGTAGGATATGATTCTGGTGAAAAGAAGCGTATACCTGCTTGGTGCGATCGAATCCTTTATCGTGACAATCGCTCTGCTTCTATGCAAGAATGCTCTCTAGATTGTCCTGTTGTTTGCTGTATTCTTCAGTAAGATCTCCTGGCTTTGTCTTGCTACTAATAAGTACTTAGTTTATAAAACAAAACTAATATAAGAAATGCTATTCAGGTATGATGCGTGTATGGATGTTACAGATAGTGACCATAAGCCTATCAGGTGCATATATCGTGTCGATGTTGCGCGCATGGACGAACTAACAAAAAGACAGGAATTTGGGAAGATACTCGCGAATGAAGAAATCAGATTACTACTTGAAGAATCACACAGTGTTCCAGAAACCACTGTTAGCTCCAATGGAATAAGCTTACAAAGCCAGGAAGCCTGCACACTAAGCATAACCAACATCTGTGAGGACAGAGCTACCTTTGAGATCTTTTGTCAAGGGCAGGCTGGTCTGAAGGATGATACTAACGAAGTTGAGGTTCATCCTAGAGGTGCTTTGGGACTTCCCCAATGGCTTGAGGTAAGCTTGCAGTTAAACCAGTTTCATGCTAGGACAAGTATTTCTGTAGAAGACATTACAGTTGTTTTACACGTTTATGAACAAAAGGGTTACATCCTATCATGTTAAGAGACTGAAATAGATCAAATTAGGGGCTATCTGAGAGGCGTAAATTTAGTCAAAGTTGCAAGAGTATTCCTCTAATGAAATGGTTCACCCGCTTTATGGTTATGACCTCGTTTTTCTGTCCAGCTTTAAGTCTACTAACCCACCTTGCTATCCTGTTTTAGGTTACTCCTGCATTTGGTATAATCAAGCCAGGACAAACTGTGGAAGTTTCAGTGAGCCATGAAGAGAGCCAGAAGGCAGATGACAATGATGACGGGATTCCCGAAAATTGGTGGAGTGAGGATACCAGAGACAAGGAAGTAATTCTGTCGATCAAAATCACAGGTAATAAATCAACAGAGCACAAGAGCCACCGGGTCTCAGTTCGCCTTTGCCTATCTTCCAAAACTGTGAAAAAGGAGTCAAAAGGAAGTAGCTTTAGGAAAAACCAACCTAACAATTCAAATAAGTCCGAGCTCCACAGTGCACCCAGTTGCAAGGATGGCGCAGGCGATTCCAGGCATTCATAGACTTCGTGAAGAAATTCTTTTAAAAGAGATCATAGTATAGTATAATGGACATTAGGTTGTGCAAGTAGCAAATCCACTTCCTCTGCTTTTCTATTGATATCTGTTAGCCCCTGTAAATACCTTGTGGGAACGTTTGCCCAACAAGCCCAGTGATAAGGTGTCAGTTTTAGCAATGTATTATGGAAAATCCTCTTTTGCTTAAAGTGAGCTTAATTTTGTATTAATTTTTATAGTTTGTTATCCTTTCATGTAATCAAATATTACTGTGAACCGCAGAGATAGTTAGACTAGCCCCATTATTCTTGTTAACACTTCGTATCTCACTCTTTTCGGGGAGCGCCTTCTAAAAGCAATGTAATTAAGCGTCTTAAACTTGATGCTGATATGTTATTGGATGCGCTTCACACCTGGAATTCAATTTTAGCAAATCAAACAAGATTTTAGAAAATAAATGAATGGGTGTTGGTGACAACACCTGAACTGTAAATGGCAGGTTTATGCTGAAACTGGTTGCATTTTTCTAGCCGCTTCCTCCTGGGTTCTTCCTTGTGCTCAATTCTTGCTGTCTTCATCTTAATCTTCCTTGAATCTTGACCCGAGTTAGAGTTGACCCTAGCCATTATGTGATGAAACCCTCCCTCCACCTTCCACTCTTTCATGTTCCTTCCCCTCCGTTTCCGTTTCAACCTTCCCTGTCTGTCGGCTACGTGATTGACTTAAAATAGCTTTTGGTAATTATATTGTCAGTACGCCTGGGTAGGCATCCCTTCATCCGATGAATTTCCATATGGGACGCCACGCTACTAGACAAACCTTCTTGTTATTTTTTTTTCTTTCAATCTAGCCCTTTCTAAAAGCTTTAAACATTATGCTGGTATTTTAGTAATGTCGATGAACATAAAAATGGTATGAGAACTACAAGGACGGGTGAGAAAGTCATCGAAATTTAGCTCTTTTTGGGGGAAGTAGCTGCTACTGTTATTAGTATTTCTGCCCCCACCCCCCAAGTTGGTCTTGGCGGGAAGACAAAAGATTTTGGAATAGCATAGATGACTTAATACAAGGAATGCTGATAGAGCAGAATATCGCAACCATAGAGCATACCGTCATTCTTGGGGACGACAAACATTTCTAGGAAGCCAGCCCTTTCTCTCAAATTGTTTCTCATATTTTTTTTTTTTTGGGGGGGGGTCTCTTTTTATTTATATCCATCCCAATGAGCCTTTTGTTGAATGACCATGTGTGAAGCAACAAACTAGCAACGATTAAGGGTGAGCAAACATCTGTCCAAGTCGTTGCATCGGACTAGATTAGTGCACTCAGTCCGGAACGGTCCTACAAGGAGCTTGGGACTCAGAGAGAGGATTCTCCTCACTAAGTCATAAAAGTCATCATCCATAGCAAACACGCACAATTTGTTTTTTATGAACGATAACTACTATTTAATTCTTCATAAATTATAGTAAAGGTCAAAGTATAGTATCAGAATACAATATAATGTTTGTTTACAATTTTACATGATACATGATTGATATTCACTTTTTTTTTCTTGAAGTAAAAAGCTCATATATTCCTTTTCAAATAGTTCTGCACATCTCTAAAACAAAATTCCAAAAAATTATCTTTCTAGGAATGTGACTCATTTAGCGTCCTTCCCCATTTAGCTAAGTTATGGGCGGCAACATTTTTAGCCCTGTTGACATAAGAAAAGCTAGTAAAAGCAAAACAAGCCTTTGTTTCTTGAATCTTATCTACCATATTCATAAATGGGTTGCATCCTTTCGCTTGCTGATGAATGGCTGTTGCAACTATACTTACATCAGTTTCAATCACGCGGTTCATAATGCCCCACTCCTTTGCCTTCCTTAGTCTGAGCATGATCGCAAGAGCTTCGACTGTTTGACTGTAACATTAATTGAAACAGTTCCAGTAGGCAACCCCTGTCAACTGTCCCATATGATATCTGAATATCACAATGATTGTGATCATGCTGTCGGCCGAGGAGCATACATCATCAATGTTCATTTTGATGGTTCCCACTGGCGGCACACTCCATCTGTTGACCTTGCTATCGGCTGCTCTCTTGGTTCTTCTACCTGCAGATGGGTTGTTGTAATCCGCTCATGCTAACAAATTTGTGTAGAGAATCACAGGTGGGCATGTGGTTCTTTTGAAAATAGACTCATTGCTAGATTTCCAACATGTGAGACAAGCAGGGATTATGATAGGAATAGTTGCATTATCACATGTCTTCAATATCCACCGCGAGTAGTCCTCCATAGATGATCTCGACACCTTGGATGTGATATCCTCCATCTTGAGATGAGCCCATATGGTTTTGGCTGCTAAGCAATCAAAGAAAATATGTAACATATCTTCACTAGAATGGGTGCATATTTGACATTCAATGTTGTCTAACAAGTGCCTTCTTGCCATAATGGTTCCAGTTGCCATGTGTTCCTTGCAAGCTCGCCACACAAAAGCTCTAAATTTAGGTGACTTTAGCCTTCCAAATCATATTCCAAAGAGTATCCTCTCTTTCAGAAGTTGTATTGAAATCAAAGCCTCCAAAGACGAGCTAATAAGTAGACTTGACAATGAAACTTTCATCTTTAGTTGGGTACCAATAGAGCATGTCTATTTTGGCATAGCATGGAGGGAATCTGCTGCTGGATTCTATATACTCTACTGACATTAACTCCATTATGAATTCTTTTCTCCATGACATCAACTCATAGTCAATAAATTCAGAGACCAACCAGTCGTCTCTATCATTGATATAGTCTGGCTTAGAGCAAAAGCCTTTTATGTTCAACATCCAAGGATCTCCCCATATTTTCACCTTTGAGTCCTCCCCAATACTCCATCTCAGGCCTTCCTTGAGCAACGCTTTCACACCTCATATGCTGCACCACGTGAAGCTTGGATCGTACCCTATGCAAGCATCAATGAAATCCCCTATTCTTTAATATCTCTTGGCTAAAAATCTAGCACAAAGAGACTCTTTGTTGATGTGTAATTTCTGCGCTTGTTTAGCTAGTACAGAGAAGTTGAACATTTTTAGGTCTCTGAATTTGAGACCACCTTCTCTCTTTGACTTGCATGATTTCTCCCAGCTGCCCAGTGAATTCTTCTTTTGGTATCGGTCGTTCCCCACCCGAAATTGGCTATCATATGTGTAATTTACTCTAATGCATTGAACGGAAGTTGAAACACCCCCATCATGTACATTGGTAGGGACTGGACAATAGACTTGATTAGCACTTGCTCAAAAATTTCTCCTTCCACCCATTGAGTCTGTTCCATATTCTATCTTTAATTGCTTTAAATATGACCTTCTTAGATCTTCCTGTAACTGTGGGTAAACCTAGGTATTTATCATGGTTCACCACATGTTGCATATTCAATATTCCCATAATCACATCCTTTTTTGCTGACTCAACGTTCTCACTGAAAGACACCTCCGAATTACCATGTTAATCTTCCACCCTGAAGCCTTTTCATAGCAGCTAATGATATTAGCTATCGTTGAGGATTCTTGTGGTGTTTCCCTCTGAAGAGTATGATATCGTCTACAAAAAAGAGGTGAGATATTAGAGGCCCCTTTGCACAAGCTTTAGCCCCAATGGGTATTCTTCTTCTCTGCATCATTCTTTAGCATATGTGAAAAGGAGTCCACACAAAGGAGAAACAAGTAGGGTGATATAGGATCCCCCTATCTAAGCTCTCTTGTGGTTTGATATTACCTTTACACATGCCATTTATGATGAAGGAAAAGGATATACTGAAAAGCAATCAAAAAATTTGTTGCACCATCCTCTACTGAATCCAAATGCCCCCATGACATCATATACAAATTGCCATTCTTTCCAGTCATATGCCTTGCTCATGTCAATCTTGAAAGCCATGGATCCTCTTTTTCCTTTCTTTCTTATCTTCATTGAGTTGAACATCTCGAATGGATCAATGCATTGTCTGTGATTAATCTCTCCGAGATGATTGTGCTATCTTTAAAACTTAGAAACACATGAAGACAAAACTGTGACAACATAATAGAGGGTATTCTGGTTACTTCAAGTCAAGGGTCAAGTCCACTAAGAAAAGTCTTGATCACCAAGTCAAGTGCTTCATGTCATTCACCTAAGGGTTGTAAGCATACCTAAAAAAAGGTCGAAAGTTGTCAGCATAAAAACTGAGATGTGCACATAAACAGAGTAAGGCAAAAAGTACAACAATATACTTATCAAAATTTCCAACCAAGAGGGAAAGATAATATCCAAATGGATATCAAAGAGAAACAATTTAATGTATATAAAAGATTCACTTGCCAATATAAAAATATTAACATGTACCACAAAAGAACAATCAATAAATTAGGGCACAAAACCAATCAAAGTAATCAACATTTTAGCATACACGTGACATGAACATAACACTAATGAAAGATAGATAAAAATGGTGGTTAAGAGACATGACCCTAAAATTTGATAGAGAATGACACATAACCAAACTCCTAATATATAAAGGTGGCGTATAACCTGGGTATGGGGTACATAACCTCCAACCCAAAAATATAACATGTGCACATAATTAAAAAATCCAAAGTAATTATACAACTCTAGGGATACTAAATCAACAAGCATGCAATAATGTAGAGGCAAGTGAAAGTTTACTCATAAAAAGAGTTTCATCACAAAACTGAAATATATAAGATATGCACCACATATGTAACAACCCGTTACACTAAATGAGATTACTCAAAACATAAAGCACAACCGATCACTAATTAATCACATACCCAAAAATATGGGCAAATTAAAACTGATTTCAACATCGGCACTAGCTCAGAAACATTTGCATAAGAGCCCAACATCTTTCTTATATTCATACCATGCCAAGAATTTGATACAAAGTTCTATCGCCTTAGCCACAACATATATACATAGGAGAACAATATTTGTATATGCCACACAACAAACATTAACATGCTAACAAAATTTCAATTCATTTGAAACACCATATACAAACTTTTCCTACCCGGACCTGAGAGTACAGTGATGAATCTAGGACACACTAGACATCTAATCAACTTTCTCAAAGATTCATTACTATAGCTCCTCTTTGCTGTCACATGTTTGTTTTTGTCACTTCTGATTACCTAAAAAAATGTGGGGAACCACAAGGGTGAGATCCATGTCCCAGCAAGAGATATAACCTCCAACAATGTTTATTGATTACAATATTTTTAAGTAACTAAACAATTAATCAGTTTAATCAGATATAACAAATACGATCAGCAGTACTGATGATTAAAAAAATACATAAAGGAGCAGATAATAACTATCATCATTATCCAGACTATCATCCTTTATCTTATTGACAATATGATAAGCAATTCGGTAGCATATGCATATCTAGCATCATGAGCAAGTCTAGTAACATAGCATAGCTAACAACATGATCATATCTAATTGGTTGAACATATCAACATCATAAGAAACAACATAAGTACAACTATCTGGATAAGCATGATTAGCGGTATATGCATATCTAGATACAAAGGCATGGCTAGCATGCTAAAAATAACTAACAACATGAGATAGCTAGCATCATGATTATAATCAGCAGTAGCAGTATAGTTATCAACATAATCATGGCTATTGTATGTACACATCTATAATCTTAAGCATATCCACAACATAAGTATATCTACTATCTCTTAATTGCACTAAGCATCATCTTTATGTAAAGATAACAAACAGGGGTTATCATCCAATGTGAAATGTTGTGTCTAACCCCAAACAAATATGCTACACGGCTATATTACATCTTATATTATGCCCTGAGGAATTTGAGGATACCACTCAAAATCCAACTGACCACTGCTAAGTCAAAATCAATGCCATACAAGATCTAGGAAGAGCCGGACTCCTAAGATCTTCTCTGCCCCCGTTCAGTACGGGTCTGCCACAACGACACATAAGGTCAAGCTGCTAACATCCTAATCTGTCCTTGGTATAGGTCACAACACTAGTGAAAGGAGGTGGGTACGCATACCCTACCATCCGAGGTACAATCACAGTTGTCCTCCAATCTCATCACATATATAATCACATAAGATGTATGAGGCATGACCATAGCCGTCCTCCACAACTTGCATTGTGGATGACAAGGATATATCCTCAACTTGCCACCCCCACATACTCAACAGTATGCACTCTGAGTTTTCCTTAAGAATACTTGTTTCATCTTCTGGCAAGTTATGACACTCAATTTGGATCTATGGCACATGGCACTACATGATTAGAGTTTCACTTGATTAGTTATGTCGATTGGGTGAATTAAGGCTGCATCAAACAAGTGGACATACTAAACCTAATTCACTTCTAGCAAGCATATAAATATCACAACTTTTAAAAGATATAAAATGTGTGAAATACAATTTCTTATCTCATCGTCATATGGTACTATTCACTTGCTATTCATGAAACCACACTAGTCATCATACTATCACAAGATTTATATCCTTTTCACAATATCACAGGGTATCAAACCTTATCAACATAAGAGGATTACACCTCATTCAGGGTTCAACCATGCCCAAAGGTCATTAAGACCATCATACTATCACATGATATAAATCCTTTTTACAATATCACAGGGTATCAACCCTTATCAACACAAGAGGATTACATATCATTTAGGGCTCAACCATGCCCAAAGTTCATTAATACCATCATAATATTCCCCACAAAATCATCATTATCTTTGCATGCCTTATAACAAGGATCAACAACATCACTTACATATAATACACCAGATCAACACAATATTGCATTAATGATCTAGGAGATATTCATAAACAATCATAGAGGGGTTATATTAACATTAAGAACATTCCTATATTACATCAACTTGCAAGGAATATAGATATGATTAACCCTCATCATATTCATAATGCACATGTTTATCATAAGAAAGAATCAACCATGTGGCTATGATAACCACCAATTAACATATCAAGGTTATGATCATATTAAGGAGGTTATTCCACCATCATTCCATCATATAAGAATGTTAAACATGAATACTCATCTTTATCTATTTGCATTAGAGTTAGGTTCAACATGATAAATTATATCAATGTTACTAATCAACACTTATACCCAAACCCTAACTCACAACATCCCCATTGGATCGTGGATGCATAAAGTGAAGCATCACCATCATATTCCATACCATTCTCAAGTATGAACCCACACATAAATCAAGGTGTAACCATTGGGTTATAGCATACTAGGGTTTCAACAAAAATAATAGAGTACTCCATGATTGTATTAGTCATTCAAGGACTATTCATACCCAATCACCATCATTTGGTTATATTAAAGCTAGATATAACAAGCTATACCTCATTAAGGTTACATATCAACACAATATGGTTATCATACCTTCTATTCATATAAGTGAATAGGTAATACTACCTTATTAAGGGTAACCCTCCATTTGTTCCATTATCATTCAACCCATATCACTATACCACAATGTCACCCAGAACCATTGGATGTTTAAAAGGTAAGACTATTGGTTGTTTATATAAGTAAACACCTTGGATAAACTACCTATGAAGTCCTTGATTTGTCCTCTAAAAAGAGTCACCATTTAACCCTAGACATCCCTTGATTAACAACACAAAAATTTCCATTGAGAGTAGGGTAAAACCCACAATCGACTATTCATTTAAAACAAACCATCCATTGTCAACAAGTAAGATCCTTAAGTTGATCATATAAAGAAAACCATATAAATCACATTATTAGGACCAAAATATTACATTATCCATCATTCTACTTTATTGGAGGAATAAACATTATATTTTGACCATTGGTCAAATTCATATGTTAAAACCATCAATTACAGTATATGTCCAACCATTGCATCAAGTGACCCAAGAAACCATTGGTCTAAGGCATAATTGATGCTACAACTACAATGATTAACTCACCATAGGTTGTAGAGACCTGATCCACCATCATTAGTGTTGTTAGATCAACACTATATTCATTAATAGACATCAAATATTAATCTAATATCATCATTGATTGATAACATCAATATGTACTTAATGGTTGATCATTAAACTTCTAATTGATCCAAAACCTGACCTAAGGGGGTGACCATAGGTTGTCACCATCATCTGAAACCTTTGATCCCGACCATCATTTGTCATGAAGACAACACCATAGGGTTGTTGCAATGGTACCACCATCGGGTCATGGGTTTATAGATGAAATTAGCTTTAAACCCTAAAATTGACAATTAGTTAATAGGTGCTTAGCACCATAGGTTGTCAAACCAACCTGATACAAGTCATATTATACCTTAGTAATAATGTACACATGATCACATGTTCATATAGAACTGAAATCAGAATAGGGAACATTATATAAATCAAAATCCAAGTCAAGCATAGCTTTTTAGTGCATGAATCATCATTTTCAAGAAAGAACATGAGATATCAAGCTTATGGTAAGCAATAAACGTGGAGCAAGTTATAAAACTTTCCTCTAATGAGAAGATGAAACCCCACACATAAGAAAACTCGAGCAGGTAGGGTATAATCCAAGAACAAGCTATGAATTCGTCCATCTAGCACCTCTCTTCATCAAATTAGCAAACCCTAAGCATAAGGAACAAGAAAGGTAGGGTTTTAGAGCTTTAGAGAAATTTCTACCATGGAACAACAAGGTTCCGACCTGGAGAAATCTAGGAGGAAGGATAACAAAGAAATAAACGAAGGAAAGAAGGGGATTCTTACTCTTTTAGGTCAAGATCACTAGAAGGAAGCTTTTTCAACCCTAAAATGAAGTCAATTGCAACCCTAGATTCTTTTTCCAAGAAGGTCCCCTCTTTCTTCTTCCTTAGATAGGAAATTCACAGAAGCAAAAGGGAGGACGAGGTTTGTAGAAGGAGGTAAGTGGTGGAGAGCAAATGTCTCGTTTTGGTGCTTAGGGATAAGTATATGAAGCTTTACGATAAAGAAAAAGAAAAGGTTGAAATTCTAGTATCTTTCCAAGTGTCCATGGCCTTAAACTATTAAGAATATATAGGCACACACACAAGAATATCACCCACCATCCATAGAGACATGATTATCCCTCATTTATTGAATTTTCAAGAAAAACAAACAATTCATTAGTTGATAGCTACTAAAGGTAGCTCATCCATGAAGGGGTAAACCCTAAAATACCCTTAGAGAAAACACCTTCAAACCAAGGTTTAAATAGGTTCCCCATGTCTCAACAAGCTCAATAATGATGAGAGAATATCCAAGGAACATAATTCAAGTGATAAATCGCAAATAAAACCTATCAATTGGATAAATTGTAGAAAATTCCAAAATGTGCATAAAATTGCATAACTTGCTCAAACGGTGTCCAAATTGGACCAAATTTGAAACTTAATATTGTATTATGATTTCAAAGCATATCAAAAGGTTATATTAGGGTTTTAAGAATTCAATTATTATAATTAAGCTTATTCAACTCATTAAGCAAGTTTAGGGGCCTTACAACTATAAACCCCTAATAGGGATTTCGCCCCCAAAATCCAAGGTAAACAAAGATGGGTACTTCCTTTACACCTTATCCTATTACATTCAAATGTTTACTTGCATATCATGGTGATGTCACATCATTCATACATATCTCATCTTGGGTCAGCACAAAAACCTCCTCCAAAGAAGACATTCTCAATATGGAATGTAGAAACTTGTTGTGTCATCTGTACAACTCTAGTAGTAATGTTCAACTTTAAATTCTAGCTATCATCCAAAAATTATATCTATTGTATCAACACATTACTCAAAAGTCATACTTGCTAGCTTTTTATCAATCATGGCATGTGTCCCATACCATTCCTTGAAGCATTAAAAAAAAGTGATGTATTCATCTTTTTTTTATACACTAACACTGGAACACTTGTTAGTTCTTTTTCGGCATCAAAAGAAATGTTGACGCTGGCACCTTCCATTCCATATAAGGAGACATCATTCCTAGTCAACCTTGTTAGGGGTGAAACAAAAACACTATCTTCACCTTACTAGGATTTACACAACCTACTTAGAAGACATATCATGATCCCATAAAGACATTTAATCAACCCCATCTCACTCTTGTTCAACTTGTCTCAAGGCTATTGCTGCTTCAGAAACCCTAAGGTTTTTGAAGAAATATTTATCATATTTTTGACCATATTTGAAATACTTTGACATGTCATCATTCAATGTTTGATATAACTTGTATGACATGACTAGAACACTCTGTTCCTCCTATTCATAAATTCTATTTGTACATTTGTTAGTCTAAAGGACATACCTCTATACTCATCATGGTCGTGTGAATTATGTCATCCAATCTAACTCATGCATTGATATTTGATCATAGGTTTATCTTAAAGGAACACAATATCACATATCTATTGACCAACAAACCATCTATCCTTGATAGTGGTCTTGCCTAGCTATCACTGAACCATACACAACATTATAGAATCACTTTTCCCCCCCTTCCAAACAACATTTAGAGGGTCATCATCAACTCTCTTTCTCTCTCTAAGGGAGAGGAACACTTGGAATGTTCATTTAATAAACAACTCCAACCTTCACATATTTCTCATACTATTGATACATCTCAGATACTAGGATTCATTACCTTGGTATCCGCCTCATGTGTTATAAGGAACCCACATCATTATCTCATACATTTTTACCAACATAACAAATATCAAGACATATAAGAGGAGTCTTCCTAATTATTGGAAGGCTCAAAAGCAAAATCATCACAAACTTTATGATCTTATAACCATAGTCCAAACAACCTTATGCTATAATAAGCTATCCACTCTCATGTTTACAACAAATCCACACATACCAAGTGGCAATGATCCACTTGAAAGCTGTGCCCTAGAAAGGAAAGACACAAAGTGAAACACACTTCCCACATCATAGCAACATTTTTCAAGGGTCACTAGCAAAAAGGTAACCAATTCTATTTTCATTATGCAAGTTACAACTTCTTACGTATCATTTTACCCTTTTCATTTTGGGTTCCTTGCCATTAGAATAGGAATCATCATGATTAACATATCTCATTACTCCTTCCTTGATGACTATTTATCACACTTGGGTATGTTCTCTTATTTTATTATGTTTTTCAAACACTTATAAATAGGTAAATACTCATATTCCACATTTTCTTCATCAAACATGGATCATCTCCCTTAATTTCTTTCACACGCCATGTTGATTTTACATTAACACTTTCTTACACACATAGATTGGTCTGAGATTAACTCAGGTTCCACCTTATTCTTTTGTCATTTTTCTCATTTATCTTCTCATTTTATACTTATCATTGGAGTTCTCTCCGTCTTATGTGGATTTCATACCTTGAATCACTTTATAAGCATAGACTTATCTATCTTTTACTTTATTATATTCTTGAATCACATTTTCAAGAACTCCTCTTTTCCTTATTTGTATTCAGATTTAGATTTCATGGTGTTGTGTCTTTCTCTTTAGCTACCAAACATTCAAGTTTTGATAGATAATGATGCAATTCTCATCTTCTTTGAGGTAGGATTGAGATATCCATACCATGATTTCTTATTCATTATGCTATTTAGATTGTCTAAAAATGACTACTTGATCATAGTAATTAGAAAGATAACAATCTAAGAGTTCCATACTTACCTTTTTTCAATTATTGAATACCTGGCCAGGGCATCCAAGTACTGGGATTAGGCAATATGCACCATATTTTTATGTCATACTCCTAATTTTGACATCATCCTATTCCTAAGTCCTAGTGTCCCTATAGACTAAGTGAACCTAAATCTCTGATACCAACTTGTAAGAGCCCGTTACACTAAACGAGATCACTCAAAATATAAAGCACAATCGATCACTAATTAATCACATACCCAAAAATATGGCTAAATTAAAACTGATTTCAACGTCAGTACTAGCTCAGAAAGATTTGCATAAGAGCCCAACATCTTTCTTATATTCATACTATGCCAAGAATTTGATACAAATTTTTCTATCACCTTAGTCACAACATATATACACAGGAGAACAATATTTATATATGTCACACAACAAACATTAATATGCTAATAAAATTTCGATTCGTTTGAAACACCATATACAAACTTTTCTTGCCCGAACCTGAGAGTACATGGATGACTCTAGGACACACTAGACATATAATCAACTTTCTCAAAGATTCATTACTATATCTCCTCTTTGCTGTCACATGTTTATTTTTGTCACTTCCGATTACCTAAAAAAATGTGGGGAACCACAAGGGTGAGACCCATGTCCCAACAAGAAATATAATGTCCAACAACATTAATTGATTACACCATTATTAAGTAATTAAACAGTTAAGCCGTTTAATCAGATATAACAAATATATAATATCAACAATACTAATGATTAACAAAACACATAAGGAGCAGATAATAACTATCATCATTAGCCAGACTATCATCCTTTATCTTGTTGACAATATGATAAGTAATTCAGTAGCATATGCATATCTAGCATCATGAGCAAGTCTAGTAACATAGCATAGCTAACAACATGAGCATGTCTAATTGGTTGAACATATCAACATCATAAGAAGAGATAACAACATAAGTACAACTATCTAGATAAGCATGATTAGCAATATATGCATAAATAGTCACTAGTACAGAAATGGTCTATAGCGTCAGTTTTTTAAGCCTGTAGCGTCACTTTTTAATCGACTGCTAAGTGGGCGTCACTATACAATTTAACCTATAGGGTCAGTTTTTTTAACCAAAGAAAACTGACCCAATAGGCTGTAAAAAATGAGGAAGAAACTGTGGCCAAGGTTGTAAGGTCAGTTATCAAGATCAATCTGTAGACCTGTAGCATCGGTTTTCTTAGAAAAATGACCTTAGAGTGAAACTCTAAGGTCGGTTTTTTAAGAAAACCGATGCTACATGTCTACAGATGAGCTTTACAATATGTAGACCTGTAGCATCATTTTTCTTAAAAACTGACCTTAGAGTGAACCTATAAGGTCAGTTTTTTAAGAAAACTGATGCTACATGTCTACATATTGTAACCACACACGACCGTGCTACGCGGCACGACCGTACTACCATATCCCAACATGGTCGTGCTACACAGTACAACTGTGCTACCAGAAGCAACACGGCCGTGCTACCAGAAGCCAACACGTCCGTGCTACGTGGCACGACCGTGCTACATGGCAGAAATAGAAACATAACAGAAGAACAAGAAGAACCAGGATATGGGAGAGGGGAGCATTGATGCTCAACCGTTACCATTCCAAACCACACATTAATAACAAAAATGATTCATATATTCAGTTGAGTTACACATATTCACATCATAATCTACAAAATGATAGATTGCAAGTCTGAGATGAATGGAGTACTAAAATCACATACATAAATGGAGCTGACATATTTAATCCAATGCTATATTGACTTCATTTAGAAAAACATCTGACCACTCTTTTCAAAATTCATTTAAATCCTCAAGTGTGTAAGGCTGAGTTGTAAAGATCTATAATAGAAAATGCACATGCTAATATTTTATAAAATGACTAAAATCACTTAAAAATTTATGATGTTATTCTTTATTACCTGATCTATAGTCTAAATGTCATATGATGCTTTGTTTGACAATAGCTTGCATATATTTTATTAGTCACAAGACCAGTCATTATTTTGTATAGGACACTACAAATAACGAATTATACTTAATGTTAGTAAACTACTATAAACATGAGTTGAGATAAAAATATAACAGTTGACATATAAGAGTTGAAAATTAATACATATAAGACTAAGCAGTTGTCAAAGTAGTTACCTTGACATTTGTCACTTGCCATTTTAGAACCTACAAGTATACATATATTAAGTTAAACATCATGCATCGATGATCTCATCTATAAACCCTAAAGTGTCAATTTGAGACTACACAATGTCTACCCTCATATTTCTAGAATGTATATAATGATTACATATGTGATTGATAAAAAAATATAGATATGAAATAATACATATTTTTATTATTGGTTGATTTACTAGTAAAAAAAACGGCACATTGGGAGAGTGAGAATATTATACCTCACTTGTAGGCTGAAGAAGATATATGCAAGTCAACAACAAGTCAATAGCACCTGCAACAACACAAATGCAAAATTTACAAATTTTGAAGTTTCTACAACTCAACCAGCACGGCCGTGCTACCTAGTCAGTTGCATGATAGTAAAAAGAAAATGGAGTGAGGCAGAAGAGACAACCGTGCTACCTTGAGAAGAACCGGAAGGTGGGAGAGCTTGTGCGGGAGAAGAACTGGAGAAAGAAGGTGCACGACCCTTACAACGTCGTAGGCGTCGTCCGTGCTACCTGGTCAGTTACATGACAGTAAAAAGAAAATGGAGGAGTGAGGCGGAAGAGACAATCATGCTACCTTGAGTAGAACTGGACGGTGGGGGAGCTTGTGCGGGAGAAGAACTGGAGAAAGAAGGTGCGCGACCCTTGCAACGCCATAGATGTCGTCACCATTCAAGGAAGAAAGCGGATGGGTGTTGTCTCCAAAGTGCATGGCGTCAGAGATGGTGGTCGATCTGGAGGCGTCGGCACCGTCCAAAGAAGAAAACGGCGGTTGTGCGTCGTCATCCAAGAAGGGGTGCCGATTTGCCTCTCTTCGGGTGTGGAGATGGTTGGGAAGGTGACCTTGGAAGCAGCGGCGATTTGCTTCTCTTCGGGAGAGGGAGCAGGAATGGGGAGACGAACAAAATGAAATGAAACACGACTCACCTTTGGTCTAATATCAGCCCGACCTCTAGGGTCGGTTATCTCAAAAAACTGATGCTACAGAGACTAAGTGGTGCCTGAATTTTTGAGACCATCTCTAAGGTTAGTTATTTGAAAAAACTGACCCTAGAGGTCAGGGTATATAGAGTCAGTTATTTGAAAAAACTGACCCTATAGACTAAGTGGTGCCCAAAATTTTTGAGACCATCTCTAAGGTCAGTTATTTGAAAAAACCGACCCTAGAGGTCAGGGTCTATAGGATGGGTTATTTGAAAAAACTGACGCTAGAGTTCTAAAGCGGTGCCTGCATTTTTTTGTTGACCCTATATCATCGATTATTTGGAAAAAACGTCACTATAGATCGAGGCGCGAAGCCAAATTCGCATGAATTTTTGCCGTGGGAAACCTGTAAGGTCGGTTTTTTGATAAAGCTGATGAAATAGTCTATTAGGTCGGTTATTTTAGTAAAAACGACGCTATGGGCAATGACGTTACATGCCAAAAATGTAGTAGTGAGTTACAAAGGCATGGCTAGCATGCTAAACATAACTAACAACATGAGATAGCTAGCATCATGATTATAATCAGTAGTAGGATTATAGTTATCAACATAATCATAGCTATTATATGTACACATCTACAATCTTAAGCATATCCACAACATGAGTATATCTACTATCTCTTAATTTCACTAAGCATAATCTTTATGTAAAGATAACAAACAAGGGTTATCATCCAATGTGAAATGTTGTGTATAATCCTAAACACATAAGCTACATGGTTGTATTACATCTTTTATTATTCTCTGAGGAATTTAAGGATACCACTCAAAATCCAAATGACCACTGCTAAGTCAAAATTAGTGCCATACAAGATCTAGGAAAAGCCAGACTCCTAAGATCTTCTCCACCCCCAGTCAGTACGGGTCTGCCACAACAACACATAGGGTCAAGTTGCTAATAGTCTAGTCCATCCTTGGTACATGTCACGACACTAGTGAAAGGAGTTGGGTATGCATACCCTACCATCCGAGGTACAACTGTAGTTGTCCTCCAATCTCATCACATATATAATCACATCAGATGTATGAGGCATGACCATAGCCATCCTCCACAACCTGCATTATGGATGACAAGGATATATCCTCAACTTGCCATCCCCACATACTCAACAGTATGCACTCCGAGTTTCCCTTAGGAATACTTGTTTCACCATCTGGAAAGTTTTGACACTCAGATGGATCTATGGCACAAGACACTACATGATTAGAGTTTCACTTAATTAGTTATGTCAATTGGGTGAATTAAGGCTGCATCAAACAAGTGGATATACAAACCCTAATTCACTTCTAGCAAGCATATACATATCACAACTTTTAAAAGATATAAAATGTGTGAAACATAATTTCTCATCTCATCGTCATATGGTACTATTCACTTGATGTGGCGAACGATTCACAAAAACAAGATTAACTAATGCGGAAGCGTATGAGTAACAACAGAATTACTGAAAATCACTAAAAATTAAAACTATTTATCAAGAGATCCATCCACAGGAAAACTCTTTCATTCAGAACCAAAGGAAAACATTTACAACAAGGTTCATAAGTACATGCCTTGTATCACCTCTTCTCAGGGATTACAAACATTAACTGTCTTGTTAACACTATACACAGGAAGTATAAAAATCTCAAGACATCAAGCCAAAATCTCAGATCGAATTATCAAAAGTACTAACTCCTAGGACTTGAGTGTACAGAGACGACTCATAGGACTAACTATACAAAACTAGACAGTCGATATCTCCACCTGATAGATCACTGCTGTCCCTATTGCTGCTGCTGCTCTTCCCCTTCAGTAGGGTTTCTGCCTCTTTGTCTACGTCTACCTAAAAACGTTGGATCCCACGGGGGTGAGACAATTTGTAAATTGCCCCAGATTGAGATATAACTCTCCACCGGAAACATTATTATAGCAATTTAATAAAATAAACTGAGTAGTGGAATCAAAATAATCAACAACAGATAATTCACTTATTTAAAGCAGATTAGAGCAACATTCCCACTTGAGCTTATTAGCTGAAGCTTGATAAAATAGCATGTCTAATATTCAATAAAGAATTATAGGACATGTATGACAATTATCCATCTAGGATATGTTAAGCAAGATATTCATCAACCAATGATTCTCATATTTCAATCTTATGCAAATACGCTACACAGCTAATTACCTTTTTACAAACATATTTAAGCTCTGAGGAGATGAGGTATACCACTCATACTCCAACTGACCATTTCTAAACTAAAATCGGTACCATACATAGGTCAATGGAAGATCCAGATTCCCATGACCTCTCACATCCCAGTCAGTATGGGACCACAAGCAGGACTATGTCAACTGCTCAATATAGCTTTCCAGGGTATACTGGCAACTTCGCTATAGAGTTACAACGTCAACTGCACTCTCATCGGCAATCGAGAGATTTGATGTTTATCTCCATCGACCCGACATTGAATATCATTGGGAGATTAGTGATACATCCATCCCAACCATTAGGAGATTTGTGATACATCCATCCCGACACATGAAGGATTGAGAGGTTTAATGTTTACCTTCCATCAATATCTTCACCAAGACGTAAGGATATTTTCGCCCATTTACCCCCGCATATTCAAAATATGCGAACTCCAGGAAATTCCATAGGAAAACATGTTTCACCATCACCAACTACTGACGATGATGGATCTATGGTCAGAGCACTACATGAACAAATTTCACTTGATTAATTAAGTACATTTTCATATTCTTTTAGCATCAGCCAAGTTCTCAAGAATAACTTATTATGACAATGCTATAAAGAAACATGTACTAATTTCATCAGCTACTTTATAGTTTTCATAAGAGATTGGGATCTCAGTCCCTTATTTTAATACTGGGAATTCTCATCCCTTCACAATTTCATTACCATAATCATATGGTTCTAGGTATTCAAACCCTTAGCTCATCACTGAGCCTTGTTACCACTTTCTCAGGTAACTATCACCTTCAGGTCATCTGACCAAGGTAAACATGGTACTTGCTATACAAGCATTACTCATGGCACTTGAGGCCCACTAACTCTCTTGTTACCTCTTATCAGGCAACAAGGTATATTATGGCACACAAGGCCCAATCACAATAGTGAATTAAACATCATAGCTCATACTTGGCCATGATCACCATTTCAGAATATCTGCATGGTTAGCACAGATAATAATAGTAACTTCAATTACATATCAGTACCATGCAGAAAAAATATGGATTCACTATTCAAGGGTAACATCACTATTCCCTTACTAGGGTTAGGGTTTCCCATTTCATGTCTTTTGGGAACATTCATTCCATTACCCAGATCAAGGTTATGGTTTATCACCATATTGCCCAAGATTAGGGTTTAATAAAACATTACATAGCATCACCCTAGATTTGAGCTCCTCATCACATAAAACATTAGGGTTTCTCATGAAATCACCCTAAGTTAGGGTTTCACATAAATTTCACCCCAGAATAGGGTCTACATTCAATGACCCATAATTAGGGTTTACTATTCATCCCAATTAGGGTATCATGTTCCATTACCCATAATTAGGGTTTACTATTCATTCCAATTAGGGTTTTGCATCACATTACCCTAAATTAGGTTTACACATATCATCACCCTGGATTAGGGTTACAACCTTACCCTGGATTAGGGTTTCACTTAGAATTGCCCTGAATTAGGGTTAGGGTTCAATAACCTTGTCAATTAGGGTTTATGCTCATGATTAGGGCTTCATGATCTCTTTGCTAAGGATCATACCATTAATCACCACATGAATTATACTCATGTATGAATTTCATTCTGTAATCCTCTCAACTTGATTAGGTTATATCAATCCTTCAATCAAGTACGTACAACTATGATAGACATAGTGTACTAAGTTATTGTTCTTATAAGCAATTAGGGTTTATCCCTTTAAAGATATTAATCAATTAGGTACTTTAGGGATTCCACCTTTGTACATATCATTGATTGTCATTACTATCAATCATTGGATCATTGGAACAATCATTATCTTCAATTTCCAAATGATTGAATCACATTTGACCTCCATTCGGTTTTGGGGTTTCATCACCAAACGGTTTTGAAATCATTTGATTCCAAACGGTTTTGTAACCGTTTGACCCCAAACAGTTTCAAGACCGTTTGGGATCAAACGGTCTCAAGACCGTTTGGACCAAATCAGTCTCAAAACTGCAAGGGCTCAATAGGTACATCCATCAATCAAATTGAATATAATTTGCACCATCGAATTGACCATTGATTATGCAATTAAAGGATTCATCAATCAACACCATTAGATCTTTATCCAATAATAAAGGATCAACCATTAACCCTCCAAATGGTTTTGAAACCGTTTGGTCCCTCAAATGGTTTCAAAACCGTTTGACCCAAATTATCTTGAAATCGTTAGGATCAATCATGGATTCTTCAATCAACTCGATTAGAGTTTCCAATTGAAGGATTGCACATACATTGAATCAATCAATTGGATCCATTGGATCATCATCAAACATGTACTAGGGTTCAGACCTCAAACGGTCAACCCAACCAAACGGTCAACACTTTCATGCGGTTTGGGACTCAAAACACCAAACAATTTGCAAATCGTTTGGTCTCCAAACGGTTTTGTGAAACTGTTTGGACCAAAGGTCCAAAACCATTTGCAACTCAAATTGTTGGAAAGTGTGCCTAAGGTGATGCCATCATCATCAAGCTCAAACCCTACGAAATTTACTGCCATTTCCATGGTGATTCCATCAATCAATCAAAGAAATTGCAAGAAGATCAATTGAACATAAAGGGTTGAGAAATCGAATTCAATAATAATGAATAAGGGTTCAAGTTATATAACCTGCCTTAAATTGAGCTTCAAAGCTTGGAGATTCACGTAAACAATGGTGTAAGAAGATTTTGCAACTCCCCCAAGGCTCGTCCTCAAGTGTTGGAGTGAAAATATTGGCTAGGGTTGAAGATGGAGTGAAGAAAAGAAGAAATTATGCATTGAATTATGATTTCCACCATGAAATCAAGATGAAAGAAGGTCAAGAAGATTACCAACAGGTTGGGGGTCATCCTCCTGGTTCTTCAAAGCTTTCTTGGTCGTTTTCAAGCAAAGGGTGGAAGTGAATTCGGAATTACCCTTTTACTCTATGGATAAATGAGCTTATATGTGAATTTTATTGAAAATTCAATTAGGAGAGAGAAAGTAGGAATTATCTCTCCCAAATTCTTACCACATGCCCCCTTCCTTTCCTTAGGGACAAAAATATCCTAATTGCCTCTTATTCCTCTCAATTATCCATGTTTTAAAGAAAAGCAAATTAAGCACCTTAACCCTTTTTATATTGATATCCATAAGTGAGTGGATATTTCTTTTTCTTATAAAAATGTGAGTGGATTTTTCACCTCCTTGAGATATTTCTTGGCCCTTGAAAAGCACAAGGACCTCCACACATATCTTAATTCAACCATTTCAATTTTGGTTGAAGGTACTTCAAATATTTTATTTATTTTTGCATTAAATTGAATTAGGGTTTCAATTATGCTTAAATCTTGATTATTTTAATATCAAGATTCTCTCTCCTTCAAAGAGATACAAATGAGACACCCCTCTCATTTTATTTGCTCCACATGATCCCAAGAAACAGTAGGGACCATTTTGAAGTGTTAATTTGCATATTGAACCCTAGGTTTTGGGTAAATTGCCCATTACACCAAAACTAGGTTTTAATGCACAAACATTGCTTTATCAACTCTTTCTTGGTATTCAGGCTATCACAAGCCATAACTCTACATCATATTCACTCTCATGATGCTGTAACACATGAGGAACACATTATCATGCACAATTTGCAAATAAACCCCTCAACTTGGGTAATTTGCACTTTAGTCCAAAATAACCAAAACATTGATTTCAACAATATTAAAAAAGGACTAAAATTGCAATGTAAGTTCCTCTTGAGACTTAATTACTTTTCAAAAGATAAGAGAAAGCATATAATCACTTTTATTAAACAAAACACCTAGGGTTAAAACATAACCCAGGTCAGGGATGTTACACTTGCCATTCATGAAACCACACTAGTCATCATACTATCACAAGATTTATATCCTTTTCACAATATCACAGGGTATCAACCCTTATCAACATAAGAGTATTACACCTCATTCAGGGTTCAACCATGCCCAAAGGTGATTAAGACCATCATACTATCACAGGATATAAATCCTTTTCACAATATCACATGGTATCAACCCTTATCAACATAAGAGGATTACACCTCATTTAGGGCTCAACCATGCCCAAAGGTCATTAAGACCATCATACTATTCCCTAAAAGATCATCATTATATTTGCATGACTTATAACAAGGATCAACAACATCATTTACATACCATACACCAGATCAACACAATATTGCATTAATGATCTAAGAGATATTCATAAACAATCATAGAGGGGTTATATTAACATTAAGAACATTCCTTTATTACATCAACATGCAAGGAATATAGATATGATTAACCCTCATCATATTCATAATGCACATGTTTAGCATAAGAAAGAATCAACCATGTGGCTATGATAACCACCAATTAACATATCAAGGTTATGATCATATTAAGGAGGTTATTACACCATAATTCCATCATATAAGAATGTTAAACATGAATACTCATCTTTATCTATTTGCATTAGAGTTAGGTTCAAAATGATAATTTATATCAATGTTACTAATCATCACTTATACCCAAACCCTAACTCACGACATCCCCATTGGATCATGGATGCATAAGGTGAAGAATCACCATCACATTCCATACCATTATCAAGTATGAACCCACACATAAATCAAGGTGTAACCATCAGGTTATAGCATACTAGGGTTTCAACAATAGTAACAGAGTACTCCATGATTGTATTAGTCATTCAAGGACTATTCATACCCAATTACCATCATTTTGTTATATTAAAGCTAGGTATAACAAGCTATACCTCATTAGGGTTACATATCAACACAATATGGTTATAATCATTTCTATTCATATGAGTGAATAGGTAAGACTACCTTATTAAGGGTAACCCTCCATTTGTTCCATTATCATTCAACCCATATCACTATACCACAATGTCACCCAGAACCATTAGATGTTTAAAAGGTAAGACCATTGGTTGTTTACATAAGTAAACACCTTGGATAAACCACCTATGAAGTCCTTGATTTGTTCTCTAGAAAGAGTCACCATTTAACCCTAGACATCACTTGATTAACAACACAAAAATTTCCATTGAGAGTAGGGTAAAACCCACAATCGACTATTCATTTAAAACAAGCCATCCATTGTCAACAAGTAAGATCCTTAAGTTGATCATATAAAGGAAATCATATAAATCACATTATTAGGACCAACATATTACATTATCCATCATTCCATTTTATTGGAGGAATAAACATTACATTTTGACCATTGGGTCAAGTTCATATGTTAAAACCATCAATTACAGTATAGGCCCGACCATAGCATCAAGTGACCCAAGAAACCATTGGTCTTAGGCTTAATTGATGCTACAACTACAATGCTTAACTCACTATAGGTTGTAGAGACCTGATCCACCATCATTAGTGACCATTAAGTCACATAGGTTGTTAGATCAACACTATATTCATTAATCAACATCAAATATTAAGCTAATGTCATCATTGATTGATAACATCAATAAGTACTTAATGGTTGATCATTAAACTTTTAATTGATCCAAAACCTGAGTTAAGGGGGTGACCATAGGTTGTCACCATCATCTGACACCTTTGATCCCAACCATCAGTTGTCATGAAGACAACACCGTAGGGTTGTTGCAATGGTACCATCATCGGGTCATGGGTGTAGAAGAAATCAACTTTAAACCCTAAAATTGACCATTGGTTGATAGGTGCTTAGCACCATAGGTTTGACAACCAACCTAATCCAAGTCATATTATACCTTAGTAATAACGTAAACATGATCACAGGTTCATATAGAACTGAAATCAGAATAGAGAACATTATAAAAATCAAAATCCAAGTCAAGCATAGCTTTCTAGTGCATGAATCATCATTTTCAAGAAAGAACATGAGCTAGCAAGCTTATGGTAAGCAATAAATGTGGAGAAAGTTATAAAACTTGCCTCTAATGAGAATATGAAACTAAACACAGAAGAAAACTCGAGTAGGTAGGGTATAAAATCCAAGAATAAGCTATGAATTCGTCCATCTAGCACCTTTCTTCATCAAATTAGCAAACCCTAAGCATAAGGAGCAAGAAAGGTCGGGTTTTAGAGCTTTAGAGAAATTTCTACCATGGAACAACAAGGTTCCAACCTGGATAAATCTAAGAGGAAGGATAAAAAATAAATAAACGTAGTAAAGAAGGGGATTCTTACTCTTTTAGGTCAAGATCACTAGAAGGAAGCTTTTTCAACCCTAAAATGAAGTCCATTGCAACCCGGGATTCTTTTCCAAGAAGGTCCCATCTTTCATCTTCCTTAGATAGGAAATTCACAAAATCATATAGGGAGGACGAGGTTTTTAGAAGGAGGGAATTGGTGGAGAGAAAATGGCTCGTTTTGGTGCTTAGGGATAAGTATATGAAGCTTTAATATAAAGAAAAAGAAAAAGTTGATGTTCTAGTATCTTTCCAAGTGTCCATGGCCTTAAACTATTAAGAATATACAAGAACACACACAAGAAGCTCCCCAACCATACATAGAGACATGCTTATCCCTCGTTTATTGAATTTCCAAGCAAAACAAATAACTCATTAGTTGATAGCTACTAAAGGTAGCTCATCCATGAAGGGGTAAACCCTAAAATACCCTTAGAGAAAACACCTTCAAACCAAGGTTTAAATATGTTCCCCATGTATCAAAAAGCTCAAGAATGATGAGAGAATATCAAAGGAACATAATTCAAATTATAAATTGCAAAGAAAACCTCTCAATTGGGTAAATTGTAGAAAAGTCTAAAATGTGCATAAAATTGCATAACTTGCTCAAACAGTGTCCAAATTGGACCAAATTTGAAACTTAAACTTGTATTATGATTTCAAATCATATAAAGAGTTTATATTATGGTTATAAGAATTAAATTATGTTAATTAAGCTTATTCAACTCATTAAGCAAGTTTAGGGGCCTTACAACATAAGTGGGCAAAATAGGGTTCTATTTTAGAAAATTGAACAATCTAGTTCAAATTCATATATTAGGGTTACATAAAGAAATAGAATGGACAAGATACAAATTAGAGTCCAACCAATATATCCAACAAGTTAAGAGGATCACAAGATCTTTTTTAATAAATTAGATCTAAATAGGCCAATTAATGAAAGAGAAATTCCAATATACAAATACATCATAGAGGTTCAAGAAAGAAAATCAAGAGAGAAATCACTCAATATGACTCATAGAGGAATGAAACGTACACCATGAGAGAAAAATTAGATCAATTATTCTATATGATTAAGAAGTGTAACATACCTCATATCAGGTCTAGATGCGTCCAAAGTCGACTCGAGTTCCACATTAGGTTCAAAACCACCTACTAAAAGCATATTCAAAATTAGGGTTAACTTCTTATTAATTTCATATATCCTATAAATAATATTTTTTTAATCATTACTTAGGTCACCAAACCACTCTATCTTGTAAATTATAGTTTCTTGATTGCTTAGCGTATTTATTTTATTTTTTGACTTATAGATTAGTAGGTATGAATTTTAAAATTGTCAACCAATTATAAAATATAGGGAAATATGGCGACATAGGTGGCAATGGAAATAAATTTTTTCTTACCATATTTCCCATAACCAATAGACCGCGTCAACAACTATGAAGTGGAAAGGAGGGTTGCAATACATATACTTGGTCCTTGACAAGTTCAACGACATGATGAATGTATATTCATCCCAATTTAATTTCATTTCTTAGACTAACTTTACATTCTAATGTAGCATTTTATCCCATAGTTTAGTTCATTAGGCTTCCACTCTCGTAATTGTCAATAATTTGATCTTTTCATCTTTTTAGACAATCTATGGATTGTTTTCATTAAATCTAAAATGTTACCTTTTTTTGGGAGTACAATAATTTTATTAATGACATTACAAATATTTTATGCATGGAGTGTTACAATGTTAAAAATTTATTCATAGCTGATCACAATTAATAAAGAAAAAATCAAGACAATTAAAGAAATCTATGTCATTTCTTTGTTCATCAACAAAAGGAATTAATTTATGTACCATCAAGTTATTTCTTTGACCGTTTGCCAAGACAACTAATTAATAATTTCCTTAACCAACAGTCAGGATGCAAATTTGGAAAATTAATTGGTAGTCAATGTTCACAAATTTATTATTTTGACTGGGTAAGAAGTAACCAAGACTGAAAGTAAAAATCTATCGAAGCAATGGTTTAATACAACCAAACAACTTGGTCAAACAACCACTTATCTCCTTTCTCATCTCATACACTGCCATAATTCCAATTATCATTCTCCTTTCCATTATTTAACCCTTCACTCTCATGCCTTCTCTCTCCCATTGTGATGTCTGCAAGGCAAAATGGGCAATGAAAACTATCTATATATTTATAGTAAAGACATTTAATTTTATGGAGAGACAAACCTATCGAGCTCCAAAAATGCCTATCAAGCACACAGGAAAATATAGTGATCAAGGGAGTGAGGCACTGCGACGTTCTTGTAAGTAAAGCTATTAAGAATAAAGCCCAGTCTAATGAGTCGAGTGATCTGATCATGAGTCGCCTGACTCATGCTCAGATCCAGTCAAAATTTAAATTAAGAAGGACATTATTGTAGTCAAACTTTAGTCAAAGAGGATCAAACAACAACCACCACCACAAAGCCTAATTTCTAAGGTTTTTGCCCCTCCTTTCTCCCTATAAAATGAGGGGGGACTCCAAAGCAAAGTTATCACTTTTTCTATATATTTTTCTGGGATTTCTATTGTAATCTTATTATTTTATATTATGTATTAGTAGTTCTCTTTTGGGGCATGGGGATTAGCCCCATAGCCCATTCTCTACATTAGTTGTACCAACTCCATTATCTTAAGGAAAGGTTGTTTTCCAAATTGTTTCCTCTTTAATAAAAGAATATAGATATATTCTTGTCATGATATCGAGATCTCAGATCCTAACAAGAACAAATGCATAAGTTCTTATTACATTTTTATGATCTTTTATCTTTCTGATCCACACTCATTTTTTAGTTAAAAAATTTACATTATTGCGGGACACCGAGATCTCAGGTCTCAATAAGACCAAACACATAATCTTTTGATGCGATCACCTGATTTAGATTATTATCTTTTTATCTAGCTGTCTTATTTGTTATAATCTATGGTGACACAATCACCTGATCCATGGGGTAGAACCTCAGAATAGGAATCACATATTCTTGATGTGATCATCTGATAGATTTATGTTAGATGATTGGAGAAGATCCTCAAATGACGTGACCTTGGGTTTGAGAGAATTTTAGCCTTTAAGTGATTTGTACTCCCACGGGAGACAAATCTGCATAATCATGATCCAATCATTAAAATAAGGAGTTAGATCAGCTAATGTAGGAATGTGATTTTTGGCTGTGATCCTCCAGATCCCCAATTTTTTCTATCTTTGATTAGTTAGATTTTATTTATGTACTTTTACTTCTATTCTTAGCATAATCAAAATCTCAAAAATTGGATTTTTCCTTCTTGTTCTCGTGATTGGTTTTGGATTTCAACTATCTTTTTACCGTCCCCTGGATCGATAACTTACTACAAGAAAGTTGATTTGTGCTTGAAATGATTTGACTGCCTATTTAGAAGGTTAAACTCTAGGACTTTTCCTAATAATTTGTTGTGCAAACGACACACGTCACAAAAATCCTTACATCATTGTGCTTCTTTCTCAAGCAACACCTGGACAATTGTCAGCGGTGGCCTCCTCGTGTAGCAGCATGGACGATGGTTGACAACATCCTCCTAACGTGATGGCAACGACCTCAATGCCTCTAATAGTCCACACAGACCATTGAGAAATCCTTGTCGTTCTTCGTGTTGTTAATGTACTAACATCAACTTTTGTCTCCTTTGGCTATCTCTCCCTTTTACTGATAAGATGTCTCTCACATTAAAAAAATGTTGAGATGACGAGTCTTGTCATACAAGAGTGTTGAGAGCCTTAGCCAACCCCCTTTTTATATAGGAGTGGATGGGCTATGATTTCCACAAACCCGGAGACACAATGAGATGAATTTCATGAATTTTTGACTATTGGGAATCACCATTTGGTCGACTAAGCTACCATTCAGTTGAATGGCATTCCAGTCGGTCGAATGGAATGTCCGATAGGTCGATTGGAATGTTTCCTATTCACAAACATATTGGAATTAAAATGCGATGATTAATGTACGTCATGACGTCAACTTCAATTTCTTGGTCCAGTCCTACTGATGTCTAGTCAGTTGAATGGACTTTCCAGTCTATCAAATAGACACTCCAATTGATAGACTCACATTCTCACTGATCAACTGGATGCTCTAGCTATCCAATTGTTAGCCAGTATTATTTAAGTTCATGACCTAAACACTTTAGCAACCAACTTAACCATTATCCATGAGTAAACTCCTATTCTAAGAATCCTATGTGTGTGACCCTATAGGTCCCAAATTACGTTGGCAGTGAATGTTCATAATCAAATTATGACATCACAAGCAATGAGCGATATTTAGAAACACATCATTACTATCCAAGTAATTTGAAAGTTGGAGAACAACTTCAACCTACATATGTGATCATTGTTATCATGATTGTATAGTTTCTTTGTCTCTGAAGTCCAGATTGAGATCAAGGCATGGAGTCATCATCCTCTTAATATTCAATCCACATTCCTTGAACTAGAGCAGACTGTATGAGATGCATGTGAGCTCACATATCACATATTGAGTCACATGAGTATGGCCATACATTTATCAGTCTCACTAATCAGGAGGCCAGGATATCAACTCATATGGGAGGGAAAAATCCCATCTACATCACTCATAGTCGATCCCCATGTATCACAATGTACTGACCACCACCTTTATGGAAACCCTTATTCATGCTCACGTCAGATGGTGTCAAAATTCATGAAACGACATGTGATGTGTGTAGTGACTTCAGGTTAAGAGCCAAATTCACCACTATCACTTTGAGAGCTATTTCTGACTACCACTACATGGTCTCCATGTATCATGCTCAAGGTGGGTCTGTATGATACACTATTATTTACCAAGATCCTGAGTGTTTGACTTGATATCTTATATCATGACTAATGAGACTCTGTCATCAGTCAACACACATTTTAGTCTTATATTACACTGTCATCTATTTTGCTTTTATTGTAATATCTGACTAGGGACATAGCAAAAATGTATGTACTCGTATCATACATATGATCTCATTGTTCAAGTCCTCAACCTAAAGACATATGTCATTGAGTAACATTATTCTTTAGACATCTACTATGTTTGTCTCATCATCTCATGATTGAGACAAACATAATAGATGGAATTATCTTCATTATTATCAAATCAAGTATATGATGCCCCATTATAACTATAATATGATTGGCTCTCTAGCATAATACTAACAGACTCCCGCTTGTACTTATAACCAATCACCTACAAATCTTATTTGAAGTAATCTTAACATTTCCATAATGTTTCTGCTACCCAAGGGCTTTGTAGTAGGTTAGCAACATTTGCTTCTAGTCGGTACTTTACAACTCTTAACTTCTCCTCACTATACAATCTCTCGTATGAGATGGAAATGTTGGAGTATGATATCTAGATTCCCTAGCCTCTTTGTGTCATCAATGGTTGGAAACTCCCACAAGTTCATCTAAATAAACTTCTTGATCCATACAATATCCTCTGTTGTGTTCGTAACAACAAGGTACTCAACTTCTATTGTAGAACTAGCAACTGTCTCTTGCTTGGAACTTTTCCATCTTATAGTTCTGTATTAAGGTCAAACAAAAATTTGGATTGCAATCATTAATCTTCTTTTGTCAGTTTGGAAGCTTGCATTGGTGTAACCCTTAACACCCAACTCTTACTTATCACCATAACAATGAATGGATCCTTAGTGCTTCTCAAGTACTTAAGGATGTTATGTATGGAAGTCCAATAACCCTCATTGGAATCTGACTGATATCCTCTTGTCATGTCCAATACATATGAGACAATGAGATGAGTACCTAACATTGCATGCATGATAGATCCAATAGCAAATGCATACAACATCTTACTCATGTGTTCCCATTCTTTAAAAGAACTGGGACACTAGTCTCTTGAGAGACTAATTCCATGGAATATGGATATATTTTCTCTGTTTGAGTCTTGCATGTCAAACCCCTTCAACATCTTACCAATGTATGTGCTCCTACTTAGGCCAGGAAGCTTTCTAGAACTATCTCTATAGATATTAATTCCTAAGATATATGATGCTTTTCCTAAACCCTTCATAGAGAAGGTACTTTCCCAACCATGTGTTTAACATTTGTAGGATAAGGATGTCATTCCCCATCAATATATGGAATACATATATGCTCCCACTAACCTTTTGTAAACACATGTTTCATCTCCATTTTGACTAAAGTCAAACTCTTTGACTACCTTGTCAAATCAAAGATTCCATCTCTAAGATGCTTGCTTCAATCCAAAGATTGACCTTTATATCTTATAGACTTTGTTTGCATTATTTAGATTTATAAAAACTTTAGGATGTGTCATGCACACATCCTCTTGAATATTTGTGTTAAGGAATGTGGTTTTAACATCCATATGCCAAATCTCATAGTCATAATAAGCTGCAATGGTAAGTTTGATCCTGATGGGTTTAACTATGCAAACTAGTGAAAAGATTTTGTCATGTTCAATGACCTGAACTTGTTTGAAATCTTTTGCAACCAATATATCTTTATTGGTTTGTACATTACCATCCATGTCGGTCTTCTTCTTGAAGACCCACTTGCACCCTATGGGTTTTACCCCTTCAGGTGGATCTACTGAGGTCATTACCTTGTTGGTGTACATGGAGTCCATCTTAGATCAAATGATCTCAATCCATTTCTTAGACTTTAGTCCCTAGATAGCTTTTAGGTAGGTCGTTGGCTCATCATCTATGACCAACTCATCGCCTTCTTGAGTCATAAGATATCTAAATCTTTTAAGCTCAAGGCGTGTCCTACTAGATCTATGAGGTTCATGTGTTACATTAGGAACTTGAGATTCCACAATAGTTTGTGATTCTTCTTGTTCCTACTGTACCTTTATAGGTTCAATGTTTTCTTATTCGTCTCAAATTTTTGACCTCTACTTTTCTCTCACTGATTACTTTAAAAATAAATTCCTTTTCTAGTAATATAGTCATCTAGGCAACAAACACTTTGTTGTCAGATGGAATATAAAAGTAGCACCCTCTGGTTTTCCTAGGATATCCGACAAAATAACTTTTATCTGATTTGGGACCGAACTTTTCAAGAAACCATTTTCTCATATAAGCTTCACAGTCTAAATCTTCATAAAAGACATATCTCATATGGTGTCTTATAAACCAACATAGATGGTATGCGGTTTAGTGTAAAGATTGTGATTTATAAAGCATATTCCTTCAAGGAATTTGGAAGATTAGCTAGACTTATCGATGATCATAATAGGGTATGATTCCTTATTTTTGATACATCATTATGTTTTAGGCAGAGTTTGTTATGATATAATATCACAGTTTTACAAAAGGTCCTTAACCTCTTAGTTCAAGTATTCTTCACATCAATCGTATCAAAGTGTTCTAATACTAGAACCACCTTTAGCATTTGTTCTAAAAGGTCTACATACATCAATATTTATGAGTCCTAATAGATCATACACACACTCTCACTATTTTTAGAGAAATGAGCTTTTGTCATCTTACCCAACAAATAAGACTCACTTGTCTTTGTTGGTTTGAAAACAAAAGAGACTAGATGACCATCCTCATGGATTCTAGATGTGTTCGTTATTTATGTGCCCTAGACGACAATGCTATTAGTATATATCATTTGAGTCATCGAGTCATTTAGTATATATGCTATACATGGTTGTCTCTAGAACTATCGACTATAGACTATGGGACATCAAGACAATGCCATAAAAGATCTTATCTTTAAAGTAAAACATCAATCATTCATGATGATCTTGTCCCAACATGGTGCATATATGATGTTTCTATTAGTGGCAAGAACATAATAGCAATTCATTAATTCTATTACATGCCCACTAGGTTGAGATAAATGACATGCTCCAATTGTAGCAGCAACAACTCTTGCTCCACTTAGTTCCACCTTATATAGATTTATTTCTTCTCGGGTCTTAAAATTGAGATTTCTATCTCCTTGTTCTTCTTCTTCTTCTTCTTGGGTTCCTCTACATAAAGAGGAAAGTTCCTTTTCCAGTGTCTAGGATGGTGACAGTGGCGACACTTCCCTTCATTATTCACTCCTCCCTTTTCTTTAAGTGCAGAAGAGTTGGATTTATGGCTGGCGTTAAAAATCTTCTTATCCTTTCCTCTTCCCTTAAACTTTCCTTTCCCTCCGTTGATTATAGATTTAGGATTGTCTTTCTTCATTTGTGCATTAATAGTTCTCAACATGCCAAGCAATTCAGACCATGGCTTATCAAAATTGTTCATGTTGTAGTTCATGACAAACTAGCTATATGATTCTGGCAATGACTATAAAATCACATTGGTGGCCAACTCTTGGCCTAAGGGAAATACCAATCTTGTTAGGTTCTCCATATACCCAATCAACTTGAGCATGTGGCACCCACTAGGTCTCTCTTTGCCATATTTGTAAGACCCCTGACCTAGCTTTTTAGTTGATCTTGCTTGATTAGCATAATTAGATGCTTAAAACCTTAATCTAATCTCATGATGTGCTTTAATAACATGCGGCATGCTTATGTTTCAAGTTTGGTCCAGCTTAGATGTTGTATGAGCTAGTTATGCATATATGTGCTTGTTTTGGACCTAATTGCAATTTACCCACGTTGAGGGTTTGCTTGTAGTTTTTCACATGCTAGTTGTACTTCACATGTATTGACATCATGTTGGAGAGAGTGGCTCTCCAAAGTCATGTTGCACCTTGGTTTGATGGGACGTCTTTTGTGTTGAGTTCTAGGGTTTGCTTGGATACCCTAAGTGGATGGTTGATCTTGCTTTGTGTTTGAGTGATGAACCTTGTTTCAACAATCACCTAGGTGTTCCTTTGGCTTTGTCTTCTATAGCTGATGAGGTTTGAGTGTTCCTAAGTGGTCTTGGTGGTCAATGAGCCAATGATCATCTCTTCAGTCGCCAAGGAACCCTAGGGTTTGGATGTTATGCAGTCACTAGGTTCTGATCTCCTTTGGTCTCTATGTTCTCTTTGACCATTGAGTTTTCTTGGATCAGGTTGGTCACTGAGTTTCCTTGTTTTTATGACCTTTGATGCATGCATGAGCTTATTGCTTGCATGGACAAGACATGATGGACAAGTTGCACCTATTTGCATGACACCTAACCTTCCTTCTCTCTCTCTAACCCTTGGCTTTATAAAACCCTCTCTTTGCATGCAAATAAACCCTTTAAACCCATTTCATTCTCTCATCTTGTTTCGAGCTCGTCCCCTTCTGTTGGGTGGTGGAGATGGAGCTCTAGTGACTGATCCATCTTGCATATGAGCTAGGGTTTTGGAGAAACCCTTCTTTGGTGATCGTTTGTTGTTCCTTGATCTTGATAAGTAATCTACCTCTCATGATCTTCATTTTCTTGCTACCCTACCTCTCTTCTCTCTCTTCTTTTTTGAACCCATGGTTCTCTATGGTGGTCCTTGAAGTTGAGCTCGAGGAACTTCTCTCTTCTTGGCCTAATCCATAGTTCTCCATGGTAGTGCTTGAGTTGAGCATGAAGAACTTCTCATCCTTGTCTTTTCGGCCTAGGGTTTTGCTTTCCATCTTGTGCTCCTTTAACCTAGGGTTTTGCTTATCCCTTTGAGGTGATTCTAGCTTGGCCAAAGATGGTGGTTGAGCTGGGTTTCTCTCTCTTTTCTTGGAGCTTTCTTACTATTGGAGTTGCTTCATCCTTGTGAAGGCAAGTTATATAACTTTCTCCTCGATTATTGTTGCACTTAAATTTGCATGCAAGTAATCTATTCTTAAAACGTGGTTCCAAGTAGAATGGTGATGATACCTATGATCTAGGGTTTATGTTCAATGGTGATCTTGAATAAATAAACTCCTATTTGATGTAACCCTAAGCTTGTACTCGAAATCTTGTTTGATGGTGAAGGTTGCGATCCTTGCATGCATGTTCTAAACATTGGTTTCTTTCTCAATATCAAGGTTTTATTTTCTTGCTTAAAGATGAATGTTTTTGATGCATGCATGTTGGTAAGAAATGTTGGTTTTCACTCTCTTGATTCATGGTTTTTCTTTCTCTCATGTTGGTGGTTGAAATTTAGGGTTTTTTTAGTTGTTTTCCTTCTTGTGGTTTGTACCTTGGAGGTTTTCGGTTTCATGGTGATGTTCAACCTATTTGACATTGTGATTGATGAGTTTTCTCCCTCTTGATGGTTTCAAGTTGTGACCTATGTAGTTGATGAAGTTTTGAGGTCATGCCGGTCACTAGGTTTCTACACCTTGATGGTCGTTGAGTTCTATATCTCATGCGGTTCATGAGTTTGTATATCCTTGAGGGTTGTCAAGGATCTTGATGATAGTGGTTGCTATGTGTTCAATTTCCCTTTGGTCTCTAGGGTTGGATGTTGTCTTAAATTTCTATGCACCTGTCTTCTTCGATCGATGATTACTCAAGATTTATTTGATCACTAAGACTTTACTTCTTCTCCAGTCAATAGTGTGCTTGATCTGAGTGGTCACTGAGGGTAACTCATCCCTTCAACCAATGAAGATGATGAGTCCCAATCTCTTCGGTCGATGATAATTCCTGGACTTGTGATTGTCTTATGTGTGTGACTTCATGTTGGTGATGTTTGACTTGCGTGCTTCCAAAAATGTTTGAGAGTATGATAATTATGTTATATGTCTATTTTTGATTTGAAACCTCTAATTTGGTTTGCTTTGTTATACCTTAACCCTAATTTGAGTACATGGTGATAATGCTTAGATTTCTTGAGTAATTAGCATGATGATGGAGTACTTTCTCTCTTCTAAATTGTTGTAACCCTAATTTGCTATCTTATGAACATCATGGTGTACAATGTAAGATTATGTTTGAGCTTATATGTCACATATGTGGTGATGATGATGAGCCTTGATGAGGCATGGGAAGATAATAATGTTCTTGTAGACAATAATGTGAATGGTCTTATGACTTTGCACAGGGTTGATTGCCCTAAGTGAGGTGATATCCTCTATGTAATGTGACAAGGGACTGGTATCCCATGGTGGTGTGGCAATGATGATGGCCTTATGTATGGTAGTGAGCGGTGCTGTGTGATGATGTGACAAGTTTATATCTCATACGTTTAATATCTTTTGAAGTTGCAATCTACCCTTATCTTTGTAGAATCTTTCTAGGGTTTATATGTAACTTGATTGATGTAGTTAAAAGATATCCAATTGGATCTAACTAATCAAGTGAAACCCTAATCATGTAGTTGCCTTGTGTCATAGATCCATTCTAGTGTCAGAACATGCTGGATGGTGAAATGAGTAATCCTAAGGGAAACTTGGAGCACATACCATTGAGTGTGCGAGGTGCAAGTGACTGTGTGTCTTTGTCATCTTCACCCTAGGTGTTTTGAGGATGGCCATTATCATACCTCAGTGTGAGAATGACTACGGTCATGTCTTGGTGATTATATATGTGATGTGATCGGAGGACAATTGTTGTTGTACCTTGGTGGTAGGGTTTCGTACCCTGGTGTTTAGCACCATGACCTTTACCAAGGTAGGCTAGGTGTTTCCAACTTGACTATATCTTGATGGTGGTAGTTTGACTGATATGTCACTGCGGTGTTCACTTGTACTAACCAAGTGGGGAGAAGATCTTGGATTTTGATGCTTCCTAGATCTTATATGTCACTGATTTTGACTTATCAGTGACCAGTTGGATTTGGGTGCTGCAAATCAAATCCTTAGGGTATTAATAAAAGACGTAATACAACTGCATAGAAATATTTACTTAGGGTTAAAAACGATTCACATAGGATATTTACCCTTGACTTGTTTATTATACTACTTAGTTGTTATATAATGCGGTAAGAGAAATAAGTTGTTATACACATTCTTCGTATTCCTTCTAAACATGATGCTATGTCTATCTGTTATAGCTACTTAACCCACTTACCCTGTGTAATCAGTTTAAATTATACATTTAGCTGAATATGCTCATCTTGTTTAATAGTAATACAATAGTGGTAATAATAACCATTGGTTGAGAGTTATATCTCTCACTGGGACATGGGCCTCACCTCGTGGGTTATCACATCTTTTTAGGTGGTCATCAGTGGCGTGGTCAGGATCATGCTGTTGAGAAAGAGTAGCTTGGATATTAGTAGATGCAGAAGATTGGATAGCTACTAGTTGCTATTAGTAATAGAGTTCTAGTGTCATCCCTGTACTCTCAAGTCTGAAAAGGGATGTATTTCATAGATGATGTATATCGACACGTGTTTTGGCAGTATGCCATGGTTCGTATATATGTGGTATGCATCTGTGAACCAATATCTCTTTTGCATATAGATTGTGGCAGATGGCCACTAAAGATATGTAAATTTCTATTATGGCATGTAATGTGATACAAGTTGATAGACCTTTGTGTAATTTGTTTCTGCACATGATAGTAATATGAGATCAGTTTTAATGTACTTGGTTTTGTGGCATGTGGTTGTTTAGTTGTTGATCGCATGCTTTGTTTTGAGTAATATCGTTTGCGTGACGTCGATCGTCACAATATTACAATTGAACAACACCTTTGAGATATCATATCTCTCTTGTCTTCCCCGATCTTGAAACATATTCTTGATATGTGTTACCATCTCAACGATTTCCATGTTTTCAAACTGTCTCTGTGGCTCATAGTTCATTGAGCATAGCATTAGGAACTTGACATCCACAACATCTTCGATATGCTTCTTGTAAGCATCCCTTTTAGCCTTAAGCGTGGGAGAAAGTTCATCTGGTTATTGTGTCTCTAGGTCATAGAGCTTGCACTCTTGAGTGAGAACAATTCTCAATGTCCTGAACCAGTCATGGAAGTTATTCCCCTTCAATGTATCCTTCTCAAGGACCGACCACATTGGAAACTTGTCAGTGTTTGCAATTTGTTTCTATAATAAAATTTGCATTTGTCAATATACTTCTAATTTGATTTTTATAAATATTGACAATATAATTAATTATCACTCCCACTATTTTGTTCAAATTGATAGCCCTCACTATCAGTTTTCTAGATTGCGACGTACAACCTTCTAGTGAGCCAAGATCCATATTTCATCAAATCATGAGTCATCTTTGGTTGATTGCCCTCAAATTGACTATTAGGTAGGAAACTTTTGCCAATTGCATCTAGTACTATTGGATAGATGGTGTGCAAAAGTACTTGTCACATTCCATTTGTATGCTTCTAGGCACTTAATCTCATCAAGAACACCTAGTTAAGCCAGACCCAAAAGGCAACATGATAAAATATGCACCCTCCTTTGGCATAGTCTCATGCCTACCATCACACTTTCACGAGACATACAACACACCACACTTTGGTGTAACCTACACTTAGTCAATCAAACTTTTCATGTGTGCTTCTTATGAAAAGCATATAAGATTTAATATTTATAGAGGGATTTCATATAGAAATACGTATATGTATCCGATCACCACATACTTATAATATGTATCATATACATACTATATCCTCAAACAAAAACATGCAATCAAAAACATATAAACAATGGTTATGGACACACAAATTCAATTCTTTGGAGCTACAAAGAATTGTTATCCACCAAGGTCAAATATCACATGTTACAACCTATAAAGGAAAAAGTTCTATGCTTGAAACAAGTTGATCGGTCGATTGGACTCTTCCTATCGATCGATTCGTCTTTCTATTGGTTGATTTGCCTCTGTCAGTCAGTTGATTGGCTCTTCAGTCCTCCGGGCAATTGACTCAACTTCCCATTCGTTAGAATCACCTGGTGAAGAATGTCTTCTCTTTTGTTGAAACATAAATTAAAGCTAATCATATTTATTCAATTGAAAAAGGTGAAAACTCAAGTTGCATTTGAGGGAAATATAGGGAAGAAAGCATTAACTTACATATGGAGAAAGATAGAGAGAGGTTCAATATGCAAACCTAATTTAAAAGATAGGAATTAAACTATTCAACCAATCACACACATCTAAGGATATATTAGTCATAACCACACATACATCCACCATCAAGACAATTTTAGAGCGACACATATAGATTTCATATACATCATATCATATATATGATCTATGGAACATTCCCTAGAGTATGTGGTATATAATCAGATATGCACATTAACCATTTTAAATATTCACATCACATGCAAAAATAAATGGTAAAAACAAAAACCAATCATATCGATTAAATCCCAAAACAT
This sequence comes from Alisma plantago-aquatica, assembly GCA_963693085.1. Taxonomy (NCBI): domain Eukaryota; kingdom Viridiplantae; phylum Streptophyta; class Magnoliopsida; order Alismatales; family Alismataceae; genus Alisma; species Alisma plantago-aquatica. The sequence continues at coordinate 515,802,690 of OY856411.1, forward strand.
AGTAAATTGACATGACTCTAATACCAATGTAGGAAAATATGGAGACGAAGATGGAAGTAGAAAAGAAAATTCTTGCCATATTCTCCATAATCAGTAGATCACGTCAATAACTACAAAGTGAGAAGGAGGATTGTAAGATATATACCTAGTCCTGGAGTAAGTCCAACGACAATCCTTGCAGTGTTATGCTTCTTTCTCAAGCAGCACCCAAATGGTTGTCGAAGGCAGACTCCTAGTGCAACATCATGTACGGAGGTTGAGAATGCCCTCCTAGTGTGATGAAAATGGCCTCCACACCTATACATAGTCCACGTAGACCACCAAGAACTCCTTGTCGTTCTTCTAGAACTGACCGGAAGGATTTGTCCCTTCATGTTCTCAACGTGCTAGCATTGACTTTTCTCCCCTTTGGATATCTCTACCTTTTACGGATAAGATGCCTATGGCTCTCACATTACCACAAGATGAGGAGTCTTATCATAAAAAAGTGTTGAGAGCCTTGGACACCTCCTTTATGTAGGAGCGGGTGGGCTAGGGTTTTCACAAATCCCGGGACATTATGGAACAAATTTCATGAATTTTTGGCTACTATGAATCATCATTCAGTTGAGTCACCAAGTCAGTCGATTGACATGTCAATCAGTCAATTGGCATGCCATTTAGTCGACTAGAACATCTATTCTCTGGATCAGAATGTTTTCCTATTCACAAACATACTAGCTTTCAATGTGACGAATAATGCACGTCATGAAGTCAACATCAATTCTTTGATCCAGTCATACTGATCGTGCAATCAGTCGATTGGACTTTCTATGTCGATAGGACACTCCAGTCAATTGACTTGCATTCCCAGTCGGTCGAATGGTTGCTCCAGCCTGCCAACTGTCATCTAGTGTTGCTTAATATGATTACCTAAATACTTTAGCAACCAAGTTAAACCACCTTATCCGTAAGTAAACTCCTATTCCAAATGAATCCTATATGTGTGACCCTACAAGTCCCAAATTACGTTGATAGTAAATGTCCATAACTAGATTATGACATCACAAGCAATGAGCGGTATCTAGAAACACATCATTGCTACCCAAGTAATTGAAAATTTGGAGAACAACTTCAGCCTACATATGTGATTACTGTTATTGGTCGAATGTTTTCTTTATCTTTGATATCCAGATTGAACTTTAAGCATGGAATCGTCATCCTCTCAATATTCGATCAATGTTCCTTGAACTAGAGCAGACTAAATGAGATGCATGTGAGCTCACATATAACATACTGAGTCACACAAGTATTGCCATACATTTCTCAGTCTTGCTCATCAAGTGGCCAGGATATCAACTCCTATAGGAGGGACAATTCCCATCTACATCACTCACAACCAATCCCGTGTGTCACAATGTATGCGAGTACCACCTTTATGACAACCCTTATCCAAGGTCATGTTTTATGGTGTAAAAGTTCATCAAGCGACATGTGATGATGTAGTGACTTCACATTTAAGAAATACAATACCAATATCACTTTGAGAGCTGATTCTAACTACCATTACATGGTCTCCATGTATTACTCTCAAGGTGTGTCTGTCAGGTACACTGCTCTTTAATGAGTACCTATGTGTTTGACTTGATATCCTATATCATGACTAGTGAGACTCTGTCATCAGTCAACACACATTCTAGGCTTACGTATTACTGTTATCTAATTTTCTTCCATAGTAATATCTGACTAGGGACATAACAAAAATGTATGTACTCTTATCATACATATGATCTCATTGTTTAGGTCCTCAACCTAAAGACATATGCCATTGAGTAACATCATTCTTTATACATCGACTATGTCTGTGTCATCCTCTCATGACCAGGACAAACATAAAAGATAGAATTACCTTTATTATTATCAATTCAAGTATATGATGCTCCATTGACAATCATTATATGATTGGCTCTCTGGGCATTAATGCCAACAAAAAAATCCTAAAAATACATATTCATATTATCAAAATTAGTTCATGAAACTTATAATGTTGGATAAAGAGAAATCCCACAATTCCTAAATATGTTTTTCTATATATATTTATAATACTCCTATAATTAGCTATAAAATTTATAAGATTAATGATTTTGCTTATTTTTATATGAAAATCAATTGCCGAAATATTGATATACCCTTTGCATGGTGTTTAGTAACTTGGTCATAATAGGGGAGCAAGAGTAAAACCATCAAAAAGAAACTTGTGGCTGGATAAAAAAGAAAGAAAGTAGAAAGACCAGATTAACACTATGATTGTCAATCAAGATTAAGGAAAAGGGCAAGAACATGGACAAAACTAAGATTCCCAATAGGCGAATCTCCTCCACGCTCACATGCCAAGGCCACAACAAACAAGCTTGCCACACCATGGTCGGATGTGGGGAAAGACAAGGAGCATTCCTGATGCCAAAATGAGTAGCCAAAAATCAAGATAGGGAACCTAGGAAATTCACCCTAGATTCTATTGAACTGTGGTGGTGGGAGTTGATAATGGCGAGGGTTCTGCTATGAGGTGAAAGCTAGGTTGGTGGCAAAAAAAGGGTGAACACTTGGATCCAATTGGCATGAGAGGAAGATAACAATAGGGCCGAAGAAGGTTAGGGAATGGTCAAGTATATATAGGTTTAGGTAATAGAGATTCCATGGGTAGATGGTTCTAGAAGCTTGGAGGGGAAATGGGCAAATTGTGAATAGTTCTGTTAATGGCTTATTGGATACACGAATGGAAAAAAAATGGAATGGGGAAAAAGTCATAGATTTTGGTTGACTAGGGAGAGAGAAAGAGGCAAAGGAAGATTTGTAGTCTAGGTCTTCACTGTGTGTGACACATTCTTCTACATGAGGTAGGAGATAGGTCTTGCACTATCAGATCTTGATTAGATGACCCAATTGGCCCATGTCAGACCAAGCACAATGAAAGAACATGTGACATAATTTAAATGAAATCTTAGGAATCATAATACATTACTAAATAATTGAAATATTAAGCATGAATGTATTTTCTTTTCTATTTTATTTGAGGGTTCAAATAGGGTTCAATTGGTATAAAAATTTGACACCTAGGCTAACTTTTCTACATAGAAATTGAATTTTCCATTAATTTCCACTTTTGGGAGAATCCTTTACTTTATTTAATACTATGAAGTTAATCTTATATTTTATTTCCAAAATGAAACTAAGGCATGTAGGATTATTCATTTATTGTGAAACTTGTCCATAAGCCAAATAAAACATTATGCTTTTGAATATATGTTTAATTTCTTCTTTTGAGACTAGTTATGAAATTACCTAGTGGATTAGGGTTAAATGATATTGCATCCATATTTATTCACCAAATAGATATTTATGGATAATATATTGAAATTAGATTCTTTTAAATATTATCTTCACATGATTGCCTCTCCTTAACTCTTATATGAAACCACATCCATTATTCAATCCATGTTTCATTTTAAAAGATATTTATTGATATCATTTTTTTTCATTAATAGCAAACCAATTCTTCATTATTGTATATATCCTTTTTATGCCCATTATGATGGGTCCCATCATTATCATGATATGGATGTGTTCATGTTTTAAATTACCTTAATCATTTATCCATATTTCATTCTGACCACTTACTTATTAATCATATTTAGGTCAGAAAGGCTATATATATATCATGTTTGAGGTTAACCTAGGAAATATACCCATTGTACCCAATTCAAGAGAAATAAGATTTCAAGCATAAGGAAGGCATGTTTCAGTATGTTATATATTCGATATGTGGTCTTTAAATTTTGGAACTTTGGTCTTTTGTTTGATCTGGTCCAAGACCGATCAGACTTTGTAGGGTAGAGGACACACACACACACATATATATATATGTATATATATAATACATAATATTTTTAGTAAGTTTTATGTGTAAAATAAAAATGTATGACATATATTAATTAACCAATCCTAATGGTGGATTGATTTTGGTACATGGGCTAGCATTGGGGTAATGCAACCCACTAGAATCACGGTTTGGAATCACATCCATTATTGGTACAGGTGGATGTGAATATAAGAATGTAGGCACATGTAAATTGAAATGGGTTTTAGCATGTGCATCAACATTATGATTTGTCCTTCAATTCACCTTCTTGATGAACACATACTGCTGGCAAGCAAGAAAGTTATTGATTTTTTGTTTCCATGAGGAAAAACAAGGATAAAAGAATGTCATTCTGAATAGCATTAACCGTAGTATTACCGTCTGGTTTAGTACAACTCTTTGCCAACCCTGATCTCATGCCCACTCCAGAGCAAGAGAGATGGAAATAGTCTCTGCTAGTAAAACTGACTCAATGTTCAAGATAGATTCCTTCCTATATAGTCATTACCTTGCATGGTTTCTAGCAACCACAACCAGAGAGAGATTTTACCTAATTTTACGGCAAGATCCATTTTTAATTTGATCCATCCCCAAGGAGGATGGTTCCATACATGTAAAGGAGTACGAAAATATAGGAATGTGGATGAAGTGTCTCAGATGTCACTTCTATCAAAAGCTCACTGGACATTGGACACAATATCGAGTAATGATATGCAGATGGTAGGGATGACATTATGCATCTGTTGGAATACATATTTGTTCTTAGATATCCAAATATGCCAATAGCTACATGTGAAATTCAACATTGTATACCTTTGAGACTTAAGGCTCGTGGATATCCAATCTTTAAGAGGTAAGTTGAAGAAGTTATGAATATGGTCTTGAATCTTCGTTGTACTCCACAAAGTATAAGCAAATGCACAATCCCGTAGTACATGAAGTACAGTTCCACTTGAATCATTACATGCAGGGCAAGAAGGGTCATCTGTATATATTTTTGAAATTGTCTAGAGTTCGTCATCAAAGCCTCATGTGAAATGAGCCAAAAGAATACATTATATTTATCAAGTAGGCTCGTATTCTAAATAACAATCCAAGGCCCCATCTTACGCCTTCCTTTATCTTCCATGATTAATCAATATGCAGATTTAGGTGAAAACAACCCTTTTTGTTAGGGTTCCGTGTCGAAATATTTGTTGCTTTGTCAGCATATGGAGAACAAAGATAGTTAATCTTCTCCAAGATAGCTGGTGGAAGATATGTCCAAATAAAATCTAAATCCCAAGAACCTTTGAAAGTGATCATAGAGGCCAAAATAACACCATTTAATTCCTCCGGATAAGGAATAATAGCATGAGCGATAAAATGGGGTTCACCTGAAACCCAAGGATAATGCTAGACTCTTTTGTTGATCCTATTGCGTATTCGCCTAACAGGTCGATGCTCCTCTAGAATGAAGAACATTGTTGGTGACCTTGAAGCTTGTATGATCTCTACTTTTGTTTCAATCCTTGTCACCTTATGGACGATCTGCCGGATCGAACATCCCAAGCATACTTCATTAATAATGATGCGTTCCATTCCAACATTGAGGGTATTCCCAGACCACAATTACAATTGGTAGCTATTAACAGATCCCGTGACATCAGAGACAAAGGTTCCTCAATATATTTATCCCCCTCAATATGAATTTCTTATGACCATATCTCTGGAGGTACATAATTTGACAAGGAAATAGCATATTTGCATATATATAAAGTAGGAATAGCAGAAAACACTAATTAACTAAACAAATATGTCCGACCGAAGATAGAGTTCTAGAGTCCCAACCATTAAATTTACTTTATATTGAATCAATGACTCCTTGACATGTGGATGTAGCCCCTAGGATTTGCTGCTCCCGGAGCACATTACTCTTTACTTGGATTGGTGCCGCGTGGCAACTGCAGTTAATAAATCCGCGGATGCTAATCTGCCGATACAAGTGTAAGGAGATCATACCAGGAGCAGCCTACACCCTCCGAAATCGGGTGCAGCGAATCCATGCTCGTGGATGTAGTAATGCGTCCAAGGATCACTGATTCACTAGGATGCCTTAATAACGAACTTGTCTCTTGGAACCCATACGTATTACATATAGCAGTTTCTGTTGCTGCTGGAACCAATTTTGAAAAGAACACAACACACTTTTCAATTGAGACTGATTGTTCCGACATTGGTTATCACGCATATAGACACTTTTATGTGTAGAAATTTAAATTGATGTTACAATCATGGTAAAAGTTATTATCATGATATAAGGTTACTATTAAAAGTCATTAAATAAATAAAAAGTATGATTATGATCCAGTTAGGTCTTGACCTACTTTGTAACGATATGGTCCAATCCTACTTTAAAATAGTCCGATTTGGTCCTATTTTAACATGATTCGGTCTATGAACTATTGTTTTATACGAATAAGTGGATGCGATTCTGGAGTAATGCTCACCTCTAGTAGTGACAATTTGTAAGAAAGCATATGTGGTATCTAATATGATATTAGGAATGTTGAAGTAGAGATTATATTAGCTTTTATAGTTTCCCACAATATGATACTGGGAAATAACCATTTTAGTAATAAAATGTCTGATTATTGAAAGTGGACACAATTATAAAAAAATTAATTACTTTCTTAGAATGTATAATAATATATACGTAAGGGTGACATTACTGACATAAACGGCCTTGGACCCTAATCAACACGGAAAATGCTACACAACCACAATCGCAGACCATTTTCAGCACCCCATTTAGCTGCTAGCGTCGCGGTCCCAAATGTTGCCAAACACTCTGCCCAAGGAGCATGGCTGACAGAAAATGTGAGAGAACGATATTTTCTATTGGCTGAAAGGAGAGAGTGAGTGGGTGGAAGGAGAGAGAAACAAGAGAAAAATATTGTTTCTCATAACTTTTAAATCATAATATACTTTCTAAAAAAAACTGTTACAATTTTTATAAAAGTGTTCCAACAAGACCAATGTTAACATATATTTGATAAATAAAATACACAAATTAAAAATGATAAAAAAGATAGAGATATATATATTTTCTCATAAATTTAAAATAATAATATATTTTTGACGAAATAAAAATTGCTACATTCTTATGAAAAAATATGTTCCCACAAGACCAATGTTGAAAATATAACATTACTTCCCTCCTCTTCCTATTTTCTCTCTGTTCTTGATGAGTGAAATTAGGAGTAGACAACAAATTCAAATATTATACCAACAATAACAACACAATAGATCAGAGATAACAACAAAATAGACCATAGACAACAACGAATTAGACCAAAGATAACAATTTGAAAAATTAATGGCACTAGTTTTCCCATATTTCTTGTATTTTCTTTCTTTTAAAAAATAACAAATTGTTCTAGAGATAAAAAAAATTAGACCAGAGATATAATAAATTGGACCAAAGATAACAAGGTATCTAATTCAAATAAGTTTTATTATTTCCCTCGTATTTCTTGTATTTTCACTCTTTTAAAAAAATATGGACCAGAGATAATAATATATTAGATTGGAGATAATAGCAAATTGGATCAGAGATAACAACAAATTTGACAAGAGATAATAACTAAATTTAAAAAAATCAAGGACAATACTTCCCTCATATTCCTTGTATCTTCTCTATCTTACAAAAACAATAAATTGTACCCAAAATAGCAACAAAATAAACCAGAGATAACAATAAGTTGGACCAGAGATGACAAATAATTTTAAAAATATTAATTTCACTACTTCCCTCCTATTCATCATATTTTCTCTCTTAAAAAGCAATAAACTATACCAAAGATAACAACGATTTGGGCCAGGGATAACAACTAACTTTTAAAAAATCCACGCCACTACTTTCCTCCTATATCTTTGTATTTTTCACTTACGAAACAACAAATTTTACCACAGATAACAACAAACTACATCAAAGATAACAACAAATTGAACTAGAGATAATACATATTTTAAAAAATTAATTACTATACTTCTCTTCTATTCCTTCTATTTTCTCTCTCTTATTAATAAATAACAAACTAGACTAGAAATAAAGACAAATTAAATCAAAGATAACAAAGAATTAGTCTAGAGATAACAACAATCAGACAAGAGATAATAATTAAAATTTAAAAAAATAATGGCACTGCTTCCTTTCTATTCTTTATATTTCTCTCTCTTACAAAAATAACAAACAGATAACAACAAACTAAACCAGAGATAACAACAAATTATACCAGAGATAACAACTAATTTAAAATTTTAAGTGCACTACTTTCCTCCTATTTATCACATTTTCTATCTCTTAAAAAAATAACAAACTAAACTAGTGATAACAACAAATTGGACCGAAGATAATAACGAACTGGACCAGTGATAAAAATAAATTGGAATAGAGATAATAACTAAAATTTTAAAAATAATTATACTACTTCCTTCCTATTCCTTATATTTTCTTTCTCTTTGTGAGTGTAAAATAAGGAGAAAAAAATCACCAGACAAGATAACCATATAGATAAGAGATAACAACTCGAATACAAAAAATAAATAAATTAATAGAATTACTTTCATCCTCCCTTGTATTTCATATTTTATATTATATCTAATCAAAATATGTCGACATTGGTCTTGATAGAATATTTTTTAGTAAGGAATGTAGTAGTTTTTATTTTGCCAAAAAAATCATTACGACTTGAAAATTATTAGAAAATAAGTATCTCATTCTTATTTTGTTCTCTCCTTCCAGCCGCTCTCATTCTCTTTCCAACACACCCCAATCTCTCTCTCACACATTTCTCATCACCTTGAAAAGAGCACCCATCGACATGTGGAGGCATGGGAGCTACCAGCCAAAAAAATTGGATTTCTGGTATCATTTTTTTATAGAAAGTCCATGCAATAATATTAAAGAGATGCTTACAAATGGAAAAGTATGCAAACATAGAGTGAAGAAGGAGTTCTACGTGGGCAAGCAAACAAATTTGTTATCCCACTACCCATCGATAAAGCAAGATGAGAGTAAAATGACAGAACAGAAAGTAAAAATGTTCATGGGGGAGAGACCCCTTAACATAGGCCTCAACAACATGATGAAGAAAATGTAAATGGAAGCAACTAAGATGGTAGGGTTATGACTTTGTGATGATCAAGAACATCATAATCTTGTGTCGTATGTAATGATGTCCTCCAGGGAGTAGCATCCTCTACTATGGTCATCTCCAAACATGTTGACTTGGTCATCTTCGGCTGCTATCACCTATGTTGATGTGGACGTCAGACCTGCAATGCAAATGTATAAATAAGGAATGTTCAATTTCAGTAAGCATGTGTTGGGTAGGCCGGGATATGTTATTGAAGTTCTTATTATTTCTTTCTAGCTAGATGTTCCAGAATATGTGAATGACAAATCTTCAGGGGGGAAAACAATATGTTGTGGTAGAGGTTTGATGATAGTGACATATTTAGGTAGGAGGAGATTGTTTGTGACAGTATGTGGTGGGAAGAATTTGTACAAAAAATATAGCGTGGTAGTTCAACTCATGAAGAGATGTTGTTTGGTTTCTTCTTCTGTCTTATAGAGGTAATATCTGGTAGGCCCCAAAAATCCTCTACTGGTCATATGATGGTCTTTAGGGATTCTATTATTTGAGAGAAGCCAGTAGAAGATTTTAAAATTTTGTGGCCATTTAGCTTTCCATATGCAAGTCATATTTGATATATGACCTCTATAAGTTAAATGGAGTAGGCTGCTTTGGGGGAGTAATTCTATCCCCAAATCCAAGAAATCCTACTGTTTGTGTTGAGTTCGAGTTCGTGTATGATATCTCGTAGAGTGTTGTCTCTAAAGTGATTTTGAAGGTGGATTTGAAGAGAGTTTTGTCTGTTACTAGTGAGGAGTTGGAGCACTTTTGCAATATTAAAATGTCTGAGTGGTGGTGGGATAGGGAGGTGCATGGTGAGGTTCTTTATGGTATTATGATGGAATCATGGGTCAACCTAGAAGTTGATATTATGGTGGACGTGCGGAGGGAGGAGAAGATGAGATGTTTGATAGTGTCTAAATTTTTTTTGATAAACTTCCAAAGTGGGGGGACATTCAGTTGCTAGTGTGGTGCTACGGTGGTTTGTTTTTGTAGTATTTTTGGAGGATGATTTTTTTTCCAAATTTTATTTGTTTCGATAGAGAGAATGTTTATGATCTTTGTGATGAGGCAAATAAAATGTATTTTTGTGTTGATGATGCCCCATCCTCCAAATTTGACTGGGTTTGTGATGGTGTTCCATTTGACAAGGTGGATCTTTCTATTTAGATTTTCTTCATTGTAGTGGTTCCATAGGAAATTTTTTATAATGATATCGATGATCTTATGGGTCTTTCCAGGTAGGGGAATGTAGTTGAGGTAATGTGTGGTGGTGGGTGTCATGACTCTATTTAAGAGGGTGAGTTGACCCGCTAGGTTGAGGAAGTGGTTTGTCCATGAGGTGAGTTTATGCTTAATCTTCTCGATGTTGGGATTCCAGAGTGAGTGGGTGATGGGGTGTGATAGGTAGGCCAAGGTAGGTGATAGGGAAGTTTTCTATCTTACATTTGAGTAGGTTTTTATATCTGTTGATGAGGTTCGATGGGGTATTGACCCAATTATAGATGATTTATAAAGGTTGATTTAAGACCAGATATGTATGAGAAGAGCCCAATGACACAAATGGTATTTATTATGGTAGAGTCTTCTGATTTGACAAGAATCATGATGTCATCCGCAAATTGTATGATGTTCTCATGGAATTTTGGGGGAGAGGCGATGAGACCATGTGTTGTACCAAGCTTGATCATGTTAGTGAGAATGGATGTGACAATGATGAAAAGATATGGAGAGAGAGGGTCACCCTATCTGAGCCCATTTGTGTTGTGGAAGTAGCCGAAGGGGGATCCATTGATGATGGTGGAGAAGAAGTTTGTGGAGATGCAGGCATGGATCCAGTTATTCTAGATATTAGGAAATCCATAACCAAACATATCTCAAAGAAGGCAATCCCAGTTTGTATAATCAAATGCTTTCTCAAAGTCTAACTTGATGGCTAGTATAGGGTTTTTATTTTTGTGACAAAGGTGGAGAGTTTCATTTACCATAATGAAGGCGTCGTGTATGGTATGATTTTTGAGGAAAGCATTTTGATTATGTGAGATGATGTTCTCTAACTAAGGCTTGATGTGATTGGAAAGAACCTTAGCAATGATTTTGTATGAGGTGTTGATAAGACTAATAGGTCGAAACTGTGTGATCAGATCAAGATGAGTTACCTTCTTGATAAGAGCTATGTTAGTATGGTTGATGTTTTTAATGAGTCTATGAACATTGATGTTTTGGTGGAGGGCTCTCAGAAGGTGCATAAATTCACTCTTGATGGGATTCCAGTTGGCCAGATAGAATTCTGTGTTAAAACCATCTGGGCCATGGGATTTTTTTTCTGAGTGAGTGCATAGCCTCATCTTGTTCCTTTGGGGTAAAGTTTCTGATTGTATGTTGTGGGGTTGAAATTGTTTTGCCACATAAATATTTCCAATTTATAGATTTAAGGAATGTGGGCTTATGTCTAGTGTTGAAAATGCATTCGAAGTGTTGGAAAATATGACTAGTGATCATATGCTTATTGGATGTGATGTTGCCATTTATGCACAGTCTTGAAATGATGTTCTTGTGTGCATTGTTATTGCATGTTTTATGGAAGAATTTGATATTCTTGTCTCCCTCCTGAACCCCTTGGATTTTTGCACGTTGTTTCCAAATGGTGTCCATGCAATTTTTATCGTGTTCTAGTTCAACTTTGACAGTGAGGGCAAGGGCTGGGTCGACAGTGGGATCATAGTCAATGAAAAGATGTTGTTGTTCAAGATCGACTAGTTTGTACGAGAAGTTTCCATTTTTTCCTTCTACCATCTCTTCATGTTTCTCCAGATGTTTTTTGTGTTTTTATGGATGTGGTAACCTACATCCTTAGTTTGGTTATCAACAACTACCCAATTTCTAGAGCAAAGATCCAGGCAAGTAGGATTGGTGAGCTAGAAATTTTCAAAATGAAAGGGTTTGTGCCCCCATCTTTCATGTTTTGTATCAATGATGATGGGGAAATGATCACATATGGGCCTGTGTGCAACAAAAACAAAGGAGTGTGGGTAATGGTCTTCCCAAAGTGTGGAACAGATGAAGTGATCAAGTCTATCCCATGTTTGGTTTTGGTTCCAAATATAGCGAGCATTTTCTGGGGGAATATCTATCAAATGGTGTTGTGTGATAAGTTGGAGGAAAGTACAGTCCGTAGGGTACATGTTTCCTACAGATGAGGTGGGGTTGAGCATGTCTGATGGTTGTGTAGTAAGGTTGAGATCACCACCAATGAGCCATGGTTTGTCATGAAACTACTCCATAATGTGCAAGATCTTGGCCATGTATTCATATTTGTTTGAGCTAGGTTCTCCATAGATGCCAGTGAAGATCCAACTAAAGTTATCCGTGATGTCAGTAATGTGAAGAGAGATTGAGAATCTTCATATTTCCAAAAGTGTAATGTCAAAGAGGCTACTGTTAAGACCAGTTAGCAAACCTCATTGAATCCTTGTAATGGAATTTGATGCCAAATGTTTATATGTTTTCCCTCTATGGTTTTAAGAGCTAAAGGTGTCAGAGTGGATTTTGTTTCCTGGATATTGATGATGTTAATGTTATTTTTGTAAATGTGTCTTCGGATTTCTTTTATTCTATTAAGACAAGAAGCCCCACATACATTCTAGGAAGTGATCTTCATGTTGGTAAAATAAGGAAAAGGTCTAAAGGTTTCTAAGACAATTAGAAAATATGCAATTTATCAAGGCAAGTGTATGAATCATGGATGTATCTATGATTTATCTAGTTCATATAATTTTGTATGTTATCAAGGGCCTTATGTGCCTGAGTATCATTTTCAAAATGATGCCTGATTTATCTACAAAGTTTGTGAAGGAGTGAATGTCAGACCATGATGCTATATCTTCTATGTTATCTATATATTTTCATATACTTTATAAGTAGTAAAATCATATGTAATCGACTTGGGGTTATTCTTATGAAAGAGTGAAAGTGTTGAAGATGTACCTAGCTCTTTAGATGCAAAGTAGTTCCTTCTGGTCTGTCCTTTTAGTGGTTGAAATGGAGTTGATGGATTTGATTGTTCTAGGAGCCTTTCCCTTATTTTTTGGCTTTAGACTCTGTGAAGATCATATTTCATCAATGATGTTTGTCTTCAACTTCTGGACAGTTTCAGAATCAATACTGGTAGGGGAGTCAGTGTCGTTGTTGCGGAAGGGGAAGGGTTTGAAGGAGTTTGGTTGTGAGTTGTTTGTGCTGTCAGCTGATGGTAACGTGGTTCTTGGTCTCTTATTGTTTATAGAGATGCTAGTGTCTTCTGCTGACATGGAGGTGGTGCTCTTTCTTTCCCATACCATGTTTCTATCAGATGGTTTTCTGGTGGTAGAAAAAGATTTCTTGGTGTTAGGCGGGCAATACCAGGAAGGGTGGTGGATGTTGATATCAGTGAAGGTGGTTTTGATCGTAGCTGGGTTCTCAGTTTTTAGCTTGATCTTGTAGATTTTTTCACCCAGTCTGATCATCAAGGATGCAAGAAGGGTAATAGCTTGTTTGACTAAAAAAATGCAGAAGGATTTAATGTATTGAGTGGGTGGAGGGTATCATGACTGACAAATTGGAGCATAGCTCTGATGGAGAGGGCTAAAGACCTCTATTTCCTATAGATGTGAAGGAATATCAGTGATGGAAACCCAACCTGATCCACTAGATCCTGCTAGGGAGGATCCATGATCGGGTGTCCAGCGAGTGATGTTGTCTTGGATGAAGCTGGTGCCATAAGGGATAGTCATAACTTGACCAAAGAGGTGGTCAAGTTGTGTTCCTTCAGGGATAGAGTATATGAGATGAGTAGGATAACCAAGGAGCAAGAGTTTGATGGCATGGGTAACATCTAGAATGTTTACGGTGTTATTATCGATGTTGTTGGTGATAGTAACAAGGATACTTCTGGTGGTACAAACTTTCAATAATCTCATGGAGTTAGCTGGAAGATCAAAAGAAAATTCCTTCTCAAGGTGCATTGCGGGTGCCATTGAGAAGGGGGAAGCAGAAGTAGCAATAGGTGGTTCAGAGAGCAATGATAGGGAGGGAGTACAAAGGTGGTGTTTTCTCTGAGAAAGTGTAGTAAGTTCATGTTTTTTCTTTCAATAGGGAGGTTTTATAAGATGTTGAAGGTGATGTTGGACGTGTGCATGTGAAGTGAGAGGGGGTGACACTTCCTTCTCCTTAGGGTGGAGAGAAGAAAATGAGTTATTGGTGGTAATCACTTTGACATTGGGTTGTGATCATTGGTTAGACTTGTCAAATCTTATGTTGCATTGTGATCTGTTGGAAAATGTAGCTAATGAATGAGGATTTACCTTTATCTTGTGAAAAGCATTGTAATCATCTAGAGAATGGTTAGTGTAGTAGTGACATCTGTATGACATATATCCATGTTTTTTGTAGATGTAGCAATGTGGTGGTGCGATGCATTGGGAGTTAGAGTGTTGTCTTCTAAAGCATAGATTATTATCTTCTAAAGCATCTGGTGCAATGCAGAGCTTGGAAATGGGGTCTAGAAGGAGCGTGCTTCCATTAAAATGAAGGGGTGTTGTTTTTAAAGGTGGTGATGGTGAGGTTAGTGGATGAAGTCTAGCCGATGGGTGGGATGTTTTGACCATATGAGTGTAGAGGTGTTGTTTCCTAATCCCAGTAAAGTTTCAAATGCATTGATGTATTCAAAGAAGGAGAAAAGGTGATAGTGGTAGTTTTAACTAGATTGTACATGTCTGTGATAGTGGCTTGCTACTACGCTGATGTAGTTGTGTCTTCCTCCTCTAAAATCATTGGTGTTTCCAGAGTGGAGGTGATTTCTATAGGATTGATTCTAGTTCCTTCTTTAGGTTGATGCTTGTCTGGAACAAAAAGTTGGTCAGCTGAGTCTGTGCTTGTGGAGATGTTTTCATCTGTGAGAAGAAGAGTGGGTATAACTCTGCTGGGGTTTGGTTATTAAAATTTGTGACCCATGCCATTAGGGTTCTGTCTGCGATAGGCCTGATGAAGATGGTCCACTCTTGTTTCAACTTTAAGGATGTGATCATATCTACCCATCCCTGCTCTATGAAGATATTGGATTTTCTGTCATAGTCAATGACTATTTCAAAACACTTTTGCCCTATCTGGATCTCATTGATTCCTAGTGGAAGATCATATTCATGGTATTTCTAGGCCCTTGGCAGATAAACTATGGCATGGTTAGAAGGATCATTAAGGGGATAATACATGTATGGGAAACATGAGGTCACTGTTGATGTGGTAGAGTTGGAACCATGTATGGTGGATTGAGTGTTGTTCTTCCTACTCCTATAAGCTCTACTCACATGGAGGGGAGTACCAATCTTGTGATGAAGATATTTGTTATAGCTCATAGTGACGGTGTGGCGACTGTCTCATGAAAATAGGATTAACTAATGCAGAAGCGAATTAGTTGCAGCGGATTACTGAAAATCACTGAAAATTAAAACTTTTTCAAAGAGATCCATTCACAGCAAAAACTCTTTAACTAAGAACCAAAGTATTTCAAATTCATCCTGGTTCACAAGTACACAACCTGTACCATTCTTTCTCAAAGATTACAACATCAACTGTCTTATAAACATTATATACAAACAATATACAAATCTCGAGGCATCAAGCCAAAACCTCAGATTGATTCATAAGACACTGACTAAAAACTCTGAGGACCTGAGAGTACAGAGACGACACATAGGACTACTATCTGTATGACTAGACAGACAATATCTCCACCTGAGATCTTATTGTTGTCCCTGCTGTTGCTGTTGCTATTGCTCTTTCCTTGTTCTAGGATTTCTGCTTTGCCTCCCATGCATACCTAAAAATGTTTCCCACGGGGGTGAGACAATTAAAAATTGCCCCAGCGAGAGATATAACTCTCCGCCAAAAACATTGTTATTGCAGTTTATTAAATTAAAACTGAGCATGGGTTACTTTTACATTATCAGGCAGAATTATTCATCATAGAACAGAATAAGATAATCTCCATTTTCAAGGAGGTCATTGCATCTACCCATGGTAGATAAGTAATTCATCTGTCTACCTTGCAGAGAATATAAAGAAACATAATTAACATTTATCCACTAAGGAATGCACAAAGAAATGCAACATCAACCAATGAATCTCCGTATTCAATCCTTAAGTAAACATGCTATACGGCTGATTACATTTTACAATCACACTTATGCTCTGAGGAGATGAGGTATACCTCTCATACTCCAACCGACCACTGCTAGGAGTCAAAATCGGTACCATACACAGATCATCAAAAGAGCCGGATTCTTATGACCTCATTCGTCTTGGTCAGTACGAGACCACATGCAGGACATCTCATGTCTCTGCTAACTAGCTAGCCAGGGTATACTGGCACCTTCACTACAGAGTTACAGCGTCAACTGCACTCTCATCGCCAATCGAGAGATTTCTTGTTTATCTCCTCTATTCGACATTAAGTATCATTGGGAGATGTGTACACCATCTAACCCAATCATCAGGAGATTCGTGATACATCCATCCCGACATATTCATGAAGGATTGAGAGTTTTTTTGTTTACCTTCCAACAATCTCTTCAAGAGGACGTAAGGATGTTTTCACCCATTTACCCCCACATATTCAAAATATGTGCTCCGGGTTTTGCCGCGGGCACCCGTTTCACCATCACCTTCTTGAAAATGATGGATCTATGGTCAGAGTACTACATGAATAGATTTCACTTGATTTATTAAGTACATTCTCATATTCTTTTAGCATCAGCCAAGTTCTCAAACATAACTTATTACAACAATGCTATAAAGAGACATGTACTACTTTCATCAGATATTTATCAGTCTTTCAAAGACCTTGGGAACTCAGTCCCTCATTTCAATACTGGGAATTCTCATCCCTTCACATTCTCATCACCATAATCATATGGTTCTGGGTATTCAAACCCTTCACTCATCATTGAGCATCATTACCATTTATTAGGTAACTATCACCTTCAGGTCATCTGACCAAGGTATACATGATACTTGTTACCCAAGCATCACACATGGCTCATCAGGCCACTGCACATCTTGTCACCTCTCACTAGGCAACAACTTATTCACATGGCTCACAAGGCCATTCACATCTTGTCAGCTCTCACTAGGTAACAACTTATTCAAAGATATCATAAATATTTATTCAAGATCATTAGTCTCATCATATTACATTAATGATCATTAGTTCAAGTAATGAGTTCATTTCTCATCCTCATCATGGTATGACTACATCATACTCATCATTTGGGCTTAACCCCATTTTCAAGGTGCATTAATTAACACTCATCAAGTGCAACAACTCATTACATTTCATTGTAATAGTTGCATATCACACTTCATATATTTCTTACCCAATTATTTTGGATTTGGAGTATATCAAGGTATATAAACCCTAAAATTCTGAATGTGATAACCATCATATATTGATGTATCATTTTTTCATCATTTCAGACCCTCTTGAGTTAACCAACTTTATCCTGTATTAAGGTATTTCCCCTCTTAATACATTCCATCACCAAATACTCACCCTTAGCATATAATTCATAGGCCACACATTATAATTGTCCAACTATCTCACATGATATGGACTTATCTTAGTTTAAGGCATTGTTTTATTATAAAGTTGCCTATAAACAGCCACATTAGATACTTCCCTTTTCAGGGTATCAGCTACTATTCCATTATTAGGATTAGGCTTCACATAGATACGCCTTCAACTAGGGTTTCACAAGGATACACCCTCAATTAGGTTTTCATTTAGAATTGCCCTCAATTAGGGTTAGAACACAATAACCCTATCGATTAGGGTTTATGTTCATGATTAGGGTTTCATGATCTCTCTACTTTAAGGATAATACCCTTAATCACCACATGAATCATATTCATATATGAATTCATGCTATCATCATCTCAACTTGATTAGGTCATATCAACCCTTCCATCAAGTACATACTACTATGATTAACATAGTGTACCAAGTCATTGATCCTATAAGAAATTAGGGTTCATCCCTTAATTGGCACTAATCACTTAGGTACTATCAGGGTTTCAACCTTTGTAACTTCAATGATCATCATTACTAATCATCATTGGATCAATTAATCATTCATCATCTCTATTCTCAAGAGATTCAATCACCTTGGACCTCCATTACATAAGGTATCCAATTGAATTGATCAATTGAGTCCTCAATTACAACACGTGTCTAAGTGGATTAACCAATTGAGTCCTCAATCAACTTTGACTAATTGATCCCCAAACGGTCTTGGTCCTTCAAGGTTCAAATGGTTTGAAACCGTTTGGTAAAGGTGGTGCTTGAGACCGTTTGCCCAAGCAAGTAGGTGAAGACCGTTTGCCCAAGTTTGACTTTTGAAACCGCATGGGCACAAACAGTTTGGGATCGTTTGGTCCCAAACGGTCTTGAGACCGTTTGGTCCAAACCTCCTCAAAACCACATGGACCAAAGAACTACACCAATCGGTTTAGGGTTCTCAATATTGATTCCTTCAATCATTGAATTCATGGAACCAATCATCAATTGAACCTATCCTCATACTTCAATTGAGTTAAATAGGTCAACATTCAACTAATTTTACCCTCAATTGACCCTCAATTAGTCCTCAATTAGGGTTTGAATCAATTGAATTAGGGTTTGGAATCGATGATCCTTCAACACTAATCAATGCAAGATTAGTAACTTTGAAACCATTGAACCATCATCCAAATTGAACATGAACTGACCCCAAACGATCTTGAGGTCGTTTGGATTACCACCAAACGGTCTTGGGGCCATTTTCCCATCACATCATCAAAATCCAAGTCAACCAATTAGGGTTTGGATCATTGGATTGATCACCAAATCAACAATTGATTACACTTTAACTTAGTATCATTGGATCATTAATTGCTTAACCATACTCACCCCTAGACCTCCAAACGGTCTTGGGTGACCTAAGAACGGTCTTGGGACCGTTTGGATGAGCTCCAAACGGTCTTGAGACCGTTTGGCTCATCTAACCCTTGGATTCTAGTGAAAAATCTTTAGGGTTTGAGCTATTGAGTTGATCATCAAATCAACACTTAATTGCAAAGTGATTTGGTACCTTTAGACCTTCAATTGGTCAACCATGCTTAACACTAGACCTCCAAACGGTCTTGGGTGATCCCCAAACGGTCTTGAGACCGTTTGGGTGATTCCCAAATGGTTTTGAAACCGTTTGGGTCAATCAACCCAAAACATCAACTCATTCCAATGCAAAATCAACACTTAGCCGATTAGGGTTAACACCATATCTTTTGTCCTTCAATCACTTAACCATATTCAACCCTAGACCTCCAAACGGTGTTGGGTGACCCCCAAACGGTTTTTAGACCGTTTGGGTAATCCCCAAACGGTTTTGAAACCGTTTGGGCTAATTAACCCAAAAAGTCAAATCAGCCATGTTGAAAAGCAGCACTTAATCCAATTAGGGTTTACCTAATTGATTAGCCTTCAACTCATGATTACTTTGGAATTAATCCATAAAATTTGGTGGGTCATCAACCAACATAATTAGGAACAGGATTATAAAACGGTCAACCATTGGTCAACTCTTTCAAACGGTTTTGAAACCGTTTGCCCAAAAAGGCAAATAAATCAAGTTGAAAATCAGCACTTAATCCAATTAGGCTTTGCCTAATTGATTGGCCTTCAACTCATGATTCATTATGAAATAATTCATAAAATTTGGTGAGTTATTAACCAACATCATTAGGAACAGGAATATAAAACGGTCAACCCTCTCAAACGGTTTTTAAACCGTTTTCCAAAAAAGTCAAATTAATCAAGCTGAAAAATCAGCACTTAATCCAATTAGGTTTGCCTAATTGATTAGTCTTCAACTCACGATTCCTTGGGAGTTAACCCATAAATTTGGTGATTCATTAACCAACATAATTAGGAACAGTAATATCAAATGGTCAACCTTTGGTCAACTCACTCAAACGGTTTTGAAACCGTTTTCTCCCAAACGGTTTCAAACCGTTTGCTCTCAAACGGTTTGGTGAAACCGCATGAGCAATTAATTCAAAACCGTATGAACCATGATTTCTTTGGAAAAAGTATCCAAGATGATGTCATCATCATCTACCTTCGTCCCTGAAGTTCTAACAACTTCTGATTTCATGAAATAACCATTTTCAACCAAAAATTAAACAAGATAATGAAGGAATCATTGAAATTGCAAGATTAATGGTTAAATAACAATGAAAAAGGGTTCAAGTTATAAAACCCGCCCCCAATTGAGCTCCAAAGCTCCATGTCCACGGAAAAAATGATGTATGCAACTCCTTTCACCATTCCAAGGCTCGTCCTCAAGGTTTGAGTGAAAAGGAATGGTTAGAATTGAAGAGGAGATCGAAATAGGAAGAAATCCATAATTTATTTTCAATTTCCACCATGGAATCAAGGTGAAATGGATCAAGAACATTACCAACAGGTTGGGGGTCGTCCTCCTGATCCTCCCAAGCTCCCTTGGTCGTTTCCCAAGCAAGGAGAAGAAGTGGGGCCGAAAAAGCCTTCCATTTGGCTTGTAAAGGGTCTTTTTATAAGAAAATCAAGGAGAGAGAAAGTGCCTTATAAAAATTCATTTAATCCCAAAAATGTGGCCGCCTCTTCCCCCTTATCTTCCTTAGGGACGAGGCTATCTTGTTTTCATTTTATCCCTCTCAATTATCCATGATTTAAAGAAAAGCAAATCAAGCACCTTAAATCATATTATATTAATATCTATATGTGAGTGGATATTTCTTTTTCTTATAAAATTGTGTACGAGTTATCCACTCCCTTGGATATTTTCGTGGTCCTTGCAAATCTCAAGGAAGTCACACATACATATTAATCCAACCATTTTAATTTTGGTTGAAGGCCCTTTAATTAATACATTTATTTTTTTGCCCTAAATCGAATTAGGGTTTCAATTAGGATTAAATCTTGATTATTTTAATATTAAGATTCTCTCTCCTCCAACTTAATTCAAATGAGGCACCCCTCTAATTTTCTTTGCTCTACATGATGCCAAGAAACATTAGGGACCTTATTGAAGTGCTAATTTATAATTGCACCCTAGGTTTTGGGTAAATTGCACATTACACCAAAACTGGGTTTTCATGCACATACATTGCTTTATCAGCTTTTTCTTGGTATTCAGGCTTCCATAAGCCACACCTCATCATAATCTTCACTCTCATGATGCTTCAACACATGAGGAACATATTATCATGCACAATTTTCACTTAAACCCCTCAACTTGGGTATTTTGCACATTAGTCCAAAACAAACAAAACATTGATTTCAACAATGTTCAAAAAGGATTAGAATTGCAATATAAGTTCCTCTTGAGCCCTAATTACCTTTCACAAGATGAGATTAAGCATTTTATCATATTTATTAATCAAAACACCTAGGGTTAAAGTATAACCCAGGTCAGGGGTGTTACTGACGGTAATGTGTCCTCCTATTCTCATAGTAGGGAACAAGGTTGTCGGCTGTATCAGAGAAGAAAAAACCTGTCAGAACCACCGTAGGTATTATTTAGTCTACCTCTGCCGTATTCACCACCTATCTGGTTGGGAAGTAAGTCTGGTGCAGGTGTTGTTAGGTTTGCTTTCAATGGTGGTGATATCTGCCAATAATAGCAGCACAGAGGTGCCTATAACCAGCCCATTTGGTGTTTCTATTGTTTGATGTTAGTGCAGATGGGATATCCCTAGTGATGTGCTAGTAGTTGTGGTTGAGGCGTTGTGGTTGAGGTGTTGTTTTTAGCTATCAATGAACTCTGGTGAAGATCTACCGGTGGCGGAGCGATCACCCACTAAACGGTGTTTGGATGGGTGTTGCTAGAGAGAAGTTGGAGCTTTCTCTCAGTAACTACATATATCTACAAATAAGATGACTTTTTACAGCTAGTTGCTATTGTCGGGAGTAGGTAAGTCACTTTTTCAGTGAAAACGGTTGCCACTGTTGCTTCTCATCACTGATGCACCCATGTTCATCTTCCTTATTTTCTGTCGTCGAATTTTTTCTTTTGTTAGGCCACCACACTTCTAGATTTTTAGACTCGTATATAGTCTTTATAGCATATCTCCTCATGAAAGCCCGACACCTCACCGAAACATACATCCAAAACTCACCAAACTCTTGGTCAATTATAAAATTTTGATCCTATTCTTGATCACCATGTAGACATTTAAACCAATACAATCTAAATATCCATATACCCAATGATATCAAGCATATCACACTTATCACTCCCTCAAGATATTCAACACGAATAGAAAAATAGCCCTTGTTGGATAGTCACTCAACTTGGCTTGATTAGTTATGTACAACACCTCACCAACTAGTTGACTATACACATAGAAATATCAAAATATTATGGATATGTGGTGACCAATATAGTTGTAAGGATTGGGACACACTAGTAGTTCCACTTCTTACTTCTATACTGAAAAATAACCATAGCCATTGAATAATTATATAGGAAATGATGCATAGTAGTTATCAAAAATTGTATAGACATAGAAAATAGAGTTATAGATGTAAAAGAAGTAATTAAGCTATTAAAATATTTAAATATTTTTGAACAACTTAGTCATAACGTCACACCCTATCCAAAAATATGCCTGGCACGTATCTTTGACGGTGAAACTTAATTATGCAGTCATGATGGAAAATAATAAAACAATATATGATCAAAGTCATCAATATATTTTCTTTGTAAAATGAAGAAAACCAAGATAAAATATGATGAATTCCATGATGAAAAGTCGATTGACTCTAGTATCTAGATGTTGGACATACAATAAAAAGAATGTGTGACTAGAAATTGGATCCAATGATCTTGTTAAAAATGGGGAAAGATTATCACCCCCATCCCATCCTGTAATCGATTCAAAATGTTTCTAAATTTTATTGACAGATATTATGGTTTCAGGTTGGGTTGAAAAAGACCACAAAAAAGTGATAAAAAGATATTTTTATGGTTAGCAGGCCTTTTAGGCTTGAGATGTTAGCGACTTTCCCATGATAGTTCAAAATTTCCTAATATTTAGGTGTTTGGGATCCTAATCGCCTCAGGACCTCCAATGATGGAGATCCATCCCTGGCAGTTAGGATCAATGCTGAAGAAGAATTAGATGATGATGAGAAAAATTAATTACTCAGAAACAAGATTTAATCTTTCTAGTAGATAAACCAAGTTATGTAAACATAGCACATGATGATGAATAAGCAATTGAGCAGGTAGATAAGCAGTTATGAACAATTAAGAAGAGTTAAAAATAGCAATTTAGAAATGACATGATTATTGTGGTGCAACCTAATTCACTTAGAAGGTAGGTGGTATTAGAGGAAGGATCCCCTAAACATGAGTAATGTAGAAATAAAGGGGGAGATAGTCTCTCTCTAGCTTTAGGAGACTCATAAGGGATCCAAAATATGGTGTGTATAGGGGGTGCTTATACTTAGATATTAGGCTTCAAGATTCTGAATGGAAGTCTTGGGAAGAGGCAGAAGATCACAACTATGCACCATATAGGCATGGATCATGGATGAAGATGATCTATAACGTGCCACATGTTCAGATTTCTCTGATCCATCGAGTGACTTGGGCATGATGAAGAATGTATCTTGCTTTTTTAGATATTTTAGGAATGTTATGCAGATAAGAATATAAATTCAAGGAAAAACATGGATTCTAAATAAAATTAATAAAATAATGAAGGATGAGAAAAGGCATCAATTCAAGATTATCCTTCATCATTGTTAATGAAATATGTATTTCTGTGAGGAAAAAAGCAATTGAATATCTATGGGAAAATTGATATTTTTATTTATGATATTTCAACTCGAAAGTTTATAGAAAAGGATTATAAAAAGTAGAATTGGTGGAAAAATTACACTTGAGTTTGGAACAAAGTATAACTATATAGAGTACAATAACATTTGTAAAAGTGGTTGAAAATAAATGGATTCAATAGGAAGAAAATATGAAATAATATGTATAAATGTGAAAAAATGGAATAACTCCATCATAATTAAAGAATTAACATTGATCAAGAATTACTTTTGAGTGAGAAAAATGTTGTGCCAACAATTTCCCCCCTAAAGGTAAGGTTCGAGATAAGAGTGAGAACCACATGTTTGATCCAAGTATGACACATTTTTTGTCACAAAAGGTCAAAAAAGTGAGACTCGTCAAAGGTGTTCTGATAAACCTTGTGGAAGATGAAAAGTGTAGGTTATGTTTTCCTCCTAACTATGAATTAATGAAATAGTCATTCATAACAAAAATAATATTGGGTGTAAGTGATATCTCTAGAGTAAGGATAGTCATCGTATGA
The DNA here is from genome assembly GCA_963693085.1 of Alisma plantago-aquatica. NCBI lineage: Eukaryota > Viridiplantae > Streptophyta > Magnoliopsida > Alismatales > Alismataceae > Alisma > Alisma plantago-aquatica. The sequence goes on from OY856411.1 coordinate 515,827,206, forward strand.
GGAAATAACATGTATCTGACAAATCATTTATTCCCATGGAGTGCTTATGAGCCACTTATAGGTTTATTGTTTACAAATGTGATCATTGTTCAAATTCCAACATTAATACATATTCGATTCTTGTAGTAACTCATGCCTTTGTGAAAAAAGTTGGATGTGAAAAATGGACATGACAGAGGTTTGTCAGACATATGTAAAATCAAGAGTATATGGTTATTTGAATATTATGCCAACTTCCCAAAAATATTTTTGAAGATTCATGGCCTCTCTTCTTCTTCCAAGATCATTTCATATTTTTTTGTTATGCAATTAGAAATTCGAGTGATATGGATAAGTGGAAAAAATTAAGGTTAGTACCATGACCCTAAAAAGAAAATGTAGTGAGTTTTCTTACCTAGGATAGGGCTTTGGTGGTTCAACATTGAAGACTGAGCATCCAACATGTTCCCAATTATAAGGTGATTGTTACTTCTAGTGACTGTGCTGGTCCATTGTATTCTCCCAAGAGCATGTATAATCTTGTAAACACATTTCATAGGAAGAGTGCCAAAAAATGAGATCGAGCATTGGGTGATTATTCAATGATAAGGTGGTCTCTAAGACACATTCCTCTACTAGTTCATCATCTGTTTCCCTAGATTGTTGATGAGAAATTATCCCTGAATTTCTAGCTCACACTTGATTTGGGTGCATGTGAATTATTGAGTTCCAACCAGATGTAGGGAAAACAAGATTATGACTTCATTTGAATCATGATCTAGATTTTTTATGTCATAATACATGCCCTAAAAAGGTTATCACATAATAAAAAGGCACAAAATTGAGAAATGTCTATTCTTTGACAGTTCTTGTGGTTTGGTTTAAGGCCATGGTCCATGACTCAAAGAGATGTGAAAATTAAAGATGGTCTAGTTTAGGGTCATATCCTAGGTCCATAAAAGAGTTTGGAAATGAAGCTAGGTGGATGTAATAGTTTACACACATAATTGCTTCAATTTTAGATCATGATCCAGGCTCAGAAAAAAGGTATGGAACTGAAGGCTCAGATTGGTTTAGTTTTCCTTCCCAATCCATGATCTTGTTATGTTACCCTAACCCTTAGAACAATCAAGGAACTATTTCTTCTGGACAAATAGATAAATTTTTTAACTTTGAAATCTTTAGATTTTTACATTTTTTGTATTTTGTTTGTATTTTTTTACTTTTCTATGATTTTAAAGAGGTGCTAGAAATTCTACTTAAAATATAGGGACTTATTTGTAATCTTTGTGAAAACCTTTTTTAAAGGAGATGAAATAAGAGGAGGTTCAACACCTCTCTGATTTCTTCAATCTTCGAGCAATGACGATGACCAAGGAGATTGACTAAGCAATCAGTAGCAACAATGAAAGTTGAAGAGAGAAAATTAGTGCCACATCACCATGATTGGCCATAGGTGTGTACCACATACATATCTTGGTAGTGCGATGAGTGTGATTCTTTTGGAGGTGGCACTACTTTAGTTAGAATACTTGAACACCACTTTTTGGTGGTTTTCAGCTCCATTCATCTCCGAAGAGGTCTATCTTCCATTCTGAGCTTTAGTGCCATTTTGGCCCTTGATGGGAAAATCCGAATTTTGGCTTTCTATTCTTCCTCACAATCTTGAGGTTGAAGATGACTGAATGTACATTCTGATTTGTGATTATACTATTTTTCTTTCTATTTTTTTGCATTTTTCAAACATTTGATGTCAAACTAAACTGATTCTAGTTGCAAAGAGGAACTGATTGTGTTGTGAATTTTTAGATGGTAGCTTGCAATTGGAGTGAGGAGGAAGATATTTCTTAGGAGGATCCAGTCATGGATGAGTAAGATGTTGGTGATGATGTTGGGATTTAGTTGTACTGACAATAGATTGTGATTCTTTCATTTGCTCAATTCATACTTTGATATTAAATTTCTGACTTGTGCCTACTCTGGGAAGTCGTCATGGTAGTGCAAGACAGATCGTGGGAGTGCTTGTCCTGGTTAAAAAATTCATAGCTTATCCAAGCATGCCTTGATGAAAGTTCACCATTGAGGGCGTTAAGTAGGCGATGAGGTAAACCTTGAAAACTTTTCTCCTTTGGCATGTCCCTTTGTTTGTCAAACTTGAATCAAGATTTAATCTGTGACCGTGGTTTTTGAATTCATCTTTATTTCTACTTTTTAGGGACTTGGAGTCTCAAATGCCTACCTAAGGACCTATTGGAATGAATAGGGAATGTTATACATTTGGTTGGTTGATGGAGAATTAGATCTCTATGAGGGGATTGGATCTGGAAGCATTTGTCATTGTGGGATAATTGATAAGTGTTATATTATCCCATTGATTGAGCAATTTTGCTTGGAAACTAGTACTTTTCACTTCACTTTTGTAAAATTGGACATCACCCCTAGTGAGTTTGATGGTATCACATGGTTATGTTTTGGAAGGACTCACGTTTGTAGTTTTCTAGAAAAATAGATGTGGGGGTGATATTGTCTTCCTAAGATATTATGAGTGAACCCTGCTGAAAATGAGATGGCTTCTAGATATGAAGTCAAATTCACCCAGTCATGCATCCTTCTTTCATAATAGGAGAGATGGGGTGCCAGTGATCCTCTATTTTCTTCCCTATGGGCCAGGGTGTTTCTTGTTGTGTTGGTCATTCTTTCCTTCTTGGTAACAATGCGAGAAATATAGGAGAGATCAACTGGTTATCCTATCTAGTTGACTTGAACACAATTGCTTATTTTGATTGGGGTGGAGGTGTATATATTGGGAAATATGACATCAGATATATGTAGTAGTACTTTCCATACTCCCCTAATATAGCAGATCACATCAAAAACTATGAGATGGAAAAGAGGGTTGCAAGGTTTATACCTAGACCTGGAGAAAGTCCAACGACAATCCCCTTGTTGTAGTGTGCACCTTTCTTCAAGTTGCACTTGGATGATTGTCAGTGTCTCTTCTTGGTAGATCACCATATACAACAGTTTACTGCATCCTTCTAGTCGATGGCAACAACCTCCTCACCGCTGTAGTAGTCCATACAGACCATCAAGAACTCTTGTCATTCTAGATGAATAGAGAAGGAGTCATCCCTTCTAGTTAGCATGCTAGCACTGACATACTCTCCCAATTTATCTCCCTTGCTATCCCTCCCTTTGATAGGTAGGAGTTTCTCAGACTCTCTCGATTACCATAAGTAGAGAGGACAACAATTGTCATAGCTTATTGTTGTGTCTCTAGAAAGCCTTGACTACCCCTATATTTATAAGAGGGTAAGGGTTAGGAGCTCTAGTCTGAGCGGGAGTTGAAGAGATAGAATATTCATAAATTTTCGTAGCCTATGAATGACAAAATGACCATTACAATATTGTACTGATCGACTGGCATGTGAGCTGACCAGTTCAACCCTTGAATTGGTCATTTTACTATGTTTCCCAATTGCAATTGTATTGGCAATTAATACTCGAATAATGCAAAACATGATGTCAACATAAATCCTTTATCCAATCGAATGGATCAACCAATAGTTGGTTCACAACCTGAACTAGTCGATTCATAGACCTTAGCCGATCGGTTCACTTGCTGAACTGGTCATCTCATGGATCTGATTGTCAATGCTAGATCAATTGACTTGACACTTGAATCGATCAGTTCAACACTTGAACCGATCGAGTCGCAGTCCATTCAGTCAACTTTCAATCATTGTTGTTTAAGTTGAGTATCAAACATCTTAGTAATCAAGTTTAAACTACATTCATGATTAATAAACTCCTATTCCAAGTGTATCTAATGTGTGTGACCCTATAGGTTCCAAGTACATTGACAATGAATGTCCCTAACTAATTTATGACGTCACAAGCAATGAGTGGTATCTAGCAAAACATTATTTCTACCCAAGTAATCAGAAAGTTGGAGATAAACTTCAACCTACAATCTGTGATTGGTGTTATAGTGATTGCATAGTTCTTTGATCTTTGATATCTAGATCGAACTCAAAGCATGGAATCATCATCTTCTTTAATGTTCAATCCATGTTCCTTGAACTAGAGTTGATTTTCTGAGATACATGTAAGTTCAATATCACATATTGAATCACATCAGCATGGCCATGCATTTCTCAATCTTGCTTATCAAGTGGCCAAGATGTCATACTCCTATAGGAGGGACAAATCCCATCTACATCACTCACAATCATCCCCATGTGTCACAATGTACCCAAGAACCACCTTTATGGTAACCCATATTCAAGGTCACAATGGATGATGTCAAAGTACATAGAATGACATGTGATGAGTGTAGTGACTTTAGGTCTAAGAACCACATTCACCACCATCATTTATGAGAGACAATTCTGACTACCAATCATGGTTTCCAAGTATCACTCTCAAGGTATGTCTATCTGATACACTATTCTCTAATAAGTATCTATGTGTTTGGTTTGATATCACATATCATGACTAATGAGATTCTGCCATCAACCAAAACACACTCTAGTCTTAAGTGTTATTGATGTCTATCAGCCTTCCACAATAACATCCGACTAAGGACATAACAAGAATGCATACAATCTTAACATTTGTATGATCTCATTGTTCAAGTCCTCAACCCAAAGACATACGTCATCAAGTAATATCACTCTTTAGACATTTATTATGTTAAATCATTATCTCCTAACTGAATAAAGCAGAATAAATAGGATGATTGCCTTTATTATTAATCAAATCATTTATAAGATATGCCATTACAATCATCATATGATTGGATCTCTAGGCATACATACTAACTCCCACTTGCACTTAGTCCCAATCACTCATGAAATTAATCTAAAGTGATATAACATGACCCTCATGCTTTTTCTATGAAAGTACTTTTGTCGAGGGGTCAGTCACATTGCTTTCAGTTGGTACTCTGGAAAACTTTACATGTACTCATTGTATAATCTCTCATATGAGATGGAACCACCTTTGTATATGCTTAGAATGTCGATGCCACCTGGGTTCCTTAGCTTGTGCAATATCCCCATTGTTGTCACACTATAGATCAATTGCATTATTGATTGGAACCACACCAAGTTCAAAAATGAACTTTCTAATCCAAATATCATCATTTGCTGCATTGCGTGCAACAATATAATCGACCTATGTTGAAGAATCCACAACTGTCTCTTGCTTGGAACTCTTCTAGCTCATAGCTCCATTGTTAAGAACCAACACAAATCATGATTGTGATATATAGTCATCTTTGTTTGTTTGGAAGCTTGCATCGGTGTAACCCTCTATCACTAACTCTTCTTCACCACCATAGACAAGGAATCGATCCTTAGTTCTTCTCAAGTACTTAAGGATGTTCTTTTAAATAGTCTAGTGACTTTCACTGGGATCTGACTGATATATTCTCATCATACTCAAGGCATACAAGACATCTGGACGATTACATAACATTGCATACATGATAGATCCAATTACACATGCATATGGAACTTACTCATTGTTGGATCTAGGGCTCTAGAGGGGGGTGAATAGAGCTACACAATTTGTCACAAGATATATTAGACCAAGTTGAAACAAATATCTTAAGTGCAATTTGAAGTCCTAACTAACAAGCATAGCAAGGATGAGAGAGATTAATAACAATCACTTGGCAAGGTGATGTAGAGTGGTTCCACTCTCCAAACTAGGAGAGATTCAGTCCACTACCTAGAGATGTCAACTTCTAAGACTTTGCAAGTGCTTTTCTCTATATTATCACCAATAAGAGTTACAACACAAGACCACCAAAGGACTTACCCATCCAAGCACAAAGAGAAATCCACCTTACTAAGGACTTGCCCACTTTGCAAGAGTCTTCATCCTTCTTCTAAGGTCTTACCCACTCAAACACAAGTCTTCCGCCTTCAAGGACTTTTCAACTCTTCTTGGATCTTTAGCATTTGCCTTCTCCTTCACCTAAAGAAGATCACCACCTCTTCATCAACCTTGAAGGGGAAAAACTACAACTCCTCCTTCACTCAGGGAAGCTTGCTTCACCTTTTCTTCATGGATGGAGGAAAGGGATAGGGAAGATGGAGAAGATGAGAGCTTTACATGAACAAAGGAGTAGCTCTATTACAATGGGCCTAACTCACACAAAATCAAGAAATGAAGTATAAACTAGAGAGAGAAAGGGGCTCAAGGAGTTGCAACACACTTAACTATAGTAAGGACTTAGAATAGCATGAATGAAAAAATTTGGAATGAACTCCAAGGGGTCCTATTTATAGCTGGGGGTGTTCCCTTGAGTTGGGGATCACTTAGGATAGAAATATAGCCATTTTCCACAATGCAACAGATCTATTTTAACCTAAAACAACTCACCAACATTTATGATCACTTTTTCTACATTTTCCGTACAATACATTTAATTGAGTTTCAATAAAGGTAACTCGACCGATCGACAATTTTCAAACTATCAGTCGAGTTTTTTCTGGTAAACTCGACCAATGAGCTAAAATTAGATTTGCTCAATGAGTCGGTCAGTTGAGTCTTATGAGTGTGCAACTCGACCGATGGGTCATCTTTAGAAAATCCATCATAGGATCGGTCGAGTTTCCAACTTGACCGATGAACAACCTGTGACAAATTTTCGAACTTGACTTTTGAGTGATTAAACCTTGGTATTTTGTGTCCCTCATATTTTTCTCATCCTAGTTACAAGTCATATCATCAATACAAGTGATTAGAAAATTCTTCTATGGTCGTTTGGAGTGATTTCCCAAAATGCGCACTTGCATTGCTTTTGACTTTAACTTGAACAAGCTATGGATTGTGTAATTTGATCCTTTTCATGTACCTAAATCCTGAATTCAATCTTAAAAAAACATATTAGATACATAGGAATGGAATGGTTAAGTCATTATCAAAATATGGATAATGTAGAACTCTCAAGTTAACATTCTCCCCATTTTTGATAATGACAAACCATTCCTCAATCATATTGAAATTATACCTTTGCCTTGTGAATTGTAAGGGGATTCAAGATTTGAACCATGTGAATTGGTCCCCCTCAATCTATGCTTAATATAACCTACATAGTTAGTCTATCTACACAAAGCAATATAACACATACATACTATATGGTCCTTCAGCAAGTCACATGATAAAACATAATAACGAACAAGAAAAGGATCACATAGGCAATAAAAGTAATATGGTTGAGCTTCAAAACATTGAAATTATCTACCCCTTTTGACATTATAAAAAAGGAAGGGGAGTAGAAGACCATAAAAACAGGTCTTCTCCAAGCACAAGCTGCACAACCAAGCATATATCCATAACATGCAAACTCAAAGCATACACCAAACAGAGATGAGAGAAACAAACAAGCCAAGTCATAATCAAAATATGGTGAAACATGGAACCAACTCATAAGATATAACTCAAAGAGTAAGAGTGTATAGAATTAAGATTACAACCTAGAGTGTAAGTTCTGATAAAATAGCTACAAGACAAACTGATGAAAGCTAAAAAGATAAAATATTACAACTCAGATCATGTGCCCAAATGTTGCTAATACAAAATATCCTATAAAGATATATATGATCAGTAGCTAGACTAAAAACTAAAAGCAACTAGATATCTAGGCCATCTATATCTACATCATTTATATCATCATCAACATTAGGCTCGTAGTCATCATCTCCATTTGAAGGTGCAACAACATCACCTTCATCACTGGAGTCACCAGCAAAGCTATCAGAGCCATCATCATCAGATGTAGCACCATCATCCTCATCATCATTAATAGCCTCATCAACATCAGAAAACTCCTCATCATCCTAGTCTGACATCTCTTCATCAGCAGAGGGACCGAAACCATGACCGGGCCAATGAGCATTCTTCTCATCCCAAGACATACCAAGAGCATGGAGCTCATTGGCCTGTGGGAAGGAAGGAGAAGAACTGCCAAGGTTGGCAAGCAGAGTGGCCAAGGGGCAAACTATCAGAGGCAACACAACCGGGGAAGGTCCACCAACAGCAAAGGGTGTATCAACAACGAAAGGTGCATGTGGAGGGGTTGAGTAAAAGTGATTGTATGCATAGGATGCATAATCACCTCCTAGGTAGGGATGGTAGGCTGGGTAGGGATGTGCAAAAGACATGTTCATGTTGGACATGATTGGACATAGGTCCTAATGCAAGTGCTCCTGAACTTGAAGGTTGTATGCCTGTTGATGCATCATGTTGCCCATAAGGGTTTCATTTGACACATGAAATGAGGCACAGATAGGTTGGGTAGGATGAGGTGGTGGAGGTGCTCGGGTAGAGGTAGAGGTAGAGGTATAGGCAACAAGTTTGGTGGAGGATAGGATAGGCACAAACTTCTGAATAGTGGTTTTACTGATACAAACTCCTTTCTGGGTAGGTATGTAATGAAAGTGATGGAAAAGAGATTTGCTAGTGGTAAGATGAAACATACCACATGTCAGGGTAGGGTAGGGAGGGTGGGTGCCACAGGTGTTCTTGCCTGAGTCAAAGCATGTCATGTGGTAAAGGATGTATCTAGACCACTTGACTTCGACATTCTCTAAGAGACAATACATGATCAGTGCAGTGTTTTCTACAATCTCCATTTGATTTTTCATTGGATGGATATTACAGTTGACAACTAGGGCAATGATGTGTATCTTGAGATCCAAGGCAGAGGAGGGAAGGTAGCACTTCTTATTATAGGGGAATTGAGGCTTCTTCAAGAAATGATGAATGTCAGGAAGAGTGAGATCATATTGCTTGTAGAAGTCCTCAGGCTCAACTAGGTCAAAATACTCAGGGTAATCCTTACTCCAGGTGTCAGTCTCATCGGTACCTGAGAAAAAGATGTTTAGGGTATCCTTCGAGACTTGAAATTTATTCCTGGATATCATAGATGTGAGGACTTCTTGAGTATTAGGTGAGGGTACAAGGGTGTTATAATTCTAACACAAGTTAGCATAGAATTCGTGAACTACTTTCGTGCTAGTTATGGAATTGTTGTAGCACTCACATTCAACACCCAAGGCAGAAAGATGGTGAACGTTTATCAACTCTGCTACTTGATCAATGACCTCTTGGCATCTAGGTCTAGGCTCAAAGAGGGTGCAAAAAGGGAAAGGATTCCAGGGAAGGAGGTCCTTATACCTATTTATAGCCTCATTTGAGACAAAAAGAGTGTCATCAAATAGAATCAAGTAGGAGGAGGTTGAAGAAGATGGTGCATTAGCTGGGGCGACTCTCTTCCTCCTATTGGATGCCATAGAGATGAGAAAGAGATGAAGGAGAGAGAAAGAGCTAAAAATCACCACTAAAAACATCCAAAGACATAGGTTTAGCAAGGGGGAAGGTCTAGAAAGGTCGAGCTAGGTCAGATTAGGGCTAGCTTGAGGAAGGGAAGGGCAAGGGTAGAGACCTTAGGGAAAATGGAGGTGGAATCAGTCGACTTTTCTCTAGTTGAGAGGGAGAATAGTCGGCTGAACCCAACTTAATAATGCTCTAGCCCGACCATCGATCAAGTTCTGTGAACTCAGAAACTTGACCAATAGGCTTTTAAAAAAGCTCTCGACCATCGATTGGCCGAGTTGGCAACTCGACAGATGGTCAACTTGACCTAAAACAAACAAAATTAGTTTCTAGCCATTAGAGTGCTTATTAAATTTATTTTTCAAGTCCATTATGTATTTTGAACATACTTAGGCACATATCACTCATCATTGGGTACTATTTTGTGGTAAAACATGTGTTTGTGAAAAATACCCAAAAATAAGAGAAAAACAAGGTAAAATGAACATGAAAAAATGGATTTTTAGTAAATTAGCAAGAAAAGATGATCAAAATTGAGACAAGACTTGCAGTGAAGGGGGCTTGCTTGTCCTTCATCTTCTTTCCTGGATGATCAGTGGCGGGTTAGACCTAGTTTGGTTTGCCTTCGGGTTTCTTGTGTTTTTGTTTTTGGTTTGCTGGAATTGTTTTTCTGGTAGTGGTTTCTTATCATGGGTGTATGCAGGGATCTCTTTTTCAGTGCTTCCTATTCCTTTGGATACAAGGTATTGGTGGGTTGGGGTCCCCTCTTTTTTGGGTGTGCTTAGTGGTTTTGGGGGCTTGGCCTCTCCTTCATTTTGTATCTGGGTGTATGGGTTGCTTGGAGGGTTTTCTATGTATGTGCCCATGAGTGACAATTTTTGTACCTTGATACCTTGCTGTCTTGAGTATCAGAGGTAGTTTATTTTAGGGGCACTTTTTTGTACCTCAAGTTTTGGTTTTAGTAACACGTTTTTTTGACTGAAAAAAAAAATAGAGACAAGACATATAGGATAGATGGCAACTAGCTAGAAGGTATATCAGATTCATTCAAAGCAGTAATAAGAAATTTTGATCTAATAAAGTTAAATTGCTCTCTAGCTAGAGGTTTAGTGAAAATGTCTGCCAACTAATTTTCCGTGTCCACATGCGTGATATAGATATCCTTCTTGGCAATGTGATCACAAAGAAAATGATGACAAACCTCTATTTGTTTAGCTCTACTATGCAAGATAGGATTATATGACAAGTTAATTGCACTAGTATTATCACAATAGATAGGAGAAGCATAAAAATGAATGTTAAAGTCTTGGAGCATTTGCTTCATCCATAGGACTTGGGCACAAAAACTCCCAGCTACAATGTATTCAACCTTGATAGTTGATAATGCCACTACACTCTGTTTCTTGGAGAACCAAGACACCAAGCATGGTCCTAGGAGGAAACAAGTGCCACTTGTGCACTTTCTATCAATAAAGCACACTGCACAATCTGCATCACTATAAGACATAAGAGTGAATTCCCTTGACTTGGGATACCATAGTCCAAAATTTTGGGTTTTGGCTAATTGCCTTAAAATCCTCTTAATAGCTATAAGATGTGATTTCTTAGTATTTGATTAACAACGAGCACACAAGCCAATACTAAACATCATATCAAGTCTAGAGGCAGTTAAGTAAAGTAAACTTCCAATCATACCTCTATAGAGCTTATCATCTACCTTCTCACCTTCTTTATCTTTGTCAAGTTTGGCAGTGTTTGACATGGGTGTGTTCATCGGCTTGGTGTTCTCCATCCAAAGCATTTGAGTAGTTCACTTGTGTACTTGCCTTGGTTAATGAATTTCCCATCTTTTGCTTGCTTAATTTGAAAGTAGAGGAAGAATGTGAGCTCACCCATCATATTCACTCTACATAAGATCACTAAATTCTTTGCAAAGATCAAGGTGAGTTCATCCAAAAATGAATTCATCAAAATATATTTGTATGATAAGAAAATTGTTAGAAGTGTGCTTTAGGAATAAGATATAATCCACTTTGCCCATGATATACCCATGATCTAACAAAAAGTTATTTAATTTCTCATATCAAGCCCTTGGTGATTGTTTGAGTCCATAGAGAGCTTTTTGCAACAAATAAACATGGTTAGGTAGACTATCATGTTCAAAGTCTGGACTTGGTTTTCTTTCCTTTGGTACAAGATTGGCATTCCTCATCCTTTTTAAAATCCAATTTGGGAAGTCCCTTGACCAAGTCCTTTTTTCTCAACTTCTTCAACTGATGCATATTTGCATGACCAAGCTGGCAGTTCCAAAGAAAAATATCATTTGAGTTGACTACTAGGCATCTACCAACAATAGGCTTAATAGAGTCAAGAACAATAACATAAAAATTACCACTTTTAGTTCCCTTATATATAACTTGGTAGGTGAGGGAATTTAGAATCAAGCATTCATAGGAAGTAAATAGCACAAGGTAACCATTATCACATAGTTGACTAACACTAATTAAATTTTGTTGTAGGCCATCCACAAAAAGAACATTCTTGATACACAAGGATTCACCTACATCACCCTCACCTTTGACTTTACCTTTCTTGTTGTCCCCAAAGGCGACTGATCCTTCTTTCGTTTTAGTAAAATTGTTGAAATGGCTTATATCACTCGTCATGTGCTTAGTGAAACCACTATCAACAATTCATCTTCCTTTTTCTTGCAAGAAAGGAGAGTGTCGGTTCCCAACTCAAACTTTGGGATCTGGAGTTATCTTGGGGACCCATTTCATCTTTGGGTTGATCCCCTTAGGCTTGTAAGGACAATAAGTAGAGTAATGATAATCACATTTGCAATAAGAACAAACCATAGGATTCTTAGTGTCAGAAGACTGTCCTACAAAGAAAAAGGTCTCCTTGCTCTTTTTCTTACCTTTGGATTTTCTCTTGCCCTTTTATGCTCCACCTACAAATCCCAAACCATTAGTACCACTTTGTTTGGTAGAATGGTCAAGGATTTCATTTAGGGAGTTCTTCCATAAATAATGATAAAAGATAAACTAGATATGTCATCCCTAGCATGCACAAGATCAACCTCAAGACATAAAGCTTTAATTAAATATGAATCCTTTTTAAGAAAGATAGAAGCAACTTAACACTAGGCAATAAAGGTCTAGAAGATAGATCATTTACTTGACCAAGTAACCTAGCATTTTCAGATTTAAGCATTTGAATTTCTTTAAGATAGACATCTCTCTCTTCTCTATGAGCATCAATAAGGAGCTTAAATTTAGCATTTTTAGTTTTAACTATTTCAAGCTCTTTAAGACAATTTTGGTTTTATTCCTTAAGATTCTAAATATTCTTAAGGTAGATACCATTCTCAACTTCAACCCCATTGTATTAGAGCTCAAGATCAAGGTATTTCCCTTGCAAAATATTAGTATCTCAAGATTAGTTTTCTCATTCAATTCAAGAATTTCAAGTTTAGCATATAGATCATCAATGATTTTTCCTAACCGTTTTCTTTTAGATTTACATTTAGCAAAAGATGAATAGGTAGAGATAAGCATATCAATAACAACTTCCTTAGATAACTCATGCACACTTACCTCACTTACCTCACCAATTTCTTCTCTAGTAGAGGACATGAGTGCAAGGTGGAACTCTCCATCTTCTTCAGAGCTTGAGTTGCTTGAAGATGAAGCTTCCCAAGTTGCATGAGATGCATTCTTGTATCTCTTCTCCTTCTTGTCCTTCCTCTGGTATTTTCTCTCCTTCTTGTATTCCTCTTCCTTCTTTGAGATTCCCTTATCGTGTGACTTTCTTGACTTGGGGCATTCACTCTTGTAGTGCCCCTTTTTCCCACACTTGTAGCATCTCAACGTAGACAAGGAGGAGGCTTGCTTTCCGTTGAAGTGTTTTCCCTTGATGTAGTTGGCTTCATGTTCACTTGGGCCATCATCTTCACTAGAGCAGGAAGGAGAAGTCTGGCAAGCAAGTTGTTGTTGAATGATGACCGCCTCCACTTGTTCTTTGAAAGCACTATCTTTGATCTTCTTGGCTTCCTTCTCCTCTTGTTTGGCTTCTTCTTCTTGCTGGTCAAGCCTTGGCTCATAGGCTTGGAGGTTTCCAATGAGCTCTTCAGTTGGGATGTCACCAAGTCTCCTCACTTCTTCAATGGAGGTGACCTTTGACTCCCATATCTTTGGTAGAGTCCTCAAGATCTTGGAGTTGATTACACCTCTATCCAAAGTGTTACCCAATGCAGCCAACCCATTGATGATGACATTGAGTCTTGAGTACATCTCTACAATCCCTTCTTTCTTTCCCATCTTGAAGTTCTCTATAAGGCTGTTCAATATGTATATCTTGGCCTCCTTGACTTGCTTTGTGCCTTCATAGGTGATGCACAATTTGGCCCAAATCTCATAGGCGGTGTCCCAAGATGAGATCCGGTTGAACTCTGTTGGGGTGAGGGTTGCGTTGAGGATGCTTATGGCTTTGGCATTGAGTTGGGCTTCTTTGAGTGTAGCTTCACTCCATGTTGCATTAGCTCTGGTTGACTCCTTGTAAGGTGTGACCATCACCTTCCACATGTCAAATTTCATCCCTTGAATGTAGAACTGCATACGCCTCTTCTAATAGAGGAAGTTGGTTCCATGAAAGACCAGAGGACACATGGAGAAGCCTCCCTCTAGGTTGAAAGAACCAAATAGGTTGTCGCCCACCTTCTCATCTCATGAGAGATTATTAGAAAAGATCCTTGGCTCTGATACCACTTATTGGATCTAGGGCTCTAGAGGGGGTGAATAGAACTACAAAATTTCTCACAAGATAGATTAGACCTTCAAATTATATCAAATTGAAACCAATAGCTTAAGTGCAATTTGAAGTCCTAACTAACAAGCATAGAAAGGATGAGAGAGACTGATAGCAAGCACTTGACAAGGTGATGTAGAGTGGTTCCACTCTCCAAACTAGGAGAGAGTCAGTCCACTACCTAGAGAGGTCAACCTCTAGGACTTTACAAGTGCTTTTATCTATATTATAACCAATAAGAATTACAACACAAGACCACCAAAGGACTTACCCATCCAAGAACAAAGAGCAATCCACCTTGCCAAGGACTTACCCACTTTGCAAGAGTCTTCAACCTTCTTCCAAGGTCTTACCCACTCAAGCACAAGTCTTCCGCCTTTAAGGACTTTTAAACTCTTCTTGGATCTTTAGCCTTTGCCTTCTCCTTCACCTGGAGAAGATCACCACCTCTTCATCAACCTTGAAGAGGAACAACTACAACTCCTCCTTCACTCGGGGAAGCTTGCTTCACCTTTTCTTCATGGAGGAAAGGGATAGGGAAGATGGAGAAGATGAGAGATTTACATGAACAAAGGAGTATCTCTCTTATAATGGGCCTAATTCACTCACAATAAAAAAATGAAGTGTAAACTAGAGAGAGAAAGGGACTCAAGGAGTTGCAACACACTCAACTATAGCAAGGACTTAGAATAGCTTGAATGAGCAAACTTAGAATGAACTCCAAGGGGTCCTATTTATAGCTGGCAGTGTTCCCTTGAGTTGGGGATCACTTATGGTCGAAATATAGCCATTTTCCACAATGCAACAAATCTATTTTCACCCAAAACAACACACCAACAGTTATAATAACTTTTTCTGCATTTTTCATACTGTACATTCGATCGAGTTTCAATAAAGGTAACTCGACCGATCAACTAAAAGACAAAGCTAATTTTCAAACTATTGGTCGAGTTTTTTTTGGTAAACTTGACCGATGAGCTAAAATTTGATTTGCTCAGTGAGATGGTCGGTCGAGTTCCGTGAGTGTGCAACTCAACCGATGGGTCATCTTTAGAAAATCCATCATAGAATCCAACTCGACCGATGAACAACCTGTGACAAATTTTTGAAGTAGACTTTTGAGTGATTAAACCTTGGTATTTTGTGTCCCTCATATTTTTCTCATCTTAGTTACAAGTCATATCATCAATACAAGTGATTACAAAATTCTTCTAAGGTCGTTTGGAGTGATTTCCCAAAATGCACACTTGCATTGCTTTTGACTTTAACTTGAACAAGCTAGGGCTTGTGTAATTTGATCCTTTTCATATACCTAAATCCGAAATTCAATCTTGAACAAACATATTAGATACATATGAATGGAATGGTTAAGTCATTATCTAAATATGGACAATGTAGAACTCCCAAGTCAACACTCATTTGTTCCCTTTCTTCACAAGAGTTGGGACATTGAGCTCTAGAAATACTAACACCATGAGACATGGGTAGTTTTCATCTCTTTGAATTCTCCATCTCAGGCCTCTTCAACACTTTTTCAATGTATGTGCTCTAACTTAGTCCAAGAAGCCTTCTAGATCTATCTCTATAGATCTTGCTTCCTAAGATATAGGATTCTTGACCTAAGTCCTTCATAGAGAATGTATTTCCTGACCAAGTTTTTACCATTTGTAACGTAGGAGTGTCATTCCCATCAATAATATGTCATGTACATACAATATGAGGAATACAATTATGATCCCACTAACCTTCTTGTACACACAAGGTTCATATTCATTTTGACTAAGGCCAAACTCTTTGAATTTTTCATCAAATTGAAGATTCCAACTCTGAGATGCTTGCTTCAATCCATAGATTGAACTTTGTAGCTTACAAACTTTATTTGCATCCTTTAGATTTATAAAATCCCCAGGTTTTGTCATGTACACATCCTCAAGAAGATTCCCATTAAGGAATGATATTTTAACCTCCATCTGCCAAATCTCATAGTCATAATAAGCTGTGATGGCAAGCATGATCCTGATGGACTTAACCATGGCAACTGGTGAAAAGGTTTTATCATAGTCAATACCTTGAATTTTTTTGAAACCTTTTACAACCAATCTACCCTTATATGTTTGTACATTACCATCCATGTCAGTCTTCTTCTTGAAGACCCATGTGCACCCTATGGGTTTTATCCCTTTAGGTGGATCCACTAAGGTCCATACCTTGTTGGTGTACATGGATTCCATCTCAGATCTCATGGTTCTCATGCCATTTCTTAGACTCATATCCCTTAGTAGATTCTAGGCAGGTAGTTGGATCATCATCTATGTCCAACTCACAACCTTCTTGAGTCACAAGATAACCAAATCTTTCAAGCTCAAGGTGTGTCCTACTAAATCTATGAGGTTCTTGCATTATATGAGGAACTTGAGATTCCACAATAATTTGTGAGTCTCCTTGCTCCTCTTGTACCTCTACAAGTTCAATGTTATTTATTGATCTCAAACCTCTCCGAGTTCTACTTTCCTCCCACTAATTCCTTTGGAAATAAATTCCTTTTAAAGGAATACAACAATCTTAGAAACAAACACTTTGTTGTAGCATGGAGTATAAAAGTAGTATCCCCTCATTTCTTTGGGATATGCAACAAAATAATATTTATCTAATTTGGGTCCAAGCTTTTCAGGAAACATTTTCTTGAAATAAGCTTCACATCCCCAATTTTTTAGAAAAAACACACCAGGACTTTTCCCATATCATATCCCATATGGTGTCTTGTGAATCGATTTAGACGGTACGCGGTTATGTGTAAACACTGTGATTTCTAGAACATAACCCAGAAGGCAATTGGAAGATAATAAAAAACCCATCATAGATTGCACCATATCAAGTAATGTGTAATTCCTTCCTTCTGATACACCATTGTGTTGTGGTGTTCCGGGTGGGGTCCATTGTCATATGATATTGTGGGTTTGCATAAGGTCCTCAAACTCTTGGCTTAAGTATTCTCCACCTCGATCATAACAAAGTTCCTTAATACTTTTACCAAGTTGGTTTTGAACTTCATTCATGAACTCCTTGAACTTTTCAAGGGTGCCTGACTTATGCTTCATCAAGTAAACATAACCATACCTAATGAAATCATCAGTAAAGGTAACAAAGTACTGATAACCACCTCTAGCATTTGTTTTAAAAGGACCACATACATCAGTATGTATAAGTCCTAATAGATTACTAGCTCTCTCTCTATTCCCAATGAAGGGAGTTTTTGTCATCTTGCCCAATAAACAAGACTCACATGTCTCTACTGATTCAAAATCAGAAGAGACCAGAAAACCATCTTTATGGAGTCTAGAGATGTGTTTCTTATTTATGTGCCCTAGGCGACAATGCCAAAGGTATGTTTGGTTTGAGTTATCAATTTTTTGTCTTTTGGTATTTACATTATACACGCTTATCTCTAGATATAGCAAGTATATATCAGAAGACATTGGGGCATTGTCATAAAAGATCCCATCTTTACTAATAGAACATCGACCATTATTTATAAGAAATTTGAATCCATTCTTGTCCAAATAAGATACATATATGATGTTCCTATTAATGGTAGGTACATAACTGTAGTTCTCCAACTCTATTATAAGCCCACTTGGTAGAGATAACTCATATGTTCCAACTGCACTGGAAGCAACTCTTGTTCCATTAGAAACACATAGTTAAACCTCACCTCTCTTCAACGATCTACATCTTTTTAGATCCTTCACATTTGAGAAAATGTGTGATCCACATCTGGTATCCAATACCCAAAATGAAGAAGTAGTGAAATTAATCTCGATTACATATATAATAGAATTAGAGATCTCTATCCCTTTCTTTATCTTCCTTGGTTTTCTTAACCCTCTCCTTATTTTGAGTGCAAAGGACTTGGACTTTAGCTTAACCTTAGAAAACTTATTGGTCTTGCCTTTGCCCTTGGACTCTTTTCTACTTATCACCATCACAGGTTTGTCCTTCTTCATTTGTTCTTCAATATTTATCAACATGCCAAGAAACTCAGACAACAGTTTAGCCATATTACTCAAGTGATAACACTCTATGATTTGGCTATATAATTTAGGAAATGATTGCAAAATCATACCCGTGCTCAACTCTTGACCTAAAGGAAATCTCAATCTTTCTAGATGTTCCATATGACCAATCATATTGAGAACATGGGGCTTTATTGGATCTTCCTCTATCAGATTATACGCAAACAATGCCTTAGAGACAATATACCTTTCTTGCTTTTCATGATGTTTATGCAACTCATAGTTCCTACAACCCCACATAAGGTTTTTGATGTCTATGGCATCATTGTCATGCTTCAAGTAAGCATCCATTTCAGCCTTAGCTACATATTGAGTGGATTCCACTGACACTAGTGTTTTAGGACATAGAGAACACTTATCAAAGTCTTGAACCGGTTTTGGAAGTTTATCCTATTTAGGTTGTTATTCTCAAGGATCGATACCAATGATTGTGTTTTTTCCAATTATATCTACAAAAGAAAATTTTAATTTGTCAAAACACTTTTGATTTGATTAAATACATAATTTGACAATGTTTAAATAGGCCTTTAATTAATTATCTCTCCCACTATTTTTGTTAAAACAGATAGCCTTCACTATCAATTTTGAAAGTCTACAGTGTACAATCTTCTAGTGAGTCAATACCCAACCAACATCGGCGCTCATGACCAATTATCAAGGTCAGAAACATTTGCCGAATGAATCTCATGCAATTCTTGGATAGATGGTATGCACAACTCCTTGCCATAGTCCATCTCTATGCTTCTAGGCACTTAATTTTATTAAGTTCACGTAGTTAAGCTTGACCCATAAGCCAAAATGATAGAATATACACCCTTCTAGGCCAGACTCACATATCTACCATCACATTTCCATGAGATAGCGAAACATCACACTAAGGCTTTCCCATGCTTGGTCGATCAAACTTTTCATGTGTGTTGCTTAAGGAAATCATCTTAGACTTAACATTTATTGAGGGATTTTATATTTATATATACATATACATATCCAATCATCGCATACTTATAGGACGTATCATATACATGTTATATCCACAAATGAGAAATATGCAATTATAAAACATGAGCGATGGTTATGACCTTGCCTATTATTATTCCTTAGAGACACAAGAAATTACTACCACCTAAGTTCTACATCTTATGTAGAAACCTGTTGTTGATGAACATTTATGCTCAAACCATTCTGGTTGATTGATTCAACACTTCAACTGATTGACCCATATCTTAGTTGGTCAGTTGGTCTATTAGACCGGTCTTATGGTTTTTGGTCCAAACGAAATTTGGACACCTCCAGTCAATCAATTGGGCCACCATCCAATCAGTTCATCTTCTCATGTTGTTTGTCCTCCTCGGTCCTCCAACCGATTGGTTCGTCTTCTAAAAATGATGATTCATCTGGTGTTGATCATTTTCTTTTCCATAACAAAAATAAAAACTATCCTAATGTTATTTAACATATTACATGGTAATAAAGAAACCTCGAGTTTCATTCGAGGTGAGCATAGGAAGGAAAGAATTAATACTTTCACATATAGAAGAGAAGATAGAGGCTCGGTATGCAAACTGAGATATAAATGGTAATAACAAACATCCAACCATGCACAAAGATCTAAAGGGGTTTATTGGACATAACCATGATAACATCCACCATCAAAACTGATTTTAGGGTGACACATATAAATTGCACATATATATCATATATATATATATATATATATGTTGGGATCGTACATTTAATTTAATTACATATGAACATTAATCATTTCAATATTCACATTGTATGTAATAAATAAATGATGAAAATAATAATCCAATCATATCAATTAAATCTCAAAACATAGTAAATTAATGTGGCTCTGATACCACTGTTGAGAAATATGGCAGCAAAATAAAAATTTTACTTTCCATATTCCCCTACTATAGCAGATCACATCAACAACTATGAGATGGAAAAGACAGTTGCAAGGTGTATACCTGGACCTGGAGAAAGTCTAGCAAAAATCCCTTGCTATAGTGTGCACCTTTCTTCAAGTTGTACCTAGGCGGCTGTCAACGTCGACCTCCCCATAGTTGATCACCACGAACAACAGTTGACTGTGTCCTCCTAGAGAGTGGCAACAACCTACTCACCTCTATAGTAGTCCACACAAACCACCATGAACTGTTGTCATTCTAGATGAACAGACAATGAGTTATCCCTTCTAGTTAGTTTTCTAGTACTGACTTGCTCACCCAATTGTCTCTCCCTTTGATGTGTAGGACTTGCTCGATCTCTCTTGGATGCCACAACCAAAGAGGACAACAATTGTCAGACCTTATTGTTATGTCTCAAGAATTCCTTGACTACACCTCTTTTTGTAAGAGGGTCAGGGTCAGGAGTTCTATTTTGAGCGGGATTCGAAAAGATAGAATATTCATGATTTTTTGTAGCATGCGAATGATGAAATGACAAGTTCAACAATGAACCGATCGATTGGCATCTGAGCTGATTAGTTCAACCCTTGTACTGATCATTTCACTATGTTTCTAAATGGAAATTGAATTAGAAATTAATATTGGATTAATGCACAACATGGATGTCAACATCAATCCTTGATCCAATCAAATTGATCAACCAAAAGGTCAGTTCACAAACCTGGGTTGATCAGTTCACTTGCTAAACCAGTCATCTCATGGATTTTATTGCCAATGTTGGTTCTATTGACCTAGAACTTGAATTGATCCATTCAACACTTGAACTGGTCGGTTCACATTCCACTCAGTCAACTTTCAACCATTGTTTCTCAAATTGAATACTTAACATCTTACTAATCTAGTTTAAACTACATTTATGATTAAAATCCTATTCTAAGTGTATCCTATTTGTGTGACCCTATAGGTTCCAAGTTACATTGACAGTGAATGCCCATAACTGATTTATGACATCACAAGCAATGAGTGGTATCTACAAAGACATAATTGCTACCCACGTAATTGAAAAGTTGGAGAACAACTTCAACCTGCAATCTGTGATTGGTGTTATAGTGATTGTATATTTCCTTTGTCTTTGATATCCAGATTGAACCTGAGGCATGAAATCATCATTCTCTTCAAAGTTCAATCCATGTTCCTTGAACTAGAGCATACTGTTTGAGATACATGTAATTCCAATATCACATATTGACTCACATCAACATGACCATGCATTTCTCAGTCTCGCTTATCAAGTGTCTAGGATATCATATTGGTGTTGGAGGGACAAATCCCACCTACATCACTCACATTCATCCCCATGTGTCACAATATACCTGAACACCACCTTTATGGCAACCCTTATTCAAGGTCATAATGGATGATGTCAAAGTACATCAAATGACATGTGATGAGTGTATTGAGTTTAGGTCTAAGAACTAAAATCACCACCATCACTTATGAGAGATGATTCTGACTACTAATCATGGTTTCCATGTATCACTCTCAAGGTGGGTATGTTCCATATAATTTTCTCTAACAAGTATCTATGTGTTTTGTTTGATATCACATTTCATGAATAATGAGATTTTGTCATCAAACAACACACATTCTAGTCTTATGTGTTATTGGTTTCTAGCAGCCTTCCACAATAACATCTAACTAGGGACATGACAAGAATGCATATAATCTTAACATCCATATGATCTCATTGTTCAGGTCCTCAACCTAAAGACATACATCATCAAGTAATATCATTCTTTAGACATTTATTATGTTACATCATTATCTCAGAACTGAATAAAATAGAATAAATTGGAAGATTGTCTTTTTTATTAATCAAATAATTTACAAGATATTCCATTTCAATCATCATATGATTGGTTCTTTGGGCATACATACCAACAATATATGCCCATCTTATAATGTGTTTGAGGAGGTGTCTTGTGGGCAACTTCTCTGCAAAGGAAACTATGAGGGCAACCAAAGAGCTCTGGTGGCTTTGTGGGCCTAATTGCGTTATGTATGTACACTATATTTTATTTGCTTTGAAATATTTAAATTGGTTGATTTCACTTATCCTTATTCTACATATTTGGGGCTATAAGAACTTCTGGCTCAATAGATTTGTAACTTTTAATGGTCCTAAGTGTTATTTGCATGCTTCCCTCCCTACTTGTCACCATTGGGTCAGGTGCAGTAGTGGAGTGTTTTATGAGAATTGGAGGGGTGACCTTGAGATGATGTCTTTTATAGAGGTCTGCATAATACTTTAATACCTTATGATCTTGTATTTATGTACCCCAATTGTCTTCATATTTTTCTATTATTTCCCTGGTCCCATTCAATATATTCTCTAGGTTTCATCTTGGTGAGGCAACTACATCATGTGTGGCCTACTTTACAACTTTTGCCTCTGGATGTTTTTTGGATCTAGTTTGAGTCACCCTCAGGGAGCATCTTATATATGGGTGAGTGTGTTTCTTGTCATTGGGTTGGCGGTTAGCATATTCCCTTTGATCCTCTTCTTATCTTGGTTCTCTCTAGTCTTGGGATCCATCAAGATACACATGAGCTAATGTGGGGTCAGGTATCATATGTTGAGTACCTCGGGTGGTACTATGTGAATTGTCAGCCAACACTATTTTCTCCAGAGGAATATAATCATCTATGACATCATCCATTGGTAAGTGTTCACGTTCTAGTTGGTCTCATATGATTACAATATTTTAACACTTGTTTTCTAAAAGGTGGTTGATTATGACTATGTTGAAGAGAAGAATGATTATGGATACGAGCTTCATCGTCCACCTCCTCCTGAGGAGGCATCTCCTCCTAAAGCTCTGCCTTCCCCGTTGGTGGTTCCTTAGGGCTTTGAGCACTTACCCTAAGCTAAGCTCTCATGGTCATTTTAGCATTTGAGGTTCATATCATTTTCTAGGTGACTTTCGTTGAAGTTCATCCTTCTAGTATGAAGATGTGTGTATGAGTACATCGGGGGACTCTTTGGTTCGAGCAACTTGCTAGGATATGGACATAATCAATATTTTGAGGGGACCATAGGCATGGGAAATTACCCCCCGAAGGACCTCATTCAGACTGTGGATCCATCATCAATGATTGTTAGACAAGGTTCCTCTCATAATAAGGATGTTGATTTGGATGTAGAGGTACAGTCCATCAACTCTTCTAGTCACACGCGGTCTATAAGTGCCATTTGTCCAGATGGGATATGAGAGAACTGGTCTTCTGGGTTTTCTTCTTTTGATTATTAGTTTTTGTCCAAGCGTATGTCAGGATGGTTGAATAAAAAGTTGAAGAAGTAGTAGATATATTTAGCACTTTGTGCTTATTTATCTTAATATTGTATTTTCCTTTTTGCAAGAAAACATGTTTTTTTGTTTTAAAAAATAGAAACATTTTCTATTTTTTCAACATTTATTTGATATTTCAAAATTTAAAGTTTTAAATAGAGATATGAGTTTAATTCAAATCATATTTGGAGGTTCCTAAATCTTTGATTTGGAATAAAATTCAATAAGTTGAGTTCCAGAAGTATTGAGTCTCTCTGAGGATTGGATCGATCTGCATGTCAGGCTTTAGTTAGGCAGATTGACCCATTCCATGAGGGTAAAGGACAAAAGTTTTACAACTGCATCTCTTAATAACCACTATAGTATCAAGCATCACTCTTAACCTTTTATGATAAAAAATTCTCATATTTGATTCATTCAATCACATGAATTGACTTTGCATACATATTTAAGTCTTGATTCTTTTGATCTAGTTTCAATCAGAAGGATACGTATCAAAACATCCATACTATATCTATCACTTACATATATAAAAATCTTGATAGTTAGATACATACTCTGTTAATAAAGAAACAATGTTACACACTATCATTTATAACCTTCTTATTTCCGAATAAGGACCTAGAGTGACATGGACTGACTGATCTCGACTAAACTGATACTTAACTCTCATGATCGATCTACTTCGATGAATCACCATATTTAGTTCACGTTTTTTCCCTAAAAAACTATGAGTATAGGGGTGAGTTAATGTCTTAGTGAATGAGAAACAATAAAACACCCTAAAGATTATAGAAGGCATTTAGATTTCTTGAATAATCGAATTAAAGGAAGGTAGTAATACATATCAAAAGACTAGCTATACATAAATTTGTAAATCCCGTTGTAGCATGCATCACTAGCAATATGCAAATATAAAAAAAAATCCTCATTATTATCTTGTAATCTTTCATCAACTTTGACTCAACTTGACTACTGAAATGAATAATACTATGTTGGCCAAGTGTACACAAACTGATTGATCTGACTGATGAAACTCTTTTTCTGGGCTTAAATGAACTCAATTATGTTTCACCTTTACTTTGCCCCTAAACTCACTTGAATTGTACCATCCAAGTGAAATACACTAATGTGCGACTCACCCTATCAGTCTTAAAGGAAACAGGAGACCATAATACTACTACTAACTCCTTAGTGTGCTTCGAGGTTGCCTCATAAGGCTTGGCGGTAGCTAAATAGTTGGCCACAAAACTGGGGCCCCTTGTCTTGGGTGCTCATGAGGGGTGCCTCTTGTCTAAAAAACTTTTGACTCCACATAGTGAGAATCCATAAGGGATGACACAAAATATAGAGCAACTATCAGAAGGAGTAGGTCCACACATACTATATACTCCAACTTTCATGGGTACCACCAGAGTTTCAGGTTATTGTTATATATCCCTAGTACTGAACTCATACCATTGAGATCTTTGGTTATTGTTGGGTACTCTATTGTACTAGAGTACCACCAATAACTAGTTAATTGGTTGTTGGGTATTTCCTATCTCTGTATCTAGGTTACTTATTCCTATATCTAATAGTGTATAGCATGTTCCACCCTTTCAGCTCCAGACCTGCATGGATGAGTTCTACAATTCTTTGGGAATCTACCAACATTGTATTTTCTAACTATATCTTTCTCTTAGACCAATCTCTTTTGTTTTTGCATTTTACTGACTACTTGAACTACTGAACTAAAATCATTGGTGATATTGAACTGAATGCTTAGCTTACTCATTATCCTTCTCTTAGGGTTTCTCATAGCTCACTCACATACAATATATCTTTCATATTCAAATATATACGATGTATACTAATATAATCATTCTCATTCAACATTTCTCACATTTATGCATAGCATTAGTAAAATACCTAACTGAGGCAATATCATTTCTATTTTAATGTTCTATTCAAATGTAGTATCATAACAACTCATCCATTTCTCGACAAGAATTGGAACTAAATATTCCGCATCACGCAAAAAGAACATATATGCATATACAATAATATTCAACTAGAAACTTGAAGTATAACATGAATCATCTCAATCAACCATTTACTATTATATTAGATATATAGATTTTTAGAATCATACTAGACTAGGTTTCCATCACTAGTTACTTACTTTTCACAAGAGATGCATTATATAAATTTGAAACTCTAACTTTTCAAGATGTCAAATAAAGTTCATCAAATATGTCCAACAAAATAATTAATCACATAAGCATGATTATATTATCATTTATATGGGTTTCATCTAGACTGCCATTCAAACAACCGAATAATCTAAAAACTCAATATAAAAAAATCTCAAATAATTTTTTTAATTCCCTAGTATTCATGACACATATTTTTTATCTCGTTTGTGATAAATATGATTCAATGATATTTGTATCATTGAATGAATTTTCATGTAAATTGGATTCAAGAACAATAAATTTCCATTTACTGTAGTCTAAAAACAAATTGAGAATTTTGACTAGATTCATCTAAGTGTAGTTTACCGAGAGACTAATTTACCAACTCACCTTCATCCATATATCATTGATGTCTGATCCTAGGAAAAAACCATTTGAGCTCCAACTAAATAAACTCATCTAGAATAGATGGATCATTTTAAGAACATGAAAGTTTACATTAAGAACATGGTTCCTAAACCCCTCTTTGATTCAACCTAGGAGTAAAACCATGGAAGATAAGAGAATAGGAAAAGAAGTATATCATTATCTACATAGTTTCATATATACACAAAAATAAAAAAGTGGGTTTAACATTCATTTACTCAGATTTAATCTAAAAATTAAAGAATAATCCATTGATCTTCCCGTTCTTGAGAAATCTTCCACAAATCACCCAAGGGAGCTCCCTAAGCTGAAATATAGGGTTTGAGATTGGTGGAAAATGTTGATAGGAAGCTACAACATGATTTTAAATATGAAAACTACTCCTATCTTGGTCAAATACCATATTACCCTCAACCTAACAGCTGGACATCATCATTTATTGAGTCTCAAAAAAGTAATTGATATGTTAATTGTTTAACCCCCCAAGTGATATGTAAAAATTCTAAAAGTTTTGGTCTGGAATACATTTTAAGACCTATGGTAAAAATTCCATCCAATTTTGACTCACCAATAACATCATTAAATCAACAATCAACTGATAAAATTTTAGTATGTTTAGTGTGGGAAGTTGAATATTTGTTGATAAAGCTCAACTGATAAATAAATGCATCAATCAACCAAAAATTTTGAAAATTTTAAGAGATGATCACATGAAAGTTATATAATATACCTCAAGTTTTTAGTTTTGAGTACTAATAAAATAATAAAAATCATCCTATCACACTACTATTTTATCACTAAATTTCTCATCACATTTTGGTAAACATGCTATCAAAATGAGTGATTTGAGCTTCAACAAGCTACAAGTATAGAAAATTAGGAATTTTAATTAAATACTACATATGTTCAACTATGTATATGAATAAATAATCCTTGATTGATCTTAAGGTCTTATAACCCTCGATTGCCTACTAAGTAGGAGCATGGTCATTAAAACTTCACCCCCTTAACAAGTTTCACCCTCAATAAAAAATCATACAAAATTTCTTTTTGCATTCTAAATTTTGGAATTTATCTTATTCTTGTATTACTTTTTTGAATATTGAGTTCTACACTACATCTTATATTTTTCATTTAAGTTCTAATCACATGTAACATATCATTTCAACATCAACAAAAAAAATTCTTGAGGTTTTCTTTGCATGTATTTTGTTCTATATTTTATCAACTTGTACAATTATTTCTCTATTATAGTTCTATAGAATGACTAAAATATATAAGAATATACTTTGTAATTATGATATCTAAATTTTGAAGCCTTCATAACCTGCAAGACCAGAATAAGCACAATTCTACTACTAAGCTGAAATTCTAACATTTGAGCAACATAAATCATGACCAATTATCCCTTCTACCTAATTAGCATTCATTCATGCACAATTTAACCATATAAACAAAATTTACTTTTCTTGGAACATCTTTCATAAGCCATATTTTAATAAAAGTATGAGCTTTACTAAAATAACTCATTACATCAATTCATTTTTCATCCATCATTGCTTATCTCTTCTTATTTATCCTCATCCCTTTTATTGCATTACAGAGCTATGATTTACTATGAACATTCAAACAATCAAATCTTAGCATGGACCTCTTTTCCCCACTGGAGTTTATTTAGCTTTATTCTCTTTTATTTCAAATCCATTCACCATTATTTTCTCTTAATCATCCCTATACAGTTCACTCACATTTCGAAATTGCATCTCTTATGCCTTAACTTACATATTGATAGTTAGTTTACCTTCCTTATATTTATTTTTAGGATTCCTCGTATAACTTCATTGGCATCCAAGGTCATGTCAATATTGACATTTTTGGATTACCAACACCCAAAACAACATTCGATGTATTCTTCATCTAAACTCATCTTCTTTACATTATTCTTCTATTTAGATTCATTAGTGTCTTATATATATTGTATATGTGGATCTTCTATTCCTTGTACCAGACATTGTTATTATTCCTTTAGATCTTTATAATTTATGATGTATCACAATGACTCTTAAATGAGATATCTCTTATAATTTTTAATCTATAAGCAACATTTCTTTTGTATTATCTTTCTAATAAAATCTTTCCTATTGTGAAAATGTTTATATTTCTCCTTTTCATTTCTAAGATCCCATAATAAGATACATTCATATGAATAATACTACAAGCATCTCACAAAAATCTACATCAGACAATGTCTTAGCAATTAACACTTTATTGAATCCTAAATTCCGAATCATTCTATTCTCTCCTATGAGGCTATGTGGCCTAATGATTTTACGTACTCATTTTCTTGCACTAGTGAAGACTCCATAAACAAGTATTAGTATATTACCTATTTTGAGCTCATATTATTCTTTGATCTGTTATTATCCTTTTCCCATCTTTACTTTTTTAATGAATACTCATCTTACTTGCATTTGGTTTCATTTTCAGTGGGAATTCCTTCTTATTTTACTTTCACATAAGGAGATAGATGTTTTAGTATTTCAAATTTTATTCTACAAATACTCAATGAATACTTCTTTCTTAGAGAGCTTAGTATTCTTATCTTTATTGGATCTAATCATTTCTTATCAATATATTTAGCATTTTCTTTCTCCTCATATTTTCCTTACTACTATTTAAGTATGAATCTATCATCCATATGTTATCATTATATTTCTCATTATAATTTCCTTTCTGTGCACCATTCCTTCCATATATCATCAGCCATCACTAATTTTTTATTATTAACTCTCATAGATAAATCTATGCAAATTCATAATTTCATGATCTATATAGTTCTTATTGTTACCGTCGTTTAAATTTTTGAGTCAATATTTTTCTAGTTTATTTGACCTTACTAAACTTAGTACATGACATTCACTTCATTTCTATTGAATGAATCATGTAAGGGAAAAACATTCATCTTAATAATATTATCAATTCATATCTAAGTGACTCATTGACTTGGTGGACATCATATTCACCCTTATTAGATTTATCCATCCACACGTAACTATTTAAGCATGTCAGAGTAAAATCAACCAATTACTTGAAATAAACATCTATATAAGTCAAAAACAAAGATTAATATATCATTTTATCTTGGGATGTATGTTTTGATATACTCATCTGATCATACATCCCTTTCTCCATACACTATGATAAATGTTTCCTTGTTATTTTTACTTCATCTAAAATTATAATGTCAGCCTCACATGTTATTGATTTATCTTGTCTATTAAATTTATCTTTACTTCCATTCCTCAAAGAACTATTCCTCTTTAATATAATTTTTAGTTTGTCCCATCTCTCTTTTCATCTTATAATTTCTAAAATAAAGAATACACAACAATGAATCTCAACTATGGAATTCATTATTTTAGACCCATTTCCTTTCTTTAATCCTTTTAATGTCTACTTATTTTATCTTATTTTTTACTTATATTTAGGGTTCTTTTCATAAATTGATTCCATTTCCTGAGACAAATTTCAATTTTGTCTTTTCTTTTTACCATTATTTTTCCCTATTAATGTTTATTTGAATATTTTTCATGTATTTAAGCTAGTTAATCAACCTCCTTCACTAGTCACTCGATTTTCTAACTACTTGATCCACTTATCAGTTAGTTGAAAGGCTTTGCAGTCAATTCTAGGCATTTCAAAATTTTACATTGTTGTAACATTTCAAATATAATCAAAACACTATCAGTAGCTCTTATAACATGTTTTATGCATTTATTCTTATCTGATATGCTCTACACATCCATATCTTCCCCCCCCCTTTTTCTGTGTGCATGAACATATGGTTTTCTACCACAATTTTAAATCTTCACTTAATTATTAACTGCAACTGATTTTTCTTAGTTACTTAAAAATTTCCTTTGAACTCCAATATCGTAGTATTCTCATGCCCTCATATATCCTGATATTTCATTATCGTATCTTATTCTTATTCACATATATAGGAATCATTAAATCTTAGTATCACATCCAACCAGTTGGAGTGTACTTGCAATCCTAAAGTGAGGAGTTACTCATGATTGGTTAACTCCTATCCATCTTAATTAAGTAGGAAGAACAACAATCAAGGAAAAATCACTGAGTGTAGCATTAGATCTATTTAATGGTATAACACAAATAATCTTTGACTGCAATGCACAAAGATATTTTAGAAGATCATATAACATATATATATATATATATATATTTATATATGTAGAAACAAACTATATTAACTTTTATACGAGTAATTTTCCTTTTGAATGAAATCAACCATATAAACCAAAATTTACATTACATTCTATCTTTATGATCATACTCTCTTTATTTCAATATTTTCTTATAACCCTAACACTTATAGGGTTCTCTCTATCCTATCCTCCCACTACACACCTAGCTAGGGAACACATGAAAGAATAAACATGTTAGCTTGATATCGGTTGATCCAAGCACTTAGATACCATACCTATATATCTAAATGCTCAAATTTCCAGAGCTATCATCATATAATACCCTATCTACCACACTAATGACTCTAATTTACTGACTTAATGGTCCCTAGCAAGCCAGCCTAAGTTCTAATACCAAGTTGTTACACATGCATATCACAATAACTGTTAATTATGAGATTAGACTATAAAATGAGGATTAAACATAGCAACATGCATCACTCTTAAATTTTTTCAATTTAATATTCTCGTATTTTATACATTCAATCACACAAACTGATTCTACATACATATTTCATTAAGACTTGATTTCTATGATCTAGTTTTAATCATAAGGTTACATATCAAAACACTCATTCTAAATTTATTACTTCCATGCACACAAATCTTGATAATTAGACACATACCCTATTAATAAAGAAAAAATGTCACACATCACCATTTACAACTCTATTATTTCCTTAAAAGACCTAGAGTGATAAGGAATAATCAATCTTGACTAAATTGATAGATAACACTTGTGATAGATATACTCTGATGCATCAACATCTTCAATACACATGGTTTCCCTAAAACTTTGTGAGTATAAGGGAGAGATACCCTCTCAGTAATAAATAAAATAATAAAATAGTTAAAAGCAATATATGATGTATTTAGCTTTCTTGAATAATAAAAATGAAACCAAGGTAGTAATAAAAAACTAAAAGACTGACTATATAGAAGTGTGTAAATAATATTATATAATGTATCACCAACAATATGTAAATAAAAAAATCCTCATTATTCTTTTTCTGATCTTTCATTAACTTTGACTTGACTTGACTACTGAACCAACTAATACTATGTGAGTATCTGAACATAACATATTGATCTGATTAAATAAATTCTTTTTCTGGACTTAATTGAACTAAATATCTTTCTCTTGTACTTTGCCCCTGAACTCACTTGGATCATACCATTCAAGTGAAAGCCACTACTGCATGACTCACCATACAAGTGTTAAGGTAAACTGAGACCTTAAGACTTCTACTAACTCCTCGGTCTATGTCGAGTTTGACTTGTAAGGCCTGGTGGCAGGGGGCTAAACAAATGGCCAGAAATACAATGGTCCCTTCTCTCGTGTACTCATGAGGGGTGCCTTTGGGCTAAAAATGACTCCATGTAATGTGGTTCCATGAGAGATGACACAAAATATGGAGTAACTACCATAAGGAGTAAGTTCACAATATATATATATACACACACACACACACACACACACACACACACACACACACACACATATATATATATATATATATATATATATATATATATATATATATATATATATATATATATATGTATACGCACACATATATATATAGATATATATATATATATATAAATATATATAAATATATATATAAATATATATATATATATATACATACACACACACACACATATATATATATATATATATATACTCCAACTATCATGGGTACCACTAAAATCTTCAATTATTGTTGGATACCCCTACTACTAAACTGGTACCAGCAAGATCTACGATTATTGTTGGGTACTATGTTGTACTACCACTACCTAGTCGGTTGGTGTTGGGTACTTCTTATCTCTGATTCTAGGTTACTTCATCTTATATCTAATAGTTCATAGTTGGTTTCACCCTTCTCACTATAAACTTGTAGGGATGGGTTCTATAGCGTCCAGGGCATATACACCCATTGTATTTCCTTATATATATATATATATATATATATATATATATATATTATAGTGATCTCTTTTATTTTTATATTTTTATTGACTACTTGGATTACTAAATTGAACTCACTAATGATAATGAACTGAATGCTTAGATTACTGATTAACCTTCTCTCAAGGTTTCTCATTGTTCATTCACATATAATATTTCTTGCGTATTCAAATAGATATGTTGTGTATTGATATAATTATTCTTTCACAACATTTTCATATTTATGTATAGGATCACTAAAATCCTCAACTAAGGCAATGCCATTTGTGTTAACTTGCATTGGCACAACAACTCATTCATTTCTTTATAAGGATATGAACTGGAGTTTCCACATCACACAATAATAGATGTTTATGCATATACAATAATATTGAACTAGAAATCCTAAGTGTCACATGAATCACTTCAACAATCATTCTGTTAAATTAAACATGTATG
This sequence comes from Alisma plantago-aquatica, assembly GCA_963693085.1. Classification (NCBI taxonomy): domain Eukaryota; kingdom Viridiplantae; phylum Streptophyta; class Magnoliopsida; order Alismatales; family Alismataceae; genus Alisma; species Alisma plantago-aquatica. The sequence continues at coordinate 515,859,965 of OY856411.1, forward strand.
CTTTTAGAAGCATACTATGTCAGGTTTTCCATCACTGATTATTTTCTTATTACAAGATATTTATTATTTGAACTTGAAACTCTAGCTTTCCAAGACATCAAGTAAAACTAATCAAACATGTCCAATTAAATAGAAAAATATATAAGCAAGGCCATGTTATTATCTGGGTTTTCTCTAGACTTCCTTTCAAACACCTAAAATTTTTGAAATTCAGATTTAAAAAAAAATCTCATATAGATTTCTAAGTTCGATAATATTCAAGATACATAGATTTTTATCCATTTAGTCATACAAAAATTATTGGATCATATTTGGAACATTGAATGAACTATCATGAAAAAGGAATTCATGAAAACTAATTTTATGTTCATTATCATCCACAAAGAAATTGAGAATTTTAACTAGAGCCATCTATTTAAGTGCAATTTATTGAGGGATTATTTCAGGCACTCACCTTAATCTTCATATATATGATTTAAGATCCTAGGAAAAAAATCCATTTGACCTCCAATTGGATAAATTCTTCAAGAATAGATGGATCACTGTAAGAATGGGGTAGTTTACGTTAAGAAAATGATTCCTAAACCCTCTTTGAACCAACCTAGAAGTGAAAATATCTAAGATAAGTGAATAGGAGAATAAATATATCATTAGCTACATAGTTTTCTTAGCTACAACAAAATAAAATAGTTGCTATAACATTTAGTTACTCAAATTTAATCCAATAATGAATAATAGTCCATTATTCTTCCTGATCTAGAGAGAAATCTTCCTCAAATCACTCAAGAGATCACCCTAAGATAAAATCATGGATTCTTACAACTAAAGCCACTTCTAACTTGGTCAAATACCATTTACCCTCAGCCTAATATCTGGTTGGGACATCTATTGACTCTATAAAAATAACACATACATTAATTGTTTGACCCCTTAAGTGATATACAAAAATTCTAAAAATATAGTATATTTTCTGAAATACATTTTAAAATTTCATCTAATTTGTACCAATAAAATAATAAAAGTCAAATGCTATACTGATAAATTTTAGTATGTTCAGTATGACCAACCAAATATTTGTTGATAAAACTCGATTGATAAATGGGTCCATCAATCAACCAAAAATTGCAAATATTTAAGTATCATCACATAAATTTATCTAATATACCCTAAATTGTTTAAACAATTTGATTTACTAAAAAACCTTTTATCCCCCACCTATTGTTATCACTAAATTTCTCATCACATTTTTTATTAGTATGCTATTAAAATTAGTGTTTTGAGCTTCAATAAGATATAAATATAGTAAATTGGGATTTCTATTGAAATCCTACAAAGTTCCAACTATGTATCTGAATAAGAAGAATGCATATCTAGATTAGATATAAAATTCATTTGAACATATGAAATTTAATTTTAGGTTATTATAACCCTCATTACCTACTAAGTAGGGGAAGGGTCATTATGAAAAGAGTCCTTGTTGACCTTTGGGGCCGAGTCAACATTGATTGAAGTTGTTGAAGTGGTGGTGTATTATATCATTCTGTGAAGGAAAAGGACAAGCAGCCCCAGTGTTCTCAGAAAATGAGTCTTTCCCGATCAGTCCTATTGAGGCCTACAAATTGAGGGGAATAACTTTGCTTATTCCACACATATTGGCTTTTGTAGATTTTGAGTCACAGAAGACCGAGTAGTAAGTAAGATTCTTCTTCTTAGGCAACCTCCCTTGAAATTTCCGCTTGTGTGTTGTTGAATTTAGTTTTCTCTAAGATAGAGGAAGTCAAGATGGGGAGTTTTGATGTGATGTTCATCTATGTCATGTTGCATATGTCCCTATTTTGAGAGAGATAATATTAGTATTGATCCCTTTTTAGGACCCTCTTAGTCATTCCTTTTGCTTTGTCTTTGTTGTTATGACTCCTACTTTTGAAAATGTATCCAAAATTGAACAACTTCCCCTACATGAACAATGGACTATAGTTCCAAGGAAGTCAAGTTGGGCTATAGATCCAGATAATCCTTGAGCATGAAAAGTCCCAAGCCGCTCAATGATTATCTAAAGACGGTCACTTTATGTAGATGGCATCCATTTGGGATTTGTTCAGGAGCAAAGTGTAAAGTGATGTTGGATCTCCATATGTGCTTCATTTGTAAGCATATATTTTAATTTTCATAAATGAGCTATTCTTCAGAGATAATGTTGGTCAAGTGATTGATTTCCTCTCTAGTGTTGTGGGTGCAATTTATTGAAAAGAAACTATTATTCCATAAATGCTAGCCGAGATGTATGAGTGATTAGATAAAGCACACTCGAGTACAAAGATGTGGTGACCTTTCAAGGTCTTATAGATTTATCTGGGGATGCATATCAACCTTCTATATTTATGGAGTGTTCAAATAATCACTACGTCATAGAGAAGGAATACATGTCCAGGCATATTCAAGTTGGTGAGCCTCTTCAGCTGCATGGTGAATTTCTTGGTGTCTTGCTAGTTTGATGTTAACAGATGTCCATTGTGGATGGATGAAGTTACATCTTGATAACTCAGTTTGTGGGATTGCAATGACTAGTTTTTAGTAGTTGATCATCTTATCTAAATTGGAGCATCATGTTGCATAGTATTCAATGTTGGTGTTGAGACATTTCAACCGGTTCTAGTGTGCATATCAGATTGAAGAGATTCCATCAATTTTCAAGAAGTTCATGACTAACTCTCAAAAGGTTCAAGAGGCAGTGGAAAAGATGTGATTGAACCAATAAAATATGACTCATGAATTTTTTCCTGTCAACCAAGATTGCTCCTCAGAATATTTGGAATGGATTGCATCAACATATCAATGGTAGTATCATGTGATCGTTCAGGAGGACCGACATGAAGTTTCCATTTATTTAGAGTCTTTTTGAATGTTTTTTTTCATGTGTCCTCTTGAGATGTTGAGTTTTGTGAGTGCTTTATTTTGTATTTAAAAGTTTTCCTGAACATTCATGATATATGGAACCATCTTTGGGTACTTCCTCCATGATGTTCTTATCATGTATCAATACTTTTGTCTGTGCTGATTGTGAGGTGATTAACACTATGATCCCCCTTTGATGAATTAGGCAACCATGATTGATCTACACCTCCTACCTATGCATTTAGTGCATCAAGGATGGTTTTTAATAAAAACATCTATCAGGGCCAACTCCCCTTCATCCACTTCTCTTAGTGAAGTCACAAGGTTGAAACCCCAATCATTTTAATCCATCACCCACCTCATTCTCCTACTGGTGGGTGATTCCTACCTTCATAGCCCATTCTTCTATGAGAGGGATCTTTAGGACATGGATTAGGGGATGTACTGGACCTTGATTTCATGCTAGATGCTAAAGTCATGTCATGTAATTTGTGTATATGTGGCAATTCCCTACCTAGTTGAGCCAAGGTGCCAGATGTCAGAGATACCCCATTGGGCTTCAATATGACATAATTTAGTGTAGTGATCCATCACAAGCATGTGTTTCCCTAGTTAAAGGGATACTTTACAATTTCTTGAGATATGTCCACTTGTTGTGTATCTTTTTCAATTGAAGTTTTGAGTGGACATTGATGCTCATGGCCTTAATATGAGAGCTTATGATTCTGTGAGGAAGGAATGAGGCTTACCTAGTGATGGTTTCCCACCTCATTGTTCCTAGGTTGGTCCATGTGAAGATTAGTCTCACCTCCTTTTGAGGATGAGGTGTGGATAGACACAAGGAGTTTCAATTTTCATTTCATCCCTCTAGAGATCCCTTTAGGTTGAACCTAATAGTTGTCATCATTATATGTGAGCTCCATCTAGATATGGATGTTGGTGCAATTTTTCTTGGGGTTACACACTAATTAATTGAATTATGACTAGATGAAACCCTAGGCACACAACACACTTGGGATCTTTTGATACTTATAAGGGCCTAACTAACACACCCACTTAGACTAATACACTAACCTACAGGCGCACGAGGTCTTATTATAGTATAGGCAAGCGAAAAGAATAGGGACGATCCACAGGGAGAGAGTAGCCACTAAACCTAAGTTAGTGTAACTATGTTCCTAAAGTGGAGTCTAGGGTTCACGGCCTAATTGGGTTTTGTTTTATTAAACTAAAGGTCCAAGCAAGAAATGAAAGAGAACAATAAGAAAAACCTAAGCTAACCCCAAACTAGTTAAGTTTTAATTAGCAAGAAATTCAACTATGAAAGAAAGGGAGCAATTAGACTAAGAAAAACTAAGATTTCTAGTTAAGTTCTAACTAGCAACCTAGAAGTTACAACTAGTAAAGCTAAGCAAGAAACTACACTAGACTAAGAAATTAGCAAATTAGGGCAAGAAAATAGCTAAACTAACACTAGGTAAGAAAAGCAAGCACAAAGGGAGACTAACTACACTAGTAAGATTTAACTACCAAGAACAAGGAAATTATCTAAGAAGCCATTAAAGCAAGTAACAGAGCAATCATGAGCTAACAACAAAAAAATTAGGGTTTCAAGCAAGTTATGAAGGCGTGGGTTGTTTAGGGGAATATAACTAGGATTACTGTTGGTGTTATAACATGCAAATTCCATCCATTTTTTATAGATTGAAAAACCAAACAACAAGACAAATGCTAGGGAATTACCCTAATCTACTAGTTGTCCATGGATGGTGTAAGGTGTGCGAAGGGGAAATACACCCTTGCACACCCTATCCAACCTTACAAGGAGAAATTGAACTAGGGATTAGGTGAAATTCCAATAGGATTTGGAAATCCTAGGTTTATAGAGTAGGTGTCCTTAGGGCTATTGTGAGTCAAAGGTAGGAATGAAGAGTGGAGGTAAGGGTTTTTCAACTTACATCACTCATCATTTAGCTTTTAGTAAACTCCTAGGAAATTTCATTAAGCACTCCAACACTAGCTACTTAGAGCTTACAATTATAAGTAAGATAGGGGATATGTATGTGGGAAGATAGAGTGCTATCAACGGATCCACTAGTTGGACCTAGGAGAAATCCCTAAAATAGTCTCATAGAAACCATCCTCTCTTAGAGTCTAAGTGGTTTCAATCATAAATCAACAAGCAATCCATTATTTTAAGAACAACCCACAAGAAGAAGTATGGAAAATAAGAGAAAAGTAGAAGATAATCATTATAAAACGAATCTAGAGAGTTTACAAGTTATTTTTCTCGAATATGGTATCAAAGTAACATTTTCTACCCCAAACAGACCACCTAGAGGGGCTTAGCTACTCATAGTACAATAAAAAGAAGTAGAAGAAGAAGATGTAGCCATGGAGCTCGTGGAATATCCCTTATTCTTCACCTCCAACAGCAAGTGAAGCTCTTTCTCCCTCCAAAGTGGATGCCAAGCATGGAATGGTGGATGTAAATGGTCAAAACCTTAGAAAAATAGGGTTTTGAGGTGAGGGAAGGTGGAAATGAGGTGGAGGTAGGTGGAAGTAGGTCAGAGCTCCTTGAATGCAGTGGGTAGGTGGAAATGAATTCTAGGGGGTGTAACCTTGTGTTACATCCACTACCTAGATATATATAGGTGGTAGGGAAGCATTGGTTAAGTGGGGCATGTTTGGGTAAAACAATGTTGAAAAAGCTAGGTTTTGGGTAGAAACACAGCCATGGTGGGTATAAAGTAGAACAACCATTCTAGGAGAGAAAAATCGTGTTGGGGGAGTGAAAAATTCCAGGTTGATATGCGGTAAATGAAGGCTGGTGGCACGACCGTGGTGGGGGCTAGGTAGAACAGTCATGCTGGGGAGCATGATCATGGTGGGTGATGGACTTGGTCATCACGCTCATTTTTCCTCTATCCAGCATGAGCATTCTAGCTGGCACAACCATGTTGGGGTCTTCTTGGCATGCTCGTGCTGGCTAGCATGGTCGTGGTGTCGAGGTTGTTGTAGCTTGGAAATTTCCTTGAATCAACTTATGATTTTGAAGTTGGCATTCTGTGTCACCATGGCCATGTTGGTGTCTATTCATGCACTTTGAGCTTTGATCCTTGGGATCCATGGACATCTTATCTTCAACTTGATCCTTGGCCATTAGGGTTGTGTTGGGGGAGCATTTGAGCCTTCTTTGGATTCCTCCATGGGTGGAGGAATCCTATAACTCCTTCCTTCTCTCCTATCCATCCAAGGCATGTTCCAGGTACTTGAAAAACATACATAGAGTGTCCATAAGTGCATTTAATAAAGAACCATTTATTAGGGGAAATAGCTTGCAATCTAACATGTCTAGATTTGATTAAAATGCAAGAAGACACAAGGATGATGCCCTAAAATAGGGATACATCACCACCCAAATCTTAAAATATACTTGTCCTCAAGTATGCTCCAACTCATTTCTCTTCAATTTTTACAACAAACAAGAATGAAAAATGCATTGCAAAAGGTGTATATTGACTAAATGAACTCAATGATGATTAAGTGCATGTACTTCACCTCTTTAATCTCCTCTTTCACAAACCAACCATGATTAAAGAACTAAGCATACAAACTTCAAATATAGAGGATAGAATGCACAATCAATCTATATGGCTTTCTTAAAGCTCTGGGTAAATTGTTTCATGATGGTGACAATAAAAAAATGACAAGGATTGCTCTTTTACCTTCATGCATTCAATCTCATATGACAAAAACACACTAAGTGATCCACATGGCTGTTCAAAAGGGCAAAATGAGCTAGGTTCAATGTTTCCTAGCTCAATGGGCATGTACATAGAAGAAAGGGTTGCAGTAAGAGGTTGGAATACTATTACATAGGAGCACTCATCTTTTCTTTATTTAGATGCTATTACATAGGAGCATATTTTATTTTCATTTTACATTTTATTTTTCTTTTTTCTTTGCCCTTGGGGTAGGTAGGGCACATGGTGGTGAGAGTGAAGCAGGGAGGTATAAATCTGACCACCCCAAAATTTTGGAGGTGGCAAGGCTGATATGTGCTCTTTGGCATCTTTTCATGAGGTAGATGGGTAAGAAATGGTGAAAGAAAAGGGAGTCAACAAGGGGTCACTAGTGTGGGTTTCAACATGATATCTCCTGCATGAAGTTACTCCAACAAATTCATCAAACAATGATGCATCACATGAATGAGCAATAAGAAAATCACACTTTTATCATGAGATTCTAAAAACCGTATGTGCTTGTAGCTTTCTTAAATCACAATTCAACTTTGCACAAGCATGAAAGAGGTGATTCACATGTAAAAAGTCAAGCATTGAGTCCATCTGGAAATCTAAATGAGAATGTAGCATGTATTTATAAAAGATTAACATTTTAGTTCACTAAGTTGAGATTGGGTCAAAACATGTTTTTACACAAGAAATTCTAATTTTGGGCAAAATGGGCCAAAATGGTGCCAACTTGCATTCAATCACATCTACACCTACATCTAGGAAATAAAAAGAATAAATCAAGAAAATCCTAGCTAAAACACAAAAAAATTATGAAAAATCTACATGAAATGCAATGCATAGCATTAAGTGGCATGAAAAAATATTTTTTTGAAAATTTTTACAAAAATTGCATCAAATTAAACTACATGGTATGCATGTATGCAAGAAGAAATAAATATACACTAGATAGGGTGAAGCCAAACATCATTCAGACAAATCAAGATGGGAAAGAGTGAAATAAGATCAACAAAATGAGAATGAGTGAGAAAGGGCGCATACTACCCTAACACCCCAAACTTTTGAATCATGCTATCCTCAACATGAAACTAAAGATTAGGTGTGATAGGGTACGAGTCACTTTTGTAGTGGTGATGGATCCTGAGGTGGTCCTTCATATGGTGCATGTTTCTAGTAATAGATTCCAAACTGGTCCAACTATGGAGGCAAGTATGTCTCCTGGTACCCAGACAAAGCTCCTCAGAAATCTTCCCCCCATCGGGGGTTCCTATGAACTTGAACTTGCTAGTAACGGTACATGTGGTTTATCTAGTGGTGCATCTATTGCTAGTCCAATCACAAGTACTGTTGACTCTACTGAATCTCCTCCAACTAAGCATGAATGGTTGACATGTCATATGCAATTGTTGGAGGTGGTTGCACATCAAACTCCTCATGCCTCTGTCTTGTGCGGCAAGGCTGCTCTAGAATACATTGCTTCTTGGGGATATCTATCTCTCCTCCTCCTTCGAGTAAGTCAACTGGAAGTTCTCTGTAATCCTCCCTAGGGGATTTTCTTTCCCATTTGGCAACTAGTGTTGGAATATTAACCAGTGGCTTTATACCATTAAGAAGAATAGCACAATGATAGGGTAGATCTAAAGTAGTGTTAGGGTACTTAGGGTTCATATTATATATGATATTTTTCTCCTTGATGGAGATCATTTGGGATCTTGCAAGATAGTTTAAGTCAACCAACTTTGCTTAGTCTACCTTTGTAAGGACCATAAGATCAAAATTAAGAGCCTTTTCTATGGTGGTCACAATACCTCCCATTATGAATGGATTTTTTTTCTCTTAGAGGGGATTGTCTTCAAATGATGAATCATCATAGCACCCAAATTTACATGACCACCAATTACCATCACAGACATCACAAACAAGACTTTTTGTGATCAACAATCTTGGTTATCATATTGGCCAAAGAAAGTGTTAGCTACAATCTTCTGAATGTACCTTAAGGCGGGGTTGAATAAATTACTTTGTTTTTGAAAAGGTGCCTTGGCCAGTGAAAGTCTCCACATGGTTGAGTAGTTGCATTTTCCATTCTTATAAAATTTTCCACCATCAAATTTTTGTTCCATCTCTGATGTTGGTGCAAAGATTTTGTTATCTGGGAGGACTTTAGAACATGTGCGGAGTCATTAAGCCTGAATTGAATAGCATTCTCACCTTAATACATTACCTTCTTCAATGACCCATAACATTCATGGGTTGTCTTAATGTATGTCTCTTGTACCTCAATCAGCTATTTGTATAGCCCAAGTGAAATTAAGTAATTCTTGGCATAAACATGGATCCCTAGGTCTTGAATTGTATTATGGTAAGCATATCTCATGGGGATCACTCTTCTTGTAATGCATTCTGGCTGAAGAGGTCTCACATATGTATTCCTTGGATATGTTCTCCCAAATGTAGCTCCTTCAAGCTCTTTCCTCAAGAATTTTAGTATGTCCTCTTCCAGCTTTGACAAAAAGTCAACCGGATCATACTCTACCTCCTCAATCTCAGTGTCATCCCCCTCTTCTTCTTGATAGTTGTGGGACCCCAAACTTGTGTCTAAGTACAAGAGCACCATCTCAATTGGCACATCATCATCTTCTTCAATCGACAACCTTTGAATAGCGGGTTATTGTACGATATGTGGTTGTGTTGAAGATGTGTAGTGCCTTGTCGGAGTAGGTCACAGAGGTAGTCATAATGAGGGAGCAGCAGCAGCCTTCTTGGCCCTTCTCTTGCAGACTGGAGCCTCAACTTCTACAAAATCAATGAGATCTTCAGTTTCTTCTTTTTCCTCCCCTTCACCATGAATGTTTAAGCTTGAATCTGAGTTGTAACTAGAGAAGGGCTGTAGATGGGAACCGCTCACCACTGTCGAGCGTTGCAAGGAGCCATATATGGAATTTAACGGAAACAAGATCGGGCTGTGAGAAGGTGGGGTGACATTTGAGGCCTTGTTTGTTCATATCTTACCTCCCATTATGACTATGAATCCATCTTGAATCCCTTTCTTGATTTCCTTTCTCTCCTTCTTCATCCTTGCAAGAGATTTGGTAGAAATTAGAGGAAGAACATGGATTTTCTCCCTTCTAAAGAGTTGGGGAGGATTTGTATGATAGGTGGAGAAATGGAGGTAAAGCAAGGTTAGAAAGAGGAGTTGGATGTAGAAGAAGACCCTTGGGGGCTTGAGGGAATTCGAATGGAGGTTGGGGAGGAGGATTAATCTGATTAGAGGTGATTGGAGTTGCCCTAAATTGTCCAGTGCACGGAACAAGCGTGTTGTGCGAACACAATTGTGTATGGCTGTGTTGATGAAGATTGGATTCAGGGTTTTAAGTTGTGGGTCTGGGCCACAACCAGTCTGGCTATCATGGCCATACTAGTCGGACACCATAAGGTCTGTGTTGGTCAGAATGGTTGTGTTGAACGGACCCAAAACATCAACATTTCCCTATCAAATGACCATATCCATCACATCTATTCCATGTCATCATGGCCATGGTGGCTCATCTTAGCTAAAAAGATTCCAATTTTCTCAAGTCCTTCAATCCATCTCATTTTATTTAATTCCTTTTATCCACTTGATGTGTCATCATTTATATTCACTGAAATTTACCCTTTCTTCCAAACTCTAACCTATTTCACCTATCACATTCAAAATCTAAATAAAAACTATTAAACACAAGTATGTGTGTGTATTTCTTGGTTTCTTAGAATGTGGAAAAAAACTAAAAGTATCAAAAAGTGAAGGTTGGGTGCAAAAGATCCCAAACTTGGGTGGGTTTCCTCCCACTAGCGCTAAGTTTTATGCCTTTAGCCAGGCTTCTTGATTCTTAGACACTCAACCTCTTGAGAACCACAAAACACCTTCACCATAGTACAGATTTATCATGTGCATTCAAGGACATCTCTTCATCAATAGGAATATTCAACCAACATGCCAGTATCAAAACTTTGATTGCCTTTGTTGGGCCTAATTTCAACCAGAACCTTCAATCTTTGTCTATTGATGTTGAACTCCTTTGCACCTTCTTTTTCATTGATCACTAGAGCACTAGATGGATATACATTTTTCACTTGGTATGCTCCTTCCCACCTTGATCTAATCCTTTTGGGGAAAATTTTCATTCTTGAGTTATACAACCACTCCCATTGTCTGGGCTCAAAAGAGTTCTTTTTGATTAACTTGTAATGCAAGAACTTTATTCTCTCCTTATAGATCTTGGATATCTCATTGGCTTCATGCCTCATTTCCTTCAATTCATTGACTCACAACTTTAGTCTTACCCAGGCAGTGTCCACATCCATATTCATAAACTTTAGGGCTCACAACACCTTATATTGCAATTTTATGGGTGGATGACAAATTTTTCCATATATGAGCTCAAATTGTGTGATCCAAATTGGGTCCTTAAATGTAGTAATATACACCCACAAAGCTTCACTGAGTCATACAGACCAATACTTATGGTCCAATCTCACAGTATTCTCAAGAATGATCCTTATCTCCTGGTTGGACAACTCAACTTGACCACTAATTTGAGGGTGGTAAGGAGTAGTCTGATAACATCAGTTTTGATGCACTTTTATTAGCCTTTTTCATAATAAAAATTATTAGAAATAATGTTTATATGTTTAGTTTTACTCATTTTAACCTCAATTCACCTAATGATAGGTTCTAAATCAGTTTTGTTGATATTTGAAGGAGTTTGGCACAAATATAATGAAAATATTGAAGTATGAGCAATTGCTCGACACACTCGAGGTTGCCATCGAGCAAGATTATCGACAATACTATTGAGTGCTACATTGACTAGCAAATGATGCCTCCACAACTACTTGTCGAGTAAACACTATTGAGAAATTCAAACAATCATCCATCAGGGGCACATCAACAAACCTGTCAAAGCTAAGTCGACAAACTACCTCAAAAGAAGAAACATTGATAGGATTCTATCGGTACCAAGCTATTGAATGAATCCTCGGCAATGCTATCGAGGGATGAATCATCGAAACAAGTATTGACAAACCAGATGATAGATCATGACGAAGTCTTTATTGATGACCAGAGGCCACTTGTCGAGGAGACGTTTCGACATCACTGTCGACGTCATTATCAAGACAGACAAAAATTGATAGTTCTTTGTCAAGAGCAAGCCTCATTGACATTGTTGTCTAGCGACAGGTCTATCGAGGAAACACTTCATCAACACTGAGCCTCGATAGGAAGGTCGATTCCACTTGGACCACCAATCTTGACATGTGCTGGTCAAAGACTATAAATAGATCCCCAAAGTCTTGCTTTAAAAGGATCTTGAACTGCGGGAGTCCTTAGAGCTAAAAGGTTGCCTGCCAAGTTCAGAGCCAAGGACAAGAGTTGTCGATATGTCTGTCTATTGACCTGACTGACAATATCTTCTCTTGGAGATTCAACTCTTCACCGTCAACAATCAAAATGGACCTACTCTACACCAAGCTAGGATATAAGGGAGGAGGAAAGTTGTCGATGTACATGTCGACCACTTGCCTGATCAACTGAGAGGTTGGTAGATCGATCATTCACTCTACCTTTGTATCGATACTTCCCTTTTCTTTCCTTATCATGACTTGTTCACATTGTAATCCATTCGTTTCTATTACCATGAGTGGTTAAACTTCATAACTTAGGTTGGGAGTAGCCATCAAGCCTCCCAACCATGTACTTGTTCATCTTTCTATTTTATGGCATATGTTCTTTAAAGTTTTGTTCTTATACTCTTATTTTAATTTGTTGATTGATGATTAGATACCCTCTTCCGATGTTTGATATGAATAATATTTGAGAGAATGATTTCAACTAGATATGGAGTATAAGATAGTAACAATACATGAGAGTGAGGAGATATTATAACAAAAAGTCATATGGTTCTTCCCTTGATCTTTCGGTTAATACCTCAAGAGAGATGATCGTGTTAAATAGAAATTTTTATGGATCTTGAGAGAACCAAGGAACATATAATTTTTTATGGTTGTTTGCAAAATGAGTAGAGAAAATATATAAAATAGTATTGAAGGTTTTATATGGTTGTGGTTGGCTTGATTGGTGAAACTCAATCCAAGTTTTCCTTATTTTTTCTTTTATATTTCATAACTTAAATTTACTTCTTAATTAGATTAACTCATTCCTTAATAAGAACAACATAAAATTACTCTTTCGGTTAGACTAGACTAAGCTAAGGTCTCACATTTTTATTCTGTTATTCCCCTTATCCATGTGTTCGACCATGTACTGTTGTAACAGACTCTATATTGACTTGCAAACATCTCTTCTAGTGAGGTATAAAAGTAACGTCTGATATTTTTGATTGGATAATCGTGTTTACACTTTTGACCCACAAAAAAGAGTGATCAACTTTTGTCTCCATTGTTGGGGATAAGGCAATGGATACGCTTTAAGAACTTGTGGTCTACTTAGCATTAGTCATTGCTTCTAAACTTTATAAAAAAGTATTTTGATAACATTTAAAGATATTAATTAGGCTTTTAATTAATTATCACTCCCACTATTTTATTCAAATTGACAACCCTCACTACCAATACTGAAGATTGTAATGCACAATCGTCTATGTATTCTTTTGAAATTATTTATTTTCTAGAATGTTGCTTACGTTTCCAGTCTTAGATGCTAATCTGTTCAATATTTTTCCTACAGGTAGTCAAACATAATTTCTAGTTCACCCTGAAGTTCCCTATTGAATTTCCAGAGGCATATATCTTCCTCATCGAACCAATGGAAACACAGAAGCCACTCACTGATCCTGAGAATAAGACCTCTCTTTGCTCATTAGTAACGGGATGCGTAAATGATAATAGAGACCCTATTATTTTACCTCGCATACCGATAGGTAATTTTGAATTGAAGCCTGGATTAATCAACATGATTCAGAATCATATGTTCCGAGCAAATTATGTGGAGGAAAATTGTTACCATCATATCGACACCTTCAAAATTTTATGTGACACCTTCAAAATGAATAGGGTTCCTCAAGAATTTATTTATATGAAGGGTTTTTGCTTCTCTCTCAAGGACAATTCCCTGCAATGGTACCTTTCTCAAAAGGGGTTACATCTTGGCAATAAATGTCTGAAGCTTTTATGAACAAATTCTATCATGTGAAGAAGATTGTCATATGCAAGGATAAGATTATCGACTTCAAGCAGAAACCCTCAGAAAGTCTATATGATGCATGGGAGAGATATCAAGAATATCCGAGAGATTGTCCACACCATGGGTACGAAGAAGGATTTATTTCCACCACCTTCTATGAAAGTCTTACATTGATAGAAAGGACATCTCTAAGTGTTGTAGCTGGTAGTGAATTTATGAAGCACAATGTAGAAACTACGAAGGAGTTTATCAACAACATGGATCGAATCCAAGCTGGCAGAGACTATGAAAGAAATTCTGCTACAATTTTCTTTGCTACTAGGAGTAGTTCTCTCAACTCAAGGTTACTGGAAAACCTCAACAACAAATTAGACAAGATGGCAGTCTACGTCCAAAATCTAAAGGAGGTCAATTCAAAGCACTTTACTGAATCAACCATAAAGTGTGTCACTTTTGGATAAGGTGGTCACAGTGTAGACCATTGTATCTACAATCATGAAGAATAAGACACAGAGACAAATAATGTGTCATATGTCAATTGCAGATGCCATGATCATCCTAGTTTCTCCTACGGGAATACCTGAGTAGCACAAAATTCATATCAATTGAATCAATTAGCCCAATCCTTTGGTAGGGTACAAGGGCAAGTTGTGGAAAGAGGAACTCCACCCGTATTTTAGCAAAATAGGCCTCAGCCTCAAGGAAACTTCAATGGACAACGAGGAAGTTTGTTTCTACAACACTAGAAATCTATATCTAATCTAGAATCCTTAACTAAAAGGTTAGGGGAATGTGTGGTGAGAAACAACAACATCCTTGCAAACACACAAACACAAATGTGCAATGTGAACACCCAGATTATTGATCTACAATCTCATAATCAGATCATTGATCAGCAATTGACATCTATAGAAACCTCTATCAAACACCCAGTAGGATCGTTCCCTTCGGGAACTAAACAAAATCCAAAGAATGAAACTGCAAAGATGGACACGCTCCATTATGGAAATACATCCTCTAAACCTCAGCAAGAATAATTGATTTTTGAAAAGAAGCCACTAAGGAAGTTGTCCCACTAACAAAGAAGTCATGAGGGACAAACAACTTCATTCCTTCATTGAGAACACCAGAGGTTCCGTCAGGGCCACCTTTTCTGCATTGTTTTGTCAAAGCACAACTGGAAAAGAGATACACAAAGTTCCTTGATGCCATTAAGAAAACCCACCTAGATATTCCTCTGCTTGACGTCATTGATGAGATGCCTACATATGCCAAATTCTTGAATGATCTCATCACAAAGAAAAGAAGGAGGAGAGAGTTGGAGATAGTTGATCTCATGAGGATGGCATCTTCTTTCTGTCAATCAACAATGCCTATAAAACAAAAAGACTCTGAAGCTTTTATTATACCTTTCCTTATTGGAGATAAGTTGGCACTATATGGTCTTGCAGATTTGGGGGCTAGCATCAGCCTCATGCCCTATAGCTTGCCACTAGGTTGGGACTGATAAACATCATCAAATCCAATATGTAAATTCAGATAGTTGATAATTCCTACACCAAACCAGTTGGGGTCATGGAGGATAGCCCGATCAGAATCATGAACTTCCTTATTCCATGTGATGTAGTAATGATAGATGTGGTAGAAGACCCTAATTGCCCAATGATTTTTTGGCAACCCTTTCTTTCAATAGAATGTGCTTTGATAGACATTGTAGATGGGTTGATTACCATAAGAGTAGGGAATGAATCTTTTGATTTCCACATCCTCAACCACATGAAGGCCCCTTCTTCGGTAGATACAAGTTATTTCGCCGAATGTTGTAACCATCTTGTCACAGAGATTCAGGAGCACAATGCTATATTTGATCCTTTAATGCGAGCTTTGACCAATCCTACTTTAGGAATTGAGGATCCCAAAGTTGAGGAGATCTTGGCTTACTTGGAAGCTGTAGAAGAAGAAGAAGAATTTCAAGGGACCATCAAAATGGTAAAATATGCTTCCCTCCAGCGAGAACCAAAGGATGTGTCTACCATAAGAACTCCACCAAAACTCAAACCTCTTCCTGAAGTTAAAATATGAATTTCTGGATGATGAGCAGCGGAACCCAGTGATAAACAATGCACAACTCTCTCTTGAACAAAAACAACTTCTTCTATCTGAACTTAGGGCTAGGAAGAAAGCCCTTGGATACTGCATTTATGATATAAAAGGTCTAAGTCCAACCATTTGCATGCATAGAATCAACCTCGACAAAAGTGTGAAACCACGCATGTAAGGGAAAAGGAAGCTTAATGATAAGATGTGTGAATTAGTATGCAAAGAAGTCATCAAACTCATTGATGCATGTATAATATATGCCATCAACAACATCAACTGTGTGAGCCATGTACATGTGGTACCAAAGAAAGGAGGCATGACTGTGGTCAAAGATAGTGATAGAAAAGAGTTGGCCACCCGTACAGTAATGAGATGGTGTATGTGAATTGACTGTAGGTTACTAAATGTAGCTACTTGCAAGAACCATTTTCCCCTCCCATTTATTGACCAAATTTTATAGAGATTGGCGTATCATTCACAATTCTGCTATTTGGATGGGTACTCAGGATTCTATCAGGTACCTATTCATCTAGACAATCAGGAGAAGAACTTATTTACCTATCTATATGGGACATATGCTTTTCGTCGCATGCCTTTAGACCTATGTAATGTACCAATCACATTTCAGAGGTGCATGTCTGCAATTTTCTCTGATCTGGTAGAAGAACTTATGGAAGTCTTTATGGAAGACTTCTTGGACTATGGGACATTTTTTGAAGATTGTCTAAAGAATCTATCCCTTGTTCTCCGATGATGTGAAGAAAAACAACTAGTTCTTAATTGGGAAAAGTGCCATTTCATGGTGTGAGAAGGATTTGTTTTAGGGAACAAAGTTTCTGAAGTAGGTATAGAGGTAGATGAAAGTAAGATAAGCAATTTTTGAACTCCTACCTCCTTTGACTATCTCCTTTGTTGACAATTTCTTGGGACACACCAACTACTATCGATGATTCATTAAAGATTTCTCTAAAATAGCAAATCCTCTTTCTAGTCTGCTTGTAAAAGATACACCATTTGTCTTTGACGACAATTGTCTTAAAGATTTCCATACCTTGAAGGATGCCCTCACCACCGCACCCTTCATGCAAGCTCCAGACCGGGATCTTCCCTTTGAGCTAATGTGCGATGCTAGTGACTATGTTATTGGAGCAGTTTTGGGACTGAAAAAAAGACAAGAAACATCATGTCATATACTACGCTAGTAAAACTCTCACCGAAGCTCAGGTGAATTATACAACCACCGAAAAAGAGATGTTGACTATTGTATATGCTTTCGACAAGTTTAGCTCCTATCTCCTAGAAGGGAAAGTAATCATATATAATGATCATGGTGCAATCAAGTATCTTATGTAAAGGAAAGATACCAAACCTCAGCTCCTCCGGTGGACTCTTTTGTTGTGGGAATTTGATCATGAGATAATTGACAAAAGGGATCAGACAATGTCATGGTTGATCATCTCTCATGAATAAGGATCGAAGAAGACCATCCCCTTCCCATAAATGAATCCTATCAAGATGAGTCCCTTTTTCTTATTCACTCTTTAGACCAATTCACTCCTTGATACGTAGATTTCTATAATTATCTTTCCTATCAACAGTTGCCTCCTAAAATGACATATAATCAAAATAAGAAGCTCTTTTCTGACATAAAGAACTACTATTGGGACAATCCTCTCCTATTCAGGAAATGTGTAGATAACATCTACCGTCACTATGTAGATCATGATGAAGCTCATGCTATATTAGAAAAATGTCACACAACTCCATATGGAGGACATTTAGGCATTGAGAAGACTACACTAAATATCCTAAATTCTGGTTTTTATTGGTCAATCATCTTCAAAGATTCACATGCTTATACCAAACAATGTGATGCATATCAGTGCACGGGGAACATCATCAAAAGGAATGAAATGCTTATGGTCGAACAGATTGAAGTCAAAATATTTGATGTTTGGGGGATTGATTTTGTGGGACCATTCCCACCATCTTCTGGAAGTAAGTATATTTTGGTAGTTGTTGATTACATTTCCAAATGGGTAGAAGCTATAACTTCCTCTACATGTGACTCAAAAATAGTCATGTGCCTTTTCACAAAGATAATATTTTCCAGATTTGGCATCCCTAGAACAATTATCAATGATGGTGGTTCACACTTCATAGAAAAATAGCTTGAAGGTTTTATGAATAAGTATGGAGTCAAACATAAAATATCTACTCCATATCATCCTCAAACTGTTGGCCAAGTAGATGACTCTAATTGGTATATTAAGTAAATACTTGATAAAATAGTAGGGAGATCTTGAAAAGACTAATCGTCCAAACTCGATGATGCTTTATGGGCATATCGAACTACTTAGAAGATGCCTATCAAGACAAATCCTTATCACCTCATCTATGGCAAGTCATGTCACCTTCCCTTAGAACTAGAATACAAATCCTATTAGGCAATCAAGACTCCAAATTTGGACGTTGATCGGGCGAAAGAGGCACTTCCTGTAGATACAAGAGTTAGAAGAACTTTGTCTACATGCTTATGAGAACACCAAAATCTACAAAGAGTGCACCGAAATTTGGCATGATTCTTGCATCAAGCGGAAAGATATATCTGAAGGCGACAAGGTTCTTTTGTTTAATTCAACACTTCATCTATTTCCAAGAAAACTTTGATCTTGATGGTCCGGGCCCTTCACAGTTGTCACCATCTATCCCTTTAGTATGATGGACATCCAAAGTGAGAAATCTGATACCTTCTCAATCAATGGTCATCATCTTAGAAGATATTACGAAGATGAAGCTATCACTAGAAAATCTGACTTTGCACTGTCTGATGTACCGGCGACTAAATAAGACGTCCAAGAGTCCATCTAACATACTACAAGTAAGTGCTACTTGGGAGACAACCCAAGCTTTTTCCTTTCTATCATTTTCGAATTGTGTTATTTTCTTTTCCTGCTGAATTTTGTTTCTCAAAGAAAAACTTTTTAAATAAGTCCCATCTAAATCAAGATGGATATATGTTTTGTAAATGATGATTGGAAGACAATCACTTAATTGTGATCTTTCAACCTAAATTCGGATTCGCTTTATCGACCTTAAATTTTGTACATCTTGTTGAAAACACAATTGATAGTGTCAATCGATAGCCTCATTAGCTGTTTGTCGATCCTTCTGATCGATAGAATCAAAGAACAACATGTCGACTGATAGATGTCGATAGTGATTTATTTTTAGATGTTGTACTAGTCGATAGCTGTGTTGAGAACCCATGACTCTATCGATCGATAGTGATTTTTATTTGACTCGAATCCACCACCTGGGTACCCGATTAGGTTTCACCAACTCTAACCCTTGACTATAAATATAAGACCACTGGTAAGTTTTTATTATCACAACCTAATCGAATCGAAGCCCTATATCTTTGATTGTATGTGTGTTGACCTTTTAATCGACCACTCCGATCGAAACACTTCAACCACCACCTCACCTTTTCCATCATCTGTTTCAGTCGACTGGTATTCCAATCTTATCGATCGACATAGTTATCGACATCTTCAAACATTTTTTGTTGATAGATTAAACACCAATTGATTTCATTTATATATACCCTGCATTCAAGCCAAAGGATGGTCAACAACATTGTCGATCGTGCTCATTCGAAAAAGCCATTGACCTATCAGATATGATTCTTATCGATCTTTTCCTGTCAACCTTGGTCATCGATATCATGTTTTTGAGTATTTTGATCGACAATTTCTCCATTATTCTATCGCCCCATCTGTTGATAGAAGTACTCACACACACTGCATAAATACTAATTACATGCCAACTTTTGGTTGTTTTATAGTGACAGCTCAGCAAGGAAGTTCTACCTCAGCCCTAGGAGGTCCATCCAAGACCGGAGACAAACGACCTTGTTCTGACCAACCATTTGATGAAGGCGATAAGAGAGCACGGGTCAATGAGCCTAAATATGCACCTCAAGGAACAATTGGATCTACCCTGTTGTGTATCCTTCTGACCTTGCACCAGTGCACATCTAGAGGAAAATAAGGCGATGTGCCGTAGAACCATCAAGCCAACTAGGTTCATTTTATCATATGTTCTAGAGTAACTGGGCATCAAGACCCGAGTTAAGGAGCTACTGACCAAGTCCAACTTGGCCCGTATCCACTTCACCAAACCCAGATCCTATGTAGAGGAGATGATGGATATTATATCCTCTATCCAAGAGTTCTCTTCTTGACAGTTGAAAGTTTAGATAAAAAATATTGATCATGTTCTCACTGATAAGATACTGAACAAAATCTTCTGTAGCTTGGAGGAAGAAGCCGCCAAGGAGTCTAAAGGATTTCTTGAGAAGGAATATTTGAACTTTAAGGCTTCCAAGTATTGGGAACGATTGACAAGATAGAAGAAGTATCAGTCTAGCCAGTCTAAGGCATCTATTGTACATTCTGGATTTTAGAGAATCTTGCACAAGAAATAGACAACATTATCTTTACAAAGTCTGAAGTGGGTAGCATTTACCTTGAAGAACTATATGTGCTATCTCTTCTAAAGGACGGATTCCCTGTCAATATTGTCCCCTTCTAATAGACACATGGTTACTTGTCCGTTCCACTCCACAGAAAGAATATTGCATGGGTGGTGTCATTTGACTTATTTACCATGCCTATGGACACGCTCCTCCCAAAGATTTCAGAGAAATGAAAAGAGACAGCCTCATCACATTAAAGTATTTAACTTCATCTAGTATTCTGGTCCGACGGAACAATGTCAACTACTACATGTTCACCCGGACCAATATCTTAATTCTGCTACCAAAATTGGTTGAATATTACAAAGAACAATTATTGTATTCATAGGAAGAAATCATGACACTTCTCAACAAATCTCATAAGGTCAAGCCAGCTCCAGAGGGTGCATCATCTGGCTGAGTTCACCCTAAACCTATCATTTCAAAGCAACCTATGTCCAAGATTTCCGAGGGGAGTGAACATGAGAGAATTATTGATTATGACTTGGATGCACTCCAGTTTTCTCTTAAGCTTGTCTCTGACATTGGGGTTGATCCTTCAACCACCTCAAAGAGACCCACCTCCATCCCATCTCTCATCCTTGGCTGTAAACTTGGTGGCTACCTTTCATCTCTAAAGACTCTCAGGGTCCGAGATCCTTTTAAAGTAAGACTTTGGGGGTCTATTTATAGGCTTTAACCAACACCTATCAAGGTAGGCGATCCACATGGCATCAACCTTCCTATCAAATCTCAATGTTGATGACATGTTTCCTTGATAGGTTTGTCACTCGACAACAATGTCGATGAGTCTTGCTCTCAACAAAGAACTGTCGATTTTTTCTGTCTTGATAATGACGTCGACAATGTTATTGAGATGTCTCCTCTATAGGTGGCATCTGGTCATCGAAAAAGATGTGATCGTGATCTCTCATCTAGTTCATCGATAGTAGAATCAATGATTCATTCCTCACAAAGATTGTCGAGGATTCATTCAATAGCTTGGTACCGACATAATCCTATTGATGTTTCTTCTGTCGAGGTATTCTATCGACTTAGCTTCGACAGATTTTTTGATGTTCCTCTGATGGATGATTGTTTGAATTGCTCGATAGTGTTTACTAGACAAGTAGTTGTTGAGGCTTCATGTTCTCGTCAATGTAGCGCTCGATAGTATTGTCGACCATCCTTCTTGATGGCAACCTTAAGTGTGTCGAGCAATTGCTCATACTTAACTATTTTCATTGGAGTTGTGCCAAACGCTTTCAAATATCAACAAAACTAATTTAGAACCTATCATTAGGTGAATTGAGGTAAACACGAGTAAAACTAAACATCTAAACATTATTTCTAATATTTTTTGTTATGAAAAGGGATAATAAAAGTGCATGAAGACTGACGTTATGAACTCCCCCAAACTTAGAATTTAGCTTGTACTCAAGCTATTGGAATCATTATTTTGTGTGTCGTGACCATAGATGGTGCCCCATGGATGGGTTGTGACTGTGACCATGTGAGTTGACATGGTGGTCGAGACACTACCTAGAGTGTATCACCATGTCTTGCATGTCATGTTTAGGTGGTTGCATGTGGTTGCATGAGTGTTTCTTGGGTGGGCAAGTGTCCCTTTGGTACCTTGGAGTGTTGACACATCACCCCTTTCTCTCTCTCATCTTACATCAATATAACCCCTTATCTCTTCTTTCTTGCAACCCTTTTCGGCCATGTATCTTCTTCCTCCTTCTTTGCTTATTCTTGGAGCTTGGTGGAGCAAGGAGGTTCATACTTGGAGCTTGGGGGATCATCTCCTCTTACATGTGAATCATTTCATTTTATTATTTTGTTTTTCATTTTCAAAGAAACACACACATGGTTTATCTATTTGAGAATCATGTTAGAATATATGCATAGCTGGAAGGATGATGCGTGGAGGATCCAGCCAAGGTAAGAACAAAAATTGAGCAAAGAATTGAAGATCAGTGAAAAAACTATAGGAAGGAGACCACCACGGCCGTTCCACACAACATGGCTATGGTTCTAGTTAGCCAAGTTGACCGTTCAGAGCATCCATGTTGTCTTTGCCCTTTACACTTGAAGCCATGTGATCTATTCCCCTCTTGAAGTCTATTTACCACAACTACGTGCACATTACCCTTTTCTACTATTCTAAACTTCTAATTCATGCTGAGGACAACATGGTTTGAAAATTTGGGGTGGTAGAGCAGTAAGCCCTTGTTTTTTGCCCCAGATGATCAAATAGTCTAACTTACTCTTACACTTGTCTCCATATTTTTTGTTTTTTTGCATATATGCTTACCATGTAGTTCATTTTATTGCATTTTTAAAAAAAAATTGCTCATTTTGCCATTCCATGCCATGCATCACATTCTGTGTAGGTTTTTGTAATTTTTCTATGCTTTTAGCTAGGGTTTGCTTGTTTGTTTCTTATTTCTTATTAGGGTAGATTTATATGTGACTGAAGGCAATTCAACACTATTCTGGACAATTTTTCCCAAGCTTGAATCTACTTGCCTAATAGTGTGTTTCAGCTAAATCTCTAACTATTGTGATATGAATGATTAAAATTGGGGTGCATCCCTCTGATTATGTTTTTGGCTAAATGTGTCCTATGATGGATTCTTATGTGTGCTCCAAGCCTCTTGCAATTAATGGACTATTTAGTAAAATGGTGATCCTTGTAGGCCTTGAATGCTTGGGATTATTCATTCCATGTGGAAAGAGTGTGATCTGCCCTATTGTTCATTTTATGCATGGTTTGTCTTTTTGGTGAGAGATGCATGAATTAGCTTGCTTGAATGAAATAATGCATGGATCTTCATCACCTATGGCCCCTATTTGACCCGAAATTTCCTCTACCATCTATTAATTCTCAACCTCATGAAAGGATGCCAGAAGTGCATGTATTAGCCTTGTTCACCCTCCAAAAGTTTGTTTTAGCCATATCTATATCCCCACTTCACTATTATCACCATATGCCCTCATTACATATGGGTAGAGAAAAAGAAAAAGAAAAATAAGGGATGGCTTTATGTAACAACCTCTCAAGATAAGGAAAAAAAGATGGGTGCTCCTATGTAATAGCCCCCACCTCCTTCCATAACCCTTTCTTCTCTTTTTATACCTAGTAGAGCTAAGGTAAATCAACTCTAGCCCACACATCCCTACATAAGCCAAGTGGGTTATAATAGGTGAAGTGTACGATGGAGTCCTAGTGAAACAACAACTATAACCAATTTGATGTATGGTATGTATGATACAGTCTACCTAGAGCATTATGAAAATTACATCACTTACATGTATGATTGGTATCCCATATCCAAAGTTCTTGTACTCTATGCTTAAATTACCTTGAAGAATAGAAAGTGAATAGATAGTAGTAGATTCCATGCCTAATTCCACATGTGAACTTACTTTAGACAATGGACCTCATGATGATTGCATTCTCCCATGTTTCTCTTAAAAGAAGTGAAAGAAAGATATAAAGTTGTTAGAATGCATGCTATATTCTCTTATATGTGTATTACTATCAAAAGCACTTATGGGTGTTCTTTGCATGATTTTTAGGTACTTGATCACATTTTGGATGGACATGAGAGAAGGAGGATGATCTTAGGGTTCCTTCAACCATGTAGGAGTCTAAGGAGGGTCCAAGAGCTTCCCCAACCTATCCCTAGTGTCCAAGAGTCAAGACAAAGCAAAGGAGTCCATGGATTGTAAATTTGAAGATCAAAGTGCAAAAAAAAACCCAAAATGGTCATGGTAACACGAAACTATCGTGCTAAAATGCCAAATTCATAGTGGAAGACATAGTTTTGTGCAATCCACCTTTTTCTTCAGACAAAGAGTGGAACCTATCTTCATTTTGGATGAATAAATAATGCCTCAACTGGATAAAGTCACTTATTTCACATAATTCTTCTGTAAGCAGCTACAATAAACCCTTCAGCATGGTTATGGTGCCCACCATGGTTGTCTTTCCTCCTATCCACCATGATTGTGGTGTCCACCAAGGATCTATCGCCAACCCCTACACCACAACCATCGTGCCCACCATGATTGTGCTACCAACCTTCCAAAAATCCAACACAACCTGACATTCCACAATGATTGTTCTCTCCTAGCACAACCATTATACACTCCACCCACCACGTACGTGGTGCCCTAAACGATTGTAGTGGCCATCAACCCTAACTATTTTCTATACTATTTTCCCATATTTCCCCCACATAACTCTATGCTTCCCTAAATGGTTGTAGTGGAACCTATATATACATAGGTGGTGGTTGGATCAAGAGGTTAGCCACTCTTTAGCCTTCCTATCATTTACTAGAGCATTCATTGAGCTCCCACCTAATCCCACTCCATTTCCACCTTCTCCTACCTAAAAACCCTAGTTTTCTAGGGTTTTGGCTACTTCCATTCACACTTCCATGCCATCCAACAACTAAGGGAGGGAAGAGGATGATCTCTTATTGCTACACGTGAAGAAGAGAAGGACTTCAACGACCTCCTATGGCTATTCTCTCTTCTTCTTCTTCTTCTTCTTCTTCTTCTTCTTCTTCTTATTCCCTTTCCCTATTTTGTTCCGTGAGTAGCTAATCCCCTCTAAGTGCGTTGTTTGGGGATAAAATGTAACTTTGACACCATGTTGGGGTAAAATAACCTGTAAACCTTATAATGTAGTTTTATAGTGATTGTCTTCTCCTTCTATCTATTTCTCATAAATTCTATTGTGATTTGTGCTAGAAAACATGGATTATCTTGTGATTTGTACTTGAAACCACTTAATCTCTGGGAGAAATGACTTCTATGTGAATATTTTAGGGATAGCTCCTAGGTCCAACTAGTGGATCCCTATATAACACCCTATCCTAACACATATATATCCCTTCTCCTATTTCTAAGGGGTATATTTATGTATCTAGTATACATGAACTTAATGCAATTGGCTTGGAGCTACCTAAAGGCTATAAGGTAGGTAATGTGAGGTGAAATACCCTCATTTCCACCCTCCACTACTACCCATGTCCCTCAATTACCCTAATAACCTATAGGCTAGAAACTTGGGCTTGATTACATCCTAGTAACATATTACTGGTATGTATTCCCATAGATCCAATTTTATGATGATTGTAATGGGGAAGTAGATACCTGATTTGATAATGATAAAGGTAATTCAGTCTATTATGTTTGTCTCAATCATGATATGATGACACATGCATAGTATATGTCTAAAGAATGATGTTAGTTGATGACATATGTCTTCAGGTTGATGACTTGAATAATGATATCATATGTATGATAATAATACATACATTCTTATTATGTCCCTAGTCAGATATTACTATGGAAGAAAAATAGACAATAGTAATACATAAGACTAGAATGTTGTTGACTGATGATCGAGTCTCATTAGTAAATATATGTGACATCAAGTTAAGAACACATATACATGTTAGAAAAAGTATACCAGACAGACCCACCATGAGACTGATACATGGATACCATAGAATGGTAGTTAGAATCATCTCTCATAGTGATAGTTGTGATTGTAATTCTTAGACCCGAAGTCACTACACTCATCACATGTTGTTCATGGTATTTAGACATCATCCAACGCGACCTTGAATAAGGGTTTCCATAAAGGTGATGCTCATGTGCATTGTGACACATGGGGTTTGAGTGTGAGTGATGTGATGGAGTTTGTCCCTCCTACAAGAGATTAATAACCAAACCACTTGATAAGAGAGACTGAGAAATGTATGGTCATACTCATGTGATTCAATATGTGATATGTGAACTCACATGCATCTCAGACAATCTGCTCTAGTTCGAGGAACATGGATTTAATGTTGAAGAGGATGATGATTCCATGTCTCGAGTTCAATACTGATATTGGAGTCAAAGGAACTATATGATCATGATAACATTGATCACATATTGTAGTTTGAAGTTGTTCTCTAACTTTACAAACTACTTGGGTAGCAATGATGTGTTGCTAGACACTGCTCATTATTTGTGATGTCATAAGTTGGTTATAGACATTCATTGCCAATGTAATCTGGAACCTATAGGGTTACACGCATAGGATGCACTTCAAATAGGAGTTTATTCATGAATGATGTTTAACTCAATTATAAAAGTGTTTAGGTATTCAATTAAATAGGTGAGGTTCAAAATTGACTAACTAGGCTTTAAACTGACCAGTTCAAGTATTGAACCGATTAATTGGAGTGTTAGGTCAATTGAAATCAAAATTGGTTGAACAATGCCTGAATTAGGGCATGAACCGACCAGTTCATGGTCCTAACCGATCAGTTCATATGATGAACCACCTGGTTCAATGGTCAATTCGATTGGATCAAGGATTGATGTTGATGTCATGATTTGCAATAATTGTGTATCTAATGCCAATGTGATTCAGAATAAGAAACTACAAGAACTGACTGGTTCATGGCACAAAATGACCAATTCATGTACAAACTGACCAGTTGGGTATGCGAACCAACGGGGTTCCCCATCTAATGTTTCCAAACAATTAGTGAATTCTTTCTTTTAGACTCCCGCAAAGATTGGAAACCCTAGCCCTAGCCTCTCTAGAGGGGTATTGTGGGCTTCATAGACACAACAATGAGTTATGACAATTGTTGTCCTCTTCGGTTGTGGCGATCAATAGAGAGCCCAAGCAAATCCTACCCGAAAGGGAGGGATAGCAAGGGAGAGACAATTGTGGGAGAGAAAATTGGTGCTAGTACACTGACGTTTAAAAGGGACGACTCCTTTCTGTTAGCTTTGGTAGCACAACATGGAGTTCCTGATGGTGCGCGTGGACTACTCTAGAGGCAAGGAATTTTTTCTGCTAGGAGGACAATGTCAACTGTCGTCTGTGGTGTTGCACTAGGAGAACACTGCTGACGACTGCTCGAGTGTTGCTTGAAGAAGCACACTGCTTCTTGAAGAAAGGTGCATGCTACTGCAAGTGTATTGTCACTAGACTTGCTCCAGGACCGAGTATAACTCTTTCAACCTTTTCTTTGTAGATACATTGTTGTTTATGCAATCTACTAGTTAGGGAATCATGTTTTATTTCCATTTCCTTATCTTTAACCTCAATTTCCTAATAGTGGTATCAGAGCCATGTCAATTTACAGTGTGTCTGAATTTAAATCTATTATGATTAGATTTATTTTATTGTATATGATGTGAATATTAAACTGGTTTATATTCATATGTGATTAATTACCACATACAATTCCATATATATATATATATATATATATATATATATATATATATATATATATATATATATATATATATATATATATATATATATATGCAATTCACACATGTCAACCTAAAAGTTGGTTTTGATGGTAGATGTTAGCATGGGTTATGGCCAATAACCCTGGATCTATGTGTGCAAGGTTAGTGGTTGTTTATTCATGTTTATATCTTGTTTGCAGATGACCAAGCCTATCTCCTCCTTTCCAAATGTAAATTAATGCTCTTCTTCCCATTTCCCCTGAAATGTAACTCGGGGTTTTACCTTTTATAATGTAATATGAAATAGGATAGTTTGAATTTATGTTTCATCGTGAGAAGACGTTCTGGAAAAAATGAGCCAACCAGTTCAATAGAAGAACCGATCGATTGAAGGATAGAGGAGACAAGATGACATGATGAACTGATCGACTGGTGGCCTAACCGATCGGCTGGAGAAGTCCAGACATCAGATGAACCTGAGGCCAGATGAGTGTTTCAAGAGCCCAACTGAGCATTTAGGAGGCGAGTTTCTTAGTTCAAGCGTTAAACCAATCAACCTAGATTGGTTAAAAGATGTGTCTTCATCAACAACAGGTTGCCACATGTGATGTAGACCTTAGGTGGTAGTAATTCCTTATGGCTCTAAGGAATTACAATAGTATATTCGTAACCATCGCTTGTGTTTATAATTACATGTTTTTGTTGTGGTCATAGAATGTATATGATACACACTATAAGTATGTGGTGATTGGATATATATATGTATTTATATATAAAATCCCTCAATCTAAATATTAAGTCTAAGATGCTTTCCATTAGCAACACACATGAAAAGCTTGATCGAATATGCGTGGGCACTCCAAGAGAGGTGTGTTGTCCATCTTGTGGAAGTGTGATGGTTGTTATGTGGGCCTACCAAGAGGGATGCATTACTATTGTGTTGGATTTTGGATCAGGATTAACTGGGTGTACTTAACGAAATTAAGCACCTACAAGCATGCAGATGGACTATGACAAGGAGTTGCGCATACCATCTATCCAAGAATTGCATGAGATACAATTGGCAAAAGTTTCATACATTAATAATTGGTTATGGACACTAGAGTTGGTCGGGTAATAATTTAGTTGTTTTGAGTCTTGGCTCACTATAAGATTGTATGCTACAATCTTCCAAATTGATACATGAGGGTTATCAATTTGAACAATATAGTGGGAGCAATAATTAATCAAAGGCCTAATGAATATTGACAAAATTATCAAACCAAATCAAAATGTTTTGAAAAAGTTGTAAAAAAATTTTGTAGACAAACACAAATGTATTATCATTGCAATCAGTCCTTGAGTAGGATAAACTAAACATGATTAACTTCCATGTCTGGTTTAGGACTTTGAGAAGTGTTCTCACCAGTGAGTGAAAGCTCTATGTCCTTGAAATACCATAGCTAGAGGAATCCGCTCTAAATGCGCCTAAGACTAGAATGGATACTTACTTGAAGCATGAAATTATTCCATAGACATTGAGTACCTTATTATATGTTGTATGAACTATGAGTTACATGAGAAACATGAAAACATGCTCATTCTCGATATGGTAGCACATCTTAAAGAATTGTGTAAATCAAGTAAGGTATAATGTCCCCAAAGCATTGTTTAAGTGTAAATTGACAGAGGGAGATCTAGTAGAGCCCCATGTGCTCAATATGATTGGGCATGTGGAGAAACTAGGATTTATTTTAGGTCAAGATTTGGTTGTGGATATGATTCTACAATTGTTTCCTGAACCATGTAGTTAGTTTATCGAGTGCTATCACTTGAGTCATTTGTCCAAACAGTTGTCTGAAATGCTTGACATTAATGGTGAAGCAGAATGAAGAAGAACAAATATGTGATGGTGATCAGCGGAAGTGAGTCCAAGGGCAAAGGCAAGGCCAAGAAGAGTTATGAGGATAAGCTAAATTTCAAGTCTTATGCACTCAAGACTAGGAGAAGGGTAAGTGCAAAAGGAATCTGTCCTTTTATTTAAATGAATAAGGAAAGTGCTACCATTGTCACCAGTGTGGACACTGGAAAAGGAATTGTCCTCTTTATATGGAGGATCTCATGAAGAAGAAGGAGATAGATATATCCACTTCAAGAAACAAGAAGAAGTAAGCTATAACTGTGTGGAGCAAGTGTTGCTACCACTATAGTTGCAATTTGTCATTCATCTAATGGGCATGTAATAGAATTAGTGAATTTCTATTATGTACCTGCCATTAATGAAAACATCATGTATCTTATATGGACAAGAATATTATGAATGTTTCATTTTAAAAGATGAGATCTTAAATGGCAATGCCCTATGCCTCATAATCTATACTTGATAGTTATAAGACAAATGTCTACGACACATATACAGAATGACTCGATAACTCAAACAATGAATACCTATAGCATTGTCATCTAGAGAACATAAATGAGATATGCATTTCTAGAATCCAAAATGATGGTTATCTAGACTCTTTTGGTTATTGAACCAATAGAGACATGCAAGTCTTATTTATTGGGAAATATGACAAAATCATCTTCACTGGATGCAGTGGGAAAAATACTATTATATTAGGGCTCATACATACTGATGTATATAGACCCTTTTGGAATAAATACTAGAGGTAGTTACTAGTGCCTCATTGTATTTACTGATTTCATCAGTAGATATGATAATTTGTATTTAATAAAATACAACTATGAATCTCTCAAAGTGTTCAAGAAGATAATGAATGAAGTATGTAACTAACTTGGTAAAAGTATTAAGACACTTCGATGTGATCGATGTTGAAATCTTTTAAATCAAGAGTTTGAGGACCTTTTGAAGAGACAGTGATAGTGTATCACAATGAACTCCACCTAAAACATAATGATGTGTTAGAAAGAAGGAATTACACATTGTTAAGTCATGGTGAAATTTATCAATAAATATAGTTAATCTCCCAATTCTGTTCGAGAACATGCTTTACACTAAAACAATGTACCGTATAAAATGGTTCAAAAGACACCACATGAGATATGGCATGTGAAGAGTCTTGATGTGTCTTTTATACAGATTAGGGATAAAAGCTTATATAAGAAAATAGTTTCTTGGAAAATCTTTGTCCACAAATCTCATAAATGTTACTTGGTTAAATACTACTTTTAGATTCCAATATGATAAAAAAAGTGTTTTGTTGCCAGGATAATTGCATTCCTAAAGGGAATTTAATTCCAAAGGAATCCATGGGAGAAAAGTAGAACTTGAAATGTTTGACATAAATAAAAAAACATTAAAACTAAAGAGGTACAATAGGAACATGGAGAATCGCAAGTTGTTGTGGAATCTCAAGTTCCTTATGTAACACAAAACCTCATAGTTCTAGTAGAACACGACTTGAGTTTGAAAGATTATGATATCTTATAACTCAAAAAGGTGGTGAGTTGGTCATAAGATGATGAGCCAACAACCTACCTAGAAGCTATTGAGGGACTAGAATTTGAGACATGGCTTCTGGCCATGAGATCCAAGATGGACTTCATGTACATCAACAAGGTATGACCCTGGTGAATCCACCCAAAGGGGTAAAACCCATAGGGTGCAATTGGGTTTACAAGAAGAAGACCGACATGGATGGTAGTGTACACACCTATAAGAGCATATTCATTGAAAAGAGTTTCAAACAAGTTCAATCTATTGAACATGATGAAATATCTTCACTAATTGCCACAATTAAACCCATCAAGATCATGCTTGCTAATTGCAACTTATTATAAATGCTAGATTTGGCAAAATGGATTTTAAAACTACATTCCTTAATAGGAATAATGTAGAGGATGTGTATGTGACAAAAATGAGAAGGTTTTATAAATCCATTAATGAAAATAAACTTTGTAAGCTACAAAGGTCAATCTTCGGATTGAAGCAAGCATCTCAAAGCTAGAATCTTATATTTGACAAGGCAGTCAAAGAGTTTGACTTAAGGAAGGATGAAATGAAATCAATGATTACAAAAGTTGAGTGGGAGCATATTTATATTCCACATAATGATGGAAAGAACATATTAACACTACAAATTTTATAACCTGGCAAGGAAAGTACCTTCTCTATGAAGGGTTTTGGGGAAGCATCCTATGTGATAGGGATTTGGGATCTAGAGATAGATCTTGAAAGCTTCTTCACCTAAAAAAGATCACATACATTGGTAAGATGTTGAAGGTGTTTATTATGCAAGACTCAATGAGAGAAAATCTATCCATGTTCCATGGGATTAGTCTCTCAAGATACCAGTGTACCAGTTCTTATGAAGAATGGGAAAACATGAGTGAGATGCCATGTATGCAATATTATGTACTCATCCCATTGTCTCATATGTATTATACATGATGAGAGGACATCTCTCAAATCCTAGTGAAATGCACTAGACTTCCATAACGAACATCCTTTAGTACTGGAGAAGCACTAAAAGGATCGTTTCCTTGGTTATGGTAATAAGGAATACGTTGGTGTAAAGGGTTACACTGACGTAAGATTCCAAAATGACAAATAAAACTAATGATCATAACTTAAATTTGCATTTGACCTTAAAATAGAACTGTAAGCTGGAAGAGTTCTGAGCAAGTGACAATTGTTCTACAATAGAAGTTGAGTACCTTGTGGTTGAGAACATAAGAGGATATTGTATGGATCTAGAAGGTGATATAGATGAACTTGTGGGAGGTTCCAAACCATTGATGACACAGTAGAGATATTGTGACAATAATGGAGCCACCGGATAGGTTGGGAATCTCAGATAGCATACTACGACACTTCCATCTCATATGAGAAGTCATACATCAAGGAGATGTGAAACTTGCAATATACTGACTTGAAGCAAACATTGCTAACCCGCTTGAATAAGTGCTTGCGCAACATTATGAGAATGTGGAATAAGATTCGTGGGTGATTGGCTCTAAGTGCAAGTGGATTTTGTTGGTATGCCCAGAGAGCCAAGCATTTGATGATTGCAATGGGACAATAGATACCTGATTTGATAATAATAAAGGTAATTTTGTCTATTACAGTTGTCTCAATCACAAGATGATGACACATACATAGTAGATGTGTAAAGAATGATGTTAGTCAATGACATATGTCTTCAGGTTGATGATCTAAATAATGAGATCATATGTATGATAAGAGTACATACATTCTTGTATGTCCCTAGTTAGATATT
Organism: Alisma plantago-aquatica; assembly: GCA_963693085.1. Classification (NCBI taxonomy): domain Eukaryota; kingdom Viridiplantae; phylum Streptophyta; class Magnoliopsida; order Alismatales; family Alismataceae; genus Alisma; species Alisma plantago-aquatica. The sequence goes on from OY856411.1 coordinate 515,892,929, forward strand.
ACTGTGGAAGAAAATAGATAACAATAATACATAAAACCAAAGTGTGTGTTGACTGACAACATAGTCTCATTAGTCATGATATGTGATATCAAGTCAAGAACACATATACATGTTAGAGAACAGTCTATCAGACTACTTGTCTAGTAATGATGTGTTTCTAGACACCGCTCACTGTATGTGATGTCATAAGTTGGTTAAGGACATTCACTGCCAATGTAATTTGGGACCTATAGGGTCACACACATAGGATGCACTTGGAATGGAGTTTATTCATGAATGATGATTAACTTAATTTCTAAAAGTGTCTAGGTATTCAATTAAACAATTGAGGTTCAAAATTGACTGACTGGACTTTGAACCAATCAATTCAAGTGTTGGACCGATCAGTTTGAGTGTTGGGTCAATTGGAATCAACTTTGGTTGAACAATGCATGAACCAGGGCATGAACCAATTGGTTCATGGTCTTGGTGTGTTTCTCCTTGCCTTAGGTTACCCCTAACCAATTGGGTTTGATTACATGCAGCCCTACACACTTGGATCTTTCAAATTTATAGTGGTCCTAGTCTAACACACTCACTCAAACCTGTAGCACTTCACCCACAGCCACACGGGGTCATGTTGTAGTATCAACAAGTGGCAAGATAAGGTTCGACCCGCTTGTAGAGAGAGAGCACTAGAGGTGGGTTAGTGTGGGATACGTTCCTAAAGCAGAGATAAGGGTTTTTAGGCTTTAATCTTGATTTGGGTTGATTACACTAAGATGTAAGTTATTGAACAAGAAAGGAAACAAGGCAATCAAAGACCCTAGTTTAACCCCAAACAAGCAATTTTAATTAATAAAGAACATAACTACTTAATGAAGAGAACAAGATTACACTACACTAGAAATTAAAGCACTAAACCAATTAGAACTCTAAGCTACCACTAACTAGATTGAATATGCACAAAGAATCTCTAACTACCCTAGAATGGATTAACTACCAAGACTAAGCAATTAATCTAAGAAGCAATTAAACTAAGAAATAAAGCAAAAGTGAACTAGTAAGAAAGCAAGATGGGTTTTAAGCAAGTTGAGAGAAGAGTGGGCCATTTGGTGAATGATACTAAGATATTAGTTGGGCATGCATCTAATGCAAAACTTAACCACTCATTCTAGATTACTAAACCAAACAAGTAGTCAAATGCAAAGAAATCGCCCCTAGACTATTGCTTGGCCATGGATAGAATAGAGTGTGGGAAGGGGAACTATGCCCTTGCACATTGTATCTAGCCTTATGAGGCACAATTGGACCAAGGTTAGATGATATTCCGTTTGGATATGGATAATCTTGATTTCTAGGATAGGAATGTGTAGTGTAATTGGGAGCCAAAGGTAGGAATGTGGAGTAGAGGTAAGGGTATTTCACCTCACATTACTCTCCATCTAGCTTTTATCAAACTCCTAGGCAATTACACTAAGAAATTTTATACTATCTACTTAGATCTCACACCTAGGAGTAGGAGAAGGGATATATGTGTGGAAATATGGGGTTCTATCTAGGGATCCACTAGTTGGACTTAGGAGAAAATACCAAAATAGCCTCACATATGCTATCTTCTCCTAGAATTAGGTGGTTTCAAGCATAAAACCACAAGCAATTCATACTTTTAGGCACAAACCACAAGTAGAAACATGGGAAGTAAGATATAAGTAGAAAGAAATCATCATGTAATGAAAATAAGAAAAAGAAGGGGCGATTTTACTACCAAACAACCCACGAAGGGGGCTTGGCTAGACATAAAATAAGAAAAAGAAGAGAAAGGAGTAAAAGAGTGTGGGGCCATAGAACGTGTTGTAGACTCCTCCTTCTTCACCTCCCAGATGTTGTAGCATGAGATCCATCATCCAAGGTGGATGGATGACATTGAAGTATGGGGTTTTGTGGTGGAAACCCTAGAAAACTAGGGTTGAGGTAGTGGAAGGTGGAAATGGAGTAGGGGGTGGATGAAGGTATGTGAGATCTCTTGTATGCTAATCGGGGCTGTAATGAATACTAACCTTCGTGCTATGGCCTCAACTCTAGTATATATAGGTTGTGGGGAAGCACTAGGATAATTGGGGGCAAAATGGGGAAAACAATGCATTAAAAGTAGGGTTTCGGGTGGCAGCACAGTTGTGGTGGGTGAGGTGTAGTACGGCTGTGGTGGTAGGGAATAACCATGCTGGATGGAGGAAAAGTTACAATATGAATGTGGGAAAATGGAGGTTGGTAGCACAGCCGTGTTGGGCAGCACAACCATGGTGGGGGCTAGGTAGTACGACTATGTTGAGTGACTTGGTTGGAGATTGTTCTCTTCAACTCACCCATTCTGATCTTTGGCATCACAACTGTACTGGCTGACATAGCTATTTTGGGGCTCCTTGGCACGGTTATGTTGTCTATCATGATCGTTATGCTGAGGTTTTTGTAGCTTGTCAAAACTTGAATTTCTACTATGAAATCTTCATATGCAGCATGACCGTTCTATGTCACCACGGTTGTGTTGGGGCTTTGCTTGCACTTTGAGCTTCAATCTTTGAGATCCATGGACTTTTTTTGCTTGAGTTGACTCTTGGCCATTAGGGGTAGGTTGAGGGAGATTTGGGGCTTTCTTTGGATCCCTCCATGAGTGGAGGAATCCCAGAACACCTTCCTTCACTTTTGTCCATCCAAGATGTGGTTCAAGTACCTAAAAAACATGCAAAGAATGTCCATAAGTACATTTTTCAGAAATATACATATTGATGGAACTAACTTACATTCTAACATGTTTAGATATGATTAAGATGCAAAAGACACAAGATGGAGCTCTAAAATAGGCTGCATCTCCACCCCAAACTTAAAGTATACTTGTCCTCAAGTATGCTCCAACTTAATCTCTCTTCATTTTCTTTTTCAACAAACAAGAATGACAAATGCATTGCAATGGATGATTATTGACTAAATGGGCTTAAATGTGAGTAAGTACATGTATTCCACCTCTCTCCTCTCCACTTTCACAAACCAATCATGAAAAGAGCACTGAGCATACAAACTTTGAATATACGGTATAGAACACACAATCAATGCATATGGCTTTCATTTATCTCTGGATAGACCGTTTCATGGTGGTGTTAACCAATGATGACTAGGAGTGTTGTTTCACTTTCATGCATTCCATTTCATACTTTAAACCACATTATTTCACCCACATGGATGCGTAAAAAGGGTGAAGTGAGATAGGTTTGATTTTTCATAGCTCAAAGTGTATGAAAATAGAAGAAAGGGTTGCGGTGAGAGATTAGAGTGCTATTACATAGAGCACTCATCTTTTCTTTATTTAGATGCTATTATATAGGAGCATCTTTTATTTTCTTTTTCTTTTTCTTTCCTTTTGCCCTTGGTGAAGCTAGGGTACATGGTAGTGAAAGTGAAACATGGATATATATATATATATATGTGGGCGTTCATTCATTGCCTGCCTAGATTTTCGCTACCTGACAGCCAAAAAAGTAACTCCGCTGTAAAAAAAGTAACTATGGTGATAAGAAAGTAACTACACGAATAAAAGAGTAACTCTGTACAAAATATACATCAGATATATATAAGGACATGTTTTTTTTATTTTGGTGGGACAAATGATATTATTTTTGGATGAAATTTTTTGGGGAGCTAGACAAAATGGTCCTCTGCAATTGTGAAAAAAAATTGAAAAAAGGTGGTCGGAAGGGTGGACGGGTAGCTACCCGCATGGGAAATAAAGATGGGCCATATATATATATATATATATATATATATATATATATATATATATATATATATATATATATATATATATATATATATATATATATATATATATATATATATATATATGGCCATTTATTCATTGCCCGCACGGGTAGCCTGGAGTTTCGCTACCAGGCAGCCAAAAAAGTAACTCTTCTGGCCACAAAAGTAACTCTGCTGTCAAAAAAGTAACTATGGTGATAAGAAAGTAACTACACGACTAAAAAAGTAACTCTGTACAAAATATACAACAAATATATATAAGGACGAGTTTTTTTATTTTGGGGGGGCAAATGATATTATTTTTGGATGAAATTTTTTGGAGAGCTAGATAAAATACTCCTCTGCAATTGCAAAATTTTTTTTTGAAAAAAAAGTGGTGGGAAGGGTGGGCGGGTAGCTACCCGTGTGGGAAATAAATATGGGCCCTATATATATATATATATATATATATGGACACTCCAAACTTGTGGAGGTGTCCAAGGCTGAATATGTGCACTTTGGCATCCTTTTATGAGGTAGAGGGGTAAGAAGATCTTGAAATAAAAGTTGGGTCAAAGAGGGGTCATTGGTGTGGTTCTCAACATAGAATCTCCTACATGAAAGTTATTCCAACACTTTTTTTTATGACCGAGAGAATGCACCCTAGGCGAAGCTGACATGGTAAAATCTCGAGGCATGAGAGGGTGTGGTTTTTCACCCCCCCTACCGTGGCTAATCAGTGTGGATTGTCATTCGGAAAGTGCCTTCGGTGAGGTTCAAACATGGGTCCTTCATTTGGACTTACCGAGCTCTTACCACCTGGGCTACTATGGTTGGACAAGTTATTCCAACACTTCATCAAATAATATCACATGTCATGAGTGAATGACATGAGATTCATACTTCTATCATGTAATTCCATAAGCCATAAGCATTCATAGCTTGCTCAAGTCACAGTTTAACCATGCCATTCACAAACCTAAGAGAAGTGACTCACATGTAGAAATTCAACTATTAAGGCCACAAAACAGAGAAACTTAGCATGCATTTGTCATAGATCAACATTTTCACATCAATAGGTGGAGATTAAGTCAAAACTTTCTTTTTAGGAAAGAAGTTCCAAATTTGGGAAAAATTGGCCAAAATGGTGCCAACTTGCACTCAATCACATCCAAACCTATTTTTAGGGAAAAGACAACATAAATCAAGCAAATTCTACTAAAACACACAAAAAACACCAAAAATCTACATGAGATGCAATGCATGAGATGGAATGGCAAAAAGGGCAATTTGTTTTGAAAAAATACACAAAAATACATGGAATTGAACTACATGATATGCATGAATGCAAATAAAAGAAAATTTACACTAGATATAGTAATGTCATCACAAAATGGGTTGAACAAGGTGAAATAGGCATAATCAAAATAAGTTGAGAAAAAATAGGGCATACCCCCCTACCACCCCAAACTTTTGAATCATGTTATCCTTAGAATGAAACTAAAGTTTAGGAATGATAGGCTAGATATCACTATTGTCACAGTGGTGGATCATGCGGTGGACCCCAATATGGTGGAGGGTTCTGGTAGCAACTGCCCTAGTATTCTGCATGTGGGGGCAGGTAGTCTCCTGGTACTCAGATAGTGCTCCCCAAAAGTCCAACCCCTATTGGGGGTTCCTATGAACTCCCACATGTTGGTAGTGATATATGTGGTTTATCGGGTGATGCATCTGCTACTAATTCAATCACATGGCCCGCTATCTCTATTGTATCTACTCCCAACCTGCGTGAATGGGTGACATGTCGTAAACATTCATTGGAGGTGGTTGCGCGTCAAACTCCTCATGACTCTATCTCATGAAGTGAGGCTGCTCTATAACACGCCCCTTCTCTAGAATGTCCATCTCTCCTACTTCCTCAGGAAAATCTACTAGAAGTGCTATGTAGTCTTCTCTAGGATGTTGATTTTCCCAATTTTCTTGTCTCACTTGCAAATTTGTCATTGGTGCTATGTCATGAAGCAAGATAGCAGAATGATAAGGTAACTCTAGAGTGGAGATAGGAAATATGGGGTTTAAATTGTACATGTACTTTTTGTCTCTATCTGAAATTATATGGGACCTTGCAAGATAGCTCAAGTCAGTCAGTTTAGTTCCATCCGCTATTGTGAGGCCTTTAAGATCACAATCAAGAGCTATAGCTATGCTGGTCACAATCCCCCTCATGATGAAAGGATTTTTTCTCTTTGAAGTGACTTTTTAAAGTGATCAATCATCATTGCTCCTAAGTCCACATGACCAAAACTCACAATGACAAACATCACAAAAAGTCTTTCTTGGAGTAGCAGCCTTGATTGTCACACCGACCGAAGATAGTGTTAGCTAGAACCTTCTGTATGTATCTCATACCTGGGTTGAAAATTTTACTTTTTTTGTATATCCTTGATGAAAAGGTTTCTTGCCCAAAGAAACTCTTCCATATTTTGGACCCTATCAAATCTCCCTTCATTGAATTTCTTTGTCGAATCAGTTGAGAAGTTTTAAGCACATCTGTAGAATCATTCATTCTGAATCTGATGGTATCATCACCCTGATATTGCACCTTCTCCAAGGATTTAAAGAACTCTTGGGTTGCTTCAATGTAGGTCTCTTAGACCTCAGTCAGTAGTTTGTACAACCCACAACTAGTCAAGATATCTTTGCAAAAGCTGAAAATTCCTAGAGATTGCATGGTGTGCACACATGCATACCTTTTAGGCATCACCCGCCTTGTAGTGAACTCATGGTTGTAAGGTTTCACAAACACTCTTCTTGTTGTCCCTCTGCCATATGTGGCTTCTTCAGGTTGTTTTCTTGCCCATTTCATTATGTCCTCCTTCAATTTTGTCAAAAGTAAACCGTCTCATCCTCCATTTCTTCACTCTTGGTGTTATCTCCCTCTTCTTCCTCATATTCGTGGGATCTTAAACTTGTGTCCAAGTTCAAAGGAACCATCTCAATTGGTGCATCATCTCCTTCCTCTTCAACTAACAACCTTCGTCTTGCGGGTTGTTGTGCAACATGTGGTTGGACCGAGTATGTGGAGTGCCTTGCTAGAGTAGGCCACAGAGGTAAACATGAGGATGATGCAACAACTGCTTTCTTTGCTCTTCTCTCTCGGGCTGGGGCTTCGATTTCAACTGAAGTCACAATATTTTCCATTTCTTCTTCCTTCTCCTCTTCATCAGGGTTGGTGTAACTTGTGTCCGATGTATTGTGGCTCACAGAAGACTAGAGAAGAGAGACACTCATCTATTCTGAACGGAGATGAGAGTGAGAAATGGAATTTGACAGTGACTATGTCGGGCTGTGTGATGGTGGGGTGACAATGGATGCATGTTTTGTATGGCTTTTGCCTCCTAAGAGGATCTTTTGTTGACTTGAGAGTTATACATTGTCGATATTTTGATAATGACTTATCCATTACATTCATATGTATCTAATATGTTTGTTTAAGATTGATTTCAGACATTAGGTACATGAAAAGGATTAAATTTTTCAAGCCCTAGCTTGTCCAAGTTCAAGTCAAAAGCAATGCAAATGCACTTTTGTGGAAAACACTCCAAAACACCTTAGAATATTTTTGTAATCATTTGAATTGATGATATGACTTGTAAATAAGATGAGAAAAAACCAAGGACACTTAATTCCATCATTTGGTCACTTTAAAATCATTTTGAAAAATTCATCACAACAACTTTATCAGTCAAGTTTGAATCATGACCGACTAGTGACGGATTTTTGGGAATGATTGGATTGGTCAATTGTACACTCACAGGATTCGACCAACCAACTTTCTGACCAAAATTTGATTTACCCAGGACAAACTTGACCGATAATTTGAAAATTGTCTTTATCGGATAGTGGATCGGTCGAATTACCTTTATTGAAACTGGACCGAATACACTATACGAGAAACATAGAAAAAGTGATTACAACCATTGGAGAGTTGTTAGAAATGAAAATAGATCTTTTGCAAGTTGTAAAAAAAATATTTTTTGTTCTTAAGTGATCCCACACTCAAAGGAACACCCCCAGCTATAAATAGGACCTCTTAGAGTTCATTACAAGGTAGCTCATTCATGCTACCCTTGGTCCTTGATATAGTTGAGTGTGCAAAACCCCTTTGAGCCCCTTTCTCTCTCATTTAAAAAGCATTTTGTGATTGTGAGTGAATTAGGCATGTTGTAATAGAGCTACTTTATTATTACTTTGTAAAGCTCTCCATCCTTCCTTCCATCTTCCCAATCCTCTTTCTCAAAGAGCAAAGGTTGAAATGATCTTCTCTGAGTGAAGGAGGAGTTGTTCTTCTTCTTCAAGGCTAAAGAAGGTGTGAAGATATTCTCCAAGTGAAGGAGAAGAACAAGGAGGAAGATCCAAGGAGCTTGTTGGGTAAATCCTCAAGGCTGTAAGGAGGAGATGTCCTAGGAGTAGGAATTGAACTGCTTGTAAGAGTGGATAAGACATGTTGTGAGGTAGAATACTAGCTCTTGGATAGGTAAGCCCTTGGATGTAAGGTGGTCTTCTTGTATGTCTTAAAATGGAATATAAGTATACATAGATTGCAAAGTCCTAGAGGTTGACCTCTCTAGGTAGTGGACTAACACTCACCTAGTTTGTAGATTGGAACCACTCTAAACACCTTGTCCAATTGTTTGTTTCAATCTCTCTCATCCTTGCTATTCTTGTTTTTATCGGACTTCAAATTTACTTTTAGCATTTGGTTTCAATTGATATAATTTGAAGGTCTAATTATTCTTGTGCAAGTTTTGAAGCTCTAATCATCCCCCTCCAGAGCCCTAGATCCAACAAGTGGTATCAGAGCTTGGATTTTCTCCAACAACTCTCCTACGAGATGAGAAGATGGGTGAGAATATACTTGGTTCCCTCAACCTAGAGGGAGGCTTCTCCATTTGCCCCATGGTCTTCCACGGCACCAACTTCCTCTATTGGAAGAGGTGGATGTAGTTCTACATTCAAGAAGTGAATTTTGACATGTGGAAAGTGATGATTACACCCTACAAGGAGTTGGCCAAAGCTATAGGTACTTGGTATGAAGTAGCTCTAAAGGCGGAAGGACTCAATGCCAAAGTAATTAGCATTCTCTATACAACCCTCACTCCTTCCAAATTCAACCACATCTCCTCATGGGACACAACCTATGAGGTATGGGACATGTTATGCATCACTTATGAAGGCACAAAGCAAGTGTAGGAGGTAAATATCTACATGTTGAACAGCCTCCTAGAGAACCTCAAGATGGTAAGGAAAGAAGGAGTAGTCGAGATGTATTCAAGACTCAACATCATCATCAACAACCTAGCTACTTTGGGACATACTTTAGATAGAGGAGCAATCAACTCAAAGATCCTAAGGTCTCTTCCAAAGAGATGGGATTCAAAGGCGAATGCAATAGAAGAAGTAAGAAGTAGGGCTGTCAATGGGGAGGGTATGGGGAGGATAAGGTCTTACCCTTACCCTTACCCTCTTTGGGTAGCGGGTAAGGGTAAGGGTAATTATCCTTCTCAGCAATCCCCTTACCCTTACCCTCTTCTCCACAGGGTAAACGGGGAGGGTAAAGGGTAAGCGGGTAATTTTGACAAAAAAGAATTTTATACACATTGTGTGTTGATTTTTAATAATTTTATAACTAATTTATTGATAACAACATATAAAACATTATATCCGATTCAAAATCATATGTTTCTCCATGTAAAGTTAAGTCAATTCACACAATAACAATTTTTTATGCATAAATTATTTTTTTTCCTTTGCATAAGTATGCATAACAAATCCAATTCAAAATCATATGTTTCTCCATGTAAAGTTAAGTCAATTCACACAATAACAATTTTTTATGCATAAATTATTTTTTTTCCTTTGCATAAGTATGCATAACAAATAAGTATTCACCAACACCTCATTTTCTACAAGATATATATATTTTTCTCTCAACAAGAAAGTATTCCAAGCACAACACCAAGTCATTTTCCAATGATAGAATAAAGTATTAGGGTTAAACATTTACATACAAACCCCTTTAGAATATTTATATTTGTGTAACCTTTATTTCATGTGCGGGTAAAAGGGTAAAAGGGTATGGATAATGTCTATACCTTACCCTCCCCTTATAGTATAGCGGGGAAATGGGGAACGGGTAAACGGATAAAGGGTAATAAAAATCTTTACCCTTACCCTTACCCTCCAGGGTATGGGTAAGGGTAAATGGATAATACCCTACCCATTGACAGCCCTAGTAAGAAGTCTTGGTGATCTTCCAACTGAGGAGCTTATTGGCAATCTACAAGCTCATGAGCCAATACTTGACAAGCAAGAGGAGGAAGCAAAGCAAGACGAAAAGAAATCAAGGAAGATCAAAGATAGTGCCTTCAAAGCTCAAGTGGAGGCTCTCATTCTTCAATAACAACTTACTTGATAGACATCTCCCTCCTCCTCTAGTAAAGATGATGGACCTAGTGAGCATGAAGCCAACTTCTCCAAGGGAAATCCTTCAAAGGGAAGCAATCTTCTTCATCTACTCCAAGGTGCTACAAGTGTGGTCAAAAGGACATTACAAGAGTGAATGTCCTAAGGCTAGAAAGTCACACCACAAGAGAAGCTCCAAGAAGGAGGAAGATTACAAGAAAGATGGCAAATGCAAGAGGAAGGATAAGAAGAAGAGAATGAACAAAGATGCAGCTCATGCCACGTGGGAAGGGTCATCCTATAGTGGATCAAGCTCTGATGAAGATGGAGAATGCCACCTTGCACTTGTGGCCTCCACAAGTGAAAATATTTTTGAGGTAAGTTTTCATGAGTTAGCTGAAGAAACTCTTATTGGCATGCATAATGCTACCCATTCTTCTTATTCCAATTGTAAATCTAAAAAGAAGAGATTGGATAAAATTATTGATGATTTGTATGCTAAGCTTGATATTCTTGAGCAAAATGAGAAAATTCATTTTGAGAACATTGACTCTTTGCAAGGCCAAATTCTAGATCTTGAGCTCCAATACAATGGAGTTGAAGTAGAGATTGGTGTCTATCTTAAGAATATTTCCACTCTTAAGGAAGATAACCAAAAGTGACTTGATGAGCTTGAGTTACTTAAAGCTAAAAATGTAAAACTTAAGCTTATTAGTGATGTTCGTAGAGATGAGAGAGATGTTTATCTCAAAGAAATTCAATTGTTTAAATATGAAAATGCTAGGCTACTTGCTCAAGTTAATGGTTTATCTTCTAGACCTATCTTGCCTAGTAATGGCGTTGCCTCTATTACTCTTGAAAAGGATTCTTATTTGAAAAAATCCCTCTATTTAGATGCCGACCTTGTACATGCTAGAGATGATCTTGTTAGTTTGTTTGCTACTATTATCTCTCTTACTGATGACAATCATAGACTTAGAACCTCTCTGTAGAAATTCCTCAAAGGGAAGAACTCCCTAAATGAAATCCTTGATCACTCTACCAAACAAAGTGGCACTAGTGGGTTGGGATTTGTAGGGGGAGCTCCTAAGGGAAATATCAAGGCCAAATGTAAGAAAATGAGTAAGGAACCTCATTTATTCCATGGATATTCTTATGGCTCTAAGAATGCTATGATTTGTTCTCATTGTAAGAGTGATGATCATTACTCTACTTATTTTCCATATAAGCCTAAGGGGACCAACCCAAAGATGAAATGGGTCCCCAAGCTAATAGGTGGGAACTGACATTCTCCTTTCTTGCAGGATAAATAAAAATGGGTTGTTGATAGTGGCTACACATAGCACATGACAGGTGATATAATCCATTTCAACAATTTCACAAAGAAGAAAGGAGGATTGGTTACTTTCAGGTACAACAAGAAAGGTAAATTGAAAGGTGAGGGTGATGTAGGTGAATCCTTGTGTATCAAGAATGTTCTCTTTGTGAATGGCCTACGTCACAATTTAATGAGTGATAGTCAATTATGTGATAATGGTTACCTTGTGATATTTACTTCTTTTGAATGCTTTCTCCTAGATTCCCTCAGTTACAACGTCATATATAAAGAACTAGAAATGGTAACCTTTATGTAATTGTTCTTGACTCTATTAAGCCTATTGTTGGTAGATGCCTTGTAGTCAATTTGAATGATATTTCACTTTGGCATCGTCGTCTAGGTCATGTAAATATGCATCAATTGAAGAAGTTGAGCAAAAAGGACTTGGTCAAGGGGCTTCCCAAATTGGATTTTTAAAAGGATGAGGAATGCCAACCTTGCACATGAGGAAATAAAACCAAGTCCTCCTTCAAATACAAAGGAGTCCTTAGTACCAAGAGAGCTCTTGAACTTCTCCATATTGATATATTTGGACTTATGAGAACTCAATCGTTTTGTGGTTTCAAGTATTGTCTTGTTATTGTCAATGATTTCTCTCGATATACTTGGACCTTCTTTCTCACTTCTAAGAGTGATAGTCTTGATGTTTTCTCTAGATTTCCCAAACGAGCTAAAAACAAAGCTTCTTGCCGCATTGTTTCTATCCTTAGTGATCATGGGGGAGAATTTGAAAATGATCTTTTTGAACATTTTTTGTGAAGAGTCCGGATATGCTCATAACTTTTTTCACCTCGAACACTTAAAAAAATGGGTTGTAGAGAAGAAGAGCATGTCACTATAGGAAATGGCCAGGACCATGCTTTTAGAGTATGAAACTCCAAAGAAGTTTTGGGCCGAAGCCGATACTTCATGTTTTTATGCGAAACTATATTTTCACACATCCCTCTTTGAAGAAAACTCCTTTAAGATATGGAGTGGTAGGAAGCCTTACATTGAGTATTTTTACATTTTGAGTGTCCTTGTTTTGTTTGGAACACGAAAGATTTTTTTGACAAGTTTGACCTGAAATCATAGCAGGCTTTCTTTCTTGGGTATAACACTACTAGCAAGGCTTATAGAGTGGATAATGTTGATCTATATAAATTAGAAGAATCTATTAATGTCAAATTTATTGAGTCTAACCCATTTGTTTCCAAGGATATTCCTAATGATGATGTTGTAGATGAAGTAATACCTATCTTAAAAGAACTCAACATCACTCAACATGGAAAAGAGGTAACCACTCAAGAAGAGATAAATGGAGAAAAGAAGGATCCAACCCCCCACTTTGCAAAGAATCATCCTAAAGAGCTCATCATAGGTGACCCCTTTGAAAGAGTGAAGACGTGGGATATCTACAACAAAGAACAAGCCAACAATGCCTTCATCTCACAACTCGAGCCAAAGAAAGTCAAAAAAGCTCTTGGGGATGATGAGTGGATCCTAGCTATGTAGGAAGAATTAGAGTAATTTGAGAAGAACATAGTGTGGACTCTTGTGCCAAGACCATTTGATAGAAAGATCATTGGCACCAAGTGGGTCTACCGCAACAAGCTAGATGAAAGTGGCAAGGTGGTAAGAAATAAAGCAAGATTAGTGGCTCAATGCTACAATCAATAGGAAGGTGTAATTTTGATGAAACATATGCACCTGTAGCTAAACTTGAGTCAATTAGAATGTTGCTTGATTTTTCTAGTTACAAGAATTTCCTTCTATATCAAATGGATTTTAAAAGTGTGTTTTTGAAGGGTACAATTGAGGAGGAAGTATATGTTGCTCAACCTCCTGGCTTTGATCATGATAGTTTGTCAAATCATGTCTATCTATTGCAAAAAGCTCTCTATGGACTCAAACAAGAACCTCAATATTTGGTATGAGAAACTAAAGAACTTTTTGTTAGATAATGGTTATATCATGGGAAAAGTTGATTCTACCTTGTCCCATAAATACACTTCTAACAATTTTGTTATCATTCAAATCTGTGTAGATGATATTATTTTTGGCAGAACTAATCTTGATCTTTGCAAGGAGTTCAGTTCTCTTATGCAGAGTGAATTTGATATGCATGATGGGTGAGCTTACATTCTTCCTCAGCTTTCAAATCAAGAAAACTAAAGATGGTAACTTCATCAACCAAAGCAAATACACAAGTAAACTGCTCCAACGCTTTGGGATGGAGAACATGAAGTTGGTTGACACACCCATGGCCAACACCACCAAGATGGACTGTGATGAAGAAGGTGAGAAAGTGGATGAGAAGCTCTATAGAGATATGATTGGAATCTTACATTATTTAACTACCTCTAGACCTGACATAATGTTTAGTGTTGGTTTGTGTGCTTGCTTTCAATCAAATCGTAAGAAATCACATTTTATAAATGTTAAGAGGATTTTGAGATACTTAGCCAAAACCCAAAATTTTGGACTATGGTATCCTAAGTCAAGGGACTTTACTCTTACTGATTATAGTGATGTTGATTACACAAGATGCTTGATTGACATAAAGTGCACAAGTGGCACTTGCTTCCTTCTAGGACCATGCTTGGTGTCTTGGTTCTCCAAGAAATAAAGAACAGTGGCTCTATCAACTATCGAGGCTGAATATATTGTAGTTGGGATTTGTTGTGCCCAGGTTCTATGGATGAAGCAAATGTTCCAAGACTTTAACATTTATTTTGATGCTTCTCCCATCTTTTGTGACAATACCAGTGCAATCAATTTATTTTACAATCCTATATTGTGTAGTAGAGCCAAGCATATAGAGGTTCATCATCATTTTCTTCGTGATCACATTGCCAAAAAGGATATTTATATCACGCATGTAGACACGGAAAATTAGTTGGCGGACATTTTTACTAAACCTCTAGCTAGAGATAAATTTAATTTTATTAGATCTAAACTGTTCATAACTTCTTTGGATTATATTGATATGCCATCTAGCCAGTTGTTATCTATCCTATATGTTTTTCTCATGTCTTGATCACCTCTTCTTGCTAAGTGCTAAAATTTTCACTTTCATATGCCTTGTTTTTTGCTTGTTTTGGATATTTTTCACAAATGCTTGTTTTATCATTAAATAGTACCCTATGATGAGCAGAATGTGCCTAAGCATGTCTAAAATGCAAAATGGACCAGAAAAATAAATTTAATTAGCACTCAAATGGATAGAATCTAGAATTGCTAATGTTAGGTCAGACTGACATTCGGTCAAGTTGCCAACTCGACCGATCGGTGGATGAGGGCTTATGTAAAAAGCCATTTGGTCGAGTTTCTTTCTCTTAGAACTCGACCAATGGCTGGGTTGGACCAAAGCTTAAATAGTTTTTGTTCGACTATTCTCCCTCTCAACTAGAGAAAAGTCAGTCGATTCCTCCTCTAGCTCTCATAAACCCTCAACCCTAGCCTCGACCTTCCTTCTCCTAGCCCTAGCTAGCCTTCGTTTGACCTACCTAGCACCTTTGCCTATCTACCCTAAGTGGTTAGTTGACCTTTGGTGATGTTTCTCTCCTATTTGGTCTCTCAATCTTCTCCATTTCTCCTTCATGGACACAAATAGAAGAAAGAGGGTCGCGCATGCGAGAGCTCCATCGTCATCCTCCAACTCACACATCATTCCTTACAATGACACCTTCTTTGTTTCAATCAAAGCTCTAAATAGGTATAAAGAGCTCCTTCCTAGGAACCCTTTTACTTTTTGTGTGTTGTTTGAGTGTTTCCCACATAAAAAATAGGTGATAGATGAGGTATTTGAGTTGCTTTACGACCATCACCTAGTAGTCATGAGTGTCGAGCGTTGATGCTTTCATAATTCCCTTACAAGCACTAAGGTGGTCTATGAATTTTACGCGTTGGAGAACCTGCATCAGGATCTCTGCCAGATCATGTCGACTATGAACCTATCTTACACCCATCCTTAACCTACCTAACAGCCCTATGAAGGTGGTGACTATGCTTCCTATGTATATAGTCACTTCTACCCGGCCCCTCCACTTGCTTCTTCCACTACTACACCCTCCGTTGTTGGTGGATCTACCCCTGGAGTGCTACCTCTACTTGTTTTCCCCATTGCTACCCAGTTTGTTGTCCTTGGCACTTCTTCTCCCACTTCCCTCAGGCCAAGGAGCTCCATGATCTTGGCATGTCTTTGGATGAGAATAATGCCATGTAGCCCAGTCGTCCTTCTGTCGATGAAGAGATGCCCAACCAGGTTGATGAGGAAGCTGATGAGGAGGAGGACGAGGCCACTGAGAAAGATGGCCCTGATGTTGGTTCTGATGGCTCTGGTGATGAAGGTGAAGTTGTTGTCTCTACTGCACCGTCAGATGGAGATGAGGACTATGAGCCTGGAGCGGATGATGCTGATGTTGATGATGATGTTGTGGACATAGATATCCCATATGTTTTAGTTTTTAGCTCTTAGATGATGATCATATATATCTTTCTAGACTATTTTGTACTAAAGATATCTAGGCACATTATCTGAGTTGTACTATTCTATCATCATGTTGCTATCATCTCTGGCTTTTACTTGTTTTGAGAACATGTTTATGTGTTGAAATCTTAATCCTATGTATCATAACTCTATGTGTGCTTTATCATATGAGTTATTGGTAGGCTTTCCATATTTTGATTATGACACAGGTTGCTTGCTTCTCTTTATTCTCGTCTATGTTTGATGTGTGTTATGTGGTTAAATGTTTTATCTTATGGTTACATATTTTTGTTTGTGCTTAAAGAAGACCTATTTTTATGCTCTTCTACCCCCTTACTTTTTGATAATACCAAAAGGAGGAGAGAAGTTTGATGTTTTGAAGCTCAACCATATTATTTTTATTTCCTATATGATCCTTTTCTGGTCAAAGTATATGTTTTATCATGTGACTTGCTAAAGGACCATGCAGTATACATGTTATATAGCTTTGTGTAGAAAGAGTAACTATGCAGGTAAGAGTGAGCATAGATTGAGGGGAGAAATTCACATTGTTGAAATTATGAATCCCCTTGCAAATTCACAAGGTCAAGGTATATCTTTACATATCCTTTTTAATATGTTGAGAATGGTTTGTCATTGTCAAAAGGGGGAGAATGTTGACTTGAGAGTTATAATTGTCCATATTTAACCATTCCATTGATATGTATCTAATATGTCTATTTAATATTGATTTCAGGCATTAAGTACATGAAAAGGATCGAATTGCTGAAGCCATAGCTTGTCCAAGTTCAAGGCAACAACAATGCAAATGCACTTTTGTGGAAAATACTCCAAATCACCTTAGACTATTTTTGTAATCATTTGTATTGATTATATGACTTGTAACTAAGATGAGAAAAAATTAGGTACACTTAATTTCATCATTTAACTACTTTAAAATCATTTTGGAAAATTTATCATAGAAACTTTATCGGTCGAGTTTGAATCTCAACCGACCAGTGATGGATTTTAGGGAATGATTGGATCGATCGAGTAATACACTCACAGAACTCAACTGACCAACTTTCTGACCAAAGTTGATTTTAATTGATCGGTCGAGTTACCCAGGACAAACTCAACCGATAGTTTGAAAATTGGCTTTCTCGAATAATGGATTGGTCGAGTTACCTTTATTGAAAATCAACTAAATACACTGTATGGAAAATGTAGAAAAAGTGGTTCCAACCATTGGAGAGTTTTTAGAAATGAAAATAGATCTGTTGCAAATTGTAAGATTGATGTTTTTCATTCTTAAGTGACCCCACACTAAAAGGAATACCCCCATCTATAAATAGGACCTCTTGGAGTTCATTATAAGGTTGCTCATTCATGCTATCCTTGTTCCTTGCTATAGTTGAGTGTGCAAAACCCCTTTGAGCCCCTTTATCTCTCTCATTTACCAAACATATCATGATTATTAGTGAGTTAGGCATGTTTTAAGAGATCTATCTCATTTTTACTTTGTAAATATCTCCATCCTTCCATCTTCACAATCCCCTTTCTCAAAGGACAAAGGCTGAAGTGATCTTCTCTGAGTAAAGGAAGAGTTGATGTTCTTCTTTAAGGATGAAGAAGGTGTGAATATGTTCTCCAAGTGAAGGAGAAGGACAAGACGGAAGATCCAAGGAGCTTGGTAGGTAAATCCTCAAGGTTGAAGACTTGTTGCAAGGAGGAGATGTCCTAGGAGAAGGAATCGAGCTCCTTGTAAGAGTGAGTAAGACCTGTTGTGAGGTAGAATACTAGCTCTTGGATAGGTAAGCCCTTGGATGTAAGGTGGTCTTCTTATATGTTTGATAATGGAATATAAGTATACATCGGTTTCAAAGTCCTAGAGGTTGACCTCTCTAGGTAGTGGACTGATGGTCTCCTAGTGTGGAGTTTGGAAGCACTCTATACACCTTGTCCAAGTGTTTGTTTCAATCTCTCTCATCCTTGCTATGCATGGTTAGATAGGACTTCAAATTCACTTATAGCATTTGGTTTCAATTGATATAATTTGAAGGTCTAACTATTCTTGTGTGAGATTTGAAGCTTTATTCACCCCCCTAGAGCCCTAGATCCAACATCTTCATTGTGTTCTCAACCCCCTTCTAGATTGCCTTGAAGGTCTTCTTCATCTTTGCACAAATTTGGTGGAGGATAGTAGGAGGACATGGATTTTTGTTCTTCTAAAGAGTTGGGGTGGAATCCTCTTGAAGGTGGAGAAATAGAGGTGGAGGATGGGTGGAAAAAGGAGTTGGGGTAGGGGAAGGTGATTGGGGGTCAAAGGGTGCTCGAATCCAGAGTTTGGGAGGAGGAGGTGGCAATTTAGGGAGGATTCGAGGCCGCCCTAGTCGCCACAGCTAGTGGAATGGTCGTTCTATTGAGTGGACATGAGGGGTTCATGCTGAGGAAAAGAAAATCAAAGACTTAAGTTGTAGGTACAGGCCAGCATGGCCATGCTGGCGTAGTTCCAGAACGACAATGTTGATTAGAAAAGTTGTGCTGACCGGACCTAAAAGTCAAATTTTTACTGTAAAAATGACCTTGCCAGCACTACTGTTCTGCACCAGCACGGACGTGCTAGCTCTTTTAAGTGCAAATTTTTTTCCAAAATTCTCAAATCTCTCACTCATTCATAACCCAATAAAAAAATTCAATCCATTTGATATTTTATCAATACTTTCCACTGAATTTCACCCTTATTCTCAATCTTCAACCTATTTCTCTTGTCGCAAGCAAAAACGAAATGAAAACTATCAATACAAGTATGCATGTGTGTATATCTTGGAATCTTGTAAAATTGAAGTAAAAGTGACAAAAATTGAAGGTTGGTTGCAAAAGTTCCCAAACCTTGGTGGGTTGCCTCCCACTAGCGCTAAGTTCTATTCCTTCTGTCGGGCTTATTGGTACATGATTCATTCACCCTCTTGGAATCTTTAGAGAATATTTGAAGTATATGTCCCTCTCATGTGCATTCAAGCACATCTCTTCATCAATGGGGGTTTTCTCAACTAACATCATAATATCAAAACTTTGGTTTACCTTATTTGGATTGACTTGAATAATAGCCTTCAATATTTGTCCATTGACAATGAATTCTTTAGCACCCTCCTTTTCACATATCACAATAGCACTGGAGGGATACACATGCTTGACTTGATAAGGTCCTTCCCATCTAGATCCAAGCTTTCCCAGAAAGAACTTCATCCTAGAGTGAATAGCCATACCCATTGTCTGGGCCCAAAACTCTTATTCATGATCAACTTTTCATGCAAGAACTTTGTTTTGTCCTTATAGATTTTTGAAAATTCATAGGCATAATGCCTCATCTCTTCCAACTCATGGATTTGTAGTTTCCTCCTTACTCTAGCGGTGTCTACATCCATATCCATAGATTTCAAAGCCCATAGTGCCTTGTACTGCATCTCAATGGGTAGATGGCGACTCTTACCATACACAAGCTTGAACATTGTGGTTCCAATCGGGGCTTTGTATGATGTTCTATATGCCCATAGAGATACATTGAGATCAGACCAAACTTTACGGTCCAGTCTCACCGTCTTCTCAAGAATGCGCTTTATCTCCCGATTGGCCAACTCAACTTGACCACTAGTTTGAAGGTGGTAAGGAGCAGCCTACGATGGTTCACACCATGTCTTTTCAGCAATTCTTCAAAAGTTCTATGAATGAAGTGGCTTCTTCCATCACCAATTATTGCCCTTGGCACACAGAACCGGCTAAATATGTTAGACTTGACAAAGTTGCATACTATCTTGTTATGGATTTTTGGGAATGATTGGATTGATCGAGTTTTACACTCATAGAACTCGACTGATAAACTTTCTGACCAAAGTTGATTTTAGTTGATCGGTCGAGTTACCCCAGGACAAACTCGACCGATAGTTTGAAAATTGACTTTCTCAGATAGTGGATTGGTTGAGTTACCTTTATTAAAACTCGACTTAATACATCGTACAAAAAATACACAAAAGTGGTTCCAACCATTGGAGAGTTGTTATAAATGAAAATAGATCTGGTGCAAGTTGTAAAATAGACGTTTTTCTTTCTTAAGTTATCCCACACTCAAAGGAACACCCCCATCTATAAATAGGACCTCTTGGAGTTCATTCCAAGGTTGATTATTCATGCTATCCTTGGTCCTTGTTATAGTTGAGTGTGAAAAGCCCCTTTGAGCCCCTCTCTCTCATTTACAAAACATCTCATGATTATTAGTGATTTAGGCATATTGTAAGAGAGCTACCTCATTGTTACTTTGTGAATCTCTCCATCCTTCCATCTTCACAATCCCCTTTCTCAAAGAGCAAAGGCTGAAGTGATCTTCTCCAAGTGAAGGAGGAATTGATGTTATTCTTTCAGGATGAAGAAGGTGTGAAGATCTTCTCCAAGTGAAGGAGAAGGACAAGGCGGAAGATCCAAGGAGCTTGGTGGGTAAATCCTCAAGGTTGAAGACTTGTTTCAAGGAGGAGATGTCTTAGGAGAAGGAATCGAGCTCCTTGTAAGAGTGATTAAGACCTGTTGTGAGGTAGAAGACTATCTCTTGGATAGGTAAGCCCTTGGATGTAAGGTGGTCTTCTTGTATGTCTAATAATGGAATATAAGTATACATGGGTTGCAAAGTCCTAGAGGACCTCATTAGGTAGTGGACTGATGGTATCCTAGTTTGGAGTTTGGAAGCACTCTAAACACATTGTCCAAGTGTTTGTTTCAATCTCTCTCATCTTTGTTATGCTTGGTTAGATAGGACTTCAAATTCACTTTTAGCATTTAATTTCAATTAATATAATTTAAAGGTCTATCTATTCTTGTACAAGCTTTGAATCTCTATTAACACCCCTAGAGCCCTAGATCCAACAACTTCATTGTGCTCTCAACCCCCTTATTAATAGCCTTACAAGCCTTCTTCATCTTTGCATGAATTTGGTGGAGGATGGTAGGAGAACATGGACTTTTTCCCTTCCAAAGAGTTGGGGCAGAATCCTCTTGAAGGTGGAGAAATAGAGGTGGAGGATGGGTGGAAAGAGGAGTTGGGGGTCAAAGGGATCTCGAATCCAGAGTTTGGGAGGAGGAGGTGGCAATTTGGGGAGGATTGGAGGCTGCCCTAGTCACCAAAGCTGGAGAAACAATTGTTCTATTGACTGAACATGAGGGGGGTCATGTTGAGGAAAAGAAAAACAAAGACTTAAGTTGTGGGCATGGGCCAGAACGGCCAGAATGGTCATGTTGGTTAGAAAAGTCGTGTTGACCAGACTTTAAACTCAAATTTTTATTGTAAAAATGACCTTGCCAGCACCGCTAGTCCACACCAACATGGTAGTGCTGGCTCTTTCAAGTGCAAATTTTTTTCAACAATTCTCAAATCTCTCACTCATTCATAACCCAATCAAAAAATTCAATCCACTTGATATTTTATCATTACTTTCCGCTAAATTTCACCCTTCTTCTCAAACTTCAACTTATTTCTCCTGTCACAAGCAAAAACTAAATGAAACTATCAAGCACAAGGTTGCATCTGTGTGTTTCTTGTAATCATGTAAAATCAAAGTAAAAGTGACAAAAATTGAAGGTTGGTTGCAAAAGTTCCCAAACCTAGGTGGGTTTCCTCCCACTAGTGCTAAGTTTTATTCATTTTGTCAGACTTATTGGTACTTGATTCATTCACCCCTCTTGGAATCTTGAGAGCATCTTTGAAGTATATGTCCCTCTCATGTGCATTCAAGCACATCTCTTAG
The DNA here is from genome assembly GCA_963693085.1 of Alisma plantago-aquatica. Classification (NCBI taxonomy): domain Eukaryota; kingdom Viridiplantae; phylum Streptophyta; class Magnoliopsida; order Alismatales; family Alismataceae; genus Alisma; species Alisma plantago-aquatica. The sequence continues at coordinate 515,914,785 of OY856411.1, forward strand.
TCAATGGGGTTTTCTTAACTAACATCACAATATCAAAACTTTGGTTTTCCTTATCCGGATTGACTTGAACAAGAGCCTTCAATCTTTTTCTATTGACAATGAATTCTTTAGCACCCTCCTTTTCACATATCACCAGAGGGATACACATGTTTGGCTTAATAAGGTCCTTCCCATCTAGATCTAAGCTTTCCCAGAAAGAACTTCATCCTAGAGTTGTATAGCCATACCCATTGTCCAGGCTCAAAACTCTTCTTCCTGGTCAGCTTTTCATGCAAGAACTTTGTTCTCTCGTTAGAGATTTTTGACAATTCATAGACGTCATGCCTCATCTATTCCAACTCATGGATTTGTAGTTGCCTCCTTACTTTGGCGGTGTCTACATCCATATCCATAGATTTCAAAGTGCATATCACCTTGTTTTGCATCTCGACGGGTAGATGGTGACTCTTACCATACACAAGCTTGAACAGTGTGATGCCAATCGGGGCATTGTATGATGTTTTGTATGCCCATACAGATTCATTGAGACATGGAGACCAATCTTTATGGTCCAGTCTCACCGTCTTCTCAAGAATGAGCTTTATCTCTCGATTGGCCAACTCAACTTAACCACTAGTTTGAAGGTGGTAAGGAGCAGCCATATGATGGTTCACACCATGTCTTTTTAGAAATCCTTCAAAAGTTCTATGAATGAAGTGGCTTCCGCCATCAATAATTAATTCCCTTGGCACACAGAATCGGATAAAGATGTTAGACTTGACAAAGTCACATACTATCTCGTGATCATTTGTCCTTGTAGCAATTGCTTCAACCCACTTGGAGATGTAGTCGATGGCCACCAAGATGTAGACATACCCAAAAGAGGGGGAAATGGAACCATAAAGTCAATACCCCGAATATCAAAGACCTCAACTAGAATAGGTAATAGAGGCATCATATCCCTTTTTGAGATAGTGCACTTCAAGCAACACTTACAATATTCATTAGAACCTTTGAACAATGTTGGACAATAGAACCCACATTGAAGAACTTTAGTGGCTGTACACTTTCCACCAAAATGTCCTCCACAAATGCCAGAGTGGCACTTAAAGAGAATCTCTTATTTCTCACTTTTGGGGACACACCTTCTTATGGTTGATCAGAGTGATATTTGAAGAGATGTGGGTAATCCCACACATAGTTCTTTACCACAGCAAATAGCCTTTTGGTGTCCTACCTAGTCCATGTGATTGGCACTCTCCCACTAGCCAAGAAGTTGTATATGTGCATGTACCATGGTCTTTGGGTGGAGGAAAGTAAGAAGAGTTCTCATGTGGCGTTTTCTCCTTAATCTAGTTCACATCATCATATGGTGCCTCAATACATGAAAGGTGATCATCTACACCCTTTTTGTCAAGAATCTCTAAATCAAACTCTTGAAGCAATAGGATCTAGAGAATCAATCTTGGTTTGAATCTTTCTTTGCCATAAGATACTTCAAGGCTACATGATTTGTGTATATAGTGACTTTGTTTTGCAAAAGGTAAGAATGAAATTTATCAAGTGCAAAGATCATTGCAAGTAACTCCTTCTCCGTGGTTGTGTAGTTTCTCTTAGCCTCATCAAGGATTTTACTTGCATAGTAGATATCATGTGGAACCTGGCAAATCCTTTATCATAACACAACCCTAAGTGGCATATCTGAAGCATCGAGCATGATCTCAAATGGAAAAGAGAAATTTGGGGGTTGCATGATAGGAGCAGAAATCAACTTGTCTTCAAATGGTTGAAGGCTTCAATGCATTTGTCATCAAAACTAAACATCTTTTTCAAGCAAATGATACAACGGTCTTGAAGTCTTGCTAAAATCCTTGATGAAATGGTGATAGATCATACATGCCCCAAGAAAGAATGGACATGCCTTGTAGTGGAAGGAATGGTAAGAGTAGAAATGAGGCCCAATTTATCCTTGTCAACTTTGATTCCTACTTTTGAAACTCTATGTCCAAACAGTATGCCTTCTAGAACCATAAAATGACTTTTCTCCCAAGATAATACCAGACAAACCTTGACACATCTTTGAAGAATGACAGTGAGATGGAGCAAACAATCATCAAACGTTTTTCTGAATATTGAGAATTCATCCATAAAGACCTCAAGAGATGAACCTGACATATCCACAAAGATTGGTGTAACACATCTTTGAAATGTAGATGGGGCATTACACAATCTAAATGGCATCCTCCTGTAAGAAAATGTGCCTCTAGGATAGGTGAACATGGTCTTTTCTTGATCTGCTGGGTGCACTGCCACCTAGAAGTAACCTAAATAACCATCAAGGAAATAATAGAAGCTTTGCCCTACAAGTCTCTCTAAGATTTGATCAATGAATGGGAGAGGTAAATGGTCTTTCTCTGTCTTTTCATTCAATTTTCTTTAATCCACAAACATTCTCTATTTGGACTGCTCTCTCACGAGCATTAATTTCTCCATCTTCATTTTCATCCACAATGATCCCACCTTTCATAGGCACAACTTGGATGGGACTCACCCAAGGACTGTCAGAAATGGGATAGATGATCCCAGCATCCAACAACTTCACAACCTCTTGTGTTACAACCTATTTAATCTTTGGTTTCAACCTCCTTTGCATTTGGCGGGTTGGCCTTGCATCATCCTCAAGATAGATTCTATGGACACAAATGAAGGGGTCAACACCCTCAAATCAATAATAGACCACCCTATGGCTTGAATGTTTCTCTTCAACATAGAAATCAGAGCATCTTCTTATTTAGGAGAGAGAATAGAAGAAATTATCACTGGGTGGGTGTCATTGGAACCTAGAAATGCATAGTTAAAGCCTTCAGGAAGAGACTTGAGCTCAAGGACAAGAGGTTCTTCAATGGAGTTCTTCAAAGGTTTTTTAGAAATGGAAGAGAGATCCTAATTTGCATCCACTAATGCGAGTTCATCTTCCTCATCATCATCATCATTGAGAAATTCCACAATAGACTCTAGACCTCTACCCTGGGTGGCAATCTAAATCCATTTAGGTAGGCATTCTTCTACAATCTCCTCAAGACAATCAATAAGATAGCAATCTTCTTCCGTAGCAACTATCACCTCGACTTTAGCAGAAAGTTTGAATATGTTCAATTAGATCTTCATGTTCATGAATGTCACATACATGGTGCCAGTTCTCACATGAATTACTGCATCCACTATATCTAGGAAGGGTCTCCCCAAGAGAATAGGTACCTTCCTTGAGTCCTTTTCCATGTCAAGCACAATAAAATCAGTATGAAAGAATGTGGAGGTGACATCATCAAGCCTCACAAACACATCATCAACTCGCCTTTCAGGTGTCTTCACAAAATAGTCAGCCAATTTCAAGGTGCAATTAGCCGGACCTAATCGCCCCATTTTCAATTCAGCATACATGTCATACATAATTAGACTCACACTAGAACCCAAGTCAAGAAGAGATTGGTCTATGAAGCGTGCTCCAATGAATCAAGGAATGATGGGTGCGATGGGATCTTTCCTCTTCTTTGGTGTGCTATGTTGCAGAATGAAGTTCACTTGTCAGTGAGCCTGACTTGCCTTGGTATTCTTCTGGTGGCCCTTCTCTTGAAAGGGCACATGTTCTTCAAGAACTTTGCACTAAGATGGAATTTGCTTGATGGCATCTAGCAATGGGATATTGATCCTCACTTGTTTAAATGTCTCCATGATACCCTCAGTATGTTTCTTCTTTCTTTTCTTAGTGGATGGTTCCTCAAGAACATCAGGAAAGGGAGTGAGGTTTTCTCCCGACTGGATCACATCAATAGAATCATCAAGCAATATTACGGGAATCATGGTATCATTATCATGAATTACAGTATCAACTCGGCTGCATGACATAGTATAGATCACCCTAAATCTCAGTATCAGTGCCTGAATTCACGATATCAACTATATCTTCACTGATTGAGCCATCAACTATTATACCCCTTGGTTGCTCCAACGTCCTCCCGCTTATCAACATGGTCACAACCTTCACTTGCTCATGGATAGAAGAGGAGGGGGCTTTTAGTGGTTGTTGTCGTTGTTGAGGTGATGGTGGCCTTTGGTGTGGGGTATTTAGGTTTTGGAGAATGAATTGCAGTTGGGATGGTGGTTTTTGTGGTTGTTGTGGATGGGGGTAATATTGTGGAGGGGGTTGTCAATATGAATGGAGTGGAGGTGGAGTGTAGTGGTAGTTGAATGGGGGTTGTGGAGGTAGAGGGGCATAGGGATTTTGGGGTCCTTGGTATTGTTGCGGAGTGGGTACTTTCCCTTGTGGTGGGACATAGGCACCTTGAGGAATGATCACGGAACCACCATCATTGTTCGGGCTAGCCATGGTTTGGAAGGGAGTCTTCCCTCATCATGGTGGACAATTGAAAGAGAGATTTGATCTAGCCTTTACTCAAGGTGGCTAATTTTTTTCCCATGGGAGGACACATCCTTCTTCACTTCATCAAGGCTCCTTATACTTCTAAGAACTTCATCTTAAAATGCTGAGTTGTACCTTGGCCCTTGGTGTTGTCTTGGTTCCCCTTTCCCTTCTTCACCTTGTTTCTTCCAAGAAAAATTAGGGTCATTCCACCATTCCGGAGTATAGGAGTTATACATAGGGCCTTGATTGTTCCTATTCCCAAAAGATTGTAAGGCTTGCACTTCTTCACAAATAGCCTCCACAGAGTTGGTGTAGTGGCTAGAAGAGCCTTCAACTTGATTATTCATCAAGTTCATCATGTCAGCAAGCATCTTTGTCATTTGAGGATTTGTTTTATCTCTAATGGGAGTTGGAGGAGGAGGTGGATCCCAGTTCCTGTCACAGTGCACTCCCATGCTTGAAGCGGGGTGGCATGAATTCTCAGCTAGGTGCTCAAAGAGTGGTCATGAATCTTCTGAGGGCTTGGCTATGAAGTTCCACCACAAGAGGAATCAACCACTATTTGACCCAGTTTAGACAACCCGGTGTAGAAGGATTGCACAAGTTGCCAGATAGGAACTTCATGATGGGGGTAATCTCTCAGAATCTTTTGGAACCTTTCCCAAGTATCATGAAAAAGCTCATTCTCCTTTTGAGTGAATGAGGTGATGTACCTCCCCATTTGTGTCAGCTTTGAGATGGGGTAGAATTTATTCAAGAACTCATTCTTCACTGCCATCCAAGTAACCAGTCATGGCTTCAACATTTATCATTCCTTGGCTTTCTCTTTGAGTGAAAATGGGAAGATGGTTCGTCTTATGGAATCATTCGTCACTACAGGAGTACAGAAAGTGAAGCATGTCTCTAGAAAAGCATCGACATGGTGGTATTAGTTTTTGTTCCTCATCCCATAGAAGGTGGGAAGGATTTTGAGGAGGGATGGTGGAATGGAAAATTTTTGACCCAACATTTAGTCAAGAAGGGTGGAAATTGGGGAGGTGTAGTTACCCAGATTGAAGTATTCATAGAGAGGGAGGTTGGGTGGTGGTTGAGCATCTTCTCCCTCTCAGTGTTGATCATCCATGTCTCCCATTTTAGTCTCTTGGTGTCTCTTGTGCCAGTGTTGACGTTTCCTTCTACCTATCTCGGGATCAAAAGGAACCAACTCAGTAGAAGTTGAGCATCTTCCAAGCATGCATAGTTGTCACATGTACAAGTTACAAATGAGAAACAAGAGCTAAGTTAGAAGACAAGTACGCAAAAGCAAACAAAGAATAAAGAATATCAATAGTGAGGGCAATAGGAAAATCTAAGCTACACTAACTAGCTAGGCCAAATGCCCCTCTCCCCAACAATGATGCCAAAAAACTTGGTGCATTTCTCTTTGCCTTGGGTTACACCTAACCAATTGGGTTTGATTAGATGCGGCCATAGGGCTTGAACACACTTGGATCATTTGAATTTATAACGTAGCTAGTCTAACACACTCACTCAAACCATTCAAACTTGACTCGCAAGCGCATAGGATCATGTTGTAGTATAGGTAATTGGCAAGATAAGGGTCGATCCATAGGGAGAGAGGGGGCACTAGATCTAGGTTAGTGTGGGCTATGTTCTTAAAGAAGAGATTAGGGTTTAATATTGATTTGGGTTGATTGCACTAAGATGTAAGTAATTGAACAAGAAAGGAAACATGGCAAGCAAAAACCCAAGTTTAACACAAAATAAGCTTTTCTAATTAACAAAGAAGGTAACTACTTATGTAAGAGCACAAGATTACACTAGACTAGAAATTAAAGCACTAAAGCAAATAGAAATCTAAGCTACCACTAACTAGATTGAATAGGCACAAGGAAGCACTAACTACCCTCTAAAGGATTAACTACCAAAACCAAGCAATTAATCTAAGAAGAAATTAAACTAAGCAATTAAGCAAGCATGAACTAGCAAGAAAGCATGATGTGTTTTCAACAAGTTATGGGAAAAGTTGACCGTTTGGGGAATGCTACTAAGATATTAGTTGGGGGGACATCTAATGCAAAGCTTAACCACTCATTCCATATTGCTAAACCAAAAATGAAACGACCGTCATCAAACTGACAAACAAATCATTACTAATTAAGCAGAATAAACATAATCAGCGGATTAACAAAAATCACTAAACTTTAAAACCATTTTGCAAGGAGATCCTTGATCAAAAAACTTTTACCGAAAGATCCAAAACCCATACATATCTTGATTTACATTGTACAACATTGTTTCATCTCATCTTGAGGGCAACATATAATAGTTGCTCTATCAAAATACATACTAGAGCAACATAACACCTCGAGGCATACAAGACAAAATCTCAGATTGTTCATGAAACCACTACGAACCATCTCCAAGGACCTGAGAGTATAGAGACAACACATAGGACTTCTATCTACAAGGCACGACAAACAATACACTCAACCTGAGCTGTCACTACTACCTCAGCTATTGTTCCTCCTCTGTAGAAAGATCTCCACCGTTTCGTGCTTGTCCACCTAAAAATTGTGGATCCCACGGGGTGAGACAATTGTCCCAATGAGAGATATAACTCTCCACTGATCATATTATTATTGATGATAAACATTATAAAAATTGAGCAGGGTTCTTTTATATTAATAGGCAGTATTAATCATTATATGAATCGAATAAGATAGTCTCCTTTCTCAAGGAGAACAATGCATCTACCCATGGTAGAGTTATAATTCATCTATCTGCTTTGCAAGGAATGCAAAGAAACATAAATAACATCTATCAACTAAGATGTATAACTGATTTGTGCATCAAACAATGTTCTCCATATTCGATCCTTAAGCAGATATGCTACACGGCTGAAGATATTTTACAATCACACTTATGCCTTGAGGAGATGAAGCATACCCTGTTGATCTCCAACCGACCACAAACTTCTCACAAGTTGGTACCATACAAGGTCAATGTAAGAGCTAGTTGCCATGACCTCCCTTGTCTTAGTTAGTATGAGACCACTTAGGCTTAGCAGGGCATATCGTGTCAGCTGCAATATAGTTGTGCTATGGTACGTAGGCATCCTCTCTTAGAGCCACAACGTCAACTGTGCTCTCTTAGGGGAACATCTACAACAACCATCCCCATTTATTAAGTTATGGTCACTTAGGCACCATACTCTGAGCCATGGTCACATAGGCACCATGCTCTGAGCCACGGGTCAGTTCACCATGCTCTAATGAGACATTCTTATGAAATTACTGAGTCATGGACACTTAGGCTCTATTCCCCACATATTAAAAAATATGCATTCCTGGTTACGCTGCGGGAAACCCGTTTCACCATTCAGCAAGTTCTGACGTTGATGGATCTATGGTCAGGGCAATGCTTTATAGTTCCTAATGATGTATTACATGTATTACAACATTCTTTTTGCATCAAACAAGTCATCATTATTAATCAGAACAATTTCTACAAAGAAAGGTGTAATACATCTATTCAAGTCTTTAAAACACATTTAGATACTTGGTACTTGGGATCTCAACCCAATACCACATTACTGGGGATCCTCATCCCTTCATATCATTATCATCATGATTATTGGATCTAGTTATACATAGCATTGTTACCCTTTATAATAGGTAACTATTACCTCCTGGTCCTCAGACCAAGGTATTCATCATACTTGTTGCACAGGTATTTCACATGGCTTGCAAAGCCCATTTAAACATCTTGTCACCTCTCACTAGGAAACAATTATTCACATGCCTCACAAGGCCCATTTAAACATCTTGTCACCTCTCACTAGGCAACAATTATTCACATGGCTCTCAAGGCTCATTAAACATCTTGTCACCTCTCACTAGGAAACAATTATACACATGGCTCACAAGGCCCATTAAACATCTTGTCACCTCTCACTAGGCAACACTTATACATATGGCTCACAAGGACCATTAAACATCTTGTCACCTCTCACTAGGCAACAATTATACACATGGCTCACAAGGCCCATTAAACATCTTGTCACCTCTCACTGGGCAAAAATTATACACATGGCTCACAAGGCCCATGTAATAAGAGAAATACAACCTTCCCATTATTAGGGTTAGGGTTTCCCTTTATAGCCGAAAAGGGTTTCATGTTCATATTACTAATCCAAACCCTAATTCATTGCTCCACACATCTAGGAGCATATATTGATATCATAAGTATTCAATCATACTTATTTATTCTCATCATTTATCATGAAATGTTTATCAACACAAAGTATATGTTTCTCTCTTATCCTCACTAGGATGTCGAATACATCATACTTTTGGTTTAATCCTCCTTTTTGGGGAATATTTGTCCATCATTAACCATTCACATTATCTTTCATTAAACACCACATTCAACATGTGTCACTCAATCAATCACACATGATTGAAGTGTCTCTTCCATATTGGCTATCAAGATGTAGGTATCATCATATTAAACTTTAAACCACATCCTTTATTTCATGTCATATATTCATACCAGGCATGTGGTACAACCACATCACCATGTCATGGTTTAGAATGTATTCCCTAACCAACATATCATAAACCCACATCAGATGGACTATCACTTAGATCTTATCATTTCAAATTAGCTTTGTATCGGGTATGAGCTAGGTGCTTGGCCCCATATCGGGTATAATCTTTATGCTTGGTGTCATATCGTTCATAAGGTATGCACCATATCGGACATAGAGTATATGCCTCATCATTTATCATTTAAGTGGTATATATACAAGATACCAACTTAATTTACCACCTAGGATTATCATATCAGGCATCCATGATAGGTATCTTATCAGGTTACCATGTTAGGTAAACCCATAAACTCATGATCCCTTCATACCTTCAAGGATCAACCTCATCATATAGTTACATGACATTCTAGATGTCTTATTGAATTCTCGTACCATAACCCATTACACTAGGGCTGGGGTATATCAGGTTTCAATCCATTCTCTAGGATTCTATACCACATTTGGTGGATTATATCATATCGTGTATAAAGTATGATTTGAAACTTATATTGTTCACAAGGTATGAGTATGTGTTATTCTTATAATCCAATGGATGTCACCCATATAATACATATGGTATCATTCACCACTCATCTCGGTTTACCCATCATCTTGGGTTTCTAACTCTATGTTGATTACAGTGTTCACTACATCTATATCATGTAAGAGGTGTAGTATAGACTTGTATCGTGCATAAGGATAAGTGGGGTATCTCTCATATCGTGCCACAAGCTTGACTCATATCGTGTATGAGCTTGCATCCATCTTCATATCGAGTTAACCCCATCTTGGGTTTCATATCTGGTACATGTATTCTAACCATATCGCGATACACTTTGTTCTTGATTCCATACCTTATATCATACATTAGGGTTTACTTAATTATTCATATCGTGCACCAGATGTGTGTGCTTCAAGGTATCAAGTACCAAAGATATATTACATGATCTTATCATGCAAGAGCACTTGCTATTCTTTACTCATATCGGGTTACCCAAATTAGGGTTTCATATTGTCTTTCAAGTATACTTTAGACCTTATACCGTGCATAGGGTCTATACTTGACTTTATATCATGCAAGCATATCGTGCAAGCCTATCGTGCAAGCTTATCGTGCAAGCATATCGCGTAAGCATATCATGCAAGCATATCGTGCAAGCAATGTCTACACATACCCATATCAGGTTGAAGCTACTTGTGTGTATGCTTGAACCAGATATCACTTTATAAAGTGATATCATCTTCTTCAAGCTCAAGCTCTTCGTTTTAACTGTTATATTTCATGAAAATAGGTCTAGGAAACTACTAGAACTCATAATCTCATCAACTATTTTAGAAAATTTCAGAATTAAAAGTAGTTCATTAAGTATAGCAATTTAGGTGATGAATAATAACATGATAGAGTTCAAATTATATAACCCGCCTTGTGAACAACTTCAAATGTCCAAGATCCAAAGCTTCACATCCTAAGGTTGAAGAAGAACTTCTCCAAGGTCCAGGTCTCGTTCACAACTCCTCCATGGACAAGAGATCACCATAGTTAAACACTTGGTGAAAAAGGAAAGAAAGGAATATTCATAACTCGATATCCTTCTTCAACCAAAATTGAAGGTGACCAAAGCCTTACCTAAAGCTTGATGCTCGAGCTATCCTAGATCTTTGAGCTTATTTTCACAATACCTAAGGGTCTTTGCATGATATAACTGAGGGGAAAGGTTATGAGGGTTGTAAACTTTCATAAGTTGGTGAAAGGTGAAGTATATATACTTGGTTTCATGAGATAAAGCATATAAGAGGTGTCTTCCCCTCATGCTACTACATAACAGGTGGTCGTTCATGGTTGACACGTGGCCATGTATGCATAAATGTATATCTTTACATGCAAGAGTCTTGAGTATAACCTAGAGACAATATCTCGTCCCTTACTTATCTTGTTGGGCAAATTATCTCATCTTTATTTCAATAAATAAGCAACCTGATACACTTTTTGTAAGGAACTTTGCAACTCATCATGGGCCACCTCCTTGAGGTGCTCTTCCTATCATGGCCTTTACCAAGGCTCAAAAAACCTATAGTAGGCTCCTACTTTATCTCTTTGGCCGATAGAGCTCCTTATATCAAGTCTACAACTCGATACAACACATATAAGGCTCTTGCCTTCAACTCATTCTTGGTCTTTCATTACCAAGAGTATCATAACTCAATGGTGATTCAAACATAGCGCTCCCTTCTTTATCTTTCCTCTAAAGTATACATAGAGGAAGTGGGGTCACTCTAGAGGTGTAATTTTGCATTTCAACCCCATATATTGGGTCAATTACAAATTGTACCAAAATTGCTTAAACAAGTTATAACTTGGGATTTAGGCTTTCCACAAGCCACCGCTTATCATCATTATCTTTCTTGAGATACTATGTCATTTTGCAATATAACCCCTCATCTTGGGTAAATTTCACTTTTCACTCAGACTTTCATATATTGCACAAATAGTTTGCAATTAAGCTCAAACTTCACAAGAAGCCTTAATTACTTTTCAAGAGTTTAGAACCAGTTGGTAAGTAACTTACTTAAGAAAAACTTCTAGGGTTAATCCATAACCTAGGTCAGGGTTATTACAAAAAAAAAGTGGTCAAATGCAAGGAAATCACCCTAAACTATTGGTTGGCCATGCATATAATAGAGGTGGGAAGGGGAACTACACCCTTGCACACCCTATCTAGTCTTACGAGGCTCAATTAGACCAAGGTTAGGTAGGATTCCAATTGGATTTGGCTAATATAGGTTTCTAGGACAAGAATGTTTAGTGTAATTGGGAGCCAAAGGTAGGAATGGGGAGTAGAGGTAAGGGTATTTCACCTCATGTTTCTCACCATCTAGCGTTTAGCAAACTCCTAGGCAATTACACTAAGAAATCCTAAACTAACTACTTAGATCTCACACTTAGGAGTAGGAGAAGGGATATATGTGTGGGAAGATGGGGTGCTAGATAGGGATCCACTAGTTGGACCTAGGAGAAAATCCCAAAATAGCCTCATGTATGTTATCTTCTCTTAGACTTTTAGGTGGTTTCAAGCATAAAATCACAATCAATCATATTTTTAGCACAAATCACAAGTAGAAATATGGGAAGTGATATAGAAGTAGAAATAAATCATCATCGAATGAAAATATAGAGTTTTACCAGATAAGTTCCCCCAACATGGTATCAAAGTATCATTTTACCCTCAAATAGCCCACCAAGGGGGCTTAGCTAGACATAAAATAAGAAAAAGAAGAGAAAGAAGGAGTAGAGGAGTGTGGGGACATAGAATGTGGTGAAGACTCCTCCTTCTTCATCTCCTAGATACTATAGAATGATCTCCCTCCTCCAAGGTGGATGGATGGCATGGAAGTATTGGGTTTTGTGGTGGAAACCCTAGAAAACTAAGGTTTTTAGGTAGTGGAAGGTGGAAATCGAGTAGGGGGTGTATGAAGGTAGGTGAGAGATATTGAATGCTAAGGGGGGATGGAATGAATGTTAACCTTCATGTTATGACCACCACTCTAGTATATATATGTGGTGGGGAATCACTAGGGTAAGTGGGAAAAATGGGGAAAACAATGTAGAAAAGGTAGGGTATTGGGTGGCAGCACGGTTGTGTTGGGAAGCACGGTGAGGTGTAGAATGGTTGTGGTGGTAGGAAACGACCATGTTGGGTGGAGGCAAAGTTACAATATGAATGTGGGAAAATGGAGGCTGGTAGCATGGTCGTGCTAGGAAACATGACTGTGGTGGGGGCTGGGTAGCACAGTCGTGATGGGTAGCATGGTCATGTTGGGTGGCTTTGTTGGAGGTTGTTCTTTTCAACTTGCACATTCTGGTCTTTGGCAACATGACCATCCTAGATGGCACAACCATTTTGTGGGATCCTTGGCATGACCATGCTGGCTAGCATGACCGTTTTGCTGAGGTTACAGTAGCTTGTCAAAATTTGAATTACTTTTTTAAAATCTTCATTTGCGGCACAATCATTTCATGTCACCACAATTGTGTTGGGGGCTTTGCTTGCACTTCAAGCTTCAATCTTTGAGATCCATGGACTTATTTTCTTGGGTTGACTCTTGGCCACTTGGGGTAGGTTGAGGGAGCTTTGGAGCCTTTTTTGGATCCCTCCATGGGTGGAGGAATCCTAGAACACCTTCCTTCTCTCTCGTCCATCCAAGATGTGGTTCAAGTACCTAAAAAACATGCAAAGAACGTCCATAACTGCATTTGTCAGAAATATGCATATTGAGGGAACTATCTTGCATTCTAACATGTTTAGATGTGATTAAGATGCAAAAATACACAAGTTGGAGCCCTAAAATAAGGCTGCAACAGGTCCCAACCGACCGGTTCATACGATGAACTGCCTAATTCAATCGTCAATTCGATTAGATCAAGGATTGATATTGATGTCATGATTTGTGTTAATCATGCATTGAATACCAATGTGATTTAGAACACGAAACTGCACAAACCAACTGGTTCATGGCATGAACTGGTCGGCTCATGCATGGACCAATCGGTTGGGCATGCGAATCGACCAGTTAGTTGTCCAAAGTTTCTAGAAAATTCATGAATTCTATCTTTTTGACCCCCGCACAGACTGGGAACCCTGATCCTAGCCTCTCCTATATATAAAGGGGTATTGGGGGCTTCCTATAAACAATGATAAGCTCTAATAGTCATTGTCCTCTCTGGTTGTGGTAACCAATAGAGAGCTCTAGCAAGTCCCATTAAAAGAGGGAGTTATAGAAAGGGAGAGACAATTGTGGGAGAGTGAATTAGTGCTAGTACACTGATCTTTGAAAGGGACAACTGCTTCGTGTTGGCTCTGGTAGCACAACGTGGAGTTCCTGATGGTTTGTGTGTACTACTCTAGAGGCGAGGAGTTTTTCCCAGTATGAGGACAATATCAACCGTCGTCCATGGCATTGCACCAGGAGGACGTTGCTGATGACTACTCAAGTGTCGCTTGAATGTTCACACTATTGCTTGAAGAAAGGTGCATGCTACTACAAGGGCATTGTCGTTGGACTTTCTCCAAGACTAGGTATAACTCTTGCAACCTTTCCTTCCTAGATACATTGTTGTTGACACGATCTTCTAGTTAGGGAATCATGCTTTAACTTTTTATTTGTGTTGCCTTACCTGTTACCCTAATTTCCTAATAAGTATTACATAAACCCTAATCCAAATGAGCCTCCCAAGGTTGGATAGGGTGTGCTTCATGCACCCTATTCCATCTATGGCCAATTAGCATCTTAGGGTTATTCTCTAGCATATATCTTGTTGTTTATTTTAACAATATAAATGAATGAGTATGGTTTGCATGTTATGACCTATAACCTAGGATTTAGTCATATTACCCCAGGCCCACACTTCCCATAATGTCTTAAAACCCAAATTCCTTCATTGTTAGTTAATGCCCGATTAGTTAGTTACTACCCTCTCTTCCTTAGTTAATTATCTTGTTCTTGGTATTCAGGTCTTACTAATGTTCTTAGTGTTCCTTTGTGCTTTCTTTAACTATTTAGTTGGTAGTTTAGTTCTTTGCTTGCCCTAGTTTGCTAATTGTGAATCTAGTGTAGTCTCTTGGTTAGTCCAACTAGTTGTTATATCTAGGTTGTTAATTTGGATTGTTTGGTTAGTTTAGTGTAGTGTTAGCTCTTTCTTTTCTCTTCTTAGTCTAAATTGCACTATTCTTCCCAAGTTTGCCTTTCTTTGTTAATTATAACTATGTAGGGTTACATTAGGTTTTTATTTTGCTCTTTCCCTTTATTTTGTTTAAAATTCTAGTGTAATCAAACAAAAACCAATTTAAACCCTTCAACTCTAGTCTCCACATTAGGAACCTATCTTAGGCTAACTTAGCTCTAGTGCCCCCTCTCTCCCTGAGGATTGGCCTTTCTATACTATAATATGAACTCATGCTCTTACTGGTGAAGTGTGTTAGTCTATGTGAGATTGTCTATTTAGGGTTTTATAAATTTGAAAGATTTTTTCGTGTGTTGTGGGTGCATTCAATCAAAATACAATTGGTTTGGTGTACCTTAGGGAAGACGCACTAGTTACTCACCCAATATTGCAGGTTTGCTTCATTTTGCAAACTCTTTAACGTTGCAAGCCTTTTCCTAAATAGGTTTTTTCCCTTTCTCATGTAACAATCCCTAAATTTTACAATCTGGGTAGGAGCTTTTAATAACCAATTGTGCTCAAATCAAAGTAAGAACTAGAAAGTCAGGGATAATCACTCATAGAAAATCTAGGGGAATGGACGATGAACTAGTTAAGGAACACGTCCTAGAGAGCACCTTATCATTATATGATTGCCTACTATCTGATATCAACTTGTTTTGACACTCTTCCCATGAATTCACCCCATAGAGATCACATATTCTCTGGGGAACACAAGATTAACCAGTAAAATCATTGGACATCAAAGTCATCTTATAAATAGAAATTTGTGTGACACTTAATCTTCAATCTTGAGGTATCAAAGCCCAATCTTTGATAGGAAAACTCACCATATTTACCTTTAAAGGTCTGGTACTAACCCTAATTTGGTCCAGTGTGAAAAATTATATATATATATATATATATATATATATATATATATATATATATAACTATTGTGTTGGAGAAGAAGAGAGATGATGAATATTGTTCAAGGTATTCATAGTTGAGTAGTTTCCATGAATTTCAATGTTAAAAACTCTCAATTTTAGTTATCTATGACAAATATGTATACTATTCACTCTCTCACATCTGCCTTTTCTCACATAGGCATGAGTTAGTGAGAGAATCAAACATATATTTAGATAAGAATTGGAAGGATGATATTAGGAGATCTCACCATGGATAAAATTTGGATGGGTCATCATCATACTAGGAAATGAAGGATTGGTCATACATAGGCAAATGTCTCATATGAGGCTACCCTTACTCTGCAGAAATCATTTATGCCTAATCTTGTTTTAGTTAAAAAAATTATTTCACTAATCAATCCATTATAGTAAAAGGCATCACCTATGCTTTCCACCCTCTACAAGGTTTATTAGAACATTCTTGATGAGTCTCACCTTTTTGGCTTTACCTGACCAAAAATGGGGGTCAGACTTGGCTCAATTATGTGGTTCTCATCTTATCTTGAACCTTGCCGTGAGAAGGAAAAATTATTGACACCCCATTTTTCATCACTCAGCATAAACTAATGCTTAGTGTTAATTCTTTGGCTAATAATCGAGTCCATTTCCACATTTTAGCACATTTTATACTTTTCTATATTTTTCTCTCATTTCATCCATATGATTTCACCCAATTTAACCCAGTTTAGGACGTCCTAGATAGAAAATACTATGTTCCATACTCAAGTACACCATCAATTCTACTTTCTATAAGCCTTTTTCTTAAATTTTGCATTTGAATTATCCTAAATAAAATATCCCTTTTCTCCCCATGGACATCCAGTTGCCTTTTCTTTGATTATAGTGAAGGTAATCTTGAATTCTCCCTCCCATAATATTTTATTCACTTTATTTGGAATATATCAATCTACCCAATTTTCTCCATAATGTTCCTCAAATATTTGGAAAATTGGGAGACATGTTGCATCCTACCCGGGCCACTCGGCAAATCAAAGTAATCTGCTGGTGACATGTAGCAAATCACCTCAATCCACATGCCACACATATGTGGTGCACACCTCTATGTGTCGCCGTTTCTAGAAATTTCTTTTAGAATCTCAAACCCTAAAATATACCTATAAATACCCCCTTGTCCATCGTATTTTGTGGCCCTTTAAATTCTCCTAAAGCCAGAAAGAAACTATCCCCCACTTTACTTTACTACATTACTCATGCTCCTACCTTTAAACATTGTTAGGATGCGCAAATAGTAATCAAGTCGTGCTTCCAAGTGATGCGTTATAACTACCTCTCTTAACTACTTTAATAGCTAATAACTATTATTAACTTCTTAAATTATCATGTGATCTATTTACATATCCCAATTTGGATGATCATTAGGATTAGATATTTCTCTTAACCTATATCTTCTCATCATTCTTAAATCATCCCATGCATCAGTACTAATCGTTGGTAAGGAATATACACAATGGGAGGTCCTAAGGCCATTAGTACCCCAATACACCTAAAATTTAGGATTTGAGGGCTATGTTAGGAAGGATGTGGACTTCTCTAGCCCCAAAATCCGGGTAATCATAAAACCAAGTTTTTTTATTGACTTTTTTCTTTCTAAATGAACTTGAAATCGTTGTTATTTCAGAACACTAGAAATGGTTCAACATTGATTTATTAGGTGAGATGGTGGAGTTAATCCTTCCCCACTTGTAACTAGATTAGAGGATCTAAATTTGTGCTTGTGTTCTCTTTTATATGCTTATTTATTTGGCTTGGATTTCAGATCTACTTTCCATCATGAAATTTACAATTCTTTACACTATTTTCATCATTTTATGAATCAAATCTGATGTCAACTCCAATCTCATGTTGGACATATATTATTTGGGCATGGTGCGACACAACATTTTCGTTGTTTTCATGTTTCTTTTCTTAGTTTTATTTTTGTTTCATCTTTTTTGATGTCTAATGCATAGATGGCATGTTGGTAGGGGTAGTCAAAGGTAGAGGGACACATCACATCATTATGCCAACCTTTTGGCCCATAGATCAAGGTGATCCACTGGGTCTCCATGCCCATGTGTGATTTGGTCTATGTTCATTTCCCCATTTATACATCATTTTCTCATTTCCTTTATCTTTTTGATGTTTTGGTTGCCTTCTCTGTTTAGGGTTTTAGTTTCTCTTTCCTTTCTAGGGTTTTGAATTTGCTTCCCTTCTTGTTCTTTTCTAAAATTTTCTAATAAATTTAGAAAAAGAGGAAATGATGAGAATATATACATGATAAGAAGAAGATATATTATATCTTAATAATTGCATGGTTATTTTCTTGTATGCTTATCATTTGTCTTTAATGTTTTATTATTGTGGGATTTCTCTAGAAATTACTAAAGAAGTTTACTTCACACTATGCACACCCAAACACCCATGTGTCTACTGAACGAGTACCATCACTCATGTTGGATCCTTGGATGTGGCATGGGGGTGTTAGTAAAGGTACCAATATAGTGTTAAGCTAGATGTCCAAAGTCCCTGAGGACAACCCCTTCTCCTAATACTCACAATTGATCACAATTTTGGTGGTAACAATGTTCTTGGGAGAAGTACCCATATCCATTGATCATGGGTTACCCCTACGATGAGCACCATCTTTCTATAAATAAGTTAAGGACCAATACCCTCCTATGCAATTAACATTTGAGTGATGTAAATTGGGTTTCAACTCATGGGAAAAATGGGAGGGTCTGTGACATATTGAATTCTCGACATTTTTTTTTCTTTTGACCCTCTTTTCCATCTTTTCCTTTCAATTCTATCATCTTTGGACTTTCTATTTAATTTGTGGAGAATATGATGGTTTAGTGAACATTTGTTCACCTTTTATGACAATAAAGGGTTTTATGCACAAATACTTCAATAGAAATCTAAGTAATGGGCCTAATGAGCAATTGCCCACTTAAATAATAAAAATATAAAAGAATTCTTGCTAGAACTTTCTATGACTTTTTAGAATGTGAAAAAGAAGAGAAATTCCAAAATATACATAAAGGAGATGATAAATTCTATAAATGGATAAAAGGAGATAATGTGGAATATATTGTTTCCAAAAATCACAAATAGAAAACCCATGAGATAATTTGGTATACAAATTCATTTTCTTAGACTAAAATTTACTTAAGGGTGAAGTATCACCCAATGTGGAAAATATAAATATATAAAAGCCTTTATTAAAGGAAAATAGGAAATAAGCCAAGAAAGAGAAATAAAATATCTAATGTTCTCAAATTGGAAAACTAAATCCAAATTCATAATCTAAATATAAAAATAAGCCTTTGGGCAAGTTTTCAACTAATTTGGATGATATTTGGATAATGTGAACAAGTAGGAGAGAGAAAGTGTGTAGAACCTTCATTTTGATAAATATTTAAATAAATGGCATAATCATGACCAAATAATGGCAAAATCGTATCCAAGACATTAATTGGGACACATGGGTGAAATTTGATCATATTTGGATAATCATAGAGTCATAAATGAAGGAGGAAGGAGAAAATGAGTTTTGAATTATTTAACCCATTAAAAGTCCTCAAAAGGCAAAACTAATTCCATATTCGGATTCTACACCACAAAAATAGCTAGGGTGTCAAGTTTCAATATATTTGGACTTTGTTTGGGCAGCCAATTGATGAAAGAGAAAATCATTAATAAATGCATTGTCACTTTGGTCGATTTGGAAAAGGAATAGAAAAAGGAATGTCACGCACTATGTATACTATCCATACGATCAGACAATCAGGGTCCCTCAATGGACCCGGGTCCACGAATCTGATGGCTCGTGGCCATCTCCTACCTCCGACTGGGTTGGGAAAATGAAATAAGATTTGTGGAATTTTCAAATTCAATTATCTCTCTCGTTACTTGACCAAATCGAGTGATTTTTGTTGCTCTGGACTTCTCTTGAGATTCTACTTCTAATTATCCCAAAATTTTCACATTTTGATGGATGTTCAAGAAATCCCCAATTTGGTTGAAGTACTCCTCTCACCCCATGTACCAAAACCCTAACATATACCCCCTTGCCTATACATGCCCCTACCCTGAGTCTCTCCGGTACCTTTGCAACTCAAGCCTTCATCTAATTTCTCAAATCATTGCCATTTTGACCCTCGACGATCCGCTAAAGACACGAGGCTTGTGGCACTCCTCTCTCCCTCCTCGCTTCATCTCCGGACCAATTGAAGGTACTATCAGATTCAGATTTCTATTCTCTTTCTTTTGCTTATATGCACTTTGAGTTTGGTCGAGTATAGAAGATTTACCTAATTTTCCTGAGCTTCAATCGAGTTGCTTCACAGTCAGGTCATGCGAGCAAGGAAGTAAGATGATCATGTGTGTAATCCATATTTTGCCCTCATCTCACCCTGCTTTCCTCTCTGTGCTCGCACAGGGGCGTCATGGTCTTTTGGGTTTGTTTTGACCGCGGGTTGACCAGCTCTGACCGGCGCCACTCAGGTAGCCAGCTGCCATGGGCCGCTGACTTGGCCCATGGTGATTGGGCCAAGCAGCGGGCCCAACCCCCCTTTCTCACTTGTTCTCTATGCGCCATGCAATCGATTTTCTATTTTTCTAATTTTCTGATTGGTCAGGACTAAATAATTAGTAGTAATTATTTCCAAGGTCTAAAAATAAAAGTAAAGGGTGTTTTGGAATCAGAAAAAGATGAGATTTCTAATAAAAATATTTTTGATGCCTGATTCTGAGTATTTCGAATAAGTGTTTTTGGGAATGATTTAATTAACTAAAAATCACTAAAAATACCTTAAAAAGTTTATATCTTCAAAACACATAAAATTATATGTTATTTTGATCAGAAGAACCTAACTAAGACAGTAGTTTTCAGGTTCTAAATCGATGGTTTGTAGAAAAAGTTGGTATCTTTGGGGTTTTAAGTCTTTAATGAATGTACATAATTCTAATAGATGAACATGGTTATGATATTAGGACAAGTGGAACCTGATCTCATTTAAAGGTTTTTAAAAAGTGGTTTCTCGTACTCTAAGGAAGAGGTATGTGCATTTACACCTTAAGTTGGGAATATTTATGCCTTAACCTAGTTTTCCATAATGAGGATTAAATGAACCTTATTCTCTTTTCTTGAAACCCTAATTTCTTGTGCCTCAAACTAGATTATTATTTATTGTTGTTTGGGTTTTTAAACCCCACTGCCATATTTTTTGATTCATATGATTACTCTTGCCATAACTACTTTTCTATCATGTAGATTTATATTCTATTTAATTTAAAGTAGCAATATTTATGTACAACCACCCACAAAGGGCATGTATTTATTCACTCCGGGGAATGTTTTATTCTCCCCATATTATTGTAGGTGACTGGGAATGTATTATTCTCCCCTCACCTAAGGTTAGAGGTCTGGTAGTGTAACATACCAGATCTAGAACCCTACCCTAGAACTTTGACCTTTTGGTCTTAGGCTAAACAAAGTTGAGGTTAGAGTGATCCTAATAATCTAATGCATGAATAATGTAATCTAATATGTCATATAACTCATTTGATGAAAATAAGATGATAAAGAACTTAATTGAAAGAGTAATGATGTTAATGGGCCTCTAATGGGCCATATGATGTAACCCATGTA
The DNA here is from genome assembly GCA_963693085.1 of Alisma plantago-aquatica. NCBI lineage: Eukaryota > Viridiplantae > Streptophyta > Magnoliopsida > Alismatales > Alismataceae > Alisma > Alisma plantago-aquatica. The sequence continues at coordinate 515,936,100 of OY856411.1, forward strand.
AGAAAGCCTCAAATTAAATAATAGACTTCAAATTCGTAATCTACACATCAAAATAAGCTTACATGTCAATTTTCATTTATTTTGGACAACCTTGAAATAATATGGTAATATTTAGGAGAGAGAAATTGCTTAAAAGGTGTAATTAATAAATAAATATAATAATTGACTCCAAAAGAGGAAAATAATGTTATATTCGTGATCTACATAATAAATATATCCTTTGGGAGAATTTTCATCCAATTTGGAGAAAGTTTGCTTAAAAGGTGAAATCAGGAGAGAGAAAGTGTGTAAAATCTTCAAGATATTAAATAAATATGAAAATATATCCAATATGTAAAATTGATGGAAAATTCGTATCCAACACATTAAATATGACTTGTGGGTCAAGTTTCATAAAAATTGGATAATCCTAATTCCATTAATGAAAGAGGAAAGAGAAAATAGTATTTGATTTATTTAACACATTAAAAGTTTCCAAAAGGCAAAACTAAGTGCATAATCGGAATCTACATGCCTTTATTGGCCTCTGTGCAAAATTTGGTTTAATTTGGATAATGTTTGAACCCTTATTTGAAGAGAGAGAAAAAGATACAATTAATGCAAATGTTACTTTATTCATTTGATCGATTTTCCTTGTCACACCTTTTGATTTAAGCACGCTTGATCTGGACCGTGGATTTTGGATCCAACGGCTCCACGGTTTTCTCCTAGCTCCGATCAGAGTAGGAGTACAGGTTGCTTCTGTGGGTTTTTCGGACGAGGATATCTCCCTCGATTATTAATATTTTTCAAAGATTTCTTCGCCTTTGGGTTTGTGTTCTGATTCCGCACCTGATGCACCCTATATATATTGGGTTCTATGGCTCTTTCTCGCAATCGCTAGCCAATTTACTTGTTCCCCTGTTTTCGTCTGTTTTCTTCTTCCTTTTCCCTTTTTCTCGTCTCCCTGAGTCTCTTCATGCTGGTTGGCACGACCCAGATCATCGGTAGGACTCTGTGTTCTATCTCTTGCCGATGGTTGGGTGTTTTCTGACCCCAGGGAGTACTCCCCAACTCATCGCCGGTTGCACAGGGAGGTCCGGGGGCAGGATCTGGTTGTCAGCCTCGTGGTGGTCTGGGAGATAGCTTCGATCGACTCCTCGACTTCACTGGGAGCTTTCTACAACATCAATTTAGTTAAAGAAGGTTCGTACCAAAATTCCCCAATTCGCCGAGCTGCATCCTAGCTACTTCTCGCGGCCATGGGAGGAGTCTGGGATGGGCAATGATTCCCTAGTGTGAATTCTTTTCCTTACCCCTCTGCTTCTTTCAGCTTTTGTTTTTCTGTCCAGGGATATTTTGGTCATTTCATCTCTTGACTTTTGTTTTGGATCAAGTAAGACGAGTTCTTGATCTGCTGACCTGGCCGGCTCACATTGGGCCAAGTCATGCGGGCCCGGTCTGCTTTTAGTGGATTTTCTCGCCTACGTGGCTTTATCTAATTATCTGATTGGCTGATTTTTTAAAATCAATAACTAATTATATATTGATCAGAAAAATATAAATAAATACTCGTTGGATTCAGAAAAATAATACCCATCTAATGGTACAAGTTTTGATAACTTAATCCGAAGATTAATAACAGGTGTTTTTAATATATCTAATTAAATAAGATAATAACTTGTATAATTCATAACTAATAATTTATAAGTCAGAAAAATATAATAAAATATTTTTTGAACTCAGGAAAATATAATCTAAAATATGGAATCATTTTGGAAACCTAATTCATATATTAATAAAAAGGTGATTTTTAGGGTTTTGTATATTAATGGAAACCTAACCCTAATTCCACATATATGCTTAATAGGTTCTTTGGAGGCCTAGGCTTGGACCTAGATGTGACCCTGGATCGTTTGACTCTGAAGTTGAGGTATGTTGCATCTCCGATTATTCATATTGAGCAATTCTTCTCTCTTATGTATGTTGTATCCCCTATTCCTCTATAATGAGCAATTCACCTATCTTATCTTTCTTTTGACTTTTACCTACACAAAATGTCTAATCTTTTGATATCATGATTCGTGTGAACTATCTTACTTGCTATGTACTTGGATATTCTCTTGATACCTCTTTTGCATGTTGGTCTCTTATATTGTTGTGTGCCACATTGAAGTGGATATTATATGTTGGTGTTGTCCATTGTGTGATGGCAACCTTTATTTCATATTCTGACTATACTTTTCTACTTGCCTCTACATTATACATGCAATGTGATTCAGTAGCACTAGAGTAGTGTAATTACATTGGTTTGGGGTAGTATTCCCCTATTGTTTATTTGGAGAGTGGCAGTATACCATTCCTATGTAAATCGAGTGTGGCAGTAATCCATGCTCAAACTTTATATATATGGGAGATTGGCAGTATTCCTTTCTCTATCAGGTTCAAGTTTGTGCTTGGCCGCCTTTGTGTTTATATTGTTCTAGGGCTATGCTTATCTCACATGCATGCAGGTTGATGATGATATGTGCTTTGTTTCCCACCATGGTAGTGGATGTTTATATGGATAGCACATTCTTTTTATTTGTTGGTTATGGCAAGTATCCCTTTTGATATGATTCTTTTCTCTTGATACCCGTTTGGGTGGTGCTTATCTCTTGCATGGGAAGCCTTGTATATTTTGATGTCCCTATTTCCTTATATTGCTCAAGTTGCTTTTTAGTATGCACATACCAGCCTTTGCTGATGTTTCCTTTTGTTTCTCTTTTGCTGGGGTATGCTTCCAACCCTAGGTGGAAGACTTGGATGCATGGCATGGAGACCTGGACTTAGTTTGTGAAGCTTGGAGACAATCTTGAGGTGGTTTAGATTTCCTCTACATGGATCCTTGTGATGTAAGTTTGTAACCCTTTGTTTTATAATTGAATAGTCAAATATTTTCTTCCGCTGCTATACATTGGTCTTTTGATTACCATTATATAAAGATTTGAAAATTTTACACCCACTCCAACATACCTTCTGAGTGTGTTTGGACTGGAGGTTTTATTGTTCAAATTTTTAGTAAGGAAGTGATTTCACTTCTTTACAGGTAGGTACCTCAACCCTACTTAGTTAGGTAGACATAATTATCTTACATGCAAATCCTTTTAATATAATTGTTAATGGCAAGTTTCTTTGATTTATAGCCTCATACTCTTATTATCTTCATCTTATGATGAACCATAGACCATTTTTATTGCTTTACTTTTCTTGTTATCCAATTTTAGTTTTGTGACACATACTTTTATTTCCTTTCCCTTTTGCTGGGTGCCTTCCCAACCACCCAGGTGCTGAGTAAGGTGATGGATAAGACATGAAGATCTTAGCTTTTGGTTTGGACTTGGTTGATGGAGATGTTGCTTTGCAGATAAGATTGTAGTAGTCTAGACTTCCCTATATCTAGATCCTAATTGTTGTATCTTGATATAAACCCTAATGGGAGAATGATGTATCTTTGTAAACCTTTATATGAAATTGAATATAGTCAATAATTTTCATTCCGCTGCTTTCCAATGGTCTTTTGTATACCATATAAATAAAGATTTGAAAATTTTACACCCTTTTCAACATACATTCTGAGTATGTTGGGAATGGAGGTTTGATATTTCAAATTTTTAGTAAAGGGATGATTTCACTCTTTTGCAACATGGTATCAAAGCACATGGTAGTTGGAAACTGACTATTTCAGTTTTGTCTCCCTAGTTAGAACACTAGACTTGCATAGTTCCCTTTAAGTGACATGTTTACTGTAGATTTGATATATGTTGATGAAAGGTTGATTTAGGACACTATAGTTCCACCTTAGAATCTTGATGAATAAAACCCTAAAATACTCATAACTAAAAGATGCATAACTTGGTGTTGTTTATGTTTGCCTTTAGGAAACTATTAGGGCATGAAGTTGAAGCAAGGGTGTCTAAAAAGGATCAGGGTTTTGGGGTCTAGCAATATTTTCCTCCGCACTACTAGCTTGGTTTACGAGGACTCTGGTGCCCATATGATACCGGCCTGGCCTGAGCTAATACAAATTTCTCGAAATAGTTTGCTTTTAGGCAATAGTAACCTTAGACTTATGTGTTGTATATCTTTGGGAACCCTAAGTTCCAGGTGTATGATGACTTGTTTGAGGATAGATACCAAGATAGTTTCTTTATGTCCCTTAGGATCACATGCTTGAATGGCTTATCACTAGAACCTAGACTTTGAAGTTTGGGGTTAAGTGAGCTATCAGAGTGTGTAGTGGAAGTGTGATGGATCTTGTATAAGGTTTAGTTAGACTCATCCTTTAACCCTAGTGTAGTTGGATTGATAGGTCAAACCCTTTAAGGGGTGGAGTATAGTTAGTTTGATGATATTGGATGGTTAGATTTCAAGGATGAAATCCTCTTTAGGGGGATTGAACCCTATGACATCTTGAAATCTATCTACTCTGTCTTTAGAAACCCTAGCTCCATGAATAGGAGGTTAGTATGCTTAGATCCTTGGTCTTGACCAAACAAGTAATAGTGGTAACCCTAACATGCTTGTTCATATATTAATGAACATATGATGATCATCTGAGGAATAATTTATATATTCAAACCATAATGAATATTCAATGCACATAATATGGGTCACTCACATATTAATACTAATTACAGATACACATGATGCTAATAATGTCATGAAATGATAAACCTTAATGATACATGAGAAAGAAAAGTGTAACCTAATCTTGGCATTAATACATTCTATAATGAAATATAATAATCAAGTTGATCCTAAACCCCAAGTTGTCATATAACCTTAACATATACATCCTTAATGATATTCATGTTAAATTAGTGGCATTAGGTGTCATAATTAGATAACATACATTGATGCACACAAATGATATATATATTTACCTAATCATAGATTAATTAATTTGTAATGCATATCATCTTGTTCTATAATACACACCCAAATAATTACATAATCATGTTTTGGTATGAGAATCAAATCATTAATATGACATATGTCCCACCTTGATCATTAAAATACATGTAAAGGATTCAATATGAATATGAAGTAGTTGGATCAACATACATGTGCATGGTCAATAATAAGAAGTGAATAAAAATGAATAATTATGACCTTAATGTGAATAAGAAAGGTAATGTGGAATTAGTACTAAGGCATAAATTATCCCGCTTCTCTCTCTCTCTCTAAACGGGAGCTCCTGCTTCTCTCTAGGGCTTCTTCCACTGGGGGGAGGGGCGCCACTTCCCTTCTGGCGTGCCCTCCCCTTGGCCTTTTCAAGAAGCGCGGTCAGAAGATGGTGGATTTCGCTGGAGAAAAGGGAGCTGGGCTCACGTGGCTGCTCTGGCGCTCTGTTGGATTGCAGGGTCCCCTCGGCTGGCTGGAGTGGAAGGAGGAGGGTCGCGCCGCCTAGTTGAGATCTGGATCACGGGGGCGCTCGGCTTATGGTCGACTTCAATCGTTCAAGAGAGATGGTTGGAGGGAATCCGTCCTCGCCATGGTCTGCGACGGCAACGTGTGGATCCGGTTTTGCAGGTGAAGAACAGGTTGGTCACTCATTCTTCTCAGGCGCCTACTTCTCCAACGGCCGAGGTGTGGTTGGCTGGCTAGGCCGACGGTTCGGGTACCACGACGCTCAAGGATGTGACGTCGGAGGCTATCAGGGACTGGGTCACCAACGTCGAGTCGACGCACTACATCCTGGGCTCCGTCGCCGGACCGCACCCGTACCTGATGATGGTCAGGGAGTTCCACGCCGTCATCGGTCTGGAAACAAGGCGGCAAGCGATGGAGAAATGGAACGGGAAGCCTGACGTCCTCGTAGCTTGCGTTGGCGGAGGGTCGAATGCTATGGGCCTGTTCCATGAGTTCGTCGACGATCTCGAGGTCAGGATGATCAGCGTCGAGGCAGCCGGGTTTGGCCTTGACAGCGGGAAACATGCCGCGACTTTAACCAAAGGTGAGGTCGGCGTCCTCCACGGGTCTCTGAACTACCTGCTCCAGGATGACGACGGGCAAGTGATCAAGCCTCATTCCATCAGTGCTGGACTTGATTACCCTGGCGTTGGACCTGAACACAATTTCCTCAAGGACGTTGGGCGTGCGGAGTACTTCAGCGTCACAGATCAAGAAGCTCTGGACGCTTTCAAGCGGCTGTCGAGGCTGGGGCCTTCTGCAGTTGTGTGCTGGAACACCCCCAAGGGTGCGAAGTTTCGACATTTTGCATCGACTGATCTAGTCTGCTCTCCTTAGCTGTGTGAAGGAACACCTTTAAGGTGTTTGACGTTCTGCCTCTGTGAAAGCAGAAGCTGCTGATCTTTTGGATAACGAGTGTTTGAGGATTCATGGTCCAAAAAGGAGAAGAGAAAGTAGCAAGGGAGAGTAGGGAAACGGGCTGTATTCAACTGTTTCTTCTGTTCGCCTCCTTGCCTTTTGGCTTCTGGTGCACATACAGGATTGACCACTTGGACCCTAAATGGTGGCTTCATAAGCAGGTTGTCTTCTGCTAGCTCTCTTTTCTGCACAACTTCAGTGATTGAGCTTATTGCCTGTGTGTGAATGGATGGCTCGCTGTGACAATTTGGGATAATGTATCCATCGCTTGAAGGCCATGTTTGGTTTTTCCTTTTGACTGCTGGATGATCCAAGGCCTGGGTTTTGTTGAAATATGCCCAGCTGTGCTGTTCTTGTGATTCCAGAAGTGCTGAAGTTTTTTCGGCTGCCCATGTTGTCACATCTTCAGAGAATGTTTTAATGTCAGTGGCGGTCTGTGTAGTCTGGGATTTTCTTTGGCTTTCTTCTGTTTCTTCTAGTCCAGTGTGGCTGGACAACATTCTTCTGTTACCTAGTTTTGAAGGCTATTGGGGGCTCTTAGCCTACATATATAGTCTTTGTTTTTGTTTTTCTTTTGTTCTCTGGGTGTTCTTACATCCTGGTTGTAATGAGTTTTTTTAGCTCATGTTGATGTAATGGGGTACTTAGTGCCCAAAGTTTTTTTGGTATTAATAGTAACACACTTTTTGGACCGACCAAAAAAAAAGGTAATGTGACAATGTTTAATATACATACAAGTAACCAATGTGACATAATTTGGATTAGTTGTAGACTTAATAACAAACTGAATAAAATATCCTATCAAATGCAAGATAATATAATTTGTTATAACTAATATAATGATAATATGAGGATAATGAAGTGTAAATCCAAATTATTAATGATCAAATATATTGAGATAATTGAGTAATCTCTAATTGTGCATAATAATGAAATATAATTCTTTTTGGCAACCAAGTGAATATGACATGACATAATGAAAAGAATAATAATGATAATTTGATGTCGTAATAAATATAATGCTAATGAGTCAAAAATGTTAATAATGTTAAATCTCATAAAAAACAATCTTAATAGTAGAACCCTAGGTGATCCTCGAGAACCTGACCTATGTTAAGATGCTTATGAAGTATATGTTGATGAGTCGTTTGGTGGAATTATGGTTGGTGGAATAACAAAAGTTCGGTGATGATATGTTACACCTTCACCCTCCCACCTTGCTCGTGATTTTGGAGATGAAATCCTCTTTAAGGGGTGGAGTGTTGTAACATACCAAATTCTGGACATTTTGTCTTTTGACCTTCTTTTCCTTTCAATTCAATCCTCTTTGGCCTTTCTGTTTAATTTGTGGAGAATATGATGGTTTACATTTGTTCACCTTTTATGTCAATAAAGGGTTTTATGCACAAATACCTCATTAGAAATTTAAGTAATGGGTCTGATGAGCAATTGTCCACTTAAGTAATAAAAATATTAAAAGAATTCATTCTAGAACTTTCTAGGACGTTTTAGAATGTGGAAAAGAAGAGAAATTCCAAAATATACATAATGATGATGATAAATACTATAAATGGATAAGAGGAGATCATGTGGAATACATTATTTCCAAAAATCACAAATAGAAAACCCACGAGATAATTTGATACACAAATTCATTTTCTTAGACAAAAAGTTACTTAAGGGCCAAGTATCACCCAATGTGGAAAATATAAATATATATATAAGCCTTTATTAAAGGAAAATAGGAAATAAGCCAAGAAAGAGAAATAAAATATTAATGTTCTCAAATTGGAAAACTAACTCCAAATTCATAATCTAAATATAAAAATAAGCCTTTGGGCAAGTTTTCAACTAATTTGGATGATATTTGGATAATGTGAAAAAGTAGGAGAGAGAAAGTGTGTAGAACCTTCATTTTGATAACTAATTAAATAAATGGCACAATCATGACCAAATAATGCAAAATCATATCCAAGACGTTAATTGGGACACATGGGTGAATTTTTATCATATTTGGATAATCATAGATTCATAAATGGAGGAAAGAGAAAATGAGTTTTGAATTATTTAACCCATTAAAAGTCTTTAAAAGGCAAAACTAATTCCATATTCAGATTCTACACCTCAAAAACAGCCAGGGTGTCAAGTTTCATTATATTTGGACTTTGTTTGGGAAGCCAATTAAGGAGAGAGAAAATCATTAATAAATGCATTGTCACTTTGGTCGATTTGGAAAAGGGATTGAAAAAGGAATGTCACGCGCTATGTATACCATCTGTGCAATTAGACGATTAGAGTCCCTCGGTGGACCCAAGTCCACAGATCTAAAGGCTCATGTCCGTCTCCTACCTTCGACCGGGTTGGGAAACTGAAACAAGATTTGCGGAATTTTCTAATTCGATTATCTCTCTCGTTACTCGACCAAATTGAGTGATTTTTGTTGCTCTAGACTCCTCTTGATATTCCTCTTATAATTATCCCAAATTGTTCACGTTTTGATGGATTTTCGAGAAATCCCCAATTTGGCCTAAGTGCTCCTCTCATTCCGTGTACCAAAACCCTAACCTATACCCCCTTGCCTATAAATACCCCTACCCCGAGTCTCTCTGACAACTTTCCAACTCAACCCTTCATCCAATTGCTCAACTCACCATCATTTTGACCCCTGATGAGCCACCAAAGACACAGGGCTTGCATCACTTCTTTCTCCCTCATCGCTTCATCTTCGGTCCAATTGAAGGTACTATCATATCAGATTTCTCTTCTCTTTCTTTTTCATATCTGTACTTTGAGTTTGGTCGAGTATAGAAGATTTGCCTAATTTTCTCAAGCTTTGACTGAGCTGCTTCACACCAGGTCATGCAAGCAAGGAAGGAAGATGATCGTGTGTGTAATCCCTATTTTGCCCTCGTGTTGCCCTACTTTCCTCTCCGTGCTCGCACATGGGTGTCATGGTCTTTTGGGTTTGTTTTGACCGCAGGTTGACCAACCCTGACCGGCACCACTCAGGTTGCCAATAGGCGTGGGCCGCTGACTTGTCCCATGGTTATTGGGCCAAGTAGCGGGCCTGACCCCCCCTCACATCGCTCTCTCTGCAATGCAATCGATTTTCTATTTTTCTAATTTTCTGATTGGTCAAGACTAAATAATTAGTAGTAATTAATTCCAAGGTCCAAAAATAAAAGTAAAGGGTGTTTAGGAATAAAAAAATATGAGCTTTCTAATAAAAATATTTTCAACACTTGATTCTGAGTATTTCGATTAAGTGTTTTTGGGAATGATTTAATTAACTAAAAATCACTAAAAATACCTTAAAAAGTATATATCTTCAAAACAAATAAAATTATATGTTATTTTGATCATAAGAACCTTACTAAGACATTAGTTATGGTTTTAGGGTCTAAATCGATGGTTTGTAGAAAAAGTTGGTATCTTTGGGGTTTTAAGTCTTTAATGAATGTACATAATTCTAATACATGAACATAATTATGATATTAGGACAAGTGGACCCTGATCTCATTTAAAGGTTTTTGAAAAGTGGTTTCTAGGACTCTAAGGAAGAGGTATGTGCATTTACACCTTAAGTTGGGAATATTTATGCCTTAACCTAGTTTTCCATAATGAGGCTTAAATGAACCTTATTCGCTTTTCTTGAAACCCTAATTTCTTATGTCTCAAACCATATTATTATTTCTTGTTTTTTAGGTTTTTAAACCCCATTTCCATGCTTGTTGATTCATATGATTACTCTTACCATAACTACTTTTCTAGCATGTAGATTTATGTTCTATTTAATTTAAAGTAGCGGTATTTATGTACAACCATCAACAGAGGGCATGTATTTATTCGCCCTGGGTAATGTTTTATTCTCCCCATATTATTGGAGGTTATTGGGAATGTTTTATTCTCCCCTCACCTAAGGTTACAAGTCCGGTAGGTGCCTCAACCCTACTTAGTTAGGTAGACATAATTATCTTACATGCAAATCCTTTTAATATAATTGTTAATGGCAAGTTTCTTTGATTTATAGGCTCATACTCTTGTTATCTTCATCTTATGATGAACCATAGCCCATTTTTCTTGCTTTAATTTTCTTGTTATCCTAGATTACTTTTGTGACACATACTTTTCTTTCCTTTACCTTTTACTGGGTGCCTTCCCAACCACCCAGGTGTTGAGCAAGGTGATGGATAAGACATGAAGATCTTAGCTTTTGGCTTGGACTTGGTTGATGGATATGTTGCTTTGGAGACAAGATTGTAGTAGTCTAGACTTCCCTCTATCTAGATCCTAATTGTTGTATCTTGATATAAACCCTAATGGGAGAATGATGTAACTTTGTAAACCTTTATATGAAATTGAATATAGTCAATAATTTTTATTCCGCTGCTTTCCAATGGTCTTTTGTATACCATATAAATAAAGATTTGAAAATTTTACACCCTTTTCAACATACCTTTTGAGTTTGTTGGGAATGGAGGTTTGATATTTCAAATTTTTAGTAAAGGGGTGATTTCACTCTTTTACAAGGTCATTTTTTTGTACATGCATCTTGCAACTGTTGTTGGAATATTTTAGATTGTTGTGAACATCTTTGTATGCAGGACAACAATAAAAAAATTGAAAATTCTTTCAAATGTTAACAATAATTTTTAAAACCAAACATTCTTTCACAAATATACAATCTTTTCTAGAATCAAACATTCTTTTTCAAAATCAAACAATCTTTTACATATTATCAATAATTTATAAAATCAAACAATCTTCTAGAGATAAACAATAATTTTCAACATAAAAAAATCTTTCATTTTGTAAACAATTTTTTTTTTCAAAATCAAGCAATATTTCAAAGATTAACAATCTATTTTAGAATCAAACAATCCCTAAAGGGTGAACAATCTTTTTCAAATAACATATTTCAAAACTCTGACTATCTAAATATTTTTTCAAAAATGATTGAGATGCCACTAGTCAATTTTTGATCTTCCCATCATCCATGGTCTTATACTATGACCTAAATTAGACCATCTCATTCTTTTCATGTCAATATCCATGGTCTTTGGACTATGTCCTAAAACTAGACCATCACACTCCTTTTATGCTCATACCTACACAGTCCCAGACTATGACCTAAAACTAGACCGCAACCCACTTCAAATTTAGTCACCAATTTGGGGATGCCAGGAAAAGGCGCCCTCCCTTTTTGCCTCTCTCCACTTCCAATGGTGAGGAAACCCCATGAAAAACTCATAAAATTAGGAGGATAACATGGTGTCATGGATACTTCTAAGGATTTCAATCTGGGAAACTCATTGGATGAGGACACCCTTTTGATGAAAGTGATTGATTGAGCACAATCACTAGTCTAGAATGGGCTACCTTACTCTTAATCAACCACTCAATCCCAACCTTTCTCCTCTTTTGAATAACCCTCTTAGAATACCCTCCTGATGAACATTGTATCTCACTAATTGTGGCCCATTTTCCACTCTTATTAATACACCCAGTCATGTCATTAGTAAGTATATCTCACATGAAAATTAAAGAGCATAATCCTTTCACCCAATCTAGGGGCAGGTGCAATCACTTAAAATCAATCAAGAAAATGACGTGGCAGGTATCCCACGTCCCAGGAGAATCATGGAAGAAAAATGTTTATTCTTTTGAATCTCCTAAACAAAGGGGGGAATCCTCTTACTTTTCTTCCCAAATAATGCTACAATGGATGAGTCCTGAAGCACAAGATATTCTCTTATTTTTTATTTGACCATGCTTTCAAGCCATATTGGTCTGATTTCAGTATGTTATAGGAAGGAAAAGGAGTATGTACTTCACCCGATCTCACAGATTATCAAACTAAACATTTGGGAACAACAACATGAACCAACAAACTGACAGTGGTGTCAAAGGAGATGATGGAAGAAACAAGCAAGACAATCCAATTAGTGGGGAGATGCCCAAAGAAACATCAATGGTGCTTGGATCCTTGATTGTGTAAGAAGTCCCTCAACAATGCATGTTGGAGAAACCAATAAGTGTCACCTTTATGCATCTGTTAGGCATGGGTTACACAGGCAGGTGGCATCACCCAAGATCCACCAGAAAACAATCTTCATATGTCATCTGGTCAGTGCGCTTATTTTTGTATGACATGTGGAACCCCCATCAACATCCAGTAGAGACATTTCAACCAAGGTCGTACTAGTCTAACTGATTCCAGAGGCAACAACATCTATCTCAATCTCTAATGGCAAGGCGGAGGGAAAAAAGGAATATAGGTTGAAGCTACATAGGAAGATCCTAAATAGGAAGTCAACACTATAATAAAGGTTCAAACACAAAACTAGTGACCATTCCTCATCCTACATTTGTTTAACCCATCACCCCCAGACTCCTTGTAAAATCCATACATGGAGGCCATATGGGTTCCCACCACCAACATACATAGATCCCCCAAGAACAATTAAGTAACCAGTGATACATGTGGTAGACATCCATATTGGAGATGCAATCCAAAGCCTAACACTGTAGATCCCATCATTCTTGAGATTTTGTACAAGATCAATAAGCTAGAAGAGAAAAAGGAGATCAAAAAAACTTTTAGTGACTTCTACCATTTACCTAATGCAAAGTAACCTGATAACTTTAAAATGCCCAATTTCCATGAGTAATCTGGGAAAGGAGATCCAATGTCCCATATCAAGGCATACTATTCAGGCATGATGTAGGTTCAAGATGATAACAAGTTGTTGATCTACTACTTCACACAAACTCTGACAGGTCTAGCCTTGACATGGTATTATAAATAGGATATGATGAAAATCACCACCTAAGCCAAGATAGCCCAAAAGTTCATTGATCAATACTCCTAGAATTTAGAGCAGGTCCCTAGTAAATAAGATTGTGAATCACTACAAAAGAAAACAAATGTGAGTTTCTCCAAGTTCATCGAACAGTGGACAAAGTTAGACACCTAGCTAGAGTTCAAGCATACAGATAAGGAGGCCCATGGCATGGTGATCATGGAAGCTACACCAAAATTCTTAGATTTATTATCTATATAGAAGTATAATACTTTCATAAATTGATCCAAGAAGGGTCTGGATTGTGAATTCCATCAAAAGAGAGGTCTATCAAAACATAAGCCTCACCTTTCAGCATCAATCCACCTCCACAGTGACAACTAAAAGTCTAAATGAGTGAAGACTAATGTGATAGACTCAACAATGAGAGTTGTACTAATCACAGTCGACAATAACACGTGACAACAACTACATGTACAAATATCACCAGTTCAAGCTCAATTGTCTCAAGCTACTAATGTCACAAATCCCACAACAACAAGCTAAAATGACACCACCTAAATTCCAACCTCAGTATATGCTACCACAATATTTTTGGGCAGCAAACAAATAGTATAGATACCCACCATCACCATTTCAACCTCCCTTACAACAAATAGTGGCGAACAATCCTCCAACATTAAGAAACCCACTACCATTAGTAGAAACTCCTACATAAAAAGAACCTGCCAAGATGAAAAAGAAAGTTTAGACCCTTGAGAGTTTCTCTTAGCTCTATACTCTCTATCATCAAGCATCTTTTAAAGTTACCTACTAAAAAGGACCCACCCAATCATGTTCCAAAGAGGTATTACACAAATGCCTTCTCTAATTTTCATCGAGCCAAGGGGCATAAGACAAATGCATGTCAAACACTCAAGCATGCCTTCTAGGATTTGACTAAATATGTTAAGTTCAATACGATCACAATAGAAGGATGACTTAATCATATAGACGATGTTCATCATATCATTATCAAAGATCTAGTTCTCAGGCCTATCAGTCCTTTGAAGCAAACTTTCAAGAATTGGTACCAAAGTGCACGAGTCATCGCCACAATCCAAGAAAAGAAGTCAGTGATACCTATTGGAACTAGAAATCCAATCATCATACTAGGAGCTTTCTTTAGGCAAGACATCCAAACAGTTTGGGGACTTGAAGTGTCAGCCTTGGAAAACTCCCAACATAGTACAGTTCCTCGTCTGACAATTATAATATAGGAAGAAGTAGACAATCTAGCAAAAACACCAATAGTGGCCCTCACCATCTCAATGGAAGCTCCTTTACCCCTTGACAAAGGAAAAGAAAAGGTAATAACCTATGTAGGGATCACTACTGGCACACTTGAAGAAGAGATGAGAAAATTTTCCATCCATGTTGTCAACACCAAGAAAGTGCCTACCACTCCCAAACTCTACAAGGAAGCCAATCTGGAAGGCTCAAGAGCTATAAGGAGAGGTATCTCTGGACAAGGTTATGCAAAGAACCCTTTTGGGGAAGGTGCAGTAGTAGGGTGTGACATAAGAAGTGGAGACGGGAACTTGAGATGATGACTTCTATAGAGGTATTAATAGTACCTTATTACTGTATCATCTTATATACATGTACAACTAATTTCATATTTGTTTGCTATTTCCCAAGTCCAATTCAGGATCTTCTCTAGGTTTCATCATGGAAAGGTAGCTACATCCCGTGTGGCCTACTTTGAATCCTTATCTTTGGATGTTTCCCATATTTTGTTTGATTCACCCTTCGGAAATATATTGTACATGGGCAAGTGGGTTGTTCATTAAAGGGATGGTGGTTGCAACATTCTCTTCTACCATCTTCCTAGATTGGTTCCCCCTAGCATGGGGATCTATCAAGATGTGCAAGAGTTGATGTATAGTCTAGTCATATATACTAAGTACCTAGGGTCGTATTACATGAATGGTCAGTCGGCATTGTTTTCTAGAGAGGCCTATGATCCTCTTCAATGTCCTCCACTAGTAAGTGTTTGCATTCTAATTTTTTTCATTTGATTTTAGTAGCTTGACGTGTGCTTTGTGTAGGTAATGACTATTGAGGAGAAGAATGATTATGGGTTTGAGTTCTATCATCCACTTCTCATGGAAGGTTCTTCTCATGATGCTTCAATTCTCTATAAGTAGTTCCTGAGGGCTTCTATGATTTCCCTAGGCTGAGGTCACACCAAATTTTGGATTGGAGGTTCATGTCACTTTTAAAGTGACTTTAGTTGGACTTCATCCTTTTAGGAGGAAAATGCATGTATGAGTGTATGGGAGGACTCTTTGTTCAAGAATTCCTCTAGGGTATGTACACAATGAGCAATTTAAGGGGGCCACAAGCATGGGAGATTACCCCTAGAGGACCCATTTTAGACTATAGATCTATCTTCAACAAATGTCAGAGAAGGTTCCTCTCATCATAGGGATGGTGTTTTAGTCATGGAGGTGCATTCCAACAACTTTTCTTTGGGTCACATAAGCTCCACCAGTGCCATTTGTTAGGATGTGGGTGGAGAGAGCAGATCTTCCTACTCTTCTTCTGCTAATCATCTGCCCTTGGCCAAGCATTTTTTAGGGTGGTTGAAGAAGTTAAAGAAATAATATATGTATCTAGTGCTTCTATCTTATCTTCATGTTGTATTCTATATTCTATAAGAAAATTAATGTACTAGCATTATTTATGTATTTATAATACATTTAAATTTTGAATTTTAAATCAAAATCCGAGTTTTAGTCAAATTATGCTGTGAGATTTGATCATATTTGGTTAGGAATTGAATTCTATAAGTTGAACTATGGAAGATTTTTGTCTAACTTGTGGATTGCCTCGATTCACAAGTTGTACTTCAATTGTAGATTGACACATTCTATGAGGGAAGAGGATAAAAAGAGTATATGTTGACTTCAAGAATTGAGTTTGTGTTGATTTACATTGTTGATGATGTGGTAGATTGTGTTGTTCTTCCAAGGAAAAGGATGAAGACTCTCCTTGTCTTCGGGAAACAAGTTTGTCTGGATAAAGCCTATAAATAAACAACATGGCCTTGTCTTTTCTGCATATCACGGTTTAGAAGATTCTAATCCATGAGAGACTAAGTTTTAAGTGACATCCTACTTATGAGGCATGCTTTGATGAATCTCTCCTTTGTGCGTTGTTGTAGCACAGATATCTATGAGATCAAAAAAGTGGAGCTGGTAATCTTTGTTGTCACTCATCATCCTTATTGTCTAGTCTATGTCTTATTGCAAGAGAATTGATGTCAGTGGTGATCCTATTTTAGGACCCTCTCAATCACTCCTTCCATTTTGGGAACGTTGTAATGACTCCTACTATGGAAGATGTGGCAAAATCACTCAGCTTCCCTAGCATGATCTTTGGCATCTAGTACCAAAGAAGTCCAATTGGGTTGCGAAGCTAGCAAATCTTAAAGATGTGAAGAAGTCTCAAGCTACTCAATGGTTGACCAAAGATGGTTGCTTCATTCAGATGGCCTCTGTAACGTCCCTGGATTCTACCGTCTTGAGACTTGTAAGGCCCGAGAGGACAAATCTGAAAACGTTAGACAATTGTATCAGAGTGTGTTGCGGAATCAATATGCGCATACATGAACATACAACCATAACATACACCATAACATTTCTCAACAATAAACATGTATATTTACAACATGAATTGTTATAACTTACATTTAAATATTGAAAAGAGAATTTTTTACAAGTCTAAACATGTATGCTAATAGGATCTTAACACAATAGGTACAACTTGGACAATTGCTCACTTCCTATCCTTTTATCCTATGCTATCTCTGAACCTAAAACATACGTGAAACAAAAAATCAACACACAAGGTGTCGAGTACATGGGTAGAAAGATACATATATTTATGGTTTTCATGATTTGGAAAGATTTGCATAAAGAAAGAAAGAAAATCATAAAAAACGTATCTTTATTAAGCAAAATATATCAATTTTATTAATTTTCCTAGATGAGTTGCATTATCAAGGTGGACTAGTACCAAAACATATATATTGGGCCCATACTTGTGTACCAAGTACTCTAGGGATACTCCTCATACATCATGTGCTCTAGGGAGGTTTACTAGTCAACATTAACCCATTCCCTTGTAAGGGGGATAATGAACACCTTAAATAGCTACAAAGCATCTACTCATCATTTATGTTTGCAAGTGATAAAACATTGAGTACTATATAGTGCTACTACATCCAATATTTGCAAATAGAAGAGAGCAGACATACATATCATGATTGCAACCAAGAAAACCATAGTTATATACTTAAATAAAACCCACGTACCTAAGTTTAGAGATCCCTATTTATATTTTGGATCATCTACATCTCTAGTCATCACCTGATTAAAATCAATTAATCGTCATTAATAAATGTTCATCATATTCTAGGTATTTTAGGTCCAAATTAGGGTTTAGCCAAACCTGGGTTCAAACTGGTCTTAACTGATTTATGATATTTTTGTACTGATCTAGAGGTCATTATTTAGGTCTGGTTCAGTTTTCATAATTTTTTGATGATTTGTCTATTTTCTGGAATTAATATGAGGTTTACAACATCTAATTAGTCTTTAATCTGAAAAGGCCTAATATTTTGACATGAAAATCAAACCACATCCTATAATATGTTTCCATATGATACTAGGGTTCGGGAATATTTTTCTCAGCTTTAATCTTGACCATTTTCTATTTATTTGAATTAACTAACCCTAAAGAGGAACATCATCATCTAAATTAAATATCACCATTAGTTGTGCTTTAAAAGCCTAATTTATGCATCCGGTAATGTAGAGGATAATTTTTTGAGTCTAGAGGTATTTTTGGAGAATTATTTGACCAAGGGAGTTATTTATAAGCATTTTCTAAGCATTTCCAAAATTTATATGAAAATTACCTTTTGTTGTGGGGCTGAAGGCCTGAGGTGGAACTCTATGATTAGGCCACGCTGTCCATCATTGTGGGGTGTGGGTCAATAGCTTGGACTGGCCGGTTTGTGGGACTAGAACAAAATGGACCGATTCACTTAACCTAGGCCGCTCGATCTTTTCCTTCATCGCTTCTCCCCTGTTTCTCCATTTCACGCCAGCGTCATCACACAGAAGGTCTATGTTCCCTATTTGGGCATTGCCTGCGCTCCAATCAGCCTACGTGAGTGCGACCACACAAGGTATAGCTTCGATGAGGAACCATGCGAGTTGCGAGCACCCACCTTGAAGCCAGATCATTACCTCACCCTCCATGAAGGTCACAGGCGCCATTGTTCCTCAGAACGAGCTACCGATGTCGATCCTGCTAGGTCCCACGTGCGTCTGGTCTTATAGATTATCACCTTGAGCTTGCACACCGGTGAGGAAAACCATCTTGTATCGATGCTAAATTCTTTGTGGCCTCCTTTGGCACCGAGAAAGGGAGGATGGTGGTTCAAGAGGAGCAGCAAGCTTCAGGATCAAAGGGGGTCCAGCTTCAAAGTCCGTGGTGGCGTCATTCTTGCAGCAACAGGGAGGTAAGAAGCCCTGAAACCTTGACCTCCAACACCATTCACCATCTCACAGAGATTGCAGGTCATCCATAAATTTGAAGTGGTCGAAATCTCACTGCTGAGAGGAAGTCAGAGCCACCAGAGTTGACAGACTCCAAGTTAGATGCATGAACACCACAGAGGAAGATGGCAATACTGGAAGGGAGTTTTGAAACCCATCGTCGAAGGTTCATCATCCTCATTGAACCTGGAGGTTTGATCCACAAGGCTCGCATGTAGCTTAAGCCGCTCTTAGTACACGATGTTGAAGATACTGAGATCTTTTTCCCCATAACATGTATCTATGGTAAGGTGGAAGACGACGAAGGCCCTTACCCCAAAAAGATGAGGCTTTGAGGCTTCTTTCTCTCCTTCACCTCCAGCCACCATCTGTGTAAAGCTTTAGAGAAATCTAATGTGTGTGGGGGTCTGGTCTCTCTTCAATGAATCATTTACTAGGATTAGGGGTTCTGGTTCTGAATTCATGCCACACTATACACAACTTATCCCAAAGGCTATTCAACAGTCCCAAGATTATAGGATCTAATCCTCCAACTACAACAAGTGGAGCTCGCAGATTTTTGGGTAAAAGGGATCAAGGAAAATGTGGCCTTATTCGACTAGGGTTAGATCCCTTTCTAATTGGATCGACGGGTCATTATATATGTGAGCCTTCACTTACATATTTGCCACCCAGAGAAGGGACGTGTGACATGCCACTAATGTGGGTGAATGAAATCAAACGTATTCCTATTTATTTTAACCCTTAGTCATTAATGAAACACCCAATGATCAAAATCCCTCAAATGATTTTTTTAATGCCAAGAGATGTTAACCCAAGCTTCATAATGACTAGAATTATGTGTGACCAATATTGGATTCAAAACCATCGATAATGGAACCAATAATATAAATCTAAGTGGGTTCATTCCAAAGATTGCTTATCTCAATAGATGCCCTAGATAAATATTATGGTTCATGTGATGGTATTAGAGTAATACTTTTGGGCCAATGAAATTTGTGCTAGAGAACATGTCACCTCAACTTGGTATTAACCAACTAGGAGTGTTCATGGACCTCAAATATTGTATTGGGTACCAAAACCTTAAAATTTGGGGTCATCACATTCTCCCCACCTTAAATAGAATTTTGTCCTCAAAATTCAACGGACATATTACTCTAGGTGATATGAAAGAGTCCAATTTACATGCCACCCATTCTAAGTGTCAAGACAATCATAGTTTTGGATGTACTCTAAGTCGCCATCTTAGGATTTTAAAGCATATAGGGTGTACCCACCCATCTTTATAGATCGAAGCATCATCCAATGTCTTAGCAATAATAAGATAGTTTTTCATGTTAGGAATTAAATTTGTATGTCTCCCTAAGAATAGGGTTTTATTCATACATATAAGTTGAGGAGGTATTATTCAAGGTTTCATCTTTTTCCCTGCTCGCCTATGTAAGGTCATATAAAGACTTCATGTCATGAATTATTGGAATTATCACACTTAAGATCATTAGTGTGGGTTATGATCAGCGTCATACTAGGATTTCATTATTTGATAAGGGTGCTTTCACATGCTTGAATATTATGGGTTTCACCCCATTATATGAGGGTTGTCATCAAACTAGAATCTTAGATTTAGGAGATTGGAGGTTAAGAACTATATTTTTTTATCATTTAATCTATGATCCAAAGTTACCTTTATTTCAAGCTCATGATTTTGGATTTATATGTCGCATGTATGATATGAAGGGAAATAGAACATATTAAAGGAAGCTTATCATGATTTCAAACTTGGATATCACATGTATGATATGGGGGGAAATATAAGATAGTCCAAGGTTATATGAGTGACTCTTCATACATAAATCATCTATTTAGCTCAAGTGAGATTTCAAGCATTGTATATCAAGAAAGATATAAGGAGGGAACAACATTTGTGGGCATCTTATGCACAAGGCATTTTACTCTTAGAATCAGAGTTTCATATATCACCTCTCTTGTGGCTAATGATGAGCTTCACAAACATAAGTCACTTAAGGTAGGACCTAGCTTAATCAAAAAGATTGACTTTGACATCATGGGGTTTGCTATCCATAGAATTTAATTTTACCCATCTCTCACATCTAGGATTTAGAGAAACTATAAGAATCATGCATAAGGACTCAACTCAGCTACTCAGGAGTAACCCATCTTAGGACACATCATTTCACATATATCTCATTTTTTCATATATTGTAGGGTAGATCCTATGACCCTCTCCTTGTGGGTCTCACTCTTTCTAGAGTTCACCACATATCTTGTCCTAACACTGGAGGTCCCCTTTATAAAAGAGCTTGAGGCCCATGCATATTCAACCTTATCTTAACTTAGCTCATCTTAAGTAAGGAAAGAGAATGTACTTTCATCATCAAGACTTAGCTGATTTTTCTTTGGATTGGATCAGAACTCATATACATCTTCATCACTATCACACAACTTATATCATTAGAATGAAACTTATATCAAATCATCCTTGCTTAAGTCATCCATCTATTTAGCTACCATCTATTCCAAAAATCAATATTTGATATGGCTCTAGACATCTAATCTAGTCTACTCTCTCTTCTAGACTGATGCCACTACCTTTCACTTAGGTTGCATGAGCACTAACTACTCTCCAATGTGAGGGACACATTTTCATATTTTCATATATATAATAAAATATTATATAGTTTTTCTCTAAGAAGGCATACGTTAGAGAAAACTATTGAAGCTCGAGCCGATTGGAAAACAAAACCAAATCAGCAAAACTGAGTGTCCCACACACAGTAAATAGTCTAGTGTCATGTCACCTAGTGAAATGGTGAGAACAATCTGTAGACTAGTGTAGCTACCCAGTACATATGAGTCCTATATGGAAAGGGTTTCACACACTTGTCTAAAACTAGTTCTCGAACATCTAGGTTCTAACCTAGAGGCTAAGTCAAACCTTATTCCTATAGAACAACTTACTAAGTTTTCTAGGGTTTAAAATGAAAGGTGGAATTTATTTTTATATTTCATGGTGAGCAATTATCAGGTGTAGCTAATGTTCATGCTCGGATACCAATTGTAACGTCCCCGGATTCTGCCGTCTCAAGACTTGTAAGGCCCGAGAGGACAAATATGAAAATGTTAGACAATTGTATCAGAGTGTGTTGCGGAAGCAATATGCGCATACAAGAACATACAACCATAACATATACCATAATATTTCTCAACAATAAACATGTATATTTACAACATGAATTGTTATAACTTACATTTAAATATTGAAAAGGGAAAATTCTACAAGTCTGAACATGTATGCTAACAAGATCTTAACACTATAGGTACAACCTGGACAATTGCTCACTTCTTGTCCTTTTATCCCATGCTATCTTTGAACCTAAAATATATGTGAAACAACAAATCAACACACAAGGTGTTGAGTACATGGGTAGAAAGATACATATATTTATGGTTTTCATAATTTGGAAATATTTGCAGAAAGAAAGAAAGAAAATCATAGAAAATGTATCTTGATTAAGCGAAATACATTAATTTTATTCATTTTCCTAGATGAGTTGCATTATCAAGGTGGACTAGTACCAAAACATATATATTGGGCCCATCCATGTGTACCAAGTACTCTAGGGATACCCCTCGTACACTATGTGCTCTAGGGAGGTGTACTAGTCAACATTAATCCATTCCCTCGTAAGGGGGATAATGAATACCTTAAATAAAAACAAAGCATCTACTCATCATTTATGTTTGCAAGTGATAAAACATTGAGTACTATATAGTGATACTACATCCAATATTTGCAAATAGAAGAGAGCATACATACATATCATGATTGCAACCAAGCAAACCATAGTCATATACTTAAATAAAACCCACGTACCTGAGTTCCGATATTCTTATTTATATTTTGGATCATCTCCATCTCTGGTCATCACCTGATTAAAAGCAATTAATCATCATTAATAAATGCTTATCATATTCTAGGTATTTTAGGTCCAAATTAGGGTTTAGCCAAACCTGGGTTCAAACTGGTCTTAACTGATTTATGATATTTTTCATTATTTAGGTCTAGTTTAGTTTTCATAATGTTTTTATGATTTTTCTATTTTCTGGAATTAATATGAGGTTTACAACATCTAATTAGTCTTTAATTTGAAAAGGCCTAATATTTTGACATAAAAATCAAACCACAGCCTATAATATGTTTCCATATTCTACTAGGGTTCCAGAATATTTTTCTCGGCTTTAATCTTGACCATTTGCTATTTATTTGAATTAACTAACCCTAAAGAGGAACATCATTGTCTAAATTAAATATCACCATTAGTTGTGCTTCAAAAGCCTGATCTATACATCCAGTAATGTAGAGGATAATTTTCTGAGTCTAGAGGTGTTTTTGGAGAATTATTTGGCCAAGGGAGCTATGTATAAGGCATTTTCTAAGTTTCTAAGCATTTCTAAAATTTAAATGAAAATTACCTTTTGTTGTGGGGTCGAAGACCTGAGGTGGCACTCTATGATTAGGCCACACTGGCCATCATTGTGGGGTGTGGGTCAGTAGCTTGGACTGGCCGGCTCGTGGGACTAGAACAAAATGGACCGGATCACTTAACCTAGGCCGCTCGGTCTTCTCCTTCATCGCTTCTCCCCCGTTTCTCCGTTTCACGCCAGCGCCGTCACACGGAAGGTCTCTGTTCCCTGTTTGGGCGCCGCCTGCGCTCCAATCAGCCTGCGTGACTAAGTGAGTGCGGCCACACAAGGTATAGCTTCCGATGAGGAACCCCGCGAGCTGCGAGCAACACCTTGAAGCCAGATCATTACCTCGCCCTCCATGAAGGTCGCAGGCGCCATCGTTCCTCAGAACGAGCTACCGATGTCGATCCTGCTAGGTCCCACGTGCGTCCGGTCTTGTAGATTGTCACCTTGAGCTTGCACACCGGTGAGGAAAACCATCTTGTATCGCTGCTAAATTCTTTGTGGCCTCCTTTGGCACCGAGGAAGGGAGGATGGTGGTTAAGAGGAGCAGCAAGCTTCAGGATCAAAGGGGGTCCAGCTTCAAAGTCCATGGCGGCGTCATTCTTGGAGCAACAGGGAGGCAAGAAGCCCTGAGACCTTGACCTCCAACACCATTCACCATCTCACAGAGATTGCAGGTCATCCATAAATCTGAAGTGGTCGGAATCTCACTGCTGAGAGGAAGTCAGAGCCACCGGAGTTGACAGACTCCAAGTTAGCTGCATGAACACCACAGAGGAAGATGGCAATACTAGAAGGGAGTTTTGAAACCCATCTTCGAAGGTTCATCATCCTCATTGAACCCAAAGGTTTGATCCACAAGGCTCGCAGGTAGCTTAAGCCGCTCTTAGTACACGACGCTGCAGATTCTGAGATCTTTTTCCCCATAACCTGCATCTATGGTAAGGTGGAAGAAGGCGAAGGCCCTTACCCCAGAAAGACAAGGATTTGAGGCTTCTTTCTCTCCTTCACCTCCAGCCACCATATGTGTAAAGCTTTGGAGAAATATAACGTGTGTAGACTTGTCAGATGTCAAAATCCGTGGTTGCCCATGAGTCCATTTGTTTAAGTTGGGCTTGGGTTTAAGTTGGGCTTGGGTCCTAAAATTTACCACCCGCGGAAAAACACCCAGACCCATACCAACCCATTTAACTAGCGGGTTTCATGGGCAATCTGCAGGCACCCGCAGGTGACCCGCTTTATTACTCTGATTTTATTAATAAAAATAATTATATAAGATTTAGTTATTAGTAAAAAAATATACACATGTTGCATATATGAAACTTGCCGCTTGTGTGCGTTTGCGTCCAAGCCACTACCGCTTGGTAGTAATAGGTAATATATATTTTTTAAAGTCTAGTAATAGGTAATATTAAATATGTCTTGTACTCTTATCTCAAATTTTAAACCACAACAAAATTAACAAAACACATAGATTGGTTTATAATATTTTTTACTCATTAAATAGTTTGTAAAATTTATTCTTTTGTATTATTTTGTGAGAATTGGAGGCATACATAAGGTTGTGTCATCGTCATACTACAAATTAAAAGGGTGTGGAGTTGTTGGTTGTATCATCTTCATATTGAAAATTAAAAAGGGCATCGAGTTATTGGTTGTCATCTTCATATTGCATAATAAAAGAATGTGGAGTTGTTGTTTGGAACATGCCAAAGTTTTAGTCTTTTTTCAATTCTCCGATTTATACCCCATCTCATTTGAATGTCTCCTTCATAATATACGTTGTTCAATTAATGTTTAGTTATTTGGTATAGGTGGTCCTCGCTATTTAAAAGATGTATGCTTTTGAGTTAAGCTTCTAAAATCTGTATTATATTTGTTCTTCTAGCATCTATACAATATTGGTAATTAATTCAGCCAGTCGGAGGTTTTTCTTTACTAGCATGTAGCATCTCTGCCCATGGGTGTATTGTTGTTTGATGCTCTTCTTATAGAAAAATTTTGGACAAATGAAAAAGGTTTACATGTCAATGTGATTGTTTTGTGTCATATCTTATGTAAACAAACATTAGCATGGTAATTTTTTTTAATTTTATATGGGCACCCACGAGAAACCCGCAACCCGCTGGGTCGGGTTTGGATTTATCTTTCTTCCACCCGTTTAGAACTGGGTCTTTTTGACCCGCACCCGCGAGACCCAAACCCGCAACGACCCAACCCAAACCCAACCCACCCACCCGTTTGACATGTCTATGTGTGTGTGTGTGTGGTTGGGGGGGGGTTCTGGTTCTGAATTCATGCCACGCTATACGCAACTTATCCCAAAGGTTGTTCAACAGTCCCAAGATTATAGGATGTAATCCTCCAACTGCAACAAGTGGAGCTCGCATATTACTGGGAAAAAGAGATCAAGGAAAACATGGCCCTACTCGACCAGGGTTAGATCCCTTTCTAATTGGATCGACGGGTCATTATATATGTGAGCCTTCACTTACATATTTGCCACCAAGAGAAGGGACGTGTGACATGCCACTAATGTGGGTGAATGCACTACTACAGAAACAACATTCAGTGTCGCTTATCTGGGCGTCGGTTATTAAGATAATCCGACGCCAATATTAGTCAACGTCGGATATTTAGGAAAATCGACGTCTATCGTCGAAGACCAGCCAGACACGGGTACCGCTTTCTATTCAGCGTCGGCTGGATATAACAAACCGACGCCTAAAATCGCCCGCGAAATCCAAATTTCGAGTGAAAAAAATTTACGTCACATACAGCGTCGGTGTTTTCAGTAATCACCGACGCCTATACTAGAAGGATATTTCCGCAAAAAGTTCCGCTTTCGGTGTTGGTCAATCCTTTGATAACCGACGCGGATAATATTACCCGCCAAATAAGATTGTCTAATTTGGACGTCGGTTTTTTCCTATCAACTGACGCTTATCTGAATCGACATCGGTTAGCTACTGAACAACCGACACTGTTTGCTATGGCATCGGTTTTTTGTAATGACCGACGTCGATTGTTTACTAATTAGCACCCTGCGAAGCAGACTCTTCCCCTTTCTCTATTTCACTGCAATCTAGCGTCGATCCATTTTAGGTCTGGCGATTCTGGTGAGCAAGCACCCGCCGCTGCCGCCGCTCCTTCCCCCTGCTTGGCGATCCCGGTGAGCAAGCACCCGCCGCCGCCGCCGCTCCTTCCCCCTGTTTGCTTTGGCGATTCCGGTGTCGAAACTGTCTCCTGGTCGGCCCCGACACGCCTCCTGGTCACCCGGCCGCTCACTCTCGCCGGCGCTCTGCTCTCTCCTCGTCGGCGCTCTGCTCCTGGTCGCCCGCTCACCTGGTACCCTTCTTCTTCCTCTTCCTGCTTAGACAATAGGGTTTCTCCGGCTTGCTCCTTGTTCCTGCTCCTGGCCCCCTACCCCTCTTCCTTCTTTTTCCTACTCTTCTCATTTTTAATTGAGTTGTACATGCATCAAAATCGTTCCTACTTCATATAAGCTTTGTATGTATGTACTGTTGCACCCATTTACATCTTTATGTATGAACTTCTTTATGTATGAACTGTTGCACCTACATTACATATTTATCATTTGCACATACATTGATGCTCTACTATGAACTCAACCACACTAATATTTGCTGATACATTATACTTGTACCTATACATACATTCATACCTTAGTTTTTCTTGTATTGTTATGCATTCAACTAATGTATGTGTTAGTTTGTCATGTTGTTATATGAATCTGAAGCACTTGTGCGTGGTGCACTTTATGTATTTTGTAAATGAATATAGATGTATTTTGTTATATGAATCTGAATGTTAATACATATCTGAATGTTTATAGATGTATTTGAATGTTTCTACATGTGTGAATGTGAGAATTGAAATGATGTATGAATGTATCAATGTATCTACTTGTGTAAAAAGTATAATTTTTTGATTTTGTAGGTTTGTGGCCTGGTTGTAGGCTGATATCAATGGATGTCGTAAACCTGCAATTCAAAAAACTGAACTGCATGTTCTCATCCTGCTGACTAGCCATAGCAGGCCTGCAAACTGATAAGAAAAAAAAAATTAAATCATAGGCGTCGGTTATTTATAGAACACTGTCATCAAAGGCCTACAGCGTCAGTTATTGGATAAAACCGCCGCCTAATATGACAAACAACCCGACCGTGCAGGAAAGCACGGCCGTGGTGGAAATGGCGTCGCTTATTCGTATAAAATTGACGCCTATAGTACTAAACACGACCGTGCAGGGAAGCACAGCCGTGGCGTCTGGGAATATGACATCGGTGTTTTAGGTGAAAATCGACGTAGATAGTGTCCTAGATGGCGCCCTTTTTTGTGGCGCGAACCCTATAGGCGTTGGCCAACTATATATACCCGACGCCTATAGGTTATATAGGCGTCAGTTATAAAATCGACGCCGAAGTGTTCGACCTTTAGCGGCGCCCACATAGGCGTCGCTTGAAAACCATCGCTAAAAGGGGTTAAACAACCGACGCCAAAGGTGTGTTATGTAGTAGTGATGAAATCAAACTTATTCCTATTTATTTTAACCCTTAGTCATTAATGAAACACCTAATGATCAAAATCCCTCAAAAGATTTTTTGTTAAATGCCAAGAGATGTTAACCCAAGCTTCATAATGACTAAAATTATGTGTGACCAATATTGTATTCAAAACCATTGATAATGGAACCAATAATATAAATCTAAGTGGGTTCATTCCAAAGATCGCTTATCTCAACAGATTCCATAGATAAATATTATGGTTCATGTAATGGTATTAGAGTCATACTTTTGGGCCAATGAAATATGTGCTAGAGAACATGTCACCTCAACTTGGGATTAACCAACTAGGAGTGTTCATGGACCTCAAATATTGTATTGGGTACCAAAACCTTAAAATTTGGGGTCATCATAGCCTCCATGTGGGATTTATTCAAGAGAGCATGTCGTGGTGTTGGATTTGTAGATATGCCTCATTTGTGAGTGTGTACCTTAATCCTCTTAATTAATCTGTTCTTTAGAGAGACTACTAGACATGTGACTATTGTTGTCTCTGAAGTTGTGGCTGCAATTTAGTGAACAAAAACTATTGTTCTTTTTATATTGGCCAAGATATATGAGTGTTTATATTAAACATAGTTGATCGAAAAGATAAGGGTACCCTTTGAGGTGTTATCGGTTTATTTTGGAATGTACATCAGTCATGTTAGACTCTTGGAATCTTCAAAACTCACTACATCATTGGAAAGGAATACTTAGTGAAGCACATTGAAGTTGGTGAGCCTTTCTATCAGTGTGGTGATTTGGATGGTGACATTCTAGTTTAATGACATCAGATATTCATTGGGGATGTTTGAAGTTCCATCTTGATAATTTATATTGTGGGATTGCCATATCTGGCTATTAACGATTGACCGTCTTACTGGTATTGGAGAATTATGTTGCATAATATCCTATGTCACTATTGAGATAGTTCAACCGCTTCCAGTGTGTATATCAGATTGAAGCACTTCCTTATTTCTTCATGAAATTGATGACTGGTTGCAGATTGGTTCAAGAGGCAGTGGCGAAGATATGGCAGAATCATCAAAAGATGACTCAGTACTTGTTTCTTGTTGGTAGAGACTTCTCTCTTGAGTACTTAGAATGGCTTGCCTCAGCATATTCAGTGGTTCTAACATGTGATCCCTCGGGAGGAATGACATGATGTTCATTTCTTTTGGGGTTTTTTTAAACATTGTTTTTATTCTTTGTTAACATGAGGTGGCAAAGTTTTTAAAGAGAGTTGATGTAGCCTCTACCTTGGGTAATCCCTCCATGATGTTTCAATTAAGCGCTTGGACTTAGCTCCCTATTGATTTTGAAGTGTATATCACTATGATCCCCCTTTTGACAAATTAGGGGACTGGTATCAATGTAGAATCCACCTATGAATTTAGTGCATCAAGGATGGTTATGGGCTTAGGTGTTTATAGGAATAAAATGACATATGTTGCGGTCACCCCATTTTCATCTGTTTACCTTAGAGAAGCCAAAAGGTTGAAACATCAAACATTTTAGGCAACCACTCACCTTAGCCTCATAGTGGTAGATGATTCCTCCCTCCAAATGTAAGTAGCTTGTTCTTCTATGAGGAGGATCTTTGTTCTGTTGTACATGGATGTTATTCTAGATGCTAACTTCATGCCATATAACGAGTGTATAAGCGGCAATTCCCTACCCAGTTGCGACAAGTGCCATGTATCAAAGACACCTCAATGGTCTTTACTCCTGCGGGGAGGATGGTGTCTCAGCCATCGACATGGTGCTGTGGAACTGGGACGGGGTGTTGATGGGCGTCGCGGGGGAGAAGACGACCATCGGGGCAGATGTGGCACTGACGGAAGCCATAGCGGTGCAGACAATGATGATTTGGGCAAGCAAGGAGGGCATCGCACAGGTGGAGGTGGACTCCGACTCTATGGAGGTAGTCCAAGCATGCAACAATACCGTTTCGAGAAGGGATTATCTAGGTGCCATCGCAAAAGATATCATCTCTTTGAAGCAGCTTTTCGATTTCTATAGCTTTAGCTACATTAGCCGTAAATGTAATATGGTTGCCCATGTGGCTGCCACGTTGGCCCACAGGGGGCAAGTAGATAGGTTTTCTTATTCACAATCTTTCCCTTCAAACTTTACAGACCTTGTAAATGTTGATTTAGCTATTTAATTGATGACAGGGGAGCTCAATCATAGGTTCCTCCATCCTTTCCCTAAAAAAACACAAGCATATGTCTACCTAGTTAAAGAGCTACTTTGCGACTTCTTTTGAGATGTCCACTTGTCATTGATCTTTTTAGTTGAAGTTTTGAATGGTCATTTATGCCCATGGCCTTAGTATGAGAGTTTATGATTCCATGAGGAATGAATTAGGTTTTCCTAGTGAATGTTTCCCACCTGCTCAGCTAGTCCAAGTATGGATAGTCGTGAGGAGTTTCAATTTATGTTTCAATCCTATAGTCATTCCCTTGTTAGGTTAGCCTGAAAAAATACCACCATTAGGTTAATATGATATTCACTCAGATATAAGTGTCGGGGATCATTGAGTGTGAGGGTCGAATCTAACTCACCTTTGGGGACTCATAAATTGAACAACCTTCTTATGATGGTGGTAATAGTGATCATGGGGCTTCACCTTGCTTTTATTGCAATCATGAACACTTTTGGAGTATTTTATTATAGCTAGCCTATTTTTAGGAGTTAATTTAGGTTGGCAAATTGTTGGGGTCTCAGGGTAATGGTTATGCTCCTTCTATCCTACACTTTATGGTTATACTTTGACCCTTCCACTTTAGGGTTCACGGGGGGATGTTTCCATGTACTTGCATATTTTTTAGTGCATTTTAGAGGGGTCAAAGTTTCATCCCCCTTACATGGATCTTTGTCAGAGGTTTGTAGTTTTTGAAGCTTGTTTTTCAACAATAGTAGCGCTTGGCAAGGCTAGCATTTGTGTGGTGAAGATGAATATCTCTATCTATGTCTTTCAGATGCATGCCTCCCTAGTCCTAAATGTCATGGACAATGTAGGGCCCTTCCTATTTAGGGTTGAATTGTCCCCTAGAATCAATATTCTAGATGGCACGAAGTACCGTATCACCCTTTTAGAAATTGTGGGGGCAGAACTCCTTATTGAATTCTTGAGCCTTTGTGCTTGATAATGTTGTGCATGATGAGGAGCTCTTGCTCATCGTTCTTCTAGTGGGTTGATGTAGTAGATTTGACCTTGAACCCAATCTGCTTCAGGAATCTCTGCTTCTTGTAGTATGCAGATTGAGGCTATTTGGACTTTGATTGGTAAGACCACCTTTATTTTATATACAAGGGAACATGGTGTAGCTCTTTTGGGGGTTTTGATAGAAGTTCCTTAATCCCGGGAAACCATAGGAAGGTTTTCATTCTAGTTGGCATGGTAACTAAGTGTATTCTTGAGAAGCTTTATTAGGTCCTCCTTAATATCTTCAACATCTCCATTCATGTAACGTCCCAGGATTTGAGGCCTCAGATAAAATGATCTTAAAAGGAATGATTGCACTACCCATATCACCAAGGTACACCTCCTTTTTCGAGATCCCATCACTAAAGAACTCCATAGTTAAGCGTGCTCAACTTGGAGTAGTACTAGGATGGGTGACCAGTCGGGAAGTTTATCCTGGCTTGACCGTGAGTGAAGAAAAAGCACACAGTTAAGGCTAGTGGTGATCTGTGGGGCCAGTCATCATTCCTGAAACTCTACTAGAGCCTTGGGTAGTGGGCCCCGGTGTTAAAAATGGTATCAGAGCCATAACCCCTCTAGTAGGTGGGGCCCACATGGGCATGTGGCATGCCAGTCTTGAGCCGTGTGGTCTGGGCATGTTGGAAAGGGTTGTCCATGGTTGACGTAGCCACCTTTGCATTGGTATTCTGTGATCAGGAGTTGGGTGTCCATGGGCCATTCTGGGTCTACACTAAAATGGAGAAATATTATGAGGACACATAGTTGAGCCTTGACGAGGACGTCACGAGTCTAAGTGGGGGAGATTGTAACGTCCCAGGATTTGAGGACTCAGATAAAAATGATCTTAAAAGGAATGATTGTACTACCCATATCACCAAGGTGCACCTCCTTTTTCGGGAGCCCATCACTAAAGAACTCCATAGTTAAGTGTGCTCAGCTTGGAGTAGTACTAGGATGGGTGACCAGTCAGGAAGTTTATCCTGGCTTGCATGTGAGTGAGGAAAAAGTGTGCAATTAAGGCTAGTGGTGATCTGTGGGGCCAATCATCATTTCTGAAACTCTATTAGAGCCTTGGGCAATGGGCCTGGGTGTTACAGTTCACCTTGGTTTGGTATGGTGATGTTTGGTGATGTTTGATCCTTATAGAGTTCAAATACTCTTCAACAATTTTGGTTTTGAAGTTTGTACTATAGTCACAGACGATCTCACGTGGTATCATGTACCATCTTATGATGTTTTTTAGGAACTTGATTACCTCTTGATTTGAAGCATTGGTGATTTACATGGCTTCCGCCCACTTTGTGAAGTAGTCTATCGCAACTAGGATGAGCAATTCCCATTTGAAGATTTAGGATTGATTTCCCAAGAAGAAAATGGCCAAGCTATTGCCATGTGTAATAACTAATTACCATGTGCATGGATGTAGTCACCATGGATTTGGAAGATTTGACATTTGCAGACATATTGGCAGCAGTCTATTTCCATGGTGTCCTAGTAGCAACCAAAAGTTGTATGTTCTTTGCTAAAATGACCCCACTCATATGTGTGTTGCATAATCCACCATGAACTTCCTTCATGAGGGCTTCTTCTTCTACCATCTTAGCACACTGAATGAGAGTCTGGTTGTAAGATTTGTGATATAGGTGTCATGCCCCTAGGACATACCGCATGGATTTTCACTTGAGTGATTGTTGTTTACTTTGGGATTGGTGTTCATGAATGATTCAACTTTCCAAATATTCTTTAACATCGTGAAACCAAGCCTTCTCTTTGTTGTTGATTGCATTGTCGATGACCATGCAATAGGCAGATTGAGATAGTGTTCATGCATTCAAAGAGAAGCTATGGTCCCTTGGATATCAATCCCTGAAATGAGGGTAGCCATGACATTAGAGAATGCATTGTGCTTTCTTTCTGATGAAGTGGAAGAAAATCCACTCAAATTCTTAGGTGAGAGAACATGTGTATTCTTAGTATGGGGCCAAGTTCTGATGGTGAGTTATCTAATTGTTCTAGACTTGAATTAACATGAGGAGAGAGTCACAATAGGCCTAGATATGAAGTTCCCCTTGTTGTCTGGAAAGCTAGAGCCCCAGATGCAGACTCAACTATGTTGTTGGCGATGTTGAACTCCAGATGCCTGGCTACAAGTAGTTGTTCTCCATGTGGGTTATGAAGGATAAATCTTATTCCATATCCTTTTTAATTTATTTTTCCATCAAATAAGATTTTCCATCAGTCTATTGGAGGGACAATGATGCCCGGTGAGATGACCATTGCTATTTCTTCATTGGAAACTCATCCTTGTGCATTGCTTCTTTAGGGAGTGGGAAATTGGTGCATTTCTACCAATGGTGTTGCACACTACTCAATTGGAGTTTGAATATATGCAACCCCGCGAACAGAAACACACGGTGGATTAAAATTTCAAAACTTATAATGGACCTAAACTCAACACACTCACACAAACTAAAACACTACAACCACAAGCACACAAGATCTTGTCATAATATAGGAGGGAGGTAAGTACAGGGTCGATACATAGGGAGAAAATGGGGCACTAGATCTAGGTTAGTTTTTAGTCTAGGTTCCTACTGTGGAGTCTAGGGTTTAAGGGTTTGAAGGTTGTTTTGATTGATTACACTAAATTGAGCAAGCAAGCAAGCAAGTAAAGGAAAGAAAACAAAACCTAAGTTAACCCTAGATAGTTAATTCTACTGAGCAGGAAAAGACAAGGCAAGCAGAAAAGGCAAGAAAAGAGAAATATACACTAAGGCAAGCAAGAAAAGAACCACACTACACTAAACTAGCAAATAGGGCAAGAGAGAAATTAAAGACCTAAGCTAACAAGAACAAAACAAGAATAGGGAAAAAAGCTAACTAAGAAAGTAAAGAGCTAACTAAGCTAACACTATCCAAGCAAGATGACAATTAGGGTTTTAAAGAAATAAAGAGAGATGTGGGCTGTTTGGGTGATGCACTTATCAATTAGGTTGGGGGTGACATGTGAACATAATGATTTCATTTAGATTATCAAACCAAACAACAAGATAGAGTCTAATGAATTATCTTAGACTACTAACTGGCCATGGATATGCTAGGTTGTGTATGGGGGAACTAGTCCCTAACACCCCCTACTACCCTTGTGAGGCTCAATTGGGTTAGGGTATAGGTGTAATTAAATTAGAGTCTAAACAAGCCTAGGTTTCTAGGTTAGATGATCTTAGGATGGTTAGGGGATGAGGTTAGTAATGGGAGTGGAAGTGAGGTTTTAGGCCCCCCATCACCCACATTCTAGCCTTGAGAAAGCTCCATGCTAAACACACCAAATTCATCTAAACTACTACTTAGATCTCTCAACTAGGGTTAGGAGAATTGATTAGCATGTAGGAGGATGGGTAGCTAGCTATGGATCCAAGAATTGGAACTAGGAGCAAATCCCAAAATTCACACATATAAGCAATTTCCCTAAATTCCTAGGTGATTTCAAGCACAAACCAACAAGAAATTCATGGAGAGTGAGATAGAAATAGAACATAATCATTAGCAAATGAAATTACAATGTTTACATATCATTCCCCCCCAACATGGTATCAAAGTAACATTTTTGACCCAAACAGCCGACCCAAGGGGTCTAGCTACTCATAGCAATGCAAAATACAAAAAGAAAGGAGAAAGAGGTATAAGAAGACATGGAGCTCAGTGTAGATGGAGAAATCCTCCACCTCAACTATTGCAGGACGTCCTCCTCTATCCTCCAAGGTGCAATGGCATGGGATGATGGTGGAATAGGGTCAAAAATAGGAAACTAGGGTTTTAGTGGTGGAAATGGTGAAATGGGGTGGAATGGAGGTGGAAATGGAGTGGAATGGGTGGAACACAAAAATGGGGAGTGATGAGGTGGTAGAAGGTAGCTAACCTCGTGATAGAGTCACCACCTAGGTATATATAGGTGTGGGGAAAGTCATAGGTCAAGTAGGCATAAAGTGGGAAATGCAGTGCAAAAGTAGCTAGGTTTTTCTTAGTGGCACAATTGTCTTGGTCACCACAGCCATGTTGGAAGGGGGTGAGAATGGTTGTGGTGGTGTGGGACGACTATGGTGAGAAACGGAGAAAATCATAGGGATTTGGTCAAAAATGTACATGAGGTAGAATGGTCGTGGTGGTCACCACAGCCGTGGTGGGGCTAGGGTAGAACGGTTGTGGTGGTCACCATGACTATGGTGGCTTGGATCACTTTGCCCATTCTTGGCTCCACTGTCGTTCTGCTTCAACTGTCACATTGTCGTGCAAGGTGGCACGACCGTTCTGGGTCAGTCCACCATGACCATTCTGTGTGGCATGACCGTGGTGATCTTTGCACTTTCTTGAGCTGACTCTGTTGTCTTTGGATGAGCCAGCACGACTGTCTGAGGTACCACGGTCGTGGTGGTCTCTATTGCAGCACTTCGAGTTAATTCTTTGGATTCTCTTGGAAATCTTTGCTTCAATGGAGATTTGGCCACTAGGGGTAGGTTGAGGGAGCATCAGACTTCACTTTAGGCCTCTCCAAGGGTAGAGAAATCCTAGGATCACTCCTTCTTTCTCTCTTCCATCAAGCATGGTCCAAATGCCTGAAAACATGCAAATAATGTCCCTAAGTGCATTTTATACAAATATGCATATTAAGGGAAATAACATGTAATCTAATAGGTATAGATGTGATTGAAATGCAATATGACACAAGATGAAGCCCTAAAATAGGGCTAAATCACCACCACAAACTTAAAACATAATTGTCCTCAAGTATGCTCCAACTCAATCTCTCTACAATTTTTCCACAATCAAGAAATGACAAATGCAATGCAATAACTGATTATTGACTAAATGGGCTCAAGGATGACTAATTACATGCATTCCACCTCTCTCGTCTCCTCTTTCACAAACCAATCATGACTAGAGCATTGAGCATGAAAACTTCAAATATAGAGAATAGAAAACACAATCAATCCATATGGTTGTCATGTCACTCTAGGTAAACTGTTTCATGGTAGCAAAGGTCAAAATGATTAATTTTGATGTTTTACATTCATGCATTCAATTTCATATGTCCATCCACACTAACTAACCCACATGGCTGCAAAAAAGGGCAAAATGAACTAGGTTTGATATTTCCTAGCTCAATGGGCATGCAAAGGAAAGAAAGGGTTGCGGTAAGAATTTGGAGTGCTTTTACACACTGATCTTTTATTTATTTAGATGCTCTTAAATAGGAGCATCTTTTATTTTCTTTTTGCAATTTTTTTCTTTCTCTTTTCTTTTCCCTTGGTGTAGATATGATGCATGATGGTGATACTAAAGTTGGGGG
Organism: Alisma plantago-aquatica; assembly: GCA_963693085.1. Lineage (NCBI taxonomy): Eukaryota > Viridiplantae > Streptophyta > Magnoliopsida > Alismatales > Alismataceae > Alisma > Alisma plantago-aquatica. Next base: position 515,972,483 of record OY856411.1, read on the forward strand.
ATATAGATGTGGTCACCCTAAACTTTTGGAGGTGGCCATGGCTGAATCTGTGCACTTTGGCATCCTTTTGATGAGGCAGAGAGCTAAGAAGATGGTAGAAGAAATGTCGAGTCAAAGAGGGGTTATGTAATGATCGTCATCAAACCGAAAAAAAATCGTTACTAATTAAGTGGAATAAACATAACCAGTAGATAAACAAAAATCACTAAAATTTAAAACCATTTTTCAAGGAGATCCTTGATCAGAAAACTTTTACTGAAAGATCCAAAACCCATACATATCTTGATTTACATTGTACAACATTGTTTCATCTCATCTTGAGGATAACATATAATAGTTGCTCAATCAAAATACATAGTGAAGCAACATAAAACCTCGAGGCATACAAGCTAAAACCTCAGATTGTTCATGAAACCATTACGAACCAACTCCAAGGACCTGAGAGTACAGAGATGACACACATGACTTCTATCTACAAGGAATGACAGACAGTACACTCAACTTGAGCTGTCACTGTTGCCTCAGCTATTATTCCTCCTCTACAGAAAGATCTCCACCGCTTCGTGCTGATCCACCTAAAAATTGTGGATCCCATGGGGTGAGACAATTGTCCCGGCGAGAGATATAAATCTCTATTGACCATATTATTATTGATGATAAACATTATGAAAAATGAGCAAGGTTCTTTTCTATTAACAAGCAGGATTAATCAGTATATGGACAGAATAAGATAATCTCCTTTCTCAAGGAGAACACTACATCTACCCATGGTAGAGTCATAATTCATCTATCTGCTTTGCAAGGAATGTAAAGAATCATAAATAACATCTATCAACTAAGATATATAACTGAATTGCACATCAAACATTGTTTTCTATATTCGATCCTTATGCAGATATGCTACACGGTAGAATGTATTTTACAATCACACTTATGCCCTGAGGAGATGAAGCATGCCCTATTCATCTCCAACCGACCACATACTTCTCACAAGTCGGTACCATACAAGGTCAATGGAAGAGCCGGTTGCCATGACCTCCCTTATCTCAGTCAGTATGAGACCACTTAGGCTTAGCAAGACATCTCGTGTCAGCTACAATATAGTTGTGTCGGGTTACATAGGCATCCTCTCTTAGAGCCACAACATTAACTGTGCTCTCTTAGGGGAACATATACAACAACTTTTCCTAGTTATTGAGTTATGGTCACTTAGGCACCATACTTTGAGCCATGGTCACATAGGCACCATGCTCTGAGCCACGGGTCAGTTCACTGTGCTCTATTGAGACATTCTTATGAAATTACTGAGTCGTGGACACTTGGGCTCCATGCCCCCATGATGCAGGGATTTTGAGTCGTATTTATAGGCTGATTTCACACCTATTTTGTGTGGTTATTTGTCATTATTGTGACTATAATAGCATGATTCACTCTCTTTATCCTATAAACACTTTATGCATCAAATTGATCTTATTCTATTATATTTTGTATGATTTATGAAATTCCCCGAACTGACTTGTGTTTTTCTCTCTTTTTCAGGCACTTTTATTCCAGAACCTTTTGATACCATTGACAGGTCATCGATACTATCAAAATTGCATCAGGTGGTCAAGATGGAGAAAAGCACCTCGTTGATACCATTGACCCCCAGCGTCAATGGTAGTGAAATCAACCCAGATGGAAAAATCCCCTCTATCGATACTATCGGCACCTTGGTCGATGATATCAAGATGTCAGTAGATGGATCCCATTGTGAAGCAAGCAATTATAGATAATATCGATAGCCTCATCGATGGTATTGACGCCGTCAGATCAGAGTTTTGTTTAGATCGTCACGATCTAATGGCTGGGATCTATTGGCGGATGTAAGTCGCACCTAGACCTAAGGGAGGAAAGAACATAGCCAAAAGCAACGTCTCGGAGGATTCGAGAACCGAAGATGGATGATTCTACCACTGGAAGGCTGTAGAACGGGCGTCTCACACTGAGGATCATCCGGTTCTTTACCGTTCTAGGGGTTACACAATATTTCTATCTAGTTTCCCATGTTTTCTTCTTCCTTCCCCATGTATTCTGTTAAGATGAACATGCAGGGCTAATTCCCTTTGATCCTTATGACCCGATATTAGCCTGGGGAATTGTTGTATGACATTTTTGCATGGATTAGTATAATTCTTCTCATTTCTCCTGGATATGTTATTGTGCGCTCTATCGTAATTGCTATGCTTGATCACCATGGTTAATTTCTAATACCTTTAATTGCTCTTGACAGATGATTAGTGGTTGAAAAGGCACGATTAACACGTTAACCTATAAATTCCTTAGACAAGGTAATGTACGGTTAATGGTGGATACCCAGAGGATTCATTAATGCGCTTAGGTCTAGGGTAAAAGTTACTACTGGCATGGAACTGATCTAGAACTAGGTAGTGGATTGCATCGCGGAAGTGAGTAATTCTAACTACATGCCTCTATCTGGGATAAGGGACGATTTATGCTAATTATGTGAATATGTATGCAGCGAGACCTTGTGGTAAAAACTGTAATCCTAAGAATTCCCATTCTCATTTGATTAAACCAACATTTAATCATCGCTCTTTTTTTCTATTTATTTTATTTTCTTTTCCAAAACCAATCAACTCTTTCATTCGGTCTAGTTGATCGCAACCAGTTAGTAGTAGTCCTTTGAAATTCACATTTCCCTGAGTTCGACTCGGGCCTCACAGGGCCTATATTACATTGATATGTACACTTGCGTTTAATGCACAATTTACGTGTGTCAAGTTTTTGGCACCGTTGCTGGGGAAACGGAAAATTTCAGCATTATGAATGCTGCGAGCGGCCACTCTAGGCCACTTTTTACTGCAATTTTAATTGTTCTTTTTTGAACTCAATTGCTTATCTTTTAGATTTTCATTCATTCTACCACTATGCTTACTTGACTTTTCATATTTTAGATACTAGTGCATGGTGAGTACGTGGAGTACGAACTACAACAAATCAACATATGACATTCTGCAATCGGGTGACGGAGATGAATGGATTAATACGCCACCCAAGGATGTTCAACCAATACCTGAAGCTTTTACAATGGGTGACACAAATGCAGCAGTTGAAGAGCAGACTATCTGGAAGAAGATCAAAGCATCCTCTTCAGAGGCACAAACTGGGCCAATCAAAAAGCAGGTTGTCAATATAGCCCATTACAAGATTGATCTAGTGCTCATTCAATTGGTCAAGACGCAGGCATTTAATGGATTTTAACATGAAGACCCAGTAGCCCATATTAGCAGCTTTGTGGAAAGTTGCAATATGGTGAAGGTAGACAGGTTCCCACAGGAGTAGATTTATCTGAAGTTATTCCCATTGTCCTTGGCATGCAATGCAAAGGAGTGGTTCTATAACTTGCCAAAAGAATCTATCGAGATGTGGGATCAAATGATCGAGGTATTCTTTGAAAGGTACTTCCCACCCAAGAAAACCAATGACCTTGTGAGGAAGATACAAAATTTCAAACAGCAAGTAGCTGAGACATACATGGAGGCATGGGAGCGATTCCAAATCATACTGCGGAGAGTCCCACATCATGGGATAGATTTGGAAAATCAGGCAAAGATGTTCTACTTTGGCCTAAACCAACATGAATGAGGTATTCTAGATTCAACAAGTATAGGTTTCTTCTTGAACAACAAAGGCTTCAAGTGTTGGGAAATTTTCAAGAACATGGCTAAAAATCAAGCTTGGGGTGAAAGAGACATGCCAGGACAGGTTAAATCTATAGGTGATGCAAATGTCATTCAAGCTTTGAATGAGAAGATGGACTTACTAGCCAAGAAGATCCTAGAGAAAGATGACAATGGGTCTGATGATGAAGCACATGCAAAGTTCATGTGTCAACAAGGTTACAGGAATAATGAGTATTCATGGAGAAAGGACAAACAAATTTCCTGGAAGGATCCAAACAACTTTCAACAAGATCTAGATCAAAATCCACAACCCAGTGCAGAGGACAAGAGCAATGAATTACTCAACCAGGTGATTAAGCAAAATCAAGAATTAATGAACATATTTGGCAAGAAAATTCAGTCACAAGGTGAGTTTATGAATCAGTTCGGGCAGACCTTATAGAGCCATGGGGCGCAGATGAGGACGCTTTAGATGTCCATTTCACAAATTGCAGCCGAACTTGCAAACTTGAAGAACCCGGCACATCAGGGTTTCCTAGGGAACATTGATACTCTAGGAGGAACCCATCAAGCCAAAGCTATCTTGCTAAGGAGTGGCAAGAAGATTTTAAACTCTAAAGCTGATGAACCACACACATCACAGCCAGCAGCTACAGGTGAGGCCACAGAGGAAGCAGAAGTCACAAAAACCACTAAGGATAGTGCAGAAATTATAGTGGAGGAGACAAATTCTGGGAAAGACACAGATAAGAGAACACCATATGTGCCACCGCATCAGAGGGCACAGTCAGTCCCGATTCCATATCCGAACAGCCTGAAAGAAAAGAAGGTAGATCAGCAATTTAAGAAGTTTCTGGATGGCTTTAGGAATTTATTTGTCAACATTCCACTGATTGATGCAATTGAGTTAATACCGTCATACGGTAAGTTTCTGAAGGACATCATAACCAAGAAGAGGAAAATTCCAGACACTGAAGTGGTGGTGCTCAAACAACATGTGAGTGCATTTATTCTAGGTACATTGCCAGCTAAGAGACAAGATCCCAGGTGTTTCAACATCTCTTGCTACATTGGGAAGACAAAGTTTGGAGAAGCCCTCTGTGACTCAAGAGCGAGCATCAACTTGATGCCTCTCTCAACCTTCAGAAAGCTTAGTCTCAAGGAATCTAGGAGGAGCAATATGACTATCCAGCTTGCAGATAATTCAGTAGTAAGGCCCTATGGGATTTGCAAAGATGTTCTAGTTAATGTGGACATGTTTGTTTTTCCTATAGATTGTGTAGTGATGGAAATGCAAGATGACCAAGGAAACGAGCTGCTACTAGGTAGACCCTTCCAAGCCACAACTGATATGATCCTCGATATGGGAAGAGGCCATTTGACTATGGGCATAGCTGATGATAGGTTTGAAATAATAATGCCAACTAGCTCAAAGCCATCACAGGAACATGGACAGTGCAATAAAGTTAAACACTTTGATCACAACATTTCCATTTGTCTAAGGAAACCCTTTCTCGATATGGCTCATGTCATGACCAAAGTAGACAGAGGAACTCTTGTTGTGGATATCATGGAGCAAACTAAAGTGGTCTCTCTTGAAAAAGCTATGGGATATCCTAATGATGAAGATGAAGAAGTGTACCTTTCTACTATGGAAGATGTTGTAGAGATCTCAATGCTGGAATCATATCCTCAATTGCCTTTAGAAGCTTGTCTATTTAATGCTGTGGATGATTAGATGAGGAGCATGTCTCTTTAGGATTGTGTAAAGATGCTACGAGTCATACCTTGTTACTATGCTAGGCACCTTGAAGACCTGGGACCACTGCCGCCACCATTGTTGTCATCTTTGGTGAATCCTCTAGAATTGGAGTTGAAGCCGCTTCCTCCATATTTGAAATATGTGTTCTTAGCACTGGAGGATAAGTTATTGGTAATTATCTCAACACATATGAGTTCCTCTTAGGAAGAACAACTCATGGTTGTGTTGAAAAACCACTGTGGTGCTTTCAGGTGGTTAGTTTCAGGCATAAAGGGGATTTCTCCTACTCTATGCCAACACAAGATCAGACTCGTGGAGGGGGAAAAGCCTATGATCCAGCCCCAATGCCGCCTAAATCCTATTATGATGGAAGTCGTCAAGAAGGAGGTGATAAAGCTGCTTTCAGTGGGAATTATCTACGCAATTTCAGACTCGACGTGGGTAAGCCCGACATAGGTAGTCCCCAAAAAGGGGGGAATTACGATAACTACTAATTTGTTAAATGAGCCAGTTACTACCCAATTGGTCACTAGGTGGCAAGTTTGCATAGATTATCATATATTGAACACTTTGACGCTAAAGGATCATTTTCCTTTGCCTTTTATTGACCATATTTTGGAGCGACTGGCTGGTCGCTCCCATTTTTGTTTCCTAGACGGATACTTTGGCTATAATCAAATATCGATTGAACCTAAGGATCAAGAGAAATCCACTTTCACTTGCCCTTATGGTACTTTTGCATACCGTCGTATGCCGTTTGGATTGTGTAATGCACTGACCACTTTTCAACGATGTATGCTCACCATTTTTTCAGATATGGTTGAACGTTGTTTAGAGGTTTTTATGGATGATTTCTCAGTTTACAGTGCTTCATTTGACGAATGTCACTATAACCTTGATAAGGTTTTATAGAGATGTGAGGACACTCATTTGGTCCTCAATTGGGAAAAATGTCATATGATGGTAAGCAAGGGCATTGTGCTAGGACACAAGGTGTCCAGCAAGGGACTGGAGGTTGATCCAGTAAAAATTGAGGTTATTTCTAAATTACCTTCACCGAACTCGGTGAAGGGAGTTAGGAGTTTTCTTGGTCACATTGGATTTTACTGCTGGTTTATAAAATATTTTTCTAAGATCGCTAAACCATTATCTGAGTTGCTTGAGAAGGATGTTGTTTTTTATTTTAATGACAAATGTTTGAACGCTTTTGAGGTCCTTAAGAAAAGATTGATTTCAACGCCAGTTGTGCAGACTCCATATTAGAGTCAGCCCTTTGAGTTGATGTGTGACGCATCCGAATATGCCGTGGGGGCATTTCTTGGGCAGCGCCTTGAGAAACGACCCACAATTATTTATTATGCGTCGAAAACCTTATATGATGTACAATTAAACTATACCACCACTGAAAAGGAACTTCTAGCCATGGTTTTTGCTTTTGAAAAATTTAGGCAATATTTAGTGGGGACTAAAGTGGTGGTATGGACGGACCACGCTATAATAAAATACTTAATGGAAAAGAAAGAAGTGAAACCTAGACTCATTAGGTGGATACTTCTTCTATAGGAATTTGATATTGAAGTCAAGGATAAAGCGGGGATTGAAAATGTGGTTGTGGACCATTTGTCTCGACTTGAGAGGGTAGATGAAAAGGACACCAATTTACCTATTACCGAGACCTTTTCGGATGAGCAAATCCTTTCTATCAAATTAAGAGATCCATGGTTTTCGAACATTGTTAACTATCTTGCATGCAAAGAATTACATGAGGACTGGGATTATCAAGAGAAGAAGCGATTCTTCCATTCTTTGAGATTTTATTTTTGGGATGATCCTATTCTTTTGAGACAATACATGGATGGAGTCTTATGCAGGTGTGTACTAGAGTTTGAGTGTGATAGTGTGTTAATCCATTGCCACACACTACCCACCAGCGGCCATCATGCAAGCTCTAGGATAGCTGCGAAGGTATTAGAGAGTGACCTATATTGGCCCACACTTTTCAGAGATGCATATGAGTTTGTGAGGAGATGTGATGCATGTCAGTAGGCAGGTAACATTTCCAAAAGATAGGAGATGCCCCTTAATGTTTTCTAAGAAGTTGAGGTTTTTTATCTATGGGGTATTGATTTCATGGGACCCTTTGTGTCCTCAAATTCAAATTTATACATTTTACTTGTAGTTGATTATGTATCAAAGTGGGGTAGAAGCAATACCCATAAGGAATAACGACAATGTCGTAGTGTGCAGGTTTGTGAAGGAATACATTTTTGGAAGGTTTGGAGTGTCATGCATGATCATAAGTGATGGAGGCATTCACTTCACAAATAGGAAATTTGCTGCAGTATTGAGAAAGTATGGGGTGAAACACAATGTGGGCACCCCATATCATCCACAAACATAGGGTCAAGTGGAGATATCCAACAGGGAGATCAAGAAGATCTTGGAGCGTACAGTTTCCTCATCTAGAAAGAACTAGAGTATGCCTCTACCGGATGCACTTTGGGCGTATAGAACCACTTTTAAGACTCCTATAGGCACTACTCCTTTTAGGTTGACTTATGGATGTGTGTGCCACTTGCCAGTAGAGCTAGAGCACAAGGCACATTGGGCACTTAGGAAGCTAAACATGAGCATTGATGAGGCAGGGAAGAAATGATTGCTGGAGCTGAATGAATTAGATGAATTGAGAATGAACGCCTATGAGAATTCTCAGATCTACAAGGAGAGGACAAACAAGATACATGATCGGCATATTCAGAAGAGAGTCTTCTATAAAGGTGAAAGTGTCTTGCTCTTCAATTCTAGGATGAAGCTACATCCCAGAAAGTTGATGTCCAGGTGGAGTGGACCTTTCATCATTGAGGAGGTGCATCTGCACGGAGCTGTGAAGGTAAGAGATGGTGATAGGACATTTTTGGTGAATGGACAGAGGCTAAAGCATTACTTTGGATAAGATTTTACAAAGAAGGTGCATGAGGTAAAACTCATTGCACTCAACTAATGAGTGAGCATGACTTGATCTAGCCTAAGACATTAAATAAGGGTGCTTGTTGGGAGGCAACCCAACCTAGGTGTAGTTCATGTTTAGTTTATTCCTTTTTGTTTTCTTATCTAGTTTTTGTGTAATTTTGACTTAATTTTGTAAAAATGATACCTTGATGTGTGTGTTCATTGTGCATGACTGGAGAATGGTCGATACCATCGACATTTGTTAATAGTATCGAATCGAGCTCAGTTAGACGGCTATAGATTTTTCATTATGTCATTACTATTGACAACATTGTCGATAGTATTGACAACAGGTTAGGTGGCTACAGAAAAAAGGGTCGATATTATTGACTCATAGTCGATACTATCGAGTTTACTGAATATTTCAGAAGATTTTTTATCAGGTATGTCGATACCATCGATATCCTCGTCGATAGTATTGACGAAGACCACCTTCAGCAACAGTAGCACCGCGCCAACGACCAAAGGAATTCAAATTTTTGATACTATCGACGCATGTCGATAGTGTCGACTCATGACATCACCGATCTGCGGTTCTCATCATTGACGGATGAGTGTGCCTTCATCAAACAATCGATAGTATCGATCCATGCACAAAGTCGATACCATCGACACCTGTCGATACTATCGACATGTCAGTGATCCGCATCTCTAGGAGCACCCATCGACATCGTAAATATCAGTGACACACGGATTCTACTATTCTATAGATACCATCGACACTTCCATTGATAGTATCGATGGTGCAATGGTAGCGGCGACCACACCTTATAAAAGGAGACGAATTCTTTCAATCCAAGCACACCTCCTAGAATTCTTTCTTCCATTTTTGAGCATGAGTAAGAGCAAGCATCTTCGAGCATCCAACGGCTACGGAAAGCATCCCCGACCTTCACCGAGCTTCCCTTCTCAACCTCCTTTCTCTCACTCATTGCTTCTTAAAATATGGTGAGATCCGGTGCTTCTTCATCAAGGACTTCCCTACCCGCTCTACCTACCCCAGCTGAAGGACTCATTCCTCACCCGCGGATAGTCCATCCCTTGTCGGAAGTAAGGAAAGTCTATGATGAACTGTGGAAGCATAAAATCGAGCCCACCCGGTATGGCGACCGGCAGCTAATCAAAGACATGGGTTTCATGGAAAACATGGAATACATGCTCTAGGGGCAACTAAGAGGAGCCTCAAACCTCTGCACTGACCACACTGAGGGTCACCTGTTCTTCAGGGGGTGGCCAACATACAAGGAGATTGTCATTGATTTTATGGCATCTCTTGAGATCTACGTCATCCCCAACGAGCTTCAACCCACAAGGACTGCATGGAAAGAGGGGATAGTTTCTTTCTGTCTCTACAACAAAGACTACACCATGTCCCTCCATGAGTTCAATGGGATCTATGGGTGGTCTCAAGTGGAGCTGTGCCAACCGCCACATAGGCCAAACTATGACGCCATGTATTCAGAGATGGTCACGGTACCTGACGGCTATATGATCAGCTGGCACCACGCATCCACAACCGACTTTGAGCATCCTTTTGTCCGGATCCTACATTGCATGCTCTCTAATACAATATTTGTAAGATCCCAACTGGCACAGAGTAAGTTTCAAGATACAGATCTCTTCTTCCTCCACAAGCTGCTAGAGAGGGAGAGTTTAAATTTCAGAGCATTCTTCCTCACTCGAGTCATGGCGGTGAAGAGGAACACATCCCATAAGGATCCAATCCATTTCGGGGGCCTCATCACTCCCATCGTCATCCACCTCATCCTAGATCTTTCCACATTACAAAAGATGGAGTGTAAGCATCCGCTTCATCTAGAAAATTTGGCCTAGTCAACGTCTGCCACAACACAATCTTCGCCACCTGTCACGTGTGAGGAGTCTTTCAGGAGAGGCAACTGCCTGACCCCATCTTTGACCTCAAGCCTGTCCAAAACTACAGGTGGACAATCATTGACGTTGATCAAGAGGAGGAGGAAGAAGAAGGAGGAGACGATGAGGAAGAAGAGAAAGAAGGTGATGATGACGATGAAGAGGAGGGGGAAGCCTCCATTCCCCTCCGACGACGAGTTGCTCCACGGAAGCGACCCCAACATTTTGTAGCCTCATCTTCTTGTCAACCATCTGCACCACAGCCTTCTCAAGGTGGAGAGGATGTCTATTCCATGCAGGGCATGTACTCCATGCTCCAAGACATTTAGAGCACACAGCAGCAGCATACCACATCTTTTGCAAGCATCTAGGACATCCAAAACCGGATGTATGACAACCAGCAAGCAATCTATGAAAATGAGTGCCTCCTCTTTGCGAATCAAGAGAACATAAGCAACCATTTGGAGAGTATGGAGATGCAGCAACAACCATTTTATGATCATTACTGGAGCCAAAACTACTTTGGAGGATACCCACAACCACCTCTGATGCTGCCCACCAATCTGACCTTTTAGGGGCAGTACCCCACTTGGGACCTGAGCCAGTACCCGCCACCACCGCCGCAAAACTAGAGGGTATCATTGTTCCAACTCTTAAGTATGGATTTTGACTATGAGGCCATAGTCTAATTCAAGCTTGGGGGTGCTAGAACAGCATTTATCTAGCTTTTATTTAGTTTTTATTTCAGCATTTGTTTTTGCTTTTAAAATCTAGTTGTCTTTATTTCTAGGTTTAGTATTTTCTAGGATCCCCTATCTATCTAGTGTAATTAGTGGAGTTGTAATGAAATGTGTGTCATCTTATATTTTAACCTTGGGGGCTTCTGAGAAAATAAAATATAAATGAAAATTTTAAGAATTTGTAAGCTTGTCTTGTGAGAACTTGAGGACTTAATTTGTGAAACTGATTGGGTAGGTCAACTCTAAAACATATGAACATGAATGTTTATCCTTATGGTACACGGGAAGAGTTTGATATGGATGATTGAACCTAAACCAACCAAACTTTAACGTGACTCTAATTTGAAGTGAGAGAGAGAAATCCCTTGATTACCTTGTACACGGGTCAGTAAGGAGGGACATATAATTCTTTCTAAAGGTTATGTCAATTAATCTTATGATCTTGTCCACCACATTGTCATTCACACTCCACCATAAGAATTGGGAGCATGTAACCATCTTTCTTTCTTTGATTGCATTCCATATAGATAGATCATGTATTATAGTTCTTTTGCATTTATTTGCATGAAAATGAAAAAAATATATAGAAAGTAGTTATACATGCACATTATCCTTAGGTGCATGTCATTTAGTTGCATAACTGTTATCATTCAATTGCATTTTCATCTTCAAAGCATGTAGTACATCATGTGTCTTTATGTTCTTCTAAAAATATTAAAGGTGGTAAACTTGTTCCATACCCTTAGAAAAGTTTTAGAAGAGAATGCATCAAGCTTAGAAGTTGTATAAAAAGAAGGAAGCCCGAAAAAATAATCCATATCATTTGTGAAGAGAGGGATTGCAAAAAAAAGAACAGGAAAAGAAAAATAAAAAGATTGAGTAGTAGTCAAGAAGAATAGGGAGAAAGGAACATGTTTTCACCTAAACAGTAAGAAGAATGGACAATAATGTGGTTTTTTTTTAGATATTCCGTCTTACTCTAAGACAGAATGATAGTGCATGCATCATTTCACCAAAAAAAATTAGCATTAGGATCATTATCATATGCATTTGCATCATCATAGGTTAATCATTTGTGTATTGCATGATTGATTGTAATGTGCTTCCATTTCACATGCACCTATTTTGTCCACCCGTTGCTCTAAGTGGTAGGCCACCCATAATTTTCTCGTCATTCATGTGTATCAGGAGAGTTTCTTCCAATAAGATGGTAGTTATAGAAAATGAGCAACGTAGATAGGAGATCACAAGATGCACCAAGCCTAAACCTGTGGATTTTCTTATATTACCTGCTTTACTTGATAATGTTCGTTGATCTTGGGGTGGGCATCTTTTATGAATAATTTTTGTCACCTGAATGGCAGTTATCGTTTTGTGGTTGGTAAGGGTTGGTATGTGGTTTGTAGGCGGGAATTATTTTGAGATATCATTCATGTGATTATGTTCTTTATTTGACCCTCTCAATCAGATTTTATAGTTTTGTTGCTTGAGGATGAATAAGATTTAAGCCTGAGGGATTTTGATGTAGGGATTTTGAGTTGTATTTATAGGCTGATTTCACACCTGTTTTGTGTGGTTATTTGTCATTATTGTGACTATATTAGAATGATTCACTTTCTTTATACTATAAACACTGTATGCATCAAATTGATCTTATTCTATTATATTTTGTATGGTTTATGAAATTCCCCGAACGGACTTGTGTTTTTCTCTCTTTTTCAAGCACTTTTATTCCAGAACTTGTCGATACCATCGACAGGTCATAAATACTATCGGCATTGCATTATGTGGTCAAGTTGGAGAAAAGCACCCCGTCGATACCAAAGAACCCCAGCGTCGATGGTAGAGAAATCAACCCAAATGGAAAAATCCCCTCTGTCGATACTATCGACACCTTGGTCGATGATATCAAGATGTCAGCAGATGGGTCCTGTTGTGAAGCAAGCAGCTATCGATACTATCGATAGCCTCGTCAATGGTATCGATGCCGTCAGATCAGTGTTTTGTTTAGATCATCATGATCTAATGGCTGGGATCTATTGGCAGACGTAAGTCGTGTCTAGACCTATGGGAGGAAAGAACGGAGTTTAAAGAAACATCCTGGAGGATTCAAGAATCGAAGACGGATGATTCTACCGCTAGAAGGCTGCAGAATGGGTGTCTCACATTGAGGATCATCCAGTTCTTTACTGTTCTAGGGGTTACACGATATTTCTATCTAGTTTCCCATGTTTTCTTCTTCCTTCCCCATGTATTCTGTTAAGATGAACATGCAGGGCTAATTCCCTTTGATCCTTAGGACTCAAGAGTAGCCGAGGGAATTGTTGTATGACATTTTTGCATGGATTAGTATAATTCTTCTCATTTCTCCTGGATATTTTATCGTGCACTCTATCGTAGTTGCTATGCTTGATCACCATAGTTAGTTTCTAATACCTTTAATTGCTCTTGACAGAGGATTAGTGGTTGAAAAGGCACGATTAACATGTTAACCTATAAATTCCTTATACGAGGTAATGTACGGTTAATGGTGGATACCCAGAGGATTCATTAATGCACTTAGGTCTAGGGTATAAGTTACTACTGGCGTGGAACTGACCTAGAACTAGGTAGTGGATTGCATCGTGGAAGTGAGCAATTCTGACTACAGGCCTCTATCCGGGATAAGGGACGATTTATGCTAATTATGTGAATCTGTATGCAGCGAGACCTTGTGGTAAAAACTGTAATCCTAAGTATTCCCATTCTCATGTGATTAAACCAACATTTAATCATCGCTCTTTTGTTTTCTATTTATTTTATTTTCTTTTCCAAAACCAATCAACTCTTTCATTCGGTCTACTGATCGCAACCAGTTAGTAGTAGTCCTCTGAAATTCATGTTTCCCTGAGTTCGACTCAGGCCTCACAAGTCCTATATTACATTGATATGTACACTTGCATTTAACACATGGTTTATGTGTGTCACCCCACATATTCAAAAATATGCATTCCGGGTTATGTCTCGGGAAACCCGTTTCCCCATTTAGCAAGTTCTGACATTGATGGATCTATGGTCAGGGCAACATTTTATAGTTCCTAATGATATATTACATGTATTACATCATCCTTTTAGCATAAAACAAGTCATCATTATTAATCACAACAAATGCTATGAATAAAGGTGTAATACATCTATTTAAGTCTTTGAAACAAATTTAGATACTTGGTGCTTGAGGTCTCAGCCCATTATCACATCACTGGGGATCCTCATTCCTTCATATCATTATCATCATGATTACTGGATCTAGGTATTCAAACCCCTAGATCATTACATAGCATTGTTACCTCTGTAATAATTAACTATTACCTCTAGGTCCTCAGACCAAGGTATTCATTTTACTTGTTGTACAAGTATTTCACATAGTTCACATGTTTTGATTAAGTATCTTGTCATCTCTCATTAGGAAACAACTATATGCATGGCTCACAAGGCCCATTAAACATCTTGTCACCTCTCACTAGGCAACAACTATACACATGGCTCACAAGGCACATTAAACATCTTGTCACCTCTCACTAGGCAAAAACTATACACATGGCTCACAGGGCCCATTAAACTTTATACCTATCATATAAGTATTTAACATGCCTCACAAGGCTTCTGCAATAAGAGAAATACAACCTTCCCATTATTAGGGTTAGGGTTTCCCTTTATAGCTGAATAGGGTTTCAAGTTCATATTATCAGTCCAAACCCTAATCCATTGCTCCACACATTTAGGATCAAACATTGATATCATAAGTATTCAATCATACTTATTTATTCTCATCATTTATCAATAAATGGTTCTCAACACAAAGTATGGGTTTCTCCCTCATCTTCACTAGGATATTGATTACATCATACTTTTGGTTCAATCCTCCTCTTGAGTAATATTAGTCCATCATTAACAATTCACATCATCTTTTGATTAACACCACATTCAACATATGTTACTCAGTCAATTACTCATGATTGGAGTGTCTCTATCATATTGGGTATCAAGATGTGTGTATTATTATATTATACTTTAAACCACATTCTTTACTTAATGTCATGTATCCATATTGGGCATGTGGTATAACCACATCACCATGTCATGTTTTAGGGTGTATCCCCTAATTAACATATCATGTACCCATATCTGATGGACTATCACTTAGATCTTCTCATTACAAATTAGCTTTGTATCAGGTATGAGCTAGGTGCTTGACCCCATATCGGGTATAAGCTATGTGCTTGGTGCCATATCATGCACAATATGTGCCCCATATCGAGCATAGAGAATATGCCTCATCATATATTCTCTAAGTGGTATACATGAGATACCATAACGGTTTCCCTTTAGGATTGCCATATCAAGTATCCATATCGGGTAACATATCGGATTACATATCGGGTGACATATCGGGTTACCATGTTAGGTAAACCCTTAGACTCATAACTCCTTCATTCTTTCAAGGATCAGCCTTGTCATATAGTTACTTGACAAGCTAGGTGTCTTATTATATTCTCATACCACAAACCATCACACAAAGGGTAGGGTGTATCAGGTTCAATCCCTCATCTAGGGTTTCCCACCAACTTAGGTAAATTATGCCATATAGTGCATGAAGTATGAGTTGAACCTCATATTGTTCACAAGGTAGGAGTATGTAATTTCCCTATCCTTCAAGGGGTATCATTCATATCATCCATGTGGTATCACTCACCACTTATATTGGCTTACCCATCACTTAGGAATTATCCAACTCTATATCGTGTAGAGTGTTCACTATCTCTTAGTGTGCAAGAGATATAGTTTTAGATTTGTATTGTGTATAAAGGTAAATGGGTATCTCTCATATCATGCAAAGGGCATGGCTCATATCATGTATGAGCTATCCATTATCCCCATATCGGGTTAACCCTATCCTGAGTTTCATATCGGGTTGAGTTGTTTCAACCATATCAGATTACACTTATAATCCATGCCTTATATCGTGCATAAGGGTTTACTTGTTTATTCATATCATGCACCAATGTGTGCTTCAAGGTATCTTGTACCAGGGGTATATTACATGATCATATCAGGCAAGGAATACTTGCTTTAACTTACACATATTGGGTACCCAACTATGGTTTCATATTGTCTCACAAGTATACACTTGTTCATGTATCGTGAAAGGAGTCTATACTTGACTTCCTATCATGCAAGGGTTTATGGTTAACACTGTATTGTGTTCCAAGGTAGGAACTTCATTCCATATCATACAAGGAGATATAATCTCACAAGCATATCGTGCAACTAGTGCATGTATATTACCATATCGGGTAAGAGCTACTTGTTTGAGTGCTTGAACCCAATATCACTTTATGAAGTGATACCATCTTCTCCAAGCTCTAGACTTTTGTTTTATCTGTTCTAGTTCATGGAAATAGGTCTAAGAAACTACTATAACTCATAAATTCATCAACTATTTCAGACGATTTTTGTAATTAAAAGTAGTTAATTAAGTATAGCAATTTAAGTGATGAATAATAACATGATAGAGTTCAAGTTATATAACCCACCTTGTAAATAGCTTCAAAGCTTCAAGATCCAAAGCTCCATGTCCTAAGGTTGAAGAAGAACTTCTCCAAGGTCTATGGCTCGTTCACAACTCCTCCATGGACAAGAGATCACCATAGTTAAGCACTCAGTGAAGAAGGAAAGAAAAGAATATCCATAACTCGATATCCTACTTCAACCAAGGTTGAAGGTGACCAAAGCCTTACCTAAAGCTTGGTGCTCGAGCTATCCTATCTCCTTGAGCTGATTTGCACGATACCTAAGGTTCTTTGCACGATATATCCAAGGGGAATGGTTATGAGGATCGTAAACTTTCATAAGTTGGTGAAAGGTGAAGTATATATACTTGATTTCATGAGATAAAGCATATATGAGGTGTCTTTCCCTCATGCTACTAGATGACACGTGGCCATGCATGGTTGACACGTGGCCATGAATGCGCACATGTATATCATGCCATGAAAGAGTCTTGAGGATAACCTAGAGACAATATCTTGGCCCTTACTTATCTTGTTGGGCAAGTTATCTCGTCTTTATCCCATTAAATAAGCAACCTGATACCCTTTTTGTAAGGAACTTTGCAACTCGTCATGGGCCACCTCCTTGAGGTGATCTTCCCATCATGGTCTCCAAGGATCAACAAACCAATAGGAGACTCCTACTTTGGATCCTTGTCTGATAGGGCTCCTTATATCAAGTCTACAACTCGATATAACACATATTAGGCTCTTACCTTCAACTCATTCTTGGTCTTTCATTACCAAGAGTATCATCACTCGATGGTGATTCAAACATAGTGCCCCATTCTTTATATTTCCTCTAAAAGATACATAGAGGGAGTAGGAACAGTCTAGAGGTGGTAATTTACATTTTAACCCCATATATTGGGTAAATTACAAATTGTACCAAAATTGGTGTACAAGGTACTAGCATTGTTCAAACGAGTTGTAACTTGGGATTTAGGCTTTCCACAAGCCACCACTTATGATCATTCTCTTTATTGAGATACTAAACACTTAAAACACATTCCACATGTGACATTTTGCAATGTAACCCCTCATCTTGGGTAAATTGCACTTTATACTCAGACTTTCATATAATGCACAATTAGTTTGCAATTAAGCTCAAACTTTGAAAAAAACTTCATAAGAAGCCTTAATAACTTTTCAAAAGATTAGAACCAGTTTTTAAATAACTTATTTAATCAAAACTTCTAGGGTTAGGCCATAGCCCAGGTCTGGGGTATTACAATTATAAACCCTTAACAAGGATTTCATCCCCAAAATCCTAGATGAAGGAAGACAATTGTCATTTATGCCTCATGTCCTCAAATATCCACATAACATCTTGATGTGATGGAGATTCCATAGAACTTTGACTAGTAAAAAGTCCTTCCACTCAGGGTTATCATTTGAATCTGTCATACAAGACATATATATTCAATTGCCTTTTCAATATTGACTTGCAGTATATATACTGTGTCAGGTAACACCTTCTATATCAAAGAAGTGTTATTCATACTTTGAATGATTCAGGTGTCAAACCCCACTTAGTTTTAACATTTCTCTTTCATGGAGAGATTATGGTTACGTTTTGTCACCCACTTGGACTTTACAAGTCTTATCATATATTTTAGTGCCATTCTAATTTGTTTGACACAACACAAAAATTTCTTACGACATGTATCAATTTTCTTATTAGTTGCACATTCCCTTGTCATAAGGAGAGGCCACTTATTAAAGAAGAACTTATCTCGGAGATATCTCTAAATGTTATGAGTAATCTGCTTCAACAGATCTAGATAGGAACACATTAAGGAATTATCCTTAGCTTGATAAGTTTCTTCCCAAAATGATTCTGCAATTGTTTCTTCAAATTATACATCTTTATTAAGGTTATGTTTATGCAGAGCATAAACCCCTAACATATGATTTTCCTACTAGAGTTATCTCAAGGTTGGCCCTTCTGGATAACCAAACATTATTCATCTTATCATAATTCATATTCTCACTTCCCCATACCACTTGGCACATCTTGGATACCAAAATTTCTTACCTTGGTATCCTTCACATGTGTCGAAAACACACCATATTCTCATTATATCCATTTCTCTATTGTTAATACCATAGTAAAACATACAAAAGGATCTTTCTTTTATCTTGGGACATAATATGTTACATATATCTTTATCTTAGAACCAAAGTCCAAGACAGATTGATACTTTTCTAAGTATCCATCAACAGATCACCTCTAACTCATGCACATCAAGTGTCCTCAGACTCACTTGATTTCCATGTTCTTGAAAGGAAAGAACACAAAGAAACATATTCCTTTCATCACCCCATCATTACCCAGGGTTATTCATCAAAGAGGAGACATCATCATCCCCTAGGATTATTACATGAACTTTCATTGTTCATAAGTCATTTATACTTGTTGCATCTTAGGTTCCTTGCCATCTGCATAGGAATTATATGGATGATTACATATCATCATCCCTTTCTTTATTATTGGCTAACATGTTCATGAACATTTCATGGTTTTATCACATTCCACATTTTCACATTATGGGAAAAGTTCTTTACTATTCACACAGACTTTATCAAACATGGATCATTTCCCTTATTCTCATTCTCATTTCATGAGGATTATACTCCTTACTTCCTCATACACACAGACTGATATGAGATCATCTTAGATTCCACTTTATTGCACTTAGGATGTGATACAGATGTCCATACCATATTTCTAGTTTCATTATACTCACTAGATTGTCCCAGAATGACTACTTGATTAAATTAATCAGAAAGATAACAATCTAAGAGTTCCATACTCACCTTATCTTCAATAGTTGAATACCTTGCCAGGGTATACAAGTATTGAAATTAGGTAGTATGCACTTTGTTTACTATCATGTTCCTTACTTTTCATATCATCAAAAACAAAGGACTTATCATCCTTGGATTTTCTCTAGGCATCACTTCTATATCTCATCTTATTTCACACAGATAAAAGAAAGTGTAAAGCAGTTAAAATCTTACTAAGAAAAATATAAGCCCTCATCTTCCTTGTGTCCTCATAGGACTTGTCAAAGGAAGCTCAATGGCAACTATTTTCTTATATTTAACAAATAGGATAATGAAATGGCATATCAAAATGATACTATTTCATCTGACCTGTCTCAACTCATGGTTTGTGCACTACCTCAGGCTAATTCTTTTCATAGAATCTTGTCGTTGAGTGGTCCCAACGTCGTGCTTTATTGCTCAGTGTTGATGGACCTACTCAAGATGTTTGTCTATGTCCTCATATACCACATCTAGACCATTGCCTTTGAGAGTCTTACTAACTCTGCCTCAGCGGTTGGGCCATTTCCTCCTTCCTTTTTGGACAAGAGGATCTAATATGCCCAAAATGTTTGCACTTATAACACATCTTATAAGCATTCCACGGCCTTATCATCCTTATAACCGATGTAGAGGACAAACCAAGAGTTCTAACTGGTGGAACATCAGGTCATTTACCCTTTCTAGGTAGCCACTGCCCTGGTGCACTAGACATTGGTTGCACTGGTGGTACCAAATGTTGGTATGTATGCCCATAGAGCAAGTCATGTGATGATTGTAATGGGATACTTTGTAAATGATTTGAATAATAATAGAGGCAATTTCCAATCTATATGTTTTGACTGTTTCTGAGATGATAGTGTAACATGATAGATGTCTAAAGAATTGTTTACTTGATGAAGTATGCTTTTAGGTTAAGGACCTAAAAGATGAGATCATACGGATGTTAAGAGTATACATTCTTGATTAGTCCCTAGTCAGTTTTTATTATGGAAATAACCATAGACATCAATAACACTAAAGACTAGATTGTGTGTTGGTTGATGATAGAATCTCATTAGTCATGATATAGTGATATCAAACCAAGCACATAGGTACTTGTTAGAGAACAAGTGTACCAGACAGACCCACCACGAGAGTGACACATGGAATCATGATTTGGTAGTCACAGTCATCTCTCACAGTGATGGTGGTGAGTGTGATTTTTTGACTTAAAATCACTACACTCAACACATGTTGTTGGGTACACTTTGACATCATCAAATGCAGTCTTGAAACATGGGTTGTTATAAAGGTGATGATTGGGTGACTTTGACACATGGGGCTTTTGAGGGGTGAGTGATAGATATGGGATTTGTCCCTCCTAAGGGAGTTTGATGTCCATGGCCACTTGACGAGTAGGATTGAGAAAGGCATGTGCATGCATGTGTGAATCAATATGTGATATTGATGCCACACACATCTCACCCAGTTTGCTCTGAGATCAAGGAAATGGATGAATGTTGAAAGGATGACTGTACCATGCCTTGAGTTCATTCAAGACATTAGTGACAAACGAATTATACATTCGTTGTAACACCATTCACGGATTGTAGGATTGAAAGTTGTTCTCCAACTTTGTATTTCACTTGGGTAGCACTGATGTGTGACTAGGCACCGCTCTTTGCTTGCGAAGTCATAAGTGTTATGGACTTTCACTGCCAACGTGAAATGGACATATAGGGTCACACACACATAGGATTTAACGTGGAAGAGGATTTTATCCACAAATGATGTTTAGATTGATTACTAAAGGAGTTTAGTGTTCAATTAAACACTCAGTTGATTGATATCTCAAAATCATAGTGTTCAAGGTGTTTGACCAATTGATTAGAGTATTAGATTGATTGAAACTGCAATTGACTGATTTTGCACAGTCTGCACTCCCAACCGATCAGCTCATGTAATGAACCGATCGGCTCAGGTTGGTGAACCGATCAGATCAGGTTGGTGAACCGATCGGCTCATGTGTCAATGAAACGATCGGCTCAATTGTTGAACCGGTCGATTCGTGTGACCAACCGAGATCATTTGGAAAGTTAGAAGACTCTTTTGCAAAAACATATTTGTTTCACTTGTACAAATTTGATTTGGATAAGGACTAATATTTGATTAGTCAGAAACAAACATGAAAGTCAATTTGAGTTGGACCAGGACCACGAATCGATCGGCTCATGCTTGAACTGATCGGCTCAGGTGTCCCAACCAATCGGTTCAGGTGTGAACCGATTGGCTCAGGTCCCCAACCAACTGTTTCATGCTTGAAACGATCATTTCAGCTGATGCAGTTGGTTGTTTTGTGGAAAATCTCAAACCCTTCTACTCCTGCTTTAATCCCGCATTGCCCGGGGTAGAGAACCATGTCCCATGACCCTCCTATATATAGGGGTATTTGGGGCTTCTCAAAGTACAACTCAGAACACCAGTTTCTATGCAAAGTTTTCGTTCTCTCTGGTTGTGGTAACCAGGACAGCCCGAGCAAGTGTTACCCGATAAGGGAGGCACAACAAGGGAAAGACAACTACAAAAAAGTGACTGGTTGTAGGAGAGCGTGTTGGTGACTAGTACGCTGATAGGAGGGTGCGACTCCTTCCAATGCCTTGTGTGAAAAGGCGATCGGAGTTCCAGGTGGTCCATGTGGACTACTGTAGAGGTGGGATACTTCTACCACTTGGAGGATAGTTGTCGATCCCGACAGTCCCGGTGAGACCAGGAGCTGCAAAGACACCGTCCAAGACCGGAGGTGAAGACTGTGCAAGTCGCGAGGTAACATCGACGAGTAAGCCTCGGGACAAGGTACGCCTCTACAAACCATCCTTCCTATTGTATAGACGTTGACGCAATTCCTTTATTCTGGGTTTGCAGATGAAAATTTTTGTTTCCGATGCCTTCTCTGTCTCCTTTAAAACCCAACAGTGGTATCAGAGCCACGTCAACTGCTCTATATTTTAGGATTATCGATGTGATCGATTTTGGTTTGTCACCTTTATTTATTGCATACGATGCGGATAAAATTGGCTTTATGCATGTCCAATCCTAAATCCACAAATCCCAATATACATATATGATATGTAATATAAATGCACTCGATGTGCATCGCCCTTAAATGAGTTTTATGGTGGATGTATAGCATGGTTATGGCCAATAAACCCTATGCATGTGTACTTGGTTGAAATGTGGTTGCTTGCATCTCGGTCTGCACACTGATTCCCAATCTCCTATTCCTGATGTAACTCAAGATAACTCGAGATTTCTTTCCTACCTTTGCTCCCCCCGAATGTAACTCGGGGTTTCCTTTTTCAAATGTAAATTCGGATAGATTTTTTATTTCCTGTTATGTCAAAGAACGGTGGACAATTTGATGACCGGTTCGAGGAGAGAGATGAGCGGGTGGCGGCCTGAGGAGATGCACGACGACTAGTGAACCGATCGGTTGGAGGTACCAGTTGATCGGCTGGTGGCACCCAACCAACCAGTCTGATGGCGAGCCGATCAATCATGGAGATGAGTTGATCAAACCCAGAAAGGCAAAGCACAAAGTTCATCTTGTACAGGTTGCATGTGATGTTAACCTAGACGACCGTGATTCCTCTTGGCTCGAGGAATCACATTAGGATGACCATAATCATTTCTTTTATCGTTTCGCATGTTTCCTGTGGGATATAGCATGTATATGATACTTACTATATATTGTGGTGATTGGATATGTATATGTACCTATAAAAACCAAATACCTCATCTAAATATTAAGTCTTTCATGCCTTCCATTAGCAACACACATGAAAAACCTGATCGACCAAGCATAGGTTACGCCAAAGCGTGGTGCGCCGTCTATCTCACGGAAGTGTGAAGGGTGAACATGTAGGTTCTACTAAAGCAGGGTGAATGTTTACTGTGTCGGCTTTTAGGATAGACTTAATTGGTGATTCTTATAGCGTCTAAGCCCAGACGCACGAAATGTTCATGGCAAGGTGTTACGCATGTTCATTCATCAAGAGTTGCATATGATGCAATTGGCATGATGGCCTACCTAAATAGTCAAGTTGTGGGCGATTAGCCAAAGCTGACTCATGACTTGATGAAATACAGATCTTGCCCACTAGAAGATTGTGTGTTGTAATCTTCCAAATTGATGGTGAGGGCTATCAATTTGAATCAAAATAGTAGGAGTGGTAATTAATTAAAGGCCTAATTAACTATTGTCAAATTTTATTCAAATAAAATCTAATCAAAAGGAGTTTTGACAAATGTAATTTTCTCTTGTAGAATGGCAAAAGAATCATCTTTTAAAATGGGAAAATTAATTGAGAATAAGTTCCATAACTGGTTGGGGATTGTGAGAAGTGTTCTGTACAATCCAGATATACCGGTAGCCTTTGAATCCACTCTATGTATGCTTAAGAAGAAGTATAGTTCATTGATGGAGATCAATGGAACAAAGTCTAATGACAAAGGTGAGGGAGAAAAGGGTTCTCTCGCCAAACTAATGTCACAATCTTCTGCGCTCAAAACATGGAGAGGATGGAAGGAATGATGGAAGAAGAAGCGAGAGATAGAGATCTCTACTTCTGGTGTATACGTGATAGAGATTAACTTTACTACTTCTTTGTCATGGGTACTTGATACCGGATGTGGATATCACATTTGTTCAAATGTGAAGGATCTTAAGAGAAGTAGGTATTTGGGGAAAGGTGAGGTTGAACTACGTGTTTCCAATGGGGCAAGGGTTTCCGCCAGTGCCGTAGGAACCTATGAGTTAACTCTACCTAGTGGGCTAATAATAGAGTTGAAGAACTGCTATTATGTCATGGCATAAATAGGAATATCATTTCCATTTCTTGTTTAGACAAGGATGGTTTTGAATTTCTTATTAAGAATGGAAAGTGTTCCATTTCAAAAGATGAGATCTTTGATGGAAGTGCCCCAATGTCTTATGGTCTATACTTGATAAATCTAGAGACAAGTGCATACAACATAAACACCAAAAGGCAAAAACTCAACAACTCAAACAAAACGTATCTTTGGCATTGTCGTCTAGGGAACATAAATGAGAAATGCATTTCTAGACTCCATAAGATGGTTATCTAGACTCTTTTGATTATAAATCAATAGAGACATGTGAATCTTGTTTGTTGGGAAAGATGACCAAGACTCCCTTTTCAGGTAAAGGTGAGAGAGATAGTGATCTATTAGGACTCATACATACTGATGTATGTGGGCCTTTTAGAACTAATGCCAAAAATGGGTATCAGTACTTCATTACCTTCACTGATGACTTCAAGAGGTATGGCTATGTGTACCTGATGAAACATAAGTCAGAAACCCTTGAAAGGTTCAAGGATTTCATGAATGAAGTACAGAACCAACTTGGTAAAAGTATTAAAGCACTTCAATCTGATCAAGGTGGAGAATACTTAAGCCAGGAGTTTGAGGACCTTCTGCGAGCTCGTGGTATTGTATCACAATGGACTCCGCCTGGAACACCATAGCATAATAGTGTGTCTGAAAGAAGGAATCACACTTTACTAGATATGGTGCGATCAATGATGAGTTTTTCTAATCTTCTGATTTCTTTCTGGGGTCATGCTCTTGAAACCGCCACGTTTACACTTAACCGAGTACCATCTAAATTGGTTCAAAAGACACCATATGAGATATGGACTGGGAAGCATCCCAATATATCTTTTATGAGGATTTGGGAGTGTGAGGCATATGTCAAGAAAATGTTTCCTGACAAGCTAGGCCCTAGATCTGATAAATGTTATTTTGTTGGATATCCTAAGGAGACCAAGGGATATTACTTATACCACCCAACTGACAACAAAGTTTTTGTTTCCAGTGATACTGTGTTTCTAGAAAAGGAATTTATTTCCAAAGAAAGTAGTGGGAGGAAAGTAGAGCTTGAAGAGGTTCAAGCCCAACAAAAAAACATTGAACTGGTAGATGTAAAAGAGGAACATAGAGATTCACAAGTTGTTGAGGAATCTCAGACTCCTCAAGTAACACAAGGACCTCGTAGATCTAGTAGGACACGCCTTGAATATGAGAGGTTTGGATACCTTGTGACTCAGGAAGGCGGTGAGTTGATCATAGATGATGATCCAACTACCTATCTAGAGGCTATGGAAGGACTAGATTCTGAAAAATGGCTTGAGGCCAAGAAATCTGAGATGGAATCCATGTACTCCAACAAAGTATGGACTTTGGTGGAACCACCTGAAGGGGTAAAACCCATAGGGTGCAAGTGGGTCTTCAAGAAGAAGACTGATATGGATGGCAATGTGCAAACTTATAAAGGAAGATTGGTTGTAAAGGGTTTCCGACAAGTTCAAGGTGTTGACTGTGATGAAACTTTTTCTCCAGTTGCCATGATTAAGTCCATCAGGATCATGCTTGCTATTGCGGCTTACTATGACTATGATATTTGGCAAATGTATGTTAAAACTGCATTCCTTAATGGGAATATAAATGAGGATGTGTACATGACACAACCTGAAGGTTTTCTAGATCCAAAGAATGCCAATAAAGTATGTCAGCTACAAAGGTCAATCTATGGATTGAAGCAAGCATCTCAGAGTTGGAATCTTCAATTTGATGAGGAATTCAAAGTGTTTGGCTTTATTCAAAATGAAGATGAACCTTATGTGTACAAGAAGGATAGTGGGAGCACGACCACTTTCCTCATATTGTATGTGGATGACATACTATTGATGGGGAATGATGTCACAACCTTAGAGAAGGTAAAGACTTGGCTTGGGAATACTTTCTCAATGAAGGACTTAGGAGAAGCATCCTACATTCTAGGTATTAAGATCTATAGAGATAGATCTAAAAGGCTTATCGGACTAAGTCAAAGCACGTACATTGAACAAGTGTTGAAGCAGTTCAGCATGGAGAACTCAAAGAGAGGCAACATCCCCATGCTACATGGAGTCACCATATCTAGAGCTCAATGTCCCCAATCTTGTGAAGAGAGGAAGCGTATGAATGGGATCCCATATGCATCAGTCATCGGATCCATCATGTACACTATGTTGTGCACACGCCCAGATGTCTCGTATGCCCTCAGCATGATGAGAAAGTACCAGTTGGATCCCGAGGATGCTCACTGGATAGCCATAAAGAAAATCCTTAAGTACTTACAAAGGACTAAGGATCAGTTCCTTATATACGGCGGCGAGGAAGAAGTGGTCGTAAGAGGTTACACTGATGAAAGCTTCCAAACCAACAAAGATGATTACAGATCACAATCAGGATTTGTATTTTGCCTAAACAATGGAGATGTGAGCTGGAAGAGTTCCAAGCAAGAAACAGTTGCCAATTCTACTACATAGGCCGAGTATATTTCTGCTTCACATGCAGCAAAGGAAGCTGTGTGGATCAGGAAGTTTTTCACTGAACTTGGTGTAGTTCCCAGTAGTTGTGATGCAATTGAGCTTTATTGTGGCAATAATGGAGCTATTGCTCAAGCTAAGGATCCCAGATCACATCAGCGGTCCAAGCACATACTGCGGAGCTTCCATATCATACGAGAGATCGTACAGCGAGGAGATGTGAAGATTTGCAAAGTACCAACTCAAGACAACATAGCTGATCCACTGACTAAGGCCCTTTCTCAGCTAGATCACAAGGACTAAGGTTCCTAGGTGACTGGCTCTAAGTGCAAGTGGGAGTCTGTTGGTATGTATGCCCATAGAGCAAGTCATGTGATGATTGTAATGGGATACTTTGTAAATGATTTGAATAATAATAAAGGCAATTTCCAATCTATATGTTTTGACTGTTTCTGAGATGATCGTGTAACATGATAGATGTCTAAAGAATTGTTTACTCAATGACGTATGCTTTTAGGTTAAGGACCTAAATGATGAGATCATACGGATGTTAAGAGTATACATTCTTGTTTAGTCCCTAGTCGGTTGTTATTTTGGAAATAACCATAGACATCAATAACACTAAAGACTAGATTGTGTGTTGGTTGATGACAGAATCTCATTAGTCATGATATAGTGATATCAAACCAAGCACATAGGTACTTGTTAGAGAACAAGTGTACCGGACAGACCCACCGTGAGAGTGACACATGGAACCATGATTTGGTCGTCACAGTCAGCTCTCACAGTGATGGTGGTGAGTGTGATTCTTCGACCTGAAATCACTACACTCAACACATGTCGTTGGGCACACTTTGACATCATCAAACGCAGTCCTGAAACATGGGTTGTTATAAAGGTGATGATTGGGTGACTTTGACACATGGGGCTTTTGAGGGGTGAGTGATAGATATGGGATTTGTCCCTCCTAAGGGAGTTTGATATCCATGGCCACTTGATGAGTAGGATTGAGAAAGGCATGTGCATGCATGTGTGAATCAATATGTGATATTGATGCCACACACATCTCACCAGTCTGCTCTGAAATCAAGGAAATGGATGAACGTTGAAAGGATGAATGTACCATGCCTTGAGTTCATTCAAGACATTAGTGACAAATGAATTATACATTCGTTGTAACACCATTCACAGATTGTAGGATTGAAAGTTATTCTCCAACTTTCTATTTCACTTGGGTAGCACTGATGTGCGACTAGGCACCGCTCTTTGCTTGTGAAGTCATAAGTGTTATGGACTTTCACTGCCAACGTGAAATGGACCTATAGGGTCACACACACATAGGATTTAACCTGGAAGAGGAGTTTATCCACAAATGATGTTTAGATTGATTACTAAAGGAGTTTAGTAGTTCAATTAAACACTCAGTTGATTGATAGCTCAAAATCATAGTGTTCAAGGTGTTGGACCAATTGATTAGAGTATCTGATTGATTGAAACTGCAATTGACTGATTTTGCACAATCTGCACTCCCAACTGATCGACTCATGTGATGAACTGATCGGCTTAGGTTGGTGAACCGATCGGCTCAGGTTGGTGAATCGGTTGGCTCATGTGTCAATGAAACGATCGGCTCAATTGTTGAACTGGTCAATTTGTGTGACCAACCGAGATCATTTGGAAAGTCAGAAGACTCTTTTGCAAAAACATATTTGTTTCACTTGTACAAATTTGATTTGGACAAGGACTAATATTTGATTAGTCAGAAACAAACATGAAAGTCAATTTGAGTTGGACCAGGACCATGAACCGACCGGCTCATGCTTAAACCGATCGGCTCAAGTTTCCCAACCGATCGGTTTAGGTGTGAACCAATCGACTCAGGTCCCCAACCAACCATTTCATGCTTGAAACGATCGGTTCATCTGGCACGGTTGGTTGTTTTGTGGAAAATCTTGAACCCTTCTACTCCTGCTTTAATCCCGCATTACGCGGGGTAGAGAACCTTATCCCATGACCCTCCTATATATAGGGGTATTTGGGGCTTCTCAAAGTACAACTCAGAACACCAGTTGCTCTGCAAAGTTGTCGTTCTCTCTGGTTGTGTTAACCAAGAGAGCTCGAGCAAGTGCTACCTGATAAGGGAGTTACAGTAAGGGAAAGACAATTGTAGAAAAGTGACTGGTTGCAGGAGAGTGTGTCAGTGACTAGTATGCTGATAGGAGGGTGCGACTCCTTCTAGTGCCTTGTGCGATAAGGCGATCGGAATTCCAGGTGGTCTGTGTGGACTACTGTAGAGGCGGGAGACTTCTGCTGCTCGGAGGATAGCTGTCAATCCTGACAGTCCCGGTGAGACTAGGAGTTACACAGACACCGTCCAAGATCAGAGGTGAAGACCGCGCAAGCCACGAGGTAACATTGCTGAGCAAGCCTCAGGACAAGGTATGCCTCTACAAACCAACTTTCCTATTGTATAGACGTTGACGTGATTCCTTTATTCTAGGTTTGGAGAAGAAAATTTTTGTTTCTGTTGCCTTCTCTGTCTCCTCTAAAACCTAACACCAAAAACTTTCCCTTTTTGAAACTACTAGGCCTCTGTTCTTGAGTCTGGATAGGTCTTTTCTTAATTCCTACCTCATTATCCTCTTCTGGACAGTCTTTTATGATATGTCCATGTTTTTTACACCTGTAGCAAACCCTGTTTTGGGTTGTAACCTATTTCTTTCGACATTTTCAACTACCCCAGCATAACTATGTTGATCTAAAACTCTGTCAGAACCTAGAACTTCATCATTAGGGGTTGGTAATTTGGGTTATGTTACTAATACCCAGTCTACTATATGCAACATTTTTGTCCTAAACTTCCCAGCAATGGTATCAAAAGAAGGATCCCTTATCATAGCTGGGTCATCTTGGGGATTCTTAGGTAGTCATTCTTCTCTCGCCTGCTCCCTTGAACTTTCTCTTGGTGTAACAAAGTTGTTTTCAGCAATGTACTCCTTGTGTTATCCAAACAACTTTATGCTTTACTCTATCTTCTACATAAGAAGAATTCACTATAAGATATACTAGAGGACACTAGAACTGACCCAACACCTTAGTCCTATGTCTTTGTAGACTCAACGAACCTTAAGCTCTGATACCAAACTTGTAATGACCGTCATCAAACTGACAAACAAATCGTTACTAATTAAGTGGAATAAACATAATCAGTGGATTAACAAAAATCACTAAAATTTAAAACCATTTTTAAGGAGATCCTTGATCAGATGACTTTTAATGAAAGATCCAAAATCCATACATGCCTTGATTTACATTGTACAACATTGTTTCATCTCATTTTGAGGACAACATATAATAGTTGCTCAATCAAAATACATACTGGAGCAACATAAAACCTCGAGGCATGCAAGCCAAAACCTCAGATTGTTCATGAAACCATTACAAACCAACTCCAAGGACATGATAGTACAGAGATGACACATAGGACTTCTATCTACAAGGCACGACAGATAGTACACTCAACCTGAGATGTCACTACTGCCTCAGCTATTGTTCCTCCTCTGTAGAAAGATCTCCACCACTTTGTGCATGTCCACCTAAAAATTGTGGATCCCACGGGGTGAGACAATTATCCCAACGAGAGATATAACTCTCTGACGACCATATTATTATTGATGATAAACATTATGAAAACTGAGCATGGTTCTTTTATATTAACAGGCAGGATTAATCATTATATGGACGGAATAAGAATATCTCCTTTCTCAAGGAGAATGCTGCATCTACCCATGGTAGTGTCATAATTCATCTTTTTGCTTTGCAAGGAATGTAAATAATCATAAATAACATCTATCAACTCAGATATATAACTGAATTGCAGATCAAATAATGTTTTCCATATTCGATCCTTAAGCAGATATGCTACACGGCTGAACATATTTTACAACCACACATATTCCATGAGGAGATGAAGCATACCACGTTCATCTCCAACCGACCACAAACTTCTCACAAGTCGGTACCATACAAGGTCAATGGAAGAGCCAGTTGCCATGACCTCCCTTGTCTCGGTAAGGATGAGACCACTTAGGCTTAGCAGGACATCTCGTGTCAGCTGCAATATAGTTGTGCCAGGGTACGTAGGCATCCTCACTTAGAGCCACAACATCAAATGTGCTCTCTTAGGGGAACATCTACAACAACCATCCCCAGTTATTGAGTTATGGTCACTTAGGCACCATACTCTGAGCCATGGTCACATAGGCACCATGCTCTGAGCCACGGGTCAGTTCAATGTGCTCTATTGAGACATTCTTATAAAATCATTGAGTCATGGACACTTAGGCTCCATGCCCCCACATATTCAAAAATATGCATTCTGGGTTATGCCATGGGAAACTCATTTCACCATTCAGCAAGTTCTAACGCTGATGGATCTATGGTCAGGGCAATGTTTTATAGTTCCTAATGATATATTACATGTATTACAGCATCCTTTTAGCATCAAACAAGTCATCATTATTAATCACAACAAATGCTACAAAGAAAGGTGTAATACATCTATTCAAGTCTTTAAAACACATTTAGATACTTGGTACTTGGGATCTCAGTCCATTATCACATCACTGGGGATCCTCATCCCTTCATATCATTATCATCATGATTACTAGATCTGGGTATTCAAACCCCTAGATCAACATATAGCATTGTTACCTCTGTAATAATTAACTATTACCTCTAGGTCCTCGGACCAAGGTATTCATTTTACTTGTTGTACAAGTATTTCACACAGTTCACATGTTTTGATTAAGTATCTTGTCACCTCTCATTAGGCAACAACTATATGCATGGCTCACAAGGCCCATTAAACATCTTGTCACCTCTCACTAGGCAACAACTATACACATGGCTCACAAGGCACATTAAACATCTTGTCACCTCTCACTAGGAAACAACTATACACATGGCTCACAAGGCCCATTAAACTTTATACTTATCATATAAGTATTTAACATGCCTCACAAGGCTTATGCAATAAGAGAAATACAACCTTCCCATTATTAGGGTTAGGGTTTCCCTTTATATCCGAATAGGGTTTCAAGTTCAAATTATCAATCCAAACCCTAATCCATTGCTCCACACATTTAGGAGCATACATTGATATCATAAGTATTCAATCATATTTATTCTCATCATTTATCTTTAAATGATTCTCAACACAAAGTATGAGTTTCTCCCTCATCTTCACTAGGATATTGATACATCATACTTTTGGTTCAATCCTCATCTTGAGTAATATTAGTCCATAATTAACAATTCACATCATCTTTTGATTAACACCACATTCAACATATGTTACTCAATCAATTACTCATGATTGGAGTGTCTCTATCATATTGGGTATAAAGATGTGTGTATTATTATATTATACTTTAAACCACATTCTTTACTTAATGTCATGTATCCATATCGGGCATGTGGTATAACCACATCACCATGTCATGTTTTAGGGTGTATCCCCAAATTAACATATCATGTACCCATATCGGATGGACTATCACTTAGATCTTATCATTTCAAATTAGCTTTGTATCGGGTATGAGCTAGGTGCTTGACCCCATATCGGGTATAAGCTATGTGCTTGGTGCCATATCATGCACAAGATTTGCCCCATGTTGGGCATAGAGCATATGCCTCATCATATATCCTCTGAATTGTATACACAAGATACCATAATAGTTTCCCTTTAGGATTGTCATATCAGGTATCCATATCGGGCAACATATCAGATTACATATCGGGTGACATATCGGGTTACCATGTTAGGTAAACCCTTAGACTCATAACTCCTTCATTCTTTCAAGGATCAACCATGTCATATAGTTACTTGACAAGCTAGGTGTCTTGTTATATTCTCATACCACAAAGCATCACACAAAGGGTAGGGTGTATCAGGTCCAATCCCTCATCTAGGGTTTCCCACCAACTTAGGTAAATTATGCCATATTGTGCATGAAGTATGAGTTGAACCTCATATCGTTCACATGGTAGGAGTAGGTACTTTCCCTATCCTTCAAGGGGTATCATTCATATCGTCCATGTGGTATCACTCACCAATTATATTGGCTTACCCATCACTTAGGAATCATCCAACTCTATATCATTTAGAGTGTTCACTATCTCTTATTGTGCAAGAGATATAGTTTTAGATTTGTATTGTGTATAAAGGTAAATGGTTATCTCCCATATCATGTAAAGGGCATGGCTCATATCGTGTATGAGCTATCCACTATCCCCATATCGGGTTAACCCTATCTTGAGTTTCATATTGGGTTGAGGTGTTTCAACCATATCGGATTACACTTAGAATCCATGCCTTATATCGTGCATAAGGGTTTACTTGGTTATTCATATCATGCACCAATGTGTGCTTCAAGGTATCGTGTACCAGGGGTATTTTACATGATCATATCGGGAAAGGAATACTTGCTTTAACTTACTCATATCGAGTACCCAACTAGGGTTTCATATTGTCTCACAAGTATACACTTGTTCCTCTATCGTGCAAGGAGTCTATACTTGACTTCCTATCATGCAAGGGTTTATGGTCAACTAGGGTTTCAAAGGTAGGAACTTCATTCCATATCATAAAAGGAGATATAATCTCACAAGCATATAGTGCAACTAGTGCATGTATATTACCATATCGGGTAAGAGCTACTTGTTTGGATGCTTGAACCCAATATCACTTTATGAAGTGATACCATTCTTTTCAAGCTCTAGACTTTTGTTCTATTGATTCTAGTTCATGGAAATAGGTCTAAAAAACTACTAGAACTCATAAATTCATCAACTATTTCAGAATATTTTTGGAATTAAAAGTAGTTCATTAAGTATAGCAATTTAGGTGATGAATAATAACATGATAGAGTTCAAGGTATATAACCTGCCTTGTGAACAGCTTCAAAGCTCCAAGCTCCAAAGCTCCACGTCCTTAGGTTGAAGAAGAACTTCTCCAAGGTCTAGGGCTCGTTCACAACTCCTCCATGGATAAGAGATCACCATATTTAAGCACTTGGTGAAGAAGGAAAGAAAAGAATATCCATAACTCGATATCCTACTTCAACCAAGGTTGAAGGTGACCAAAGCCTTACCTAAAGCTTGGTGATCGAGCTCTCCTATCTCCTTGAGCTTCTTTTCATGATACCTAAGGGTCTTTTAACGATATCTCCAATTGGAATGGTTATGAGGATCATAAACTTTCATAAGTTGGTGAAAGTTGAAGTATATATACTTGATTTCATGAGATAAAGCATATATGAGGTGTCTTTCCCTCATGCTACTAGATGACACGTGGCCATGCATGGTTGACACATGTCCATGCATGCACACATGTATATATTGCCATGAAATAGTCTTTAGGATAACCTAGAGACAATATCTCAGCCCATACTTATCTTGTTGGGCAAGTTATCTCGTCTGTATCTAATTAAATAAGCAACATGATACACTTCTTGTAAGGAACTTTGCAACTCATCATGAGCCGCCTCCTTGAGGTCCTCTACCCATCATGGCCTTTTCCAAGGCTCAACAAACTGATAGGAGGCTCCTACTTTGTTTTCTTGGCCGATAGGGCTACTTATATCAAGTCTACAACTCGATATAACAAATATTAGGCTCTTGCCTTCAACTCATTCTTGGTCTTTCATTACCAAGAGTATCATCACTCAATGGTGATTCAAACATAGTGCCCCCTTATTTCTATTTCCTCTAAAAGATACATAAAGGGAGTAGGGACACTCTAGAGGTGGTAATTTACATTTTAACCCCATATATTGGGTAAATTATAAATTGTATCAAAATTTGTGTACAAGGTACTAGCATTGTTCAAACGAGTTGTTACTTGGGATTTAGGTTTTCCACAAGCCACCACTTATCATTATTATCTTTATTGAGATACTAAAACACTTAAAACACATTCCACATGTGACACTTTGTGATGTAACCCCTCATCTTGGGTAAATTGCACTTTTCAATCAAACTTTCATATAATGCACAATTAGTTTGCAATTAACCTCAAACTTTGAAAACAAATTCACAAGAAGCATTAATTACTTTTCAAAAGATTAGAACCAGTTGGTAAATAACTTATTTAAGAAAAAATTCTAGGATTAGGCCATAACCCAAGTCAGGGGTATTACATGTTACTAGTTTAGACGTCAACATGACATCTCTTGCATAAAAATTACTCCCAACAATTTCATTAAGCAATGACACACTACATGAATGAGAAATACTAAAACCACATTTTTATCATGCGATTCTACATAATTCTAAGCATTTGTGGCTTGTTTCAATCACAATTCAACCAAACAGATCACAAGCATAGGAGATGTGATGCACATGTGCAAAGTAAAAAATGAGGTCTTTTAGCAATAAACCATGATCATTCACTTGCATTTGTCAAAGGTCATCATTTTCAATCCAAAAAGTATAGATTGGGTCATAACACACTTTTTAGGCAAGAAGCTCTAAATTTGGGCAAAATTGGCCAAAACGGTGCCAAGTTGTCTTCAATCACATCTAATCCTATATTATTGAACATAAAGAAGAAAATAAGAAAAATCTAGCTAAAATATGCAAAAAATATCAAAAATCTACATGATATGCAATACATGACAAAAACAGAAATTTTTTTGAAAATTACACAAAATTGCAAGAAAGTAAACTACATGACATGCAGGCATGCAAAGCATGTGAAATCTAATCTAAATATTAAGAGCAACAAAACAAAACAAGAAAGCAAAACTTAATGGCAGGTGAAATGCAAAAAGACTAGAATGGGAAAAAGGACATACCGCCCTACCACCCCAAATTTTTAAATCATGATGTCCTCAGCATGACACTAAAGTATAGGAGTGATAGGGTAGATGATCACTGTGGTGGCTCTGGTGGTGGTCCTCCCTATGGTGGAGGGTGTTGGTATTAGGAACCCCAGTAGTCTGATTGTGGAGGTGGTAGTTGTCCTGATATGCTGATAGTGCGCTCCACAAATCTTCCCCCCACTGGGGGTTCCTCTAGGCCTGGGCATGATAAAACTAATACATGTGGTTAACCTGATAGTACAACTACGGATGGTCTAACCACATTGCATCCTAGGTATGCTAGAAACCCTCATGTTCCCTCAGAATTCCCTCTTGGGTTCTCAATATGTCGTCTTGTGTGCTCAGGATGTCGTCCAGCTACGCATGTATAGTCTATGGGTTCACTAAAGGTTGTTGTTATGTCTCCGCCTCACGTCGCCTTATGTCGCCTCACCCTGTGCATCTCTTACTCCTGAATTGTCCTCCTCCTATCGACAACTACATGTGATTATCCAATCCCTTCAAGCAGATCTCTGGGTTGTTGATGCCATGTATCTCTAGAATGTTCCTCTTCCCACCTCCCCAAGATGTCCAAAAAATATGGAGATGGACCACCCCCCTCTAGGAGAGGTGTGGCATGGTAGGGGAGATCCAGTGAAACCCCTGCATAAGGAGGGTGGATGTGGTAGAAAATATTCTGATCAATCATTAAAATCATACATGAGTGGATCAAGTAGTGTAGGTCAACGAGCTTTCCTCATTTTACCTTTGTGTAGTCAGATACATCATGCCCAAGGGCCAAAGCAATGGAAGTCACAATCCCTCCCATGATAAAAGGATTCTTGCTCTTGGATGGGATTGTCTTCATGTGATCAATGATGAGCGAACCCAGATTTACATGCTATCCCTACACCATCCATCCTAACAAAAAGAGGTCTTTCTTGGTAAAATTACCTTGATTCTCATACCCGGTGAACATGGTGTTCGCCAAGACCTTCTGAATGTATCTCAAGATGGGATTGTGAATCGGAATCATCTTTGATTTTCCTACCACAAAGCTGCTTAGCCCTGTAAGTTTCTTCCACATTGCAGTGTAGTTCACATTGATTTCTCTATCTGTTCTTCCTTGATCAAGTGATGTTTCTGCCTCAGGGGTTGGAGTAAAAATGCCATTGAGGAAACATGCAGTGATAAGGTAAGTGTCATTCCCCAAAGTGACACTAATGGCATCCTGTGAGACCTTCTCTAGGGTTGCAAGGAACTATTGTGTCATCTCCACATAGGTCTCCTAAACTGTAGACAACAACTCAACTAGCCCAACGGGATCTAAAATATCCTGAAAAAAATCAAATATACCCAGAGTCTCCATTGTCTCCTGGCACGCGTAACAAGTGGCAATCACTCAGCATGTCAAGCACTTCAGATGCTTTGGCTTCTTCACTTTCTTTCTCTTACTCTTAGGTGTTGCCACATGATGCGCTTCAGGTGCATCCTCTTTTTTTGCATCTGACATTGTTTCATCTTCACCATCTATCAGTAGTTTTTGTCGTGCTCTCGATTGTGGCTGTGGTTGCAGTGTTGTGTACGTCGAAGGTCGTGCAGCTAAAACTGACAGTTGAGCTGCCGAAACTTATGGGTGGGCTGCCAAAATTGATGGCCTAGTTTCTATCTCACATCCACTAGGTAATCTATAAGACTCCTCCATCATGGGATCCACCGACGCCGCCATATGGGGTGATTCTCTTTGTGAACCGGATGCTCCTGATGGTGATGGAAGGGCTAGAGGTGCTGATGGAGCCAAAGATGACACATTCTTGGGTTGAAGTCCGTAGGACATCACATCCTTGATCCTAGCCACGGCCTTCTTATCCATTTGCTCCATCTTTGACTGAAATTGGTGGAGAAACGTGGGATTTTAGGTTTTCTCCGAAGAACAGGGTTGTTGGGGCGGATTTGAGATAAATGGGGGAATTTGTGGATGGAAATGGATGGAATCTGGATATTAAGGTAGTGCAAATTATGAGGGATTGATTGGATATGGATTGGGGGTGATTTGGGGGTGGAATGGTGGCTTGCAGGTGTTGCACGGCCGTCGTTCATGGAGAAAATTCATGGTGTTTGCAAAGAAGTGAATAGAACTGATTTTCAAATGTTGCAAAATATTGACTTAAGTGTTGGAGTCGGGCTGCAGCATGGCCATGGTAGCTCACTTTCTGCACAGCTCTGGCACCCCACATGGCCGTTCTGAGTGGGTGGATACACGGTCGTGCTACCTTGCACAGTCGTGCTAGGTCTATTCTTTAGTTTTCAAATTCTTCAATTTTTCTCGATTTCCCTATTGATTTTGAATGCACCACCACGGCCGTTCCATGCCACCACGGATGTGGTGAGTACTATGGCAGTTGTTCCACACTTGAATTTCATCAAAATTTCAAATCTTTGATCCAAAATGATTTTTTATGGATTACTTGTCAAAATTCCATCTAACTTTCATTATTTCAACCTACTTCCACCTGCACATCTTAAAAATAACAAAAATTAAAAAAAGCAAGTGTGTGTGTTCTTAGAAAAGTGTAAAAATAACCAACAGTATCAAAAATGGAAGTTTGGGTGAAAATTTCCCAAACCTAGGAGGGTTGCCTCCCACAAGCGTTGAGTTTCATGCCTTCAGCTGTGCTTCTTGGAGATTCTTCAATCATTCATCCATTTGGCATGTGCCCATTCTTGCAATAAATGCATCTCTCATTAGAACTCAACCTATGTTCCTCATCTCTTTGATCAGCGAAGTCGTCATCAAATCCTTCATCTAGATCCCCTCCTCTCTAATGACCATTTAGACCGTTGAAGTGAACATGTCTAATATACTCATCTTGGGCTCGTCAGGTTGGAGTCTTGTACATGTTGATCTTAATATTCTTGTCCATGAATGAAATTATCATCGTGCCACTACAAACATGTATCTTGATGTAATTTGTAGATAAGAATGATCTTCCCAAGATCATAAGAATCTTCCTATCCTCTAGCTCCATATCAAGAACAATGAAATATGTCGGGAACACTGCGTCCTTTTCTTTGTCTATCATCACCAAAACATCATCCACTCTTTCTATAGGCACTTTTATGGAACGGTCTACCAATTGGAGAGTTCAATGTGTCAGCTTCAACTTGCCCAATCCTAACTCCACATAGACATTGTATGGCATCAAATTCACACTATACCCCAAATCAAGTAAGGATCTATCTATGTGATGTCCCCCTATGTAATTAGGTATGAGTGGGGATCCTGGGTCTTTCCTCTTCATGGGAAACGAGTGTTGGATGATAGAGCTCACTTGTTCAGTCAACTTCACTCTCTTTGGTATTCTCCCCATTGACCTTCTCTTCACAGTGCATAAGTTCTTCATAAAATTGGCATATGATGGGATTTTCTTGATAGAATCCAACAATGGAATATTGACCTTCATTTGGAGAAATACCTCAAGAATGTCAACATTGCGCTTTTGTCTCCTTCTTACTTCTGGTGGTTCATCCAATTCTTCAATGAGTGGTGGCTCATTTGATTTGGCCTTGCTTGCATCAACATGAGATGAAACACTAGGGACGGTGAGATCTACAAAAGGAGTGTGAGGTGGAGCACATGGTATCCCAAAGTCAACAGGCGGTGTCACAGAATCATCTTCGACAATTTCAATCATAGTATCACCACTTAGTTGCCTTTGATATGCTTTATCAACTTTTCTTTGACCTATGGGTTGCTCAAGAAATCTCCCACTCCTTAGAACTATCACAGCACTTCCTTGATCATGGGGAAGAGGGGTACCTATTTTTTATTGTGGAGGAGGTGGAGGTGGTACTTGGTATTGAAATTGAGGTGGAGGGGGGAATTGAGGTTGGAAGGTGAATTGTTGAGAAAGTTGTGGTGATGGAGGGGGGGAGGGGGAGGGGGTGTATAAGGCTTGGTGATGGAGGGGGAGGGGGAGGGGGAGTGTAAGGCTTCAGATCACCTTGGAAGTGATATATGGGTTGCACTTGCATGGGGGTGGACTATAGAAAACTTTTGAAGAAGGCATTGGTCCACTTGCTTCATTGAAACTCAAGATGGGTTTTGAAGACAACTTTTCTTCTTAGAGAGAAATTATGGAAGATAGTTGCTCTATACTCTCCTTAATCCTTGTCACATTCATTTTTATGTCATCAAAGCTCTTCAACCGAGAGAGAACCTCTTCCTCAAAACTTGAGATGTATCTTGGACTTTTTGGTTCCTATTAGCTATAGGAGTGAGGTGTATTCTTTTCTTCACCATAAAACTCAATAGAATTGACTGAGGGGTAAGGAACATTTGTCACTTGGTTCTTCATGAAGCTCACCATGTCACCAAAAATCTTCATCACTTGTAGGCTTGAGTCATTATGAGTCGGAGATGTCATATCAAAGGTATGGACACTGTCATTCATCATGTTTGAAGCTCTGATTCTTGAACCTTCTACCAGCTACTCATATAAGGTCCATATCTCCTAGGGTGGCCTATCCATGAAAATTCCTCCAAAAGAAGAATATACTGAGGTTTGGCTCTTTAGAGATTGATCAAAGTAAAAGGATTGAACTAGTTGCCACAAAGGGATCTCATGGTGTGGTCATTCACTCAACATCTTCTTAAATCTCTCCCACGCATTGTGAAATTGTTCATTTCCCACTTGACTAAAACTTGTTATGGTACGTCGCATTTGTGTTAACCTTGCTATAGAGTACAATTGACTTAATAAGGCATTCTTCATTGTTTTCCAACTCATAATGTCCCTCCTTGAATCATATCAATCTTTGGCTTTATCTTTTAGGGAGAAAGAGAACAAGGTCAACCAAATTGTGTCATCACTAGCCATTGGCATCCTAAAGGTGGAGCATACTTCAAGAAATGAGTCCAATTTCTTGTAGGGTTTCTCACTCTCTGAGCCATAGAAGATGGACAGGAGCCCAAGAAGACCTGGAGGGATGGAGAATTGCTCCCCTGGCATTTGATCGACTCTACTAGCAATTGGTGATTTGTAGTTGCTAGGCATGAAGTAATCTTGAAGTGGCTTTTGAGGTACATTTTGGCCTTCCATCTTGTCTTCCCCGTGTGGCTTGTCACATGCACAAGGCACAACCAAACAAAATAGAACAAGTTAGCAAACTAATATGCATAAAGAATACAAAGAATAAAGAATAAATAATATCAATGATGAGGGTAGTAGGAAGGTATCAAAGCAAAACTAACTAGCTAGGCTGAGAACCATTCTCATCAACAAAGATGCCAGAAAACTTGGCGTGTTTGTGCCATGGTGTTACACACTACTCAATTGGAGTTTGAATAGATATAACCCGGTGAATAAAAACACACGGTGGATTAAACTTTTGAAATTTATAATGGACCTAAACTCAACACACTCGCACAAACTAAAATACTACACCTGCAAGCGCACAAGGTTGTGTCATAGTATAGGAGGGAGGTAAGTATAGGGTTAATTCACATGGAGAAAAGGGGGAACTAGATATGGGTTAGTTTTTAGGCTAGGCTCCTATTGTGGAGTCTAGGGTTTAAGGGTTTAAAGGTTTTTTTGATTGATTACACTAAATTGAGCAAGAAAGCAAGTAAATGAAGGCAAACAAGAACAAAACCTAAGTTAACACTAGACAGTTAATTCTACTGAGTAGGAAAATACAAGACAAGCATAAAAGGCAAGAAAAGAGCAATTTACACTAAGGCAAGCAAGAAAAGAACTACACTACACTAAACTAGAAAATAGGACAAGAGAGTGATTAAAGAGCTAAGCTAACAAGAACAAAGCAAGAACATGGCAAGAAGCTAACTAAGCAAGTAAAGAGCTAACTCAGATAACACTATCTAAGCAAGATGGCAATTAGGGTTTTAAAGCAATAAAGAGAGGTGTGTGTTGTTTGGGTGATGCACTTATCGATTAGGTTGGGGGTGAAATGTGAACATAATGATTTCATTTTGATTATCAAACCAAACAATAAGATAGAGTCTAATGAATTATCCTAGACTACTAAATGGCCATGGATATGCTAGGTTTTGTATAGGGGAACTAGCCCCTAATACCCCCTACTACCCTTGCGAGGCTGAATTGGGTTAGGGTCGAGGTGAAATTCAATTAGAGTCTAAACAAGACTAGGTTTCTAGGTTATATGGTCTTAGTTAGGGGCTGAGGTTAGTAATGGGAGTGGAAGTGAGGTTTTAAGCCTCCCATTACCCACATTCTAGCCTTGAGAAAGCTCCATGCTAAACACACCAAATTCATCTAAACTAGCTACTTAGATCTCTCAACTAGGATTAAGAGAATTGATTAGCATGTAGGAGGATGGGTAGCTAGCTATAGATCCAAGAATTAGACCTAGGAGCAAATGTCAAAATTCACACATATAAGCAATTTCCCTAAATTCTAAGGTGATTTCAAGAACAACCCAACAATAAATTCATGGAGAGTGAGATAGAAATAGAATATAATCATTAACAAATGAAATTACAATGTTTACATATCATTTTCCCCCAACATGGTATCAAAGTAACATTTTTGACCCCAAACAGCCCACCCAAGGGGCCTAGCTACTCATAGCAATGCAAAATACAAAAAGAAAGGAGAAAGAGGTAGAAGAAGCCATGGAGCTCGGTGTAGATGGAGAAATCCTCCACTTCAGCTACTATAGGACGTCCTCCTCTCTCCTCCAAGGTGCAATGGCATGGGATGATGGTGGAATAGGGTCAAAAAACTAGGAAACTAGGGTTTTCGTGGTGGAAATGGTGAAATGGGGTGGAATAGAGGTAGAAATGGAGCGGAATGGGTGGAATGCAAAAATGGGGAGCTAAGAGGTGGTAGAAGGTATCTAACCTCATGCTAGAGCCTCCAACTAAGTATATATAGGTGTGGGGGAAGCAATAGGTCAAGTAGGGGTGAAGTGGGAAATGTAGTTGAAAAGTAGCTAGGTTCTTATGAGTAGAACCGCCATGGTGGTCACCACAGCCGTGGTGGGAAGGGGTGAGAATGATTGTGGTGGTGTGGAATGACCATGGTGAGAAATGGAGAAAAATCATAGGGATTTGGTCAAAAATGTACATGAGGTAGCACAGTAGTGGTGGGACTAGGGTAGCACGGTCGTGGTGGCTTGGATCACTCTGCCCATTCTTGGCTCCAAGATCGTTCTATTTCATCTTTCACACAGTTGTGCAAGGTGGCATGGTCATTCTGGGTCAGTCCACCATGGCCAATCTATATGGCATGACCGTGGTGATCTCTACACTTTCTTGAGCTGACTATGTTGTCTTTGGATGAGCCAGCATGGCCATTCTGAGGTACCACGTCCGTGGTGTCTCTGTTGCAGCACTTTGAGTTAATTCTTTGGATTCTCTTGGACATCTTTGCTTCAATGGATCTTTGGCCACTAGGGGTAGGTTGAGGGAGCATCAGACTTCACTTTAGGCCTCTCCTAGGATATAAAAACCCTAGGATCACTCCTCTCTCTCTTCCATCAAGCAAGGTCCAACTTCCCAAAAAATGTGCAAATAATGTCCATAAGTGCATTTTATACAAATATATGTTTTAGGGGGAATAACATGTAATCTAACATGTACAGATGTGATTGAAATGCAATATGATACAAGATGAAGCCCTAAAATAGGGCTTAATAAAAAATCTACCACTTGATCAGCCTACACTTGCACTCTGACTACCTTTGTAGGTAGGTATGTGATGTAAATTAGGATGACATGACATGCCACTTGGAAAATCATCCCATGAGGGTAGGACATTGCACAAATAGAGGATTGTACATGCTTTGCAATCAACTCTAAAGGATATGTCATCAAATACTAGCACATTTTCCTTGTTGCATGTATCAAGGCTAGATAATACTTTCCAATTTTAGTGTAGTGCGCCTCCATCTCATTGAGCTTCTTGGATAAACAATAGATAGTACACCCACCATCATCATTGGTTGACCCAAGACTTCTCCCATCAACATCTCACAGATTTATGGGCGAAGGGTGAGAGGTTATCTTGGCAGTACAAAGTATTGGTGGATTGGTATGGTAGTTTTGAAGTTTCTACAGTGCCTCTTCATATTTTTTGTTCCATCTAGAGTGGAATTATTCTAGAGTATTTGGAAGATAGGATCACATATAGGTGTAAGGTTAGTGATAAAATGACTAATATATTGAAGGAAGATGAGTAGGACAAATATCTCATATTTAGTTCTAGGGGAGAGCATTTCTCTAATAGCTTGAGACATCCTAAAGTCCAGCTCAATTGCTCTCTGACTAATAATGTACTCGTGCAGGTTACTTGACTTAATCCCAAAGGTGCACTTGGCTGGATTTAGGCACAAAGAGAACCATCCTAGTCATTGAAATAGTTTTCCTACATTGGTGATATGGTATTCCAGACTTCTATATTTGGATATCATGTCTTCCACATAAATATCCACCTCCGTATGCATCATGTCATGGAACAGAGTGAGTGTCACTCTTTGATATTTAGCTCCAATATTCATGAAACAAAATGACATGACACAATATAAAGATACTATATGATGAAGATTTTCTTCTCTTTATATTTCATGGACATCTTAATTTGGTTGTAACCCACAAATCTATCCTTGAAACTGAGGAGTGCATGATTGACTTTATTGTCAACAAGCACGTCGATGTGTGGAAGTGAAATGTCTTCTTTAGGAATTCTGTGTTGAGATAGAAATAGTCCATATGCAATCATAATTTTCCACCCTTTTTTGGTACATGTACAATGTTGACGAGCCATGAAGGGTAATTGATCAGCTCTAAGAAAGTGACATTGTATTGATTCTAAACTTCCTCTTTGATCTTGAGACTTCATTCTGGTTGCATTTGTCTAGATTTTTCTTGATAGGGAAATGTCAAGGATTATATGGAGTCAATGAAATGTGATCTTCTCATCTATTCCTGACATATCTGAGTAAC
Source organism: Alisma plantago-aquatica (assembly GCA_963693085.1). Lineage (NCBI taxonomy): Eukaryota > Viridiplantae > Streptophyta > Magnoliopsida > Alismatales > Alismataceae > Alisma > Alisma plantago-aquatica. The sequence goes on from OY856411.1 coordinate 516,017,192, forward strand.
TTCATGCAAACTCATTGATGTAGTGGCATAAAATTGGTATCAACCGATCCTTGATACCCTAAGGTGGAACACCACAATTCTGACTTTGTGTTGCTTAGGGACTGAGTTGACATATACCATCTCCAACTTGTCTTAGATATGAAAAGGTTGGTGCTCTTTTGTCGTATATTCTGGGATGTGGACGTCCTCAAACTTTTCACATTCATCATTATAGATCTATGTTACTTCAGCAAAATATCAGCAAACTCCTGGAGAGCCAGATCATCTTCTACTATCTTTGGGTTTTCTAAAATTTGTGGGTTTTTTTTATATTTTTTAGTTTAAATTCTTTAGGAATTGTGGAAGAGAACATGGATATGGCAGAGCATGCCTGTATAGACCTATGGGATTCCACCAAATTGATGTTCCATTCCTCTAAAGATATTTTTTTGGTATTATAAGTGACCTAGTCCTAAAGATGTTCCAATCCTCCACACAACAATTTAGAACTTCTTTAGTGTTATAAACATGGAAGATGAGGGATGATGGGTCTTCTGCAACTTCTTTCTCAAAGATGGCATTGATCCCCCATCCTTGAATCATGTCATAGGCATCATCATATTTGTCCCATGTGACAACATAGTCTTCTTAGACATCTTTGTGACTCCTAGTCTTGAAGTCATTCTAGTGAGGCCACCCAGGGAGGATCTAGAGTGGACCATAATTAGCATATGTGGATGGTGTATCTATTTTTTTAGGTGTTGGGTCAATGATTTTATGATAATCTTGATGATTTTCATAGATTTTCCAGTGTGGGTGTGATCTAGGTGCAACTGGTCATCCGTGCGGGTAGGAATGAGCTTGATTGCTTGCTCATTTGGACGAAATATCTTGTCTTTATGTTGTTGGTTGTTATGGAAGGTCCAGACACCCTTAGAGTTTTCAATGATGAAGGTGATATCCTAGATTTTGATGGAAATCTTGGCATAGTCATCCTAGTTGTTGTCATCAACCTCTTATACGAGGTAGGGCGTTGTCATGGGATGATGGACTTGGAGACGTATGAACATTCTTCATATGCAGCTACGGTGCAAGGAAAGTAAAATGATGGGGACGTCTATGCTCAGGGTTGAGGTCCCATTGATATAGAACTTGTGCTAATGTTCTTCATCCAAATAGATTTCTCTGGCTTCTCTACTCAAATCTCAGTTCATCAGTAGACAATTGAGATAGTCTCTATTTGTCAAGCATTCATAGTGGGCCACAGTGTGGTGGACTTCCAATATGGTGTCTACTGGGTGATCCAAGGTTGTGCATAGGATGTGCAATCTCTATTATCTTGGCAGAATCTAAATGTTCTACGTATGTCCTTGGCACTTGGATCCTAGACCTTGATCTGGGTGAATGTGCATTTCATATATTTTTTGTGCAAACAACATATGGTCATGTTGGAGATGGAAAGATTGTATTCTTTGTGGGGGAACATAGATGATGTTGTTGATATGTAGTGTCTCAAAAAAAATTAAAGATTGTCTTCTTCAATGAAAGCTATGGTGTCTGGGCTATTGGTTTGGAGTATGATGATGGCATGTCCCACTTGATACTTGAGTTTCTGATGTTGTGATGAGGAAACCGTCCCATTGTGATGAATCCATGGCCTTCCTCAGAGGACGTTGGAGGGGGACTCAATTCCATGACTACAAAAAGTATTGTATAAATAGGTGGCCCAATTGTAGCTCGAGGGTGATCTCCCCCAAGGCGTATTTTATCACACTGTCAAAAGATATTGCTTTCCTGGTTGTCAACTATAGATCAGAAGGATCTCTTCCTAGACTGATGAGCATCTTAAGGGGACACACATTGATACACATGTTCCATTTTCGATAAAGAAAGAGGAAATCTTGAGGTCCTTGTAGATGGCAGTGATTAGTAGAGGCTAGTTGTGTATTGATGTGCACAAATCATATCATCTTTTAGATCATATTTGGTTGCATATCCATGTTGTTTTGACTCAATTATCACTATCATTCATGCTAGATTCCATATTTTTAGCTATTCTTACTTGTCTCATGGTTTGGATTGTAGGTACTACATATTGCAATGAAATTATGAGGAATATATCATATTATCTCTTATTGGATCACTTCTCAAGTATCTACATGTTTTGGGGTTCGAAATTGTACAAATACCACTTTTTACGGCACGTAAATCGGACCTACACACTAAAAGTTATGAGCAAAATACACAACAGCCCAGAACAGCGAAGTGCACGCCGTGCACCAAAAGTGCACGCCGTGCACCTGGGAATTTCAGGCAGATAAAAGTTTCTGGAAAGTTGCGCGGCGTGCACCTGGGAGCCAAAAGTTTCTGGAAAGTTGCACGGCGTGCATTTCCAAAGTGCACGCCGTGCTTAGTGCATTCTGGAGGAAACTGAAAGTTTCTGGAAAGTTGCACGGCGTGCATTTCCAAAGTGCACGCCGTGCACCTGGCAGTTTCAGCATTTTGTAAAATATGAGTTTTTGTTTAAAACGAAGGGGGAACTTAATGGGCAGTTACGGACGGTCATTTGCAGAAGTTCTCTTGTCCCGGAGCAAGTCTAGAGCAAAGGAGGGCGATTTTGAGGGGAAAGGAGGTGGTTTCTTGCCAAAGGAGTCCATTTCTTCTCTTCTTCTTCTCCATTGTCTTCTCCAAGGTGCAGCCAAGCTTCCCCAACTTCGTGCAGCTTCTCGGGAGAGGAGCCAGTCCGTTTTGTAGCAGCTTTAGGAGTGGAATTTCGTCCCCAAGACGGAATTCTACTTCTCTTGGGTTACACTTTCAATTCTCCTAGATTTTCCTTCTCTAAACCATGTTAAACTCTGAAAATTTTGTAGCATTTCTGCAATACATAATCATGGATGAGTAGAATCCAAATCTTAGACATGGGAGAGTAACTCCCATGTCATAGCTTGTATGAACATATGAATTTCGTACTAAATGTTAGTTTCTTGCATGTTCCAAGAGTTGTTTCAGATCTGAAATTCTTGTTTGTGTGATTGGCCATCATACTTGCATGTTTTATGCTTTCTTTCATAATCTGAGAAGATGTGTTTGAGAGTATGGAGTTACTCTTTTGGCAACTTTTCCTTGACCGCGAGAGTGGCTGGGATTATGTTGAGGAGCAAGGTTTGTGATTTGAAATGAAATACATACACGAGAGTGATGTATGGAGTTAGAATCGTCATTACTTCACCGGGAGGTGAGTGATGACTACAAACCTCCTTTTCAAGTTAATTAACATGTTTAAATTCGTATTTTAATATAAGCTATGATGTGATACTGAAATCCCAAGTCTAAGATCCTTCCAAATTTGAATCTTAACCTTTCTTAAGTGATAATTTACTGTTTTATTTTAGATCTATAATTTAGTTGTTCTAATCCAATCATCTTGTGTACAACGATCAAGATTATTGAAAATCATAACTCTTGCGCCTAACTAACCAACGCTCCTTGTGTTCGACCTCGACTACAACTACTCTCGTATACTTGCGAGATATAGCTAGTTGAGTAAAAGATCATTCTTATGATTGAAACTCGTTAGCCTAAACAGCCAACATGTATGGATCTCATCTTAAAAAATTAGGTTCAGGTGTGGATTAGTGATCGCCCTAATGGTGGCAACTAATGCTTCTTGCCTCACATCCTTGAAAACATAAGCCTCTTCGAGTATCTTTATAATTATCTGTGAGTGTGTGGGGAAACTTTGCATCACTTTGACCATACACACCTCCCCTTTTGACTCCTCCAGAAACTAAACTATATCCAAACCTTCCAGGTTGGTTTCCTTGTAGAGTTCAAGAGTTGGAGGCACTTTCTTGGTTTTGACATCTAGGATGGTAATCGTGCCTGTATCTTTTTTAGATGTTCTAGTTGGGACTCCTACATAGGCGGTTACCTTTCATTTGCTTTTGTTGGAGGGGTCATGGACTTTATTCAAGGTAGTGAGGGACACTACGAGTGTTGTTTTTGACTTGGGTGCTTCTTCCTATATTACCACTATGGGCACCGAATCATTCTCTATTGGGATTTTTCCACAAGTGAAACTTTAAAACTCATACTAATCGACTCTTATGCATAGGGTGAGATCTAGGTATGTTGATTTTCCTCTTAGTGTTTATGGGTATCATCGAATTTCTTTCATAGATCGTGGTGATGACCTGTGTACTTCAAGTCCAATTCTTGATAGCTTGCTCAAGAGATAGGATACGACCACATGTTAGGTATTCTAATAAGGATATGACACAAAGTGTTAGAAGAATATGGGTTATCCTTTGGCGTAATTGTGTTGAGCTTGCCATATTCAATTAAATCTTGTAGGGCATGCTTGAGTGCAAGGCATGAGTCTGTCTTGTGCCCCTTGGGTTGATGAAAATCATAGAAGACATTGGCATTCTAATTCTTTAGCAAGGAATCTGGTGGTTCCCTTATGGTGGGATGTATCAGTAGATGCTTTGTATCAAGAAGGATGGAGCTAAGAGAATCTCCTAGGGGTGTGAATTTCCTTTAATTCTTCATAGGTTCTTCTGACACTTGAGTGGTTGTCGTTGGTTTTTCTTGGGGTGGTGGGTTACTTGCCCCTTGAGGTTTTCTTGGCACCATCTAATGCACATGAGACTGAAATGGTGGGGGTGTGTACCCATAGAAGTGGTTTGGTGTTGACTAATATTGTGGTGGCAATATCAAGGTTAGTAGTTGGGGAGTGTCATTTGACCTTGATGTTGTTGTGGTGTCGTGATATTGGTAGCTTGTGACAGTTGAGCTTGAACTAGAGATATATGTCAGTTGGTTGTTGTTGCTTGCTATTATTGAGTGGAATCACTGCAACTCCACAATTGAGTCTGTTGCCTTAGTATTTGTCCATTTGGATTCTAATTGGACGTTAACGAGGTGGATTGAGGATAAAAGGTGAGGCCTATGTTTTGATATATCTCTCATTTGATGGAGTTCTTAGTCTAAACCCCAACTTGGATTGGGTCCGGGAAGGTATTCTACCTCTGTAGGGATATCAAAGTTGTAAGTGTTGGTTTGGATGCCATGATAACCATGTCAAGGATCTTCTTGTCTATAGGCTTGAACTCTAGTTAGGCATATATCTCTCTCCATCATGCTCCAAACTCAGAGAAGGTCTCTTCCATTTTCTATTGTAGTCCCTCTAGATACCTTAGTAGGGATGTAGTATAGATTCTAGTTGTATTGATCAACTAAATTTTTGGCCATCTTGGCCCTGGTGGTAAAGGTCATCACATCCTGCTTGTTGTACCATGTCAATGTCAGACTTACAAGTGTTCATGCAAAGCAGCAGATTAAGACCTTGTCATCCTCTTGAACCTCCACCATGTCTGAGTAGTGTGCCTTGACACGAGCCATTGTGCCTCCTTCCCAGAGTACTTGTAAAACTTGTCCATGTTGAAGTTATAATGTAGCTTTATTGGGGAAATGGCATACGTCACTGAAAGTTTTCCCATTGTCCTTTTTTCCCTCTAGGATCTTGATCTTCTGCCAAATTTTGAGTAAGATAGGATCCACAATGACAAGCCTTTGGATTAATACTTCATGGTGGTAGCCACTACTGGTATTGCTTGATTTTTTAGTGTTGTTGGTGGTGTTGTGTTTACCAATGGTGGGAATCCATACTTCCCTCTCATGTATGTATTATACTAGGGCTACAGTGGTGGATTGAATGAATGTATGCTAGGGAATGGTCCCCATTTGTTCATGTAGGGTGTTTGAATATTTGTTGTGATGTTGAATTTTTATGCATTTTTTGGATTTTTCTTAGCAACTTCAACCTCTTCTTCCTTCTTTTTCCCCTTGTCCTTGCATATTGGGAATCATAATAGATGTTTTTTCTTCTTTAATTATCATGACCGCCCCTACATTCATGCCTAGTGGATACTGGTATTTCCCTGGGGCATAGCTTCATTTGAAGTTGATGGGGGTTCCCCATGCCATATGGAAATAATGACATTGATGAGCTGGCATACAAAGTTCTTGATCCAACAATCCCTGGATATTTCCAGCCTCCTCCATAACTTGTGCCCGGTGGAGGCACTAAGGAAACTTTTTTGGCTGCTCTGGCATGCATAGTTGAGGAATCTCCTTAGGGGTAGAAGCTTTGGGCACCACTGGGGTTTCTTTGGGGTTATCCCTCCCCCAACATGTTTATCTTACTTGTTGCTTCTAGCATCTCCCTTGATGTCATTGTCAGAATGTTTGTCTGCATTGCTAGTTCTGGCCATTTGACTCAATTTGTTTGGCAAGACTAGTTGAAGTAAAGACTCCTTTTCCTTCCTATGACATCCTACATCAATGTTAAGGTATACCCTTCTAGGCTAGTAACTATTCTCAAGAAATTGTTTCCCTCCCTAGGGTGTCATTGTATAGTGGGGTTTCCAAATTGTATCCCTTGATAGCATCCATGATGCCCTATTTTCCTCCTAGTTTGATGAGTTTCTCCTGGGGGTTCCTACCCCTGGGTAGCGGTACGCGGTCAAAAAGGAGGGAGCCTCAACTTAGCATCTCTAGTCTGGTGATGAAGTAGGGTGTAGGTTGTGATCTACTTTTTGGTTAGTGGGCCAAAACCATATATATAGGCGTGGAAAGCACGGGATGGTATAGTTTTAGGTCATGGTCCATGACCATAGATGATGGGTGGACTCGATATTGGCAAGTGACATTTAAGTCATATTTGAAGAACCATTTGGCTCAACATGGTTTTAAAGTATTTTTCTAGAAGATTGTTAACCTTTGAAAGATTATTTGAATTCTAATAAGGTTTTTAATCTTTGAAAGATTGTTTGATGTCAAAAAAGGTTGTTGATTTTTGAAGGATTGTTTGAATTTGGAAAAACATTGTTGATCGTTGAAAGATTGTTTGAATCTGGAAAAGGTTGTAGATCCTTAAAAAATGTCTGATAAAAGATTATTAATCCTTGAAATATTGTTCAAACATAAAAAAAGATTGTTTGTATTTGGAAAAAGGTTGTAATATTTGAGAGATTTCTTTAAGAAGATTGTTCAAATTTGGAAAATAAAAAATATGGTTTGATTCTTTCGATCAAGATTTTCAATTTTTGAAAGGTTGTTTGGATTTGGAAAAAAGATTGTTAATCTTTGAAAGATTGTTCGAAAAATATTTTTCATCTTCAAAATATTTTTCGAGTTTGAAAAAGATTGTTAATCATGGAAAGATTGTTTGATTCGTTCAATCATTAACCTATAGTCCAAGGTGATGGAAACAATCTTAAATATTTCAACAAACAACACAAAATGCATGAGGAAGCAAATAACCCTTCCATGTTTATCTTATTAGAATAATATGTGTTTATTCTTCATTTATTCTTTTATTATATTCCTTTGTATATATGGGATTAGTCCCATACTGTGTAATTGGGTTATTGACCATCACCCAAGTTCATATATATAGGTATGCCCTGTGAATACAATGACAAGTTGCTATGGTTCATTATCTTTCCATTAACATAGAATTAGAGCAAGTGTTTCCCTAATTCCCCAATAGAACCTAGTCATACCTATATCCGTCACCATCTTTTCTTTGTTTTCATGATGGAAATCATCTCCATCCTCATTGTCTTCCCTTCTTCTTCATGGTGGAAGTCAGCTCCACCTCCGTCATCTTACTTATAGTAGTGGACATTATATACATCACTCGGATCTCCAGATCATTATTTTAACATGATGGAAGTCATCTCCATCACCCAAATCCGAATTATCATCTTTATTATGGTGGAACGCAACTCCATCATCAGGGCCTGATCTGAATCTCTATTGTGGTGGAAGTCATCTCCATCACCTAGATCATTGTTTCCCTTATCTAGATTGTTGTCTCCCTTATATGGATCATCTCCATTTTGTCCTCCTATGGATCTATGTCAAGGAGGCTTATTTCTAGAAGAGGGTGTCATTATTGAAGCTAGAGTGAAATGCAATATTTTCCCCACATATCTGACCTGGCAGTGCAGAACACACCATGTTCCATATCCTACAGTTGTGTGCTTCATCAGAAAGCACATTTCTTCTCATCCAGAACATAAGCTACAGGTTGTGTTCACATTCAACACGCCATGTTGGAGAAAGGTGAGTTTACACCTACACTTTGTGTTGCATTCAGACATGCCTTGTTGTCAACAATCTATTGTTACAACACTACATGATGTGTATATTCCTATTCATCGTATAAATGTCCTACTGTCATCATGTCTAAAGAAGACGTGAAGGAATCGATGGCCCCTCTTCTTGTTCATGATTAGGTTCTTACCACTCAAAAACACAATGAAAAGAACTTCACTCGATGAATCCACTTAGTCAGGATTCGATTCGAAGGCCAAGGGAAGTATAAACACCTCAAGGAAGGTCCTCCAAAAGATGACACTTTAAAGAAATTGGAGCAAACCATTGCAAATATTATGTCAATTTTGTGGAATCCCATGGAGGCACATGTTGCTGACCTCACCAGTAACTTTGAGAAATGCAAGGATATTTTAGATCATCTCAATATCATTTATGAATCAAATATCTCAAATATGTATGAGATGACTATGGAGATGAATAATCTTTAACATGATTATAAGTCTCTAACTCAATAATTTGGGGAAGTAGACCAAATAACTAATGATCTGCATTCTTTACTTTTCATTGACTTTGTATCTCAAAGAACATCAGAGATAGAGAGATCAAATGATGGTAATGAAATTCCTAGTTGGTCTGCGATGTGAATATGAAGGAGTGTGTAGTCAAATCCTTGTTGAATATGAACTTCCTAAATTATCTAAAGCATATCAGAGAGTCTCCCGTGCCTTTATAGATCATGTCCCACAAATCTCTTTTAATAAATATGTCATGGTTGTAGCCACAAATATACATATCAAAACTAGTTTCACTACTTGTAGAAGAGGACAAGGAGGCATATCTCCTCAAGGACAAGGCTGTCCAAAACACGCCCATTGTGGAAAGATGGGGCACTAGAAAGAAACATTCTATGATCTATGAATATCCTACAAGAACCCCATCTGTGGATATTGCATCCACTAAAGAAATTTTAGGAGATAGCACCTGACACATTCAGGTGACTAACAATGAGTACAATTGATTTTTCTAGTACAAAGTGTCCCAACAAGCTTCAACATCTATTGCAGCTATGGCTTCCTTTTCCCAACAACTTGCTGATCTTGGTGATCATACTGCATGCATATCCCAAGCTACTTATACAAGTTTGTCTTCTTGGTTTTTTGACTTGAATGCAACAGATCACATTAAATGTATAAGCAACCTTATTTATAACATCCCCACTAGAAAATCATCACTACCATCAGTCACCATTGCCAATGGTTCTAAAGTGTCTGTATAAGGAAAATGAACCATCAAACTTTTACCTACCAACACACTACCATTAGACTTATTTGTTATTAAGTTTCCCTTTCATTTAGTTTCCATAAGCAAGTTAACTTGTTCTCTTCAGGACTCAGTTGCATTTGACCCTGATGATTGTGTTATATAGGACGTCCAAACGCAACAGGTGATCGGTGGCGGGTATGAATTTGTAGGTCTCTACTATCTCTATTAGACTTCCAAAGAGTGTGTAGAAGCTACTCCTTTTCATGTTCATAGTCATCTTGGACACATGTCTGTGGAGAAACTCAAGATTCTTCATCCTCATATATCTAGTCTTGGTAAATTAGAATGTGATTCATGTCAGATAGGAAAGCATAGTTGATCCAACTTTAAAGCTAAGGATCATATGAAAGATAAGTCACACTTTGAGATTATATGTTTTGATGTTTGGGGGTTGTGTCAGGTTCCTTCAAAATTTGGTCATAAGTGTTTTGTTTCCTTTATTTATGACCTTTTTGAAGTCACATCGTTATATTTAATGAAAGATCACTTGGAAATTTTATCTATAATCTGAAGATTTTGCAATGAAATTGAAACTCAATTTTCCCAGGGCATTCGTGTTCATTGAACCGATGATGCCAAAGAGTAGTTTAGTCATGATATTAATCAATATATATCTTTAAAAGGGATTTTTCATCAATCCTCTTGCCCACACAAACCTCAACAAAATGGGTCGAACGAAAGAACCATCATATTGTTGAACCAGCCCGCACCCTTCTTTTACATATGAAAGTTTGAAAGGAATTTTGGGGTGATTTTGTTCTTACTTACACATATCTAATTAATCACATACCATCATCCACCTTAAGCATCCACATACCTTTCCAACTCCTTTGTCCAAACCATCCCATTTATAGTGTTTCTCCTAAAAAAATTTAGTGTGTTTGTTTTGTTCATAATGTTGGACTTGGTCAGATAAACTATTCTCAAAGGCATCTAAATCTATGTTCCTTAATTATTTTAAGACTCAAAAGGGGTGTGGATGTTATGATCTTATTTGAACACATATTCATAGTGTCTATTGATGTCACCTTTTTTGATGAAACTCCTTTCTTTGGAGATTCTGAATCTGTAGGGAACTTGAGGAAGTCTCTCACTTACCACATTTCTTAAGATCTTTTCATCTAAATCCCATGTCTGAGGTGAATCACACGTGGAGGAAAATAATCTGGAACAAGTATTAGACTTCACAAATGGAAACCCTCTTTCAGTCACCACTCAGTCTAGAGATCATGTTAACAACAATAGTTGTCTGTATCTTCCTATTGCACTTTAGAAAGGAAAATGGGCATGTACTCTTCATCCTATTTCCAAATTTATTTCATATGACTATTTATATCCCTCATACAAAGCTTTTCTCTCATCCATATTTGATATTAGTGTTCCTAGTTCTATATATGTTGCTATGAGTGACCCAGGTTGGTGTTTTCCTATGGAAGATGAGATGAACACTCTCCAAAAAATCACATATGAAGTCTTGTCCCTACTCTAAAAGACAAGGCTATTGTCATCTTTAGATGAGCTTACTCTATGAAAGTAGGTCTTACTTGTGTTGGTGATCATTTTAAAGCTTGGCTAGTAGCCAAGGTATATACACAAGTATATGGAGAAGACTACCTTGAGAACTTTTCTCCAATTTCTAAAATGTCATCTATTCAAATGTTTATTTCCCTAGATGCCACTTTTCATGACCTCTACATCATCTTGATATTAAGAATGCTTTCCTCCATGGTGATTTGTCTAAGAAAATTTATATGGAGAAACCTCCTAGGATTGTTACTTAGTGAGAATCTTGCCTTATTTGTAAGCTTCATAAGTCACTCCATGGCCGTAAATAGTCTCCACAAGCATGTCTCGGAAAGTTCCAACACACACTTCTAGAATTCAATCTCCTAAGGTCTGATCTTGATCATCTAGTATTCTATCAATGAGGACCCTCAGTTGTTGTCCTCCTAGTTGTGTATGTTGATGATATTCTTTTCAATGAAGATAATTAATAGGGATTCTACAACTCAAAAAGTTTTTTCAAAGTAGATTTCACATCAAGACTTTGGTCCCCTAAAATACTTTATAGGTATTGAAGTGGCTACATCCCCATATGGTATTATTATATCACACAAAAAATATACTCAAGACTTACTTGAAAAAACATGCCTACTTGGAGCGAAACCTGCCAATATTCCAACAGACCCTAGAGTCAAGTTATATAAGGAGCATGGGTGCCACTTAAATATCAATGGATGTATAGAAGACTGGTCAAAAAACTTAGTTATCTCACTATCACTCATCCAGATATATCCTCTGCTACTAGTGTGGTTATTCAATTTATTGATAACCACATACTAGTCATATGAAGGCTGACATTCCGATTCTTGATATCTCAAGAAGAGTCCATGCAAATGAATATTGTACTGAAAGCATGGACATCTCAAAGTACAAAGATTCTCATATGTTGATTTGGCGGGATGTGTTAATGATAGCATGTTTATTTCAAGATATTGTGTTTTTGTGGGACACAATATAGTATCATGGAAAAGCAAAAAGAAAATTATTGTAGCATGATCTAGTATTGAATTTGAATATCGAGACACATCTCATGTCATTAGCAATCTCTTATGGACTAAGAATATCCTACAAGAACTTGGATACATCCTGTCTAAAGGTATGGAGCTCTGATGTGATAATCAAGTTGTTGTCGATATTGTTGCCAACCCAATTTTTCATGAAAGAACTAAACACTTCAAGGTTGATTGTCATTTCATTTGAGAAAAGATATAAGATCAGCAAATCATGTAACCAATCTGATTTGTAGATCTTTTTACTAAATCCCTTAATGGTGTCAGGTCAAATTCTTATGTAATAAGCTTGGTTCCTATGATATCTATGCACCAACTTGAGGGGGTGTTAGAATAATAAGTATTTGTTATTGATTTATTCTTTTATTATATTCCTTTGTATATATGGGATTAGTTCCATACTATGTAATTGGGTCATTGTCCAAAACCCAACTCCATATATATATGTGTGTGCCCCATGAATACAAAGACAAGTTGATCTATCTCATTATCTTTCAGTTAACATAGACCATGAGCTTAGATTTGATTCACATCCTTACTCAATCATGACATGTGTAGGAGGGGTTAGTCAAGTTAATTTCTCTATAGGAAGATGGAACTCATTGAGGGATAACCCATGTTTAGTGGATATGGGTACTATCTCCAATGCACCTTGTGACCATGGAGACCAAAATCAGTCATGAGTGCTAGGAGAAGGGGGTATCTTCTAGGCCTTTGGACATCCAACTTAATGATGCACCAATACCTTTACTAACACCCCATGGATTCGGCAAGAGGTTGGCACTCGTTATGTGACACATGGGTTTATAGGAGTGGCTAGTAGAAGTGTAAGTTTTTAACATTTTATGAAACAAGCCCACAATAATAGAGCATGAAAGACACATGATAAGTATACAAGTAAAAATAGACAATTATTAAGAAAGAAGATATCTTGTTCTTAACACGTATCTTTTCTCATGCTTTCTTCTTTTTCACATTTTTTGGAAAGAGGTAAAAAGAAAAAGATAGAAGGGAAGCAAATTTGAAATCCTAAAAATGGAAACAAAACCAGAGCCCTAAAATGACAGTAGGGAAATGAAAAACTCTAAACTCAAAAATAGAAAAGAGAACATGGTTCTAAACAAAATAAAAGATGGTAAATAGAGATCAAGTTTGATAGGGCATTGAGCCCTTGTAGATCACCTCAATATGTGTGCTAGAAGGTTGTAGAACACACTTATGCATGGTTGTGTTTCTATGAAGAGAAAAAAGAGAGTAAATAAAATTAAAAAGTCAAAAACAAATCAGAAACCAAAGAGAACATTGAAACTTTGTGAAAAAATGGGGAACTCAACTTAGATCATCTTGGCCAGTCCCCAACAAAGCCGCCAGTCTGTCACACCCTGCCCAACAAATTAATTTGTAGTGTGAATCTTTGATCGTGAAACTTAATTTGGTGGTTGTGTTGAAAATAATAAAACATGAGATTCGATTCGCCACCACATTTTATTTGTAAAATCAGAAGAAAAAAAAACATAGTAAAGCATTGAAAATTCCTTGATGGAAATTAGATATAGAATTTGAGTCAGATTTATAAGAATATAAAAGAGAACATGACCAGAAATTTGGATTTGGTAATCTGGTTACGAGTGTGGAAGAGTTAATGCCCCTATCTTGCCAGGAAAATTGGTATGTAACTAGTTTTAAGCATTTCCAAAAGATGATGGTTTCATGTTGATTAAGAAAAAAGAAGAAAATAAAAGAAGAAAAAACTTGTTTTATGGTTAGCAGGACTTTGGGGTTTGTTTGAGTCCTTCCCATTATAGCCTAGAAGTCCTAAGTTTTAGGTGTATTAGGGTCCTAATTGCCTTAGGGCCCATGCTGGTGAAGATCCCTTATGGGAAGTTACAATCGATGTGTAGGAAGGTTAGAGGACAATGAGAAATGTATATTAAGAGAAAGATCTATTCCTTATGATCAAATAAATTTGGATATGTAAATAGGTCATATGAGAAGTAAAGCATACATTAACATTTATAAGCAGTTAAAGAAGTTAAAAAGAAATAGTTAGGAGTGCAACCTGATTACTATTTATGCAGCCTAATTATGTTCAGAGGTAGGTGGTGTCAGAAGAAGGATCATCTGAAATGAGTAATGCAAAAAATAGGGGGATAGTCTCTCTATGGCTTTAGGTGAGCTGAAAGGGATCCAAAATATGATGGATACAAGGAGTATTTATAAGTAGATTTTAGGGTTCAATGTTCTGAAAAGAATCTTCTAGAAAATATGAAGCATCGTGATGATGTTCCATGTATGTGTGGCATGCATATTGAGGTGATGTTATTTTGTCACCAATGGATTGATCTATGTCGAGTAGCCTGGGCAGGATGTAGTTATCTCTCGATTTTCTAAATATTTCAAGAACATTTTGGATAAAATTGTGTAGATCTACAAATTCTAATTAAACATGAATAAAATATTGTATGAAGGATAATTCAAGATCATTCTTCACAACTAGAAAAGAAAATTGCAATTTAATATATGTGGGGAAAAGGGATATTTTATTAAGATAAATCAACTAGGTAATTTATGAAAATTGCTTATAGAAAGCATAACAAATTGCACTTTATTTGGAACAAAGTATTTTCTATCCAGGAAGTTTTGAACTGGGTTAAAGTGGGTGAACGTGAATGGATTGAATGGGTAGAAAATATGGAAAGAAATAGAAAAGGAAAAAATGGATAATTGTGGGAAATGTGGAAATGGACTCATCGTTAACTGAAGAATTAACATTAAGCATTAATTTTTCTATTGTGTGAGAAAAAATGGGGTGTGAACACATTAAAACTTAGAGAAGAAATGAGAAATTCAACTTAGATCATCTGGAAAATCCTCAATAGAGTCGCCAATCTTGTGCATCTTGCCCAGAAAATATATGTCTTGCACATATCTTTGGAGATGAAACTTGATTTGGTTGTCATGTCAAAAAATGATAAAATAATATATGATCAGAGTTGCCACCATGTTTTTTTATATAATGAGGAAAAACAATATAGGGCATTATGAATTCCACAGTGGGAAGTTGATTGAATTTAGCATCCTAACATTGGATAAGAAAAAGTATGCATGACTAGAAATTTGATCTGACAATCTTGTTACAACCAGACAAGAATTAGCACCCCCTCCAGCCCAATAGACCGATATTGAGTCATATATAAATATTATTAGAAAGTACAATGGTTTTAGGTTGGGCTAAAAAGGAAAAACAAAGAAAAGTGATAAAAGACATTTTTATAGTTTGTGGGCCTCTGAGGTTGGAGATGTACACTTAGGGTTATGAATGGTATTACCCATTTACCCACCACCCATACCCTATAGGGTAAGGTAAGGGTAAGCATATTTTCTACCCACCACCCATTTACACTAAGAATGATAATGTGGAGGGGGAAGTAAGAAGAGGTGGAGGATGTGATCACTCTGACTCACATAAAAAAAAGTATGCATTGATGCTTCCAATGCCAGTAAGCAGTAATCGTTCCCTAGGACATGTTGTTGCAAGATCAATTACTTCATTATCTCTTTCTTCTCCTTATACCAAACTTCTTCATATTACTCAACACCATTTCTGGTATAACATTGGAAATGGTTGGGTTGGTTATCAAAGCGAGGAACCCCAACACATTGGAAAAGTGATGCACATCACATTTTTAGTATTCGATATAACTTTAAATTTATAAATCCATATTACATCCAATGTATTTATATATAATATATTAAATTATGTGTAATACATAACTTTTCTCCTAGTTTGTTATAACATGATTGATTTTCTGCTACAATAATTGTAGTTTCTATTTTTATGGTTCTTTTATTTCAGCTCACAACACTTTAAAGTATGCATTGTTTCTTAAAAATATTTCAACCCATAAAATTTGTGTTTGATTTGTTCTTGGACCCATAGACATAATCTTCCTTCCATACGCCCACCTGTGAGTTCCACCTTGCCAAATGTGTCTTTATATTATTTTTGAAGGTATTGAGGAAAGTACAGAGAGTTGATCAACTTATGAGTTGAGATCTATTGCAACTTTGGACACATTGTTGAGACCCCTCCCCAAGGTGTAGACTATAAGACCAACAATCAGATATCTAGTGTAGAATAGGCCGTATAGGGTATTACGTCATTAGTTGTTTTTCCAGTTGCTCTATTTACAGATGGTATGCAGTGAATGATGTTAGACTATACACATACTTTATGTGGAATTGTTTCAGTATGCCACACTCATGAAGGGGGGCATTCCCCTTCAAAAGTATTTTAAAATCTTATATACATGTGTTTATATGTAATTTTAGTTTATATATGCAGCACACAATGCAACAATATCACAGTTGATAAAGTGGCATAGTGGTCCACGCAAGGGATGAATTGTGATTATACTTGAGTTTGAATCTAGGTCTAAGCATATTATATTTTTTCAGAAATTTGTATTTTTATTAACCAATTGTTTTTAGAAAATATGATGTGACTTGGGTGAAACAATGTATCAATTGGTAACTTTATGAAAATAAACTTGAGGGTCGTTACTGAACAACATCCTAGGCTAAATATCATAAAAAATCATGGCATTTTTATTATTCTAAAAAAAGTGAGTGACGATCTCTTCTTTACTAGTATGTGGTATTATTATTATGTTCCCACCATGTATAGAACAATTTTAATAACATAAGAATCCTCCATAGAATTCTTGTTGAAAGGATGCCAAAAAACTTAAATTCCAAAAATATATATTACTGTTCAACTCAAAAGCATTATGACAAAACACACTGAAGTATTAACAACTATTTAATGTGATTCATCAGGAGTTGTTTGTTTATTTCCAAAAATACTTCCAAGCATGAAGAATAATCTCATGGAGTTTTTGAAGTCCACAACCAACTGAACTCATGTTTCTCACTACTATTTGAACGAATCATAAATATATGGTATGATATCATATTGTTCAGCGTTATGGGAGGCATTACATTAACTAAATGATTCATGCCCAATGTGTCTTTCATGAAGCCTCTTGATAAAAAGAGAAATTCTATTAGAACCAATGTTTCAAAAACTCTAAAAAGGAAATACTACATTTAATATATTTTTTAATTCATAGTCCATATTCTTATAGGCTTGCAACTTTTATATCTAGTGTTGGTGTGAAAATTATAATTTTAGAATCCCTCAAATAAGAAAATCAATAAACTACCTCTCCAACTCATAAATGATACATCAAGAAATGGTGAAAGACTAATGTATAATAGATGATAGCATGCAAGGTGGACCGTACAAACATGTGTGTCAGTTGTTTTAATCATCTAGTTATTACTCAATCGTTTAAGAATCAATTTGTGAACTTATCATGTTTTATAAGTAACTAACATCAATATGATTCATATTATATATAGTTTAGATGTATGCTCATAGTCGAATCAGAGTTCTATTAATGTCTTCCAATATCAATGTAGCTAGTGGGAAATATTTTCTTTATAATTGCATAACTTTATCATGAGTAAGATCTCATAATTTTAGCAAAAAATTACAAATAGCCACTTAGATCTAACCTGCCACATTTTAGAATGCATGGAAACTTAATTTATGCACAATATATAGTTGGTACCGTGATGTTAAACATAATAATAACAATTATTGTACAAGTTCCATTTTTAGAAACTAATTTCTTTTTAGTCTAGGTAAAACCCAATGAAAATTAAAATTTTGAGCACTAACATCAACTTACATTGTTGTTTCCCTCTCCATTCATGAACCAAGTTCATACCCATACCTAGACATCTTGAGTGCATTTTATGTTTACTTTAGCAACATTCGCCCCGCAACATCAAGACAATATAGTTAACTAAATGAAATGGTCTAAGAAATTATAGTAAACAAGAAGAAGTTTACAAAGATATTATCTATTTGTACTATATAAGAAATCACATTAAGTGTTTTTATACAATTTTATCTATATTTTTTAAAATTACAAAGTTATCCTTGTGTTCAGATGTTTTCTATATAGGAAATAGTATGAGGTGTATTATATGTACCTCTTTTTGTTGTTTTAGATATAAATTAATCTTCTATTCTAATAAAGCAATAGTGATAGAACTGAAAACCTCTAGAGGGGGGGGTGAATAGAGTTTTATAGAGATTTTAAAGTAATTTAAACTCAAACAACCAAACTAAAGATTAAGAAGAGGAACACAGGTGTTTAGAGTGGTTCCACCTTAGCAAATACTAAGGAGTCAGTCCACTACCCGGTTGCTTACCCAACCGGGATTTTGAAAGTACTAAATTTTATTACCTCTCAAGGATGTTACATAAAATTTACAATACTTTCTAAACACCCTTTGGACAGCCTTCACTTTGAAGTAGTCTTGCCAACCTCGAAGCAGCCTTCCTTGAAGTAACTTCAAGCTCCCCCTTGAAGTAGCCTTCCTCCTGAAGTAGCTTCCCGTCAAGACAGCCTTCTGAAGTAGTCCAAAGTCTTCCTCTTCACCACGAAGAGCTTCACCCTCTCCAATCCGCAGCCTCCTACCTGGAGTAGCAAGGAGAGTACAAGTAATACAAGGAACAAGAAGGGAATAAAAGAAAATACAACTTATCCTTGTAGCTCAAGGCTTGATTTCCCTAGATCAAGCGTTTGGATTTTCCTAGCCAATATGATGTACTTGTGATTGCTAGGGTTAGGAAAATCTAGCCTATAGGACGAGCTTGAGCTATGGAGAAAATGGCCAATTGATCACAAAGCTCAGTTCACACAGATTGCACAAGAGGGCTCAAGTATTTTCTCAAGTATAGCAAGTGTAAGAAGTGAATCCTAGTGTCCTATGGCTTGTCCTATTTATAGGAATGGCCTAAGTATGCTTAAGGACATTCTAGACAACTTCTAGGGGGTTCCTAGTGCTTAACTAGCCGTTAGGAATAAGTTAGGTGCATTAGCAACGGCTAATTGCTTTTACTCTGCAGATTCTGTCAGAGATCGTCTCGGTCGAAGAACGGTCGACCGAGACACCCACTCGGTCGAAGTGTCGTCGACCGACAGGCTCTCTGAATGCAACGTCTATTTCCAACTGCCAACTAACTTGTCAGTTTAGTCTAACGGCTAATTGCAGAGATCGTCTCGGTCGAGTGAAGGTCGACCGAGACACCTCTCGGTCGAGGACTTGTCGACCGACAGGCTTCTCTTTTCTCAAGTTATATGCAGATATGTCTAACGGCTACTTGGATCTTTCTCGGTCGAGAATATGGTCGACCGAAGGTGTCTCGGTCGAGGAGTTGGTCGACCGAGAGAGATCCTGTTTTAAGGTTTCAAATTAGGCACTAGTTATACATATGTGTGCATAGGTGGTCCTATTGAATGGATGACTAAGGTGTTTAGCTAGGGAAAATCCAATGCTTGATTTACATGCGATTCTAAGTACTTGTACATTATAATTCTGTACAAGTTTTTACAATGATTACATTTGCATGAGAATATAAATACTTCATGTTGGATTTCCCTTATAGTTGTGTCATCCTGCACACTCAAGTAGCTCGTTAGATAAATGAGAATGAAATGTTTGTCATAATCAAAACAAAGGGATTTTATAGATGTCCATTTAGCCAACAATCTCCCCCTTTTTGAAGATGACAAACATTTCCAAAATATGAATAAAGGAAATATAAAACATATAAATGTCATACCTTTAGATTGCCGTTTGGAACTTTTCTTCTTATTTATAAAATGTGTGCTTAGTATCCCCAATGAATTATGGAACATGAAATCCAGTTCATTTGGGAATATAGCAACTTTCAATGTAAAGCCAAGAGTATATTTATGAAACTCATTGATTAAGTTTGTCATAAGTATTAAGTTATAATTTTATATATCTCTCCCCCTTTGTCATCTCAAAAAGATAACCGTTTTATTAAAAACTCCCCCTTAATTAGATATCCCATCAAAATTGAACGAAAAAGATGTCCATTGAATAGCCAAAATGTAAAGCAATGAGGTTTCTAGCCAAGAGGCAACAATTTGCAAATTACCAATTGAAACGTTCATATCAATATTGATACTAAACATAAAAGCATTAGTAGTCGTTTTTAAGAACCGCAGATATCAAAGAAAACATCCTCCAACGGAGTAATAAGTAGTTGCTTTCTAATGTTGTTGAATTGATCTAATGGAAGCGGTTTTGTAAGAATATCAGCCAATTGATTTTCTGTATCAACATGATGAAGGGAAACATGATTCTTTGAGATGTGATCCCTTAAGAAGTGATGACGGATTTCAATATGTTTGGCCCGGCTGTGTAGAATAGGATTGTGTGCTAAGTTTATGGCGCTTGTGTTGTCACAAAAAATAGGTGTAGATGAAAGATGAAAACTATAATCGCTTAAAACCTGTTGCATATAAAGCACTTGAGCACAACAAGACCCAGCTGCCATATATTCAGCTTCGGTTGTAGATAGGGCAACCGTATTTTGTTTCTTGCTAAACCAAGATACTAAGGCTCTACCTAATAAGAAACATCCACCACTAGTACTTTTGCGATCAAGTCGACAACCGGCATAATCCGCATCAGTATATGCTTTAAAATCCAAGGATTGTCCTTTTGGATACCATAAACCAAAACAAGTAGTGCCGGCTAGATATCGAAGAATTCGTTTAACTGCAAGAAAATGAGATTGCATAGGCTGGGATTGAAATCGAGCACAAAGACCAACGGAAAACATAATGTCCGGTCGAGAAGCGGTTAAATATAGCAAACTACCAATCATGGCTCTATATAAGGAATCATCAATAGGTTCCCCATTTTCATCCTTATCAATTTTAATAGAAGTAGCCATAGGAGTAGTAGCATGTTTGCATTGATCCATCCCAAAGCGTTTTAACAGTTCTTTAGTGTATTTTTCTTGGCTTATAAAAATACCGGCAGGTGTTTGCTTAATTTGAAAACCAAGAAAGAATGTTAGTTCACCCATAAGGCTCATTTCAAATTCTTTTTGCATAATGTCACTGAATTGTGTGCATAATGATTCATTTGAGGCACCAAAAATAATGTCATCAACATATATTTGCACAACTAAGAAATCAAATGCATATGTTTTGAAAAATAGAGTAGAATCTGAATTTCCAATAGAGAAACCATTATCAAAAAGATATGTCTTGAGCCGTTCATACCAAGTCCTAGGTGCTTGTTTTAGACCATAAAGTGCCTTTTTAAGTTTATAAACATGATCGTCCTTTTCTGGGATTTCAAAGCCAGGTGGTTGAGCAACATAAACTTCTTCTTGTATGATGCCATTTAGAAATGCACTTTTGACATCCATTTGATATAACTGAATGTTTTTATGGGCAGCAATAGCTAGTAACATCCTAATAGCTTCAAGTCGAGCTACGGGTGCATATGTTTCATCAAAGTCTATTCCTTCTTGTTGATTATATCCTTGTGCAACTAACCGTGCTTTATTCCGTATGACTTCTCCTGCCTCATTAAGCTTGTTCCTAAAAACCCATTTAGTTCCTATGATAGTTTTATCTTGTGGTTTAGGAACTAAATCCCATACATCATTTTTAGTGAATTGATTTAATTCCTCTTGCATGGCTATTATCCAGTAATCATCCTTAAGAGCTTCGGATATTTTCTTAGGTTCAATGATAGAGACAAAAGCCATGTTTGCAACATCTTGGAAAGAGGACCTAGTTTTGACTTTATCATTTGGATCTCCAATAATTAGCTCTTGGGGATGGTCCTTGATCAGCCTAGGTGTAGGTTGTGTTTCAACTGGAGGATCGGATGTGGGAGTTTTCTCATTATCATTGGGAATGGTTATAGTTTCAAACTGATTAGTGAGATCAATGATATCTAAATTTGTAGATTTTGATTCCTCATGAAAAGAAACATGAATGGATTCCTCAACTTTTCTAGAGATAGTGTTATATACCCTAAACGCTTTGCTAGAAGTAGAATATCCCAAGAAAAATGCTTTGTGTGATTTAGAATCAAACTTGTCTCTATCATCCTTGGTGTTTAAAATGTAACATGTAGAGCCAAAAGTATGGAAGTAGTCAACTCTAGGTTTCTTAGAGTGTATTATTTCATATGGAGTTTTCTTCAAATGAGAGTGAATCGTGACTCTATTTATCACATAACAAGCAGTGTTTACAGCTTCAGCCCAAAAGGTTTTAGGTGTGTTGTGTTCAAGCATCATGGTCCTAGCCATTTCTTGTAGAGATCGATTTTTCCGTTCTACAATACCATTTTGTTGTGGAGTACGTGGAGCAGAGAAATTGTGAGTATACCCCTGAGATGTACAAAAGGTTTCAAATGTATGATTTTCAAATTCTCCACCGTGATCACTTCTAATGGTACAAATTTTATGTTGTAAAAGATTTTCAATCTTAGAACAAAATTGCATAAAGACATGAATAGTATCATCTTTAGTTGCAATAAAATGTACCCATGTAAATCTACTATAATCATCAACAATAACAAAACAGTATCTTTTACCACCAATAGATTGTGTTCTCATTGGTCCAAATAAATCCATATGAATTAATTCTAAGGATCTACTGGTGCTAAGTACATGTTTTGATTTAAAAGATGTTTTGGTTTGCTTTCCCATTGTACAAGGTTCACAATTTGCAACTTGATCAAAAGACAATGCAGGTAATCCACGAACAAGATCAAATTTTACTAACTTTTTAATAGCATGTGAACTAGCATGACCAAGCTTTTTATGCCATAGTTGTAAGGTGTTTTCATTTGCAAGTAAGCATTTACCTACTACTGATGTCATAGAGTTTGGTTTAAGGATATAAAGATTTCCAACTCTATTTCCTTCATAAACAACATTTGTAGTATTTTCTATCAATAACTTGCAGCAAGTTTTGTTAAATAACACATCATAACCACTATCACATAGTTGACTTACACTTATTAAATTATGATGCAATCCATCAACTAGTAGAACATTTTTGATTTCAAGATTTGTTCCAACATTACCTATTCCGACGATTTTTCCCTTACCATTGTCTCCAAAGGTAACCGTTCCACTTTTCTTTTCTTCAAAGGTTTGAAAGGCGTCCTTGTTCCCAGTCATATGTTTGGAGCAGCCACTATCAACTACCCATTCCTGCATTAGAATTTAGATTTTGGTACCCATGTGATGGTCCGATAAGGTTAGAAACTTTTAAAATGCATATGTGTATAAAAGTTCTGATACAGAAAAGTAGTCGGTCGACGATTGTTCGACCGATATAATTCTCGGTCGACAATTTATCGATCGAGCAGGTTACTGTATCACAATCAAAAAGAACAGAAAATTTTTCGGTTGACCAATGTTCGACCGAAATGAGTACTGGAGGATTTCCGATTTGTTAAAGACATCCAGTCGGTCGACAATACTTCGACCGACCCAGAGCTCGGTCGACAGTACTTCGACCGACGAAGTTTCTGTTTTAGTACAGCAATGCAGAAAAAATAATACCAATACGCATAGCATCGTTTGTTGAGATAGGACAATATAAATTGCAAAAATTAAGTATTTTGTCATATCTCAACTACATTCCATTCTTCTAAGTTTGAGGTCTTGGGGTCCAAACTAAGTTGGACTTCTTAGTCTTGTAGGGGCATGAAAAACAGTAATGTCCAAGACGTAAACAGAAATGACAAGTAATAGAATCAACTTCGTTTCTTTTTCTAGCCATTGTGTTTTTGGGTACAAACATAGTTTGGGTCTTTTTGTTTTGGTTTTTCTTTGGAACATATCCCAAACCTTTTCTTCCATTGAAGGTAGTACCACTTCTTAATATGTTATCAAGAATATATTTTCTTCTTAACTCATAAAGTTCTCTTTGCAACTGAGCAATGTTATTCATTTTCTTATGTATATCTTTTCTTGCCTGGTCTAAATCAGAAAGCAATGAATCCTTTTCTTTTACAATAATGTCATAGTCCGAATGATTGCACAAGATAGGTTGAGTTTGAAAAGCTTGTAATTTAGTTAACAAATCAGTCTTTTCTGTTGATAGAAGATCAACATTAGTTTCCAAAGTAAGTAGCTTTCTAGTGCAATCATCTAAAGATGTTTTTAAAGATACATTTTCAAGATCAATGTTATTCTTTTCGGAAGAAAGTTCATCTATTTTGGCAATGAGCTCATTGTTTGATTTTATAGTCCTTTTTAGTTTCTTCTTGGCATCAACATATTTATCATGAGTTTCTTGTAAGCTAGCTACTAACTCTTCTTTAGGAAGATCAACTAGGCTTACCTCTTGAGATTCTTCATCTTCTCTTGCCATTAGACATTCTATCTTATCTTCTCCGCTTTCACTTTCACTCGTTTCATCCCATGCCGCTTTATAAGCTTTTTCTTTCTTCTTATGTGAGCTTTTCTTTCCCTTCTTAGCTTTGGGACATTCATTTTTGAAATGTCCTTTCTTTCCACATTCGAAGCACCTGGGAGTGGAAGAAGAACTAGAAATTTTATTAGATTTAAACCTTCTATATTTCTTACCATTGACTATCAATGCTTCTTCTCCTTCTTCTTCACTAGATTCCTCACTCTCTTGTGAGAGAGCTTTTGATGCTTTGAGAGCCACGTCTTTCTTTGGCCCACGTTGATGTTCATGTTCTCTTCTCTCTTCCTCTTCTAGGTCTGCCTCATGAGCTTCTAAGTTTCCGATGAGCTGTTCCATTTTGAGGCGAGTGAGGTCGTTTGCTTCTGCAATAGCTGTCACCTTTGGTTTGTACTTTGGAGGAAGAGATCGAAGTATTTTTGATACCTGATCTTCCTCAAGAACAGGTTTCCCTAAAGCACTCAAACCATTAACAATAGTAGAAAATTTTGAATACATTTCACTAATTGTTTCGTTTGGATCCATACGAAAATGTTCAAATTTGGTTTTAAGCAAACTAACTTTAGAGTTTTTTAACTTGAACCGTACCCTCATATGTTATAGATAATCTATGCCAAATGTCATATGCGGTATCACAGTTTGATACTCTATTAAATTCACCTACTGAAATGGAACAATATAAAATGCTTACTGCCTTTGCATTCATTTGGGCCATTTTTACCGTATTAGCGTCCCATACTTCGAACTCGTCTTGTGGGAGTGTGTATGGTGTAGATACCATTCTCCAAAGATCCCAATTGATTCCTTGGAAGTAAAATTGCATTCTTCTCTTCCAGTATTGATAGTTTGTCCCGTCAAATGCCGGAGGTCGAGCAACGAGCGTTCCTTCAATGTTGAGGTTGTTGAGCACTCCATCCCCCATCTTTTCTTCAAGACTTTGTTAGGGCTCCTTGAAGCCTGCTCTGATACCAATTGAAAACCTCTAGAGGGGGGGGTGAATAGAGTTTTATAGAGATTTTAAAGTAATTTAAACTCAAACAACCAAACTAAAGATTAAGAAGAGGAACACAGGTGTTTAGAGTGGTTCCACCTTAGCAAATACTAAGGAGTCAGTCCACTACCCGGTTGCTTACCCAACCGGGATTTTGAAAGTACTAAATTTTATTACCTCTCAAGGATGTTACATAAAATTTACAATACTTTCTAAACACCCTTTGGACAGCCTTCACTTTGAAGTAGTCTTGCCAACCTCGAAGCAGCCTTCCTTGAAGTAACTTCAAGCTCCCCCTTGAAGTAGCCTTCCTCCTGAAGTAGCTTCCCGTCAAGACAGCCTTCTGAAGTAGTCCAAAGTCTTCCTCTTCACCACGAAGAGCTTCACCCTCTCCAATCCACAGCCTCCTACCTGGAGTAGCAAGGAGAGTACAAGTAATACAAGGAACAAGAAGGGAATAAAAGAAAATACAACTTATCCTTGTAGCTCAAGGCTTGATTTCCCTAGATCAAGCGTTTGGATTTTCCTAGCCAATATGATGTACTTGTGATTGCTAGGGTTAGGAAAATCTAGCCTATAGGACGAGCTTGAGCTATGGAGAAAATGGCCAATTGATCACAAAGCTCAGTTCACACAGATTGCACAAGAGGGCTCAAGTATTTTCTCAAGTATAGCAAGTGTAAGAAGTGAATCCTAGTGTCCTATGGCTTGTCCTATTTATAGGAATGGCCTAAGTATGCTTAAGGACATTCTAGACAACTTCTAGGGGGTTCCTAGTGCTTAACTAGCCGTTAGGAATAAGTTAGGTGCATTAGCAACGGCTAATTGCTTTTACTCTGCAGATTCTGTCAGAGATCGTCTCGGTCGAAGAACGGTCGACCGAGACACCCACTCGGTCGAAGTGTCGTCGACCGACAGGCTCTCTGAATGCAACGTCTATTTCCAACTGCCAACTAACTTGTCAGTTTAGTCTAACGGCTAATTGCAGAGATTGTCTCGGTCGAGTGAAGGTCGACCGAGACACCTCTCGGTCGAGGACTTGTCGACCGACAGGCTTCTCTTTTCTCAAGTTATATGCAGATATGTCTAACGGCTACTTGGATCTTTCTCGGTCGAGAATATGGTCGACCGAAGGTGTCTCGGTCGAGGAGTTGGTCGACCGAGAGAGATCCTGTTTTAAGGTTTCAAATTAGGCACTAGTTATACATATGTGTGCATAGGTGGTCCTATTGAATGGATGACTAAGGTGTTTAGCTAGGGAAAATCCAATGCTTGATTTACATGCGATTCTAAGTACTTGTACATTATAATTCTGTACAAGTTTTTACAATGATTACATTTGCATGAGAATATAAATACTTCATGTTGGATTTCCCTTATAGTTGTGTCATCCTGCACACTCAAGTAGCTCGTTAGATAAATGAGAATGAAATGTTTGTCATAATCAAAACAAAGGGATTTTATAGATGTCCATTTAGCCAACAAGAACATATAAGGAGGGGATGTATTTTCTAACTTTTTATATAAAAATTTGGTCTCTAAATATTCTAATAAGGTTATATGAAGTTTCATAGGGGTTAAAAATATTTTATATGTAGTTTTATAAATACATATTAGCCATTTTTTTGGTTTAGTATTTTGGGAATTACAAAGCAAGTTTTTTTATTCTAACCTATAGTACTAGGAAAGATTGTAGAGGATAATGTATGCAATCTTTTATAGTTTTAGTTATAAATTAGTTTTCTATTCTAACTAGGCCATGGTGAGGGCACATAATGTTTATATGTAACTTTTTCTTTTACTTGCTTAAACCACAATTTGATACTTATGTCTTCTAATATGGAAAAATGAAATGGCGTAAGAAAGATTGAACAAATTTGGCTATAATTCTTTGAATTATATATTACCCCTTATCTTACTATAAATAAAATTCATGATAATAGTTCGATGAAATATTCATCTGTATTTTTAAATTATTAATTGGTCCTTGCATATATTAATAAGGTTGTACGTACTTTCAAAATAAGAGCTAACTCCTACTAGTATTCATAATCACATTACCTTTTGTAATTATTGGGTTGAGAATGTGTTGCAAAAAATTTCAAATAAGGTGGAGGACATGGTTGCTCTGACATGATACCAATAAGAATCCATATAGTAGTGTTACCAAAAGTCAGAAAACACTTGTTATTACTTATACCACTTGCTTGGCTTTTTACTAATATTATTTTCTTCTTTAATATTAAGTCTAGTATGATATTAAATAAAACAAATTTAAACTAATGTGTTTTCCTTCCATCCTATCTTACCCACATTTTCATTGTCAATAAACTTTATTAAAACCTTTTTTATTTAACTAGATAAACATAATGTAATACCACATGTTCAGCCTTCATTTTTATCTAATATTATCAAACCCATACAATGCATCAGTTATGCCTAGTTTTATATGAAGAATGTGAGTCTCTCACTGTATTCCACTAGTTCATACTAAAAAACTTGAATGACCTACACTAAAATATATATAACAATTTTTTCACAGGTCATACAAGTAAAAAGAGGTTTTATAATATGAATAACTAGGTGTCAGGGGATATTATTTGAATGTTTAGCTCTTCTATTATCAATAATTGTTTCTTGAGCTAGTTCTTTATGTTCTTGAAATGGCATTTTGGATATTATATGATTTGTATGCTCTTTTAAGGAACAATATGATTAGTATTTCAAGTTTTTATGTTTTATATTCATGAAATTATTGACATGCACATAAAATACTCTTTTATAAAACTAATGAGACTAGATTATACATTCACTTGTATTATATAGTTACTTTCTATCAAATAAAAAAAATATGAATAAATATTGCTTATAATATAACATCTTACAAACACATCTTATAAAATTCATTTACATATCGATATAACTTTTTGATTTTACCAATCTTTAAAATTTTATCCCACCTTTACCTTCTAAACTTGTCTTCTTCAATTGAAGTTATCACAATATATCATTTATATGTATGTTCTTCAACCTCATGTTGTTTGTCAACTTATATAGTAGTGACACTCAATTTTGTATCTTCTCTTTGTATCCCCTTCAAACATCCATAAGAGTGATGGTGACACATCAAATACAACCTAGGTCACCTGATCTTTTATTTGCTACTCTTGTTTATGTTCCATGTTGTGGATGTAGTAGGGTTTGTGAATCAAGTAGTTTTATAATTTCTACTCTTTATAATTATTTCACTATTATCTATGTTGCAAACTTTGCCCCAATATACCTCAATTATTTCATCTTCTTACTCTAGAGGCTTAGATTCAAGATGATTGAGAACAATTATTTGGAAGGTTTCATAAATGGTTCTAAATTCCTCCTATATATATTGTTAGTGAAGAAGATGGATTCAAGGCCGTTCATGACTTTAGATCTTGGAAATCAATGGATCTACTAGTGAAAGGCCATATTAGTGGAATTCTTTTTAATACATTTGTGAGGATGCAATTTTCCTTACTATGTCGTATGGAGTTTGGAATGCTCAAACATGTTGTTAAATTCCACTTAATCTATAATATTTTGTTCTACCTTAGTTGTGAATCATTAGTAAAGGTAGTAATACACTCATTACATATCTAAATAATTTGATGTTGTTGTGTGATTAGTTCATGTTTTTGAGATCTAGTCAATGAGCCATACATGATTTCTCTCTTCTTAGTGACTTAAATACACCATTATATATTGTTTCTTTAATTTTATTGATAAACCTCTCTTGTTTTTGAATAATTTGTTTCTTTCCTTAAAGAGAATGAAATAAGAATTCCTTGGAATAATGTTGATCCTAGTTCTATTTTTGGGACAAATTCTCAGCACAATCAAGTTAGTACTTTGATTAGTAACAATTATTATAATTGAAGAGCTTGTTGCTTAGGAAGGGGACATGATGTTTCATATCATCATATATCGTGTGTTAATAGTGTCCTTGAAACGTATTATGGTAATAGAATTCAGTATACTAACTTATCACTGACAACATGAGTATTTGTAGAGGTATTAGCTCTCAAGGAAAATGTTTTTATTAATCTATCTCAAGAACATATGCATCCATTTAGGGAAGAGTGTTAGTGATGCTAGATTTGTAACAAGCTAGCCATCTTACAATAAGTTTTTTATACAATCACAAATGTTCTATTTCATGAATTATTTTGAATATCGAATCGATATTCATATGGTGAGGGTTGTGGGAAAACTTTACCAAAGACCTGAGTCATTACCGACTTTCATAATTTTTTCACAGATTTCATGAATTAGCGTTGAATTTCATATTTCCAATTTTTAAGTAGTATTCATTTTTGAATGAGATCATACTATATTTTTTTTTATTTGAGAATTCAATATGAAAAGTATGTATGTGTATATGTATGTAATATTTGTACATATATACACACATTTAGATAAAGTATATATGAAAATATATCGTAATGTTTGTATTTTGTGTACTTTTTCTCAAATATTTGATTGAACTTTGGAATAAACATTAGCTAAAATTTTCACATAATGCTCCGATGGCACATTTTTCAGCATCACTGAAAGAATTATGAATCACATATTTGTGATAATGGTTGTCATCTTAGGCTAAAAAATTGTTATCGACAAATGATATTTGTGATATAATAAAAATAATACTCCAATTAAGGTTATTATGAATCTCAATGACTAAAATATGTATACTTGTCATGTGAATCACATAACTACTCATTATGTTGCACACAACCATGTATATTAATCAACAATATGACTTTTTGATTAGATTATGGTAGGCAACGTAATTAATTGTGTATTTATTAGTTTGGTGAAGGCAATACACGATGAGCAAGCCCTCTTATGATTATTATTGTAGTTCCTATATAGAAAAATATATTGTTTCTATCTTATTTAACATATGATTTTCCATGTTATATTATGTTTTTTAAAAAATATCTACTTTTAAGGACATGAAGAGCCATAAAACTCTAAGTTGAGTATTCTATAAGAACAAATTACATCTCTTTCCTTTTAAGAATTTTAAAGCACATTTCTTAAATAGATATACTACAATATCAAATTAGTATTACCTAGAAAATAATTGGTCATCATTGTGATGATGTGTTGAAATACCTCAAAGACAATAAAGTGACCAAGCCTCACTCTACGTTCTACCACGAATAAAAGGGAGAATATGTTGTTATTGGCTCAAAAATTCCATGAAGAATCCTTGACTAAAATAAAGAACACATCTCTATCATTTGTAGGAAGAGTGACCCTAGCAATATATGTCCTAAATTCAACACCAACATACCTAATGTGAACAACACAACATGATCCTATTTGCGATGATATTGATAGAAATATCAAAAATTGTGTTTCGGATTCCTTCAGAGTATGCAAAAAGATAAATGCCATCAATTAGAGAAAGTTGGTGGCCAAGAAGTAGGATTGAAACCTTGGCATTATGTATGCATGCATGCATTCATGCATATAGAACAAAGCTTTTCTTTCAAGGTAAATTTTGGAATTTACTACACAAATAGATATCCATTGGACTAAGGATATGGAGGCTAAGTACTATCATCTAAAGGATTAAGGAGCCTTGATTGGTTCCAAACTTTGGAAATTCATTATTAGAGAGAAGCAGACATGTAATCAAAGATGGAAAAGATTGTCATGGATGGAGTTGATACAATGGCATGGTACGCCATCTGGGTGGGAAGCACAATGGAGCCAGTGGAAAAACTGGGCATGGTAATCCCTATAGACTTTAGATATTTGAAAGTCTCTTCGGTGGTGAGTGAGGGATTGTGAGATACAAAGTTGATAAACTCTTGGTTTGAGGAGGATCCTCATTATGGTACCTCTAAGGCCCAAGCAAGAAAATATGAATGTTTGTTCAAAGAATAGGATAATGGAAGTTTTTATACAAAGAAAGTGTATAACAAACTACTTAAATATGTATACAGACAAACCCTAAGGTGATGGAGGACAATATGGAAGTTGAAGGTGACTAACCACACTAAGATTTTCCTTTGGAGAACCCTACATGAAGGGTTATTGATGAAGGCTAATAGGGAAGCTCGTAGTTTAATGACCTACTGACATTCCCTAGGCGCAATGCTTACTATGATACCTCTACACATGCTTTACAATTACCCCTCGTTGAAACCCTTGTGGTTAAAGGTGGAGGACCACAATGGTTGGCATTTTGACAGTGCTCAATCATTGGGACAATGGTTTTTGAGAAACCTAAAGAGAAATCATAATATGGTGGATATACCTATTTGGATGTCCATTGCAACTACTGCAATCTTGAGAAATAAGAACAACTTTGTATTTAAAAACACTCGGGTGCCTATTCATCAAAGTTACCTAGATATTTCAAGGAAGGTGGACATCACCAACCAGATGTTCAAGGACCTGGAACAACCTGATGAGCATAGATGCACCACAACTGGATGGGCACCACCGGCAAGAGGAGAACTAAAGATAAATGTAGAAGGGACAGTTGTGAAACTCCTAAACAAGGCATTTACTAGTTTTGTGTTAAGGAACGACAAAGGAAAATGGTTGAGTGGGGGTACTCAACATATTCACTATATGGATGTGCAGAGTGTGGAACTTTGGGCAATTGCAAGGAGTCTCATGGAAACTGTGCAACTCTTATCAACAAGTATAGTGGAAATGAATATCCAGCTAGCACACAAGCTATTCCAAACTAATGTTTATGTGCCAATCAGATTCAAGCCCATCATTAGTTTGTGCTAGAGGTTTCTGAAAGAAGAAAACGAATGTTGTTGTGTACTATAGAGGCATAAGAACTAACAGAGTAGCAAACAAGTTGGCAAGGTGGGCATATAAGCAAGACACAACAATGCATCACTGGAGGAATTAGCGTGAATTCCTTTCTGAGGCTCATAGATCGAAATGAGTTGTAAGGGACAGTGAGGGAGAAGAAGTTGAAGTACTTGCACTAAGAAGGCAGGTTGAATAATCACTTTTTGGAAGTTACAAAAGAAATATTTGTGTTTGTTCATTGATTATTACACCAAGTAATTCGGTTTATATCCACTAGACGAAAATATATATAGATTCTACAATTTTGTTGGATTTTAAAAATTGATTCTGACTTAATTTAAGATGAATAATATATTATATTGTGATATGAGTTTATAAATCACCAAATGACTAGGTATTTCAAAGTAAGTGGTCTATAAATGCATGAAAAATGGTTTTTCGGAGAAAAAACATAAGTGCATTGTGAAACTTGGTTTATCCATGCACTTGTAGTTAATATCACCATAATAACATTAATCACTACTTTCTTACAACAAAATTTTTCATATATTGATTCTTGATATGAAATCTCCTTCTGAATTAATGTATCAAAAGAAACATGCTACTTTTCTTTTATATTCTTAGGTACTTTTGTGTTAGCTTTTTGGATAAGCAACATCATTATTTTGATGATGTAAATATTTCTCCCTTGTGTCACTAACATTTTTATTTAAAGTTTCAGGTGATCAAGGAACTTAGACAAGATTCAATAATAAAGAACACACTATTATATATGGGTTTGATTTATTGTGGGTCAATTTATACCATATATAGATTGTGTACAAGTGTGTTTTGTACAAATTGATAGAAATTATGTAAGAACAAGTGATGAACGGCCCAAACCTATCCAAACCCCCTTCCACACTTATGTCAAGCTTTTAGGATAGTTAGGTTTTACTAGAAAAATCATTTAAGCCATTTTCCAAAAATATGGTAGTGCATTTATGAGGATATTTTCAGTCGAACTCTTTCTTGACTGAAATACATCCTATCAAACCACTTCTGGATTGAGATATAACTGTTGCAAACTTTGTTAAAAGTTCACCTCTCAATCAAACTACACTTTGACTGAGTGGAGTTCGATCAAAGTACAGTTTGATCGAGAATGTTCTACATATAGATTTCTGAGCGGTCTACTACCTGTTTAAATCTTACTTTTGACATTCTAACGACTAGTTTAGCATTTATTTTGTCCTAAACACTCTCAAAAGTGTTCTAAACTATCCTTAAGTAGTTTCTATTAATAGGAATGGTTTATGGATACTAAAAACACAATTGAGAAACCTACTACATGCTATCCTACTTTAAGCTTAGAATTCTATATTGTTATCTTTAGCTTCCCTCAAGCTATTCTAAGCTTTAGCTCAGTAGAAATGTCTTATTCCACCAAATACAGCCTTGCCTAATCCTTGTAGAGAAACCATCATTACTTTTTTTATAGAGATCCACAAACTCTATATTTTGTGAGTCGGAATTTTTTCTTACTCACTTGTTCTTGTTGCTTCAAACTACTCCTTACGAGAAGTTTGTGGGAAAGCTTCTTGGAGCTACTTCTTGTGAGAAAGTTGTAGCTAAGGCGGGAGGTTAATTGCGATCTACTTTGTTGTGCAAGTTCTCCTTTTGAGCTAGAAAAGAAGGGTTGTATTAAGACACAAAAGACAATGATAAATTGTGTATTTTGTATCGGTCAAGAAAAAGGAATCAAATAAAAGTTGAAAATTCTAGTTGGAAATAACTAGGTAGTGATTGACGTCCTTTGATGAAACCATTCTACATCTTTGTGTTGTGGTTGTTTCAGTTTTATCTAACACTTACTTTATAATTCTGCTGCCACATATTTGTAAGCAAGTTACAATTTAACCTTTCTTGTGTTTTTAAATTGTATAAGTTTGTTATTAGCTCTATTCATCCCCTCTCTAGATAACAACACGTTGTGTTTTCCATATCTCAAGGATTATACTAAAAAATATGTATACCTTACCTTGTTGCTTCCTTTTTTATAGCACATATCATAAATAATTTATGTACCTCTGAATCACAAAATATACATCTAAGTTATATAATTTCTAGTGAGTGAATCTATCCATTTAATTAGGGCATCATGTGATTAATACTCTAGGACAATTGTCCTAATTCATGTATCTGGTATGAAAAGATAACATCATGTATATTTTCTAATCCTTATCATGTTCAATCTCAGTCTGCAAATCAACCACATTAGTTGACATGAGTGTAGGATCCCAAGCTCAAGAGGGGATGTCAATTGAGATTACAAAAAACAAAATCATAATTGTTAGATATTTAAATTTTATAAAACATAAGTAAAACAAGAACCAGGGAGAGAGAATGATAATAAAAATTGAACAATGTTATGTCTACTGGATTTTTATTGATATTCAATAGCTCGTCTACCAATTAATCTCACCTACTTAAGTTTTACAACCCCTTGGGATGAACCTTGTATCATGACACCAAGACCATACACCAATCTACCTCTTTTTAACCCAAACTTTGTATCAATTAACTCTAATGGATAGAGAGTAAGGAAGAGATATGATCACAAATTCCAATTTTGGGCTAGCTTTCCTCAAGTATCAAATACGCTCTAATTGAAGTACAAAAGTAAAAAATATTATGGGAGTGATCACACTCTCTTGAGGCAAAATTTTGCATATATCTCATTTGCTAACCTATATATTGTTGTAGGTTTCTTCTGTCACCCCTCAACTGGATAGTTAAGCACAAATCAAAATCTACAATGAAAGCATGGTAAGTTAAAGATTACATGCAAAATGCAGTCGATACATAGTTGTTAGATGCATGTCTTAGGTGTGATGGATAAAGATCTAAATTCATATGTTTAGATGACACATGATTCTATTTTGAGAATACAAAGTCATTAGCTAAAAATTCTTATGAAATCATCAACAGATGTAGAGTGGTTTGAAAAATAGAAGCTGTCATCAATTGAAAGATTTTCAAAATATTTTCAACCAATGAGACTGTATCTTAGTTTTTTTTTGTGATCAACTGACTATATGTGAGGATTCATTAGCAAAAAGCTAAAAGTGTGGTCACTCAAATAATCTTAGGAAATCTTTAGTCCACTCAGATATCAAGTTAGGGTTTATGTTATCAATGGCGGATCCAGAAAACCAAAGTAGGGGGCTAAGCTAAACACATCACCAATTCATTCCAAAGTTGACTACCTTTTATATTATTGTTTATTGTCTCAAAAAGACGAGTACACATGATTTCTAAGTATGTAAATGATAGAATAATATTTAGATAATTATACACATGAAACATCAAACAACGAGAGCACAACAAGAATAACAACCATTATGTCAAGTAAACAACTATAACGTCTTTAAATTAACAATACATATGAAACCTACGACTGGTTTAAATGAGAGAGTTGAATTTGGTAGATTTTCATATTTTGAAAATGTTGCAAAATATTCTCATCGCTAACTTTGATGAACACTTCTCGCTCAATGTGGCATACCATCAAGTCATTCAACCAGTCATCACTTATCTTGTTACGTAGTTTAGTCTTGACGATGTTCATTGCTGAAAAAACTCAATCAACTATTGTTATTACCACTGGTAATATTAGTTCTAGTTTCATAAGACGGTAAACTGATTGACAAACTACATGTTCTTCAGTTTGTACCATCCTCACAGAAAGTCTAGCAAGATCACTACAATTCATATATTTTGACCTTCTTCTCACAACATGAATATAAATTCCAAGTTGATCTTTTAAATTCACACGGTCATATGCAGAGAAATCATCAGTTTAAATTTTGAACAAGTTAAATATATTTTTCAGGATCAAATCTAGAAAAAGAATCTCTTAGATCCAAACAGGCTATGCATGTTAACAACTCATTAGAAGTTTCAATGAATCAGTTATTCATCTCAGCAGCTATTGAATCAATAACAACATTAAAAGTCTCAGCATGATAATGATGGTAATAAGTGAGCCAGTATCCCTCACGCCTTGAAGAACCTCTTATTGGTATTTTCTCTTCCATATCCGGTATTGGAATAGACTTTGTGGCACAAAAGTTCTTTACATCTTCTAATAGTTCATCATATCCACATTCTCTCATATTTTGTAATAGTTCTTTAATTGATGCAATTAACACCATTGCAATAACAATATTGGTATCTTTTCTTTGCAACGCATGGGACAACTGATTGGTTAAATCCAAGACCTTCATCATTAGAAATGAGATAAATACAACTTCAAAAGTCTTTGTTGTATGTATCAATCCTAAAGCTTTGCCTTTGTTGGGAGAATCAGTTCCATCACAAGAAATATGTTTCAGTACCTCAATCACTGAATCCCACATCATAAAAATGTGGACTATGTTTGTATGTTGTGATCCACACCGAGTATCACCAAGTTTTGCTAGACTGGTTTCTTGATTTTTGCCTCTTCTAGAAAAAATTTTATTTTTCTCCATTTTTTTCATAATGATATCTTGATGTTTTTAAGCAATGCATCTTTTATTTTACAAGAAGAGCAAGACATGGTCACAATCAAGCATGTATACCTAAAGAAATCATTAACAGATAGGATGTCTTTTACAACAGAAACAACCACCAATTGCAATTGATGGGCAAAGCAATCAATATCAAATGCAAATGGAATTTCTTTTAGAATCAGTGACTTTAATCCATTAAACTCTCCTCTCATGTTAGAGGCTCCATCATATCCCTACCTCCGCAGTCTAGACATGCATAATCTATGATAAGCAAACAAGTTGTCTAAAGCCTTCTTTAGTGAAGAAGTCGAGGTATCAGTAACATTCTCAACACATATAAACCTTTCAATATCTTTTTTTTCTTATTCACAAACCTATTCATCAGTGACTAGAGAGAAATAACTATTTATGAGCTCTTCAATATTCGCTCATATTGTTTGTCTTGCACGAGCTTTCACCGAGTCTTTTTCAGCTACTGCATAAGTCATTTGGTTATTTCTTGGAGCATTTTCATTGAGAACAGATGCAACTTCATATTTATTATCTGTTTATACTTCACTAGTGCCAGAAAATTTTGTCTTTTGCTTGTACTGGAAGATTCATCATGACCAAAAAAAGTCAAGACCTTACAATAGGAGAAATCTAACTACATGTAGTATCGTAGTCAAACGAGCTCTGCATGCAATCCCCATCTCTCTAGTATGAGTAGAAAATGAATGTGCTACACTTTGTCTCTGATTTTTGAAATCCTCACAATGTGGCCTTGCATTACAATGAGCACTACTAGCCACACCTACATGTTCCTTGAAAACTTCAATTGCTTTCTTCCATTTGCTAAAGCCTATTTTGTGAAGGCATCGTTTACAAAGTTGTCACCCCTCAACTGGTTAAAAAGATAGCAATAGAAACAATAAGCAACATCTTTTTCCATATTGTATTCCAACCAATCAAACTTCTTGAATCATGTTTCTTGAAAGCTCCTCCTTTGCTTTCCATATTGCTTGCTAGGGAAATTATTACAACCGACTGTTGTGGACCCTGCAACAAATATTCCCCCCTCACTTGGTCTCAAACTTCTAATTTATACTCCTCAATTGGTTTTCGAAGTCTTGGGTCAATGACAATATCATTTTGATTGAACTCAACATCTACACGAGCAAATGTACTCACATCAGATGTTAAAATGTCCTCCTACTCGTTATTTTTTGTAATAGGTTTATAGAATTTGTTTATTTTCTATATCCTGGAGTGGTATGTAAAATATTAAATTTTAGCAAACCACATAAAAATCTCTAACTAGTAAAATCAAACATCAACATGGTCTCTTGAACTAATTTTTGGAAGGAAGGCACAATCAAGAACACAATTTTTTACAAGAGAAGACATAATATAAACACATGTCGTATGGGTATTTTACAAGCACAATAGTGGGTTTATTAATTGATTAACCATGATCAAACACTCAATTATATTATAAAGAATGATTACACAAATTGGTATAAGAATTGATTCAATCTTTATATATGGTTCACACAAAATTATACCTCTTGGGTGTCCAGTAGGAAGAGCAGTGTTAACTTTAAATTAAAGTTGAACTTCTAATGATGTGACCTCGGAGTAAAGGCTTGTCAATATGCATCGGCATGGAGTTGATAGACTGAAAAAACTAATATTAATCAGCACAGTCTCATACAAATTGTCAATTCAAAAGTTTAAAACGGACCAGGATGAGATTTAGACTTGTCTTATTAGGCCACGTCTGCGCCACATCAACAAATCCAGTCCCGATCCAGTCCGGATTTGCACTTGCACGTTTGGTTGGAAATCGTGAAACGGCCCCGTTTTGAGATTCCGTAATCCCAAAAGTTGGACTATCTGAGTCCTGTCAGCAGCAGGATTAGGATTCCCAGTCCGGATTTCACTCTGTCTTTTGTGTATTATGTTTTATATAGCAGACTGAAAAACACAAGTTACGAGGTCAGCCGGATTGGTTTGCCAAACAGGGCCAAGTGGGGAACCCAATAATCCTAGTCTGGATGACTGGACTAATCCCAGTCCGGATTTCATAATCCCAATAATCCTAGTCCATTGCCAAAGAAGTTTTTGGAATTATAGGAGCGGCCAAGAAGAAGGCTAACATGAGAAACTTTGTAATAATCAATCACTCTCATTGCGAATAACACATCTATATTATTAAAAAATATAGCAGTTGATACCTGTCGACGGAGCCGATGCTCCACAAGAGTCAATTCTTGTGGATTTGATGAAAACCCACCGCATTGTGGCTCTTTACGACGTGATTACTGTGTTATTGTCGTGCCGATGATGTACAATACAGAGTAGACACCAAATTTAGGCTTGGCCACTCATCGTGATCGTGAATCCGTAAAGTTTATGGAAAAAATTTACCAGTCGTTTTGTGTCGTGAACCAATGTCTCTACATCCCCAGAGGGCAGAGGCGGATGTAGAATAACATAGTACGAGGACTTAGTCACAATCACACAAAACACGTGTCTCCAGATAAAGAAGATAATCGTCTTCCGTCCTTCGACGGAGGGCCTGAGCAGCTGAGCCAGAAAGAACAACTCCGTCCATCCGTCGGTGGAGGACTGGAGGGTATGAGCGGGGTGTCAGAACTAAAAGAAAGCAACACGGCGGTTACCATTAACATGAGTATTCATTATTATTATTTTATTAATACATAAGACAATTAATTAGAAAACTTCCCCTGGCTTTGGGGGCTTCAGCCCCAGAAGTCCCCCACCCCCCGCGCGCTACGCTCCTATATATTATTACTCTATTTCTTCGTAATCAATTCATATAAGTAATTATACAATTGGTTTTAGTTACAAGAGATACAAGCAATCATTGTGATCCCTCAAAAGATATGAAGAGAATTTTATCCATTCTTCAGTCCATGTATTTATGTGGATGGAGACAGTCCATGTATCTATGTGGATGGAGATTCTACAGATACGAGCAACTAGAGCCATATGGGTTGATGTGTATACGAGGGAAAGTTGCAATAGTGACGTTATGTTAAACTGTAGTTTTATTATATGGTCTCTTGTTTTATGCTTCACAATTTTTAGGTTGAGACTTGCATATTCAGACTCACCAAATAAACTCACTTCTACATATGATCAGCTACAAAAATAATATGCATCCCAGATGTCCATTTGGTTGTTGTTTTTGTGCTCTAACCAGCCTCTATTTTGTTTCTCTTGCTTTCAAATTTTAGTTTGATTCTGTATTTTAGTTTGACCTTCGGGTGTTACAGTATAGTAAGGAAAACCAAGACTCTCATCCAAGCATAAAAAGGGACCATGGTTGTCATTTGTTACAATCGTTATCTATCTGATGAAAAAATTCATGGATCTATTTGTAAGTGAAGTATGACCAAGTTTTTTTCTCAAGACTCCTTGGCGGGTTGAAGTCCCCAAAACTATCCATTGCAGGAATAAATATCCGTTTCTATACAGAGATGTCCATAACATATTTCTTTTTGCTCCCTGATCCACCCATATACGGCAGTAGCTTGTACTGCAAATTTTGAACCTTGTTCACATAGGATGAGATGGTCCATTTGATGAATTTTCTGCAGTTGAACATAACTGTCCCACAAAATTATGATGCGTCCATTGGTGCTTACCTGGTGATCGGAAGTCAGGGGAACCCCCTGGTGGCATGCACAGAATTGATTGATTATGTTCTTTAACTTGGTTGTATTTTCTATGAGGAAGCCCACATCTGGTCTTACTTGTTACATTTCCTCCTGCACCTTGTGTTGGCGGTCACTCAAGTGAGTGTCTTCAGGTTCCACGAGGCTAAATCAACCATTGGGGGTGGTCAAATGCCTGCCAGCTACAGTAACCCCATCTAAAACATATTCCCATTAATTAAATGTCGTAACCTGCTTGGA
This sequence comes from Alisma plantago-aquatica, assembly GCA_963693085.1. NCBI lineage: Eukaryota > Viridiplantae > Streptophyta > Magnoliopsida > Alismatales > Alismataceae > Alisma > Alisma plantago-aquatica. The sequence continues at coordinate 516,057,830 of OY856411.1, forward strand.
GAAAGTGGAGTAGGTTCACATCTACATTTTTTAAGGTTCAGATCTACTATGCTCCATTCCCTTTCACCGCCATAACTATCCAGTTTTCTTCTGCACCTGTATATTCTGTCATCTGAATTTGACTGCACTGGTTGAACTTGCTGCTTTTGGCTGCGTCTGCAACTCGGTTTAGCACTTGGGCCTTCTCTAAAGCAGGTTTGGGTTGTGCATTTGAATCATTGTCCAGAACCATTCTGTAAGGTATATATTCCTTACCACTGGTTCGCCATCAGGTATATAGACCGCCAACTCTTGCATACTCAAGCCGTCAACATTCTTGTCTCGTTCAGTTCATCCCCAGCTGAACACTTTCAGACCCAAATTTCGCAGAATATTCAGACCCAGATTTGAGATTCTTGTTCATAACCTTCTCAAGGGTTTGTCGAGCTCCCATCTTTTGGGTTTGTCGAGCTCCTATCTTTTGAGTGCACCAGTTTCCTTGATGAAACCATGAGCCCTTCTCGGTTGCATAACTCAGATCCTGCAAATCTATCAATAAAGCATCCCTGATCTCACCTATGACTTTTACGATACCAGCGGGCATCCAGAGATCTCACAAAAAAAATTTAGAGCTTAGGCAAATGCAGTTTCATCACAGTGATATAACCTGCTAGGATACTAGATCGCTTTGCTGCATTATCCACCGCTTCTACCTCCAGATTGATGATAAACTCTTTCACCTACAGACAGGAGAGCCAGCTATCTTCAAATCCCATTTGATCTGCAAATAGATCTAACCATGGGCACTCAGTGGAATTGACAGAGATGTGCACCTTCTATGTACTCAATTATGGTCTTTGGTTGGGGTTTCCATCGACCTGAGAAAAAGCTCATCATCGCCTAGGGTTGACATTCATGCCTCCGCTCAGTATGCACATGGACTGTTGTGCGATTCGAACCTGGACTACATCTCTTGATAATTTTTTGTCCAAAATTCTAAAAAGCCAGCTTCTGTCATACAGCATACCAAGTTGACCGGAACTCATACATTAAATAAAAAAATCTACACACTACATGCAATTTTTTTCAAAAACAAGATCTAAGTTATATATACACTCAAAACTCTCAAAAGATTCAATAAATATATGTTACATGCACATGTTAATAGAAAAAACAAAAACTAAGCTATCAATGCACTGTTCTCAAAGAAGAAATGCTATCAAGACCCATGAACGATGACAATAACACTGATTATATTTTCTGACAAAATTACGAATCTCCACTATTCTTCCACTGATTGTACTCAAATTGCAACCATCCCAACCTTCTATCCAAGTTGATGGTTTTCAATATTGCCCGTTTCATGGGATCTACCATACTAGAAATAACCCAATATCGAAATTCATCCTCAATATCAGTAGGGAGTGTATCCTCTATTATTTGTTGCACTTCTAACATGTCATTTTCTAACGATGTCGATTGTTTTGATTCCAACTGAGCCCGCCGTTTTACGCAGTTTTCAAGTGCAACCTCAGCAATCTTTTCTGTAAGTTGTGATGCTCCTGGGTTCCTCTGTCTCTTTGATTCATGGATGTTAGTTTGTTGGAAAGCTTCCTGAATAGGAGTATTGTGTTCTTCTTCAAGATTAGTACAGTTTAAGTTCATCTGTTGGGTAGCATCATCTCCATTGCCATTAAAACAAAAAGTCTGAGTAATATTTCCATCCAGATCAATGGATATACTTGATTCTTCAATCGGTGCAACTGAATCTGAAGGGGAGTCATCAGCTACCGCATTAATCGCTCTTTTTCTTTTCACCGTAGCATTTGAGAAAAGCAAATCATAGTCTTCTTCATGTTCTAAACCTTGTTTTCTATATCGAGATGCATATGGATGTATCTGCAGTAAGTAAACACAGCATTACTAACTTAGTTTCATATACAGTTATCTTATCTGATAAAGAAGAATATAATCAGAGGGTGACCTTTAAATAATCCTCCCACCAGTCATTAGATGCCTTCACAGTATTTGTCACCAGATCCCAATCATGACCGTCGTAATTTTTCTTCAGTGCAACCCACTCTTTATACTCTTTTCTCATAACATCCCACTTATTCTTAAACTTGTCCCTAGTGAGCAGTTGTCCAGTTTGTTGGTGAAACATTTCACCAATGTATTGCCATGCTTTAGAAGATAATGTAAGACCAGAACGGTTTCCTAGTTGCACTTGTTCAATACAGAGCTTTCGAAATGTGCCAAATGTTTTCTCTGTCCATTTCACTTTATCTTCTCTACTTTTATTTACCATCTGAAAAGAAAATTACCTACATTAGAAATTATACATAATGTGGTTATAAACGATGTAAAATGCAAGCCTAAATACATCTGCCATAGCCACAATGTAACAATCAGCTTCATTATTGATCATATAACAATAATAATGTTGACAGCATGTAACATACTGGTGTAGGCATGATGTTTTTTACTTTTGTTAAAAAACAGAGTACAACAGAGAATCTGCAAATTAATTTAAAGAACATTTCGATAGGGGAATATACCTTGCACGGTGATGTTGAGACTACAGGAAGCACCTAATATGACTAGGAACTGGTTGTCGAGGTCAGAAGCACATGGGTGCATAGCGAGCTCAGGGGCATGTCTTCTTTCAAAGCATCGTTCCTTTTTTTCCAAAACCTCCTGTTTTATGGAAACGTGAATTAACCCCTCTAATTTAAATGATAAGAAATATAGCCAAGAACCTGATCCTAATTTTGTCACATCACAGTTTCGTTTGAACGTAGCTAATGTTGTCAACTTTTTACTTTTAGTACAAAAATACCACGTTCAAATTCAAATATCCAGTCACATACCTTTCTTCTACATAAAAAAGGCATATGTTTTTAATGCACTTCACAAGCCTCACAAAAAGAAAAAAGAAAAAGATAATTGGAATAAACGATATCATGCATGGGGTCTGGCGTGCTTTTTCCATAACCGGTTTCACTGAGCACCTAAAACCATGGCGACGAATTTTATGTCCTGTCATGTTGTAAAACTTCAACTATTTAAGGACAGATTTTTTCTCACACGAGCAAACTTTATATTAAAAGTTCACATTGAGTGTCACACTGTGCCTGCCTGCATCAGTACCTAATTTGAATCTCAAAATTCAATGGGCAGTTTCACTTCAGGGCTTACTAGTTAAGCATGCAGACACTATCCATTACATACAGCAACGCCTATGTTTCTGGCTTTGCTTTTAATTCTTTCTTCGCTTTGGTTCATGTGGTACAAGTCAAAAGACTAAAGTGATAGTATACTACTCATGTAAAATCTATTGGGTACAAGTCAAAAGACTAAAGTGATAGCATACTTGTTGAGGTGCCCGACTAGTCGGCGACTGGTCGGCTGGTCGTTTTGGTGGCCAACG